>OY856373.1:4675000-5989166 GCA_963693495.1 Malacosoma neustria
TGGTAGCCTTTTACGACAAGCCGACCCTAGTCCCAGGGGTTAGTCCGCCCCTGCACGGAGAAGAATAATGTATGCATTTTTAATAATTCATCAGAACTGAACAATAATACAGGATGATTGAAGAATCAATAAATTAGTAAAATAATATAATATAGAAAATTTTATATTAATGAAATAAGTTCGCTCCTCCTCAATTCATAATAACCCTTTCTAGGGCGATTACATAAATTTATTTGTGTTATAAACCTGCTGTATAAATCAATTGTGTATTAAGTATAGGAAAAGCCTGAACTCTGAATCGCCATAGGAGAGGGATAAACAAATTTAAAAATATGTGGGTCATTTAAATAATTAAAAAGTACTAAATGATTATTCATAAAATAAATATGATGTTTATTATTCAAGAATGAATTTATAGAAATAAAAATATCAGTTACGTAATCGCTTTCACAAACCGAAATGAAATACAACATAGCATTGATGAGCCTACAAAGTCAGACATTGACAAAGATAAGGTTTGTTCTTAATTTGATAAAAACTATATTTCGTATGTACCCATTCGTATTTTGTTTAAAAATAATGCAGTCTAGTACTGGCCAGAAAATTATTTCTACCTTATATAACTTGTGTGACTAAATGAATTTGCCTAATGCTTAGATTGATTCAATGTATTCGATTTTTGAGTTCAAGGAGACGTCATTATTATTATCACCTATTTTTATTGTGGTTCTGAGTAGGAAAGTGTATCAAAGTGAGTGAGTAGGAAATAAGCAGTAGAAGTAGCTTAGACCTGTAATCGTACAAATTTAAAGTTAGGAATACTATAATGCCACTGAAATACAGCGATTCTTGTTCGTTTTTTGCAGAGGTATGACGATATATAATTATATAATGGAGATTCATATCACAAACTAAAAACACAATGTGAACTTTAATTTACAAAACATTGCTTCCATATAAGAATGATCTTCTGAACAGAAATGAGTCGCTTGCCATTTAAGTTGCGCAACGGCCGACGCTAAATTTTGCTGACAGAGAAAGTATGAAAGGCTTTATATAACGTCGACGTAACGTGTACCGACTCAGTTTTGATTTCCTTGCTTTTACGTTCATCGGAGTTACGTGATATTTTTTCGGGTAATTTTGAATTGAGCCATCTCTATTGCAATTTATAAAAAAAGTCTTGGCATTTGGAAATGTTTAGGGTGGTTTGAATATTGTATTTAACAGATTTGTATATAGTTTGCCGTCATTTGACCGAAGTATATACTTTGTACCTATAGGGCAGTTTTTTTTAAATAATACTTATACCATATACTGACGACGAAGGATTACGTACATAAATACGAAGATCATCAGTGTGTAACTTGCTGATCTCTCTAGAGGGAGCTTGTAAAATGTGGCACGTTATGAATTGTTTTTATAAACAAATATTAGGTGTATGCCGTCTTTTCCGGTTTTACTAAGAGATGGCGCCACGTATAAATTTAACACCACGTCAGTTTATTTGAATAACAATAACCTACAAAAACACATACACGTTGAGTCTACCAATTGATGGCATCTCTCTTGTATAGTTAAGTGATCATGTCGACGTTTGTGCCTGAAAAAGAACATTTGCGGTACGCTTTGCTTTTTCTATTTCATCAAAAGAAAAAAGCAGTGGAAAGTCATCGTTTGCTGGTACAAATTTATGGTAAACCCGATCCATCGATTAGGACATGTGAGACATGGTTTCGACAGTTTAAAAGTGGCGATTTTAATGTGAAAGACGGTGCGCGCTTTCGTAGACCACAAAAGTGCGAAGACGAGCAATTGCAGGCGTTATTAGACGACGACCCTAATCAAACTCTACAGCAATTAGCAGAAGCATCAAATGTGACACAAGAAACCATTAGCAGACGTTTAAGGGCAATGAGGAACATCCACAAACTTGGTAAATAGGTCCCACACGATTTGAATGAACGACAAATGGAAAATTGCAGTCACTTGTGAAATGCTGCCGAAAATCATTTCTGCACCAAATCGTGAATGGTGACGATAAATTAATTTATTTTGAAAACCCAAAGCGAAGAAAATCGCGGTTGGCACCTGGCGAAGCTAGTCCTTCTACACCAAGGCCAAATCGCTTCGACAAGAAGACCATGCTTTGTGTCTGGTATGACCAGATCGGTATTGTTTATTATGAATTCTAGAAGCCCGGAGAAACCGTTAACGCACAACGCTATCACCAACAAATGATTAATTTAGATCACGCATTGATCAAAAAACGACCGGAATGGGCCAGGACCTTAGAGTATACATAAGCAAGCTTATGTATACTCTAAGGCCAGGAGACATGGCAAGCGATTTTGTTACACGACAATGCGCCGTCTCACACAGCTAAACTAGTGAAACATACTTTGAAATCGCTTGGATGGGACATCCTTTCGCATTCGCCGTACTCCCCTGACTTGGCGCCATCAGACTATTACCTCTTCGCATCAATGGGGCATGCGCTCGTAGAACAGCACTTTAGCGTTTTCGAGGAAGTTGGAAAGTGGCTTGACTAATGGTTTGCTGCAAAAGACAAACAATTTTTCTGGCAAGGTATTAATAATTTACCTGTAAGATGGGCTAAGCGTGTAGAAGGCCAACATTTCGAATAAATTTAAAATTTATTTCCTTTGAAATTTATGTGTTTATTTTACCACAAAAACCGGAAAAGACTTATGCATCCACCTAGTAATATCAAGTCATTCGATTACCGTTCGAAAGATATCAACGAAATTACATAAATTCCATATAAAACCCATTTAACTTCGTAATGTATAAACAAAGCCGGAGAATGCTCAGACTTTCACAATCATATTTAATAAATATTAATTTTGAAAGATCAAAGTTGATTTGTATTCACCATGATCTGAGAGATTCCAAGAAATAAATCGTTTTGACGCGCAAAATAAACATTCTAATATTACTCATAAAAACTTCATATTTTAAGTACGTGTTCTTTTTTCTTGAAAATAGCTGGTGTAGTAAGTACATTATTGATTTTCTCTGCCTACAGTACTCCGCAAAGAAGCTCGAATCTTCTAGAGAAAGGGACATTTAAACCACCTTTTTAGAACGTAACCTTGTCTGTGCGGAAGGTTTTACATCACACTCCTCTCAGGAGATGCATGAGCCAAAGACGGTCGCCATGGGTTAGATCGGTGAGACAGATAAGCGGTTTGGACCCCCCCAAAGTTCGGCGTAGTACCAGTCATTCGATTTTCCTGGATATAAAAAAAGGGGGATTCGTAGGATGTATCGTAAACTCGACGTGTGTTTTTCCATTTTTGTCGTACACTGAGTGAGAAAAATATTCTCTAACAATAGCATAGATGCGACAAATTATGTTTTTAATTAGTATACAATATCGTTCTGTATTTGTATGTCGATTAATCCATAAACTTAGTTATTGTATAGATATCCTAGGTCAAGGCTAGATCATTTATTTCTCAACGCTATTGTTGGAAATAAATCAGACAAACAATTAAACATATTCATTCGCACCTTAATAGTTCAAATACGTTAATTCGAATACGATTGCATTTAAATACCTATTACTTTGTAATCAACCTGAAGATTAAGAAATTTTAAAGATCCGGAACTATTTTGAATTTTTGGTAATGCCTTTTACACATCGTTAAAGGCTTGGTCGTGAATAATTGTAGCTTTATGATTCTCTATTTTCTTAAAGTCATTATTAACCGGTTTTTTGTTCTCATAATACTCTGACGTAACCAGAAATATTAGTTTTTATTTATTACTACATATCTAGGTATGATAAAGTGTAGAGTAATAGAAAAAAAGTTGTGTAAAATTTTTGGGTGTTTTAAATACCTTTATTTGTCCTTAAAATAAAGTGGATTTTATTAATGTATGCCCGCCCTCTTTGCTATAGTTCCAGCAGTATTCCGATCTAAAAAACCTCTAGGTCCCAGAATTCCCTTTTCTCGCTAAGTATATTTTCTATAACACTTATACTGTACTTATTCTTTTAAATGTAATAATTGTTATTCATTAACGATGAGATCACATTGATCTTTGTTGACGATTCGTTTCTTAAAATTACACGTATAAAATTTGTAATAAGTTGTTTTACTAAGCATGTCATATTATTTTGCTCAACAATATGTATTATTGTGAACCGGTTATTATTATTACTATAGTTATATTATGGTGTTCAAATTGATCAGAAATAAATATTTTCTGCAGAATTTCCACATAACATTGCTTTTACTTTGCCCAGCTTTAAAGCACATTGTGCTGATTTCATTAGAAGAGAGCTTATCATGAGAAGTCGTGCAGTTTTGTCGATATTTGACTTCAGATAACTTAAATTGGGACAGAAATTGCATTGTCACCATTCGCTAACATGCTATTATTGCTTCTTTTTGTATTGACTGGATTTAATACCTTTTTACGCATTTTCCATAACTTTTATTAAGTAAGCATGTAAGACTTTTTTAGCGGGTACATTCCTCCATCCTTATCTTTCCATTACTTTTTAGATTTAATAAATTCTTAATGCGATTAATTTCTATTTGAACTTAGAATTTCATTATTTATAACATATTTCACATTTTCGTAAACAAGTCTAGTATATGGTACAGAAAAAGTGGCTTTCGTAAAAGTTTTTATACATACTGATAGAAATCGTTAAAAATTAGAAAAATTGATTTGTTAAAAATTATATTGTATTTTATCTATGTCCAAAGGTACACAATATCGCATAAATAAACAAAACACGTCCTTGACAAATTTAAACAGTGACAGATTTAATCATAACTGATAAGTATATCAAATTTCTTCCGCATTTTGATAGTTATTTCATTGGTTGATAACATTTACTCCCTCACCAATCGGCGATTTATGTTTTGATTGATTTATTCCTTGCAAGATGAATATTGATTTTTATTGACAACGACTATAATAATATATATAAGTATTACATTATAATATTCCATAACGATCTTCTACTTCTCTCAATTGGAATGAGAATGGTTTGCATTAAGTATTGCTAGTTTACGATGTGCTCAGTTTTTTTCACAATATTTTGTTTCGCCATTACGTTATAGCAAAACTCAGTTATTCTCATTTAATAATCAAGAAAATGTATACTTTCAGGGTCAACTAGTTTTTTTCTAATATAATAAAAAAGTGTAGCGTTTAAAATGATTAATGGATGATTGCGGAAGCTACAATAGTTTGGATTTTAGTTTGGTTCTATAATAATCTCGATATAACAACAAAATGAAAAAGAACAGGCAACAAAACTTATTAAGAGAAAAAAGTGATACATTTTCTTCCGATTACATCCTCATAAAACCCTGATGAGCAATTTTTATGATCTCCTTAGCGCAATGTAGTTATTTATGTATTTATTATACAAATCTTCTTCCTCCTGCCCTTATCCCATATTGTATGGGGTCGGCACAATATGTCACATGTTTTAATAGTTTATTACAACCGGCCGCCTGCCTGACGTTAACCCCCCTTTTAGGCAAAAAAAACTGTCATCCTTTTATAAAAATAAATTATAACTCATAACAGATACGTTCTGCTGCTAATTTCAGAACTTAATATTGCTCTGTTTGAACTGTCCCAGTATAATTTATTTGATTTTTGTACAAAAATCCAACAAGAGTCAATTAATTAAATTTATATTATAAATCGTTTACCAAATATGTTTTCGCGTTCAATATTTGCAAAATATATACAAGGAAAATCGAATAACATACAATTGCGTTGTTAGCTAAATTCAACGATGACATATACAATTCTTTATGCTATCACTAAAAATGGTTGCAACTGAATCATTCTTGACGAACTTAAACCCGACCATAAAAGACAGAGATTTAAACTTTTTACTTTTCGCTTGCGCACAATATTGACCCAACCGAACACATTAGAATTTTTTTTATTAGCAAGTCTTTTGTTATTACAATTATCGCTATGAGATAAGTATAAGAAAATCGACATATTAGTTCTAAATTTAATATGGCGTCCAAAATGGTGGTCATGATAAAGTCAGTTTGAAAAAAAGCGCGATTCCTTAGCTGCCAGTAGCTTTGGATGCGAAATCTGGGCCGTTAAATGTGCAAAATTATTACAGTCAGTGCTGCCATCGAGGTACATTTAAAAAAAATTACTTGTTATTTTCAGATATATTCAGTCACAAGACAATTAAAGTGTTTTGCTTGCTTTTTTTTAATACCTCGTGAACAAGATGAGAAAATAAATAAAGTACCACTTTTCAAGAGAGTCGTATGTTATGGTTTACCCCTTTTTCTAGCCGCTAAATGTATACCGTTTGGTTTTTATTTTGGAGTAGGGGAATTAGATGCCACTAATTCCTGCAAGGATCAAATTTATATATTTTCGTGTATTAGGTATAAAAATGAAGCATACATTAGAAGTTTACTTCTGTGTTTTCGCTTATTCGTGACCAAACTCCAATATAACTCATTCCAAACACATAGTTCTATTGTTAGACTTTCTACGGTCACGTAGATGGAATTAGAGGTAAATGCAAATTGCTTAAAACGTTTTTGTCGAGACAACGTACTAATCAACTAAGTGTAAACACTCGAAAATTTTCCAGTAGCATAAGATACTATGTATAAAAATCTTGGTAAAATTCTCATCTAAGTTATATATTATATGGTAACAATTTCTTAAATGCTGTTGTCAAAGACAACATCTATTTTATGATAACATAAAGAAGTGAAATGAAAATATTGTACGAAATGTCTCTCTATTAAGCGTTACCTTCTGGATAAGAAATATTGAATAAAATTTGACAGTAGTCGTTTTAGCGAAATATGAAACTTTTCAGCTGATGACAGATGAAGTTGATGTTTCGATATAAGCTAAACTAGATGCATTGTCAATATGCTGTTGACCTTGAATAATAATACATCAATCTGTTCCCTAACGTGGGAATAATGAAGGAAGCTGAAATTATTATTAACTGAAGAAAGTAATCATTTAAAATCTCTTTTGATATAATTGAAATTCACAACATTACAGTTTAGTGTTTATTTTTAAGGATAGTATAGTAAACAAAATTGAGAAAACAATTCACAAGTTTGTTAAGAAATTAGTGAGAGATTAAGAAAAGCAAACGATGTAACTCCGATAAGACTTGAAAGTTACGACTCTAATTACTATGAGCGTTATCAAGATTTCAGTTACTGACCTACCCGTACGGTGTGTGTTAAAAATACATTTGTGAAACGTCTATCGGTGCTTTCGTTCACGATCGGTTTAGTACTCTCCCATTTATCTGTACACGTGCGCTCAGTAGTGGGGGTTTGTGGGAAATTCGCGTGTGTGAGTCACCTATACCATTTGCCCTACTCCGGATGTTAGTACAGATTTATAATGTGACTACATTCACACAATAGGTCGGTATCTACCATTCATTGTTTGCATGTGTGCGTTATTTAGAAGCCTCCATCGTTGATAGTCGTTAAAATTACTACTTACGCTATATATTCATCATTAAATGAATTGATATATTTGTGAAGCCAAGGTTTTAATAATAATGCATAAATGTTGAAGAATAAAACACATGCTGAATGAGGTAACGAAGATCTGACCTTGTTAAATTACACACTCCATTAGAACGTAATAGGAAGGGCCATAAGCATTACAACTAATAAATATACAATATTAATACCACACAAGGGTAACAACGTAATAAAACTAATAGACCCAAATAGTCTGGCCTTTACAAATCACTAATGACTTTAAGATATAATGAAAATCACTATTTCAATTTTACTGGTCTCTCCAATATAATATGTGAGTTGATGATATAAAAACGGGAGCAATCAGCTTTATAGTAACAATCGATGAAGGTAAACGGGTACAAGGATTTAGAGAGTAGTGAAGGATGAACCCTAATTGAGGCGGTGATACGTTCGTGTGAGTAAACGTTTGAAAATCGTACGCTGCGTGTGTGTGCATTGCGTGCGCGCAAACTAGCCGATAACAATAAACTATTTCCGAAGTGACCCAGTTCCAACGTCCTTCGTTAATTTGTACTGTGGACGGGAACAAGAAAGGGCTGGGTGCAATTTGACAGCAACCATTTCTGATTTCATTGTCCTCGCACAAAGCGTCTTTGGCAGTTGCCGCTTTATTGTATTTAGAACTTGTGAATTGTTTTATAGCCTTGAAAGAACTTGTAGCATTATTAATGTTAGAGAAGTAGCCAGAAATGTAGCGATTGTCTAAATGAGTAAAAATTAACTGTGCTAATAGTCTTAGTCGGCCGTCACATACGGATAGCAAAGGTTCATTAAAATTCGATTAAATAATGATTATAACTTGTATATATGTCAATGGGCCTCTCATATACTGGTTCAATGTGATAATTTCATAACGCGACGCTCGCTATATTGGACAGGAGCCCTTTGATAACAAATTTGAATTCAGTTCAATGTCATATTGTATACTGAACTATGAAGAAATTTGACGATAACGACTTCTTTAAATCAAAACTCCTCTAACGTTAGTTTAAATACGATATAATATAGTGAATATTTGCAATTAATGTATATATCATTTTTAATTTCTGCAATTAATTTCAAATCCACGAACATATCTAAGATTGTAATTTTCAAAATGACTATTTTTTAGTATTTAAATTACATGTAATGATAACATATTAATTGTTTTAAAAAAAAGGGAAAATTTATTGAAACGTAATTAAACTCAGACTTTGCTTCTAAAAAAAGTTGTACAAGAACATAAAATTAGTAAATTAGTATGATTCGGCTTCTTAACAAAACTAAGATCTTTTTAGGTATAGTCTAACCAGCGATTCGTGCACTCTCAACTAAATTAGTATTTCTAAGAAATTGTTTATGTCGACTTTGGTAGGAGCAAATGTCGATTGCGAAACAGCTTTGAGAAGTTTCTTGTATTTAGGATTTAGAAATGTTTGCATTTGTACGTTGTAAACCTAGTTTCTAGGAACGTTTAGCACTCATAGCCTGTTTATGAAATAATTCAATATCTTGCAAAATTTGATTGGCCCTAGAGTATTGGACATTAGTCCTTAAATATCCTTGAAAATACCTGTTCCAAAGAACGTGTCATTATTTCGTTTAAATGTTCTAATTTTATGGAAATTTATTATAGTTTATTAAAGTTCTACTCAAATATATGTATAAAATATTCAATACAATATTCTGATTATTGTGACCGCAGGATGTAGTCATTCGTTATATAGAAAGGGTAAGACTTTGAAATGGACATTTCATCGGTGACTAAGAAATATTTCGTAAAATATTTATTAATTAGAAATGATTCGTTTTAAATTGAATTAAATGCTTTTACTTTGCTTATTAAATTATTTTGCTAGTTAGGGCTCCAAGCCCGTCTGGATGGCAATCACCCTTGGTGTTTAAAATGCCGCTATGCCTTGTGTTTCGGCATAAGTGACCAGGTTCCAACATCACTACGTATACGTTACCAATAGCAGCGTGTTGGCGTTGCAAACACCCATAGGCGACGGTAACTGCTAAATTCTAAGTGGGTCGTCAGCCTGTCTGCTAAAAAAAACACCTATTTTAAGTTAGTACTGAATGTAACTTTTTTATTGCTGACGAACAGCAGACAAGCTGACGACCCATTTAATATTAAGCAGTTACCGTCGCCTATGGATGTTTGCGATGTTAGGAGCACCGCGAACATGCTGCTGCCCCATAGAGGTACAGGTACCTGGGTAACTAGCCGGAACACAATACAAGGTTATTATGGCGGTATACTTTAGACCAAGGGTGGTTGCCATCCCGACGTGCTTGAGGCCCTACCATGTAGGGTGGGTTGTTTTGTCGCCTTTTACGACAGGCCGACCCCGAGGGGTTAGTATTCTTTCTCCGCCCCTGCACGGATAAAAAGATAAGTGAAGTATTTTATTTACACACACCTAGCAGTTAGGGGATCGATCAACTACATCCCCTAATGTATACGGTGTGCAGCAAATGTTATACATGATTTTAGTAAGGAAAGCAAGTGTTGTATATTGAATACATCTGAGAGGAAGATTTTTTGGTAGGGCCCACGTAACTAGGGTTGTTTTGTTGCCTTCGTATTCTTACTGCTGAGTAAGAGTGGCGCCACTGCATGGAGAAAATGCATGAATAAAAGTAGTAGTTTTGAAGGTTAAATTTGAAGGTTGGTTAAATTATACACTACAAAGACCTAAGTCTACGTCTTAAACTTAAATAGTAATAATGGAAAGGTATAAGAATGACGAATAGCGAAATCCTTAGACCAGCTTTGCAGTTTCTGGTAAAAAATCAACAAGCAAGTCATTATTGTTTTGTAATAAGTTAAATGCGTTACGCAACTGCATCTAAACATCCATAATAATAATGACTATAACGTCCAGGAAAATCTTGAATGTCCATTATTATTTATAATTGCTTCGGGTATTGTAACGGCGGAAGATATTTCTAACTTGATGGATTAAATGTAAAATATGTAAGGAAAAACAAGTTTGCTAATCAACGTTATATTGTTGGTTGTTATGGCTGTTATTAAGTGTTCTTCAATCTCATTTGATTCTTTGAATAATAGTAATGAATGGTTTATTTCTAAGTCTATATTAAAAACTGTTGACTGGGAGTCTTATCAAATGGTATTAAGTTTTATTTAGCAAGTATTCTCCCGTGCAGGGGCGGAGTAAAACTAACCCCTACGGCTGGGGTAGGCCTGTTTAAATGGCGACAGAACCATAGCTACGTGGTGCGTGGGCCCCAAGCTCATCTGGATGGCCACTTCCCTTGGTCTATTAGTATGTTACTTGTACCCCTATGGGACAGCAGCGTGTTCGCGGTGCCCCTGGCGTCGCAAACATTCATAGGCGACGGTAATTGCTTACTAATAAGTGGTCCGTCAGCCTGTCTGCTGTTCTTCAGCAATAAAAAAATGTATGGTGTTAAGAAATTATCCTCCCCATGATCTAGGTTGCATCCTGATGACTGGAGGACAGTTAGAGGACGTAAATATGGCGCATTGTTAGTATCAATGCCCGTTTGCAGCGTTTTCTTCCTTGTTAAGAATTCACCACAAAAAATAGAATTACTTTATTTAAATCACTTTTACAAGGGAAATTCTGCTTTATCTGTCAACCAGGGAAGGAAAACCTTGCGTCAGGGCGCTCCTCTGTCCGAGGAGTGCACGGGTGTGCGTACCCGAGGTGCCCGAGCATCCGTCGCAGGGGAGTGTCCCTCTCCGTCTGAGGCGACAGAGTCCTACCTTTCTTCCCGTCTACCTCCTACATACTTTCCAACTTAGCTCTCTGTTCGTGGCGTGGTCCCCGGTGGGATGGTTGCGAATACTGATTGGGGTCCCAGGTTCTGCCCTGGGCCCTGATTTGGTAGTCGAAATCATGCCTATTTCGACTGCGCCTGCACAGAGAGTGTTCCCGGGGCGGAAATCGCATTCTCGCTGTCGGTTGGTCTTGCTGGGCTGGCTACGACGTCAGGCGACTCCCTGGTTTTTCTGGAGTGTCATCTGGTAGTCGTACCCACGCCTGACTAGCACGCGACGGGGATGCGAGTCCCGTCCAGAATTGGTTCATGGTAGGGGCGATCCTGGATGGACGGCCGTCGCCTCCGGCTAGGCAGTAGTATCCGCAAAGGAGGCGGCGGAGCGGGAGCGGGAGTCATCTCCCGCCAACGCAGGCTACGTCGTCGGCGCCGGAGGGCAAGCAACGACTTCCGGCCGCCGTAGAAGGCGGCCGCGGGCGGCCCCTCGGGGGAGATTCCGCCGCCCGCACTATTACCGCGAGGAAGAGGGCCGCGTGCTGTTCCGCGGCCCCCCTCAACTCCTAGAGTTGTTACAGGAGAGCGCCGGGGGGACGAAACCCTGACCCCCTGGCGCCAACACTTTTAGTGGGTAGCCCTTTTAGTGGGTAGTCGGATGGTCGAACATCTTTCCTGGAGTCCCACATATCCCTCGGTCCCCCCGGGCCGGGGGAACCCGTCAAGAGAGGTTTTTCCCCGAGACCAAAAAGAAAAAGGGGCCACATTTGTTAACCGAGGTGCACCAGCCGGTATATGAGGTTGGCTTCGTAACAAACAATTTATATATATAACAACGTTTTAACCAATAAATCCTATGTTTTTGTGTGAATTTATTTATCATTCTTTCGTAATTAATGTACTTCAATAGTTCTATTACACTGGGTTTATTAAGTCTTTAAGAACTTAAGCAAGATCTTTAAGTCCTTTAAAATCGTTATTAGTCGACTCTAATTAAAGGAAAATAATAACATCTCATAACGTCCCGTCTGGGCTCGCGTCTTCTCCTAGGAGCACCGGGCAGTATACTCGCCAAGCATATCCAAGGCAGATTGGTTACACATATGATGATGTTCTTTTTTATTGATGTAGGCCAGCAGACAGGCCGACAGCCCGTTTAAAAGAAAAAGTTTTTATACACTGACGGTACATGGCAATTATAAAATATGCTCATTAGGTGATAAAGTCTGGCTAAACATACTTGTCATTCAAACCGGAGATCTCAACATTGGTCTCTGAATATGATACCACTAAGCTACTAGGTGCCTAAACGAGTAATAACTTAATGTTAATTTTGTAATCGGTCAATATTTAAGAAAATGTTTTAAGGTAAGACATTGAAACATATATCGTCGTTGTCAAACCAATATCTGCTATGTGCACTTCTTTGAGATATCAACGTTTTTGACTATTAAGACTATAATTAGTAGTTTGCCACCCAAAGATATATATATAAAAACTGCTATGTGGTTCTAATCATTACATTAATTTAATAAATCACTGCAAATGAAATTGTTTCTTATACAATTTTATATGAGAATGTTTTTACTCCATATCTCAAAGTTTAACTTTTTGCACAGAGCAGATAGTCATTTGACGATATGCTAATAATACAAAAGTAAATATATAACAGAAAAATAAAATGTATTTTAAACTCAAGTTAATGATAAGTTCGTTTTATATTATTATAAAACATTCAAATGCAATGTTCGCGATAAATGTATTAGTTGCAGGAAATATCGCAGTCGGTACACGTCGCCACAGGATAATGATTTGTTTGCTACAAATGAGTTAGTAGATCGTGGCCTACTTTGTTTAATATTGTTGTAAATTTTCAATAATAATTACTGGAACAAACGTAGCCCTTTGATATGTTGTAATTAGTTTATGTAAACTTAAGAGGGAAAGAACTAGTTTTGAAGCGCGTGTAGCCGATAAATAAGTTGATTGTACCATGCGGAAGTTTTTGTATATTTATTCGCAGTATTATTATTATCGGTGGTAATTAATATTTTGTTAGACTATGCGAAACGGAGTGTTTGATTAAATGAACGCCCTCTATTGTTCTGTAGATTAGTATTTACATTAATTATGTATAATATAATTTTTTTCTATTTTACCCGTGCAGGGGCCGAGAAAAAATACTGACCTCTGCGGCCGGGATCAGCCTGTCATAAAAGGCGACAAAACCCTAGCTACCAAAAATTCCACCTGGATGGCGACCACCTCTTTGGTCTTAAGTATGTCGCCATAATAACCTTGTGTTGTGTTCCGGCATTAGTGACTCAAGTTCCTGTACCCTTATGGGACAGCAGCGTCTTCGCGATGCCACGGGCGTTGCAAACACACATAGGTGACGGTAACTGCTAAATTTTAAGCGGATCGTTAGCATGTCTGCTGTCCTACAACAATAAAAAAATGTTAATTTTTACAAATTGATATTTATTTTAATTTAAACATACAATGTTGAACATTTTTACGTTATAAAATTTAATAGATTGTTCAGAGCAGTTGAAATTGCAGATTCTGAAAATAATAAAATGAGAAAACATTTCTAAATAAGCTTAACTTTTTAATAAACTTATCTATTATAAAATCACTTATGTATTGCATATATAATATATTAATTTCTAGTTTACTTTGTTTATTATCTTATAAGATTAGGCTAATAAGATTTACTTTGTACCTAATAAAGCCTTTTCACACAACCTCGTTCATTTAAGTAAATTAATTTGGAGTTTTATACTCCTATCTAAATTTATCGAAATTTAACCTTAATTTATTTCCTATCGGAAATCTTATCACCATGTTAACAGCGTATGTTATCATTAAAATACATGGTATTGTTAATCAGACAATGGTGAAGGCCGACCGCCAATCCTAAGAAGATTAGTTACTTTAATCATTCGAATTTCATCATAAAAAACCAAGGTTTATTATTTAAATGCATATTAATGAAATTCTTCAAAGTCCTCAATATATATTATATTAAAATTTTGTGTCAATAGAAAAGTTCAAGGGAACATTAACATAATATGTCATACTCCATATAAAACGCTTATATGGAGCGGGATATATATGTGGGACTGTCCTGAAAGAATATTTTGCATATGATTGTAATATTTGTTGAACATTGAACTAGTTTTGGCTACCGTAAATGGACTTAGCCATATCAAATCTTTATTTATATGTGTAACAGAAATATTAATGTGACTATGTTACAAGTTGAATAGGGATACCCTGTTGCTTTCGTTGATACTCCTAAGATAACGAATTAAGGGCACGGTTTTTCCTTTCAAGGGCGCGAAGTTCAGACGGCCGTCGCTTCTGTACTAATTTTACTTTGCACTTTCCTAGTTAAGAAAATGATCAAATTTAATGTCGTAACATTTAAAGCGTTGATATTATTAGCAGGCACTCTGAAATAAAAGACATACTTTAAACTGCGCAAATAAATGTTACAAATATGTTGTATAAATGGTTAAATTGTTTTTCTATATGTACACAATAAAGGCTTTATTATAATTATTAACATCTATCTTTCAATTATACATATAATATAATTCAAAAATGTAATTACTTTAAGTTATGTATCATTTTATGAAGAACTGAATAATAAAATGTAAAATTCATTATTATAACACTTCTTTTTGTCTTAAAAGAATGCACGAGACAATGAATTAAAAAATACGTGCTTTATCTCGTTTAAGTTTTTCTTAAGATATTATAACTTACATACTTGACTTGTTTAGTTTGAATACTAAATATTTCATATTTCATACTGACAACTATTTCTAATGACTTGTAAGTTAGGAGCGCTTATTCCTTAATACGTATACTGTGTTTTGATACAGCGCCACCTAGTTCTAAAGTATGCTGTAGAACGCTTGTGTTATGGGTACTAGAGAACTGATACCTTGTTTATGTAATTTTTTTTTGTAAACAAATAATAAATAAATATTATATATTCTTCGTAGGATTTGAATCCCATAAATAAATCATCAGGTTTATTCAATATGCATAAGACAATTGCTTTTTATCGACGTTGAAACCATCTTGAGGAAACCTGCATATTGAAATCACCGAGTAACAAGTCAATGCAAGGTGTACCTATACAAGGGGGGGCCGGTTTCTCTGTTTTGACTAGAAAGAGTCTCGAGCCTGGCAGTGGGACATATTATTATATATTCCAAGAATATAAACAAAGTCATATAATATCTCTCATTTTTTAGCTATCTAAATAGCGTTGGGTGGCAAGTAATTGCGTCGCACGGTCAAACGCGACAAAAAGCTGTTTATCACAAATCGTCATCTTCCTAATAACAAATATAGCGATTATTAATAATTTCACGAAGTGCCGAAATTGGAATTTATTACATAGTAATTAATATTTTATTAGCCAAGTGAGTAATTATTATAACATGGAAACAGGTTTTTAATTGCAGAAGTTAGTTTTTATTACCAACTTGTACGTAGTATTCATACATCATAATAAATATCTCTAAGCTTTTCCGTTTGGAATTATTACGTTTTATTACTACCTAATATATATATATATATATATATATATATATATATATATATATATATATATATATATATATATATATATATATATATATATATATTATATATATACACACAAGAAAAAGACTGCAGCAGTTTCTATAACTATTGCAATGAATTGTCACCATTGTAATTGTACCTTTGTATATAATATAATTAATAAATAAAAAAATGTTGTTCAATTAACAATTGCGAAAACAGACGGTAGTTTACCTCGCGTCCGACTTCAACACCACGACTAGTAATTAGGGGTTCAACACCGAACTGCACATCCTCTAAACTGTCATAAAATTTTGCAACTTTAATTTGGTAGTAAAAAGTTTGGCAAACTGTTATAGTTAGGCGCTTAAATAAAATAAAAACTTTCAGATTGTACACAACCGCCGACAGAAACAAAAGGATTAAAGACGATAATAAACAACTAAACTAATTCTAAACACTTAAGAAGTGATTATGTAAAGAATAAAATATCTGTTGATTTCATATTTAAAAAAAGTAAAAATATATTTTTCTATTGCTGAAGAATAGCAGACAGGCTGACGGTCCACTTAATAGTAAGCAGTTACCGTCGCCTATGTATGTATGCGACACTAGGGGTACCGCGAACACGGTACTATCCCATAGCAGTACAGAAATGTGGGTCACTAATGCCGGAACACAATACAAGGCTATTATAGCGGCATACTTAAGACCAAAGGTGGTTGCCATCCAGATGGGATTAGGGCCCTACCACGTAGCTACCCTACCACGTTGGGTTGTTTGTCGCCTTTTACGACAGGCCGACCCCGGCCGCAAAGGTTAGTATTCCTTCTCCGCCCCTGCACGGATAAATGGATTAAGTGGACCGTCAGCCTGTCTGCTATTTCTCAGCAATAGAAAAATTAATTTATAAGATATAGTGGGCAATATCTGAAAAGTGTTTCGCTATATTGGCTCTCACCCATGTCATTAACAATAAGTCAAACAGTGAAATGACATTGGCCTATCAGCCCGCCCTTTAATTGTTGCCACCCGTGCCAACGTTCCTGCTTCATTGACACACTTTTATATCTCCGAACAAGTGCTTCTTCGTTGCGTAATTACTCTCAATAATGTCCAGATAAATTTCGATGTTTTTTTTCTATCAATGCGACAACGTTTCGATTGCATTTTTATCAATTTCGCAACGTTCTTACTGTTTTCTCGGAAACTACTTCTGGGATTTTATAAACGACTAAATATTTGTTTTAAATTTATTTCATCGAACATAATTTTGTAAATATTTGTAACCTAACAAATACGAATTTTATGTTACTAGAATAGTAACATAAAATTCGTTAAGGTTTACTTTTAATATATGCTTTAATACAATTAAGATAAGTTAAGATAAGTTGCAAAAATTAATAACATGTTATTTCATTACACAAATTTTCGTTTTATGAAAAAATCTTATTTCCATACGTATTTATGAATTATTAACCACAGAAAAAATAATCAAAATTTCGTATACTATAATTTCTATTGATGTACTTTACAATTTGCCTGTAGATCACTGAAATAAATCTATAAACGATGAATTTACTTTGCGTATTAACAACATGTATTAATTTATGTCATTATATACATTATGTGAATCTAATTTACATGGGATATATTTTACATATGTAATGAGTAGGATAAGTATTTACTGTATACATTTTCAGATCAAGGAAGCGATTTTAATAATAACATCAATCACTTTAAACAAAAACAAGAATGTTTGTTACTACCAAATTTTATCGCTTACAGATTATATATGAGCCTTGAATTGGTAATTAATGACGAATGTGATAACCCTGATGATTAATAGAATATCTTTATAAATATAACATATTTCATGGTATTTGTCTTCTTATGAAATATTAAAAATTACTTTTCCAGATCATAATTACTAAAAAAAAAAAGTAAAAACGCATATTGTTCACTATAACATTGATAAAAATTGTTATAAACAAGAATAAAAATTTAAGTAGACGAATATGAGTTAAGCACATCAACTTTTACTATTGTGAAATCGCACAGCTATTTATCAGTTCCGAAATCGATTTTATGCACGAGCATCTAAGTCAAATTTGGCGGGTAAACAGGTAATTTAATCATCAATAATTAAGGCTATTTGTATATTATTGGCACATGACTCTTTTGATTAATTTATATTCTAAATAAAATCTATTCGGTGAAAATCGTACATCTACATCCATCGCATTATCCAATCCAAAAGAAAAAAACTATATTTAATCATTATAATAAATTATAATAATAATATACAAAATAATGTAGTGTAAGAATTAATAAAATATGGTTGGTTTGGCATTAAATAGGATTTAAATTCACATGAATAATAAGTAGTTGGAGATGCAAGTACCGAAAAGATGCGCGGGCGCACCGACGCTAAACTCACAGATGATTTCGCAAAAACCATCTAATATGAACCTATTAACCTCTTCGTTAAGCGAGGCTCACAGCCGAAGGCGAGAGGCGGATGAAGCGGCGAATAGTGCGTTCATTAGACACAAGGTTGTGTCGACCGTCTATTGGAGAGGAGTGCGGCCACCGGCAACCTAACACCCACGCACTTATACAAACATCACCAAATTCTATTAAGTTTTAAAAGATAAACAAACAACCTTACCTTGCCAACTGTAGTGCACTTCTATTAGCAATCTCATTGTAGAAATTCAGAAGGATGTTACTATCGAACATGTTAGCACTTTTGCACTGCCATCTTTCGCACAAATACAGATTAAAAAATATATTAAACGCAAACAACGGAGAAACAAAACGCAAACAACGCTACGATCACAGGATAACACAACGTCCGGAGCTAGATACGTCCGTGCGCAAGCGTCGTCAATTCAAACTGGCCCGGTCAAAATGACGAAAGTGAAAACATCGCACGCACAGAAAAAAGGTTGGCGCGGTACAGTCCTTGCAGGCCACCTCTCGCGCGGGCTCTAGTGACACACTAACTGCGACGCGCGCGCAATGCCCGTTGCCTATATAATAAAGTGCTCTGAAGCTCAAACATCAAACGCCAGTGTATGGCATAAAAAGAAGATGCCTCACAACGGTAGCTAGGAAAGATTGAACACAAAGAATAGCGACACGTGGGGGCGTGTGCGTGCACGTGCAAATGTCGGTGTGCGCGAGAGATAGGCGGCCGCAGGAAACTCCGTTCTCTTCCACTAGGAAAGACCTTGGATACGAATCGGCACGTTGCAATGAGTATCGCCATCGCCTACGCCACTGTTACCTACTTGCCTATACTGGCAGATTAAACGATGCTTCTAATAGGCTATGTATTCATTGTATGAATTGATAGGAAAATAGTATTAACAACTCAAGAGTAAATAATATTGAAGTTGTTAATGGCTAATGGGCGTAGCAGATAGCTTCATTGTTAAAACAAGTGGCTTGGACAAACATTATAATTACTGCCGATGACGGCGATGATGCAACGAAAGTTGATAACGCTATTAGCAATTTGACACGTATTTAACGTGGGTGGCCACCGAGAAATGAAGAATGTGGCGCAATTTGACTCGTTGAAGACGTTTAAGATAAAGCATTTAAGTGGATCATTAGAGAGTTCACAAATATTAAAAATGTTAATACTATATATAAATAACATGACCTTTATATTAGCAGTAATTGACTTTTCAGATTTTAATTCATTCAAAATAGTCTTCTACTGGAGATTTTATAAATTTTACGGTGACCTTTTAGCCATATAAAGGAGACAGGGAATAAATAGTGTAACAATTTATACCTATATTTGGAATCCTATTGTTCACGATTTTGGTATTTTTAGTGGTTAAAACAGATTCAAGTTTGGACGATCATTTAAAGTCCAATCCATAATTGTTATTCTATTTGTAGGTCAAATTAATAAATACTACCAAAAATTAAAGAAAACAAGCGTAAATTATTGTGACTTCAAAACCGGTTATCTATCTGAGGCATACATTTGTTTTACTAACAAAACTGCGAACAGTTCAACCGTTTCGTTTTCGTAACAGCTTTCCACTTTCGTTTCCTCGGTCTCATTGTCTAATAAGCGCTCGAATTGAATAATATTGCGAATTTCTTCCAAATATACGAATTACGTAAAAGCAAGATCTGCATCTGTGTGAATCGCTTTAATTGCCACTTGTTTTATGTTTTAAATTAAACTTATGTTATTGAGACTATATTTTGTAACAAAGTGAGAGGCTCCCACATTGAGAACGTCGTCTGTTGTCGTGATCATTTGTTAAACTCTATATTTGATTTAAAAATAAATTCATATTTAATTTGAATACACAAACGGAAGTATGATGTAATACGATGCGATATTTTAATACATGAACCTATTGATAAATAATTAATAGTGCACAGTCGTTGTTTAGAATTATCCATTTATCATGGCATTTGTAACAGACCTTTTCATATGCGTTGCAAAACAATGGACTGTTCACTGTTTTACGAAATATCTATTGCTACGTTCTAATAAAACATTTTCATTTTATGGAACATTTTTACAAAAATACAGTGTAATTTGATGAATTGGATACATTTCTAAAGTTTATTGCTTACACAGCTTGTTTCTGTGCGAAGAATAATTGTTTATGAATGAATACTTGATATTGACCTGCACGACATACTTAAATTTGAAACAATAAGCTAAATCGATATTTTTAAAATGTTTATGTAAGAGAAATTGAGAAATCTGAATGAAATCATCGAAGCGGTCCGTATCGGTTACAAAAAATACTTTCGCTGCAACATTTCTCTGGGTGAAAGTGATACATGCATCGCATTGTACTTTTGTCACTGGTTAATCACGATCTATCATAAATCATTATTCTGACATTTAAAGACACGCCCACTAATATTCGAGGCAGAAAACGAAAGTGTTCAGGCAATAGGCGTGCGTGCCTTACGCAACTTCCACCTTATCTTGATAACGGCAGATCTTTTAGAAAGGGGAAAAGTAATTCGTCATTCGGTACATTCAAGAATAGAATTTAAAAATATCATGTGTTTACGCATGAATCATTGAAGTCGGCAACATTACAGCAATTCCAGTAGCAGAAATGAAAGAGCTCTAATTTACGTTTATCATTCATTATCATCAAGGTCTTTCTTGTTAGTGATGTGAAAATGGTATACTGGTTGAATTCTTTATTGTTTCTAGTTACAACAGTAGCAATTAATTTGACACTATCATTTTAACACTTACTGGTAGATGATCATTTATTATATCATAGATACGAATACTTGTATCGTTTCAATTGGTTTCGCCTATCAATTATTTATATTAGTGTCGACGGATTGAGACGCGTGAAAGTATTTTTTAAACTTAGATCTTATACATCCGCATATACCATTGGATCCGTCACGATTAGCCGTGATTACTGTTTATTAATATGAAACAAAAATTCGTTATCCGACTGGCCTTGGGCTGTGTTCCTTTCAGTTCAACTTAATGATGACAGTTGCTTGAAACGTTCTGTTTGTAATTGTACCTACTCATAAACCACCGTTGACTGTTTATGTCCGTAGATACCCCGAGGTCATCCATGTGAAATATATTTGAAATTTCTAAGGCAACAATTGAAAGTTTTGCAATGTCTTTTACAAAATGAAACTTCAACGAATGACAACTTTCGAAAGAAAATTCGACATGCCGTAGGTTTTGTAATAGTTTATTGAAAGCGCAGCTCGTCGAGCGAGGCTCGGCGCAGACGTCGAAAGTGAGACCGAGAGGTTGCGCAGGCGCATTACGAAGTTTTTACTGCCAGCCGCGCGCGAAATCACTTGAAAGTTGTATTGTCCTTGGATATTTCATTTCTTTATTTGCCGCGTTTCCGACACTCGAACTGAGGTTCACTCAGTAGTGACGGCAAATGTATCGGTAGCACCTGTTTTTATCTCTGCTGCTATATCCAGGTTTTTGTAGAAACACAAGCAGTTGACTATTATCTCTATAAAGAATACATATATGTCTAATACATAACATGATGCAGCAGCTGCTTCTTACCAAGAGGCTGTATTAAATGAAAATCCGCTGGAGTCGCCGTGGCAATCCAGAGTGTCGTAGCGGAGGAGCGCACGCGTCGGCTTCCCGGCGCTTGCGCCACTTCCACACTTGCGACACGTTTCCTGCGGGAGAGTGCGAGGCCGCGCGCGAGTTCCGCGCGCAACTAGTTGCACAACGTTTATCGGCGACCCGGTTTTGACTTTCGTTTGTGTATCACTCAAACTGAATCCTGTGTGATGCACTGTGTTGTTTTACACTGTAATCCGGGCGAGTCACGGGCGCGGGTGTTCTGAGGAGCGCGATTGGGTGGTATACGGCGCGACGGCGCTGCGGGCCGCGGGCGCCGGGCGAGTGGCGCGCGCGCTCCGCGGTGCCGCGCTCGGTTGCGCCACACTGGAAAGTAAAAGTAAGCGGCGCGGGGCGCGGCGGCACATTTCTCCCACTTTCGCTGCCGTGATTCATTCCACACCGCTTCAAGGGCGCTTCCCGCAATTCCCGCAATCGATACTCCTCCCGTTTCGATCGATTACATCTTGCACCGATCTTCCTTAGGTAGGTTTATTGCGCATCTATATTGGTCGTATTCTCTGTGACGAAGTGTAATATTAGTTGTATAAAAAATTAAAGTTTTTGTGTTGCTGCCTGATCATTTATTGCAGCAGAAATGTAAACCGTAATATTATTAAGACTAAATTGAGGCATTCGTTTGGAACGTGAAATGTAAAAAAAATGATTGAACAGCTGTAATCCCAGTGCTTACGCAAATTTAACATTGCGCAAGCTAATTTATAATGAAACCAGACTAAAATAAATATGAAAAAATATTGTCACACATGTCTCTGAACTTGATTGTTGTGACACATCATTGTTGGACAATTGTAATTACAATATGTCAACATTCAAATTGTTGCTTATATATTTGGTCAGAGTTAAGAATCATGTCTTCTGAAGTTATATTTTCTTTTTCTGGTTTTTCTTTTGATGGAGTAGGAAGACAGCTCAGCCTGGGCTACGGTGTTGGTCAAGCCGGTCAGTTGATTAGATATTTAGCGACATAGGTTACAATCATCATCCAATCTTACTAGACTACGGCCACCCGTCCTGACACGCGACGGCATTCCCATTCGCTATCCAAAAGCATATGCGACCGATAAACAAAGGTGATGCTCACCGCAGCACACATCTTCACAACAGGATCGACAATAGTCATTATTCTGCGATGATGTACACTTGAGCCATGCTCTTATTGATGACGTGGAAATGCTTGATCCATGATGATGACACGCCCGTGCACTCCCTGACTAACCGACTGATTGACTAACGGACGCACTTCGTTTGTATACCCACTAAACTACGCCAGCATTCCTCTACTGCCCCACAAAGAATAGGATATACAGAAATAAAATAGAAATACTTAGATATAAATAGATATATATACTTAGATTGGAAAAGAAGAAGAAAACGAGAACCTAGACATACAAGTTTTTTTTTTGCCCGACTTCACCTCATCAGTGTCATCATCAGTTTTTATTCGTGCAGAGGCGGAGACAGAATACTGACATCTGTGGCCGATGTCGGCCTGTCGTAAAAGGTGTCAAAACAACGCACCCTAGCTACATGGTAGGGCCTCAAGCCCGTCTGGATAGCGACCACATTAGGCCCTAAGATGCCGCCATAATTACCTTGTGTTGTGTTCCCGCATTAGTGACCCAAGTTCCAGTACCGTTATAGGACAGCAGAGCAATGTCGTAGAGTAATGATCAAAAGTCGATCCTGTGATCGCCCCCAGAAAGGCGGTGACGATCGGTTCTTAGAGGGTATGCCGTCGCGACCACTCTGGCTATGTTTAGCTAACCAGATTCGTAATTGTAGGAGCATAGTGGAGGACCCCAAATACCCGCCTCGGCATCTCTCGGAGTCCAGACGCGGCACTTTTATTATTGCTGTCTGACAGCAGATAGGCTGACGGCCCGCTTCGATTTTAGCAGTTACCGTCGCCTATGGGTGTTTTCAACATCAGTGACATCTCGAACATGCTGCTGTCCCATAATCTTATTATGGCGGCATACTTAAGACCAAAGGTGGTCGGTCGCCATCCAGACGGGCTTGGGGCCCTACCACGTAGCTAGGGTGGGTTGTTTTGTCGCCTTTTACGACAAGCCGACCCCGACCGCAGAGGTTAGTTAGTATTCTTTCTCCGCCCCTGCACGGATAAAAAGACGGATATTACAGAGACATTTAACCTTTCATGGTTATGCCAGCCTTGATTAGGGTTACGGTATCCGCCCGGCCCCGCTCAACTCCTTAGAGCTGATAAAGGAAATTACTGGGGGGAAGAAAGTCTGACCCCCTGAAGTGAAAAACATAGAAAAGGCCCGCTTTAATACAAAGGGCGGGCCGGCGCCGGCCCGGGTCCCGAGATCGGCAGGCTACATATCCGTGGGCCCGGGCGTAGATGATAGGAGAACAGCGGGGTTCTAGTGGGTAGTCGGAGGCCGACCATATTTCCCGGAGCCCCACATATCCCTCGGTCCCCTCGGACCACGAACCAAAAAAAAATATTTGCATTGATGATTGCCCAGGCAAGGACTTTAAAGATCATCCATTAGTACTCATAACACAAACATTCTGCTGCTAATTTTAGGACTAGATGGCGCTGAATGAATTGTTACACTATATTAATTTTATTGGGAGGACTGCCTTCTGACTTCGGAATTGGAAGGCGAAAGAAACCTTTGTCACCTGTGTTACGTGGATGGAACCTAGAAAAGGAAGTTATTGGCTAGCTAATTTAATTTATAGCGTGAACTACAGCGCATGCGCAAGAATACGAGTAATGCGGCTAAAAGCCTTTCTGATGCGTTAGTGAAAAAAAGTAGCAGATTTATAATAGAATCAGTAGCAGAATAACTGAACAACTGTCTTATAGCTTATCCAACTGATATACAAAATTAGGTTACCTACATTGGAAAGAGTGTCCATGATAAGAAATTTGGGGTTATCAAATTAATGTTACTAAAATTACTGTTCCATTTTAACATTGCAAAGCCCCGCCTACTTTTCTACTTCTTGATACATGGTTCATATTTGTAATTTTAACACATTGATTGCCATTTCAAATTTCAACTCTGACGGTCTTTATTATAGTTACTATTATTGTACTAAAAAGCTTTTGGTTTGTACATTATCTAGAAGTCAAAATGAAAAGCCGCAAAACACAGATGTACAGAATGTAATGATGTGAACTAATCTCAGAAATTTCCAAAATCGTTGGATTTATTACGATCAAACCTAACCGAATCCTTAACATAATCAAACTTTATGCGATTGTACTCGTATATATGTAGTTAGTTTTAAGCAATTTATATTGGATACTTGAAATAAATAAAAAAAATTACAAAATGTTTTGTCAGGTAGAATAATTTTGAGGTGCTAATGAGATTTGGTGAAATTTGGTAATATAGATCCTTAATTCCCAAAGTGGTCCAGGTGGACCCCAGGGATCCTCGGGAGTCTCGACTGGGGTCTACGTTGGCGTGACAAAAAAATGGGCGTTCACAATTCGTAAGCGGGGGTCTACGAAAATTTATTTGCTTTCGATAGTGAAGAACCAAAATGTTTTCTTGACTTCACTTATCAATGTAGGCAGATAATATTTTAAGAAGCTCAGCGACTGTTACTTGTAAAAACTTGCATATTCCATGCAAATTGCCGCCGTCCGCAACGTTTCAGACGTGCAAGGAGACGAAATACGACCTGTGGTGTATGTGCTTGCATACTTGCATGAACTTGTTTAATTCTTCACCAATACGAATATAATATACACAATACGAATGTCAAGGATAAACGTTACACATTTGTTACAATTAGGTAATTAACAAACAATTCTCACTTTTTTTTCGAAAACTATTAATTCATATTTGGAATTCAGCCGCAACGCAAATTTCCATAGTAAGATAATCTTCACATTTCTCGTGGAGTTTTGGGAATGGTAGAAATGAAACTGCAGGGGGTCCACCGGAACCCGCTAAATTTTGAAAGTGGTCTATGAGAAAAAAGTCTGGGAACCTCTGATATAGATGAATAGGTACACGATAGCCTATTGGTATTCATAATCAATCAAGAGTTTATTTGTTAGATTTACATATAGACATATATCGATTAGGCAGATTTTTCGTCTAATGCACATAAAATTATATAATTGCCACGTAACAGTGGTTAACAAAAACATCGCATAGAAACCTGTCGAGGTCGCTGATGTTATATGGATAACCCTCTAATACGTTAGCTCAGTAGGGGCAAGGTATGTGAACTGAACCCAGGACTGTTACGTTCTTCAGCGATCCGTGCCAAACCATGGTGAAAATTGTGGGCACATCAGTACTTAATTCCTCTGACTGCAAACATGAAAGCTTAGTGAAATAGGTTATTCATATGAGTGGCCACGTGCGGCCGAATGATATTCAATACTGGTGCCCGACGATTCTACGATTACGTAACGTAATGCCGACTTTCAATGTCGCATGCGCCTGCTCCGCCAACCCACCGCGCCGCTACACAATTTTCTACTATGTAAATTGTTCACTTGTTGACGGTGGATTTGATCAATTTATATCTATTATATACTGAGATGGAATGTTTCTTTTAATGCTGCGAGACAGCAAACAGGTCACCCGCCTACTTTTTAGAAAATTACTGTCGTCTATGGATGTTTTGCGATGACAGGGTCATCGCCAACATCTTTTATGGTCATGTATAAATCTCTTTTGAAATACACCATACAGTAGCACTGTAGATAAACCTCAGCTAGAAGCTAATTCAACATCCTCAGTGCAAAATAAACCGTTTTGGCGATTCTTTCCATTCACGACCGAAAAGGCTCTATGGTAGGTACATACAATTATTTTGTCCTTCGTGAGAATTAAACCCATGGGCAGGACTGTAAAAGGTTACTTACGTAGCTATTTCATCATCTGAGTCGTCGACTTACTCGTAGATTACGATAATTTTATTATTAACTAGCTGACCTAGCGAACTTCGTACCGTCCGTCATATTCTTTTCATGAATATTTCGGAAAATTCTGGAACATGTGTGCCCGCCCTATTTATGCCCGCCTCGGCTTTAAACGGATGCTGAAATGTAACACTTCTGGTAAATTTTAATCAGCCGGATCTATACTGTCAATATTTTTGAAGTTATCAACCGCTGCTGTCTTAACAACTGAATGTGAATCAATAAATATGGCATGAAGATAATTTCATTCACTTAAATAAGTAGTTACAGTTACCTTCCATACATTTTTCTTTTTTATCCGTGTGTTATCCAACCTGACGCTGGTAGAATTACTGGCAAATACAGTGTATGCTTGAAAATCTATTGCAATCTTCTGTTTCATTCACTCACTTTTCATTATATGATATATGTACAATAAAATCTGGTACTTTTTAAATGTATTTTATGCGAACCTGACACTAATAAATACAATCTATACAAATAAATAAAATTGGAGGGTCTATTTGTAATATAACCGCTTTTTACTAAGTGTATTCGGACGTATAAACGGTACATATACCAAAACAACGTTTTTTACAATTTTTGTCTGTCTGTCTGTCTGTTTGTTTGTTCCGGCTAATGTCTGAAATGTCTGCACCGATTTTGACGGGATATTCACTGGCTGATAGCTGATATATCAAGGAGTAACTTACCTAGGCTATTTTTATTTTAGAAAAAAAAAATAGTTTTTTGTTAAAATGAAGTTTCGGAATTTTACTATCCAATTTAAGCTGACCTCAGATTTATATCATCAATCATATGATATAGGGTTCAGCTTAGGCTGGACATTGTAGGTTGAATTTTCAATTTAAATTAACCTCAGATTTATGTCATCAATCATATGAATAGGGTTTAGCTTAGACTGGACTTTTTACGTTCGAACGTACGTATTCCAGAGGCGTATGGTGTAACAGTTGCATTCGATAACACTGACTGTTTGCATATTTCATTTATATTTTAGGGTTTATAGGGTTTGTAATCCTAAATAAATCATAATTTATATCCAAAAAATTCTGCCCAAAGTCATTGTTCCACGCAGGCGGAGTCTCGGGCTCAGCTAGTAATAAAATAATTATTCAATTTGCAGACATTTCCGAACGACTTTTATGCGCGTACATACATTACGGAGATTCAGTTATTTATATAGATTTAATAAAGCGTAGCATTGAAGAAGCTTTTACCTTACTCTGGCACTCTAGATTCAAAAAGTTCTAGTTAGTGTCGTAAACAACATTATTTCTCTCCCAAGTTGCAGAATGTAGATGTGATATCACCGTTTCTCAATATTCATATAAAACCTAATTTAGCCAAAATTATTCCATATATTTCCTTAAATTATCCGTACAGGGGCGGAGAAAGAATATTAACCTCTGTGGCCGGGGTCGGCCAGTCGTAAAAGGCGACAAAACAACCGAACCTAGCTACGTGGTAGGGGCTCAAGCCCGTCTGGATGGCGACCACCTTTGGTCTTAAGTATGCCGCCATAATAACCTTGTGTTGTGTTCCGGCATTAGTGGCCCAAGTTCCTGTACCCTTATGGGACAGCAGCGTGTTTGCGATGCCACTGGCGTTGCAAACACCTATAGGCGACGGTAACTGCTAAATTCTAAGCGGGCTGTCAGCCTGTCTGCTGTTCTACGTAAAAAAAAACTTATTATCACGTAACGAGTAAAGGAAAATATCACGAATGGACATCACGCCCAGTACTGGGTTCAGATAGAACGCGATATGTTCGAATTCTTTGAATTTATTCATACGGTAAACATAGTTATTACAAGAACAATTTATGTATAATAGGTATAATTAAAGTTATCTGCATTTTGTTTCGAATTAAACATCTGGTGTACTTTTCTCTCAATAAATTAATTGTCATGGAAATTAATTTATATTGTCTGGGGACTATTTGCATTTTCAGGGTATTTTTTCTATTAATCACACAATTTATAGGAGAAACACAATTATTTAATTAATCGTTATCTACTTCGATATATGTATGGTGAAGATGGAGGGATTAGTTATAAATAATCGGAGTCTTTGTCGACCTTACACTAATTAGTAATTAGTGATCTTGTTAAAAAGTGTTTTATAATAATCAACAATTAATAAAACTAAGGAAAAAAACAATTTTATAAAATTACTTAACTTCAAAGTGATCATTTAATTATTTATTTAATACCTAATTTTCTCCTCAGTGTTGTGTTTGTGTTTAGTTTATAATTACAATAGCTATATAATAATGTAAAAAACTTATATAGGTATATAAATCAACATAGATATTTTATGGCACACTTGTAGAGTCTATACCATTTCTAGTACCTAAGTCAGAAAACTTCAAAAAAGTTACGTCTTTGTTAATCCACAATGCAAAGACGTGCAATATTATTTTTGGGGTTAGTGGGTCTCTAGCATTTATACAAAACTTTCATAGATGTCGAGTACATGGAATTGTTTTGAGTTAATTTCTAATTTTTATTAGAAACAGCAGACAAACTGATTAACCTTAATAGCTTACTTAATAGTAAGTAGCCTATAGATGTCTGTGACGCCAGGGGCGTCGTTAACACGCAGCCATCCGCATAGGGGTACCGGAACCTGGGTCACTTATGTCGGGAACACAAGGTTCTTTTGGCGACATATTAGAATCCAGACGGGTTTAGAGCTTACTGCCTAACTAGGGCGGTACAGCAGGCCCCAAGGGTCACACGGGTTTCTTACTCCGCCTCTTCACGGAGTAAAGTATATAATTAATTATTTTCTCGTATATTATGTTTTTGTTATAAAATAATTGTGTATAGAAATAAATCCTAAAATTTCTGAACCAATAACAAATTTATAGTCAGTTTATTTATAATAAACGTATGTTTTCAAAGATAGCTATAAACCTATATTCGTAGTGAGAATGTTGATAAGGAAACGACTCGTGTCAAACTTATCAAATTACCTAATATCATTACCTAGTTGGATAACTGAGGGAGCACTTAAAAGATAATGGCCAAAGAAAACTATGTCACAGCCTTGATCGGTGAATTACAACACTGATAACCCCAGGAATCGAATCCACTATCACGCCAGATTTGGCTGTTGCGCAAACGGAAACTGCGCGTTTAGCTTTTATTATTGAAGTAGTATTTTTTAAATATTTTTTGCATTTTATTCTTATCGCAGCTAGTTTATCGTGGGTAGTATATTTTTGGTTCGGTAGGCAAGTATCTAATGTATGTAAGTATTCTTTCTGCTATTAAAATGTTATGCTGCTCGTCTCTCTTAAACGGAATTTGTTTAGCTGGTTACGTTTAAGCTGGGCGTGAAAGATCTTCTACGTCTGCTGTGAGAGTAAAATTGATGTACTATTGACTATACTTCCAAAATGCTGAAGGACTTAAATTACTCTCCGAACTTCAAAAGGATATACCGAATCGTTCCCTATCTTTCCCGTCTGTAAGATCCCAAAAATACTATTCTTTTTATTGTGGAACAGCAGATAACATCCCACTCAATAGTAAGTAGTTAGCATCGCCTATGGATGTTAGCGACGACAGGTGCACCGCTATCACGCTGCCGCCAGCGTAGGAGAATTGGAACTTGGGTCACTTTTGTTGGATTGGGTTCCAGGTTAATAGCAGGTTAATAAGAGTTTATAGCCGTACCACCTGGCTGAGGTGGTTTTGTCGCCTTTTACGTCAGTCCGCCCATGGCTGCAGGGGTATTCTTACTCCGCCCCGCATGGAGAATACTAAACCATATCACCTATTATGATTCTCTAAAAAGTGATAGCCCCTATTAATTTCAGCCTTAATGCAAGACGGCTCGGAGATTTATACTAATTTATGAAAAACGTCGTTGTGGTCTCAGTTTCTCTCTCTTCTTTCTCTCTCTCTCTCTCTCTCTCTCTCAGTTAACACCTATGGGCGACGGTAACTGCTAAATCCTAAGCGGGCCGTCAGCCTGTCTGCTGTCCTAGAGCAATAAAAAAAAAGTTAAGATGTAGAAAATTTATTTCCTTCACAAAATTTGTAACTATTTACATATTTTCGTAGTGCGACTGTAGTGGAGTTAGAACTATTGCACATGCTTACACGAGCCGTGAGAAACCACTGACAACCAAATGCTTCATGACGAGTTATAGTATCTAAATATAGAAATTACTACTGAAAGAAAAATAATCCTACATTAGACCAATTCAATTCGCACGTAAGTACTTTAAGGCGAGCTTTCAAGGCCGCGCTGATCTCACCGTCCATATTTTTTCTATACAACTATTGCATGGCCGAATTCAAATGTTCGCATAGTCTATGGGATAGTTGGAGGTTCAAGGGGAAATTCGTGTAAACGCAAAATAGACGGTTTATACTGTCGGGAGGTCACACGCCTGCCTATTGTAATCGTAGAATACATAAAGTGGCAGAAGGAAAAGTAATGGACGAAATTCACATGAAGTTTAAACAGTAGTTGAAAAATATATGTAGAATATCATTAACAACATCCTAACTATTGCATCTTTATAGCGTTTTACGTATGGTCGGAGCTTCTCATAAATTATTTGAGTTGTATAAACTTTAAAGTTTTATAAGTGAAAACAATTCAATTATTCAAGAAATTTAAATCTCTTAAAACTATATCAAATATTGTTTACAACGACGTTTACGGAGCTAACACTACAAACCATCGCACCACCTGCTATTGGTTTGCTCGCTTCCGTTCTGGGAATTTCGAGCTGAAAAATGAACCTCGCGGTCGTCCGAAGACTTTGGTCGACAATGACGAATTAAAGGCGATTTTGGAAGGTGATGATATACAATCTACGGCTGAATTAGCAGCAGTTTTCGACGTTAGTGTCAAAAAAATATTGGTCCATTTGCGTCAAATTGGCAAGGTTAAAAAGCTTGACAAATGGGTGCCCCGCGAACTCAATGATCGCCAGCGCGAAGTACGCGTCGAGACGTGCCTTGCACTGCTCAACAGACACACAAATGAAGGACTTTTGAACCGCATTGTTACCTGCGATGAAAAATAGATTCTGTTTGATAACCGCAAGCGCTCAGCAAGTTGGTTGGACCCTGGTTCAGCACCTAAATAATGTCCTAAACGAAAACTTACCCCTAGAAAAGTGATGGTCACTGTTTGGTGGTCCAGCGCCGGTGTGATTCATCACAGCTTCTTACCAAACGGGGTGAGTATTACTGCAGATGTGTACTGTGGAGAACTGAACACAATGATGGAGAAGCTGGCGCATCTCCAACCAGCATTGGTCAATCGCTCGTCTCCGCTGCTCCTCCACGACAACGCGCGACCTCATACTGCACAGCAGACGGTCTCCACGTTGCAAGAACTGGGGTTGGAAGTTCATCCGCCCTACTCAGCAGACCTTGCGCCTACAGACTACTACTTTTTCCACAATTTGGATAACTTCTTGGCGGGAAAAAAATTCAATACCCGAGAGGCAGTACAAAATGCCTTTGAAGAATTTGTTGCCTCCCGTCCAGCTGATTTCTTTAAGAAGGACATCAATAAACTGCCACTGCGTTGGCAAAGATGCATTGATTGCATGGGTGATTACTTCGATTAATACAAATAAAAAAACCTGAAAAAAATTCGTTTAAATTTTTTCAAACAAAACGGCAATTTCATAGGTAAAGACCTAATATTATAAGTACCAGAAAACGGATATAAGTACTAGGTATATACTTTCCTCTTGTACAAATTATACACACAACTCGAGTATAAATTGAAATGCCTTAAAAGGGATATTTGTTACGCGTAATAGGTCTTTTGTAAAATAGATTATGTTGAATAACTCATTAAATAAATAATAATTATAATCCAAAAGATCGTATTGTTTGGTTCGTACTATATAAAAAACTATCCGCTCTAAGGCCATCCCAGGCCGTCAGCGATGGAGTATTTTCCACGTATTTCTAAGGTATATGGAGTCACAACGTTCACCGTTCTTCTATTGCAAGTACGCGGAAATTATAATTTAAGAAAATAGTCCAAATGATACTTATCACTATCTTGGGGACGTTATATAATAGTTTGTTATATTATATTTATATAATAAAACACGTTATATAACAGTAGTATAATATTATAGTAGCTCTTTCTGGATGATATCGTGTTTCTAAATTGTAACATATCTTACCGTCATTGAATATTTCATGCCGTCAAAACACTTGGTGTTTTTGTGAGTAATTTTTTGTGTTCAGTACATTTTCTCAGACGCCAATTTTGATAATTTTGTGACCATTATTACCTTTTTTATAATGAATAATGACAAGTTGCGGTGGCAAATGTTTTGCAAGCTATATGAAACGTATATCGCTAATCATGACTTTGAATTTCTTCACTTTTTTATTTTATTTAGTACTTCAGTTTTTGTTCCTCTATATTATTTCCTAATTTGTGGCTCATGATCACCGTCTCTTGATACATGTATCAGTGTACAATGTGATAATGTAGGTGGTGAATAAAAGTTTCTTAGTTTTAATAAGTTTATTAATGTTTCAGGCTTACAGAATTCATAATACTGTCTACATTTATATCACCTCCTTACACATGTCTATACACCTGGCGTTTTTTTAACCTTTGAAGTTGGAAAATCAATGTCACTTGGATTGGAGCCAATAATTTTCTAAACGAGGAAGAAGAATTTAATCGGGATTATTAGTTTAGGTGAATGTTGTCAACGTAAAAAGACGTACAAACTTTTTACCCAATGACATAACGGCATCCTTCAGACTCCGAAGTGTCCGCTTTGGTTGCTACCAGGATTCGATGCTTGTTTAAAGAATAGTTATATCCCAATTACATTTTTTTATTGCTGTAGGACAGCAGACAGGCTGACGGTCCGCTTAGAATTTAGCAGTTACCGTCGCATGTGGGTGTTTGCAACGCCAGTGGCATCGCGAACACGCTGCTGTCCCATAAGGGTACAGGAACTTGGGTCACTAATGCCAGAACACAACACAAGGTTATTATGGCGGCATACTTAAGACCAAAGGTGGTCGCCATCCAGACGGGCTTGAGGCCCTACTATGTAGCTAGGGTGGGTTGTTTTGTCGGCTTTTACGACAGGCCGACCCCGGTCGCAGAGGTCAGTATTCTTTCTCCGCCCCTGCACGGATAGATACTGTAATAATACCGATATTACATACTGTTATATCGGCATCACCTTAAATAATATTTTATGCAATGTAAGGTAGTTGTATTTTATTAGTCCGTTTCTGTGAATTTTTTATTGAATTTATATACTTGTGAATTATTTCCTTTTAAATGATGCTCGGAATTCATAGATATATCCGGCTTCTACTATGGAGTTAAGAGTCCATGGTTAAGCACTGCCAAAAGTCCCGGAGTCCCACATATCCCTCGGTCCCCCCGGGCCGGGGAACCCGTCAAGAGAGGGTTTTCCCCGAGACCAAAAAAAAAGGCGGACGTTTCGAGACCAGATTAGGGACGTCTTGAAAAAAGGCTAGGTCAAGAGTACCCTAAACCGAAGGGCATGTATGAAGGGAATAATGAAAGTGGACGAAGCGAAACAAGTATGTAAGGATCGTAGCAAGTGGACAGAAGTACGGGAAAGAGGCGTGATTATATATATGTATGTATGTAATTTTTATATAACTAGAAAATGTCGCTATGGGCTCAATCACTCGTCCAAGATTTTTTTCGAGGCGGTAATGCTTTTTCACTCCGTTCGTTAGGTTAATGGATGTGTTTCACTGGTATATACATTATAACCATTTCGTGTTTCCTCGAACGCCTGGAGCGGCGGGGCCGCGGGACTTAACGTGAATATTACCGTGGCCTCTTACTGCGAAGTCAAATACACCCTGTATGACTCAAATGAAAAGGAAGCCTTGACGCTATAATTTTAATATTTGTATACACTAAATATATCAAATTAACTATGATAAAACGCGTAGACTGAGTACCTTTATTTACACTTCAAAGTACACACAGATGTTAAGAACGACTTTTCTCACTTCTTTCCATCCCTGCAGGGGTGGAGAAAGAATACTAACCTCTGCCGCCGGGGTCGGCCTGGCGTAAAAGGCGACAAAACAACCCACCCTGACTACGTGGTAGGGTCTCAAGCCCGTCTGGATGGCGATCACCTTTGGTCTTAAGTATGTCGCCATAATAACCTTGTGTTGTGTTCCGTCATTAGTGATCCAAGTTCCTGTACCCTTATAGGACAGCAGGCGGACAACCTATAGGCGACGGTAACTGCTTCTAAGTGGGCCGTCAGCCTGTCTGCTGTCCTACAGCAATAAAAAAACTTCTATTTTTGAAATTGAAAAATTCTTAAGGCACTTTTCCTTACCATGCTAATTTTTATAATAACGCATATGAGTCTATTAATAAAATTTAATAAGGAAATAGATACGAATAAATTTAAAAATTATGCTCGAGAGGAGGGAAACCATGCTTGAAGGTAAGCAAACATTTAAATTTCACAGAATATGTTAAGGAAACTGAAAATAATATGTAAAACCATACAAAGCAGCGATTTTAAGATATTATGTCTGTTTTTTATTGCTAAGGAGCAGCTGACAGACCACTTAACAGTAGGAAGTTACCGTCGCCTATGGATGTTTGCGACGCTAGGGGCATCGCGAACACGCTGCTGTCCCATAGGGGTACAGGAATCTGGGTCACTAATGCGGAACACAACACAAGGTTCTTACGGGGGCATACTTAGGGTGGTTGCTATCCAGACGGGCTTGCGGCCCTACCATGTAGCTAGGGTGGGTTGTATTGTCGCTTCTTACGATACACCGACCCCGGCCGCAGGGCTTAGTATTCTATACCGCCCCTGCACGGAGAAATATAAAAAAATATCTAGAATTATAATTTCATAATAATTAGGTCTGTTGTTACAAATATAGATCTTGACCGACCAAATGTTTGCAAATAATAAAACAATTTTTTGTCAAGTTAATACTGAACAAAGAGAAGATACACTGAAAATGAAATAATTTATTTCTTACTTGCAGAACATTGTGTTACCGGTACAGATTTTTACAGCTTTGAAATATGTCTTGTATCAGATGCGACGATTTCATGATCTTTTATTGAGTTCAAATCTGTAAAAGTGTTTAGATCTCGCCCACGAGGCAACTCCCATGTGGCACATGGGCTCAATGAGACTCGTACTAGTGATCTCAGTGAACAGGATTATGTCAAAGAACATTAACAAACACCTAGAGAGGCTTTCGGTAGGTAAATAGGTGAATGGTTGGAAATAAAATGCAGTTTTCCTGAGCACGGAATGTATTATGAGGAAGTTTTTTTCTCTGGAACCCTAACCGCTTAGAACTTGGCTTCGCTGCCAGCGAGATAACTTTTCATAATTTTTAATGTAATTTATAATATTTTACTGTATACATTCTACATTTTAATTAATATTATTACATTCATATCTGTAGATAATGTTAAGCAAACCCTTTCGATATCCGACCACGCTACTGTACACTGAGTAAATTACTTAGTGTGAGACAGTTATTCGTTGCGAGCATTTCGTTGAAAATGCACATGTCGGTGTTGGCATCAAAAGATTATAACATATTGGTGGCGAAAAGGGTATACAGATTGCCAAGGCCTGCAGCAAGCTGCTCACTTGCTAGACGTGTAGGTGACCTGCACGGAGTCCGTATTTATAATGCAGTGACTAAATTTTGTGATATTAAGACTAAATCTGTTAAAGAGGCTAGAAAATGCATAGTTGATTGGTTGAGTACCCAAAATTATGAATGTACATCTATTAAAGGATATACCTAGTCAGGTCATAAGTATTGTCACACAGTAAAAACTTTTCTTTTAGAATGCTGGCCACAAAAAAGTTTATTGAATTAGAATTTCGAATTGTTCATGAAAATAAAAATATATAACTTTTAGAATTTTACTCATTTTTAAATATGGAGTGGACGCTTAAAGAAGACCGTGTTGCAGTTATTGCGTTGCATCGTTGCGGTTACGCGCCAATTCAAATTTTTAACATACTGAAAAATTTGAATATAACCAAAAGATTCGTTTATCGTACCATCAAACGATACAATGAAGACTCTAGTGTAGATGACAGGTCAAGAAGTGGTCGCCCTCGGTCTGTTAGGACTCCAGCAGTGATAAAAGCTGTGAAGGCACGAATTCAAAGAAATCCCAAACGTAAGCAAAAACTGTTGGCCCATCAGATGGGGTTAAGCAGAATCACGGTGAAAAGGGTGTTAAATGAAGACTTAGGGCTTCGGGCATATCGAAGAAAAACAGGACATCGTTTGAATGCTCGTCTAATGGACCTGAGACTGAAGAGATGCCGCGCTTTGTTGAAGCGGTACGCGGGAAAAAAATATCGGGAAATTCTTTTTTCGGATGAAAAAATGTTTACCGTAGAAGAGAGCTACAACAAACAAAATGATAAGGTGTACGCACACAGTAGTGAAGAAGCGAGCAACCGTATTCCGCGTGTTCAACGAGGTCATTTTCCATCCTCGCTCATGGTATGGTTGGGAGTTTCTTATTGGGGCTTAACAGAGGTACATTTTTGTGAGAAAGGTGTAAAAACGAATGCTTTTGTGTATCAAAATACAGTCCTGACGAACCTTGTGGAACCTGTTTCTCATACCATGTTCAATAACAGGCACTGGGTATTCCAACAAGATTCGGCGCCAGCTCATAGAGCGAAGAGCACACAAGACTGGCTGGCGGCGCGTGAAATCGACTTCATCCGGCACGAAGACTGGCCCTCCTCCAGTCCAGATTTGAATCCGTTAGATTACAAGATATGGCAACACTTGGAGGAAAAGGCCTGCTCAAAGCCTCATCCCAATTTGGAGTCACTCAAGACATCCTTGATTAAGGCAGCCGCCGATATTGACATGGACCTCGTTCGTGCTGCGATAGACAACTGGCCATGCAGATTGAAGGCTTGTATTCAAAATCACGGAGGTCATTTTGAATAAACTTTAATGTCATAAGAATCTATGTTTTGTTAAGTTCATTTTGGTATATGAATGGTTACATAATTAATAAACTTGTTACAATTATTTTACATTAAACATGTGACAGAATTTATGACCTGACTAGGTATATATAATTATTATAATGAGTATGTATATGTGTATGTATATATTTATAGTTATTATTTTGTAGGAAATTAATAGGACATGGTATAAGTTTTAAATATAATGTTACAATGACTAAAATAGAAAAATCATGTAGGTATAATTATAATGTGAATATTACAGTAGATAATTCGTATATTATTATGTATTACTACGTCTCCAAAATACAGGCCATGCCTAGTTTGAAGGCGCTAAGTTAATCAATTGTAAAAAGCACTTGAATAAAAATGATATTTGATTTGATTTGATCTGTAGGTAAAGAATTTTAAATGTAAATAACTAAAAATAAAAAAATCTAAAATCAACTTGGTACACACTCAAATATCGACAAAATTAATTATATCAAAGGATACTTTCATAACATTTTATACAATCTTATCAAGACGATACGATACGTCGTAGTAAACAATGTAGTAGAAGAGATAAAATGAGCGCTTGCGCATAAACAGGTGGTTTGTTTACTTTTTTATTAGTAAAGCAGATTTATATTTGGAAAACTTATTCATAGCGTAAACGTGATTGTAGTGTACGCGAATACAACGATTTTATATTAAAGCTTGTACGCGTTATTATTTATCTTCTTGTTCTACTTACAAGTGTATTTCGATCAAATCTGAAACTCATCTTCGAGCCTTCTATTATTCTGTACGTTTATTACATTGATGCTTTCCTAGATTTTCTTTTCTTCTTGACCAAAGAGGTACATGAAATAGATGTGGCTTTAGCAAATTTTAATTGGTTTTTACAGGAGCAGACATACGACATTCCAATCCCGAAGTAAATAAGAAAATGACTAATGGTAAATAGGGTGGGGTGTTTAATTTATTTTAATTGCTCTAGCACACCAGACTGGCTGCCGGTACACTTAATAGAAAGTCACCCTCGCCTATGGATGTTTGCGACGCCAGGGTACCGCTAATACGCTGCCGTCGGCAAAGCGCAACTGGAACCTTGGTCACTTATACCAGAACACAACACAAGGTTTATTAGGAGACATCCATTAATTACGTGAACTATTTTTCGATTAGTTTTAGACTCCTCCCCCCCTTAGGTGAGATTTAGTGAGATTTGCCTGGACCCCCCCCCCTACGTGAGATTGGCGCTAAAAATATTTTAAAATAAAATTTATTTTTACTAATCGTGAAAATAATAAACCGTTCAGGTATACTATAGTTAATTTATTTAAATTAAATAAAATTCAAAGTAAAAAAACAGATAAAAACATATTTTTCAATATCTGTAATATTTTATATTTTTTGAAGGTGAGGTGAGATTTTCGATTATCCCCCCCTCGGTTTAAATGAGATTTGGTGAGATTTTATGGACCCCTCCCCCCATTCTGAGCTCACGTAATTAATGGATGTCCCCTTATATTATGGCGGTATATTTAGAGATGGGGGGGGGGGGTTCGGTATCCAGCTGGGTTCCGACCCCAGCAAAGGTTAATTATTATATTATATTATTTACATAAAAAATAATATCCTATAATGTTTGCGTTTGGGTATCTCCTTAGAGAAAACCAACAATGTAACCACATTTGTCTAAGGCAACTTGATAGGACATACCGGTGATCTGGGTATGCTGGTCTTGTCAAGATATTCTTTCAGTGTCAGTGCGAAGAAATTTCGTTATAACTTGCATATTAAGAGAGTTAAACTGTCTAACCGGTGCATGATATCACTCAATGTCATAGAATATCATAAATAATTTATTGTCAAGTATAAGTGAAGGTAATTAGGCATAAAGTAGCATAAAAACGACCCACACGTTATTTACAATGGCTAAACTTTTTTGTTAAATACTCCATTTCCATTCTATACTTATTGAAGATTTTGACTGATACATTAGTTTTATGTTAAAGTGTGGTTGTTTAGTTTTTGCTTTAAATAAGTGCTTGTAAATATTTTACGTATGATGTTTGATTATCATATTGAAGACGAAGAAGTCATGCAACTTTTTCAAAATTTCAGCATGATGGCATCGTATTTGATACACATGAGACATATTTTAAAAAAGATCAGAAAAATATCAACAGTGTAATCGATGTAACCTACAACTAGGTTGAAACCGTTAGATATTTCTTTCATTCTACTGCAACCATTGCTGAAATATTGTGATTTCTAAAAATAATTACAGCTGGGCAACTGTGCTTATGTAACGCAGGAGGATTTTCACAGGAGCCAACTGCACCTCCACCAATTGCAGTATTTTGTGAGGTTAACTGTCTGAAAAGTACAGCTATAACAATGATGCAGAAGTTGAACAGTCTCATTTCAAAATACTCAGTCTGCCTGGTTTTAGTAGTTTTCAGAGGTTTACTTACAATTATCTAATAGTACCCTTGTTGACATACTACATAGACTTAGAATAGTTCTACCATTAACAGTTATCCTAGCATTGATTATTTTCTTTTGTCCATTTATCTTTCAAAACGAGAAGAAAGGAAGGATTTGTGTTTATGGTAAACTAGAGATGGTTCCAGACAACCATTAGACCTTGTCCGATTAAGATCTTCAGGTTTTTTGGTCCGCCTTAACTAAAATTGCTTTGTAACTGCTTGATAAAATTTGTCCTAAGATATATTTACACAGTCTATGTGGTGTTTGACGTGTGTGATTCACTCAAATATGTTAGGGAATAATGACCCACTGCTTTTTGTCCATTTTTTATACATGATTCGACTGATTACCCATCAGGGATCTCCGTGTACAGAATCGTTATCATTTGCACATTTAGCGACAAAACTGTCTAAGAGGTTCACCTCTTTTTCATTTTCAATTTACACGGACCGTATTTTCTGGGTAGAGCAAATGAACATACAGTGTGCTAACCATGTTATTACCTAGTACTTCTGACGTCACTTAAAGGATAAATTTAATCTAAATTTAACGTATTTTATTTACAAACGTGGAATTATTTAAAACAAGAAATTCCCCATTTTATGGAAAACAACGAATATTTTGTCAATTACAAATATTCTAATTAAATTTATTTACATCTACAAACGATCCAATTAAGTTATAATAATAATATTGTGGTTTTATACGCAAATAAACAATTTGGAAATTGATAATTTTATAGGAATAAATGAAAATTTAATTCGTAAATTTAAAGGAAATAACATAAAAACTGATATCGTATTAGGAGAACTAATGACGTCAAATTTTGATATATTGTTTATATTAAAAGCTTAATGAGGTTAGTTTATGGCTTGATACACTAGGTAACAGAGACCAGTGGAAGAAAACACGTCTGTTGCTACAAATTCGGTAAATTGCAATTTTTATCTAATAAGCAATTAAACTAAACTTTTCTTATTATAAGCGTCTCCTCTAGGTCTTGTTCATTGAATTTGGAGCTGGGTACAATAAAATATATCCTACTAATATTATAAACGCCAAAGTTTGTAAGAATGTATGTTTGTTACTCTTTCACACAAAAACTACTGAAAGGATTCTTAATGAAACTTTACGATAATATAACTTATACATCAGAATAACACATCTATAATTTATAAAGATATTGTGTGAATTGTTCCAAATATAACGATAAATGTCAAGTAAGTAGGAAAAATTCTACCATCTGCGAGAGGCGGTGCGCTGCAAAAACCGTTAGAGTTACACGTATTCAATGTATTATGGAAATGTGGATTTTAAATAGTCCTACAAAAAAGCCCGGGACAGCATATCTATCTTTTATCTGTAAGCGATAATCGCCAAAATAGTGAACCATAAATACAATAAAAATTTATAATTGATTTCTAATGCACATTTGGTAGTAACAAATTGATCCTTATATAAAAATGAATACTTAATATTATAAATGTGGGTATAACTCTATCTGTCTGTTACGTTTTCACGTCTAAACCGCTGAACCAATTTTGACGAATTTTGGTATAGATATAGAATGAACCTTGGAGAAGGACATAAGCTACTTTTATTATTGCTTTTTTTATATGGCCGAACAAAGTTTGCCGGGTCAGCTAGTGTAATTATAGTTAAACTTTATTTTTATTACCACTGCCATCGTACCTCCCAATGCACCAAGTTTAGCAAAATGAGTATAGGAGTTAACAGTCTATTTATTGCCTTTTGTGATTCCCTCTGATAGTTGATGGGGTCCATTCGGATGTATTTTTTTAATTGCTGAGAAGCAGCAGATAGGCTGACGACCCCTTAATAGTAAGCAGTTATCGTCGCCTATGGATGTTTGCGACACTGGAGACACCGCAAACACGGTACTGTTCCATAGGAGTACAGGAACCTGGGTCACTAATGCCGGAACACAACACAAGGTTGTTATTCTTCTCTTTCGTTGCGCTCTTGTCAGAGCGGTCGTGGTTATCATTTTAGAGTCACACGCCTGACAATCCGTCTCCATTCCTCCCGGACAGCTGCTTTTCGGGAGCACACGTGTACTGGGACGTCCACTGCAGCCTTTACTTGGTCCGTCCATCTCATAGGCGATCTGCCGCGAGGTTGTTAGGGTGGCATACTTTTATACACCAGGGGTGGTTGCCATCCAGGCTGGCTTGGGGCCCTACCAACTAGCTAGGGTTGTTTTGTCGCTTTTTACGAAAGGCCGACCCCGGCCGCAGAGGTTTAGGTACTCTTATTCCTCCCCTGCTCGGATAAATGATATATTTTTTAAAATTTATTTTTTACTGCGTTAAAAAGGTAGAATACTTCACTATGATAATTTCACTTACGCTGTAATAAATCATGATGCAATTTTACTTCTGGGAAAGCTTTTCAACTTTATTATTGATTAAATTTTTGGCCATAATCATAATCTTTATTTGTTAAAATGCAGCTGGTTACATGATGTCAGTTAACAAATTCTTCCCAGTGCATTTTTGCTCTTAGGCGTACTAATATATATTATTATTATTTGGGAAATTAATTAACCTCTTCACAATAAATTTTCAAAACATATGTATTGTTAATTTTCATTAATTAGAACACTCTAATAAACAAGCTTTTTGGTAATTAGGTACTTTATACAATTAATCTTGTAAATAAAAAATCTGCATTGGTTGCTTGTAACTACAAGCTTGATATATCGATAAGTAACTCATATTTTAATAATTTAATAATGAAATTTAAACATTTACAAATACATTTATAAAATTTAATAGAACTATATTCTAAATTTGTGTTATTAAAATTATTAACATTCTTATCTCGTAATTGTTTTGTATTGTTTTTATAGATTATTCTAGATATTTCCAAATGATCAACACGAATGAATTGATGGACATAAAGTTAGATTAGATTTTTTAGAGGGAATTCCATTTTAATAAAATCATATAATATAACTAAAACAGGAAAATTCATTTCTAATATTTTAATAACAACACATGCATGTACTTCATTAGTGAGATAATATTGTTAGGTAGCGAAGTTACACTACAGATTTGTAACAAACAGGAAATAGTAAAACATGCGATTTAAACATAAAATTAACTCTTTCTTAGAGTGGTAAACAATTTATAAAATTTGACTCATATAATATGTTCAGAATTGTTTTTATGTGACTAATAAGATTATTGCTATATTGTATGTAATTATAAATTATACCCAATTCATGGTTTAATTTCTCATATAGTTTCCTAGTTAAAATAAATTACTTAAAATTGTACGAATCATATTAAAACGAGAGACTAGTCAATAGTTTAGTTTGATTCTTTTAATATTTTAGCATTTATAAGTACTAACTGGGGTCCGCTAATTGATTTTTTGCCAAGTGACAAATATTATTTTGCCATATAAATTTAATAATATTACATTTTGGATAGAATTTCCGTAAAATTTGTTCTTAGTTTACATCGTGAAATGAGTGACTATGCTAAATTTCAAGTTCGGGTGTATGGTCTTCGTGATTTAGTATATATGTATATATACATGTGTGTGTCTAAGTATTAACTAATTTGAGGAACAAATGTCTTGCCATGCTGCTTCCATTGTGAGGCCTGGTGACAAAAATCTAACCCAAAAAGTACTGGCTTGACGTCATAAATATAATAGATATGTGTGCCATTAAACTCAAGAAAAATGACAAAGACCCTGCGAAGTGGAGAAGAAAAATTTTCATCCGGGTTTTAATGCTAGGATAATAATTATGTTCAAGTACAAAAACATCCCGAAAGAACAGTGTGCACAGATTGTTTATAGCCACAAACTGTTGAATATTTATTTTGTTTAGTCGAGTTTAATCACACGCTTTCTGTGGGAACCGCGGCGAGATCTTGTACCTTCCTCCGCGGATATAAACAAACTCGCGTATTGCGACATTTCTCAACATAAACATTATAATGATTTTGGGCTGTAGACAGTGTCTCCATATGTATATTGAGAGTTACCGTGTTGCAAGGGTGAAAATACAGTGTTTTTGAAAAAAAAATACGGTGGATCAGCTAAAAGTGTACCGTGTAAATTACGGTGTCATTTTTCAAAGAATAAAAAACATTATGAACCAAATCAAGTCCAATTTTAATAAATTACTAAGAATATTAAAACAAAACATGCAATATTAAAATTAATGTACTGCTAACATTTTTTTTTGTCTCGGGGAAAAACCTCTCTTGACGGGTTCCCCCGGCCCGGGGGGACCGAAGGATATGTGGGACTCCGGGGAAGATGTTCAGCCATCCGACTACCCACTAAAAAACCCCGCTGTTCTCCTATCGCCTACGCCCGGGCCTACGGATATGTGGCCTGCCGATCTCGTGGCCCGGGCCGGCGCCGGCCCGCCCTTTGTCTCAAGGCGGGCCTCTTCTGAAGTGTTGGCGCCAGGGGGTCAGGGTTTCGTCCCCCCGGCGCTCTCCTGTATTGTAGGAGTTGAGGGAGGCCCCGGAACAGCACGCGGCCCTCTCCCTCGCGGCAAAATGTACTGCTAACATGTCTTAACCCTATAAAAGGCAGAGGAAACTGATTTATAGAAATAAAAATACTTGTACGTAAATCGGATATTTATTTGAAACTTTTTTTGTTTTTCTTAAAAAAATCATGGTGTCCAATATGTGGACAACACCACCTAGGTGCCTCTCCATATACTGTATACCAGAAGAGAAGAAGAAAAGGGACGTAATGTTGGTGAGCAATATTTGGACAGAGCCGCATAAAGGGTTAAGAACGCTCTTTTCCGAACTGATACATGAGTTACAAAGTGAACAAATTGCTTTGTACTCATCCTTGGAATTTTTTTAAACTTCTTTCAGTTTACACCATTCAACTTTAAACTTTTGTTTATAATGCTTTGTTTTCATTCCAATTCTAGCTGTTTTGATAGGACAAGTTGATATCGTGTTGCTATCAGAACTTTCAGCTTCATTGAACCAATATTAATAAGCTATTAATAACACAACTCCCTCATACACACAATAATAAAACAAATATTAAACTTAAAACCGAAAAAATCTCTAAGACTTATAATTTAGGATTATTCAAACAACAAAAGCTTGAAACAGTAGGTTTCTGTTTCTATATGCGTATTCTAGAAAACACAACGTCATTTATTCATCACACTTAGGATTTTGATAATTACATTTCACTCCTTCCTGAATGCTTGAATAAGATATAAAATAGTTTGCCATGGTTTGGTAGTTTTTATCTGAGTATGAGGAAGTAGATTATATTCGGGGATTCCAAGCAACAAAGAGCAGTGTTTTACAAAAGATGTTAAGTTGACTGAGATTTGTTTTACGCAGTATGTGATGAATTAATATTGATAACTTAATTGTAATGATATTACGGTGACTTATGACACAGTGGCTGATTTATTGTTGTTAACAATTAGGTCATTAAAAAATTTCAATAATGAAATATACTGTCACTTATTAACATGTTGTGCGTGTGTTTGTTTATCCGACATAAAATAGGACACACTAATAAAACGTTACAAGTGTTAAAATAAATAGAGATGGCGTTGGTATCCCATATGCCGAACAATGTAGTAAAACCTAAATATTGGGTTTATGTGGGACATTACCATGACTAATTCAAAGGAAAAAATGAAATGATTATAACGATACAATAGAATTTATTTTAGTTATTCAAAACGTAGTATAACAATTTACCATTATTATTTTCCCTTTGGAAATTTTTAAGTGACCAGATTTTTTGTTCTCGGGGAAAACCCTATTCTTGACGGGTTCCTATGAGGTCGTTGGATGCCCTCCGGCCCCGTCGAAGTGGCCTGCGTTGGCGAGAGGGGGTGAGCTAGTTAGCTCCCGCTCCCGCTCTGCCGCCTCCAGAATCACTCCCGACCATGGACAGAACCAGGGTTGAGAGCGACAGGTCCACGTCGAACCAAACGTACTTATGTATATTAACCATGAACCCTGACCCCAGAGAGGTTGTCGAAAAAATTTAAAGAATGAATTTTTAATAATAGTATTTAACAATTAAATTTATATTTTAAATTATAATAAAAGGCGAAAGGTAAAGTTTGAACTCCACAAATGAAACAGTAAGAACAAGCTGTTACAGGTAATGGACTGTTTTTTAAAATCTGGTAGCTAAAGAAGGCTGGCACCTAACATTGCCTTGTTTGATGGCAGTGCAGTTTTATTGCGAGAAATAAAAGCTAAAATAAAATAAATTGCTAATAGTATATCTTTGTTGTTAATTTTTTGCTTACTTTATGTTAAAAGATATGTTAATTTTTAATTTAAGTAAATAGGAGAATTAATCAATTAAAGAGAGGAAGAGGCAGAAATACCCTTCTCAAATAATATAAATAGGATACAATTCATGGGTACAACGTGGCGAGGCCGATGGCACTACTATCCCGATTCGCCTTTCCAAAAGTGGGCCACCGTACACGAAGATGCACTTACGTCATAGAAACGATGATTTCATAATTTTGTTCTACAAAAGTCTATCAGAATAACATTGAGATGTAACCTTGCGTGGCGACCACATGTCGAAATCGCTAAGTTTTTTTGGTACGACATTGTACGTAATGTGGGAACTAGACAAACCTTTCGCGTTTAGTCTTTAAACATGGGAAGTCATGAATTATGTTAAGGTCACAATATTTGGTAATAAGCACTAGTTACGGAAAAGAAAAATATAATTCCCATAAAGCTTTGGAACATTAAACTTATATACATATATTTTTCACACAAGGACAGAGATAGAAAACAATCCTTATTTGGAGTGTACGATTGAATTTAAATAAAATTATAAAAAAAACTATAGTAGTTAATATTCATTTGTCGTATTTTATAACATTACTAGCTAGGTAACCGATGTGATGGCTCTTTTGTTTCTAAACATACCGAAAACCCATTCATCTTTTTTCCCCCATGTATCTATCCCATTCCGGTATCTATCATTGTTGATAGATGTTGATTGTGATGTTGATTGTGATGTTGATCACACTGTATCTATCCAATCTCATCTTTTGTATTGTCCACGTCGTATGGCATTCTTTCACTTCGCATTTCATGGTTACACTAGTCTGTTACTATCATCTCAACGTTTACACCTTTTTTCGCTATATCATCGTTTACGCAATCCATTCATCTTCTTTGGTCTACCTCTCCTTCTGTATCCATCTACGTACATTTCTAGCAGTTTCCTTGTTATATGGTATTCTTATGCCATTCGTGTCTGTAACATTTTATATTTTTAATCACTGGCACTATTTTATATGTCCCCTGATATATTCATTTCTAATAAACTTCACCTATACCTCTTAGTATTCTCATCTCCGCAGCATGTAACATCCTTTCATCTTTCTCCTTTGTGGCCCAGCATTCAAACCATACAATACAAATAATTTTTCAGATTTATAAATTTTACCTTTGCGCTTAAGTTGCACAGCTTGGGCCGCCAATAGCTTCTGAGAACTAAGAAAAGTAAATTAACAAGTATCATGCTAAGTTAAAAAAACGAAAACAATTAGTGTTCTAATCAGTTTAAACGATTAACGGTCGATTAACGCCGCCTTTCTCGACGCCTCTCTAAATGAAAGGTATCCCGCTTAAGTGTTTTTATTATCTTTCCAATTGGATCAAAATCTGGCATTATAATTTCAGTTGGCCTTTACGAACGCCATTTATAAATACCTACGATTTTTTAGATATAATTTCTACGATAGTCTAATGAATTTGATTGAAAGAGAAAGGTTTAGATATAATAACACTTAGTAATTTGTTGAAAGATATCTCGTAATGCGTTTTATTATGTAAGTAATGGATAGTGTTAAAAATGTTTTTAAAGCAGTTGCTGCATTAGTTGAAAATCTGTATTTCAAGACTTTTTTTATAAATATTCAAATACACAAAAATTTTAGGAAACGATTAGCATCATACAAAATGCTCGGTGAGGGTCCGGCAATCTTTCCATCAACTAAATCAAATTCATAGAGACGTTTACGTGCGTAACGAGTGTTATAGTTTGTTTTTTCTAAGCTTTAAGGTTAAATCATCTCTCGAGTTTTTGAAACTGCGTGTATGTTTTCTAGATATAAAAGGGTTATAGTTTATTACAATTACAAATATTAAAAATTATATTTATATTATAAAACTACCATGTTGCTTTTTAGATCCGTTGCGTCTCTGGTATGAAGTGGTATAGCTAAATTTTACAACAAATTTCTAGCTATGCCGCTTCCGCCAGCCACAGCCAGGAGGGGTAGATCCAGAAGTACTAGCTTAACGTCGTAAAAGGTGATATGTGTACCAACCAATTCACTACTGATGATGCTGAAGACCGTGGGAAGTACATAAGAAAAAGGCGGAATGCGTTGTCGGGCACCGAAACGAAACGATTGCAAGGGCTTAACGTAAGGATGATAATGTTACTTTCATAATTTTCTGACAACCATTTAAGTCTCGGAACTCAAACTACGTTGCTGAGTGTTGTGACAGGGCTAACTTCTACGCGCCTATTTTGGCTCAAATAGCAAATCAGGCTCTTTATTTGCTTCCTGTGAATTAGAGAAATAAGTAATTAAGTATGTCGAACGCCTGCGAAGTTCACGGGTGTCCCCGTTCCCATCCCGAGCGTGAGTGTTTATGTGATTATTTACAAGTACATAATATAAATTTTTTTTTTGTATCTAAAACATGAGCACTTTGCTTCTTAATTTGGGATAAATGAATTCATATAGTTTATTTTTTATTTTTTTTTGTCGCTATACAAGTCTCAAAATATTTTTTTAGCAGTCAGCTGAGCCTATAAAGTTTAGTCAGTGTTTCTGTCTCACATTCAGAATATGAGCGTAATTTTAATTTATCTTATTCAAGTTTCGTGGAAAATTAATACTTTTTCCATATGAAAATAGCTTGACTCACAATCATGATCTCATTGCGCGAGTTGTCATGATTCAACTTTTGTTGGTTACGAAATGCCGTCATCAATTATTTGACGTTATTTTCTTATAAAATGATAAATAATTGTTTACTTAGTTAAAAATAGATCAGACCGCAATACGGTAGCGCATTTCGATCGGCAGTTACCGTTGGTTGCATGTTTGTCACACCAGGGGTATCACTAACACTGTCGTGCACGTATGGAAACTGGAACCTTGGTTATTTACAACACAACACAAGGGTAGTTGCCATCTAAACGGGTTTGGAGCCCTACCCGCTTAACGCCTGGCTAGTTGTTTTGTCGCCTTTACAACAGGCTGCTTCCGGCTGTAGGATCCATACCACCCTTGCATGGAGAAAAGGCAATCAGTCAATCTCTATTTGTTTTCATTAAGATTTCACTAATTATTGAAATTAATTCGTATATTTGAAATTGCCTCTCTTATTCTAGTTATGTTAACCAAGTGAATCAATCACATTTGAATCTAGCTGTCTAGAGATTCGCACAATGGCATACACTTAAGTAGTGTTTCCCTCCTAAGAGATCCTTTTATCCGTGCAGGGGCGAAGAAAGAATACTGACTTTTGCGGCCGAGGTCGTAATAGGCGACTAAACAACCCACCTTAACTACGTAGTAGGGCCCCAAGTCCGTCTGGATGGACCACTTTTGGTCTTAAGTAAGCTGCTATAATAACTTTGTGTTATGTTCCGGCATTAGTGACCCAAGTTCCTGTACTCTTATGGGACAGCAGCGTGTTCGCGATGCCACTGGCGTTGCAAACACCCATAGGCGACGGTAATTGTTAAATTTTAAGTGAGCCGTCAGCCTGTCTGCTGTCCTACAGCTATCAAAAAGTCAACCCTCCTTTGGTGACCACGTAGTAAATTATAAATACGGTATTCAATAATTTTTGCAAAGAGAAAATAAATAAAAATTGGCTCATATTTGTTTTAATTAATACAGTGCCTTCCACGTGACACCAAAATGGCATGCATATGAGGGGCTCCAAACAGAGTTCCTGCTAATTTACAGGAGAAATGCCTTTCTCACTCCAACAAATCTGTTACTATATTTATTTAAGTTTTAGAGAGACTTACGACTATTAATAAAATTTAATAACTTAAAAATAAATAAACAGAAAGTCTTTTACAAGTCTCCACTGATAGTCATATACAACACCATATACAACACGTTGCAATTTATAGCAGTTCGTATATTTGATAACTCAAAATATAATAATAAAAGCACTTATATTAAAGTAATATATGACCATACGCCACACAAACACAAAGCCTCTGATAATCGTATTTTTGTATCGGTGGTTCGATTCGAGGTAATGTCTTATTGAATATAGGTTACTTGCCACAGACTATCTCTCTACTAACATGTCGTGCGTTTCGGATTATGCATCATAAAAAAGGTAGTTCTTAAACGCCACACATACCTACTTTTACAAATAAAAAAACTAACGCGCCATATTTGGATATATCTTGAAAAAAACGCGAGGTTTCCTTTATTAAGATATTGTAGACTGGAGGATATTTTACTAGATGACTAAAATCTAAGTACCCAGTCCTCCCTGTGACCAAGCGTGATTTTTTGAAGACCTCCATCCCCCTGAACGAGTCAGTAAGGAATGTTCTCTAATTTGCCACGTAACTATGATGATGGGAAACATTGTAAGGAATGTTGCATACTGAATTCTGTGTTACTTTACTTGTAACCCGCAGATGCCCTTGAACAAGGGTCCGGGGTATACTGCCTGGGTATACTTCCTGTAGGGGCAGGCTGGTTCTTGACGGCTGAATGGTTCGTGTGTATAGATATGTTAAGCGGATGTGTAGGGACGTCCCCTTTAAAGCAAGTATCCGATTTGTATAAATAAACTGAAAACTACTGTTTATTATTTTTCAGTGAGCGGAAATGTTTGTATTCAATCATTACAATAATTACACAAACACCTATTTATAGGTAATATTTAAACTAAGGTGTTTTATAGGAAATATATTACTATAACAGATAAATAGCTGTAAATACTAAATATTCCCTTAGAAAGGCAAAATACAATAGTTAGGTAACAATTGTATTTTGTCGTCACCTAAGTCTTAAAACAAGTAAACGGGAGGTGGCGTAAGAGACAAAGTAAGTTTAAAGTTCTTAACTAGCAATTAACATCAAGTTCGCTCGGTTAGAAAATATATTGTCGAGGAAAACCTCTTTTCCTAGTCCCCCCAATCACGGAGTCTAAAAAACCCGCTATTACGTTACTGTTACTGATACGTTATTTTATTTTCCTTCAAAGATTTCCTTTATAATCAATGCATAATCATTATTAGAATTATAAATCTTATATATGTGTTTTACATGGACTCTGTGATTATAATGTCTATAGGTTCGCTTAGTATTTAGTAATAAACGCAAAAAAATCATTTGATTACAAATTTAATAAATGTCGAATCAAATTTAAGAAAAGTTGAGGATAATTTAACTATATTTTTAATTTAATTATTATGTCCCAAATTCAAGATCCAAGCTCAGCATTATGCCAGCTAAGTATAACCGGTGCTGTTCTTCCGTTTGGAACCATTAGGTGAAACTTACAGACGGCTCACGTCGTGACAAATTACCAAGTATAAATCTTACCATAATACTCAATACTTAACAAATACTTAATGTTGAAAAGAAAAGAAAAAAAACATATCAATACTTAAAACATCAATAAAATAAAACTGTGATAAAAACAATATTGCTGTAATGCAAAAATGTACAGTAACCGAATCTTACTAATTAGACGGATATAAGATTAAAAAAGTAGTTTAAAAACCAACAATAATATTAAAAATAATTACTTTGTAAATTGTTTTTATAAGATATAATAATGACTAATGTAAGTTTTCTTCAAAAAAGGCGTTATCAAATTTCTTCGAGGCCGGCAGCGTGTGTGTAATGCCTCTGGTATTGCAGACGCCCATAGGCGACGGTGACCAGGTGGTCACCGTCGCCTATGGGCGTCTGCAATACCAGGTGTTTGGGTGGGCCGTTTGCCTGTCTGCTGAACTTTAGCTATAAAAAAAAGTGAAATTAATTCAAAAGAAAAAAATAATTAAAAGGAACCGTACAATAAAAACTAAGTATCGTTATAATGCACTTGTGTCACATCTCTGATCACTTTCAGCGTCTTGGTGATCAATAAGAATTTTTTTAAGTTTAGTTATAATGCAAAGGAAGATACGTTTCCTATCGATGGTGGGATGTTATTCCAACAACTCGACGCTGCGTAACGATAAGCTGCTGAGCCATGTCTTTCAATCGTAAGCTGTATGGATGGATGCATTGGCAGGAACTTATGTTTTCTGCTAGATAGTTTCTGGTATAAATATGTAGGAGAATAAGCCAAGAGAGTTTTTGGAATAAATCTGTAGGAGACTTATTGTTAATGACACCAAAGAGAAGCTTAGCCAAATGAAGCTTACGAAGATGTCGCAATTTTAAAATTGAACGTTTGTTTAACAACGGTGTCAAATGAGCTGTTAACGGCACTCTAAATAAAACCGCGCGCATGCGTTTTAAACTCTTTGTATGAGTCGCTTGGTTCTGCCAAGCAAACGTGGCTCAAATTTTACACAAGTAAAATTTAAACGGAACAGAATCAAGGATTCAACTAAGTGAAAACTTAATGTTTTGGTTAAGAATGGCCTCATCATATATAAAACTTTAGCCTATAAGAACAACTTTTGAACAGCTTTAGCTACACGGTTTTCGAATCGTAAGTAACAGTTGATATGCAACTCTAAATTTCGAGCCTCATACACACGATATATTGGTTTATCCATTACTATAATTAGTTCATTTGGTTTTAGATTATAAATTGAATGTTTGTTACATAAAATTACATACTTAGTTTTTGTGGGATTTAGAATCAAGTTATTTGATTTCGACCAAATAGCTATATTTGAATGATCTTTGTTAAGCATTTTATAGCGTCATCAACTTCAAGGGGCTTGCAAGATGTATAAATTTGAGTGTCATCTATATAAATGTGAAATTTACAGTACTTTATATGCTTTGTTATATCAGTTGAGTATAAAATAAATAAAATTGGGCCTAAAATTGAGCCCTAAAGAACTCCTTTCATAACTGATAATTTATCAGATTCAAGGACTAACCGATCGTTTTGACTAATCTTACCATAATAAGCTCTTTTAAATAGCTTTGAAACCACTGAACCGTTATACTATCAAATCCGTAATACATTAATTTAGACACAAGTAATTTAATATTTATATTGTCAAACGCTCTATAAAAATCGAGCAAAACTAAGATTGTACACATTTTTTTTCATTTTGGGCATTAAGTATATCCGTAACAACGAGCATAGCAGTTGTTGTACTATGGCCTTTACGAAATACGGACTGTAAATCTGGTAAAATTTTGTACTTTTCAAGTCATTTGGGTACAAACAATCTTTTCCAAAATTATTTAAATCTGATGGAATAGAATTTTTGCGCAAACCTTTAACGATTGCAAGTTTCCAGTTTATTGGAAATTTTGTTGAGGTTATAGAGGAGTTTATTATAACTGTAATTGCATTTAAGGAATAAGGCAGTGTCATAAGTAGCATGCTTAACGTTATTGAGTCACAACCTTCAGCGTTCGACTTATAGTTATTTTTAATATAATCTCTGAGGTAACAAAACAACTTTAAATATTGCATCCCTAAATCTGTGATTTTTATATTACGTCAATAACGATACATCTACATCTAATGCTCCTGGAACACTGAGAAAATGAGTATTTAAAATATATGGGTCATTAAACTGACCAGGAAGCCTATTCTAGTGTTTGCAAGATATTTTTGAGATTTTTCCACAGAGTTTTAGGATCATTTATTTTATTCACTATGTGCTGTTTGAATTTTTGTTATAAACGGACTTTAAAAATATAATAAACAACTAATCAATGATTTAAGACTCTTGTAATAAATACTCTTTCTTGCACTGTAGTTTAGTTTTGGTACTTTGCAGCTGCTCTATCTCGCAAATTCTTCATGAGTTTTATGGTGTCTGTGAAACAGGGGGAGACAGCCTTTTAGTGACCCCAATTTTGATTGGAACATGCAGATAAAATAGTATTAGTAGAAAATATTTAAAAATATTGACCATAATATATCATCGACATCAGAAAGTCACTTTTTTATGTGTGTCACTTTTCACTTGTGTTTATGTTGTAAATTTTTGATATTTTATTCACAGCATTTCAGATTGTATAATTAAATTCATAATTATATCCGTGAGAAAATCACATAAAAAATTATTATTAACCTAAAATAGTTACGGATATTCACGTAGGTTTCGATTTTTTTGGCTATAATATTTTTTATTAAAAGCCACTGAACGATGTTTTGATACGTTCAGAGGCCACGTTAATAGCTTTATTCCGCCGTATGTGTATAATTTCTACGCAGTATTCGAGTCCGTCAATGGTATGTTAGTAAGAAGCTATGAGACATGAGATATAGGTTTTCCTCCAAGCAGGAACGGAGTAAGAATGCTGACCCTTTTGGCCAGGGGCGGCCTGTCCTAAAAAGCAATAAAACAACCTTATCTAGATGGTAGGATTTGTACGGTAATCAGCCAGCCAGCAACCCTGTGTTGTGTTTCGGCATAAGTCACCCAGGTGCCAGCTTTTTTTAAGAAGAAGAAGGTTTTCCGGTGGCCCTGGCGTCGCAAATGTACATAAGCAACGGTAACTACTTACTATTAAGTGGGCTATCTGCCTGTCATAATATTGCTGTTCTACAGCAATATTAAAATACAGGTTTTCACGTAACATATAAACCTTTAGAGTATTCAGAAGGGTATTCACACAGTAGGGAGGAAACAATCTGGTCAAACCAGAGGTATATGGATCGTCATAGCCAATATTCCTAACATGAATATGTATCATGTAGACGACCATTCGGTACCTTTGCGGAGGTCACGGGTTCGATTCCCATCTCGCGCTTGTGTTTATGTTTAATATGTATTTATTTACAAAAAAGTATATATGTAGTATATCAACTGCCTAGTGCTCATAACACAAGTGATATGTTAATTAATTTGGGACTATGACTAGGGGAGGAGAAGGAATACTAACCTCTGTGGCCGGGGTCAGCCTGTCGTAAAAGGCGACAAAACAACTCATCCTAGCTACGTGGTAGGGCCTCAAGCCCGTCTGGATAGCGATCACATTTGGTCTTAAGTATGCCGCCATAATAACCTTGTGTTGTGTTCCGGCATTAGTGACCCAAGTTCCTGTACCCTAATGGGACAGCAGCGTGTTCGCTATATCACTGGCGTTGCAAACACCTATAGGCGACGGTAACTGCTAAATTCTAAGTGGGCAGTCAGCCTGTCTGCTGTCCTACGCAATAATAAAAAAATTATATGGTGCTGATTGAATTGTGCCATTATATTTATTTATTTAATCTATTTTAGCTACTTCTCCAGTGATTGTACCTTTAATTTCGTATCAAGCCTAATGAAATGTTATCAACACAATATGCGTAGGATCTGAGTTTAGTCTAATGCTTAGCCACGACGTTGAGGAGTCAAACTTTGTGTGGAAAGCGGCAAACAGACGTAAAGCGACTGTTGACATAAGTTTTACAGCCCATTTGACGACTAAAGAGCTATGTCTTAAACAACTATTCGTTTCGTGATGCCACATTTGCGACATTAAGCTAATAACATAAAAAGAAGTTTGAATATATAAGCATGAATATATATTACAAAATTAATCAATTAATTGGGGCATCGTAAAGTTTTGAATAAAATTAATTGAGAGCGGAAGGAAAAGTTTTTTCTTAATATTAAGTCAATCGAGAGTAAAAGGATCGACTGACATATCAATACACAGTCGAAACAGCTATTAGAACTAACGATCTTGTTAAAAATGTTACATTTTATTTTTCGTTGTAGTAATTAGTACGTATACGGAATGATTTTTTTATATTTTAAAAGTAAGTGGAATATTGCTTTAAAAGATTTGAATTCGTAATTGCGTGGTTAAAGTATAAAGAAACAAAGGTAAATTTCGCGTAGATATGAACCAATAGGTGATTATTCTTTTAGCCGAGCTGCAGTAACTTTCATATTTTAGTTAATTTTATGTTAAATTAAATGTTTTCTTGTTAAACAACATTAGATATAATTATCTTTACGCAACATTATAGTAAAAATGTCCATCGTTATTGTTGTATTTTTTCAATATCAATTGATATCATTTTCAAGTACTTTTTCTTCTGATTGCAATCCAAGAACGTATTTAGACTGATTAAATTTAGCTATGATACATTGCGTAAAAATAAATATTGATTAATCATAAATGGTGGATTTAGGAATTTAGGATATAGAACTTTTTGTAATGACCCGTTATTGAATACCAATCGCTTGTTCACAATAATAGTTATGGGTGCAAAATTTTTTTCTATTGCTGTGAAACAGCATGCAGGCTGACTGTCCTGTCCAATTATCAGTAAGCAGTTACTGTCGCCTATGGATGGTAACGGCGCCAGAGGCACCTATAATACGCTGCCGTCCGGGTAGGTGGAACTAGGGTGGTTTTGTCGCCTTTTACGACAGTCCGGAGGAGTCAGTATTCTTAATACGCTTGCATAGAGTCTGTTTCTCCACCTCTTCAATTCTTGAGAAGGTAACACTAAAAAATAATAACTTTTCGCTATGGAAATTACTTAATAAGGCATCAAAAGCATCTCCAATAATTTAAATAGCATATACGGTCGCAACGAATCCGGTATACAGAAACATACTCGAAAATCTCGGCAATCTATACAAGCTACCTGATAGCTTAGTGGTATTTAACTCAGAGAGATTGACAGACTCAATTCTTTATTGGTGACGGCTTCTAATCTTACGACGGAATGCAGCGCTGAGACAGTTTAACACGCTTAAGCGAGAATATGTACACATTGTCACAGGACTACTAGATGCTGATGGTGAAAGAAGACATCATGAGGGAATCTGCATATTAAGATCTCCCATATGTGTAAGCCGCCAATCCGCTTTTGATAAGTAAGGCGGGTAGTTTCCGTTCTCTCTAGGGAAAAGCTTGAGCCCAGCCGGGAAACGTTATGAGCTGTTATTCAAGCTTCTAGTAAGGGGCCGTCCATTAATCACGTGATGTTTGTTTTGGAATTTTTTAACCCCCCCCCTCCCCCTTGGTGATACATGGTGAGGTTTAAGACGAGTAGTCCCCTCCCCCCTATATCACGTGTAGTTTTTAGTACCTACAAAGGATCTTAATTTTAAGTATCATCTAATTTTATTATAGAAAATTAAAGACTACAATAATAACGTTTAGAGGTAGACAGAAAGCTTGCAGGTTGTTTTTGACTAACATAAAAATAATGAAAGAAATGCGGAAAACTTTTTTATACTAATACATGAACAATGAACATAATTTAATGTACAGTATCCTCGGACCACGGATTAGCAAGACTTTCTTCAACACCAATAACTGAATAAGCGTCTTACAAGTCAGTTGTTGGCACAGTGCTAAATTCGATTTAGTACGCGTTTGCCGAAAAAATAAATACACTTGATATATTATTACACCCCCCCCCCCTCCCCCCTTGTGATATATCGTGATTTTTAAGGACCCCTCCCCCCCTTTCGAGCCTCTCGGGACAGCCCCTAATAAGAAAATAATAAAAATAAATTATAACTCTCATTTATGAAGTATTTAACAGTCTTTATAATGTATAATTTATTTCAATAAGTTTGCATTCTTAGTTCCCTAAAATTTCACATTCCTTTACTCAGGATTCATTGCTTTTGAGTGTATATTAATTTTACGTAGGTAGTGAACGGACTACCTTAAGAAACCCGTTTAAATATTGATATTGCAAATATAATAGTCGTAAACCACTGCCTCATTAGCAACTTTGTCTGTTTAATCCAAAATAGCGTAATAATCTCGCAAAGTCTCACTTCGCTGGTTAAATGCATACGACATGCAGTATTCCAAATATCTTTTGATTGGAAATTTGTGTTAATTTATGGGAATATTTAGTAATTATCTAAGTTGTAATCAACAAAACTTGTAGATTTATTTTGTGTTTGTCACAAATTGAAGCCCATTAAGGGAGGTCAATAATTACGTGAGGTGATTTTAGAGATTTTTGACCCCTCCCCTATTCCCTAATTTCGAGGGATTGAGATGAGATTACTTTGAAATGCATGTACGAGTATCTCGTAAATGTATCGAATTTATACTAAAAAGAAAAAAATTATTTGCGGCGTTCGATAAATCTCGTTAGGTATTATTGAATATGATTCAGCCATATTTTAGTGAATCTTTTAATTCATTAAATACTATTTTCCCGCAATTCTATTATCTAATCTAAATCTAATGATAAATGCCGAGACCCACGCTCTTCCAAAAGTGAAATTAGATGAGATTCGACTTGACCCCCTTCATCTTGAATACATAATTAATGGACGCGCCCTGAAGTCCCACTGCTGGGCTTCCGTCTCCCCATAGGGACGGTATGCTACCCACCACTCTTGTCTAAGGCGGATTGGCAAGTTACACATACCAGTGTTTTCAGTATGTAGATTTAGTCGCGATGTGTCACCGGCAGTACATGGTAATTATTAACGACCGCTGTGGTGTAACGCACTTCGGTACGCTCGCGGAGGTCACGGGTTTGATTCCCGTATCGAGTCTGGGTGTTTATGTATAATATGTATTTATTTACAAAAAATGTATATAAGTAGTATATCAATTGTCTAGTACCCATAACACAAGTGCTATGCTACTTAGTTTGGGACTAGATGGCGCTGTGTGAACTGTCACAAAAATATTTATTTATTTAATTATGTTAAGCGGTGTATTCCATCCTGGTATTCAAACATGTGACCTCTAGTCTCCGGGAGTGATACCACTAAGCTACTGAGTATTTTTTTTCTACATTAAGCATAGATAAATATTAACTTTATTCATTAATGAAATATGTATATTCATTTTTATTCGGAGTAAAAATACTAACCTCTGTGGCCAGGGTCGGCCTGTCGTAAAAGGTGACAAAACAACCCTACGTGGTAGAGCTACAAGTCCGTCTGGATGGCAACAACCCTTTGTCTCTGTACCCTTATGGGACAGCAGCGTGTTCGGAATGCTCCTAGCGTCGCAAATATCCATAGGCGACGGTAGCTGCTTACTGTTAACTGGACCGCCAGCCTATCTGTTGCTCCATAGCAATAAAAAAATATAATCGACGTTTAATTGAAAATTGTAGTAATGAATGGTGATGATTTCCGTGATGATGTTTCTATAGCCCAAGAAGCAAGCAATACGCGATCATCCGGTGAGTTGACATACAACAATGTCAAAGGAAATGACTCACATTTTCGCGAACAAAAAGTAAATTGGGCAAGATTCAATGTTACGTCGTTGTCAGTTGGAAGAAAAATTTTCTTTAAAAATGATTCAAGTATATTATTAGACGTTATTTATAATTGTGCATTACATGTTTTTATTATTTAATGTTTTAATATAGCGAAATACTAGTGATATTACTACTAATATAATACTAGTAATACATATTAGTTATTATTTGTTTATTCATTTTTCTTTACCAATGGAATATTTAATGCATATCTATATATTAATACGTGAAGCGAAAACTTTGTACCCCTTTTTACGATAATCGCACGAACGGAGGTGTATGAAATTTGGCACAGTAAAATTTTTTTGCCTAAAATCCATAAAAAATACATTAAATTAATTAAAATAATCATTGCGCAAACTACTGCTCGTTATATGTAAATGAATAATACATAATATACACACACATCATTTCTTACTTAACTTTAAATTGGGTTTACAATGAGTTTAATTTCTTTTATATTTAACCAAAAATATTAATAATACCAGTTAATTGTGGATATAATAATATATCATTTGACGAATTAATGTTTAAAATTAAAAATAATTTCCTTAGATATTGTGTTTTGTTCAATAGGTATATTTTTACCCTTTAAGAAGATATTGTTAAACGTTAGAAAGAAAGATGTAAAACAGAAAAATGTTAAAAAAATTTATTCAGTATCTCGCACTTTTCCCCGGACTCTTATCACTGCTTCCATGCGGTTCCTGGAACGGATAAGCGTCACAATCTCGTATTGTGGGATGTTATCCCATTCTTCTTGTATAGCTGATTGAAGCTGGCCAAGCGTCTCCGGAGTAGGATCTCGCGCTCTGACCCTGCTCTTCAACTCATCCCATAGATATTCTATGGGATTCATGTTCGGGTTTCTTGCTGGCCAGCCCATAACCGTAATACCGACTTCGCTCGGGTATTCATTTACAATGCCTGTGGTATGAGCCCTGGCATTGTCCCGCATAAAAATGAAGTCTTCGCCAATAAAATGTGCGTAGAGTACCACATGAGGCTCCGGACACTCTTTGATAAACGTGACCAATTTAATGACGGTAACCGAGGTCCAAATACAAACGCAAGTTCGGTTTTTCTATCGGCGTTTATGCCTCCCCAAACCGTCCATAAACCGCCACCGTAACTGACTCTTTCTTCAATGCAGCATTGTGCAAAACACTTTCCTTCTTTTCGATGCACCTTCTTTCTTCCGTCATTACCATACAGCATGATCTTACTCTCGTCAGAAGAGAGATTTTTGCTTCATTGAGACGCGCTATTCGGTTGTCTACCGTCAATTTTGGGCCATCAGCTGGTTAATGAAGTTTCATGACATGCTCCGTCAATCTTCTTCTTAGAGTAGAATCGCTTATAGTCAATCCTCGAACCTGACGGAGCCACTGCTGCAGTTGAATAGAGTTAAAGTGACGGTTTATTAGGGAAACTGACACAATATACCGGTTATCTTGCAACAATTTTTTTCCATTTTTTCCTCGAAATATGGAACATTTAATGAAATCTGAGTGAAACTGATACGATAAAAGGAAATAAAAATGTTCGAAAATTACAAATTACTTTATATAATATTGGGTGTACAAATTAATTCGGTCCGTTTTTTTTGTTAAAAATATATTTATTTTTAAATCAAAACAAATTAATAGATTAATCAAAGTATTGTCCATCGTTGATTACTACTTTTTCCCATCTCTCAGGCAATTTTCGAATTCCATCTTGAAAAAATTATTCGTCTTTCGAGGCAATCCAACTTCCGATCCAATTTTCTATTTCTACAAAAGAAGTGAACCGGTGACCTGCCAAGTCGTGCTGCATCCGTCGGAATAACCAGTAATCCGAAGGAGCAAGGTCCGGAGAATACGGCGGGTGTGGTAAAATATCCCACTTGAGTGTTTCTAAATATTTTTTGACGACGTTTGCGACATGAGGTCGAGCGATGTCGTGCAAAAGAATAACTTTATCATGTCTTTGTTCGTATTCCGGCCGCTTTTCACGTAATGCACGGCTCAATCGAATTAATTGTAGCCTATACCGATCGCCCGTAATAGATTCGCCAGGTTGTAGCAACTCATAGTACACAACACCTTTTTGGTCCCACCAAATACACAGCATGACTTTTGAACTCAAATTTTGCTTTGCTGTTGATGTCGAGGTCGATGGTAACGATTCACCAGGCTTAGCGTAGTATTTTTTTTTCTTGGGATTATCGTAGAATATCCATTTCTCATCTCCAGTAACAATTCGATGTAAAAAACCCTTTGTTTTGTTTCTTTGAATCAACTGCTCGCAAGTGAAAAATCGCCTTTCAACGTCTCTTGGTTTCAATTCATGAGGAACCCAGTATACCTGTTTTTGAATAATTCCTATGGACTTTAATCGTACAGAAACTGCTTGTTGAGTCATTCCTAAACTATCTGCAAACTCCTCTTGTGTTTGACTTCGATCTTCATCGAGTAATGCCTCCAATTCTTCGTCCTTTTTTTTTTTTGGTTATCCGGGTCTAGGCTTATCTTCAACGCTGAAATCACCATCCTTAAAACGTCGGAACCATTCCCTACATGATTTATCAGTTGGAGCATTATCACCATAAACTTCCACAAGCATTGGATGCGCTTCCGCTGCACTTTTCTTCCAATTGAAGCAAAAAATTAAAACTTCCCGCAGATGCTGCTTAGTTAACACAAAATTTGACATATTCAAAAAAATTAAAAACAAGTTCTTTTACGAAATTCGAAGTGATGGGAACGGAATGTTATTGACAGATGTCTAACCTCTCTGAAACCACCGAGATCAACTGTCACAATAAAACATTCATGACAGCCAGAGCCATCTTTTTAAAACGGACCGAACTAATTTGTACACCTAATACATAGTTTACAGCTTTCTTTCACAATTCAAGATAGAATTATAAATACGAAATAAAATAAATAATTGCGTCAGATAGAAAGGACTTTATCCTTGCATAATCAGTTTTTTTCAGAATTAAGAAACCGCAAAATGTCGATTATTAATAATTATAAACTACTTCCTTTTAAGGCATCGAATCAAGTTTTATTGAAAATTGTAGTTTATTGTTCTTATTAAGTAGTTTTTGTTTCTCTAATTTCTTGTAAACTCAGGCAACATTTATTATGTATAATTTTTAATTGTTTGAGGCTAGCTTGGCGAGATTTACGTCCTGCAGTATATAATGTATTTTTTTTTTGGTTTACAAATTGTACTACGTGTTTTTGTTTCACCAACTTATTGTAAAACCTCTTAATATTTATATATATTTAGTTGTTTGGGGCGAAGTTGGCGGCTACGTGTCAGTGTATAATGATTGGCTGGCGACGACAACGTCTATGTAATATAATGATCAAAAAACGCGGTCCTTTACTCACTTATCATATATTATTAAGTAGAACGCGTACCAATGTGGAGACTAATCCAGGTGTTTGAGAAGTTGACAATTCAATGGGAAGTACTACCTGTACCCGTAGCCGTGTATGAAAATAGCATAGGGACTTGTTTCTGAATTGAATCATTATTATAGCCGAGTGGCTTCATATTCGAGTCACAATCGACCAAGACCAAATGAGAACTTTGTCATGCCATTGGCTTCACATCTTACTATGACATGAAGTTTTCGGTATTTTTTCACTTGCATATTTTAACATAGTTGCCAACGATAGTGAAAGAAGACATCGTAAAGTAAGTTGATTGCTAAGATAAGCATAACCTTTTCAAACTTTTCATTTTCATTCAAACTTTTCATTTCAAACAATTCAAGTATTTTATTTTATTCCGAATTACTCCCTTTTCAAGGTTTTTTTCATCTTTTGAGGACAACACTTTGTAGGTTACGCTGCTAGGCTTCAGTAATTGGGTATTAAGTCGAACATACACATGTGTACTTCAGGACAAGCTGCCAAGACAGTATAGTATAATTATAGCAAATGATTATACGATTCGCTAATGACAAATAGTATTATAATAGTTATAAATATCGATTATGCATTTTTCAATATCAAGACCAAGAGCGTGGTGAAACTAGTAGTTACAGATTTGTCCGTGGCCACGTCGTGTTTCTCTATTTGCATATAATTATAAGTATATAAGCAATTATACTAACTACATATATATTAACTAATACGTATACAATTGTAGATATTGATTTAATACCTTTGTTCATCGTAATTAAATAAAACTTAGCGTCACAAACTTACAGCGATTACGGCGATTTGGAACCGCTCAACCAATTATGAAAGCTTTATCTCATAATTTTTAATTTACAATTTTAAGTTTTCCACTAGATGGATAGACTGTGCCTTACTAACCACTTTACTTAATATTTTTATTGTAACTTAGGTCTATAACCACAGATCCATGGTGTCAAGCGTACTTAAATTGTTTAGAATATAATTTTTTGTGAAGGTCTTGGTTATTTCGGTTGCTAGATCTTGCATCGGATAGCTAATACATTGGTATACTGAGATGTAACGTTGCTAGCCTTCCTGGTTCTTGTCTGATTACAGCAGTCAAGCGAATCCAAAATTTAGATTTTAATGGGATATATATCATCATCATCATCATCATCATCATCCTAGCGTTAGTCCCGGTTGCCACCCAAACTTTCGTTTCGGTGCCCGGGGTCCGCTTTCCGACTTTTTCTACTCCACTTCGCGCGATCTTCAGCATCCCTGGTAGTGAGCCCATTGGCACGCATATCACCCCTTACGACGTCAAGCCAGCACTTTTTGGGTCTACCCCTCCTGCCGGGGCCCGGCGGAGGCGGCATGGCCAGACATTTGTTTCCCACGTAAGCACCCGGTTGCCGTAAAACATGGCCATACCAACGGAGCCGACACTCCTGCAATTTATCTGCAATGTCACGGACGTGAAGACTACCGCGAATGCGGGAGTTCCTAACGCGGTCCTTCCGCGTCACTCCACACATCCACCGCAGCATATTCATCTCCGTGACACGCAGTTCTTGCTTGTGTCGCTCTAACACCGGCCACGCTTCACAGCCGTATAAAAGGACAGGCCTAATGATGGTCTTATAGACCTGTCCCTTCAACTTTACCGGCATCTTGGGGTCACAAATGACACCAGTTACCTCACGCCATTTGGCCCACGCGGCAGCAATGCGTGCCTTGACGTCGCAATCGATGTCACCAGACGCATGAAACACAGATCCCAGGTATTTCACATGGTCCGTGCGCTCGACCGTGTTGCCGTCTATGCGTACGGGTGTGGGATCTGTGGAGTTACAGGCCAAGTACTCGGTCTTCGCCACATTGAGCTTCAGACCACCGTTCTCAAGCGACTCCTTCCACGCCTTCACACGTCGCACCAGCCTACCCCTGTCCGAGTCTGCCAGCGCGATATCATCAGCATACATAAGCAGCCACGGGGGCTGCTCATGTGAGTTTCTGATGCTGTCTGACAATACGTCTAATACCACGCTAAACAGAAACGGACTAAGGACGGATCCTTGGTGCACCCCGACGGTGATGGCGAAAGGTTTTGTGTCGCCAACAGCAGTCCGAACTACGGAATCGGAGTCACGGTACATGTCTCGGATGATCTCAATATAGGCCTCTGGAATCCCTTTGGACCGCAATGCCCACCAGATTATCGCGCGAGGAATACAGTCGAAGGCCTTCTGCAAGTCGAGAAACAGGCAATGCAGAGGCGTATTCTTCGCCCTGTATTTCTCCGCGACAGTCCTTAGGGCAAAAACAGGATCCATTGTCCCGTGACCAGGGCGAAACCCATATTGACACTCCGAGACAGTGCACTCCTGTCGAATCCGAGAGTCGATAACCCTCTCGAAGAGTTTCATGGTGTGGGACATGACCTTTATACCGCGGTAGTTACCGCACTCCTGCACCGATCCCTTGCCTTTGAAGACTGGAGTAATGATACTCAGCCTCCATTGGTTCGGGATCGTACCGGTGAGGAGTGTCCGGTTAAAAAGGTCGGTTAAAGTGCCCACACCACGAGAGCCCATCGCCTTCCAGGCTTCGATGGGGACTCCATCGGATCCAACAGCTTTCCGATTCTTCATGCGGCGAAGGCAATTCTGGACCTCTGCAGGCGTTATCAGTGGCACTAGTCCTTGGTTCGGAGGAAGATCTGGCGGCTGCACCTCTTTATGCTGCTTGTTCAGCAGCTCGTGGAAATATGAGCGCCATCTCTCCTTCACCGCGAGGTCCTCGCATAACAAGTTGCCCCCGGGGTCTTTTACACAGCGGCACTTGGAGATATCCTGTGCCGCTTTGACCCTGGAGCGCGCCAACTTATATATGAGCTTCTGCCCCTCAGACGAGTCCAACTTATCGTAAAGTGGTTGTAAGTGGTCTCGTCTGGCTCTGGCTACAGCTTTCTTGGTGGCGCGTTTGGCATCTCTGTATGCGTCGCGATCTTCAGGAGATCCGGACGCTTGCCACTTCTTAAAGAGGGCTTTTTTCGCCCTGGTCTCCCTCTGGACTGAGTCGTTCCACCACCAAGTCTCCTTGTCACACTTGCGTCCGCCCTTAGACACGCCAAGCACCTCTCTCGCCGACCCAAGGATAGTCGCCTGAATCCTGTCCCAGTAAGATTGAACCGGTTCGCCCTCACCTCCGGCGCACTTGTCGCCGATGGCAGAGGCGAACTCCTGGGACTTGACTTCATCAAGCAGCCACCACCTGATTCGGCGTTGAAGGCGGTCGACACATTTGCCTTTGGGCTTCACGCAGAGGTCCATGACAAGAAGACGGTGTTGTGCAGTGAGACTCTCACCGGGTATGACCTTGCAGTTGGCTACTTTGCTGATGTGGTGTCTCCTAGTGAGTAGGAAGTCGATTTGGGTAGCATTCCTCCCGCTCTTGTAGGTGATGAGATGCTCGGGTCTCTTTTTGAAATACGTGTTCACGATGGCAAGGTCGGCAGCCGCACACGTATTGAGGATGTCCTCCCCTTCCGCGTTGCGGCTACCGTACCCAAATCCACCGTGAACACGCTCAAATTCCCCACATTCATCACCCACATGACCGTTCAGATCACCCCCCAAAACGATCCCCTGTGATAATGGGATTCCACGGAGCACTTCTCCGAGTTGATTCCAAAACGCTATTTTATCGGCGTCGTCACAACCGGCCTGTGGCGCATAGGCACTTATCAAGTGGGTAACTACCCCATCGATAAGCACCCTAACGACCATAAGCCGGTCGCTATGACGTTTCACTTCCAAAATGTCGTTCTGGAACTCCTCTGAGAGCACTATGGCAACCCCATTCTCCCCACCAGGTGCACCTGTGTAGATCAGCTTGTAGCCATTCCCAATGAACCGGGATCTGCTGGCCTTCCACCGAGTCTCCTGCAGGAACGCCACGGCCACCCTCCGCCTGGAGAGCACATCGGCCAACTCTCTCGCGCGTCCGGTTAGCGTGCCAATATTCCACGTTGCGAAGCGGAGTTTCCTTTTGGGTGGGGCTAGTGTCTTTAGCCGTGCTCGCCCACGGCACGGCAGCCCTAGTCCACTTGTCACAGGAGTCGGGCGAAGTTCCTGCGCGTCGTTTTGCGGCGACGCCCTATCCGTGACACATCCTTTCCTTGTTCTACCCATGTTTTATTTGGCTTGTTTTGGTTTTTACGGGAGCGACTGCCGTCCGACCTCCCAACCTCTAAAGGGAAACCTAGAAGTGTTCTTCCCTCGCCGCATGCAAGCTGACAGAGGGAGTGACCCATCAGTCGGCTTTTACGACTCCCTTGGGATGATTTGGGGTGGCCCTATTCTTTCTTCGGCCGGGACCACACGGCCAACTTTAATGGGATATATATCATATATATATATATATATATATATATATATATATATATATATATATATATATATATATATATATATATATATATATATATATATATATATATATATAGGATATATCATATTAAATATTAAAGGAAATCTTTGTTTAATGAACACTTCAAAATTATAAAATGTTAATTGTACATAAAATTTTTATTTGCTTAAGTCCTCACTTTATGTAACCAAACCATATCGATCGTGTCTTACTCATTTAATTTTATATAAGAAGGTAGTTGTAAAAATTTATAATCTATTATAACAATAATGTTGAAGTCACTGGAAGGAACTAATACCTAAGGGACAGGCCATGCCTAGTTTGGGTGTTAGTGCTAGAATAAGTTTATAATTATGTAAAACATGTGTCAATAAAGAAATTTTTATTTTATTATTTTATTTTATTATAATTAAATACCGATGCTTTTAAAACAGCCTTATATGGTCTTTCAAATCTCGTCGCAGGAGAACATATGATCTGATAATAGTTTTGTTTGTTTGTGGTATAACACTATCGATGTATGAATCGAACCAAAAGCGGACCAAAGGTCGTGGCAGCTATGACCATACTCACAATAAAAAGATATTAGAAATTCATGTCGGTACTCGCGAAATAATTTGGAATCGTAAGGACAGATTGGAATTTATAAATGCTGTCTTCAAGAATTTTTCTTTCTTTACTTTGGCAACCAGCTGACTGCAATATTTTGTAAAAGAACTTAGTGGTACCCGGAATTCACTGCATCGTCTTTAGAAAAAAAAATGGTTAATAATAAGCACATGCTATTTTTAAACGTGATATTAAATTTAGTTTCTTTTGTTTACATTATTTATATATTTCATCATCATCATCATCATTTCAGCCGGAAGACGCCCACTGCTGGACAAAGGCCTCCCCCAAAGATCTCCACGATGATCGGTCCTGCGCTGCCCTCATCCAAACTATTCCGGCGATCTTGACCAGATCATCGGTCCATCTTGTGGGGGGCCTACCAACATTGCGTCTTCCGGTACGCGGTCGCCATTCGAGGACTTTTCTTTTCTTTTCTTTTTTTCTTTTCTTTACTTTTCTTTTATATATATATGAGAGTCTAAATGAAATACGTAATGGTCATTGCAATTAATTCGCACATACCACTCATTTCCTAGTGGGTATAATGATAGTATTGAATAGATCACGTTTTAATTTGCATTCATCGGTAATTACAACGTAACCCTTGGTGTTACACATTTTATTTCTCTGAAACGGGTATGATGTGATTTTTAATGAGATTCACATACGCAGGATTGTCCTTGGACAGTGATGTCATATCCTGGAAGATAATATGTAGATATATATCGTCGTTGTTAAACTAACATCTGTTATATGTGCACTTTTTTAAGATTTCGACTTAATAATCATAATTACTAGTTTGCCACCCAATCTTTAATATACTAGAGGTGTTCAATGAAAAGTGATAATGAGTATGACACTATTATCTTTTATTAAATGTTATTTTATATTTGGCGTAATCACTTTCAGATATCTTTTTTCTAAAGCTAAAATTTTCTTTTTAAAAAAAAACTTCTTCCTGATCCCTTAAAATCGTGTACCGCGGCGACTACTAGTTCAAATTTATGGCCCTTGAGATGTTCTTTTAACCTCGGAAATAGGTAGAAACTACTAGAAGCCTGCTGCCACAGCTTCGATTCCCATTCCGTGATATATTTATTGACAAAATATGAGTATGCACTAGTTCTCTAGTACCCATTAGTTCTCTGTACCAGTATATCTTTATTTTCTCGTTAGCAATCCAATGAAAGGGTCGCCTGTCTGGATGGCAACCACCCTGGTTATTAAATAATAAATAAATAAATAAGCCTTTATTACTGTAGAATTACATTTACATCTATTATTATTTATTACTATCTATTACTATTTATTATAAGTGTTTAGTTGTCGGCATCCGGTTTCTCCACTACAGCTTGTCCTTCGACAAAGGCCTCCTCCAAAGACTTCCATCTTTCTCTGTCCTTCGCAATTTGGCTCCATGCTGGGCCAGCTACTTTTTTAATGTCGTCCTCCCATCTTTTACTCTGTCTACCTCGATTTCTTTTGCTGTCTCTGGGGTACCATTCCGTTATAAGTTTAGTCCATTTCTCTTTTTTGTCTCTTATCATGTGTCCGGTCCATCTCCATTTGAGTTGTTTATAAACTGTATTGACATTCTTGAATTTTGTTTTTGCTTTTATTCTGTCCAGTCTTACTTTATCTCTTCTCTTAACTCCAATCACGCTTCGTTCCATGCTGTTCTGGCAGACACTTATTTTATTAACTAATTGCTCTGTAAGTGCCCACGTTTGACATCCATATGTTAAGCAGGGTAGAATGCATGTATTATAGACTTTCCTTTTTTCTTTTATAGGCATTTCGTTATTCTTCATGACTTCGCTTAGAGACCAAAATCTTTTCCAAGTATTATTTATTCTTCTATCGATTTCCTTTTTCCGTAGTAACCCAGGTTTTTAAATATGCCCCCATAATAACCTTGTGTTGTGTTCTGGCATTAGTGACCAGGTTCCAGTACTACTACGCGTATAGCAGCGTGTTAGCGATGCCCCTGGCGTTGCAATCATCCATAGGCTTCGGTAACTGCTAAATTATAAGTGGGCGGTCAACCTGTCTGCTGTCCTACAGTAATAAAAAAAACTACCTAGACTAGGGACGGGATTGGAACGATAAATAAGTTACGCATATGCTATGTACTAAGTGAAGAATATATTTATATATTTATATAATTCGAGAAACATCTACAAACTCATACAATAGTATTGTAATCAGATTCAGTTGCTCCATATATTTATTTAACAATAAATATTTGTTTAAATTAAGAAATATTGTGAAATTTTGAATCTGCTTGCAAATTTTGATTTAAACTAGAGAAATCTTTACATATAATCAGTATATTTGTGTGTATGCTTGGTTTTTGTATTACTCACAGAACACATTGAAATTACTGTTATTTAAACATATTATATCCAAGTTCTTACTCACTGGGTGTAAAGTTCAATGCGACATAATTACCAGCAATGTTGGGTACTAAAACATTATATTGCTTTTAAATAAATTGATTTTCTAGGTATAGTTATAGCCGTCTTTGTGCTGGCTACAACTAGATGTAACCAATCCTACGTGGTTAAAACTAGGTTTTATTCTTCGTATTGGTTCAACCTACAATAAAACAAGCTACAATCAAGGAACGTTATTATTTATTTGAAAAAGTAAATATAATGGAAAATTTTTAGAATAACAAAATTCAAATTTTAATAATCTTTATAAACTTAAACACTCTACGCAAGAATCAACAAACAAATTACTTTAGTTATTTGTTCAAAAAAGATAAACTAAAATGGCATCTTTGGCGTGTAACTCTTTGAACGATTTATATCTTTACCATTATAAACTTTTTACCTAGTTAACAGCAATCAAAAACAATTATTATTTATTCGAACAAGATAAACTTGAATGCCATTTAGAGTTACATAATATACCGGCAGCTTTGCAGACACTTTTTATTACCACATTTAGTTTTGCAGTGGCATCTTTTATATCCTTGTCCTCCTGATGTTGATTGAGCATTAGCTATTTGGCGTAATGATTTTTTCCTAGGAGAGACTAAACTAACGTCCAAAAATTTTGACTCACATACAGTGAATTGATTTCTAGAAAATTACATCTAGTTTTAGCCACGTAGGATTGGCTACATCTAGTTGTAGCCATTATAAAGAAGGCTATACCCAGTTTTAGCCGGCTAGAACTAGGTGTAGCCGCACTTCGGGTATCAGCCGTAACATATATATATATATATATATATATATATATATATATATATATATATATATATATATATATATATATATATATATATATATATATATATATATATATATATATATATATATATATATATATATATATATATATACCTATATATATATTAGAGTGGGTCAAATATTTTTTGATCCGACACACGAAAGCTTGTTACTAGGTATCTCTAGAAAGTACTCACCAAATATGAGTTCTTAATATTACTGAGATGATTATCCTCATTATAGATTTGCATTTTCAATTTAGTCTCATCTACAAATGGTCATATCTCATCACCAACATGCTATTTAACATGCACCATCAATAATCTTTATAGGAAATTAAACGTTCTACAAAAATGGTCCCTTATGATTTTTTGATAAATCTAACCATTCAAAAGATATTCAAGGTTAAAAATTGAAAAATTTTATGAAAAAAAAAACGCTCTACAAAAAAGGTCTCTTGTAGTTTATCGATTACTCTAACCGTTTCCGTCCGACCGTCTTTAGTCCGTTTTTGTTAAGCGTGGTATTAGACGTACTATCAGACAGCATCAGAAACTCACATGAGCAACCCCCGTGGCTGCTTATGTATGCTGACGATATCGCGCTGGCGGATGCAGACAGGGGTATGTTGGTGTAACGCGTGAAGGCGTGGAAGGAGTCACTTGAGAACGGTGATCTGAAGCTTAATGTGGCGAAGATCGAGTACTTAGCCTGTAACTCCACATATCTCACACCCATACGCATAGGTGGCAACACGGTAGAGCGCACGGACCAGGTGAAATACCTGGGATCTGTATTTCACGCGTCTGGTGACATTAATTTCGACGTTCAGGCACGCATTGCTGCCGCGTGGGCCAAATGGCGTGAGGTGACTGGTGTCATTTGGGACCCCAAAATACCGGTTAAATTGAAGGGAGAGGTCTATAAGACCATCATTAGGCCTGTCCCTTTTATATGGCTTTGAAATGTGGCAGGTGCTAGAGCGGCTCAAGTAGGGACTATGTGTCACGGAAATGAATATGCTGCGGTGGATGTGTGGAGTGACGCAGAAGGACCGCGTTAGGAACTCCCGCATTCGCGGCAGCCTTCATGTTCGTGACACTGCGGACAAACTGAAGGAGTGTCGCCTTCGCTGGTATGGCCACGTTTTACGGCAACCGGCTAACTACGTGTGGAACAAATGTCTGGCCATACTGCCTCTGCAGGACCCCGGCAGGAGGGTTAGACTTAAAAAGTGCTGGTTTGACGTTGTAAGGGGTGATATGCGTGCCAATGGGCTCACTACCAAAGATGCTGAAGATCGTGCGAAGTGGTGTAGAAAAAGTCGGAAAGCGGACCCCTGGCACCGAAACGGAAGTTTCGGTTGCAACCGGGATTTGACGCTGGGATGATGATGATGTATAAATATAATGTGTCCGTGCAAGGGCGGAGAAAGAATACCTACTGACCTAGCCTGTCTGGATGGCGACCACCTTTGGTCTTATGTATGCCGCCAGAATAACTTTGTGTTGTGTTTCGGCATTAGTGACCCAAGTTCCTGTACCCTTATGGGACAGCAGCGTGTTCGCGATGCCACTGGCGTTGCAAACATAGGCGACGGTAACTGCTAAATTCTAAGCCGGCCGTCAGCCTACTTGCTGTCCTACAGCAATAAAAGTAATATGAAATAAAATCTATTTCTTGATTAAAATTAAGAAATAGATTTTATTTCCTATTTGATGTTAAAATTACAGGCTTTAAAGGCCTTGTTCAATAATACGGCCGTACTTTACACTATTGAACAAGACCTTTAAGGCCTGTAATTTTTAACACTTTCAAAGTAGTAAAAGTAAAACAGTATTCTGATAATACAGGTTTAATGATTTTCAAAATCTTGTTTGTATACAGCGCAGTGGCGAGAGCTGCGCAGTGTTCTCGCAAATGGCATGTTCTTACATCTGTTAATAAGCTTCTCGGTTTTTATAAAGTTACATACCTATTACTCAATCTAAGATATCTATGAAATATATTCATTGTATTGAATTAAAAAAATAACTATATTCATTCGACGTCTTTCAAAAAGTCACACAACTCACACAACGCCATCTATTCTCAAATCAAGTGTTGGGCTCTTACATACTTTTTTCTATACATAAACACCCAGAATCAGGACACTAACAGAATCTTGGCATAACGGATAACGCACGTCGGTACGCTTGCGTAGATCCCGAGTTCGATTCCCGTCCAGCATCTATTTGTTTATGCATAATATGTATTTGTTTACAAAATATAGGTATAGATCTAGTATATCAGTTGTCTAGTACCCATAACACAAGTGCTATGCCACTTAGTTTGGGACTAGATGACGTTGTGTGAAATATCGAAATATAAAAAAAAAAACTAATGTAAATCTAGAAACATAAACAGGTACAAAATATGATTTAAATTAAATATTTTATTGTTTAATAAATTATGTACTTTTGATTTTGTGAAAAATACTTATTTTGATTAATTTTGACGTTTTAGCAATGAAGAGTGTTCATCAACCAACAAATAAAAATGAGCTTAAAATCTTTAAAATATGGTATTATATTAAATTAAATTAATTTCATAAGATATATATTTCATAAATTTAAAACAAAAATTAATTGTAAAATTTTGCAATATTGATATCAAGAATAAGTTCTAAAATACAAGGTCATAAATGATAAAACACATTTTATTTATCATCTAACTTCCTTTCGTATTTTTTATTTAAATATATTTACATACATGTTAGGTACGCTGCATTTGCTCATATATTTTTTAATTTTATTATTTAGATTTATATGCTATAATAGTATGTAGACAGAACAATGTCATAAAAAAAATAATAAATTTTTCTTATCTCAGAAATATTAGAAACATAATGACGACCTTTGTGGCTTAGTGCTTCCCGTCTCGCGTCTGGGTACTTATGTATAATGTGTATTTATTTATTATAGAAAATAAGTCTCTTCTCTCCGTGCAGGCCCGGAGTAAGTGTACGAACCCCTGCGGCCGGTGTCGGCCTGTCGTAAAAGGCGACAAAACAACCCTAAGTATGTGGTAGGGTCTCAAGTCCGTTTGATTGGCAACTATCCGTGATGTATAAGTATGCCGCCATAATAACCTTGTGTTGTATTCCGACATTAGTGACCCAGTGAATAAACCTTTACTGCTGTTTTTCTTTAGAACAATAGTAATTTTTTAAATTATAAATATAATTATATGTATTATAATATGTATACGCAATTACAATTTGTTCTTGCTATAGTTAAATAGTTAATTTGTTGTTTACCATTTAATTAATCACCATGTTTTTTTAATATTTTGTGTATAATTAAAATAAGTAAAATTATTTGCGTAAAATTAATTGTTAATTGAACATTATTTATTTCGAGATTGGATGGATGTATGTAATGGAGACAAAATACAGTTTTTTTTTATGATAGGCGGAGTAAGAAAACTGATACAGGCGGCTGGGGGCAGTCTGTCGTAATGGGCGACAAAACAACCCTAGTTTTGTAGATACAAGACCGTCTGGATGATAAACACTCCTGGCCCCTAAATATGGCTCATAATAAACCTGTGGTGTGTTCCAGGATAAATGACCCATGTTCCAAGTAGGCTACACGGCAGCGTGTTAGCGATGCCTCTGGTGTCTCAAACATACATAGGCAATGGTAAACTTACTATTAAGTAACAGCATTAAAATAAAATATATTTTGTGCGAAGATAATTTTCAATTACTGTTGAATTACGAGTCTATGTCACAAGTCGATTAGTATTAACTTTAAGGGGGGTATAACTATTGCTGGCGAATTAAAACATTTGTAAGTTATTTATTCTTGTCCAAAGTAAACTGTGAGCGAAGTTCATGCTAGCCACTTTCTAGTCCAGATGCAGAACCTTGGATTGCATCTGTAACGGTGATCCGCTATTGTGTATTCGTTTCTCACCTTATCCATGTGTTATGAACATAAATTACAATAAATATTTGTATTTATTTATTTGGTTGTCTAGAAGAGACGCTTTCTAGCAATAAGATTATCGATTGGTTCATAATTTTGTATTTTATCTCTTAATTTATGTATGTTATAACTGTGTGATGACTAATAAATAATTTTCTATTCTATCATAATACTCTTTAATCGAAGCCGAGTGAAGACGTTAAGAGATGAAGATGTGTGAAGTGTGTGTGCTCCATAATAAACCTGTAAATGTTAAGGTTGTATCTTTCATGAAAAAACTAACAATTTAATTTCCTCAACGCATCGAGATGCTCATTCTAAATGAACATTCACTTTGTTTGACCTTTACTTTTATGTATATAGTAGTTTGTTATTTTACTAAAAGGTTAAAGCAAGTGGTGTGTTGTTATTATTATACTGGATATAATAGAATATAATGTAAAGGAAAGCTACGTTAGAGCTTCGCGTATTTAGTCAGGTGTTAATACTGTCAGTTTTCAAAGCTCTTATGTTTCTCTAATTATCTAGTACCCACAGCATAAGCACTCTACTAGCTTAATTTGAGACTAAATGACACTATAAACTGTCAAAGTACATATATCTATATTAATTTTGTAGGAAAATTCACACAGCGCCATCTAGTCCTAAACTAAGTAGCAAAGCATTTGTGTTATGGGTATTAGACAACTAATATACTACTTAAATACTTTTATTTTTTAAATAAATACATATAAACACACAGATACGGGACGGGAAAGGATAACAGCGAGGAAAATAGGAATAAGAGGTAATCATACATTTACGTGCAGACGGACATGACATACTGAATGTATTATCAACTTAATGTAACATTATATGATTATAAGTATTATTATGTCCCAAATAAAATATTTCTTTTCTTTTTTCCTGAAGGAGTTTTCCAGCCGCGTTATGATTTGGGGTATTATAAAAAGGGCGTCATAAAATACTTACGAAACCAGTAGCATGTTGATGGTGCCCCTGTCATTGCAAATACCCACAGATGACAATCTATACAAATAAATAAAATTGGAGGGTCTGTTTGTAATATTAAAATAACCGCTTTTTACTAAGTGCATTTGGATGTATACACGGTACATATACCAAAACAAAAATTTTTACAATTTTTGTCTGTCTGTCTGTCTGTTTGTTCCAGCTAATCTCTGAAACGGCTGGATTGATTTTGACGGGACCTTCACTGGCAGATAGCTGATGTAACAAGGAGTAACTAAAGCTACTTTAATTTTAGATAAATACACATAAACACCTAGACACGGGACGGGAATGAATCTCATGGCCTCCGCAGGCGTTCCGACGAGAGTTAATCGTTACGCTACCGAAGTCGGCAGTCGTGTTTTATAAGAATCAGTTTACTCATTTATGTAGATAGATATATAAATATCAAATTAAAGGAAAAACAAAACGGTTGCTTATAGACGGAAACGATTACAAAATCTTTAATCTTAATTTTTTCAGGAAGTGACTAAGTAGATTAAAATAGGCAAACATTATGGTAAGCTTTTGAATATGTCTTTTGCGTATATCGCAACATGACCTAATTAGTTGGTCAACATTTCAAAAGAAAACAGATGCTGTTTGAACTAATGTTTTGGATTTTAATCCCATCTTCCTGCCCTGGATGGTGATGCAGTCATGAATGCGTCATACCGGACAGCCTTCTGTTGTTTAGATAAAACCGCTTAAGGTATAAGAGGAAGCGATTTTATAAGGTCTGTTTCAAATGTCAACAATAATTTCAGGAATTTCTTTTAGGTCCATTTTCAACGGTCTAATTCCAGAGTTTTTCTCAAGTTTTTCGGACACAGTCAGGCGAGACCCAAATAGTCTTGAGAAGCTGATTACTACCGACTGTGTCGAGGGTAAGAGGGGCAGAGGGACATGTTGGACACATACGATTCAGGACGCTACGGGAGCCACCCTTTAAACCGCCATCCCGATGGCGCAAAACAGAAGTGTCTGCAGGGAGCTGGTGGCGAGGACTATGCACCACAGTCACGTCCCTCAATCATGAGGTTGCGATAGAGAATAAGAAGAATTCCAAAGGAAAATTCTTTAAAAATGGAGACACGTATTGATTCTGAATTATTTTCTAGAAAGTCAAGCATATATGTCCCGAATGTAACAATTATGTAAATAGTTACTGATGATGAAACCCCCCTAAAGTCATTAAAGTGGTCGTTTTTCATGGACGGAAAGGTATTTTAGGAAATTATTCATCATTAAACTGATCTGAAGACAAAAGCAGTCATCAAATTTTCCTAATAAAAAACCGTATCCTATCCAATGTTTGGGCTTGGCTGTGAATTTATTTGAGTTATGTCTTCATGATGATGTCACTTCTGTAGTTTTCTGTAACTATTCCAGTAATACTATTGCAATTGCACCTTTTGTATATATTATTTAATAAATAAAATACTCAATTAATGGGACGCTTAAAATATTATAGGAACATTTTGTCAGGAATGGTTTTCTTAGGTGTTATCGGTGAACCGAAAATGTAAGTTCGATAATATTATTGAATATGAAAACCCTATTTGAAGTTTGTTAATTTAATTCCTTATCTTTATAAACATGTCAATAAAAGTCTTACGCAATCATTCATTTTAGCTTCATAAAAATCTAATACCTTGTTTTACGTATATAGCACAATCAGTTTACCACCAATATTTCCTAGCATTAAGTTAATAATATCTAAACAAATGCATTGCCACCCCTAATCTACGACGACGCTACTTTCTCGCGATTCTTTCATTCAAAATATACGCTGCGCACGCATCTCATCGATTTCCATTGTTCTATTCCAATATTTCAAGAAACTAACTTGCTCAATCGAATAGGTATTTCGTGCCAGTGCCTTCTACAGTCATAATCGAAGAGGCCCAGCAGCACGAAGACCGAGGTAAGTGGTTATGCATTTGGATTGACGAAATTCCATTCCCGATACCGAACACCTTGTGTCGCTGTTGCCTACATCTTGGACCACAATCGCATAGCAACTTACTTTCAAAATAGATCATTAACTGGTACTAAACACTGTCACGAACATTATGTCAAGTGCGTGGGAGCACCGCGTCCGTGATTTGATAATATTCATTCGTTTTATTGCTACGATAATTACAAATGACAAGCCGGCATTCATTGCAAATTGTTTTTAAAAATTATGTGTTTACCGATACCTGTATCACAATGTATTGAAAAAAAATTACTTTGATAGGAATGTGTCTGTCGTCGTTTAGTTTTAGCTTATTTGGAGATCACTATGACCTTGAAATACTTTTATGGGAGAAACAATTTCCTTTCAATCATCATACTGTCTAATGGTTAACTTGTTTGTATATGATACTCATAACCCCAAGTTTCGACTCTCGCTATAGATTCTTTCATTGCTTGTATTCAGCAGACTTCAGCAGTAACCGTTGCTTATTAATGTCTGCAACACCAGAGGCACGGCCTACGTATTGTCGGCCTCGAAGAGGAACTGGAACCTGTTTTACTAGTGTCGAACACAACACGTGTTCATCAGGGGGGCCTGTTTTAAAACGACGAGTAGTTGTCATCGTGGCTTGGAACTCAACCATATAGCTGCGGCTATTTTATCACCTTTGACGATAGGTCACCCCTAGCTACAGGAGTCAGTATTCTTACTCCGTCTCTGCATGGAGAAAAATGCCTCAGTGGGTAGTTTTTCATTTAAAATGTCGAGGCTGCAAAATATCGTGAAAAAATCTGTAACTGGCGTGTAATTCTCCAGTGAAAAATCGTGGTGAGTATACTATCGATTATTCCAAGTAGGATGTTTGGGTATATTTCTATTGTGGTTAATAAGAATACAAAAGTTATACCTTTTGATTATAGATGATAATACACTAAACCATTTGAACAATTTCAGGTTTTCCTAGCACTGTTGTATTGCAGTGTACCTCATTATATAAGCGGTTAATTCTGGTTACAAAAGCTTTCATTTCGAAGTCCGTAGTTTACTCTTGAATATTAATACCAGGCAAAAGTACTGCGTGCAGTTTGCTTTGAATTCATTTTATAGTAGAGAACTCCTGTTAAACCCCTTAACCTTTAAAAATATTTCTACGCAAGATCCTTGTCAGTTTGTCAGTTTTGCAGGGCGCACTAAGTGGCAGGATAAATTGAGCTCTGAAGATATTAGTATTGTTATATTAGATATGGAGTTTTCCTAAAAAGACGTTATAAATTATCTTAGAAGCCTACAGCGCGTTGGCCTACAGCCTCTAGTGTTGCAAACGTCCGTAAGCGGCGCTGACCAACAGTCTCAGAGCGGGCAGCTTGCTTGTCTTCTGAACTTCAGCTATAAAAAAAATAATAGGGCCCATGATACCTTAGACCTCTGACATCATGCGTTATTAATAGTCACTTTCAGCAAAGGAACAAAGCTTAAGCCACTTATCCCCCATCGCGAATACACGACAAGTGACGGACAGACATGACGTGTGACATTGATAAAGGTTTTTACAAATTAATCTCGTTTATCTAAGCTGGGATTAAATTTATCCTGAACTGAAATATTTGTTAGCCATCTTGTATTATGATGGATTATTCTAAATTCAAAAATAACATTCTACTTAAAAGCGTTTTATAACAATTCCATTCGAAACTTATTATAAGTTTAGAAGAAGTTTAATTAAAAAAGGTAAGGAAAATCATTAGGCAAAGTTTTTGTACGGTAGTCCTTAACGTCAACTACCTTCCGTGAAAATTTTGTTAGCCTAAGAGGCACTATAAATATAATAGGGAAAATAATGTTTTAAAATACAGAAGAGAAGATAATATGTAATTATCTTCTACCATTTTCCTAAATTTTCTGATCACAATATAGGCGCTGACTAGTTTGAGTATAAATCTGAATGGGGGCTCGGCTCCTTAGTTCGCCAACTAATTTACATGATATTTTGGGTTTGGAGAGTATAGTGTTATTTTGGGTACCTTACTGGATCGCCAATGTCCCGTATAATGTATCACCGTCTTTGTCTTAACAGTGACATTTTGACAACTATACATAGGTGTCTATGCAATAGATAACTATACACGAGAGAGCATACTATAAACTAAATCATATACACAGAGTGTCTGGCCTGATCTCCCGCGAGCAAAGTAGTTTTTACTATTATCCCTTATTCACTGGGGAGCGCCATCTGGTGACCCATACATATATAAGGAAAATAGGGTTCCTTTGACGCACCATTCCTTCAATACTACTGAAATTATCGGGGTAGGACAACTATTCGTCTCTCTCTATAGATTTGACTCTATATATTCTAGGCTAATTACTTTTAGGATTCTGTTGACTTTTTTTTCGATTTACTTTTCTGCGCTTTCTGCCTACTTCACTGGGCTAGTCGCCCAAAAAACGAAAAGTGGTTAGGAACGGCTTGTATTAAATAAATAATTATTATCCGTGCAGGGGCAGAGAAAGAATACTAACCTCTGTGACCGGGGTCGGCTTGTCGTAAAAGGCGACAAAACAACCCACCCTAGCTACGTGGTAGGGCCTCAAGCCCGTCTGGATAGCGACCACCTTTGGTCTTAAGTATGCCGCCATAATAACCTTGTGTTGTGTTCCGGCATTAGTGACCCAAGTTCCTGTATCCCTTATGGGACAGCAGCGTGTTCGCGATGTTACTGGCGTTGCAAACACCCATAGGCGACGGTAACTGCTAAATTCTAAGCGGGCCGTCAGCCTGTCTGTTGTCTTACAGCATTAAAAAAATACAAATAGTTTAGAAATGTTAAGAGTAATTTAGAACTAATTTAATACTTAGTATTGTTCGGTTGTGTCAAGTTCACGGCAGTGTATTGGAAATTCAGACATACAGCCAAACAGTGTGGTCATCGACCGTTCGACCGAATGTTAGCACATAGTAAGTGATACAATAACAAAATATCATGTGACGGTAAAAGTAATAAATGTTACTCCATTATGCCTTATTTTGCATATTGTTCATCCAACACTAATGTGATTTATCCTCTGCTTTGCTAGTGTTATCTTCGAAAATGACTTTTCTTAGAAATTAAAAATAAAAAATGATCACAGTTTCTCGACACATAATAAATAATTCAATTTTTTTTGGCAATCTATGTAGAGAAGCTATTTTACCAGAATATTTAAGGTTTAACTTATGCGTTAAGGTCTAAATAGTTACGTACGATCGTCATGATTTCGATTCGTATGTAAAATCCAAAAACAACGCCATCTAGTCCCAAAATAATCAGCATAACACTTGTGTTATGGGCACTAGACAACTAGTATACTACATATATACTTTTCTTTTGTAAATAAATACTTATTATACATAAACACTCATACGTGGGACGGGAATCGAACCCATTACTTCCACAAGCGTACTGACGTACGTTAGCCATTGCGCCCATGAGGTCAATTATCTGCAAATAGTTTCATTCGGTCTGGGTGTGTGTATCAAGTCAACTCTAAAATCTATGATTTTTAACTAATGCATGAAATTGTATACCTAAAAATACCCAGCTCAGAAATTAAATATATTAATGAATATACATCAGTTGTAATAATACAGTTATGAAATTCCGTTATTTATTCATTTCATGATCATTTCAGTCATTCACCGGCGCTTTTTGGCATATTGGACGGCGTCTTGGGGAGTTTCCGTTATAAACAAGCAAGCAATATTCAAGTTTGTTGATTTTGTTTTGTTAGCCTGATTTGAGTAGTAATGGAAATTACTTTTCTACTTTTGTAGGCTGACTACCGTCTCCTAGACCGTAATCTCAGTCTCAAAAAAATCCTGCGCTAAAGCACCGTCTATCGAAGTCAAAACAATATACTGAATGTTTAAGTAATATGTCATGAATAATGAATGACGTTTTTTAATCAGACGTTTTTTTTCCAGATAGGCGTAATAATAAACATACATAAATAAGGTACCATATGTAGCTCAATTTGGTTTGATTAAATGCGATTTGTCATAACGGCGGTTATTAGCAAAGACCTTTATTTCTGTAGTAACAAATAACGTCAATGTTTTATTTTAATCCATTAAGAATAAGGGCAAGACATGAGTAAGGTCACCTCATCGCTTACCCAGAAATATGTAAAGGGCACCTAATAGAATACTCTTTTTATTAATTTACAGAAAGGAAATATTATGGGCACTGTTTGGTTTTCTTTTTCGGGGTATCGGAGTCAAACATCTGTTGCTACTGTAAAAATAAAAGTTATATACAAATTCTTCTAATTTTTTTTGTCAAGGAGGTAGCGTGTTGCTGTATTCTCGTCCTAAGCCTGCCAATTCCAAATTTTCCGAATTGCGAATCGAATGTGTTTTTCATTTGTTGCGTAACTCACCAAAAATATGAGTTGGCCTCACTTCTGTTGTAGGCCGGGACTGATCACTACAGGACGTCACAAAGCATACCAGAATACAATGCATGAGAAAGAAAGTAATGGTATGAATGCGCTTAAAAATGTGTTTAAGTTTTAAACTTAGGTAAAACAGCAGTGTTGACTCGAAATTCTTAAACAATAATGAATATCAGAAATGTCACGTTCATTATTGCATAATAAATTAATGGCCGTTATAGACACTTTTCGAAAAGTGAAACTACAATAATAATGCTTTTGTATATTTGCTACTCGGTTCCATTCAGTTTTTGGCGGTAAAACAATTTTTATGGCCCCCATTTTGGGATAGACGGTAGCTTTGGACTTTCGCTTTCTTTCGCCAACCCTTTGTTCTTGTAATTTCTTTGTTATAAATGTTTTAAATGTTATCTAAGATCTAGTTTAATATATTCAAACATGTATTAAAAACTGGAAAGCATTATATTTTTATAAAGGTTTCATAAGCTTTACAATCGGATGGTTATACACGAATGTATTAATAAATCCTTTTGCTGATTCGCAAACAGGAGGCCAATTTGAAAACAAGAGGTAAGAAGCATCATTTGATGTTCTTCTCAAGATTCGGGGTAAGAAGGAAGCTTTTATAAAAACAAGTTGTAATCAAATCATATATTTATTTTTAATAAGTTTTTTGCACTCAAAATAAAGCGTTATGGAGGATCACTGACTCAAATTAATTGCATAGAAGTGTAACAACGTGAAATTTTTCTTCGACGTACTTGAGGCTCCTATAAGTTGCAAATGGATTGAAACGAATATCAAAATAAATACACTGTGATCAATGTAACCGGGTAAGATTGCTGCTAGCTGCTTCTGTGAGCTTTTCCACACCACCTCATGCCTCATTAGCCTGCGGTCTAGCATGCAAATGTTCCCCAGAATGTTTATTTTACGCACAAATATGTGCAATGCAACTAAGCAGAAGAAAGCGCCGGTTATAGTTGTCTGGCACATTGTTGAGTTTGGATCCAAGTTTGGGACATACTGAATGTATTATCAACCTAGCTGACCCGGCAAACGTTGTTCTGTCATACAGATTAAAAAAGCCTATGTCCTTCTCTATGGTCCAATCTATCTCTATACCGAAATACATCAAAATTGGTAGAGCAGTTCAGGCGTGAAAACGTAACAAATAGAGTTACTTTCACATTTATAATATGAACTTTGCGTCACCTACAAATATTTGTGTAAAATGTCAAAATTTAAGCCGAACAAAACTACATAAAAATCAAGTTAAGCACAAATTAACATCAAAAACGGAAATTCGTCACTTCATCAATCTCGGATGGAGTAAGTTTTCTAGTTAGTAGATAGCTAGTAGAAGATATAGTTAGAAGAACTGCTACCAAATATGCATTAGAAATAAATTATCAATTTCTATTGTATTTATGGTTCACTATTTTGGCGATAATGGCTTACACATAAAATATAGATATTTTTTTTTTTTTTTTTTTATTGCGTAGGACAGCAGACAGGCTGACAGCCCGCTTAGAATTTAGCAGTTACCGTCTCCTATAGGTGTTTGCAACGCCAGTGGCATCGCGAACACGCTGCTGTCCCATAAGGGTACAGGAACTTGAACAGATATATGCTGTTGCTGGCTTTTTGCAGGACTATTTAAGATAAACTTTTCCATTATCTATACTACTATTATAAAGAGGAAAGATTTGATTGTTTGTTTGTTTGTTTGTTTGCTTTGAATAGGCTCCGAAACTACTGACCCGATTTAAAAAATTCTTTCATTGTTGGGAAGCTACACTATCCCCGGGTGACATAGGCTATATTATATTTTCAAAAAAATTAGGGATCCTTACTAAAACTCCAATAATGTAACCCAAAGTGTAAAAAAATTACCTAAAATATTATTTAAATCGCGTGCGTTGCGAAAACTATTGATGATAGAATAAAATAATGTACTACAACTTTGCAGAACACATCATTATTTACAAAAAGTGTCGCGACAGCATATGTCTAACTATTATAGTTATGCCACAATAAGTGTTCTTTTATTTTAAAAATTTAATTGAAATGCCGCCCCTAGAAAAGACTCTTTATTTGGATCTTGGTATTAATCCTTACCAAAATAAATTACTTCATATTCAAAACTGTTTCAATACCTTTATATAACTTTTTGAATTATTAAATTCGGATATTCCATTCGAAAGATATCACGAGTTTAAAAATGTAAATATTAGAAAAATGTTGCGTGGTAGCCGCTCACCCTGTTCGGCTAGCTAGGCAGCACCTTAAGCAATGTAGGCGTGCGTCACTGGGGTTTTTACAAAAATTAGAATACTTATTAAAAAATAACGAAAAATAAATAAAAAGTAATAACAAAATAACAAAAAAAAAACATTAAAATAAAAGCTCATAGAAATAATAATATTCAAACTTTCTTTATAATTTTATTTTTTTAGTAACCTGACGCAAATAGAAGGGTTTGCCCTCAGGGGCGCTCCTCTGTCCGAGGAGTGCACGGGTGTGTGTACCCGAGGTGCCCGAGCATCCGTCGCTTCACTCCCCTCTTCGTTCGAGGCGACAGAGTCCTACCTTTCTTTCCGTCTACCTCTTACATCCTTTCCAACTTAGCTCTCTGTTCGTGGCGTGGTCCCCGGTGGGATGATTGCGAATACTGATTGGGGTCCCGGGTTCTACCCTGGGACCTGATTTGGTAGTCGAAACCATGCCTATTTCGACTGCGCCTGCACAGAGTGTTCATGGGGCGGGAATTGCATCCTCGCTGTCGGTTGGTCTTGCTGGGCCGGCTACGACGTCAGGCGACTCTGCTTTTTCTGGAGTGTCGTCTGGTAGTCGTACCCACGCCTGACTAGCACGCGACGGGGATGCGAGTCCCGTCCGGAATTGGCCGCGGACCTGTCACTCCCGGCCCTGGTTCTGTCCATGGTCGGGGGCGATCCTGGATGGACGGCCGTCGCCTCCTTTTGCGAGGCAGTAGTGTCTGCAAGGGAGGCGGCGGAACGGGAGCGGGAGTCCGCCACCGCACTCCCCTCCCGCCAACGTAGGCCGCGTCGTCGGCGCCGGAGGGCGGGCAACGATCTCCGGCCGACGTAGAAACGGCCGCGGGCGGCCCCTCGGGGGAGGATCCGCCGCCCGCACTATTGCCGCGAGGGAGAAAGCCGCGTGCTGTTCCACAGCCCCCCTCAACTCCTAGAGTTGTTACAAGAGAGCGCCGGGGGGACGAAACCCTGACCCCCTGGCGCCAGCACTTTAGAAAGGGCCCGCTTTAAGACAAAGCGTGGGCCGGCGCCGGCCCGGGCCACGAGATCGGCAGGCCATATATCCGTGGGCCCGGGCGTAGACGATAGGAGAACAGCGGGGTTTTTTAGTGGGTTGAACATCTTTTCCGGAGTCCCTTATATCCCTCGGTCCCCCCGGGCCGGGATAACCCGTCAAGAGAGGTTTTTCCCCGAGACCGAAAAAAATAGAAGGATTTAATTTTTAATTTTTTGTTAAATACCCATGCGAAGCTGGGACGGGCTGCTAGTACATTATATACGTGTAACTCTAACGGTTTTTGCAGTACACGCAAGAATAGCTCGTTGATGGCAGGATTTTTTCCTATTTACTTGACACTTATCGTTATATTTTAGACAGTTCACACAATATCTTTATAAATTATAGCCTATGTGTTATTCTGATGTATAAGCTATTGTAGTGTTATTAAAATCCTTTCAGTAGTTTTTGCATGAAAGACTTAGAATAATTATCCAATGTATTATGTAATTATTCTAAGATGAAAGAGTAATAAACCTAAATTCTTATAAACTTTCGCGTTTATAATATTAGTAGGATGTGTTATTCTGATGTATAAGCTATATTATTGTAAAGTTTCATTAAAATCCATTGAATAATTTTTGCGTGTAAGAGTTACAAACCTACATTCTTACAAACTTTCGCGTTTATAATATTTGTAGGAATAGTAGGATAGTAGGATTAATGTAACATTATATGGTTATAAGTGTTATTATGTTCCAAATAAAATATTTCTTTCCTTTTTTCCTGAAGGAGTTTTGCTTTATTATAAAAAGGGCATCATAAAATACTTACGAAACCAGCAGCATGTTCATGGGGCCCCTTTCATTGCAAATACCCACAGGTGACAATAAATAAATAAATATTATGTGGCAATTCACACAGTGCCATCTAGTCCTAAAGTAAGTAGCAAAGCACTTGTGTTGTGGGTACTAGACAACTGATATACTACTTATATACTGTTGTTTTGCAAATAAATACATAATATACACCAAGACGCGAGACGGGAAACGAACCCATGACCTCCGCGAGTATATCGATTGCGTCTGCCATTACGCCTCAGAGATCAAAATAAATTAATATACAATTAGCACTATTTAAACTATTTACCTATTTAACTATTTTATATTATTTATTACTATTTAATTATTTTATAAACAAATTAGGATAAACACATATGTGTTAATTCTAATATTATTGGATATTCTTATATTATAATATTATTGGATTATCAACCTATCTTCTGTTCTCCACATATACATACTAGAAACTTTTATTTTTTTATTGCTGTAGGCCAGCAGACAGGCTGACGGCCAGCTTAGAATTTAGCAGTTACCGTCGCCTATGGGTATTTGCAACGCCAGTGATATTGAGAACACGCTGCCGTCCCATAAGGGTACAGGAACTTGGGTCACTAATGCCGGCACACAACACAAGGTTATTATGGCAACATACTTAAGACCAAAGGTGGTCGCCATCCAGACGGGCTTGGGGTCCTACCACGATAGATTCCTTTGAACCAAAAGACCCTAAGTTCAGAGTTTTATAGGAAATTAATAATTTAATGACGTCCACATCACCACCACATCCATTATAAAGCACGAGGTCAACTCATTCAAAGTTAAATTCATTGGATATTGTTTTAACTGCTCTTATAAGCATTATGTGTCTCGTGCAAGGTCTTGCATTATTCATGCAGATGCTTTCAGTCATTTAGGTGATAAATCTTAGCGTAGATGTTATTTGTTGGATCTGGTTTATTATGTGTCGCGTTGAATACTGGTTCTATCACAGCTGCCATTCTGTGCTGTCATTGCATGCTGATGTTGACGGATTGTTATTGATAAATCTTTTGTTTTATAACATCAAGGAAGAAGGAAACTTGCTTTATATAAGCACGGTTGAACTGCTATGTAAGTTGTCTTTACATGTTTGTAGGTTGATTTGTTATTTTGGTCTGGACGTGTCCATCGATTAAACTGGACTTTATTTGTTTTTTTTATAGCTGGAGTTCAGCAGACAGGCAAACGGCCTACACGATTGCAGGTGGTCACCGTCACCTATGGATGTCTGCAACACCAGAGGCATTGCCTCGCTGCTGGCGGTTAAGAAATTTTATAACGCCCTTTTTGAAAGGCTTAAACTTCTTAAAGCTAATGGTTAGTATACTTGTCACGCTCACCAAAGGCTGGTGGGTTACACACATAACCGCTATATCTATACCGGTGCAGTACTTTTCTTCAGATTATCGGTAATGTGATCTTCCATGACTCTTCTTTTACCAGCGCAAAAAACTTATACAGAATAAATATTTGAATAAATCTTGTTTTTACGAAAGTTTCCTTTTAACTCCGAACCTTGAGAAGAACATCGAACAATGCTTACCTCTTTTCCTGTGTAGGCTTCAGGAGATGCATGATATAAATATCACCTATGTTTAACCTGATCCGTGTGCACGACCAATTTATAGGTCGTGTGAAGGAGTGTGTGATTAATCAAGTTATTACATCAAGCTCAGTAGTAAGTGCAGATATATGTTAGAGTCTTCTTATAAAAATATATCTAAGGCTATCTAAAAATCGACCTTGTTGTTTAAAGTTAAATCTTAATGTACGTAAATAAAACCATTCCAAAAATATTTACCTACGTAATAGATATATTGGGACGTAAAAAAATATGTAACAATATACTTTTTGCACGTACAACAAAATTATTCTATGTTAAACGTTTGAAAGGGAAAACAAAACACTTTTTACGCAACATTTAATTATCAACTGACAAAACATTGTTAAGACATAAAACTGAAAGTTTTTATTAGGACCACGGTGTCCTCAAAAGTGCAAAAAGGTTTCAACATAAACAGTCTTTGTTTACAAAATAACGACAATACATTTTAGGCCTTTCGTCACAAAATAGGAAAAAAAACCCGGTCGTTTTATAGTGATTTTATTGGAGCAAAAACAAATTCTTAGTATTTTTTTAAAGTTGTCGGGTCGCAATATATATTGGTGACATATTTCTTGAAATTGGGTATTTTAAACAATAAATTGCATCATGGTAATTATATTGTTCTATTTTAAGCACAATTTTAATACATTTAAACAAGTAAGTTTTTTTTAATGTATTTCTATTTTATTATTTTGCGTAATCGTGATAGTTGTAAACACATTTATTAACTGCCAACAAAGTGCTGAAAAGAAGTCAAAAGATGCGTTTAAAAATTTATTTCATTTTTAATATTAGATATTACTTGTTTAAAAAAGTTTGTAAGGTGAAAGTGGAGTATCTTCAGTTTTCAAAGCTGTTTGTATTACTTAAACTACTTTTTTTTATTGCTGTAGGACAGCAGACAGACTGACGGCCCGCTTAAAATTTAGCATTTACAATCGCCTATGGGTGTTTGCAACATTAGTGGCATCGCGAACACGCTGCTGTCACATAAGGGTACATACAGGAACTTGGGTCACTAATGCCGGCACACAACACAAGGTTATTATGGCAACATACAAGACCAAAGGTGGTCGCCATCCAGACGGGCTTGAGGCTCTACCACGTAGCTAGGGTGGGTTGTTTTGTCGCCTTTTACGACAGGCCGACCCCGGCCGCAGAGGTTATTATTCTTTCTCCGCCCCTGCACGGATAAAATTTGGAAGAGCAGGAATAAGAAGCAAAAATGTTAAAATACTGTAATAACGAAGCAACAAGAACGGCTCTACTGATTGGGACACACGTAGTCTACGCATAAAAACCAATTTTAAGTGGAAACATATAAAAATTAATATTACGTCATCAATCATGAAAATAAAAGTGATTAGTTTCGATTAGACAAAAGTCGTGGCAAAGACCGGCAAAGTCAAAGGCGTCAAGCCTTTTCGTATGCAAATGTGTAACAATGAACCCACGTCCGAAAGGACCGCGAATGTTTTCAATGTCAACGCGAAATGCCTTTTTTGTTGTGAACATTTTTAGAGTTTGGCCACAAAACTTGTAAAGTACAGAAATGTCTTATAATCTTCTAAGCTATTCTGACTGTTTGCAGCATGTCTACTGCGTGAACCTCTAAAATGCACATAAAAAACTGTCGTTTTTGTTTTAAGTGCATTTTAGAGGTTTTTTTTCTTTTTTTTTGGTCTCGGGGAAAAAACCTCTCTTGATGGCGGCTGGAGGTCGTTACTGGCCCTCCGGCGCCGCCGGCGTGGCCTACGTTGGCGGGAGGGGAGTGTGGTGGTCAACTCCCGCTCCCGCTCTGCCGCCGCCTTTGCGGACATGACTGCCTCGCAGAAAGAGGCGACAGCCGTCCATCCAGGCATTTTAGAGGTTATACCTACTGTTAACAACTGTTACAGAGCGAAAATAGTGCACGTTGTTGGCCTGTGATATTTTTTGTGCTTTTTTATTATTGCTGTGTGACAACAGACATGCTGATGGCCCGCTTAGAATTTAGCAGTTATTGTCACTAATGGGTGTTTGCAACGCCAATGGACTCGCGAACACGCTGCTATCCCATAACAGGAACTTGGGTCACTAATGCCGGAACACAAGGTTATTATGGCGGCATACTTAAGACCAAAGGTGGTCGCCATCCAGACGGGCTTGGGGCCCTTTGTCGCTTTTTACGACAGGTCGATCCCAGCCGCAGAGGTCAGTATTCTTTTTCCGCCCCTGCACGGATAAAATGCTAAGACGATTACTATAATAAAAATATATATAATACAGGCACGTTAAAGGCCGCTTGTAGGGGCATCGAAAGGGACGTTTACCATCGCCTAATGCATATTTGCATCGCCAGGGGCAAAGCTAACACGCTACCATCAGTGTATTGGTACTGGAACTCGATCACTTATGTCGGAACACAACACAGGGTTATTTCAAAAGCAGGGGTGGTTGCCTTCTAGACGGGAATGGAGCCCCTAAACAGCTAGCTTGGGTTTTTTTATGGCTGTAGGACAGCAAACAGGGTGACGGCCCGCTTAGAATTTAGCAGTTACCGTTGCCTATGAGTGTTTGCAACGCAAGTGGCATCGCGAACACGCTGCTGTCCCACAAGGGTACAGAAGCTTGGGTCATTAATGCCGGATCACAACACAAGGTTATTATGGTGGCATACTTAAGACCAAAGGTGGTCGCCATCCAGACGGGCTTGGGGCCCTACCACGTAGCTAGGGTGGGTTGTTTTCTCGCCTTTTACGACAGACCGATCCCGGCCGCAGAGGTCAGTATTCTTTCTCCGCCCCTGCACGGATGAAAATGTAGTCTTAAAGCGACAGACAGGTCGACCCAGGCCGCAGGAGCCAATCTTGTATGGATAAAATATCACTAGTGACCAAATATAAAGGTACTATGTTCAGTTTTTTCTTTTAAAGTTGGCAGAGAGATGGCCGTGAACTATGGTGGTCATGCGATTGTGCTTTTTCCAACACGTGGACTTCCCCTGAACAGTTTCACAGTATTGCTAGGGTGTGTGGTAATTTGCCCACGTTAAAAACTTTTTCTACTCTTCTTGGGTCTAGAATATTTTGAATATACATAGCTGGTAAAAATTTTTTCATTGAGGAAATGATATCCCAACTCTTAGAGGCTCGTGCCGTGGTACTGTGGGATTCCAACAATGCACCCGTGCGCCCCCAACAGTTGACAAGAGGGAGGTACCTCGCTGGTATACTCACTAAAGCTAACTCCAGTGTTCCTATATTGTTCGAAGCCCGGGGCAGTGTAATATGCTTCGTGCTCCTCCCGCCCGGGTGAAACTTTAGAGGTTCCCCCAGCTTTAAAAGGTAAACCAAACGTTGTCGTAGCTCCAACGCCTTCCTCGCGAAAGAAGTAACCATCCATCCATGTATTACTTTTTACGAATCACTAAGTAAATTAACCTCTTTTACTCGTAATTAGCTGGGTATAATGAAACATTTCGTCATAGAAATTTTGAAATAATTATTTAAGTTCGATCAATTAATTTTTTCTGCATTGAAGTTGTTTGATTTATGTATATTATAATAAATAAAATATTTTGTCGAAATAAATAAAATCAATAAGTTAAAGATGATTCATTTTATTACCTGAGGTGTTATCTTCTTCTTATATATAAAATTCTCGTGTCACAATGTTCGTTCCCGTACTCCTCCGAAACGGCTTGACCAATTCTCATGAAATTTTGTGAGCATATTGAGTAGGTCTGAGAATCGGCCAACATCTATTTTCCCCTTAGGGATAAGGTCACTATTCCACGCGGACGGAGTCGCGGGCACAACTAGTTTACTTATAAACACTCCCCTGTGAAATGAGTTGAACAAAAGTATATTCCCCGGTTAACAGTTTAAAAATGTAAATTTAAAAATATTTATGGTCTGGAAACTATAAAAATACGATTTCCTACTAGTTTTAATATATTTTTATAATTTAAATTCTATGTGAAATGGTACAACAATAACAAAGCATTAATGTTGAATACTTCCTGTGATAATGCAAGATTAGCTTCCTATCCTACCAGCTTTTTCCGCAAACGATAGTTAATCTAGCCTTTTAAATAACAAATTGCACATTATGTTCGTAATAAATGACAAAGAAAATACGTTTATATAAATTTAAATAAATTTAATATTTTTAAATATCAACACTATCATATTGGAGTGTAGATTTAAAATCGTTTGTTCGGTGTTTAATATTATTTCATTTCATTTTTTTAATAGCATTTTAAGCACTTTTGAATGTTAAATAGATTTTTCTGGAACTTTGTATTGGAGCTGTCGTAAATATTATATAATTCTATTATTTACATTTTTATTAGGAGAGCATCTTTTCAACTGTCGTGTGAATTTTATATTATTATAACAAAATCATTTTAAAGTCCTATAATTTTGCTATTATTTTAACTTTCCTTTTTTACTAAGAGTATAATGCCAGTAACTATTCTAATAAACAATCTAGAAAGAATTTGAATCTGCATTGTTTTAATTTTTTTTAATACAACACAATACTCTAACTTCAGTTAGTAAAGGTTGTAGGTTGTTTGCGTCAGGGAGACAGTCATGACCACGAAGGAGGCGCAGTGAGGGAACTGCTGTTTGACATAAAAACCAACACCCTCGCCTTTAAAGCGCACTTCTACTGAAAGTGGTATGTGGCGAAGCCAACATCCTGGTAAATTTGGTGCACGCTCCTCTTCTCCTGGTTTGATCCAAGTTTCGTTAATTGTTAAAATATCTAGATTATGGTTCGTAGCAGATGCGATCAAGTTGTCATGATTAATGCCCAAAGAACTAGGGTTACACAGACTAACTTTTAATTGTTCTCTAATTATTGTGATAGAAAAATATACCTATTTACAATTATTATTAAGAATATAAGACTAAAAATCCCAAAGAACAATTACTTGTATAATGTGCCCATTAGGAGACAATAACTGCCTAATTCATAGGGCAATTGATGAACTCAAATGTCCTAGTGTACCATTTGCCTAATAAGTACCTGTAAAATATGGATTAATATTTATATATTACTAGCGGACCCGGCAAACGTTAACCTGCCATTTAAATTAAAAAAATAGATCTTAATTACGTTCACCCCTATTTAACCCCTTTCAAGTTTCATATAATAAATACAAAATGTAGCCCATGTCCTTCCCCAAGGTTCAATGTACCTCTATACCAAAAATCATCAAAATTAGTTCTGAGGTTTAGGCGTGAAAAAGTAGTAGACTGACAGACAGAGTTATTTTCACATTTATATTTACTTTAGTACTAAGTATCGTTAAAAATACCTTTGTATGCATTTATAGCGAGTGTTTATTTTATTAAAATCATTCTAGCATTTAAATAATAAGAAGCTTCGACTAGTACACGAAATGTACAGCATATTTGAACAATGGTATCTTTACTAATTTGTTTCTACGTTCACTTTTGCATCGCTTTTTTGGCGTATCAGACGTCCTCGCTTGCATCCGCCTCGGTGGCTCACAGATTATGCCTTTATCACACGTACGGTGCGATGCTATGCTTTATGTACCATTTTCCTTGTATATACGCAAACCAAGACACGGACTCAATTCGCTATGTCATGCACTTCTTTGACAGATTTTCTCGAGTAATGCTTATGTTGTAAAAGTGCTGGTTTGATGTCAAAAAGGGCATATGCGGGCCAATAGACTCTACTAGGGATGCCGAAGATTGTACGAAGTGGAGAAGAAAAAGTTGGTAAGCGGACCCCGGGCACCGAAGCGAAAGTTTGGGTTGGAACCGGGAATGAACGCTCAGATGATGATGATGAATGTGTATGTTTATAACACAACGTGTCCTTTCTGATGGTAAAGAAAACTTTGTGAGATAACCTTGCATGCTGAGTTCGCAGGTTAGTGAAACTCACCAATCTGCCTTAGACATTCGTGGAAAGTATATTTCGTATTATCTAGGTTAAAGACCGAGTCTAGCAGTACCATGTTACGGGCTGTTATATTTAAAATTAAAACTTCAGCGATTAATCCGGTTGCATTCTGGTTTATCGCGCCGAAATCCAGAATATTTGCTTAGTGCGGGTACTTTAATATTTCGTTCTAGATTTACTCTCAATGTTTTAATTTAATTGTAATTTAGCTGGACAAAAGTTTTGTGTTTATATTAATTTTAGCGAATTTCGGACTAGTTTTTTTTAGAGGATTCTAAAACGAAATATGATCAGTTTTGGTAAGAACTGTATAAATAATTTGGGCAGTCTTTTAATGTTTTCATTAACAAATTAATGTTGATTTAATAATGCAAAAATGTGATAAATAGTAATTTGGCCTAAAATAGGTTACATATTTCTATACCAAAGAGTTATCATTTCTTAGTCCCATTATTTCTGACGGACGACGAAACATGGGAGGTTTTAAAATGACACCAGTGACGTGCATCCCCTTGCAAGAGTGGTGGCGTATGAGCGCGCAGTAATTTCATCATACGAGGCATACCTTTTAAGTTTTGTCGTTTGAAGAAAAAACACAACTAGAAACTTAAAGTACTTTTTATTGTTTTTCAAAGTATTCACTACGTAGCTTAATACACTTTTCCATTCGCTCAAACCAGTTATTATAACATTTATTCTACTCCTAAGGGGGGGGGGGGGTATTCAAAATGGCTGACTTGAAAGCGTCGACTGCTTCTTCACCGGACTGGAACCTTTGACCACGAAGACTTTTCTTAATTTTAGGAAATGTAAAGAAATCGTTAGGGCTTCAGGACTGTATGGAGAAGGGTCAAGAATTTCAACTTTTTCCTGCTTCAAATACTCAATCGTTTGACGAGTGCTGTGTGATCTTGCGTTGTCGTGGTGCAGGATGATGCGTCGCTTTGAGTTAGATTTTCGAAGTTCGGCGATGACTTGTGGTAAACAAACTGTGGTATACCACTCTGCGTTAATCGTTCTACGATCTTCAAGTGCAACAGTCGCAACATGACCGGTTTTTCCAACGAACGTGGCCACCATCTTCTTTGCAGTGCTCCGAGAACGAACAACTTTAGTCGGCTTTGGCTCTTCTTGAAAGACTCAAATTGTAGATTGTTGTTTGGAATCAGGATCGTGGGCATAGATCCAAGATTCATCACCATTGGTGATGTCGTAGACGTGATTTGACTCTCCTCGGTTGAACCTTTGCAGAGTTTTCTTACACCATCTGACGCGGGCCGCCTTGTGATCGTCGGAAAGCAGATGCGGTATTCAACGGCAAACTAAACTGACGGACTCATAAACTGCACAGTCATCACAACCGGTGGTTGCTCGAGTCCTGCCTGTACCACGTCTCTTTCTGTAAGAACCTGTCTCCACAAACCTTCTGTATATTCTAGAAACCGTAGACTGGTTTAAATTTCTACCAATCGTTCGTTGATCCAAGCCCTCCCGCACCAATGCTACAATATAACCCTAATAAAATATATGCGGAACCGATTAGAATCCGTAATAAGGGCACGTGGAGGTAATACACCTTATTAAAACATAAATAAACCCTTGCATAAAGTTTGTGTCTATTGTTAAAACCAATTTTTTAATTAAACCAATTTTCCTTAAATTTCTGTTTTTTCTTCAAAAAAGTCTTAAGATCTTTCCCGTACACAAACTTAAACTTAAGGATATGACCCTACGCTGTTTTAAAGTTCACGAACCAATCTAGAGGTTTCAATTTAAATCTGTATAGAATGTTTGCATACTTGGTTAAAATATTTATTTCAAAGTAGTCTATTACTTTGATGCAGTTTATGAGTCCGTCAGTGTAGCTTTCTCACACCAAGCGCTTCACGCAAGATCTTCTGAATGGTTGTCCCTAAGATACCTAATACATAGAACCTCTATCTCTCGATACGTTACATGACGATCTTCGAGAATTAGTTGTCTCACAGCAATGATGTTATTTTCAGTGAAGGCGGATTTTGGGCGTTCTTCGCGAGATTTTTCACTAACACTACTAGTATGTCCACGCTGGAATTCTAAATACCAGCGTTCGATAGTCCGCAGACATGGGGCTTCATCACTGAACACAGATGTTAGCTCTTCAAAACACTGAAGCCGTGTCAGGCCTCTTCTAAAGTTGTAGAAAATTATTGCACGAACATTTTCCTTAGGAAGATTCATTTTCGTACGTGACCTGACAGATTCCAATCGACGCTGTGACTAAACAATAGCATTAATCCTATTACTTTCAACTGTTTTGAGATTCAAAATTTAAACACATTCGAATATAGAACAGTTCCAAATTCAAAATTGCCGGGAAATATGGAAACGACAGAACTTAAAAGGCATGCCTAGTAATCCGTTGGTAATTTCCTCAAGCCACGTGCTGTGTGATAATAATTTTTACAGGGAAAACAAAAAGAAATTGGAGAGAAATCGTAAATGACACGCAGAGACCCGTGGGAATAGTGAATAGCAGTAGCACGTGTTAATAATGACAGTTTTCAAATTTATATGTAAACTGCTTTTAAAAACACAGAATAATGTTCTAATTTTCCCAATATAATGTCCAAACACCGACTAGATAATAAAAAATGCGCACGTTTATAGGTACGCGTAACATCTCAACTATTGCTTTGTTTTGAATAGGATATATGTTATCGTTACATACGAAAATATGTAAATAATTTATGAGTAATTTATTTATTTTGAACCATTTTATTATCTAATATATAGGTACAAAATTCAATGTTATTTTAAAATTATTATATTGCGATAACTTAATTCTGTTTTTCTAAAATAGGCGGCCTATATTTGGTGTGCACTATCTACAATAAACAAGAATATCGATCAAAATTATGAATAAGGATAAAAAATTAAGTAAAATGACTCGTATACACAGATAGAAGTTTCATTTACGTCACTCGCCCTAAGATGACTTTTTCGTTATATCTATTTTTTCCGTGCAGGGGTGGAGTGAGTTTACTAATTCCTGCACCCGGGGGCGGCCTGTCAAAAAATGCGACAAAACAACCCTAGCTAGGTCTTAGGGCTCCAAACTCGTCTGGATGGCTACCACCCCTGGTTTCTAAGTATAGCGCCATATTAAATTGTGTTATGTTCGGATATAAGTGACCCAGGTTCCAGTTCCCCTACGCGGATGGCAGGGTGTTAGCGGTGCCCCTGGTGTCGCAAACATCCATATGCGACAGTAACTGCTCATACAGATACAAGCGGCCATCTTGTCTGTTGTAAGCAATAAAAAACTGATTCAAAATTAATTACATGCTCATGTTCCGTTACATGATGACTGCAGTGAATAGTTATAAATACATTTATTAAAATGAAAAAAAGACATCACTTCAAATTTTAAGAAATACAATATTTGCTCACTTCTAAGTAGTTTTAGATAGCACGACCACACATTACACATTCACAAAGAAGACCACTGTATTTCTGTTGAGACCTTGGTAGGGACTGCTACATCATTATACTTATTCCATGAGAAACAATAATGAAACATATTTCATTCAAATTAAAGTTCAAATTCGCACTTAGTTCAAAGCATTTGTACCTATTCTGTGCAGTATAAGTTAGAACCTTGACTGAAGTGGGACATTACTCGGTTTCCACATAGGGTCTAAGAACAGAAGGTGTTCGGTGTCGTAATGGCTGACGTGCAAAAATCTGTTGCTAGGCAATCGACACTCTACATTCAGTTGATTCAATGACTCATTTCTAAACTGTGAATGATTTTATGGCTGTTAGCAGCGACATAGCATTTTTCATTCTTATGAATTTGTTGTTATAGGTTTGCCTTTGTTTGCGAATATTTACTTGATCTTGAATGGAACTTCTAGGAACCACATTTTAATCATCAATTACCTTGTTTTTTCTTGCATAGAAAAGCCAAAACGCATTTTTTCTTTGATCCTGTGACGATAGTATTTGCAATGCATAGTTAGATCTCTTCTCTATCCAGCCTCAACCAACAGTTTTACTTCATTTGTAATTTCCTTTTTTTTTTGAGAGAGAGGAAATCTGCTCCTGTCGCGCGGGACTACGGAAAGAACTCGCTTCTCCTCCTCCGTCCTCCATCCTCTAATTAAAATAAAATTAAATTAAATATAAGCCTTTATTGCTGTTTTTCTTTTTAACAATAGTATTTTTTTATTATAATTATAATCTAGTTTTTCTCGACAATCGGTTACATGTCTTCTACAACAGCTTGTCTTTCGACAAAGGCCTCCTCTAAGGCTTTTAAATTTGTCTGATTTTTTGCAATACGTATCCATTCTGGGCCAGCTAACTTCTTAAAATCATCTTCCCAACGTTTAAATTGCCTTTCTCTTCTTCTTTACTTTCTCTTGGGTACCATTCAGTAATAATTTTAGTCCATTTCTCAATATTCTTCTCCCTTAACATATGCCCAGTCCAACGCCATTTTAATTTTCTACAAATTGTTTGTACTTTTTCAAACTTGGTTTTTCCAGTTTTAAAGGATTACCGCCAATAAAAACCGGATGTCCAGAGCACCGGAAAAAGAACGAGCCAACAGTCCTTCGGAGACAAGTAGTTCAATACACTTAATTAGTCTTAATCCTACTTAGGAGTTACCAATGCATTCAACTGTGCCTTACGGATAAATTTGAGACGACAGCTTAATCGTTTCAAATAGCAACAGTTTAATTATATGCAAATCAAAGTGGTAATCTAAAACATTGATTTCGTTCAAGCCTACACGATTTAGGCGTCAAGATTTTAGATATACATAAGTGCAACGTGTAATTAAACACAAAACTTTATTATTGAAAATAGAAACGAGGTCATGAAATAGTAATCTTTTAGTCGTAATATTATTTAATTGTAAATAATTGATGCTTGGACAGATTGTTACTATAATTCATAAATGATTAAATACATTTTAATAAATCTATATTTATCACAAAAATTGAAAGGGTACAAAATATTCAAAAGTTTAGAGTGATTTTCAACTGGCTAATTTTAACTTGATGTGTAATTGTAATAAATTGGTTACTGAGATAATTACAATTAAAGGCAAAATTATCTTTTTCCCTTCAAATACCGATATCTCAACGAGAAGTGCACGTATCGAAGTTTAAAAAAAATTGGAGCTGAATAAACAAGTTATCCAGGTCACGTCCAAATATAGAGGTTTAATACACATATTTTATTAATTATTTGGTTACATTTATGTGTAACCTCTATAGGTTACGTCAAAAAATCTACGTTAAATTCACAAAAGATATGCGTAGACAAAAAAATGAACCAAAATCATTTGAATTTTTTTGTGGGAATTCTCAAGATTATTCGAAAAAGTTTAAATGAGTACTATAACTATCTATTATAATAGAGGAGTGTATAACTGATATCGGTTTTAATACATTTCTTGTATTGACCATGTATTTCGTATCGTATTCTTGCCCTCCAGTTCAACCTTATTACTCATATCAGGTTCACTTCTCTGATTTCATCCTTTTTCATTGCTTTCTGTCTATTATTAACTGGTGTACTGTAACGATGAATTTTGCACTGTAAGCATGACTATTCAAAATATGTAAACATATTTTTTTTTTGAAACATTGCGAAAAGTGATTTTGCATTTATTTCTGATTTCTATTTCGTTTAAATTAAAATTAATAGTATAAATTCAAATTTATTCAAATAAGTTTGCCCTTTTGGCCCTGGTTCACGTGATATATATAAATATTTTATTTCTAGGGCGAATAACTGGTGACTAATATTTCTGCTGGCAGCTCATCAAAGCAAAAGAAGAGAATTATTTGGTTATTACTTAATATAAATATCATAGAATCCGACATAACTCTGTCTGACAATATTCAGCAAAGGGCTCGACGTGTTTTGAAATTCGTTTTATTTCTAAAAAAATATTGCGCACAGTACACAACCTAAAAAATGAAATTTCATCACGTTTTCTTACATATCGACTTTGTTATGATATAAATGATATAAACAAAAAGCCGTTTCAAAGTGGCACGATATCACGTAATATGATTCATCTAATCTCGCCGCAGTAATTCATACAAAGGATTGCATGGCGAACAAAAAACCAGACATTTGGAGGCCGCAAAAAATCTTCCTCTCAGATGTATTCAATATACAACACTTGCTTTCCTTACTAAAATCATGTATAACATTTGCTGCACACCATATACATTAGGGGATGTAGTTGATCGATCCCCTAACTGCTAGGTTGTGTAAATAAAATACTTCACTTACAATATTAAAGTACTTACACAAAATACAAAGTTACAAATTACCAAGAAGTACTTAATTAAAAATGTTAGTTCAAAAGAAATCAAACTATACTAATTCCTTTCCTATTTAATTAAAAATTGAAAATGTGGTGTGCGACCTGATGGGTCGCAGCACGTACTTTAAGAGATGTAGGCAATGTCTTCTGAAATGTAGAAACAGCCCATATTTACTGCCCCATGTACAGCGAGTGTTTGTATTGTAACAACAGGTTCAAGCCATTTCTTTCCTTTCTCCTATGGCTGACATGTCAGACGGCTTTCCTTCCTGTAAATATTTTGGATTGAATTTGCGATTAAAACAGTTAGATTTTTATTGAAAGAGAAAAGAAAATAAGTTTCTTATTTGCTTATACATATATGTACATATAATTTAAACAAAAAATGATTTTTTAACTTGCTGTGGATTGCATGCGGCCCATTTAACTTAGCAGTTACTATCGTCCACATATATTTGTGACGTCAGAGCCACCGCTAACACGGTGCCATCCACGAAGGACCTAGAGTGTCCTAGAGGAATTCAAACTTGGGTCACTTATGCCAGAACACAACGCAAGGTTATTATGGCGACATTTTTAGATAGCAGGGGTGGATGCTATCCAGTCGGGTTTAGAGCCCTACCACCTAGCTAGGGCTGTTTTGCTGCCTCTTAGGAAAGGCTGTCCCCGGCTGCAGTTGTCCGTATTCTTATTCCGCCCTAGCACGGAGAAAAATAGAAATAAAAATATATTTACGAAGATGGCGCTGTAATAAACTAAAGAAATTTCAAAGATATCATACATTGATCTTTTTAATATCATTACGTACTAAAACACTCATGTAAAAACTACAATGTATGTTAAATAAGTGGACAATACAGCTTTCTTCGTGGAGAACATTATGCGACTCACGTTGCAGAAACGTGACCACAGGCTTAGTGTTAACAGTGACGTGATATTTTTCCATATAAGTTCGTTTGAATTTGTTTATGCCGTAAAATGTTTGGAAATTATAGCATTTCATCTATAGATGGATAGGTAATTCTTTTTATATAGACATTCAAAAATAGTTACAACTAAATACAATAAGTCAAAGAATTCCCTTCGAGGTAACCTTAGTCACATAATATATCTTTTTTATATTAATATACAATTGAAAAAAATTTCTACTGAATAATTATATCGGTTACTTAAGAAATCATGAAATATAATTGTTCAGAAGGATGTACGATTATTTAAAGACAGCAGACAAGCTGACGGCCCGCTTAGAATTTAGCAGTTACCGTCGCATATGGGTGTTCGCAACGCCAGTGGCATCGCGAACACGCTGTTGTCCCATAAGAGTACATGAACTTGGGTCATTAATGCCGGAACACAACACAAGGTTATTATGGCGGCATACTTAAGACCAAAAGTGGCCGCCACCCAGACGGGCTTGAGGCCCTACCACGTAGCTAGGGTGAGTTGTTTTGTCGCCTTTTACGTCAGGCTGACCCTGATCGCAGAGGTTAGTATTCTTTCTCCACCCCTGCACGGATGGAACACACAAACAACGCTTGCACACAATGCGTCCATCTTCATATAATTTGATGGTGGCTAACAGCAATCTTCCTCTTGGCAAGGTGTTAGGCCGCGAGTTTCAAGGCAGAGTTCTTTCACAACAATATATAACCTTCAGCGAAAGACATCGTGGCAAGCAAGGATAGCACATAGGTGGATCTTCACAGCACGTTGTTGGACAAGGGGCCACTAACATCGGACATACTACAAACTGCTCGCAGTCTCCAGCCGCTACAGATAAAAATATAACATTATGACTTCGGACGATTTACGAAACAAATTGGGTTAGTCTAAATGCAAATAAAAATGGTGGTCTATGAGAAAAAAAAGTCTGGGAGCCTCTGGTTTAAACATATCTTTTTTTCTATACCAAATTTTCTTTTCGGATTTCAAGGCTAGCTGTGTAGTATTGCCACAGATTGAAACTGTAGAGCCTTCTTTGCATCCAATCTCATTTGTTTTGAATGTACTGACAAATAAGAAAAAAAATTGTGACTAAATTTGTGTTTGACATAAGATACGACCAACTAAACTTCAAAAGAAAAATAAAATAGTAATTTTCATTGTGTGTTATATACTGAGATGGAATAATCCATTGACAGCCCTCATCATTCCGAGCAGCCATTACAGACAAAACTATAACATAATGACTTCGGGCGATTTACGAAACAAATAGCGCTAGTATAAACACAAATAAATTCAATTTTATAAGTTTTTTCTAGACACTTATTTTGAATGGAAACTTATTTAAAAACAACAGAATATGTAGGATCAAGTTTAATTTAAGTTATAGGTTACGTTATCATTTTGTAAATATTGTATAATAAAGTTTTTGTCTCTAGTAATGATGAGTTGTGCATAATTATTGTTCAGTATGCCTATGAACATCACTACATCAGTACATCACTCACCTTAGATTCGCAGATGATATCGTAATCATGGCTGAAACCATGGAAGACTTAAGCCATATGCTTGATGGCCTCAATACAGCTTCCCAAGGAGTAGGTCTCAAAATGAACATGGACAAGACGAAGATCATGTCTAATGTCCATGTCGCACCTACCCCCGTAACAGTTGGGAACTGTACTTTCGAAATTGTTGACGAATACGTCTACTTGGGTCAAACGATCCAGTTAGGCAGGTCCAATTTCGCGAAAGAGGTCACTCGTCGAATCCAACTCGGATGGGCAGCGTTCGGGAAGCTCCGTAAAATCTTTTCGTCCCAAATACCGCAGTGTCTCAAGACGAAGGTTTTTAACCAATGTGTGTTGCCAGTGATGACATACGGAACGCAGACGTGGTCGCTAACTATGGGCCTTATGAGAAAGCTCATGGTCGCTCAGAGAGCAATGGAGAGGGCTATGCTCGGAGTTTCCCTGCGAGATCGAATCAGAAATGAGGAGATTCGCAGGAGAACCAAAGTAACCGACATAGCCCGGATGATTGCAAAACTGAAGTGGCAGTGGGCTGGGCACATAGCTCGAAGGACTGATGGCCGTTGGGGCAGAAAAGTCCTCGAATGGCGACCGCGTACCGGAAGACGCAGTGTTGGTAGGCCCCCCACAAGATGGACCGATGATCTGGTCAAGATCGCCGGGATAGGTTGGATGAGGGCAGCGCAGGACCGATCATCGTGGAGATCTTTGGGGGAGGCCTTTGTCCAGCAGTGGGCGTCTTCCGGCTGAAATGATGATGATGATGATGATGCCTATGAAGGCGATTTAAGCGATTAACTTTTATGCGATGATATTATGATCTTCAAATCCGAAGATATACTCACTTTTCTGATACGATGAAAGTATACTAGTTTTGTTAATACTCGTCGAGTTGTAACTTTACAAAGGAAAATAAATAAAATTAAAACTGAAAACGTATAATTTAGATTTCTTTGCTTTTTTACTTATTAAAGACGAACGAAGTAATCCTATGACTATTTGTTAAATTTTGGTTTTAACCTTACAAAAATATTAAGAGCTCAAATCAATCTTTACTAACTATAAAGTTAGCAAAGGTTGAGGTTCTGATGTTCAATTGTTGAATTTGTTTAAGTCAGTGCAATAATTAAATAGTGTAAGTAGACTTTGACTAACCCTGAAAGCTGAATCTGGTTTATCTTTCAGGGTTAGAAAGGCAAATGTGATGCCGCAAAAAACAAAAGGTGATGAAGTATTTCCGTCAATTTACTTTTAAAATCTCTGAGATGTGCAACTTGGTAATCGACACGCATTACTTGCACAGTGAACCCTCTTAATTAATAGCTTTCAATACTGCCGAAATCAACCACTTTGATGGGAAGGAGATCCAATGCGTCATAGCTATAAAACTTCATTTCAAATACAACATTCGGTTTATTACATACATAATTTTTTGTTGGTATCGTATGCGATCCATACATTTAAAATGTGACCTCGCACCGAGGAAATGGAAAATTACTTGGAGTGAATTGTCAATTTGACAAGGTTTTCTTTTGTTCGCTAACATAATCTTAACAAAAAAACACACATAATTTTAGGAAATTGAGAATTAAATCTATTTAGCTATTTTGTTTTTTCTGAAAATTATGCCCTGTTTGTTACTGTAAATTAATACCAAGGAATTATTTTATCCATGTAGGGGAGGAGAAAAAACAGTAACCCCTGAGGCCGGGGTCGGCCTGTCGTAAAAGGCGAGAAAATAACCCAAGCTACATGGGAGGGCATCAAGTCCGTCTAGATGGCAACCACCCTTGGTCTTAATATGCAGTCATAATAATAACCTTGTGTGGTGTTCCGGCATGGGTGACCCAGATTTTAGCTTCCCTTACCTGAAGTTCTGGAGTGCCCACGAAATATTATCCGATCTGGGAGGCTGTTCCGCTAACTGGTGCAGTCTTTGGGGAGTATTGTCGTGCTGGAGCGGAGGTTCCCAGTCCAAGTCCAGTCTCCACTGGACGTGGACCTGGCGATATACTCCGGGAGGGATCTGGGGTCCTTCCGTGCGCCGCACCAACTCATCACATAACTGTGGGTTTGGGTGGGAAGAGCACACTCAATTTTTCCCATTTTTCGTGGATACTCTAGAACTTAAAAAAAAATATGCCCCTTTATGTCTCTAAAATGGATCGTCACAAAAACAGTAAGCGTAACCCAGCGGGCCTCAAATCCACACTCAGAGTGGATTTTGCAACATCAGAGGTATATACTCGAATTTTAATGCCGTTCACCACCATCTTGAAAGGGTTATGTGCTGTCATCGACGCTATTTATTCTGCATATCAATGACATGTTATCTATAGATGGCATTCATTACTTTGCAGATGATAGCACCGGCGATGCACGGTACACTGGTCGTGTAGAGAAGTGTGTAAGTAGAGAACTCTCTAGAGAGAGTCTCTGAATGGGGACGACAAAACCTTGTCCAGCTCAACCCCTCGAAGACGCAAGTCTGCGTATTCTCTGCCAAGAAAACCCCGTTCGCACCTGCGCCACAGTTCCAAGGAACCTCTCTTTCTATCGCAAGCAGTATTGGGATCCTTGGTGTCGATATCACGAATGATGTGCAGTTTAGGGGACCATTGGAGGGTAAATCTAAGCTTGCCTCCAAAAAGCTAGGTGTGCTAAACCGGTCCAAGCAGTACTTCAGTCCAAAGCAACGGCTTGTGCTATAACAAAGCACAGATCAGACCGCATATGGAGTACTGCTCACATTTATGGGCTGGAGCACTTGCCTGTCAGCTCAATCCCCTAGATTCGATCCAACGGCGCGCAGTTTGTCTTGTCGACGATCCTATACCCACAGACGGTCTAGACACGCTTGGACTTCGGAGAGACTTGCGTCTCTTTGCGTATTCTATCGTCTGTACAACGGAGAGTGTTCTGAAGAACTATTTAGAATGGTGCCCTCGTCGTCGTGTTCATCCTCACTTCTTAGAGCCTCTTCTTTCTTGTACGAAACGGTTCTCAAGAACGTTCATGTTGCTTACTCTCAGGATCTAGAATGAACTTCTGACTGAGGTTTTCTCAGCGCGGTACGATATGGCATTCTTCAAAAAAGGCGTTATAAAATTTCTACGAGGCCGGCAGCGCGTTGGTAATGCCTCTGGTGTTGCAAACGTCCATAGGCAACTGTGACCACCTGCCAGGGTGGGCCGTTTGCCTGTCTGCTGAACTTTAGCTATAAAAAATATATTATGATTGCTTCTGTTATTTGAACTGTAATATTCATGTTATATATTTTGTACCAATTCAGATATGAAAGCTTGTTGATAGAAAAGTTTTCATGGCTTCTACGCGTATATTTAAGTCGTTGATCTTCTGTAATGTTGCAATACAATATTTGGTGTCTTTAAACCAGCTAAGATTTTTATGTACGTCTCCGTAGGGAAGTATTTGGGTAGCCCTAATCTTATTTATTTAGGCGATATACTACACAACGAGTGATGAATATTGTATGGTATCATCTCGGTAGCGACAAGTTGGAACGGGATATTTTAAAGTCCTGTGACGCCGGCGACGAGTACACGCGGTCGTGACCTTTTGCTCCCGGTCATTATCCTAGCGATGGTCAGGAGACAACCTGGATGGGACGCCGTCTTCAGCATCATGTCCACAAAAGAGGTGGCGGAGAGGAAGAGGGAGCGCACCAGGCTCTCCTCCTGCTCCCGCAGGGCCACTTGTCGCCGGAGGTTGGTGACAGACCTCCGGTCGGCGTAGTGATTGGTCGCGGGCACGGACACCTGGGAAAGGGCCGCAGCCTGCACACACAAGTCCGGACGCACGCCCAGCTTACTTCTGCGTGAGAAAGAAGATGCCAGGCAGGGCTTATCCCCCCCCCCCCCCCCCCGGATTTGAAGAAGCCCGTGAACGTGGGCCAATGCCTGTCGGGGCCGTGGCCTGACTAATCCGTCGCGTCCCGTGACCTCGGCACTTAAGGCGTATGAAGGAACACCCGGGTGGTTTTAGTTGGTATACCAGCGACTTACGTCCTCCAGCCTAGAGAAGCCAAAAGCCCAAAAAAGGATATCTTCAAGTCAATTCCAAAAGTATATCACAAACGTCTTTTTCATAAATATTCTCTAGCACGTATATTTTGGAAGTGGATATAGAGTATTACCTTGTGATACCCCTTAACACAAACTTAACCGGAAAAGTTTTATCTGAAAATTATACATATTAGTAAACTTAAAAATATCAAAACATGTAGAAGCAACACTAATGCAAGATTTTACCTGACTGATATTAAAAATCGCGATTTTAATTTTAGCACATAAGTAAATGTCGACAAAAAATAACCTTACATGCGAATAAAATTGCTTCCACTATTATTATTCGTTAAATTAGAAACACGAACTGTCAGATACATTGAAAAAGAGATGATAGACGTACACGATTTTTGGATGTAAAAATTAATTGTTAATTAATCATTAATGCATATCATAACAGTTATAATGCGATTTGTTTTTGTTGTTTGCTTTATTTTGTGGTAACGTACAAGGATCTTTATTAGTTGTAATTTGTTTCATGGGTAAACTTTTTTAACAATTTCAATGGAGTATTGTGTTTAATTTTTAATATATTACAAATAACTGGAATATTCCATCTCACTTATAAGACAGGCTTCATAGACGGCAATGGTAGGATAAGCTTGGCTTTTCGTTTAGGAATAAGGAGGTTGACACACCATTAGCATTTGTGAAACCTCTTACACACTATGTCATAACATGCACGGTAATCTATTAATTGCCTATTTAATATTACTTAGTATAATAAAATAAGAATAACCGCCCATAACCTCCCACAGCTTGACTCGGATCTCTCCCTAGAAAGAATGGACAGTGTACCCACCCCTTCTGTCTGAGGCAGATTGGCGCGTTGCCTTTACCGGTAACCTCGATTTACAGATTATCTCGCGATGTTTTCCTGGAGGTAACCACCTCTTACACGCACGCGTATTCCGACCGTACCGTCGGTACATGACAGATAGTCTCAGAATTTGTATTTCTGTAGAAGGCAAGATCCTTTTATGCTGCCTCTTTTTGGCTCAGCATTTTGATCCATACATTATCCATTAATTATCTTACTTTATTTGACATTAAAATTTTATTATTCCTACTAGTGTAGGAAATTTATACGTGCAGGGGCGGAGAAAGAATACTGACCTCTGCGACTGGGGTCGACCCGTCGTAAAAGGTGACAAAGAAACCTACCCTAGTTACGTGGTAGGGCCCCAAGCCCGCCTAGGTGGCAATAATATCTGGTTTTTAAATATGTCGCCATAATAACCTTGTTTTATGTTCTAGCATATATGACCAGGTTCCAATACCTCTACCCGGATAGCAGCGTGTTCGCGATGCCTCTGGCGTCTCAAACACACATGGGCGACGGTTACTGCTTAATTCTAAATGGGCCATCAGTGTGTCTGCTGTCCTACAGCAATAAAAAAAAATTGTCTCAAAAAATCTTGTAGCTCATTTAGCATCTATAAAAAGACATATAGTTCAAATAGTTCGTCATTTTTAAATGACATCCAAGCGTGATAAATAGTTGCGAGCCAATTATTTTATACGACTAAATTCTGTACACACTTTATGGTCAGTTTATGTGTCAACTAAATTATTTGTAAGCATTCTGTTCGTTCATCATTTGTTATACCAAGTGACATTAATGACGTAATATGTTTTGTCAAGTTTATTGACTTAAATTACACGAAAAAGAAAAGTAAAATAATATTATGGAAGACAAATTTATAGAAGAGAAATGGACGATTTAGTTGATGGTTTTGAATTCTTATTTAACACCGTTTTTCTATTATATTTTTATTCAATGATATAAGGAAAAAATGAACGAAAAAAGGAAAAAAGGTTATTTATTGATATACGTACAACGTGTATGTGATTTAATGTATGGTATCCATTTACAGCATACCTACGCTGTTTCGTGTCGTTGTAAGGATGCCGCTGTCACTGTCAAGACGCAAGAGCCACGGGCGAGTGTTGGGCACGTAGACATTGTTGAGCGAGTGAGGCATTCACAACAACACTAAGGCTACGTCCGCACAGACAGGCGGCTTGCTTAGCGCCTAGAGCCTAGCGAGTCACCTAGCGAGTAGCTTAGTATAACGAACGTTCTAGCATGTTTGCGAACGGCCGCATTGCGCGCTTGACACCTAGCTAGTCGCTTAGCGTGTATCGAGGTAAACAAACGTGTTGGTTTTTTGCCACGAGGCGCGAGGCATTTTAGAAGAAACAAATGGATGAAATATTAATTACATCAGTTTTTAAAAGAGAACCTCTGGAATCCAGCTAATGAACTCTATAAAAGTGCGGTTGTCCTAAAGAAACTATGGGAAGAGGTAGCAGTCGAAGTAGAAAAAGATGGTTAGTACTAAAAAAAGTTATTTATTTATTTTTGATGCGATAATAATATTTTTACAATGAGTTGTTAAAGCTGTGAATGTATGTTAATATGACGTATTATATTTTCAGGAAATGAGTTGTCCTGCCAGGTAATCGATCATTTTATTTCATCAAAATTACGCAATTGTTTATAAAAAACATTAAACTCCCCATGACTTGACCGTGACTTATTTATGTCGTAAACCCAACATGACGGATAAGGCTGTGAAATAGTATATTTTAAAGATGAATTTTCTGTAAGTAGCTCTTTTTGAAAGTGACATCTCGTCAACGTGCCGACAAGCAAATGACCAAGGCACCTAGCAAACCACCTCTCAGTGCGGCCACCGTGTATCCTAGCAAGTAGCCAGATTATAAGCCACTAAGCTCTAGGCGCTAAGCAAGCCACCTGGCTGTGCGGACGTAGCCTTAGAGATGAATAGAGAAGTCAGTGAGTAGGTGCTTATCCACAATATGGTGCAGATCACACATAAGAATAGAAGCACCTCAATAAGTACAAGTTAGAGAGTCGTAAAAGGCGATAACATTATTAATTATTTTCTTATTTCACAGGAAATAAAGAAAGGCTAGGGTTAGGATAAAGGTTGGGGCTAGATTTTTGCAGATGTAGGACAGCAGACAGGCTGACGGCCCGCTTAGAATTTAGCAGTTACCATCGCCTATGGGTGTTTATGACGCCAGTGGCAACGCGGACAGGCTGCTGTCCCATAAGGGTACAGGAACTTGGGTCACTAATGCCGGAACACATCAAAAGTTTATTATGGCGGCAAACTTAAGACCATCATAGGTGGTCGCCATCCAGACGGGCTTGAGGCCCTACCACGTATCTAGGGTGGGTTGTTTTGTCGCCTTTTACGACAGGCCGACCTCAGCCGCAGAGATTAGTATTCTTTCTCCGCCCCTGTACGGATATGAAGTGTATTGAAAAACAGAGACGCAAGACATAAATTGATAATATGACTCAACAGAGAAGTGTCCAAGGTGATGGCTACAAATATAACAGGAATGAAAAACTTCGTATTTATCAACTTTATATTAAAATGTATACTTTAGATTATAGATAATTATTAAATGCATCGTTAATTAATTTTTGCGCCGAAAATAAAAAGTATGATACACTAAAGGTGATGCTATCAGCATAAATACGTCACAAGTCAGACTACCTGCCGAATTTCCTCGCCTACGTAGTAAGTTAGGCTAGTGTTCCAATTCAAGCGTTACCACCTCTAAAATATTTGAGATGTTTTTTCTAAACAAAATGTTTCTAATGGTAAAATGGTTTCACATTTTCGAAGCAATCTACTAGACATAGGGTTCGAGTCATATATCTCTCTTGACAAGTCTCTTAAAATTTTACAAAAAAAAAATACAGCTCTTAGACCCGTGACTGATATTCCAGTATAGGGCTACAAAACAAAACACATGCCAAATAAGATTCTTAAATATTTATATTTTTGAAATTTATGTTACTTATAAAAAGTGGCCTTGTTAAAAGGGTTATGCTTCTTTTAAAATTAGATCTAAAAATTCATTTAGCGCCATTTAGTTTCAAATTAAGTAGCAGATCACTTGTGTCATGGGTAGTAGAGCTCTGATATACAGTAGTATAGTATTTCTTTTTTATATAAATACATAGGTAATTTAAATAAACAACCAGACTCGGAAAGGGAATGGTTCCTGTGGCGGCTAGCGACAGCTGCAAGTCAGCACGGATTGTAATACGCGTTTATTCGCTGCACTGTCGCCATTCGCCTTCCGCCTATTCCCGGAGTTGGTTCTCGGCATTACGCGGCGTTTTGTGTAGTGGTATTTCGATAATTAAAGAACGTTTGACACTTAAGAAATATATTTTATTTATCTCCATCTGCCTGACACGTTTGCTGAATTGGAGTCAGAGACGTACATTAAAGAGTAACACGTCAAATTTTTTTTTTTTTTTGGTGTCGGGGAAAAACCTCTCTTGACGGGTTCCCCCGGCCCGGGGGGACCGAGGGATATGTGGGACTCCGGGAAATATGTTTGGCCATCCGACTACCCACTAAAAAAACCCCGCTGTTCTCCTATCGCCTACGCCCGGGCCCACGGATATATGGCCAGCCGATCTCGTGGTCCGGGCTGGCGCCGGCCCGCCCTTTGTCTTGAGGCGGGCCCCTTCTAAAGTGTTGGCGCCAGGGGGTCAGGATTTCGTCCCCCCGGCGCTCTCCTAACAACTTTAGGAGTTGAGGGGGGTCGCGGAACAGCACGCAGCCCTCACCCTCGCGGCAATGGTGCGGGCGGTGGATACTCCCCCGAGGGGCCGCCCGCGGCCGCTTTTTACGGCGGCCGGAGGTCGTTATTTGACCTCCGGCGCCGCCGACGTGGCCTGCGTTGGCGGGAGGGGAGTGTGGTGGTCGACTCCCGCTCCCGCTCCGCCGCCTCCTTTGCGGACATGACTGCCTCGCAGAAGGAGGCGACGGCCGTCCATCCAGGATCGCTCCCGACCATGGACAGAACCAGGGCCGGGAGCGACAGGTCCACGCCGATTTGGGCGACGAGGGCGCGGCGCTCCTCGCGCCACGCAGGGCACACGGCGACAGTGTGGTTCACCGTGTCCTCCTCGTCGCCCGCGCCACAGTGGTGGCACCCCGACGTCATCTCCCGCCCTATGCGACACAGGTACCTCCCAAAGCAACCATGCCCCGAGAGGACCTGCGTCAGGCGGAAGGTCAGGGCGCCGTGGCGCCTTTCCAGCCATTCGGCCAGGACGGGCCTCACCGCTTCGATGGTGGCGAGGCCCGCGCTGGGGTGCGCGGGGCGCTCCTTCCACTCCACCATGAGCACCTCGTCGCGCAGCTCCGCCCGCTTTACCTCAACTTCGCGAGGCGCGGGGCGAGAGCCACGCTCGGCCGCGTCCCGGCGCCACCGGTATAATAGCGCCAGGACCCGTGCCTCGAGGTCCCATGGTGGGGAACACGTCAAATACCTAAAGTTGCTATAACCCCGGCAGTGTTCGACGTACGAAAGATATCGTTTACCTGAAAGTACGGTTACGTTTTTATTTTTTCTTAAGCATTAATCCATTTTTATTAAAATTTTAAACAAATAAATATTTTTGAGCCAGTAACTCTTGCGACTGTCTTCAGATCACCGTACTAATTAATATCTGGTCTGGTCTACTTTGAAAATGCATAGAGGACAAAAACATAAATATTCACTTTTATTGTTTGTTAATATTTGAATTTCCTTGAAGTCTTCAAGGAAAAAATAATATTTTAGGTTTGCTTTTTTTATTGCTGTACTACAGCATACAGGCTGACGGCCCACTTAGAATTTAGCAGTTACCGTCGCCTACAGGTGTTTGTAATGCCAGTGGCATCCCAAACACGCTGCTGTCCTATAAGAGTACAGGAACTTGGGTCACTAATGCCGGAACACAACACAAGGTTATTATGACGGCATACTTAAGACCAAAGGTGGTCGCCATCCAGACGGGCTTGAGGCCCTACCACGTAGCTAGGGTGGGTTCTTTTGTCGCCTTTTACGACAAGCCGACTATTATACATATTATATACGTTATAATACTTTCAGTAAGAGAACTTTTCGGGACAACATAAGAGAATATTATAGAGTATAATTTTATTTTATATGGCGAATGTAGCAGGTTATATCATAATTAATTAATACATTTCCATAATTCATAAATTTCCTTGCTATTTTTCTTTCTAAAGCCATATTTTCTTTTTTCCGCTTTTTATATATTTATGCTTTACCTTCGAAGTGTGGGCCTACTTTTTAATGCGACAAAGTTCTAAGTTATTCACAATGCATAAGAACAAAGAATTGTGTTAAAATGACGCTTAGCAATGTCATAAGATAGTTTTTGCGGTCGCCCACGTAGAACATCGAAGTATTTGACTTAGAGAACAAGGTTATACATGCATTGTCTTCTGATGTTACCTATATTATTGACCCCACGCGTGGGCGAGGAATCCGATGAGTTACGTGGCTGATAAAGAATGTTTGGGTTGTTATTGGATTTGATAAACGAGCGCCGTTTATCAGGTTTTAAATGTTATGATTTTAGATCCTTTTAAGGCGGTGTAGAAGTGTGAGAACTTATTATGAAATGTCATTGTTTTATATTATAAATAATAAATTATATTCGCAAGTAAATATTATACAAGACATTCAGGTGTATTGGATACAAATTGGATAATGTTACTTTATTTTCTTCTTGGTTCTAGCGTCTATAATTACGAAATCCAAGGTTCACAATTGGGTTTCAGAGGGTAGGTTCATGGTACATTACGGATCTACCCTCTAAAACCCAATAATAATTGCGATAGTACGTTTACGTTACGTGGTTCTCACTTTTTCCAGGACCGCATTGGTAAAAGTATTTCCCTAGTATAATAAAGAGATATATCATACATACACGGCGGCATCATTGTAAAGAATTTATGGTGTAAAAATTATAGTCTAAAAAACTAAAAAACACGCTTTTATAATTAATCAAATTAAAAAAAAGTAAAAAATAATTCTTAACATAACAATAAAATTACTGACGGGAAAATTAATGTCACTATCCTAAAAAGCGTGAACCCCATAAAACACGTATGGGATGAACTGAAGAGACGAGTCAAAGCGAGAAATCTTGCTCCGGAGACGCTTGGTCAGCTTAAAACAGCTATACAAGAAGAGTGGGATAACATCCCATAACATAAGATTGTGACGCTTATCCGTTCCACGAGGAACCGCATGCAAGCAGTGATATGAACCCGAGGAGAAAATACGAGATACTGAATAAACTTTTTTTAACATTTTTCTGTTTTACATCTGTTTCTAACATTCAACAATTTCTTCTTATAGGTTAAAAACATACCTGTTTAGTAAAACAAAATAGCTAAAGAAAATTAATTTTAATTTGAAACATTGGTCGTTAAATGATACCTTATAATATCTATAATTACTAGCATTATTTATATTTTTGGTTCAATAAAAAAAAAACTCATTCAAAACCAAACTTCAGGGTTGTTCGATTTTTTTGATGAAAAGTGTTTAAGGCTTTTGTTGTTAATTCCTAATCGATAATGATTTTATTAATTTAACGCTGTTTTCCGACAGTGTTATTATTAATTAAACGCCACATGGCGTTTTGGCAGAAGGAAAAGAATATTTATCCTGATGATCCTGATAAGGGCTATGGGACAAAATTATTAAATTTGTGTATTGTCGTCAAGTTTTGACAAGTGTGCAAAAAAAAATTTTTTTTATAAAGTAGATAAAAATTGAGTCCGGTAATTCCTTTACATACAGGTCAAGTTAATATAATGTGTGTAAAAATACTTATAACTAAAAGATGTGTAAATGATGAATAAAAAGGTAAATAGTCAAAACGCGTCGTTCTTAAATAAATTTTGAACCAAACCAGTACTCAGTAGATATTTCGTTTTTAAAATGAGATCCTTTTATTGAGTTACAGCTACACCTACATTTATTTCTTTGACTCTGTGTTTTAGGCACTGATTTTCATTGATGACTGATTTGATTGAGAGCCAAGAAACATATATACTCGTATTATATAATTTTCCAAACACCTTAAGACCAAACAATATATTTTAAGGTATAAACTAGGTACATATAAAAAATAATATTTAAAATAAATTCATATTTGAAAAATAATTTATACGAATTTAGAAAATACTATGAAAACTAAAGTAAATCCTACCACTGCTACTACCACTAGTATTTTTGTACAAATCTTAGTATTCATATTTAAAAAAAATATTATTTTCGGCATTGTACATCACTGTCATTGAATATTTGACATTTAATCTTTTGACATAACAGTGAGAAAGATCAAGGAGAATCTGCTATAGAATTAAGAATAAAATGAAAACATAACTTTGGAAATCTGACAGTTTGACGCATAAGTCAAGATTTGAAATTCATGGTTTTTCTTTGAGCGTTAAGTGAATTGTTTGCGTTGATGTTATTGTAAATTGTTTTGATGGATACGTGTTAGAATAAATTACATCGAAAAGTAAATATAGCCTACAAGTATGACTAATACGCGGTTGTATTTTGTTTTATTTATTATAAATATGTTTTGTTTTAAATATATACATACATTTCACTGTTTATTATTTAATTAATGAATATTTAAAATTATTATTTCGCACAACTCTTATGTATAATTATTAAAATAAAGACACTATTTTACAGATTTTTTACTTTTATTAATATGAATAATCTTGAATATTATAACGAGATAACGTGAAGCAGTTATTTCTTCAAACAGGCTGCCCATAAACTTTCAGAATAAGTAAGCTATTTCTTGCCTATTACAACTAACTACAAAACAAAAAAAAAAACAGAGAAAAGCATATCGTTCAAAATCTCTGAAGGTATTGCCAAAGTTGTGTTGTTAAAGCTTAGTATAATTTTCCGCATACTAAATAATTGGATGACATTAGCATTTAAAGAAACTATGAACTAAATGGAAAATTTGATTCGGTTCTTATAAGTATTGTAAAGAAATCTTCCAAGCCCAAATTGAAATGAATTCAACTTGAAATTCACATAGGTAAAAGGCAATAGTTTTAAAAGTATATTTTGTAAACCTGATTCAAGGATAGTATTCTGAGTATTGTGTAGTATTTAAAAAAAATATATATATTTAAAAATTTCTTTAGAAAAGTTTAAATAACGCTATTGACTCTTCTTCTATGCGTTTTCTCCCGTTTGCATCCGCACCTATAATAGTGGAGACCAAGGTTGGCTTCAGATTTAGCCACTAGTTTTTTTAGATTCTTTGTACAAGAAAAAAAAGGATATAACGAAAATAAAGATAGACTAGAACAGACACACACACACACACACACACACACACACACATTCACACACTCACACGCACGCACGCACGCGTATATATAATGGTGGATATTTGGTTTTTATTGAATTACTACAATTAAAATCAATAAACACATATATAAACAGCTATAATTAAAAAAAACCTATTCTTTTGCTTTAATTTGTACAAGGAATTATCAAAAACAATAAAGTAAATATAAAGGAGGTCGGCCTAGTGATAAAACACAAAAGATTGTAAATCTAAAGACCTTCCACTTTTGCGGATCATGGCAAGTCCAGGCGCTTAAGTACAGTCGAATAGACACTCTTATCTATTCAAGATATGTTTATTGTAACCTTGAGTAAGAGAACTTTCCCGAACAACATAAGAAAATAGTATAGAGGATAATTTTTTACATCATAACCCATAAAGAGATCAGAATCCCAATGTATTATAATTATGTAATTTAGTCTATGGTGAGTTGTCAAGATGTTACTATCAAGACACAAGAGCCATGGACAAGTGAAACCGACCCACAATGGTACTTTCGTGAATGATGATATACCTACGTATTTATATATGCGTTTTGTCTACACATTGGTGAGCCAGTGGGAGTCCCATAGAGTCTATTCCCCCAGCAGTTTGGCAATTTATGTATAGAGTATTTATTTCTTTTAGATATTGTCAGACGACCATGAGCAAGATTTAAATGTATAAATAAAGTATTTATATTATAATAACCACTATTTATATACGTTAATCTATAATATACGAATAATATAATAGAAAAGTTGAATTTATATACGATAAATTCCACAAATATATGAATATTATAAAATGCGGAAGAGTTTTTAAAGCTCAATTATAAAATACTACGTCCAAAAAAAATTATTTCATTAATTCCTTCGTTGATGAGAAGTCGTACAAATTTGCATTTTATTACCCTGCCATGTTACGTTTATCATATGTTGTGTTTAAATACACATTTCAAGGATTTATATAGGTTAATTTATTCACGGAACTGTCTTTGATGATGTCATTAGACTTGTTTTTTTTACTTTTCCTTACTGTTTTTATTTATAGGTATTTACAATTAAATGAATTTTGAATTGAATGTAGTTTATTCTTGTTTTCCATTGTTTATATTCCTTAATACTGTTTATTTGTGTGATTGTTGTGTTCTATGTTAATCGAACCTAGTCTAATTTTTATTCTTTCTTGGTTAAAAATAAAGTAAAGAACATCCCGCTTTATCTAAGGGAGTAAACGACAAATGCAATGCTTCTTTTGCCTGATTGCAAACAGCTACAAATGTTGCAAACACCTTCAGTTTCCCTGTCAGAGTCAACACAAAAATTAATTTGGTCGTATAACTAAATATTTAAGAAATTGTTAGTGTTTATTCGAACTTAATGTCTATTTTTTAATCCAGATTGTAATCTCTATCTAAGTATGATATGATTAATTAGTATAGTAGTCAATCTATTGCAGAATATCTTAAAATTTAAAGTATTTTTTATTTATTAATCAAAATTTAAATGCATAAAAGAAAAAGAAATATGTCTTTTGTATGAATCAGTTCACCCATTAAATTTGAATATTAAATGACTCAATATTAATTTCTAGAGGTAGTATACGTTACGTGTGCTCACAATTGTACTCAACGCATCTAATAGACGCTGACTTCACACGAGACTCGGCCTTGCGGATATGGAGCGCCGTAATGGTTGGTAATTGTAGAATAAATGTCGGAATGCCACAATCAATCGTATTCACCTTTCTGTCAGGGCAAGGGAATTTACTGGAAAAAATGTTGCTTCTAAGGCAGTATCTTTAATTAGTTGGTGATAAAATGCAAGTGGTAGCCTAGTGGATTACAATAGTGACGCAAACCGGAGGATACGGATGTGATTCCCTTCATGGCACGCATGGACAGGATGGTGGCGGATGAATGCTTTTCTCCGTGCAGAGGCAGGGTAAGAATACTAACCTCTGCGGCCGGGGTCGGCCTACCCTAGCTACGTGATAGAGCCTCAAGCCCATTTCGATGGCAATCGCCCTTGGTCTATAAGTATGCCGCTACAATTACCGTCCCAGATCAGGGACGTCTTGAAAAAAGGCCAGTTCAAGAGTACCAAGTAGACTGCCAGCCTGACTGCTGTGATAATAAAGTAATTGCCAGATACTGAGAGTTCACGCGGCTTGTCGGCATGGAGAGCTACAAAACCTCGGACCGGAGACGGGGGAAGTACTGCACGTGCCCCTCTCACAGAGGTGAGAAGCCAGAGGCAGCCGGACAAAATCGAACACCCCGGCTAATACGCAGGAAAGGCCGTATTACGTCACCAGCCCATCCCACCCGGGCGGTAGGCACAGTCGAAAGCATATCCTTCCACTCGGGTATCGGGCGGTAAAAGAAAACTGGGGAGGTTTTACTGGGTATGCCGACGACGTGCATCCCCTTGTCAACTGTGAGGGCGTACAGGCCTAATGCAGGGTAGTCTCATACTACCCCGCCGCGAGCCCCCTAGGGATGAGGTATGCATGCATTTCTACGTTAAGAACAAGAAGGTAAAATTAAAGGAAATATTGTGATGAAACATACATGCTGAGTATATCTTATAAAAACGTAAGTAGTTATAGTATTCGTTCTATTTAAGGGGAGGTCGGATTCCAATAATGGGAAATGTTTAATTATTGCAACAGCTTTCTAGGTTCTAATATATGTTTAGTAAAAATAATACTTTGTGTTTTTATTTAAAAAAAAAAATTTATAGCAGAAAATAAATTATTCCATTCTTTTTCTTGGCTCTTACAGCTAAAAGAATATTTTTTTATAATATTTTTAAAAATTGATTTAGCACTGTGTCTATTATGTACACATATAAGAAACTGCTATTTAGTCATATAGATGTTGTTTAATCTCGAAAACCTCACATATAGTAAATATTTTTTAACATAATCAAAATACATCATCTCCAAGCCACCAACTACCCCAAAGGCCAATTATTGTTGGCACACGTCCTTTCTTCGAAGCTACACTTCGCATCGTCGCATCTAGTTTGTCTTTAGAAGTATCAAGCTAATTATTCTAGACCTTCTTTTAATGAATATCTTTTCGCATGCGACATTTACAGGTATTTCACAATATCTACTTGTATAAGACTATTTTAGAACTATTCCAATATCACCCTTATTATTTATGTATAAAATGGTTGTGTTATGTCAAATTTTCTTTGATCAATTTGAAACTACTATTATTCCATCCTAATGACGGTGTTAGAAAACCCTTGACATTTCACAGATAGGTTTCGGCCTCGATTGTGTATAACGTATCTATTTACCTTCTTAGAATCATCACTCAGCAAGGATCAATTAATGCATATAACACATCTATGTTAAAAAGTTAAGTGTTGAAGAAGAACTTCCTTGATATGTTTGTATTATACGATGTGGACGGTTTATACAGAGTGGGCGGCCTTGGTGTAGGCTAGCATTCCATGCCCTTTCTTCCACCTTGCTGCCTATATCTTCATGAACGGTGATTGCATACTTATTCGACATTAATATGCTACAGTACCTCGACCGTCCAAGGTCGTGTCTATGCAGTCCTTTACTGTCTTATACCGCTGCGAAATACAACAAACAACTCTATTGTTAATGTGATAAGGTTTATAAACAATTTTTGGAATTGTACAAAAACGTGATTTTGTAAGAACGTACGTGATTAGAGTACAAGTAAAGCGCCATCTGGTATCCGAAAACGGTGTGTGCAGTTTTGGTTGAGAACGATTGGTAGACATTTCCGCGTTTCGTTCTTATGGAAAGATCGTTATCATCGACCTTGGTTGATGTTATGAGATGATTTTTAAATTATATTTCTGGTATTTGCGTGTTAATTAAATTCTGATTCGATTCCTGTTTATTATTGTATTTATTTTTAAACTTATTTAAATTTATATTTAAGAAATATGTAAACTGAAAAATCTGCTACACACTAGTGTTTCTATAATCCCAAGCTATTGAACCCTTTTTGGTTTTCTCTTTTTTTTTGTCCGGGGAAAATTGCACATATCAGTAAGCGTCGGATCTCCGGGGGTAAGCCCAGGCGGTGTGTGAGATTATCCACCCTGCTATGGCGACAACTCAACTGACTAGCAAAGGGTTCTAGGGTGGTAGCAATGGTATACCCACTAAAAACTTCGGCCTCGGAGCCGTTGTGGGCAAGCTATTGAACTCTGGTGCAGCTTTTAATTCAGAGCTTGAGGTTCGTTGGTATCAATGGCCTTTTCTCACTTATCTTATACCAGCTACAAGCACTTCTCCTTTTCTTGTAACAACATATAGCCTAGAAAGGTCTGATGCCAATACTGTATTGGCGAATGTAATCGCCCCTATAAGCTAAAATAAAAAAAACTTGCTCAAGAGTATATACATATACGTGATATACATATACACATTATTGTTATTATTTAGTAAATTGTTATTAGAGTGTACCAGCCGGTTGGCAAGGTTGACTTAACTTCCTAACCCCATCATAACAATTATTTAAAATAATTCGAAAGCGAAAAAAATGTTTTTTTTTTTTAAGTATAAAACAACTAAAACATGGTCAGCGTTCATTAGTATCAGATATAGATTTTAATTCAAGTATTCCATAGTTGCATACATATTGAAAATTTGTAGGTTTTGAATTTTAATGATATATTTTACTAGGTTTTTAAAACTGATAAACCTTTATTAGTTTCTAATCAGTCTGTGTATTGTTTGAGTACCTATATATAAATATAATAACTTTTATATTTATTTCAATGTACTGATGACTTTTATTTAAACATCAATGAAAGTTTTCTGTGTGTCAGTGAAAGTTATCATTGGCCAGTTAGTTAAAGGAATTTATAAAGATCCTGGAAATAATGCAATGAGTAAAATGGTTATTGATTTAGCGAGCATAAAAAGCGCAGGCTTTTATTGGATAGATAGTACCGAATAGTAATTTTCTATATAGAATCTGATTAAATAGCAGTCTAAAACGTCCCCACAGCTGCGCTCGAGTATCCCACTAGAAGCATCGGTTTGTGTTCATCCAGCTTGTGTATGGATTGGCAGGTTCGGTCCGATGATCTCGATACGTATGTTTCCTCGCGATATTTCTTCTCAGTGTCGGTGAGCAGCAACGCTTATGGGTGTAAATGTAGCATTTCAAGCACGTTAATACTAATTGTGACTATATAAGTTTTAAATAAGTATATTGATATCAAATTTGCTTTGTATTATTAAATAAACATTATTATTTTTTTAATTTTATCTTATTTTCTTATATTACTATTATCTGACACTATTATCTGTATATCTCTGTAATGATCGTCTTTTGATTATTCTTATTAATGTATTTTATAATTACTAATATATTTTAAGAATATTCTAAGTATATGTAAGTTTTTGCAGACTCCGAGGTATCTAGAGCCAATCAGAAGGGCCTTGGTAACTTTTAATACTTCATTCTACGTTTTTACCTTGCGAGGGGAATTTTATGTTTGTGTTGTAAATTTTTTTATTCTTAAATAATTATTTTTCTTTTTTTTCCACTTAGAATTTAGCAGTTACCGTCGCCTATGGGTGTTTGCAACGCCAGTGGCATCGCAAACACGCAGCTGTCCCATAAGGGTACAGGAACTTGGGTCACTAATACCGGAACACAACACAAAGTTATTATGGCGGCATACTTAAAACCAAAAGCCCTACCACGTAGCTAGGGTGGGTTGTTTTGTCGCCTTTTACGATAGGCCGACCCCGGCTGCAGGAGTCAATATTCTTTTTCCACACCTGCACGGATAAAACTGTGCAAGATTATCACTTATTTTTTTTATTATTAACACGATAGTAATGGTTAAGTGATTCAAAAGATATCTACGCCAATGTTGGCGTTTGGATCACTTAACTATTTTAAAATAATTGTTCTATAATCGCCAAAGTGCAGTCGTATGGGAGTTTGAACACAGTGAATATCCTTAAAAACAGCAAGCACTGTATGTACAATGGAAATGTTATGTATGCCACACAACACCATGAGCTTAAATTTAGTATAGTTAACGTATCCCAAGGTCTTCTTTTGTGTTCACAGACTGGCATTGTTCGATTCTGACATTAATCTAGCCAGAGCGATTACAAGGGACTCTGGCGTGGGTAGGTCCCATTAGTGTATACCGCACTCAGAATATGCAATTAAAGTTCTTTAAGTAGTAAATATACTGATAGATACTCAAATGAGGATAGGAATGAGTTATATCAAACGGGATTCCGAATGAAACCTGATGCGAGCGAACAACAAAAAAAAACGCATTAATTGTCCCAAGCCACTTAAGCCTCTTAATGAAAAATTATCACTTATTAGACTGGGTAAGTAAAAAAGCACGTAAATGTAAGAAAAATCATATTTACTACGTTGCATATATATATTTATATATTCCTTTTTTAAATATTTACTAGTAGACCATCGACAAGGGATATGATATCGAAGATTATACACTTTAAATCAAAACCTTGCTAAGTTTACTAATTACAATTAAGTTATATGTGCCATCTGAGTCGCCGAATGGGAAACCAAGTTCTACCTTTATGCTGTCAAAGGATATATTTTATATAAGGTATAGTTTTTTTACTCAAGAGAAAATAAGACATATCCATAGGTAGGAATTTTTGAATCCATACATAAGGAATATTGTTGGTTAAGACTAGTTTAAAACATAATACATACTTTACTTTCACTTGGCACGTTGTTCAATTATTTTGTATTGTTTACGAAGAATGCGCTAACATACCTGGCCGATAGCCAAATAGATTTAAGCTATTCGATAACTATATTAAGTTATCTTATAAAATATTCAGGTTGTTATTGTTTTTTATTTATTGTAGTTGTTCGAAAAAACATCACATCTTATGCTATCTATGTATGTAGGTGAAGCGAAAACTTTGTACCTCTTTTTACGATAATTGCGTGGAAATTTGGCCCAGTTAAATTTTATATGGAGGAGAAGTGCAGAAAGCTATTTTTTGCCTTTAAATTAGAAATACATTAAATTAATTAAAATAAATATTACACAGACTACTGCTCGAATGTATACTACACACATACATACCTTACTTACGCTTTTGTTTTTTTTATAAGAGTTTATGGCCAGGTAAAGACCATTAATTAGGGTTAATTTTGTAATAATATGTACCTTCTTTCAGTCAATTTCAACATTTTTCAAATCAAAATCAACATTTTCCCAACCTATTTCAACGTTTTACTAACCTATTTGAAAATTTTCCCAACCTATTTAAAAATATTTTATTTATTTCGACTTAGATTTCTCTGTGAACTTAAAATCTTAAATAAAAAATGTCTTATTACTAGAGCTCCAAAAAAGTACCAAATCTATTTTAAAAATTTTAATTTTAATTATTTTCTAAAACATACCCAAAAACTAATTAATCTATGTAATTTAAATAAAGATTTAAAATTTATACGTTCTGTCTGGATATTTCAGACTAATTTGCAGCAGGAATATAACAAATTGTGCGGCAAAGCTTCCATATGTTCACCTGTAAACAATAAAAATACTTTATTAAACTTTTAAATATGATATTCTGTTTGTTCTATTAGTTTAAGCATTTTTTTAGCAAATTCCTGATATTAATCAGCGTATACAAATATCATTAAATTATAAAATTTCGTTTTATAGATTGATTTATCTTAAAAAATGTTGAAATTGACTGAAAAATGGTATAACATACAATATTTAAATTCATTCATAATAAACATTAGTAAATAATTAAATAATATATAAATAATAATATTATAATATATGATTTACAGAGATGTTGTTCAAACTGATGTAGAAAATGATAAATTAACTGAGTAGCTATGAAGAAACCTTGGATTATAGGGGCATTTGACAAAAGAGCCCTAATCAAGTGCAATTACCTGGGCAACCACTAGTTTCTATTATTGCACCCAAAAGTAAGCTATCATATGATATGGTAGCCAAAATACTACGTAACCTGAATCGTTTTGAGTTTATGAAGCATTATGTATGTAATGTATTTATCATTAAGCTAAAATGATAATAAATACGCTCTCAATTTTATATAGTCATATAACCAGTATTTCGCTTCTGAGGTGTAATAAATGAAATGTTTTCTCAGATTACTCTACCTGCTGGCATCATAGGCAAGCATCATTCGTGTTTCCCTTTGAGGTTGGATAGATAGCAGTTATTTTTTTACGAAGTAGGGGAAGCATGGGGTGCTTTTCGCGTTGCTTCCTATATCCCGGATTATAAACCTAACCCCCTGTCGCACACCATGGAAGAGTGCTCTTTGTATGTGGGAGAGCCAGCGCCGGCCTTTATCACAGTATTGACCGTCAGTCCATGCATCAGGCGATAGGAGAAGTGGGACCTTAAGGGATAGGCGAGTAGAATCCCACATATCCATCGACTCTCCCGTAGTTTTCCCCAAAAAAGTCGTCCTTGTATGGATGTAATTTTATATAATTATTTTCAATCACTTTTTATTTTTATTTTTTAGCTTTTTCTTATGTATTTGTCTAGCCTATTTCTGCAAGTCTTTATCAAGAGCGCCACACATTGCGCATTCCGACGTTCTGAATCTAATTATTGGCTTCAAGGTCCCTGCTTTGTTTCTATTTGTAACCATTGACTTTATGGTTTTTGAGTGGTATAAAGAAGAGATAAAAGCAGGTTAATATATACTATTCATCCAATGAACGCTCTCTATCTATTTTAATATATGATAAGGAATGAAATTATGTATATTTAATATTTTAAAACTGAATAACGAATACCTATTTTCGTCGCAAAATAGGTTTTAAATTGAAAAAGTGTGGAATCAATTACGTTCAAAGTACAAAGTTGAATTCCATTTGAATAACATAAGCTTTGACATCAATTGAAGATTATCTAAATTTTTAATTTGAAAATGTGAAAACAAAGTAATTTATGAGCCTATAGAATAGATAAGAGTAGCAGTTAGTGAAGAACACAACAATAGGCGAAGAGTTCTGAAATAACGCTTATTTGTATGGGTTTTTGAGCCTTCTTCTTTTTTTGGTTTGGAGCCCAGGGAAATTTTGATACGCTTTTTGGTAGATACTAAAATAGTGATAAAAAAATCGGGTCTTTGTTTTCGAATTATCTGCACAAAAATATCAATTTCTACAATTAAATGTAGAAGGAAAGCCATAGTGAGTGTAAATGAGTAAAAACGATGTAAATTAGTTGTTACTACTATAAACATGCATTAGTGTATAACCACTTACTCATATCGCGGAAATCCCATTACACACCCTTATACCATGGATGGTAGTAGGTTTATCCTTTAAACCACTTTGACGTTTTTACACCTCTAAACTCATCAATTTATACCAGGATTTTTTCTACTATTACACATTATTAAGTAACAGCCGTGGATACAATTTTTTTAGTTACGAGATTTAGTCCTATAGAAACGCTTACGCTCTTGAATCGGACCAATCTGCAATGATTACATTACTTTAATAGGTTTTAACATCATTTGCATACCGAGCTTGCGCTTTGGCATTCATTGTTATTCTCCTCATTGTAGTTTTTATTTATTATATTGCAAAGAAATTCTGTAATAAACGTAAATACGGCTATAACTACGTAATTGAGCATTAAGTTTTTAATTATGCTATATATCTTTTAATTAAGTTCGCTTGTATGCTTAATTTTAAGTTAAAAGTTTAAGTGCAAAGCAAAAGTTTGAATGGACGTGGTTCGATTTTGGGTTTTACATAAGTGACTGCCGTCTGATACCCCGAAAAGGAACAACTTCATTTAGTTCGTAATATTTATATTCGTGCCGTAGTATGTATTATCGCGACCGTTTACGATATTTATTTTACGCTTGAGCAATCCTTGTTTTTAATCAATATTACTAAAATTACAAAATTGAAGCGTCTTTGGATTAGTATCTGTATTAGGGTACATTAAATTGGGTCACTAATGGCGGAACACAACACAAAGTTATTATGGTGGCATACCTAATACTAAAGGTGGTCGCCATCCAAACAGGCTTGGCGCCCTACCACGTAGCTAGGGTGGGTTGTTTTGCGCCTTTTATGACAGGCCGACTCCGGACGCAGAGGTCAGTATTTTTTCCCCGCCTCTGCATGTATGGACAGTCGACGTGAACACATTTTAAAAAATCAGCTTATTTTGTAGGGCTGATGAGTTCTTAGGGAGTATTTTTTCCTCTCTCAATATCTGGGATCAGTTGTTAGGTTATAATCAAGTGAGTTGTATGAAAATGAGGTTTCGCGAGGCAGAGCCACTGCTTCTTCTCTCCTTATTAAGGTAGCATATCTGCTTTCTCGAGTCTTCTAATCTGATTTGGCTGCAAGAGCAAACAGGAAGTCTTTATAGTTGACTAAGTAGTGTCTTACTTCTTCGAATATGTATGGGATTTCTAGGTACTCATTGATTTTTGAGTTGAGAGCGTACAGGGAGGCCGATGAAAATACCCTTAGGATACTGTTGGTGCTCTTTTCAAGCAAATAATATTGGATTTACTTGCTGTTGACCACAATTTGATTCCATATATCCAGATCGGTTTTATTATGGATTCTTAGTGACCTGACGCAATTTATATTAAAAAAATGATTAAAGTATCATTAAATATATATTACGCATTTCAATATAATACGATTGATGAAATCATTTATACAAATCGTGAAACAATATAAACGTGTACATAAATAAAAGTTGTTCAACTATTGTTCCTTATCTAATCATGTATATAAACTATGAATTAAAATAATCCGGTTGTGAACTTGTTTGTTGACGAAATAAATTTTAATATTTCAATTATGTTCTATAACATATATATATATATATATATATATATATATATATATATATATATATATATATATATATATATACACTGCCTGCCACTTGAATAAGGAATCACATTTTTTTAACTTTAATTAAGTATATCTCCTAAACTAAAGTTCAGAAATAAATAATTTTTTGCATAACCAAATTTCAAGATGTTGGCTTTAGTTTCCTGAAGAAATAAAAAATATACATATTTTGTATTACTAAAATTATGCATTTATTTAAAGACATGTATTTCTGTAGTACTTTTTTGTGTGTCACTTGAATAAGGAATATTTTAAAACTAAGCAAACTGTAATTTATTTTTAAATTTTAGGTTATAAAAATGAAAGTTATTATCTTCTAGCATTCAATTAGTAATGAGTACTGCCACCGTTTTTAGAAATAACCTCAAAAATGCGATTTGACATCAACTTGTATAATGACTCTAAGTAATTTAGCGAAATTGAACTCCATGCTTCCGTTATTGCATCCTTTAAGGATTCTATCGTCTCAAATTGTTTTCCTCCTTCATAAATTTTTCTTGCAAGCCAACCCCAGACATTTTCTATTGGATTCAGGTCTGGTGAATATGCGGGCCAATCCTAAAGTTGAACACCTTGTAGATTAATCCATTGTTTAACTGCTCTGGCGGTATGAATCGGAGCGTTGTCGTGTTGGTACGTCTAAGGTACGGGTCCAAAGAAATCATAAAATTTTGGAAATGCTTCCTCCAGAATGTATTCGTAAGTCGTTGCAGTCATTTTGTGGGATACAAAAACCAATTCTATGGTACTATAATACGAAATGGGACCCCATACCATTATTCCGCCCTCTCGGCTGTGTCTGCGGCTCAAAAATAATTCCTCCTTATTTAGGTCATGGAAGTAATAGTTATACCCGTCGGGACCATCAATAGTAAACTTTTTTTCATGGGAAAATACAACTTTAAACCATTTGTCGGACCATGTCATTGTATTTTTGGCAAACTGTAGACGTTGTGATTTGCGTTTTTCATTAAGTGGTGGTTTTTTTGCAGTTTTCGTCGGACTATGTATGGGCACGACTTTAAAATACGGTGTACTGTTCTTAGAATGGCACTGACTCCACTTTTTTCACGTATTTTTGAGACCGACATAGCAGAATTTGATGCAATTCTAAGAATTTTTCGTCTTTCTTTTGGAATTGTTGCCATTTTCTCCCGACCTTTCATGTTTTTTCCATATCTTTCCACATCATTTAAATAATTGTACACAACTGTCTTTTATCTATTAATGGTTTTGGCTATTTGGACCGGATTCTGACTCTGAGATTTCAAAATCAGATTTTTTTCTTTTTCAGAGTTATTAAGAGCCTTACCACGTCTCATTTTGAATAAAAACTATTTAAAAACTATCAAATTAAAAATTCTCTAGCCGTTTATATTGAAAGAAATTCAAATTATAGCCTTCCTGATTAATATTAAAAGAATTCCTTATTCAAGTGACACACGAAATAGTACCACAGAAATACATGTCTTTAAATAAATGCATAATTTACGTATAATAAAAATATGTATATTTTTTATTTCTTCAGGAAACTAAAGGCAACACCTTGAAATTTGGTTATGCAAAAAATATTTTTTTTTCTGAATTTTAGTTTAAGAGATATACATAATTAAAGTTTAAAAAATGTGATTCCTTATTCAAGTGGCAGGCAGTGTATATTATGAAATATGGCTATTAATTGATTGAGATATATCATTATTTAATAGACAATTATACAAGGTAATAGAAAAGTTTAATTAAAGTTTTAGTTCTCTCTCCGTGCAGGGGCGGAGTTAGAATACTGACTAATAAGTAACAACTAACAATTGGTATTAGTTGGCTAGCACTTAGCCGAGCCTGGATCCAGTGTAGGACAATGATGCTCTTTTGTTTATTTATATTTGTATCAGAGCGTTTGTTATTTTGTCCTAAATAAATGTTTGTTTATTTATCGGCAGAAGTGTGACAGGTTCCAGTTTCCCTACGCAAAGGGGGTGTGTGTTACAGGTGGATCTGGCGTCGCAAATATCCATGGGCAACAGTAATCTATCTGCTGTTCCTCGGTAATATAAAATCGTTTTAATTATAAAGTATAATGAAGACTTTAGAATTAGTCTAACATCATTATAATTTCGATTTCACCTATTGTTTTTTTTGAACACCAAATGACAATTATTTATTATTTTATATTAGGTAGATATTCTATTAAGAGCTATTGAGCTATTTATTGCACACCACGAAGACAATTTTTTATATACAGTCCTAATTAACAAAATCTATATTTTACATTATTTGATGGGTGAATTTTGTGAGTGAATAATAATAATAAAACTAACATTTTATTAGTAATTAATTATTATTAAGCGCTTGTTGAAAAATTGCTATGCAGTTCAATGAGTTTAATTTAACTTTTAATTATAAATGTAAACAGAGATTAAATAAATTAAATAAAAATAATTTCTCAAGCATTTCCGACTGAAAATAAGTTTTACATGATATCCTGTTCTTTATACCTTAATATTTTATAAACCATATCACACGAATTTGCTTCGAATTTCGGACTCTTGTCGAGAATATTGCCAGCCAAATCAACTCATTAGCATCGCTAGCTTTTCTTTTTTTTCAAATGAATATCCTAAAATAAATGAAAAATCGGTATAAAAACCAACATCGTTTTAAATAAAATTGTGTAGGATGTTTCTTTTATTAGTTGTAAATTAGCAAGAAAAGTAATACATATGTGTATCTTTTTTGACTTCCTAGACATTTTTTAAGGTAGCCTTAATCTTATTTCCACCCGGAATACTCAATACCTTCCTAATGCTTAAAAAAAATTATAAGACCCATGATAGGTAGTTTTACAAATAAACTGACATAAGAGTGATAGTTGATAACTGTTATCTTAAATTTTAGACATTGATTCAATGATACAGACAATCATTACATAGATAAAACTATTCAAGAATTTTACAACTGTGCAATTTACTCAATAGATACTAACGAGAGACGCGGAAAACTAAAATATTTCTCAGTTCCTTGTGGCATGTGAATGCTCACGAATAAAAACACTTGTTTAAAGATAAAATCTATAACAAGATTTATCTTTTCCATACGTCGTGAGACGTAATAGTACTTTGTGTTGATACGGCAATTAAAATATGTAGCAAAAACTATTTAAATTAAGTTCTGGTATAGTTTTAAGTCACGGTTATTATACTTACGTACCTAAGGTATTGTGATAGCTGGCCTAAGGACAAGGAAGATATTTCAAAGATAATAATAAAGCTAATCTTTGACCGTGGAAAAAATAAGAAGAAAGAAAAAATGTCGGGGCGAAATGAAGAAAAATTAGGAGCCCAAAAATTTTTTTGATGATACAATCCTTCAGTGGCTACATAAATGATCATATAAGGTCGTATTTGTTTGATGTCCATGGAGAAAATATTTGAAAGTAAGCCAATAATTAACAAACTAAAAAGTTACAGGTTAGCATGGTATAGTTGCATAACGATAAGAGAATGATAGAAATGAGAGTGCACGGATAGAGATTAAGAGTTTTACCAAAGAATAAATCGATGGCTTTCGTGAAGATAATATGACGAAAAAATATGTTTTCATAAACCTGTACGCTTCGAATGACCACGGCTAACAGAGGAGGGTGAAGTGAACAAATTATGCCTATACCTAATGGTAGATAAGACCTGACCTGATTGTGACGTCAAGGCACGCATTGCTGCGGCGTGGGCCAAATGGCGTGAGGTAACTGGAGTCATTTGTGACCCCAAGATGCCGGTAAAAATGAAGGGACAGGTCTATAAGACCATCATTAGGCCTGTCCTTTTATACGGCTGCGAAACGTGGCCGGTGTTAGAGCGACACAAGCAAGAGCTGCGTGTCACGACGATGAATATGCTGCGGTGGATGTGTGGAGTGACGCGGAACGACCGCGTTAGGAACTCCCGCATTTGCGGCAGTCTTCATGTCCGTGACATTGCGGATAAATTGCAGGAGTGTCGGCTCCGTTGGTACGGCTACGTTTTACGGCAAACGGGTGATTACGTGGGAAACAAATGTCTGGCCATGCCGCCTCCGCCGGGCCCCGGCAGGAGGGGTAGACCCAAAAAGTGCTGGCTTGACGTCGTAAAGGGTGATATGCGTGCTAATGGGCTCACTACCAGGGATGCTGAAGACCGTGCGAAGTGGAGTAGAAAGAGTCGTAAAGGGGACCCTGGGCACCGAAACGATAGTTTAGGTTGCAACCGAGACACTACGCTTAGATGATGATGACCTAATGTTAGATAAGAGCAGGAAGATGAAGAGCTTGGTCTGATTAATGTATCCGTGTATGATTGTAATATGGCGGTGTATGTTTGCAAGTAGCACTAGAACCGACTTAGTTTACTCGTAATCCAATTAAATAGTTAATCAAAATTTTGGAAACCAGTGCTAATAGGTGGATATGTTTCAGCTGACAATATCGGTTACATCATAATGCAATTTAGAACCTTTACACTAAGTAACTGCAGAGACAATTTAATAGTGTTTCCGGTTAAAGATAAGATTAGGGCTACCTCATCGCTTTTACATGTTACAAATGCTTTCTAAAACTCCTTTTTCTCCTTCACATGCAACATAAACAGTTTGCTTTTCCTCATGTGGCTTCAAATTGCATCGTTCTTCCAAAAATAACTTTTGTGTGTTTTTTTAATTTATTAAAAGAAAGTTACCGACGGGCAAGGATGCAAAAGATGCTTCGTAGTTCTGTCTTGTGACAACAGGTTCGTAAAGAAGGGTTTCGTATAAAACCGGAATAAAATTGTTAAAATACAAAAAATGCGTCATTGTGAAGTAACACGACATGGTACATCGTTTTGTATTTCTATTGTAGAAATCAATTTCAGGTAACTGTAGTACCGTCCTTACATTCATTCTCTAGAAAGTTTCTTCTAAATATGAAAAGACCGAAATACTTTTCAATTTTCTTGATTACTTCTTACGATCTCTAGCATCCCCGACATTATCACGCTCATTACTCCTTATGATATAAAGCCAGCACTTTTGGTTTGGGCTGGCTACAGGTATGCCCTTCATTTTAAAAATACAAAAAATCCCTAACAACATAAGTCAAAGGGCAAACATGTCCTATAATTTCAAACTAGTACTCACAAACTGTGTTTATCTCTCACACCTTTGAAACCAATATCTGGGCTACTTGTTTTGCGGGAGACTATGCGAGCGTGAACACGGTTGTAGATGGTATCGCGGCGTAATTAGCCTGCGCCGGCGCCGGTGCGCAAACGCACTCGTTCGGTACATAGACGTTACAAGAGGGTTTTATTGCATGAATAATTTGTTCAGAAATTATCATGATTTCCACTAAAGAAGTTATTGAAGTTAGTTTGCATAAAATAATTTAATAAAAAAGTTTACTACTTTCATTATAACTATTGCAACAGCTGTAAATTAAGCGATTTCTTTGTGTATCAGCTGTAGGATACATCTATATTATAACAGCCAATAGTAGATACAGTTATAATGAATATGACAATTCTGAATAAGGGTGACTTGCTACTAATCAAATAACCCTTGCAAAACGAACATAAAATTGCTTTTCTCATACCGGTTACTTTGTTCATCAAGCTCTGACCAGTCCTTATGTAACTTATATTATGGCTTATAAACATTTTTTTGCAAAATTTGTTCATAATTTGATGCTGATGATGAAAATTTTCTACTAACAATAAGCTAAGATTTCTAAGCTTCACTTTCCGGAACTGTCATAACTTTGATAATGTTATCGAATTTGAGGACCATCAAATATTAACTTTCATAAGAAACTTAGTATAAACTAAGTTTAAGAAATTTTCTGCAAATATACTTAAAACAATCTAGCTCTTTGTCTAACGCTTTGACAAATTGTTTTATCATACTTAATGTGGAAATTATACTTAAGTGAAAAGAATACTAAATGTAATGGTGGAAGTATGATTTTGTCTTGATTTAAAAATAACAAATTGTCCATATATTTATTGAACGTATTTCACTCTTGCTCTTGTCAAATAATTGAGATCACAATCGTTCTGCAGAGCCAGTTGTGTAGGAATGGATCTCGAAGGAGGGATCACGTGATGTTTAGGAGTGCGTAGAAACTGAATCATGATATGATGACATGGAAACATAAGTTTTATTAATAACGGGCGGTTAGCACTGCGGGTATTTTTAGTAATAGCGGACATTATTATCTAAGAAAACTTGATTATGGTAATATAAATTTACAGTACTAAGGCCTCAAAAGCAGCGCGAAGTGGGTGGATTACAAAGTGTGCAAACATCTGTGCCCACTTGAATGCTTACTGCGGCAGTAATTAATGATTGTTGCTACAAAAACAATGTGCAAAGTTGCAAACACTTAACGAGTGTTCAGAATATATTGTTACACAGATAGAGTTAAACAAAGAAATTCGTTTTATATATATAAAACGAATGAATGAATGAAAACTCTTTATTGCATACAGATACTTAAAAACTAACTTAAAATATGTATACAAAAATATAATGCTGTATGACAATGGGCGGCCTTATCGCTTAAAGCGATCTCTTCCAGGCAACCCGACGAATTTCTTTCTTAACAATTAATAATAATTATTATTATACTAGCTGTTATTTTACTTCAAAATTATTATTCTTCTTTTTGTCCTTTACAAACTTCTACGCGATCAATGTGCACCGGTGTCTTTTCAATACACGTTTTTCTGATATTCAGTCTAGTACTGTTATTATGGAAATTCTTACCCTAATTATTATATCTTTATTAGAAAATTTATAAAATAATGACTAGAAAATTGATATTATCTGAAGTATGCTGAGATGGTTTGGCCATGTTGAGAGAATGAATGAAGAACGATTAACAAAAAAAGTGTATAAGGCGAGTGTGAATGGAAGTGTTGGAAGGGGTAGACCTAGGCGGACGTTTCGAGACCAGATCAGGGACGTCTTGAAAAAAGGCCAGGTCAAGAGTACCCTAAACCGAAGGGCATATATGAAGGGAATAATGAAAGTGGACGAAGCGAAACAAGTATGTAAGGATCGTAGCAAGTGGAAACAAGTGGTCTCTGCCTACCCCTACGGGAAAGGGGCGTGATTATATGTATGTATCTATGTATCGATATTATTTTTCTATATTACGATTAATACTCACTAACACTCGACGAGTGTGATAATAAAATGTGTTTAAAAAATTAAACTTTTCAAAAAATTTTATAATTTCATTTTTTTCTGTTTTATCGCCAATTTTTTATATACTGTGCACAAATTATTGTCCCGTTTGCAAGCACCAAGCGATTAAAAATAAAAGGATGGTTCTTTACACGTATACAATTTAACCAAGTGTATTAGGTAAATGTCTATTCAATGTCTCGAAGACCAAATTCTTAGTTATTTCAAAGAATAAAGACCTTAACCCGAGAATCGTACTGTCAGGTTCAGATTTAGAGCGAGTCCGGCAATACAAGTATCTCGGTGCTTGGGTAAATGAAGAATGGGACTGTAAACAAGAAATTCGTACCCGGATTGAAATTGCTCGAGCATCGTTTAAGAAAATGGAAAAAGTATTATGTGGCCGGAAACTTAATATTAATCTCCGAACACGAATTCTCCATTGCTATGTGTGGCCGATGGTGTTCTATGGTAGCGAGGCTTGGACCCTGACAGCTGATACCCAAAAGCGTTTAGAAGCATTCGAGATGTGGTGCTACCGTAGAATGCTCGGCATTAGCTGGACACAGAAAGTTCCAAATGTTAGAGTACTCCAACTTGCCGGTAGAGATCGCGAACTTTTGCCCATAATCAAGAAAAGTAAAGTGACGTACCTAGGCCACGTGTTGAGACATGAGCGATACCAGCTGCTCCAGCTCATTATGATCGGTAAAGTTTGCGGTAAACGGCGAGTTGGACGGAGGAAAAAGTCTTGGCTCCGCAACATCCGTGAGTGGACAAATATCTCTAGCGTAGAAGAACTGTTTCGCTTGGCCCAGGACAGGAAAGTATTCTCAGAGCTGACAGCTAACCTCCTGTAGGAGAGGCACTCACAACAACAACAACATTAGGTAAATAAAAGGAATACAGTTGTTGAGTAGCAAGTAATACTTTGTTGCAGTTTAAAACTGAAGTCATCCATCACTAAACGGATGGGTCTTGCTATATGCTGGTATAGCAAGTCCCATCCGTTAAGTGATGGAGGTGCTGACCACAAAGATTTAGGTTTTAAAATGTGCAAGCTAAAACCTGAGAGTGTTTTTAGTAAAATAATATTAGAAGTACAATTATACAGCATAGTAGCTAACATATCTTGCAAAGGTGTCTTTTAAATATTATCAAACGAAGAATATGAAAATGAGGAAGATAATTCCCATCTCAAAGGTCTCAATTAAACTCGATAATCGCTAGAAATTGATGATATTGCATTGAATTTAATGATTATGATATAAATTTTGTAATTTTCAGAGATGATTAACTAAATAAAAATCTTGCTTAAGAGTTCGTCTGACCAAAGCGCGGAGGTCATAAACGCGCTAAGAAATAATTAATATTACTTTCTTGTTGTTACAAGAATTATGGCTACCTGATTCGCAAACGTCTTTACCTTTCTCTCGTCACTGCCTTTCCTTCGGGATGGGAATTTGGACTCATATTTTTGTACATAAGGGCGAATAAGTAAAAACTTTTTAGACTATGAGGTCATGAAATAGGACTCTTCAGAAGAAATTAATTGCTATACACATCTCATAAAATGAATTTAATTCAATAATTAACTTGATTCAATAATTAATTGGAATCCCTGGTATCCGTGCAGGGGCGGAGAAAGAATACTAACCTCTGCGGCCGGGGTCGGCCTGTCGTAAAAGCCGACAAAACAACCCACCCTAGCTACGTGGTAGGGCCTCAAGCCCGTCTGGATGGCGACCACCTTCGGTCTTAAGTATGCCGCCATAATAACCTTGTGTTGTGTTCCGGCATTAGTGACCCAAGTTCCTGTACCCTTATGGGACAGCAGCGTGTTCGCGATGCCACTGGCGTTGCAAACACCCATAGGCGACGGTAACTGCTAAATTCTAAGCGGGCCGTCAGCCTGTCTGCTGTTCTACAGCAATAAAAAAAAAAAAAAAAAAGTGACTTATGATTACGTAGGCTCGCAAAATGATTAATCGATACGGTCTTAAAGTTGGTTAATTGCTTGTTTAGCAAATATACAATGGGGTATTCATGTAGAAGCCTTGTTTGGAGACGTGTGACCTTACTATGTTCGATAGTTGTCGGTGTTGTTGAACGATCTTTATTAGTATTATTGGATAAGCTGGCATTTTATATGTTCCTAAATGAATCTTAACCAAGTTGTTTTTATTGCTTTTTCTCCATGCTGGGGCGGAGTTAGAATACTGGCCTGTCATAAAAGGCGATAGAGGAACTGAAGCGAGGTGGTAGGGTCCTAATATGGTCCGAAGTTCGTCTGGATGGCAACCAACCCTAGTTTATAAGTATGTGTTGTGTTTCAACATTTGAGATAAAGTATCCCTACGCGGACGGCAGCGTGTTCTCGGTGCCCCTCTCGACGCGAACATCCTTGGGCGACAGTAACTTATTATTAAGTGGACCATCTGGCTGTCTGTTGCCCCTTAACTATAAAATTGATCGCACCTAATTTTAATTGATAAGTGCTCGATAAAAGCGATAAGTGCTTGTTTTGCGGTTGAAATGTAGTTAGGATAGCATACATTTATTGATAGCATTAAATAAGCTGACGCGCACGGTGTGGTATGGCTTCAAAAGCGAGACGATAGCCGGCTGTATGTTTTTACTTTTGCGTAGCAACGATATCCCCGTAATACTGTATTTAAATTTGTTGTGGCAGAGTCCCGAAAAGAATTGCTGTATATGAAGCAATTCTTTAAAATAAATAAATTTGTAAGATGCCGATTAACAAGAGTTTATTTTAACAAGACATGACAGAAGTAGAATGAAAAAACAAGTTACGGTGTAAAAGTCACTAGAATATTTTTAAAGTATACTTTTAAAACATGCCAGTGCTTTGATTATATAAATATACAAAACACGCAGGTTTTAACAAAATTGTATAGTGCTGAAATAAATGATTTTGATTTTAAATCTGATATTTTTTACAATATAGCTAATGAGGTCAGTTTATTATTCTTACAATTAACACTCTAAATACACACTGTTATGGATTATCATAAGGTCAAATACCTGCGCATATATTTGGTCTTAACAGGAGCATTTGCCCCGAAACCTCGAAAGTTTCTGTTTTTGTGCTGTCCGGATCTCTAAAGGAGTTCAATCTTTCGCCGCCATTTACAAATCCTTAGATGAGTAATAGACGATTACGGATTCATATAAATACAGAAGCATAATGAATGGATCATTGTTGTTACGCATGTAAACAGGTAGGTATATCATATACCTTAAATTCCATCTAAGTGTTATGTGTTCTGCATACAATGATGTTTCTTGAAAACCTATTGTTATAACTTAAGCAGGCTATTCTCAAAATGTCTGGGGCGTTGATTATTTTATTGTTATACTATAAAAATACATTTTCACGTATTTGAGGCACGCACGAGGAAAATATCCGCTCAAGGTCTGATGAAATTTGTCATTCAAGAGCGCGCAGACAAGCCTCGCTGCGTAGCGCGCGCGCAGCTCTAATGGGCTGCGTTGTTGAGAATTTTCTTCCGTGGCACAGTGGGGTGATAATATATTTTATTTACACGATTATTGGTATCATTAGTAATCAGTATCATAATCAAGCTCCTGCTATGTACAATACATATATAATGTTGTAGATATTAATTTGTATACGTATTACGTTAATCATGTATACGTGTAAAATATGCAATGCAAAAATTCAATATTAGATATTTAAAGGTATTTAAGAATAAAAAAGGTGTTAATAATTAAAAATAAATCCGACCCACGTTAACTACAAGTTTGTATAATGACACTTTACACCCCAGTTGGTTAGAGAGGATTAAAACTTCAAGCTTATGCTCCCTATCCGACATAAAGACAAGGCTCAACGATCCCTAGGTGACGTAGTGCGAACCATTGGAATTCGCACATTTATGCCTATCACACTATAAGCTCAGGCTTTAAGGTAGCTTTGTTGTTTGGTGGGCTTAGAAATTATGAGGAGTGTTATATCGTCGGGTTTAAGTAAGAGCCACAGCTGATCTGTCGACTCACCGTGTTGGTCAGAACTGAAAGGGGCCAATGGACGTATTTACAAGCATACTTAATCTACTTGCCATACTTTATAGGAATAAAAAAATGACTTCTTCTGAAAGATAAAACATGTAATGTTTTGAACTAACGAGTATCCCTTGATCTTGTACGAAGTAGTAAAAGCTTCATCTATTCAATGTTGTAATAAATTTATATAAAGTTTATGTATAACAAACATAATTTTTTTCTCCATAAATAATTATTTTCTGTTTTGTTTGTGTTTTCCTTTTTCTTATTATTTGATACTAGCTGACCCGGCAAACGTTGTTCTGCCATATAAATAATAAAATGTCAAAAAATTAAAAAAAATTTTTTGGGGGTGGGTCACCCCTAACATTTAGGGGGATGAAAAATAGATGTTGGCCGATTCTCATAGATACCGGATAAGCACAAAAAATCACTAACTCAATTTAGTTATCTGCCTACTGCCTACCCCCTAAGAACGATGGCGTGATTATTTATAGCCTATGACCATTTCTAGGTTATCATCTATCATCATACTAAATTTCATCAAAATCCGTTCAGCCATTTAGGCGTGAAAGAGGAACAGACAGACAGACAGACAGACAGACAGAGTTACTTTCGCATTTATAATATTAGTATGGATGACGATCCTTTTTCTTATTATTTGATATTTAAGTTTGATCTGTGTACTGTGACCTGTACTCAAATAAATAACCATATGTATGAGTTTATATAAGAGTGCTCAGTGTACCAACAACTTCACAAGGAAGCCACATAGCACACGTACCTTACCGAAAATTACAAACGTAAGATTTGCGCCGTGAATTTTGAGTGTGGCTTCCTTGTTCCTTGTAATTGATGAATATCAGGGCCGTATGCGAATTATTGCCAACGATATAAGTTTATTAGGCCTACTTGTACATTTTAGTGTTATTTTTTTTTAATATTTGATATTATAATAACTGTGTGGGGTGTTCTAGCTTATAACTTTTATTGGCCTTTCGAAGTGATGAATTCTGACTCATCATGAGATATTTTGTCCCATTTGCTCCTAAATTGGACCTAATTCAGCATTAATGCTGGTTTATAAAACCAACGCTGGTCTTCCATTACGCCCTTAGAGCGACGTCACGAACTCATCAAAACCTTCATCAAACCCCCAAAAAATAAACAATAATAACAACAAACACATCCACAGAGTTATACAAAAAATACATACTTATATGAAATTAAATTTCCAAAATAATGCATGATATTAATTTTTTTTCTTAAATTTGATTAATATCTTAGATATAATCATTAGAATAACATTTTAGCCTCCTAGAATATGAAAACAAAAAAATATTTTTCATATATCATTAAAAAGTTATATCTATACTATCTATATACTACAATTATAAAGAGGAAAGATTTGATGGTTTGTTTTCATTGAATAGGCTCCGAAACTACTGAACCGTTTTAAAAAGTTCTTTCACTGTTGGGAATCTATACTATCCCCGGCTGACATAGGTTATATTATATTTTCAAAAAAATTCGGGATCCTTACTAATGTAACTCTACTAAAAACTCTACTAATGTAACCCAAGGTGTAAAAAAATTACCTAAAATATTCTTTACATCGCGTGCGCTACGAAAACTATTGATGATAGAATAAAATAATGAACTAGTATTTTGCAGAACACATCATTATTTACAAAAAATGTCGGGACAGCATATGTCTAACTATTATAGTTATGCTACGATAAGTGTTCTTTTATTTTAAAAATTTAATTGAAAACATGAAAATTCATTATCACTTTTAAACGAATGAAAAAAGGTAAAAATAGATCAAGTCAAGCATTTTACTAATAAACAGAATTAGAAGTGTTTTTACTAATTTCACGGTATAATGGAATCAATTAAAAATCGATTTGATTTCGATCACTAAAAGAGATAAATTAACACCGTTTCACTTTCAACACTGTTTGTAAAATCAGATCGTATTACGTCATTCATTTAATTTTTTTAGTAACTTCTCTTAGTTTTCGAATTTTCCTTATATATTTATTATTCAAGCTAATCATGGGCAAATTGATTCCTTTAATTATTCTCGTCTAATATGAAAATTATGATATAATTTGACGATCTCCGTGGCGTAACACTTTAGTGCGCTTGCAGAGTTCACGGGTTCGATTTCCGTCTCGCGTCTGGTTGTTTATGTATAATATGAATGAATGAATGAAAACTCTTTATTGCATACAGATACTCAAAATTAGCTTATAATAGGTATACAAAAATATAATGCTGTATGACAATGGGCGGCCTTATTGCTTAAAGCGATCTCTTCCAGGCACCCGATAATATGTATTTATTTACAAAAGTAAAGTATATACGTAGTATATTTTTAAATTAATTTAGATTAAATTAAATTTTTTAATGCACCAAAAGTTATAAAGGGTGAAACTTAAATACTACAAACTCATATAAAATGACTAAAAGTAGATAAAATAATTGATTCCACTTGCTCCAGAAGTAGATCTAACTGTATCTCTTGGGCTAATGTCCTCTCCCATTTTTAATTAACTAATTCTGTAAAAATGAATGTTATATATTTTACAATGTGAGTGATTATGCGTAAGTGCGAGGGAGCGTTTGTGCGCGTTTATTAGTTGTCTAGTACCCATAACACATATGCTACTTTGGGACTAAATGGTGCTGTATGAATTATGGGTGTAAGGGGCCCTACCAACATCTTCGGGGCCCAAGTCAACCTCAACTGCAAGTCGGAGCACCCTGCTGAATAACGGACTAGGCTAACGACGCTAGCCCCAACTCACGAAGCCCAAAAAGTCGGAAAGCGGATCCCGGGCGCCGAAGCGAGAGTTTGGGCTGCAACGGGATTTAACGCAAAGATGATGATGATGGTGCTGTATGAATTACCCTAGTATATTATTTTATTTATTATTTAATTGCTCTATAATGACGGTGATGTAAAACATCAACAGTAATGGTGTGCGTAGTCCATTCTAGAAGAACTCGGCATTAAGCAGCGTCTATCTTCCATCGTACAGGCTCGAATTCTCACTTTCTTTGGTCACGTGACTAGGCGTGACGATGTCTCCATCGAACGTCTGGTTGTCCAAGGGAAAATAGAAGGAACAAGACCTCGCGGCCGATCGCCTATGAGATGGACGGACCAAGTAAAGGCTGCAGTGGACGTCCCAGTACACGCGTGCTCCCGAAAAGCAGCTGTCCGGGAGGAATGGAGACGGATTGTCAGGCGTATGACTGAAAAATGATGACCACGACCGCTCTGACAAGAGCGCAACGAAAGAGAAGAAGAAAATGGTGTGCGTAACCCGATACGTTTAAGATTTCCATATATGCCTGAGCCTTAGCTCATCCATAAATTGTAATTAAATAACAAATAACAACTCATAACGTCGTACTACTTATAGTACGACGTTATGAGTTGTTATTTGTTATTTAATTACAATTTATGGATGTTATTGAATAAATGAATATACTAACACAATTTACACAGCGCCCTCTAGTTCCAAAGTAAGCAGAGCGCTTGTTTAAGAGTACTAGACAACTGGCATACTACTTGTATACTTTTCTTTCTATCTTTTTCATCTTTTTATCAATTCAATATATATTTTCGTTTAATAGGCTTTTACCCGAAAGGCGTCCATATAAAAATATATGTAACTAATGTAATCTTAGATTAAAATATTACTACTAACTAAAACTACTAACAATAATGTGTAAAAAATAGAAATAAAAAGGCTTATTATTATTATTATACTTTTATGAACCAGTGGTGGATGATTTAAAAAATGGCTGGCAGACCGACAGCTTCCGCACGCGACGGCGACTGAACGAAAAAGAGGGCCCTGGCACTTACTTGCGCCTGCAGCGCTTTATTTAGAAGCGGTCGGCCTGGCCTGTCCCTCACTCGTCTCCACTCCACACTCCGGAGGCGACTCTCATTGCTTGATTATATTCCAGAAGTGATTCTTATTGGTTGTCCAAACATTAGATTCTCATTGGTCGTTTATACTCCGGAAGTGATGGAAACTCTTTGGTTGTTTTAAATATTAGTCAGTGTTGCCAATAAGATAATTTTGATTTCGATATTCCTAACAATACCTTTAATTATTTATTATTCTTTTATATCTTCATTTCTTTATTTCACAAATTTTTTATATGTTTTACAATACTTTACATTTTTTTATAAAATCAGTACCATAGTACTAGTTTTATAAAAAAAAACTAAAAAATATAGAAAATCGTCTTCCAACAGCAGCGGGTCCTTGCAGTTCCAAACTACTAGTGGTCAGACAACATAGTAAGGAACCTCCTCACAATACGTGCCGTATCCAAGAGAGCTGCCTTCTGTATTCGACCCTTCAGCCAACCAAGCGAGAGCCTTTCAAGGTGTCGGTCAAGACATAGCCATCAGACCATTCACCATTTATTCTTATTATTATTATACTGTTGTCCGGTTATCACCCAGACATCAGAAGGACAACTCAGATATGGCAATATACAAATTAAATAACTAGTCATGTGACAGTGAGGGCGGTCACCTAGGGCTGTACTGACTGTCAGAGACAGGGTTCCACGCACCCACCGCAATAAGGACAGTACTAATTGCCTGAGACAACGTTCCACGTCCAATAACTGGGCAGTACTGACTGTCGAGAGACAGTGATCCGTGCACCAAGACGCATTCGTTTGAAATGCGTGCCGGCTCGACAGCGCGGCTCCTTATAAAGGCGAAGGTGGGGCGAACTCTGTGCACTAGCGCCCACCCAGACGCCGTCTCTTGCAGCTGTTAATATGGCTGCCGTTACATCCGGTGCATCCGCCAAATAATACGACATCCGCCAATGGCCGCCGCCACATCCGGCCGCTTGTGCCGGAAGTGATGGAAACTCTTTAGTTGTTTTAAATATTAGTCGGTGTTGCCAATAAGATAATTTTGAGTTCGATATTCCTAACACGGCCTCTCCTGACACCCTGACGTCCTCGGCAGGTGTAGATAGCCCAGCTTCCTCATCATCGTGCAAGGCGGGAGTTTTAGTACCTCGGACATAGTTTCACCATCTACTAAAGTCATCGTCTCGTCCAATTGGTCTGCACATGAAATGTTCATCTAGTGAGCAAGGTCAAGGTCTAGTTTCCAATCATGGCTAGACATAACACACAAGGTCTAGTTTCACACAAGACTAGACATAACACACAAGGTCTAGCTTCACACAAGACTAGACATAACACCCAAGGTCTAGCTTCATAAAAGACTAGACATAACACACAAGGTCTAGCTTCACACAAGACTAGACATAACACACAAGGTCTAGCTTCACACAAGACTAGACATAACACACAAGGTCTAGCTTCACACAAGACTAGACATAACACACAAGGTCTAGCTTCACACAAGACTAGACATAACACACAAGGTCTAGCTTCATACAAGACTAGACATAACACACAAGGTCTAGCTTCATACAAGACTAGACATAACACACAAGGTCTAGCTTCACACAAGACTAGACATAACACACAAGGTCCAGACATAACACACAAGGTCCAGACATAACACACAAGGTCCAGACATAGCACACAAGGTCCAGACATAACACACAAGGTCTAGACATGACACACAAGGTCTAGACATGACACACAAGGTCTAGACATGACACACAAGGTCTAGACATGACACACAAGGTCTAGACATGACACACAAGGTCTAGACATGACACACAAGGTCTAGACATGACACACAAGGTCTAGACATGACACACAAGGTCTAGACATGACACACAAGGTCTAGACATGACACACAAGGTCTAGACATGACACCCAAGGTCTAGACATGACATACAAGGTCTAGACATGACATACAAGGTCTAGACATAACATACAAGGTCCAGCTTCAAATCAAGGCTAGACATAAAAGACAAGGTCCAGCTTCAAATCAAGGCTAGACATCATTATAACACCTAAAACAAATTACCCTGTAACATGGTTTGTGATAACAGTACAACAACTACAACTGTAAGCGTGTACTCAAACAGTCTCAACTGGTGCACGAGCATTATTATTTAATCAGAAGAGTATTTAGAAATTATAACAAATGGAACGTTCTTCATAACAAAACTTTGCCAGTCATTAGACTGCCAGCACGCATCATAAGTAGCTGCCCGGAGGCAAGCGCATGTGGCTGCGTGGTATGTAACCTCCCTTGAGAAATTCAGGTCACGCCTTAGGTAGCTGCCATAGGGCAAGCGCACGTGACAACCCAAGTAAAAAAAATCACATGTCATAGGTAGCTGCTATGACGGAAGCGTTCGTGGATTCTAAATGATTTAGCATACGTCATAGGTAACCACCGAGAGGCAAGCGCACAATGCTTCAATTCAACAAAGCTTGTACCCTTCTAGCGCTCGGCCGTACCTGACCTTGGCTAACATCCCGACATTATAAAATTAAAGTTTACTTACGGTTTGTAATACACACTGAGTTTAAAATAAAAAAAAAAATTAGTAGTAGTACAACTTTACAACACAAAAATAAAAAGAAATACTTTAAAACACCAACAGAGACAGCAACGAGCACAGCATCGCGGTGTATCGTATCCCACTTCTGATGTTGTCCGGTTATCACCCAGACATCAGAAGGACAACTCAGATATGGCAATATACAAATTAAATAACTAGTCATGTGACAGTGAGGGCGGTCACCTAGGGCTGTACTGACTGTCAGAGACAGGGTTCCACGCACCCACCGCAATAAGGACAGTACTAATTGCCTGAGACAACGTTCCACGTCCAATAACTGGGCAGTACTGACTGTCGAGAGACAGTGATCCGTGCACCAAGACGCATTCGTTTGAAATGCGTGCCGGCTCGACAGCGCGGCTCCTTATAAAGGCGAAGGTGGGGCGAACTCTGTGCACTAGCGCCCACCCAGACGCCGTCTCTTGCAGCTGTTAATATGGCTGCCGTTACATCCGGTGCATCCGCCAAATAATACGACATCCGCCAATGGCCGCCGCCACATCCGGCCGCTTGTGCCGGAAGTGATGGAAACTCTTTAGTTGTTTTAAATATTAGTCGGTGTTGCCAATAAGATAATTTTGAGTTCGATATTCCTAACAATACACTTTCCTTTTGTATATTAATAAATATTATACATAAACATTCAGACTATGAAAGAAAAATGTATAAGGCGTTCTGATATTCGAAGGCCACCACACCACAGAGGATAGCAAAGGAAGAGCATCGTTTACTGCCATCTGCCCACTAACCAGAGAAAGAATAGGATAAAATAATAGTTCTCCTTCTTATTCTTGATTCTTGGATCACACAAAAAAAATATCTGAATCCAAAATATTTATGATGACCTACGTAGTGCTACCACTTTCGCACGTCGGAATACATGCGGGGTTGGGGGGGGGGGGGTGGTCACGGGTTGGATTCCCATCCAGTCTGGAAGTTTTTGTATAATACATATATATTTATATACAAAAGAAAGGTATATAAGTAATATTACCATATGACTGACTATAAGTCGTTTAGTACCCATAAGAGAAGCGCTCTGCTGGTTATTTTGCACTAGATGCCGGGGTTAAATTGTCACAATATTTATTTATATGTGAAATTTGTTATCTATATAAATAAATTGATAGAGGTTTGCAGCTGTGCATGTACACCAAAACTACTGGATATATTTCAACGAAATTTTCTAAGTTTTAAGAAACAACGTTTTTTATAAGCACAACGTGTACATTAATGTGTCTTGTCGCGGAGAAGAGGGGCAAGCAGTGTAGAGCGCATGCGTACGAAAACCTCATATTTTTTCCATTAACTTTTTCTGTTATTCGACCAGCGAAGTGGGCGAAAACGGTTAGTATTATATAATTTTGTTTAAGTCTCAATTATAATACCCTATCTATAACACAGTCACGTCAAATATTCTCAGTGTCTAACTTTGAGAGCAGCAATGTGACAAATTTCACAACGCAGTTAGGACATGCGGCAACTAATAGCTATTGTGAGTTGTTGCGACACTGTGGAAGCAAAGGGACGTGTACTAGGGCGTTTGCATAGTTACGTTTAGTTCACCAAATTTTATATTTCATATTAATTTTATCTCTGCTTATCCCACATTATATGAGGTCGACACAACAAAATCTCTCCTCTGTTAGCCTTCGTCTCAACATTCACACTCTTTTTGCCTTATCATCTTTTACGCAATCCATCCATTTTTTTGGTCTACTATGTATGTATATATCTGCTAACGATAACTTCAATGGCTTATATATGAGGCGTGTGGTTGCAAAACCCGCTAAAACGTTTTTAGGAAAAATGACGATATATCGTTTTAAAACACTCTAAAGTATCTACATAGCTAGCTATCAACTTTTTATTGCACAAATGCCTCTATATTCATCATCATCATCATCATCATCCTAGCGTTAGTCCCGGTTGCCACCCAAACTTTCGTTTCGGTGCCCGGGGTCCGCTTTCCGACTTTTTCTACTCCACTTCGCGCGATCTTCAGCATCCCTGGTAGTGAGCCCATTGGCACGCATATCACCCTTTACAACGTCAAGCCAGCACTTTTTGGGTCTACCCCTCCTGCCGGGGCCCGGCGGAGGCGGCATGGCCAGACATTTGTTTCCCACGTAAGCATCCGGTTGCCGTAAAACATGGCCATACCAACGGAGCCGACACTCCTGCAATTTATCTGCAATGTCACGGACACGAAGACTACCACGAATGCGGGAGTTCCTAACGCGGTCCTTCCGCGTCACTCCACACATCCACCGCAGCATATTCATCTCCGTGACACGCAGTTCTTGCTTGTGTCGCTCTAACACCGGCCACGCTTCACAGCCGTATAAAAGGACAGGCCTAATGATGGTCTTATAGACCTGTCCCTTCAACTTTACCGGCATCTTGGGGTCACAAATGACACCAGTTACCTCACGCCATTTGGCCCACGCGGCAGCAATGCGTGCCTTGACGTCGCAATCGATGTCACCAGACGCATGAAACACAGATCCCAGATATTTCACATGGTCCGTGCGCTCGACCGTGTTGCCGTCTATGCGTACGGGTGTGGGATCTGTGGAGTTACAGGCCAAGTACTCGGTCTTCGCCACATTGAGCTTCAGACCACCGTTCTCAAGCGACTCCTTCCACACCTTCACACGTCGCACCAGCCTACCCCTGTCCGAATCCGCTAGCGCGATATCATCAGCATACATGAGCAGCCACGGGGGCTGCTCATGTGAGTTTCTGATGCTGTTTGACAATACGTCTAATACCACGCTAAACAGAAACGGACTAAGGACGGATCCTTGGTGCACCCCGACGGTGATGGGGAAAGGTTTTGTGTCGCCAACAGCGGTCCGAACTACGGAATCGGAATCACGGTACATGTCTCGGATGATCTCAATATAGGCCTCTGGAATCCCTTTGGACCGCAATGCCCACCAGATTATCGCGCGAGGAATACAGTCGAAGGCCTTCTGCAAGTCAAGAAACAGGCAATGCAGAGGCGTATTCTTCGCCCTGTATTTCTCCGCGACAGTCCTTAGGGCAAAAATAGGGTCCATTGTCCCGTGACCAGGGCGAAACCCATATTGACATTCCGAGACAGTGCACTCCTGTCGAATCCGAGAGTCGATAACCCTCTCGAAGAGCTTCATGGTGTGGGACATGACCTTTATTCCACGGTAGTTACCGCACTCCTGCACCGATCCCTTGCCTTTGAAGACTGGAGTAATGATACTCAGCCTCCATTGGTTCGGGATCGTACCGGTGAGGAGTGTCCGGTTAAAAAGGTCTGTTAAAGTGCCCACACCACGAGAGCCCATCGCCTTCCAGGCTTCGATGGGGACTCCATCGGATCCAACAGCTTTCCGATTCTTCATGCGGCGAAGACAATTCTGGACTTCTGCAGGCGTTATCAGTGGCACTAGTCCTTGGTTCGGAGGAAGATCTGACGGCTGCACCTCTTTATGCTGCTTGTTCAGCAGCTCGTGGAAATATGAGCGCCATCTCTCCTTCACCGCGAGGTCCTCGCATAACAGGTTGCCCCCGGGGTCTTTTACACAGCGGCACTTGGAAATATCCTGTGCCGCTTTGACCCTGGAGCGCGCCAACTTATATATGAGCTTCTGTCCCTCAGACGAGTCCAACTTATCGTAAAGTGGTTGTAAGTGGTCTCGTCTGGCTCTGGCTACAGCTTTCTTGGTGGCGCGTTTGGCATCTCTGTATGCGTCGCGATCTTCAGGAGATCTGGACGCTTGCCACTTCTTAAAGAGGGCTTTTTTCGCCCTGGTCTCCCTCTGGACTGCGTCGTTCCACCACCAAGTCTCCTTGTCACACTTGCGTCCGCCCTTGGACACGCCAAGCACCTCTCTCGCCGACCCAAGGATAGCCGCCTGAATCCTGTCCCAGTAAGCTTGAACCGGTTCGCCCTCACCTCCGGCGCACTTGTCGCCGATGGCAGAGGCGAACTCCTGGGACTTGATTTCATCAAGCAGCCACCACCTGATTCGGCGTTGAAGGTGGTCGACACATTTGCCTTTGGGCTTTACGCAGAGGTCCATGACAAGAAGACGGTGTTGTGCAGTGAGACTCTCACCGGGTATGACCTTGCAGTTGGCCACTTTGCTGATGTGGTGTCTCCTAGTGAGTAGGAAGTCGATTTGGGTAGCATTCCTCCCGCTCTTGTAGGTGATGAGATGCTCGGGTCTCTTTTTGAAATACGTGTTCACGATGGCAAGGTCGGCAGCCGCACACGTATTGAGGATGTCCTCCCCTTCCGCGTTGCGGCTACCGTACCCAAATCCACCGTGAACACGCTCAAATTCCCCACATTCATCACCCACATGACCGTTCAGATCACCCCCCAAAACGATCCCCTGTGATAATGGGATTCCACGGAGCACTTCTCCGAGTTGATTCCAAAACGCTATTTTATCGGCGTCGTCACAACCGGCCTGTGGCGCATAGGCACTTATCAAGTGGGTAACTACCCCATCGATAAGCACCCTAACGACCATAAGCCGGTCGCTATGACGTTTCACTTCCAAAATGTCGTTCTGGAACTCCTCCGAGAGCACTATGGCAACCCCATTCTCCCCACCAGGTGCACCTGTGTAGATCAGCTTGTAGCCATTCCCAATGAACCGGGATCTGCTGGCCTTCCACCGAGTCTCCTGCAGGAACGCCACGGCCACCCTCCGCCTGGAGAGCACATCGGCCAACTCTCTCGCGCGTCCGGTTAGCGTGCCAATATTCCACGTTGCGAAGCGGAGTTTCCTTTTGGATGGGGCTAATGTCTTTAGCCGTGCTCGCCCACGGCACGGCAGCCCTAGTCCACTTGTCACAGGAGTCGGGCGAAGTTCCTGCGCGTCGTTTTGCGGCGACGCCCTATCCGTGACAATACCTTTCCGTGTTCTGACCATGATTACTTGGCTAGTTTTGGTTTTTACGGGAGCGACTGGCGTCCGACCTCCCAACCTCTAAAGGGAAACCTAGAGGTGTCCTTCCCTCGCCGCGTGCAAGCTGGCAGAGGGAGTGACCCATCAGTCGGCTTTTACGACTCCCTTGGGATGATTTGGGGTGGCCCTATTCTTTCTTCGGCCGGGACCACACGGCACGCCGGGACCACACGGCACAAATGCCTCTATATTCTATATGTATATTCCAATATTATATTCAACCATTTATTTTGAGTTTCGAATCAAATTCACTAAATCAGCATAGGTTTAGTTCAATTTAAGAGTTTAAAAAAATATTGCTATAGCGGGTTTTGCAACTACACGCCTCATATCAAAAAAGTATTTTTTTAATTGGGGAGGAATAGCAGAGAGGTTGATAGCTCAGTAAATAGTAAGCAATTATCGTCCTCTAGTGGCATTTGCGATGCCAGGGGCATCGATAATAATGCCGTCCGCCTGTGTCACTACCGGAACAACGCTAAGTAATTTTGGCGGTATATTTAAAGACTAGGGGTAGTTTCCATTCAGACGGGCTTGGAACCTTACGACCTAGCAAAGTTTAAATTTAGAGGTTCGGAGAACAAAGGCTGTTGCAAAATATGCATACGATCTATTAAACCTCTAAACTACAAACCGGGGTAAATGTCTACCCTATGTAAATCGATCTTCTAAATTAGCCAGTTACATTATCAAACGATAAAATTGGGTTTACCCATCATTCTTTTTCACATGAAAAAGAATTGCTTTCTGAAGTTTACGTGTTACAAAAACGGGGTTGTAATTCTTGGGTAAGTGAAGGGAGGAATAAGACGTTAATATTTGTAACGAAATAGTGCTTTAGCATTCCAACCTAAGCCTAGGCTTAGGTCTAGACCTTACATTGCAACTTAGACTCAGTGACCGATATAACTAAATAATCAATAATACTTCCAAGAGACTATTCTAGATTAATCCCGAGTTTAAATGTTTGTTTACACATGTTTATTTACGAAAGAAAAATATATAAGTAGTATATCAGTTGTCTAGTACCCGTAAGACAAGCGCTCTGCTGTTTGATTTGGGAGTAGATGGCATTAGATCGTGATGTAATGCTGAGAAGTGTGCCACAGCAGGACGTAGAACAAAAAAAAATGGCATTAGATAATAAAACCTACTTTAAATACAAATCCCCATCTACACAATTCAATTCTCAAAAGCTAGCGATTCGATTGGGATTACTGCTTGAATGATTCACAAGTTTCTCCAATCTCTTGCGACAAATAATTATAGTCGCAGTGTGAACACTAATTCAACATAAGGTTGTGTACATAGTGCACTTAGCTTGATACTTTTGCGAAACACACAGAGGTCAGTACTTGCCTAGATGCGCTTATAAGCGGTTTTCCTTTGTATTATATCTATGCAAATTAAGTTTTAGGTCTTGGTATTTTACTGCGTTTACTTAAGCCTAGGATAAACAACAGGTGTTCATTTGTAAAGGACATTTTGTATGAGAACCTACTTAGAAACAAGATATATTTATGACAATTTATTAATAGGTATTTTATAGTACGTCTTTTTAGAGTTGTTGAGTTCATAGGCCTACTGTAAGATCGTTCCATCGAACTAATCTCATATTTTTGTACTTCGCAGTGTAGCGACAGGCGTCTTCCGTGCAATACGCCCGACAGATATCCGCTGAAAAGCACCTACAGGAGCCTCCCTTCGTTGGCGTTCATTGTACCGGAAATTGGTTGAAGCCAAAACTACCGCCCAACAGCGTTGGCCTGCAGTGGCCTACAGTGGTATCCATCTGTGTTAAACGATATTTGCAGCGCGCATCCTGTAAATCGCTGACAGCTATGTCAAAAAAGTGGCAGTTGAGTAAAATTAATATAGATTAATATTGTAGTTAATTTTTCTTAAGTTTTCTAATGTTCCGCTCAACTTTCTTAATCTTTTCTTATATAGGAACCTTCTCCTGACATTAATGAATACAACAACTAAAGAATTAGCGAAATTGTTCAATCTATTCACGCGTGATGTGATGACCAAGGGAAATTGAGATTCATTTACATATATATATATATATATATATATATATATATATATATATATATATATATATATATATATATATATATATATATATATATATATATATATATATATATATATATATATATATATATATATATATATATATATAGATATACATAGTTTGATGGTTTCAAACTATGAAAACAAAATACACTATTGGTCAAAATATCGCGGTCAATGACATTAGTAGATAATAACATTCTCAAATTAAGTACAGAATAACCTACATGCACGGACGCATCTCAAGTCAAAGTTCGCGCTGCAACCTTCGCAGGGAATCCAATCGACTATCTAATGAACTAACGTGCGAAACAAATTGCCTGTAGACATGAATGATGCGTTATTATATGATATATTAATGAGTTGTTTCGAATCTACTATGGTTTGGTAGGTATTTAGATCGACGATTTAAAGCGATATTAAACAAATCCTTCGTACAGATTACGATGCCTTCAAAAACTGGAGTTAACTGAACCAACAATAATAAGTAAATGATAATGTAAACCTTTAAATTGAAAGATGTTGATATTTTAGCTATAATTGTGGTGAAATTTTAACTGTGAATGAAATCAGTTATTCCCTATGTGGTCCAGTCCATTTGGTTTTACTTTTGGATGTAATAATCAATTTTCTTTATACCAATTTCATCTATTAGCTAGTGTCTCCTTGTACAATATAAGAAAATGTATTGTTATATCAAAAATTAGACGTAAAAAGACTTGTTTTGCATAATTGTGACAATTATTGTATCCTCGGGCTTTTATATCGAAGATGGAAGTCAAGAAGAACTTACGAGCAAAAGCTATTGCAGCTTTTGCTCTTGAACTACTTTGAACTTTAGAGAAAAGCAGTGTTATGGTGTTGACAATACTAATATAATAAATAAATAATAAGTGCTCCTAGACTGGATATTTGGCGCAAACTTGAAGATATCTTCGTCCGGTCGTGGATGATGATTATCTACTACAGGAGGAAGACAAAAGAAATATCGAATATAATGAAATTAAGAATATATATTTATCTTCTTAATGTTAAATATTTGCTAGTTAAACGAATTTTGAGACAAAATAAACTTTAGCCCAGACAAAAAAGGCGAAATTACCTAAAAGGTAACTAAAGAATCTTGATTAGGTACTTCCGGTGGTCTTGGTGAAACCGCTAAAATAAAAAGGAAAGGTCACAGCGACCTAAAGTGATTCATTCAAACGACTACAGCCAGCTATTGGGAAGGTGGTGAGGAAGGACAAGGAAAGGATAAATGTTTTAATTTATTTATATGTACCTATTTCAAAAAAAGGAAATATTGAAATTCGTGACCAAGTAGTACACGTGACGTATATAAATTATATACTTATAATAATATTGATTTAAAAATTTAGTAACTTGGTTAGTCAATGCATATCACTTAAACTTGATGAAACAAAAACAGTACATTTAAGTATATTTTTATAATATTAAATAAATGTAAATGGTTTTAATAAAAATATACATCTAATTATACAATTTAATATTCTCATTATCATACTATATCATAACCTTATACCATTATCAGTATATTATGTAATATAATATTATTATCTGTACATTATGTAAATATAATATACAGATCTAAATTATAAATAATTTTTTGGACATTATGTTTTTAGATAAAGTTTACATTCTATTTACGGAGAAAACAAATTACTAGCCATGGGGCGTTTACCTTCTAAGATTCGCACGCTCTAAAGCCAATAATAATAATGTTTGGGCTAAAGAATCTAAAATAATAAATATTGTCAGCAGTTTGCCCAAATTGCGAGTTATCTCTGTGACATCGTTGATATCCGCTCTTCATCATGAAAAATTAATGTAGACTTAAAATCACCCAATACCGCGATGCGCAAAATCGGCATCAATTACATGTAACAGGTGTTTTCATATTTTAATTTAAAAACAATAGTTTTGGTACAATTATAATAGGTCTACCGGAAAGTTCTGTCCATTTCTATTACAAGTTTCGACACGTAAGCACAAGTTTATTTGGTGCATGTTCGGTTCTATATTTTTATCGCTTAATGTATAAGTACATACTGACGTAGAAAATTGATTATAATAAAGTTAATTCACATTAGTCCTAAGTGTTAAACGATAGTGTAACCAGAGCTACTGATAAAATTCATCTACGCTACTGTATTTTGTACGAATTTCAACAAGGAACTAGAAGCATGTATAAAGTGTTTGGTATTGAAAGTGTTTGGTGAAGGTACAGTTTCTCATAGGACATGCATAAGATGGTACGAAAAATTTGAAACAGGTGACTTCGTCCTTTTTAATGTAATAAGCCACGTTCTGGGCGTGTAGGAGCAAGATCCTTTTCTGACAACATCGGAGATCGCAGAAAGACTTAATTCAGCTCATCAAACCATTTCGGACTATATTCGGAAGATAGGATTGGTGTGGAAATATTCAAGATGGGTGCCGCAGGAATTTTCCTTTATTCCAAAAACAGACAGAACTTTCTTCCGACAAATTCTGACTTACATTATTTTACCTCGAATTATCGTTCACTAGTGAGGGTATCGTAAAGCGAACTCTTTAAAATCATGTGTTTGTGTGACGCGTAGGAACAGGCTGAGTCCATACAAGCACGGAGCTATTCAAGTAAATACACATGTACATTTATCACATCATTTCTAAAGTAACTTTATATCTTGTATTATGATGTCACTCTCTGCATAAATTCAAAATCAGTGTTTTATAATAATAAGAGATTAAGAGAAGTACAAAAAAAGGATATAAAAAGTAAAAGAAAATCTTAATTTCCCGGGATATTCCGTAATATTTTGCACTAACGTCATTCTGGTACCATTTACCACGGTAATAGGTTCTTTTACTTTATATCAGGGGCGGCCAACCGGTCGATCGCGATCGACCGGTCGATCGCGACTATAGTCTAGTCGATCGCGACCAGACAAAAAATATAAATACGTAGAACAAACTCCGCAACGTATTCACCAACTGCATCATCTTGTATCATTTTTTAATCGTCATTCCGTCACGTTATTTATCCTCTCTTCTACGCAGTTTAGCTCTCTTTTGTTTTCGGCATGCGATGAACAATAAGCGGGAAGCGTGTGGGACGCGGGCCGGGGCGGGTATCTATCCGTCCCGTCAGTCAGTCAGTTGACAACAGAGACTAGCGAAATTACGACGTCGATAACTACCAATTATAATTAGTCTGTATCGCGCCTCATATATACGTACGCTATGGATAAGTGGTTGAAAAGAAACGCTGAAGGAACATAAATTAAAGAAAGAAATGCTTCTGAAGGATCCTCAAATAAAGTAAGATAATATTTTTGATATTGTTACTATTGCAAACGAACCCCTCAATAATCCTACCTATACTGCAAGAATTACGAAATTCGTTATTTCTTTTAACCACAACGGGGTAGCTTATACTCGTTACACCGATTCAACCGAATTCATATATTAAAAATAATTAAGAAAGCCGATCATTCCCGAACAATGAGAAATACGTTTCGCATTCATGTCATTATTATATAAATATATATATATATATATATATATATATATATATATATATATATATATATATATATATATATATATATATTTTTTTTTTTTTTTGTAGATCCTTGATAAATGTGCTTCAAAGAAATCTAAAACTTATCACTTTCACCAAGAATGGGAACTGGACTACTTCTTTACCATGGTGAAAGAAAACTGTTGCTGCCTAATATGCAATACATCCGTGGCAATACCGAAAAAAGGAAATTTAGAGCGACATTTTAATACAATGCACAATAAATATCAACTGACTTTCCATCTAACAGTGATATAAGAAAGAGTAAATTACAAGCATTGAAGTCACAATTAAAAGTCCAAGAAAACATGTTTTCTGGGCCTATTGAGCAAAGTAAAGCTGCAACTGAAGCGTCTTTCCAAGTAAGCTACAGAATTGCACAAAAGTGCAAACCTTTTTCCGATGGAGAATATATCAAGGAAATCTTCGAAGCAGCGTCAGATTCGTTGTTCGTGAATTTCAAAAATAAACACGAAATTATAAAAGCCATTCATGGTTCACAGCTGTCTCGTAATACTGTGATGCGCCGTATAGAAACGATAAGTAAAAACATAAACGAACAACTACAAAAAGATATTGCCTGCTGTGTTGCTTTTTCGCTACAACTTGACGAGTCGACAGATATCAGTGATACTGCACAGTTACTTATTTTTATTTGTATGGTCTTTGAAGATTTCTCGACGAAAGAAGAACTGCTACGTATGATTTCCTTAGAAGAAAAAACTCGTGACTTTGATATATTCACGGAATTCAAAGCATATATTAGCCAGATTAAGCTACCTTTGTACAAGCTTGTATCAATGACAACTGATGGGGCTCCTGCAATGACAGGTATTCATAATGGTTTTATTGCTCTATGTCACAAAGACGAAGATTTTCCAGACTTCATTAGCTACCACTGCATAATTCATCAACAAGTACTAGCTAGTAAAAGACTAAACACAAAACATGTGATGGATATTTCTTTCAAGATTGTAAATTCCATAAAAGGCAAATCTCTCCAAAGGCGGCTCTTTAAACAGCAATTAGATGAGAAGGAACCAGATTTGGCATTGCACACTGACGTAAAGTGGTTGAGTCGAAGTAAGTTTTTGCAAAGATTTCGTGATCTATTGGACGAAATAATAAAATTTCTTGAAGAAAGGGGTGATGATTATCAGCAATTGCGTGATTTAGACTGGCAATGTGATTTAGCATTTTTAGCAGATTTTACTGGAAAACTGAGCACATTAAATCTGGAACTACAAGGCAACAATAAAACAGTAACAGAAATTATGAGTTCTGTTGCAGCATTTCAAAGTCAAATGGCGTCTATGATAGTTGACATCAAAAAGAAAAGATTTCAACAATTTGTAAACATCAAAGATCATATAGAAAAACATACTACCTACAATTTCATTCCTGACAAGTACACGGCAGAAATTAAGGCAGTGGTATCAGACTTCGAAATTAGCTTTAGTGATTTCAAAAAAATTGAAAAGTTGGTAGAATTCATCAGTTATCCTTTTAATAATTCCATTGATCATAGTGATATCTTTGAATTGGCTACAAAATTTGCAGATACATTTCAAATGGACCACATAATCATTCAAAACGAAATTATTACTCTGCGCTGCGACATATTTCTAAAAGCAAGGTCATCCTCAGGTCTTGATTTCTGGGCATTGGTTTCCAACGAGAAATATCCAAATTTGAAGAAATGTGTTGAGCAACTGCATTCGTGTTTTGGTTCAACATATTTATGTGAGTCAGCATTTTCCTACTTAAAACAAGCAAAAAATAAACACCGTTCTCGCTTGACAGACGCTCATACATTGGATTCTTTAAGGCTGGCAATTTCCAACTACAAACCTGATTTTGCTAATTTGGTGGAAGATGCTCAGACGCAATGCTCACACTAATAAAAATAAATAGTTACTAAGAATAATTTTCAGTTTTATGTTTACCCTGTTAATAAAATAAAAAATGCCACATCATTGTGTACTGAACTATGCTGTTTCATTTAAGATTTCAAGAAGTATGGTATTAATTATTATTGGTAGATCGCCCGAGGGTTTCGTCTGTAAACAGTAGATCTTGGGTCTAATCAAGTCGGCCACCCCTGCTTTATATAATATAGTACCAATATGTATATCATCAAACTAAGCAATTTATAATAATTATTATTTTCCTTTGAGAGCCTTATGAGAGGATCCCAAGAGAGAGAAAGAATTCAGCGGTGGACTTCAATAGGCCAATGATGATGATAATTTCTCTACCAGGACTTAAAACCGGGACCTCGAATTCTACTCGATCTCGGAGACAAAGCAATCTGAGTTTATTGATAAAAATATATAAATGACATCATCAGATCCTTAAATTGTTAACTCAAAAACAAAATACAGAAACAAAATCCGGCTTGGCGATAGGTTCTAGAAACGGACCATATTTCCACGGGTTTCGGATAATCGCAGCTCAGCCTGCCAAGGTCGATGGAAAGTAAACGGGCATTCCACTGCCTGGCTCCGACGCACTTTCGTCTCACAAGGCTATTTAGTATCTAACTTTATCTCTGTATATTTAATGCCCTGGTACCAGGTAATTAATTTAAGTTATGAATTTCGTTTAAGGAATAATTGTCGTCATTGAATGCGGTGCTGCGGGTTGGGGCTGTATTTTCGTAGTCACTTTTGCAGTGGATCATTAAGTTTCAATTTTAACTAGATGTGAATGTGATAGTCTTATATCTGGTCATATTTACCGTCATGCTATCATCGAATCGTGCTTAGAATATTTTTTATTATCTTGGCGAGAAATTGCAATTTTCGATTTCGCGGTACTGCGGAGTAAAGAATTTATGGGTGCGCATTTTTCTCAATTTGATACTTTAAGCGATTGTAGGAGAGTAATAGGAAAATCAGTATCAAGCAACAATTGTAGCCCTCCTGCTGGCAAACATGCAGCGTACATTTTCTATCGATACACAACACCCAGATAGGGTGTTTAACCAAATAAAATCCATTTGTTGTCTTTGAAAGCCCCTAGGAACAACGTGATCTACCACTACGTGAACAACGTGATTATGAATACAATGTAGTTTATATCTGATACCGAATATCAATAAATGGTGAATAATTTAAAAGTAATCATCATCATTTCAGCCGGAAAACGCCCACTGCTGGACAAAGGCCTCCCCCAAAGATCACGATGATCGGTCCTGCGCTGCCCTCATCCAACCTATTCCGGCGATCTTGACCAGATCATCGGTCCATCTTGTGGGGGGCCTACCAACATTGCGTCTTCCGGTACGCGGTCGCCATTCGAGCACTTTTCTGCCCCAACGGCCATCAGTCCTTCGAGCTATGTGCCCAGCCCACTGCCACTTCAGTTTTGCAATCATCCAGGCTATGTCGGTTACTTTGGTTCTCCTGCGAATCTCCTCATTTCTGATTCGATCTCGCAGGGAAACTCCGAGCATAGCCCTCTCCATTGCCCTCTGAGCGACCATGAGCTTTCTCATAAGGCCCATAGTTAGCGACCACGTCTGCATTCCGTATGTCAAAGTAATATTTAATAATATTTGACGACCTCGGTGGCGTAACGGATAACGCACTTCGGTACGCTTGCGGAGGTCACGGGTTCGATTCCCGTCTCGCGTCTGGGTGTTTATGTATAATATGTATTTATTTACAAAAAAAAAGTATATAAGTAGTATATCAGTTGTCTAGGGCCCATAATACAAGTGCTACTTAGTTTGGGACTAGATGACGCTGTGTGAATTGTCACAAAATATTATTATTATATTATATTATTAATTTATTAGGATACTTGTTACTGCCTATTTTACTTTCATTATACTAGAATTAAAAGTGAATTTTGTAATCTGGTAAATATTTTTAATAAAACGAATCATTGACCGAGGAGATTGTAAGATAAGTCTAAATTTTTCATTTCATAAATAATGAAAATACTGATAAGTCCATAACTACAATAAACAAAGATATTTAAACTACCTTCAGTTTATTTAATGCATACGTTTTTTTAAGATAAACTGCACAAAATAGGCCTAGTATTTACTTTACATATTTAAGTTTAATAGTCTCAAGTAATATATAACAAGATAGAATTAATGTGAGTTTGATACGACATTTAAAATGTTCGATACCTTAAATATCGAGTAAGTTGATCCAATCTAATAACCTTTTTCTCAATGTAAATGTTCGCACAGAAGGTTCTTTCGTTACTTTCGCCCAGCCTTGAGCCCCACATCGAAAATAGAATGACTCGATAAGGTCTCGCGTGAAAGTTGTTGTAAAACACACTGTTTATTTGCGTTTAATGGTCATGATATAAACACGATTGATTTCGCAAGATTAATTATACACATAATATTTCGGCGGCTGTTGGTTTTCTGATTGAAACGGTCTTGATATTTTTTATTACTCATACGTTATTTTAATAAAATTCTAGACATTTCTACTTTGTAATAATTTTCAACTATCTAAGCACGTGTAATGAAATGAAAGATTTTTTTATTTAGGACATTAATTTAAACACATATGTAATAAAGTGGCTTCATATATACTGTCGTACGTCCTAAACTGGACCTAGCTAAGCATGTGCCGATTTCATAAAACTTAAAATCAGCGCTGGTCTTCCGCTAGGTCCGCGGAGTAATGCCATGGACAGACGAGAAACATTAACGTAAGTATATAAAAATATCAATTGAAATAAACAAAACAAAATTGTATATTGTTATATATGTAATATTGTTATCCTAAATTATCCAAAACTTCATTACATAATTAATTATTGCAGAGGTGGCTATTTTTCAGCATTCATTTTCACACTTTAGATCATTATAAAATGATGCATGTTTATATATATATATATATATATATATATATATATATATATATATATATATATATATATATATATATATATATATATATATATATATATATATATATATATATATATATATATATATATATATATAATACACCCAAAGGAGTGTTATGTCAATGATTGATCATAAAAAATGTATTGGTTGTAACGGGATGGAGGAGCACCGTATATTTTATTAAATTGAGTATTTGTTACTAATTCTTAAAAATAATAAGACTTTGGGACCGCTGTTAACCATACCCGTTCAGTGGAAGAATTTGTAACATTTTGGTGTTGGGAAGAGACAAACATTATTATTTTAAAGATGTAATGTGAAATTTTTGGTACAAGAATTGTACACATGGATGAAAACGGCGCGCATTATTTTCGCAACAGTATTAAAAAGTAGGGTTAATAGTGTTACTAAAGAATAAATTTTGCATAAAACCGGAATATATTTGTAAGAATGGAAATTATTTGCATAGTAACAACACTTCCTTATTGAGGTCGTATGATATTTATAGATTTATACATTTTGTGATGAATGTTCAGGGTTATTAATCCACCTTAGAGAATAATGAGATCAAAGGAATCCGAAAAGCCGTTTCCTTATTAATACATTTTTAAAACAGAAATTTTTAAGCTGCAGTAGTTGGGAACAATCAAACTCGTAACTACTTATCCAGAGATTTTCTAATTTTAAAAATATATTAATGATATTTAAGAGCCCGTGAACATGTAGATTAAGACAGGCCTATACAAGAAAATTGAGTAAAAAAGACGTCTTACATGTTTAAGCGCTAGCGAAAAACAGATTAGTGAAAGTAAAAGGTATGAGAGAGAGAGCTATAAAGATAGACAAGGAGGTGGGTGAAATTGGCGTGGCAACTTTCGCTGAGCCCATTTCGGTTACGTCAGGGCTGCGCGGGCGCATTACGCAAGCAAGATTAAGATTATATGACACTGAAACAAAACACAAAATAGTACAGAAGAAAACTCTTAATCGTAGTTTAATCGGAGGTTATATTTTTAGTATATTTACGCTAATTTCTTCAAGTTCATTATGTATTTAAGGAAGTCCATAGAAAATACACATATCCTTAATTTCTTTTCAACCTCATCTGAACCTAGCCAAACCATTTTTCACACAAACTATCCATGTTATCTTTAGTTTACCCTTTCTAGTGATGGAATCATATGAATGATTGGTATAAATTAATAAAATAACTTCTCCTTACCATGAGGTAGTCAGCAGATGACAAGTAGTCATAGTAGAATAATATTATACTACTATAACTACTTGTCGGTCTGTATGACTATACGTTGCTAAGCGTGCGAAATATGAACCTTTACGTTTGTCATTTAGTATTTTGTGGCGCTGATTTAAATGATCGCTGGAAGTAATCAATTTCTTTAGGTGTAGTTTCCGGAGTCAATTTCTGGTATTGTATTTAGCAATGCTAACTGTTCAAATATTAATTATTAGTGTCAAACAAAATACAAGGCTTATTGAGTTGATTAAACAATTAATCAACCTTAAACCAGATTATAGGCATTTCCTTTAAATCTCAACATTAAGAACGAATCTTGAAGTCTATAAGGAAGAGATATCAAAATATTTGACAGACGTTCGATGTTTTAAATGAACGGTAAATTAAATGCAATACGTTAACTATAATAGAGATTTCAATATGTAGTTCAATTGATTGATTAATTTTTTTGGTAATATTTTCTTAACTTTTCTGAGAAGTTTATGAAAAAAATAAGCTTAAAACCCATATTACTTAATATTTTTTAATTGTAGACAATCTTATTTTCAGCAGAAATTTTCTGTAACTGATATAAATAACAACTATTAAAAATTAAGGAAATATTATATTTTACATCCGTTGGGCGGCCAATATAGAAAAATACCATCGCCTTTTAGAACTCAAAAATGATTGAAAACTGGGATTAATATACGTAAGTTATCCAAAAGAATACGTTTTAATCTGTTTATAATAAAAGCCATCAATTATTTTAGATTTTGACAGGTCTTCTTATAAAATTTCTTTCAGGTAGAAGCGGAATTAAATGAATATGTAATAAATAAATCGTGTTTGCACCTTTTTGCAGTGACCAGGACACAGAGACAGTCATTGTATGTCCAGCGTGGTGCAAGCAGCCACTTGTTCTCGTCGTCTAATCTGTACTAGGCCTGTAGATATCAGATAGCCTATCAGATAGACTCCCGTCTGAAGATTTATTGCGAATAATTAGCTGAACTCGAACGCGTTCACACACACACACACACATACACAAACTGCCAATGTAAACAACTGTTATATAGGGTACAAGTTCCACTTAGTTTATGTGACAGTTGTACTCGGCCAGCAACATTTCAGCAATTTAATAATGTATATTGTACATTTTCTACACTATACTATTCTATTGTACTTTTTTGTATAAATAAAGAAAATAAAAAAAAACCGTCGCCCCCTCCTGCGAGGCAGTAATACTCGTAACGGGTTTTTCATTAAGCACTTCCTATCTTTAAATTTAAATAAAACAAAGTGTGTTTGGGATATCATCGAAATGTTTTATTCGTTTGAAAGACATATTGATGACATTATGTGTGGAATATAACATCGTTCAAATGTCCACCACAGCTTCTTTGGGTGGAGCGCATCTGAAATGCCCAATTTTAGATGACTGGCGCATAAATCAGGCTGAATTTGTTACCGATGGCATGGGTTATGTTGACTTTGAGGACCGCTGTAGTTTGTGGCTTATTCGCATACATCTACGACTTAAGAAAACCCTACAAAGAAATAGTTAACAGGTTCAAATCGTACGATCTCGGTGGCCAGTTCACATCACCTCCACGTAAGATGATCTTGCCATCAAATCGCTCGTGCAAAATATCCAATGTGGCATGAGTTGTGTAGCACGTACCGTTGATGTATGACCGTATGTACCGTGATGCACGTTGTTGAAACCACATGTCGTTGGTGTCCAGATAATCCAATTCAGGCCAAAAGAAGTTGGTAATCATCAACCTATAGTGCTCGCCGTTGACAGTGATGGGCTGGCCAACGTCGTTCACAAAGAAATATGGACCGATGACGCCGCCAGCCCAAAATCCACACCAAACAATGACTTTTTCGGGATGCATTGGACGCTCTTGGATCTCATGTGGATTCATTTTGTCCCAAATTCGACAATTATGTTTGTTTACGTACCGATTCATCCGAAAATGAGCCTCATCACTGAAGATGATTTTTCGACGTAAATTAGGGTCAGTTGCCAACTACTCCAGAGCCCATTCAGCGAACACGTGTAGTTGTCTATGGTCATTTACATTTAGTTTCTGGGTCAGTTGAATTTTGTACAGGTGCAGGTCCAAATAACGACGCAAAATTCGCAAATTTGTGGTCTGCGAAAGGCCGAGTTCTTGTAAGCGACTGCCTCGGATTCTCCTGCACACTCTTACAGACAGCGACGATGTTTTCGGCAGATCTTGCGTTTCGTCGACGTACGAGTGTCGGTCAAACGTTTACTGAACCAATGAACTCAAATTTGTCCACCACATTGCAACTAGTCCTCTTGGTAGAACGAGTATGGCGACTGAAAAATGGGCGAAGCGCGCGGTACGTTGCCCGAACATAACATCCATTTTGATAAAACAATTTTATTATTTGCACGTGTTGTTGTTCGTCCATGGACGGATATAACATGATTTGAAGGTTTTTTGCTAATTTACCATGGTAAATTGGCAAAAAAGATTGAATAAATGACAACTAATTTGACAGATGTAGCTTCAACAAGATGGCCGTTATTAACTGTCAAAGTTCGGAAGTCCCTATTGGAAGACCCTTTGTAATGATGATAGTGGCGGTGCGGTAGCGGGATCTGACCAACCAGCTCCCCTATTGCAATAAACTCCTGTTGCGAAAAGGCTTTATATAAAAACTAAGCGAGTAAATAGTTGCATACTCTAAAATTGTTTCAACTATAGTTATTTTCTTAAACATAATCGTCTTTTGATGATTGTGTGACGACATGAAGCTCAATATTATACAATTTGATGCAATTACACGCTTACTTTCACATTCGCTGGTCTATCATCAGCTGTTTTTGTAAACGACCGTCATTTTCATTTCTAAAGCAAATGCTGCTATTTTTCTTTTTCCCTTTCGAATGAAAGATTTCATGTAATGCTTTGTGTTTCGTTGAAACATAATTCATTGCTTACTTTCTATGTTAGTTTTAAATAAATTGGTTCAGGTTCATTTTTTACCATCATATTATTCAAACTTTCGCATCGGTGCTACCCTCTTCGCACGGATGGTATCTTTAAGAGTGTTTTTTTGTTTTCATGTAGGTATATGGCATCAAACCAGCATTTTTTGATGCATCTCTTCGGCATGGCGCAGCCAAACATTTGTTTTTCACATAAAAATGCGACAACTCTATGTCACAAATATAAAGGCTGCGGGTATCGCGGTCCTTCCACGTTACTCCAACATCAATAGCATCTCCGTGGCGTAAATGTCCAGCTTGTAGCTCTAGTACGGGGCTCTTTACATGGTTTGCCTCACGCTGCAAAATTTGAGATTATTTTATTGCTGTAGGACAGCCTAACTTAGAATTTAGCAGTTACCGTCGCCTATACCTATACCTCACCTCACCTCACAACTTTTTACGGTAGAAGAACTGAGTTGCGAGACTTGTTTTTTTTTACAGGTTTTGTTTTTGATGGCATTAGTAATCATTTAAATGGGATTACAAAGTTTTTTATGCAGTTGGTGTATCTAGAAAACTAGACCGAAATTTCAAAATGTCTTAGATTTTCCTTAATTTATACACTAAACACTAATTGTGTTCTAAATTTGAAGCTTCTATGTCTGCTAGAAGTGCCTTGAGTTTTGATGATCATTCAGTGAATGAGTGACAAAATTAAGAAATTTGTCTAGTTATAATTCTTAAACTATCGGTTCAAATTGAATGAAATTTGAAATATACCGTTTTATACAATCCCTGCTTGGTTACTGAACTTTCACTTTCACTTGGTACTTTCAGGCTTCTAGTTTTATCCACAACGAAGTTATAGGGGGTCGAAAATGGCTTGAACTGCTTCGAGAAAAGGATAGTACGACCGTGCCGCTTTATTGCTCGACTTCGCGGCAGATTTAGCTTGAAGCGCAGATGGTATAAATACTATTTGTACCAGTATATTTTATTAACTAAATATAAAATAGTAAAGGCGACGACAAGAGACTTTTAATGATTTTATTCTGAAGATCACATCTAAACGAGTGGTGTTAATGAACTGGAAAAAATATATGTTAAATTTGAGCATTTTCTCAATAACTTAATATGTGAATATTTTAGATTATGTTTATATTACATAGTGTAATTAATTTGTAAAGTTAGGTCTAACGCAGATAAAAATCTGAGAATCACGTAAAAACTATCAAGCGTATTTTTATGAAACCTTCACCATCTTAAACACAATTTAATTACCCATCTTTTAATATACGACTTTTTATTTCAAAGTAAAAGGATAATATACAATTATGCTTTTTCGAATAATCTTTATGCTCGGGTTAGCAGGGGCCCTTGCGGGCGACGGGCGGCAGTGCATCGCTGACCACTGTCACGGGTAGACGTTGACGCTCGGAGCAATCACTAAACGATTTAACTCTATTATAAGTTTCGCGCTAAAATGGCTGGTAAATCTAGATTACTAAAAAAGAAACGCCAAACGCTCGCAAAAAATAGATTACTAAGGTAAGTAACGTGTTTTCAATCATAATTATCATTTGTGTATTTTAGCACATTGATGTAAATTGGACCAGATAAATTAATCATAACATTTAATTGTTACATATATTATTATTTTTTATTTTACTAAGTGACATTATTTTCTTTTTAGGAGATTACATAATAACAAAGATAATCGCGACGTAAATGAGGAGACAGAGACGAGGTGTGTATTGTAGTGTAGTATGACAATACTACATCGTAGTCGGGACAGTCTGGATTCGAGTTTTAAAAATATTTGAATGCTATTACTATTGTCACTGTATAACTAAATATAAATACATTTATATTGTAGGTCTGAATTTACGGAAACGCTTGGAGTGATTAAAGGATCTTCCCATATTGATAATGAAAATGAGAACAAGATTGTTGACAAGTAAATGCATATCTAATTCAATATTATGATTTTAGCATATTTGAAACCTAATTCTATTAACTTATATTAATTACTATAACTGTTACAGTTCTCAAGTAACCGAAACGATATTTGCTGAGCAGGAAGAAAGCTTTCAAATGGATATTGAAAACGAGAAGTCAAATTCGGTCAGGTAAACGTATTATTATTTCTATGATGTCAGGATAGTCTGTCAATATAAAGTTTTATATAGTAAAACTCTCGATAAATAAAATTAATAAAAAAGGGGAAAATTTTCAATATAATATTGCAGAACCCGTGAGTGATAGATAGCAAAGAATGTGAACAATAAAAGATATTACAAAACAAATGTTAAAGGCCTTATTCTGTTTAATATTGCAAAATTCTTATTATGTATATTTCCTTTTCAGAAATAATCAAGAAATAGTGAATGGAATGCGAATATTAAATATTAAACATTTTTTTAAAGAGCTTCAAGAAATATCTTCACATGGTAATATAGACTGTGGTTTGAAATCTGTAGAAATTATATCTGAACGAAAACTGGGCCTTGTTTCTAAACTAAAACTAAAATGCAACATGTGTAACGAAACTTTTGTCATTTGTTGCAATGATCCTGAAATTGACTTAAATATTAATACAGTTGCGGGTGCAGTGGCAATAGGTTGTGGCTATACACAGCTTAATGAATTATTGGCAGCAATGGACTTGCCTCATATATCCTATGAGTTATTTAATAAAAGAATGGGAACAATTAACAAAGTTTGGGAAAAAGAAGCTTTGAATTCTATGAATGAAGCCGCTAATGAAGAACGTCAAATGGCTTTGGAAGACGGTAGAGTTACTGAAAATGGCATTCCATATATTGACGTTATTGCAGATGGATGTTGGGGAAAAAGATCTTATAAAAAAAATTACTCATCCCTATCAGGCGCAGCTGCGATAATTGGGAAAAGAACTGGAAAAATTATTTATATGGCAGTGAAAAATAAATACTGCTGCATATGCGCCCAAGCTGCCAAGAAAAATGTCACACCTAAGGAGCATGCTTGCTATAAAAATTATTCTGGTAAATTCATAATATTAAATATGTTGTAATAATAATAAAGAAACTAAAATTTTATGGTTGGAATAATTATTACTTTATTTTAAGGTCCTTCAACTGGAATGGAATCCACGATCTTGGTAGAAGGATTCAAGAACGGCATAGAAATGCATAATTTAATATATTCAAGGTTAATATCAGATGGTGATGCAAATACTTATGCAAAATTGTTACAGTCAAGACCGTATGAAAATATAACAATTGAAAAAATCGAATGCCGCAACCACCTGTTAAGAAACCTTTGCAATAAGTTACAAGCTCTTATCACTGACACGAAATATTTAATTAAATACAGAAAATATATAACAAAACAAAGAATACTGTCAATAAGAAAGGTAATAGTAACCGCTATAAGAAATTATAAAAATTCTGGCAATGTCACTAGTTTACATAATGATATCATGTTAGCCGCAGAACATGCATTTGGAGTTCATACTAATTGTAAGACATATTTTTGCTCGAAAATGGGAGAAGATGACAACATAGACAGAGATATTTTCACAAACAGTTTGTGGCATAGAATAAAATTTGTATTGACACATATAGCTGCTCATGCAAGAAGCTTGATTGAAGACGTTGACAGCAACACTGTGGAGCGCTTCCATAGTATTGTTGCAAAATTTGTAGGGGGTAAGCGGGTAAATTTTTCCCAGAAGAACCAATACCATATGCGTTGTAATGCAGCTGCTTTATCATTTAATACCCATAAACCTTTATCGTTGTTGCAAAAATCAATCACGGGCAGGAGTCCAAATGGTGAATTAAAAAAGATGGAAATACGTAAACAAAAACGCCTACATTTAACAAAAAATTATCATAGAATAAAGAAGAGATTACATGAACACTACACAGAAAGTAATAAAAACTATGGTGAGCAATGTTCAAGACCGGATATGGATGATGATATATTAGAGGAATCAAAAAAAAATTTTTAGCAAATTTGGCGGAAACTGCCAAACAAAGAAAACAAATAGAAAGGAAGACTATATTACAAAGTGGTTCTAGTGAGTGGCTAGAACTACGAAGACGGATTTTGACCGCTTCCAACTTTGGACGTGTTATAAAAAGACGCAATGACATAAGTTGCTGCAATTTAGTTAAAGATCTTTTATATAAAGAGTCTATAGGACACATTAAGTCTATAAAACATGGACAAGACAACGAAAATTTTGCGAAAGAACAATTGTCGAAACAAGAAAATATTAAAATAGAACCGTGTGGACTTTTTCTTGATGAAGAAATACCCTTCCTCGGCGCATCACCAGACGGTATTATTAATAAAAACACCATTTTAGAAATAAAATGTCCACTCACAGCTTACAAACTAGGACTAGATAAAGCCATCCATGAAAAAAAAGTATTGTTTTATAAAAAACTGGTAAACGGTAATTACATAATAAACAAAGAACATAATTGGTGGTATCAAATACAGGGACAGCTGCATATAACAGGAAAAGATAAATGTATGCTTGGTATTTGGTCTGGTGAAAACTTTCCTGTAAAAATTGAACTAATTTACAAGGATGACGCTTTTTGGGACACTAAAATGAAAAATAATTTAATTAAGTTTTATACAGATTGTATGCTTCCCGAACTGGTTGATCCTAGATATACGAGGAATATGGTAATTAGGGACCCCTCTTATATAGTTAGTGCCATACACGGACGCAAAAGGAAAAAGGAAGAGGAAAAAGAAAATAAAAACAAACTAATAAAAAAACGAGCAGTGACGGCTGAAAAAGAAGACAGTATAGTTGCTGTGAAAGTATTAAATTTCGAGGAGTTTTAAATAAAATCCTATAAATACCTAATTCACTTTTTTATTTATAGTTACAAAACCTGTAGACAGAAAACCTGTGTTCGTTTGATATAATTATATTTTCCGTTTATTGAAATACCTATATTATATTATATCCTACCACAGGGAATGATATAAGATACAGAACATGAAACAATAATCCTAACTAATATTAAATAAGCGGTTAAAAATTTCATGATTATTAGATAGTCTTCATAATCTGTAACGTATGGTTACCCAACGAACTTCTCTAAAATATACAATTACGTCGCCTGCGAATTTTCAATGCGGGTTGCGGGGGGGCCCCGCGCGTGCTACTCTCACTAGCTCAAACTCCTCCCACTCGCTCAAGGTCGCTAGCACTTAGTGTCGTCTTAATATGTTTAATGTTCATTTACCATTGAAGTAGTATATGGTAGTTGAGAGTTCGCCAGCTAAAAATTGATACTTAAATGATCAAAATTTCTATGTCTCATACCAAACTGCGACCCATTATCGTGACTATTTAACACATTAATCATAGCACATGTTTTACTGTTAATTAGAACAAGGCGGGAATGCTGTCCTAGATGTTAAGTGATATATTATACGCATCTCTTCTCGCTTTAATTCCAGCGCACAATACAGTACTGTCGCTTACACATTTGTTCTATGACCAGTCGTTGTCTTACTGTATGAACACAAGATGTAATTTCATGTGTGTGTTGTGCTGCGAAATGTTTAAAATGAATGCAATTTTATACATGTACGCCAATATTGAAAATAAATAAATAAATGTTTTGTGACAATTCACACAGTGCCATCTAGTCCCAAAGTAAGTAGCATAGCACTTGTGTTATGGGTACTAGACAACTAATATACTTTTCTTTCTCAAAAAACTCAAAAATACACATAAAAGTTATAGTAAAAATATGATGAGATTCATTTGACGGTTCTTTTAATTTTGAGGCGAATCTTAACCTGCGTTTTATGGATTTTGTATGAATTTATGTTCATTTTTTAAATTTTTTCTCGACTAAATGAGCTTGTTGACATAATTCGAATAAACAAAATTTAAAACTAGACCGGTTTCCAGATAATAAATTTATCAGCTTCAAAAATTATAACGAGATAGATTTATATTTATCGTATACATTTACCATCTACACACTTTCGTTTCGTTTGTGTTAGTGTATACATATACAATTTTAACCTCGTGCTGTTTGTGTGTGAGAATAGTTTACAATGAAAGTATCTTGACGGTTGCATGGATTTGGGTCAAAGCGCCAACTTTGATTGTAAAGATTATGAACACCGTGTGAATCATAGCACATCTTCTCATTTAAGCAATAATTTAAATAATACTTACATAATTTCGTTTTTATAAGAACTTTTTTATTTCTTACAATTATGAATTAATCTTAAAGAAGATAGAAATATGAGAATAATATTATAAACAGCCCATAACATCCCATCGCTGGGATCGGGCCGCACCATAGGGAGAGCTGGCAGTAAAGAGAGCTGACAGTAGCCTAAACGGTAAATGCCATCGTGGGATTCGAAACTGTTTATTGGTCTCTGGACAGTACTTTAAAGTAACAGATACCTATATAGGTTAAATAACGTATGCACAAAAATCATGTCTTTCCCTTCTTTCTTCAAGATAAAAGTTTTAGGCAGCGCTTCTGTAAGCACTACAAGTTGTTTTTCTTGTGCCTTTTAGGGCAAGAAGTTTCTAAGAGCCATCAATGCAAAAATGTGAAGTTCAGTCCTCTAACTGTATTTATTTTGACAGTGGAGAAAAAAAGTGTTAGCTTTGATTGAAACGGGAATTGACCTTCCATGGTGATGGAATATGTTACGAATGAACGATTGACGAAAAAAGTGTATAAGGCGAGTGTGAATGGAAGTGTTGGAAGGGGTAGACCTAGGCGGACGTTTCGAGACCAGATCAGGGACGTCTTGAAAAAAGGCCAGGTCAAGAGTACCCTAAACCGAAGGGCATGTATGAAGGGAATAATGAAAGTGGACGAAGCGAAACAAGTATGTAAGGATCATAGCAAGTGGAAAGAAGTGGTCTCTGCCTACCCCTACGGGAAAGAGGCGTGATTATATGTATGTATGTATGTATTATTTTATATTACTTTCTTATTTTTAAGGCAAAATACGTTTACTCGTTATCTATTATTATTATACACTACATACAATACACTAAAATATACATTTATGTAATATAATAAGTAATGTAAATAATAAAATTTATTTGCAACACAGTATCATATTTTAGATATGTTTTGTAAACCCAACTAAATGTACGTACGTATACTTTGGTCGGACCACACAACAAATGTCGTTATAGGTTACCCTTTAATAGTGATGAGATCTAATATTCGTATTACTTTTTCTGTGTTTTCGAGTACTATTTTGAATGTTTTAAGTTAAGACTGGAACATTGGTGTTCACATGCGCACACGGACACATAAAGAAAAAGATTTTTTACAGATTTTGTAAGTACATATCTACTGACCCTAATCATTGATTTTGGTAAACTGCGGGTAGTCTTGTTTGCAGCTGTAGATTCAATTAATCCTAATCTTGCTAAATTTGAGACACGAGAACTGTTTAAATATTATAACATAGAAACCAATATTATAAAAAAGAATAGAACATAATAAAATCTACATTTGATAATGTTTAGCAAGAATCCTTTTGATTATATGATGATATGTGAAATATGATTATTAAAAATAAACAATTTAATAAATATTATTTCAACATTTTTAGTTTTACTCTATGGATACCAACTGTTACCGATTAAATCGTTGGCACATCTCTAATAAAGCGGCTCTTCCCTACGCTGTGTTCCGCTATCTTGTAAAAACCGTTATTATAAAGCGTTCATAAAAATAAATGTATCTATTCAGTAATTAAAATTGTATATTTTACTATAATGTATCTAATAGATAATAAACAGTTACCTAAGCATACGCCTATTCTACAAGCATTTATTAACATTGAGTTTCTGAGTGAGTGGTGAAAACCGAAAATAATACAGTCAGTCACATCACTATACATAAACAAGTTCTGACTCGTATCTCCTAATGTACTTTAGTCCGTATAAAGACGAAAGATAAGGCAAAAGTTATGAAAATGTTATATTGCGGAAAGGAAAGCGGTTGGTGTATGATGAAATTCGTTATGGGTTGGTGCGCAACGTTGCATGTGATATTCTTATATATTTATATTAAGGCCAAGTGTTCCCGGGGCGAAGAATGAATAGGGCTACTGCATAACTTTTTTAGATAGTCAAAAAAGGTGCCTGATAACTCTTTATGTTAGTTTATAGATAGTATTCTTCTTCTGTACCGTCCAGTTTCTACCTTCCCGGTTTGGCGCAGACGGCAGTCGTTAGTGGCTACGGTGGCCCCTTGGGGGAGGATCCACCGCTCGCACCTACGCGAGGGCTCTTAGATCACTAACTCATAAGAGTTAGACATGAGAGCGTCAGGATGTCGAAACCTTCTGGCACAAATTATCGGCGGACCTGTTTGTCTGTTGGTCCAGGTACTATGTGATAGCAGAACACCGGGGTTTTCTAGTGGGTAACGGAAACGAACATTGTTTGCAGGGGGACTCATCAATAGAGTTTTTCTTTGATTGAAAAGAAGACGATAATTGTACCTGTAAAAATTACATTGAAAATAAATATGTTGGGACATTTCACACAACGCCATCTAGTCCCAAACTGAATTGCATAGCACTTGTGATATAGGTACTAGACAACTGATATTAGTATATCAGTTGTCTAGTACCCATATCATGTAGTCTATATAATATTCTTTTGTAAATAAATATTAATATATTATACATAAACACCCAGACGCGAGACGGGAATCGAACCCGTGACCTCCGCGAGCGTACCGAAGTGCGTTATCCGTTACGCCACCGAGGTCGTCAAACAACAACATTGTGTAGTTTATACATGACAGAAAGTAAGTACTTAGATATTCCAAATTCAACTTTTTTTAAATTTATTTAAAAACAGTTAAATTTGGAATAAAATAAAATAATAGTTAATTTTTGAGAACGATAGAGAAATTTTAAAATCAAATCATGACCTCGTCTATAATGTCACTATCATACAATCAGGGTGCGTTGAGGTCCATTTTTTTTCCATCCCACTACCTGGCGTATTGTGTTCCGGCGAAAGTTATGTGAAAGACGGCCGAACAAAAAATTCTGATTTCTACCATCTCTTTCTAATTCACCTATTAGGGATGACTTGAGAAATTTACTTCGTTTGGAATTATTTTAGCTTGTTCGTTTTACTCGAAGTTATACTTATCGGTAAATTGACGTGGCTTTCATAGGGTTTTCCTTCAGAACCATACACCAATCGCCGTTTTAATAACCTAATTTAACGTTATTTTCTTTCGTGGTGATAATTTTAATTTAAAAAGAGAATTGACTTTTATTGATATACGGAACGCATCTGCATTAGTTTCGTATTCAACGAAGCCTAATCTAGCACTACAGACAGCATCATATTACCTACTCTAGTAATTGATAAGTTGCCTTACCAAACGGTCATCACCATCATCATCCAATCGTTAAATCCCGGTTGCGAGCTAAACTTCCACTTTGATGCTCGGGGTCCGGCTTTGCTTGGCTTTTTCTTTTCTACTTCTCACGATTTTCGGCATACCTGGTAATGAGTCTATTTTTTGTGTCTCCCGTCCTGCCAGAGTCTGGCGAATACTAATTTGATATTATTTGTATATCTGTAAGTGGTTATTTTTGTCTGAATGATATGCATATCACCCTTTCACGATGTCAAGCCAGCATTTTTTCGGGCCTTCGAAGGCGGCATGCAACATTTGTTACCCAAGTAAGGAGCCAGTAACCGCCAAATGTAGCCATACCAGCGAAAACGACACTCCTATAATATATCAGACTAGCTGTGCCCGCGACTCCGTCCGCGTGGAATAGTGACTTTGGGCAGCATTTTTTGGATATGTGAGGCCAACATAAATTAGAAATAAAACCTACAAAGTCCAGCCTAAGCATATTTCATATGATTGATGATATAAAAATGAGGTCAACTTAAATTGGATTATAAAATTTCCGAAACTTATAATTTTTAACAAAAACTATTTTTTTTCTAAAATAAAAATAACCTAAGTTACTCCTTGTTACATCAGCTATCTGCCAGTGAAAGTACCGTCAAAATCGGTGCAGCCATTTCAGAGATTAGCCGGAACAAACAGACAGACAGACAGACAAAAATTGTAAAAAATGTTGTTTTGGTATATGTACCGTGTATACATCCAAATGCACTTAGTAAAAAGCGGTTAGTTTAATATTACAAATAGCCACTCCAATTTTATTTATTTGTATAGATGTATAGATATGGAGGCTGCCACGAAGGCGATAGTTCCTAATGCAGTCCTTCCGCATCACTTCAAACATACACCGCAGCAAATTCATCTCCGAGATATTCAATTCCTGCTTATGTCGTTTTAGAAGCGGCCAAATAAAACCTTTCAATCATAGTTAATCACATCAAGGACCTCAAATCGAAAACCCACAGCTATTTGCTTCTACGGAACCTCATTGCCGCGGTCACTTACGGACTTGCTGTCTTTGAAACGGGCCATAGAAATTTTTATTTGGATCAAACTAATAGTTTTTGTTGAGCACACGTTCATATCTTCACAATGAAGTAGAAAAAAATTATCGCGTTTTTTTTTTTCAAGATATCGTAGGTAGGTTTTATTGTACGTGTTCTTTGTTTGCTCCGCAGGATTTATTGAGTTCGGTGGATAGATTTTTAAGTTCGAATATTCGTGAATTATAACGTATTTTAAAGTTCATCTAAGATTTAATGTTGAATTATTATCTGTTAGAATACATTGTCTGTCATGTCGTCTAGTCACTGAGGCAAGACGTATAAACTGCAAAAGTCTGTCTTTATATCGTAAAGATACAGTTCAGTCTTCATAATCTGCATACAAAAAAAATATATCTCATATATTCAGCAGGTTAAATGGAAGTTCAAGAATATACCGGTAGCTTGTGGTAAACAGAATAACAACTATAATGGAATATTGTACTACTTTGTGCAATGTTTTATGGAGACGCGACAATTTGTTTGTTGTTAAAAATTGCCTTGAAATTTAAATCTAACAGAAGAGAATTATACTAAATTGCCCAACAATGTTAGGATATTAAACATATGCTCTTAACTATAATACTATTTATTAATGTAGATTCGGTTAGATTTAAAACTAGGGCTTTCCATCACAAATCTAGGAAGTCCTATTGTGCGTCTAATGAATTATGTTATTACAATCTGCAAAAGAAAGTATTGAATGAACGCTTCTATACGAATGAATTTAGCAACATCTATTTATTCTGTTTGGGCCAGAAAAATATGTATCATGAGAAAGCATCGATGTTAATAGAAGCGCAGAAGCAGCCTTTATACACATACAGCTGGTTTTCGAAATTTGAATTTAGAATTGGACAGAATGTAAAAAAAGTTCCATATAAACAATATAAAACTACCGAAGGATATTTAGTGTAGAATAGAAAACATTTCAATTCATCGCAAAGAACAAAGACGTGAAACGAAACCATTTTCACTCAACTCTTGGAGCGTGTAATTTTGAACAGAAAAACTGTCGTACATCAGTCATTGGCGTCGAAAGTGAATTGCAGTGCTCGATGACACCGATGTAACTCTTTCACCGATTAATTTAAGTCAATGAATCGTGTCAGATTTGTAGGGGTGTACTTGAAAATTAATAAGAATTATCGATACATGTACGATACATCTATAGACGTATTTAATATCTTTAAAAATTTTAGTAACCCAAATTCCAAGTTACATTGAATTACATTCGAACTAAGTAATCTCTGACTGAGGTCAGTAATCAAGCAGTTATGATTTGAAGCCCTATCTTCTATCCCTATCTATCATTACTCAAAACTAGCAATTATAATTTAAAAAATGAATATTTTTAAAATATAATAGATATTATTATTTAAATTATCTTTATTAAATTAAATATGAATTGTAGTTTCTTCAAAATAGGTAAGCAAAATGTAAGGAAGAAAAATTTATGTAATATGATGGCCCCAGGCAAATATACTTATACGTCTTGTTCAAACAGACAATGGTGAATACCTTGTAATTATTCTCAATAACATGCTTATAATATAATAAAAATGTCACAATAAATCATCATAATTTTAATATCTAATAATACTTGTAAAGTATCATAAAATTATTATCCTTCAAATGTAGCTTATAATTTATCGACTTAGTAAAACATGATCCTAAAATTGTAAAATGTCATTGCTTCTGATGATTATTTTTGCAATTTATTGGAGTGAATTTAAGAATTGTTTTTAATCTTATTTTTTTAAATTTTATTCCCACAACTCCCACTATATTGAGCACTACCTAATTGAAATCTTAATCCAAGATATGATGCGGCGTATTGTCAATTTATCACAGTGTCCGCATAGTCGTGGTTTTAGGGTCTTGTTGTTACGGCGTGTGTGCCTAAAGCTTGGATTTTGGAACAGGAACAGTAATGGCGGCTTGGTCGGCCAGAAACGTACGCAACGGGCGCGCGAGCGCGTGTCCAGTGTCCCCAATCGCGTCTCAGTAACAGTGCGTCACAGATTAGCGTTAACGTTTGTCATTTCATTTCGACTGATTACGTTTTAATCACAGGATCTGTACGCGTATTTTCTTCTTTGTGTAAAATGACAAGAAAATAGATGTGGCTACATTTGCTTTATAAAATTAATTTCCATTTGATATTCCAACCCCGAAAACACCCGAATGGGTTGGCTAGTAGAAGGGTAGTTCATTTATTAACTTTTCAAAGTCCTAGGAATTATATATGGGGCAGTTCAAAACTCCCTCGTTGATCACGAGTGATTTTGATTATATGTCTACAATCTAGGATTCATAAAAATACCCTGTGGTGAACTGTTGTGTTAATATTGCCTAGAATAAATTTTTCTGCAAAATCTTCGGACTATCATATTTAGGTTTTAAATATTAGTCTGATCCGATCTGTTCTGATCTGATCTGAATCTTTTGTACTGGCAAGTTATCTATTGTTAGTTTTTGACATAGATAACATTATCATATCATATTAATACATATTAAAGGTATTAATATTTCCAGAATTTTATCAATGTACCATCCCTTTAATGAATAAGAACTGAAAAAAGTGATGTTACGACTAAGTAACTTTATAGCTTTATACAAAAAGTGGAGCGTCATTGTTTTGTATTTTATATCTCTTTCCGTATAATTTAACATGTATTGCCATCTCATTTTAAAGAAAGTACACGTGCGACTCATTTACGTCATACGTAGAATAAGTACTACTGCAGAGAATTAATCGATTTATATGCAATTTAGATCCACGATCTTTTGGGATTTGTTTGCTACTATATTTAAATAAATAAATATGAATTGTAATGAATTTACACACAATGCTGAATAAGTATAACAGAGAAATAATAATTTTGTGTATTTATAATTAATTTCCTTTTAATTATAAATCTTTTATGACTTTCATTAGAACAATGTCCTAAAAGACATATTTATAAATAGTTTTTGTCATTGTTTATATGTATGTATATTTTGTGAAAAAGAAACTGCATATTATTATTTTCAGCAAATTTCAAAGTAAATTTTGATTATAAGATCTTAAGTAAACGTTATTTTATAAATTTTTTCAAAATAATATTTTTTTTCGGAAAAACGACGAGCGGATGTTGTTACAAAATTAGTAATCTCTGAAAGTTTTTTATATACTGCAAACGATAGTGAGAGTGAAAGATGATGTTGCGTGTGGGTGGATTTATACATGAGGAAAAGAGAAAGGTATACAAACAATGTGATAAAAGAAAGGGACGCATTGTGCATTTTTGATGAGGTGTGGGAATGCGTGCAGGTAAACGATGCAATATTCTTTCGAAGGTATTTTAGGGATCTATAGGTTGATTTAATGTAAGCAATCGAATTTTGAAAAACATTCACAAAATCAATGTTTTTTTTTAAATAAACTTGAAAAAAACCTACAAAGAATAAATTTAAACAAAACAAATAAATGATTAAATCAAATGCGTGGTTCAAGTCGCGGTCAAGTTTGCCAGATTAGAATAGTATAGACAACTAACTGCCATCAGGTCCCAAGGTAAAATTTTCAAAGTTTCTGCCTGAGCACTAGGACTAACGTGTTTGTCACTTTTTATAACGTAAACGAAGCCCTTTTCGTATATCTGACTGGAAGCTACGGCCACAAACAGAAGAAAACGTAAGGTAACGTACCCAAATCATGTGACCTATACTTGACAAAATATACTACCCTCCCTCCCCTTGGTGAGCATCCGTAGTATACGAGAAGACCCCTCCCCCTTCTAGTTTTACCTAGTAATTTAAAAAATCATAATTGTTTTACAAGTAAAAACTACATGCTAAACGCTGCGTGCCATATTTGAATGTAGCTCGAAAAGGCGCGACATTCCTTTTAGAGGATATTGACTTCATGATGAAAACCTAAGCCCTACCCTCTCCTCCTTGAGATCAAGCGTGGTATTTTGAATGTCACCCTAAACGGGTCATGTAGTATGGGTACGTTTCCTAACGTGCCAGAAATGTAATGCTATTTTTTATTCCAAATTTTGAGACTAAATTAAATACTACGGAACCTTACATTTGGACATGACAGAACGAACAAAAAATATGAAAGAAAGTAAAAGCGTTCCCGTGTTGAGGACTGTTTTTATGAACGTTGCACAGCAAAAAATGTCTTTTGTATAAAACGCAACTATTGTTTGGTCAATAGCTTGTGCAACACATGCAACTCGCAAAAAATAAACTATATTCTTGAATAAAAAATGGATTAGATTTAAATTTTTATTTAAACTTATTTAACTTTTTATAACTAGCGTGGTTTGCCAATGTAATGCGCAAGGAAGAATGTCATAAAACAAGGAAAATGATAGAAATGAGAGTGGATGGATACAGGAGCAGAGGAAGATCAAAAAAAATGGATGGATTGCGTAAAAGAAGTAATAAAGTAGTAATAAAGGGTGTGAATATTGAGACGACGGCTAACAGAGGAATGTGGAAGGAGAGAAGATGTTATGCCGACCCCATATAATGTGGGATAAGGGCAAGAGGAAGAAGATTAAAATTTTTATATATTGTAACTATATATATATATATATATATATATATATATATATATATATATATATATATATATATATATATATATATATATATATATATATATATATATATATATATATGTATTGTTTTTATGATTCAATTCTACTAGAATATAACAATTACATATTCAGATAAACATATTTGTCATTTAGGACCTTCCTGTTTTCAAAAACAAGGACCGCATTCAATATTTACCCTTTTTTGTTCTTTTTTGTCTCGGGGAAAACCTTATTCTCAACGGCTTCAGGCCCGGGGGGACCAAGGGATATGTGGGACTCCGGGAACGATGTTTGGCCATCCGACTACCCACTAAAAACCCCGCTGTTCTCCTATTGCATACGCCCGGACCCATGGATATGTGGCCGATCTCGTGGCCCGGGCCGATTCATTATTTACCCTGTGAAAAACATATTTCACTAATTATATTATTTTTGAATTTAGTTAATTATTGAATTATCCCATTTGGTTAATCTATCTAAGAATATTTAATTTTTTTTCCTATGTTGTCGATTGTAATCAAAGAAATATATGTACGAATATAAGGGCCTACGCAGACCGGGACGGCATGGCAAGGGAATTTGCCTTCAGTCAGCGCACATTAGCCGCTTAGATACCGCGGCATTCCAGCGCATTGCCACGGCGCGACAAAGCACGCCTCGGCAGCTCCTGCTGCCCGATACACTTTTAGTCTTCAGTTGAGTTTGATCAAGTCAAAACGAGCGTCGGAGTCCTTGGCATGCCGTTGCCTATCCGCAGTACGCCACGGCATCCCGCCGCGGGAGCCTGTGGCGCGTCTTTCAATGCCGTGCAATGAAATCCCTTTCGATGCCACGGCATCATTTTAAAGCATAGCAATTTATGTAGTATTTCTATATCGATATCCGTTGCCATGCCGTCCCGGTCTGCGTAGGCCCTAATAGTGTAATCTAGAATAGTTTAGAGTACTTATTAAATTAAATCAATTCCGTGCAGGGGCGGAGAAAGAATACTAACCTAAAATAACCCACCCTGGCTACGTGGTAGGGCCTCAAGCCCATCTGGATAGCGACCACCTTTGGTCTTAAGTATGCCACCATAATGGCCATGTGTTGTGTTCCGGCATTAGTGACTAAGTTCCTGTACCCTCATGGGACAGCAGCGTGTTCACGATGCCACTGGCGTTGCAAACATCCATAGGCGACGGTAACTGCTAAATTCTAAGCGGGTCTGCTATCCTACAGCATAAAAAATGTAGGTTACGAAACCTGCCTCGCCGCGTAACTTTGTTACCATTAAACGTACTTTACTACCATAGTGAAATGGTCAAGCATAGACAACCCATCAAGAAGTCGTGGGTACAGCCTAGCAAGTAACAAGATTTTATTCTTTATGAATATATTGTATAAAAGAAATAAGTTTTCAATGTATTTTATGGAGAGTTCATTGATCTGGTAGGTCACGAGGACGATCTCCGGTTGGTCTTGTGTAACAAAACGATGTCGACGACCGTTGTCCTTTAATGTCCACTATTACTTTTTAATCCTGAGTAAAACCTTGAAATTATTTGCGGAAAATTTGTAGCTGTATATATACAACAGTATTTTCTACTATATTAAAAATAATATGTCACATATACACAAACATGACTAAGGTTCGATTGAAGTTTCGAAAGCCAGTTCCTTACTTAGCTATTACATGTTCTTGCGCAGGATTGCCTGTCAAATCAAATTGTAATTCTAAAGCTACAAAGATAAATTTTCAAATTTCATATTTTTTCCTCATTATTTTATAGGTTGTCCTAAAGGTTTATTTCTGAGCCAAAGAGCCTAGAGGACGATGTGGTAGTTAGTCTTATAAATCCGATAAATTTAACCTCGCGTGTATATTTTGTGTATTTAAGTATCACGGGTAGGTATCGATAGAGTAACCGCACTGAAGTTTCATTCTGAGGTTATTCCTCACTGAACCAGACGATTTGGATTTGTATTCTACATAGATAAAAGCCTTCAATGAACTCATTTGGTTGAACAGAAAATATCTTACAAGAATAGCGGTTCTAACTAGATTGTTGACTGAAAGTGTTTACAATCTTATGAGGATTTTTGTTTGTAATAGTTTTATGGTCACACATTATATTAGCGAACGTACTTATTTTATTATTATATCATCAAGTAATTCCCAGTTACATCCAAAGTATTTAGTTTTGACCTCAGGATGAATGGTCAAATTATGTTGGATGAATGGTCAAAAATAACTTCAGGCTCGTAAATAACGGATACAATGATAAAATTGGATGAAGAGAGAAATTTGATAAAAAGTTTAAAGATATTTTTTATAAACTGGAAGAATTCACACAGCCTCGGCTGGCCTCAAGGTAATCAGCAGAGTGCTTGTGTTATGGATACTTGACAACCGCTATTTTACTCATATTTTGTAAATAAATACATATTTCTCGCCATGATCTCTGTGGCTTAACGGCTAACGCACTTCGGTACGCTTACGGAGGTCACGGGTTCGATTCCCGTCTCGCGTCCGGGTGTTTATGTATATTATGTATTTAATTACAAAAAAAAGTATATAATCAGATATCTTTTTTTTTGCTCTCGGGTAAAAACCTCTCTTGACGGGTTCCCCCGGCCTGGGGGGACCGAAGGATATGTGGGACTCCGGGAAAGATGTTCGACCATCCGACTACCCACTAAAAACCCCGCTGTTCTCCTATCGCCTACGCCCGGGCCCACGGATATATGGCCTGCCGATCTCGTGGCCCGGGCCGGCGCCGGCCCGCCCTTTGTCTTGAGGCGGGCCCCTTCTAAAGTGTTGGCGTCAGGGGGTCAGGGTTTCGTCCCTCCGGCGCTTTCCTAAGAACTCTAGGAGTTGAGGAGGGCCGTGGAACAGCACGCAGCCCTCACCCTCGCGGCAATAGTGCGGGCGGCGGATCCTCCCCCGAGGGGCCGCCCACGGCCGCTTTTACGGCGGCCGGAGGTCGTTATTTGCCCTCCGGCGCCGCTGACGTGGCCTGCGTTGGCGGGAGGGGAGTGTGGTGGTCGACTCCCGCTCCCGCTCCCCCGCCTCCTTTGCGCACATGACTGCCTCGCAGAAGGAGGCGACGGCCGTCCATCCAGGATCGCCCCCGACCATGGACAGAACCAGGGCCGGGAGCGTCAGGTCCACGCCGATTTGGGCCTGTGCCGAGGGTGCGGCGCTCCTCGCGCCACGCAGGGCACACGGCGACAGTGTGGTCCACCGTGTCCTCCTCGTCGCCCACGCCGCAGTGGTGGCACGCCGACGTTATTTCCTGCCCTATGCGACACAGGTACCTCCCCAAGCAACCGTGCCCCGAGAGGACCTGCGTCAGGCGGAAGGTCAGGGTGCCGTGGCGCCTTGCCAGCCATTCGGCCAGGACGGGCCTCACCGCTTCGATGGTGGCGAGGCTGGCGTTGGGGTGCCCGAGGCGCTCTTTCCACTCCAACGTCTAAACAGCTGAACCAATTTTTATGAGTTTCGGTACAGAGATAGAGTGAACCTTAGAAAAAAGGACATAAGCGACTTTTATTAATGTTTTTTTTTTAAATTTGTATGGCAGAACAAAGTTTGCCGGGTCAGCTAGTACATTTATCTGAAACAAACAAAGCCGGCTTTTATTACATAATGTATAATTTATTACAAAGGAACAGCATACTACCTGACGGTCCACTTATACTTGCGACTCTAGGGGCACTGCTAATACGCCGTCCGCGCAGGGAAATTGGAACCTCGGTCACTTGAGTTGGAACATAACACGGGGTAATTATGGTGGCATGCTTGGACCCAAGTTTGCAGCCCTATCACATAACTGGAGTTGTTTTGATTCTTAGCCCCTGCACGGATAAACATTAAACAATATACATTTATATTCTTAAATATACAATATTATTATGACTGTAATAATACAACGCGTACATAGCAATTATTCTGAGAACAGTGTGTTATTAGAAACACACAAAGAAAGCCTCATAATGCGACCATGTGTACACTGCTGTACCATGTGTGCGTAAGTAGGCCAACGAGACAGAGGGCCTTTATAGGTAGGATATAGGTCAGCATGTCTTCCCCTATTAGCAAATAGCGCGACAAACTAACGTTGTGTAAACATTGTTATAGAATATTATCAAAGCCGGCAACTTGATGAAACGTCATGGATTTTGGTGCTGTAATGCGATGAGTTTGAAATGTGTTGTAATAATATATTATTTAAGGAAAATAATCAATAATAATATTTTTTAAGAGTGATTGAAAATATAACTTCATTTTATTATGGAAAAGTAAGGAGTAAGTTTTATGATATAAATTATAAATAATAATAAATACCCTAACCACCTATTGGGACATTTCACACAACGCCATCTAGTCCCAAACTAAGTTGCATGGCACTTGTGTTATGGGTACTAGATAACTGATATACTACATACTTTTCTTTTTGTAAATAAATACATATTATATATAAACACTAAGGCGCTAGACGGGAATCGAACCCGTGACCTCCGCAAACTTACCGACGTGGGTTAGCCGTTACCACAGATTAATAAATAGTTACTACGTAACCGTTACTGGCGTAACTCGTCAAATGATAACTCTACTTTCATGAATTTTAAGTATACCATACTAATATTATCAATGTGAAGGTAAGTTTGTTTGTTACGCTTTCACGCGAAAACTACTTAACCGATCATCATGAAACTTTGTACACATATTCTTGGAGGTATTAGAAGTAATATAGGATACTCTTTAACGAAAAAAATTACGAAGATATTTACCATTTCTCATTTTTTTTTTCAATTTAATTTTGCCTGTTACTCGCCCAGCGGAGCGGTCGTGATCGGCTAGTAAGTAGCGTTCCATCTGGTCCCAAAGTAAGTAGCGTTTATTTATTGCTATGGAACAGAATACAGGCTGTCACTTAATAATAAGCAGTTACCGTCGCCTAGACTGCGACCGCCCGTATAGGTGAACCAGGGTCAATTATACCACAACACAATACAAGGTTATTATGGCGCCATATTTAAAGACGAGGGATGGTAGCCATCCAGATGGACTTGGACCTAGCTAGAGTCGTGTGGTCGCCTTTTAGATCAGCGCGCCACCAAATGCATGCACATTCAAACTTTTTCATTATATTTACAATTTATTTTCAATAGGGAATATCCTAAATAATAGTAATAGTTTTATCCAGGCAGGGGCGGAGAAAGAATACTGACCTCTGCGGCCGGGGTCGACCTGTCGTAAAAGTAGCTACGTGGTAGAGCCCCAAGCCAGTCTGGATAGCGACCACCTTTGGTTTTAAGTATGCCGCCATAGTAACTTTGTGTTGTGTTTTGGCATTAGTGACCCAAGTTCTTGTACCCTTATTGGCGTATCTGGTGTTGCAAACACCCATAGGCGACGGTAACTGCTAGATTCTAAGTGGGTCATAAGCCTGTCTGCTGTACTACAGCAATAAAAAAATTATAAATGCGAAAGTGAGTTTGTTTGTTACGCTTTTACGTTTAAACTACTGAACCAATTTTGATGAATTTCAGTATAGTTATAGATTTCATTTGGCAGAACAACGTTTGTCGGGTCAACTAGTAAATCATAAATATAGAAATATACAAAATAGTTAAAACAAGTATGCTCAGATTATTAATAACTACTTTAAAAAAAACATTTGAAAACACATAATACATGTCAATTCGTGAGAATGTGAAAGTTAAAAGGAAGTTACCGCATAATTAGTAATTGGGTCGTAAAATTGAAAGTTAATTTACTTAAATGCACACTTGATAAGCGAAATATGATATGTGTGAACTTTCCTTTGTTAAACTCTAGTTGACCCGGCAAGCGTTGTTCTGCCATATGAATAAAAATCCAACTAAAAATGAAAAAATAAATAATAGTTTAAAAAAACTAAAAAGAAATAATAATTCTTAGCACAAGAATAAAATTACTGACAAGAAAAATAATGTCATTGTTCTAAAGAGCGTTGGGTACTTTGTACGATATTTTTAAAAGGCATTTCGAAATGAAACTATTTAAAAAAATTTAATGATTGATATCGAGCACTAGAAGCTTTATTTTCAATTACTTAAATCGGAAAGTCATTGGTTTATTCTAAGTCGGTAACTTTTCCGAGAAATGAGCAATTTGGGCGCCTGCTGCCTCCCTTGGATGAGATTGCCGGTTCTCAGGCTTCCTCTTCTAAAATTTCATCTTATTTAAAGTCGGTAACGTATCCGATCGGCGCGCCTGGTAGAATCCATTATTGGTCTTGGCGCAAAGACGCTACCAGTTTAGGAAGACAAAAATCGCTAATCCTGATTATCCTAGTAAGGATAACGGGTCTAACTGTTATATTGAATTGTAATCGGTCCTTGATAAGTTTGCCAAATTTCGAGTTAATCTGACGTTTTGAAGGGGGTCAAAATCATGTTCAAAGTTTCCGTTACATAGGCACATACTACAATACGAATGAAGCTAATAAAAGCGTGTTAAAAAGTAGCCTATGCCCTTCTCTAAGGTTCAATCTATGACTATACCGAAATTAGTAGTTTAGGCGTGAAAGCGTAACAAACAAACAAACTCACTTTTGCATTTATAATATTAGTTAGGATTGTGATTTACTAGAACTATGAAATTTAATATATGTGTACGTATACATAAATAATTATCTATGGTGATCGTTTTGTGTACCTCTGCCGTAATCTTTTAGGTGAATATTTTACACAGATATAGAGAGTTGGACCTTTGAACTCCTTGCGCTAAAATCTCACCTATTAAAATAAGTGATCGGAGATTCGGTACGAAGGCGTAATACGCATACTAACCCCTACAGCTGGGGTCGGCTCGTCGTAAAATGCGACTACACAACCCTAGCTACGTGGCCCGTCTGGAGCCCGTCTGGTTACAAAATAAAATTAAGCCACATTTACTTCATCGATTCTGTAGTAGTTCTAAGTCATGAAGGCTTCCTAAAAATATAGAAACATAGAAGTAGAAGCCTTAAAATAGGTAACGTGATTCCATGAACTCTAAACATTCTTAAAAGAAGAAGAAAAATAATTTTTATAGGTAGTAAAACTTACTCTCGTCTACTTAAAGTATTAAAAATATGTTTTTTACTTATTAGCAATTTAATAAAATAAATCTGCGAAATTTAGGTTACGGCGTCTGCAACGCCCCCTATCTCTAATTAATTTGGGTCTTTGTCCTCATTCGCACTGACTTTCAGACGTACCCGAGCTATTCGAGAAATGTTTTTCGATATACTTATTATGGTAATAAATTTGAATTAAATTCATTTTATTTTGTCTGTTATAATTTATACCAATGTTTTTATAATCTTTTTTCGTTTTGTGATGTATTTAAGAAGATGTTTGATAAGCAAATATAATGGGAATATTCCAAAATTAGGAATTTAAAGAGTTTTACAATTCTAATCTTATGAGTTAATCTATGCATACATTTAATCATAAATATGTTGATGTAAAAAATGAATGATACCAGTAATATAGAAAATAAATTTTATTCAAAAATAAAATTTCGTATTTCATTATTTAATAAAATAACACACCATTTAATTAATGAACCCACTAGGCTTACTATTCCAAATTAGATGTTATTATATGTCTTGGAAACTAGTGCTTTCGGGTTAATTATGCGGGTCTTCTTTTAACTTCGTTGAGGTTTGCAGATTGAATCAAGAAAGTCAACAATTTATAGTGTTAATAAAATAAATAAACAAACATAAATACGTATACCTAATGAATACAATACAACATAATATAAATATATGCATATAATGAGGACAAGACATAAGTTTTTTAACCTGGCCACTTACTGAACGGAACATAAAGTTTATACTTTTGAGAATACAACATTTTTCTACATAAATAACAGTATCATATGTTTCTAACAAATGTGTTAGTTTTTACGTTATCATGCATTAATACGAGATAATTGATGAATTTATCCGTGCAGGGAGAAAGAATACTGACCTCGGCGGTCGGGGTCGGTTTGTCGTAACAGGTGACTAAACAACCTTAGCTACGTGACAGGGCCCCAAGTCCGTCTGGATGGCGACTACCTTTGGTCTTATGTATGTCGCCATAAAACCTTGTGTTGTGTTCCGGCATTAGTGACCCAAGTTCATGTACCCTTATGGGACAGCAACGTGTTCGCGATGCCACTGGCGTTGCAAACACTCATAGGCGACAGTAACTGCTACATTCTAAGCGGGTCGTCAGCCTGTCTGTTGTCCTACAGCAATAAGAAATACTAGATAACTGATATATTGCTTATACATATATCTGTTATAAATAAATAATATAATACTTTAATATCCAGAATTGGTACGGAAATTTAACCCCTGGTCCTTTGTTGCGCATTGGAGGCCGTCATACAGTCAGTTCTGGGAGTCAAGACATATAGTTTAGGTTTTTCTACAGTAACAATATAAGATAATATCAGTGCGGCGAGATGATATAGACGGCATAATAAATAATAGATAATAATCGCGAATACTGCTTAATAAAAAATGTCTCAAAACATTATTAGATTAAAATATATTTAGCGTGTATTTTATATGTATATATAACCTAATTCGCAAACCGATATGCGGCAATAACATGACCGCAATGACACCATAATGGGGTCAAACGAGCGTTGAGCACGAGACTTGTGGTTCACAAATGTGCTGGGATCGAAATTACCAGAAATTACTAGTAATATTTTAAAATGTAAATCTTTAGTGTTTTAGTATAAATAAATTTGTATGACGCACTCCTGTTATGCATATATATGTGAAAAGTTTTCTTTATTAAAACTTAGTAACTTCATGTTAAATGAAGATAACGTAATATGATTTATAAATAAGAATACTTTCAGTACAGTTACTATATACAAGTTTTAAATTATTAATATGCATAATTCCACTATATTACAATAAAAAATTAAAAAAGAAAGAAACTAAAAACACCCAAACTATAAAAAAATTAATTCCAAATCGTTTTCGGCCGGAATCATTCCCAAAACGCTGGCTGCATTACCGCGTTGGATGGCCACACTTATCCTTTGCCCTAAATACAAATCAGCTTCTTGATCCCATGAGACCTCTATCAAGCGTTTTGACAGGTCTCGATAAAGTCTATGTGCTTGTGGACCCCACGGCCCCAGAGTCTCAACACCGATGAATATTTGCGGCTTTTCAGGTCCTCTTGTTTTGCAGCAGCAGCACCAGCTATCAGAGCTGTATCTGGAAGATGGGAAGCCGCTAATGTGTTTACGCAGGTAGCATCCCATATCAGAGGGCATCCCATCCTCCAGGGCACCAATATCATCCCAAGTTAAATTCATATTTCTTTATTAGTTTTTAAATCGAAAATCACAAAATATAGCATAAACTCTTACCGTTGGTCAGACAGTTGATGGTTAAGACGACAGTGCTCTTAAATATCAATGTAGCTCCTATATGTCCATTACTAAACATAGGCCTCCTATAGTTTATGCCACAAATCGTGATCCATTGTTTTCACATGAAACCTTAACCGATAACCTTGCGCAGGTCAACAGTCCATCGGGCTGGGGATCGTTCTACCTTATTGTCGAGACGCGGTTACCATTTCAGGACTTAATCATTCCTCTTCAACTTGTATATTTGTGAACTATGTCGTTCAACATTGTTTAGTGAAAATGGTGTATAATTGACTCAGAACTGAAAACTTTATACACAACTGGGCTAAAATACTTGGCGCCTCGGAAAAACTTTAGAGACAAATTTATTATTATATGTAATACTTACTTACATGTCGTTATCCTAAACTATAGCTATAGTAATTGTGGATGTCCCGCACGTCCAGATCACCCCTGCGTGAGAAAGAAGATGCCGGGGCTCATCGCCCTCGCTGACGGGGAGGCTTTAAATAAGTCTGCAAAAGCGGGGCGTTGGCAGTTGGGACCGCGACCTAACTGCCCTGACCCAAGACGTGCGAAGGAACACCAGGTTTTAGTGGGTATACCAGCGACGTACGTTCCTCAGCCTAGGGAAGGGGACGTACGGGCGGGTTGCACGGGGAGACACTACCCCGTCGCCCATTAATTTTTGTAATTAATTTGTAATAAAGAAAGAATGCTTTCTTTTTAATTGGTTCCCTTAGTTCAACTTTTCATTGACACACATTCATAGCTTTAACATAGTTCGCAACGATTGATTAACATAGTTTGCAAATGATTCGAATAATTCATTGTTACAAATCAAATAGAAGTATAAAATTAGCATTTAATGCGTGTAGAGCGAGCCATTTAAATGTCTTACAAGATTACTAAGAATTTGTCGAGTATTCCTGATTGACAGTGCCCTATGCACAGTAAATATTTGGCTAATGTTAGGTTATATTTAAACTTTACTTAATATTGTAATGAATTGCCAACATTAATCTCTTTTTGTGTGTTAGGGTTGGCGCTGGTAATTAATTTTAAATTTACGAGAATATTTATCCTTTCTTATAAAATTACACTTAAAATATTTTTATACACCTCGACGATGATTTTAAAATCTAAATAATTTTTTGGTACACAAGATATTAACAACAATAAAAATCTGCACTGCTTGTTAACATAGAAATTTTTTGTATATTTTAATGTTTTTTTTTTCTATATCCCATATTCATTCATATTCTTCTATCAATCTGTCACATTTTTGAACCTAATACTTATTTTATTTTACAAATAAAATATAAATGTAATTGCGTAATTTTTTTAACTTTAATTAAATGTATATCTTATCTAACTAAGCTAATTATCTAATAAGCTAAACTAGTGTTGTTGATAATACAAAGACATATGATAATACAAAAAAATATAATTACACTCTTAGATTAGCGTTAAGAGTGTAATTATAATTTTAAGATTAAAAATGAACATTTAAACACCTAACAAAAGAGGCTTTTAAGAGATCTGATTGCCGTGACATTAGTTGTCCACGACCGCTAAAAATGTAATATTAATTATTTAATTCATTTCCCTGATCTGAGTATGCAATCAAAGTTAGGTTTAGCTATGCTATGTCATCCGTGTTAGGGTGTCATAGTTTTTTTATTGCTGTAGAACAGCTAGAATTTAGCAGTTACCGTCGCCTATGGGTATTTGCAACGCCAGTGGCATCAGGAACACGCTGCTGTCGGGCCAAACCATTTCTCCGTTGACGCAGGCACTAGGCATTAGAAGTCAGGAAAAAAAGAGACATATAAACCAACAAAAAAAATTTTTTTTGCTGTAGGACACCAGGCAGGCTGACGGCCCACTTAGAATTTAGCAGTTATCGTTGCCTATGGGTGTTTGCAACGCCGGTGGCATCGCGAACTTGGGTCATTATTGCCGGAATACAACATAAAGTTATTATGGCGGCATACTTAAGACCAAAGGTGGTCGCCATCCCGACGGGCTTGAGGCCCTACCACGTAGCTAGGGTGGGTTGTTTTGTCACCTTTTACGACAAGCTAACCCCGACCGCAGTGGTCAGTATTCTTTCTCCGCCCCTGCAGGGATAAAATATAATCTAAGTAAACATTTTATAATAATTTATTGGCAAACCATTTGTCTCGTGAAGAGATCGTGGCCCGACTTGTCAGCTGCCTAACACTACATAGTTTGCCTTATTAATGATCCTTTATTTAATACGAGAATATAAAGTCGCAAAGATTCAGTTACGCGAAGACGAACTGTTTTCCTATGCGAGAAGCAGGGATTTCAGACAGAACCAATATGTAAAATATATACTACTAGCAGCCCGTCCCAGCTTCGCACGGGTATTTAACAAAAAATTAAAAATTAAACCCTTCTATTTCGGTCTCGGGGAAAAACCTCTCTTGACGGGTTATCCCGGCCCGGGGGGACAGAGGGATATAAGGGACTCCGGAAAAGATGTTCGACCCACTAAAAAACCCCGCTGTTCTCCTATCGTCTACGCCCGGGCCCACGGATATATGGCCTGCCGATCTCGTGGCCCGGGCCGGCGCTGGCCCACGCTTTGTCTTAAAGCGGGCCCCTTCTAAAGTACTGGCGCTAGGGGGTCAGGGTTTCGTCCCCCCGGCGCTCTCTTGTAACAACTCTAGGAGTTGAGGGGGGCTGTGGAACAGCACGCGGCCTTCTCCCTCGCGGCAATAGTGCGGGCGGCGGATCCTCCCCCGAGGAGCCACCCGCGGCCGTTTTCTACGTCGGCCGGAGATCGTTGCCCGCCCTCCGGCACCGACGACGCGGCCTACGTTGGCGGGAGGGGAGTGCGGTGGCGGACTCCCGCTCCCGTTCCGCCGCCTCCCTTGCAGACACTACTGCCTCGCAAAAGGAGGCGACGGCCGTCCATCCAGGATCGCCCCCGACCATGGACAGAACCAGGGCCGGGAGTGACAGGTCCGCGGCCAATTCCGGACGGGACTCGCATCCCCGTCGCGTGCTAGTCAGGCGTGGGTACGACTACCAGACGACACTCCAGAAAAAGCAGAGTCGCCTGACATCGTAGCCGGCCCAGCAAGACCAACCGACAGCGAGGATGCAATTCCCGCCCCGGGAACACTCTCTGTGCAGGCGCAGTCGAAATAGGCATGGTTTCGACTACCAAATCAGGTCCCAGGGTAGAACCCGGGACCCCAATCAGTATTCGCAACCATCCCACCGGGGACCACGCCACGAACAGAGAGCTAAGTTGGAAAGGATGTAAGAGGTAGACGGAAAGAAAGGTAGGACTCTGTCGCCTCGAACGGAGAGGGGAGTGAAGCGACGGATGCTCGGGCACCTCGGGTACGCACACCCGTGCACTCCTCGGACAGAGGAGCGCCCCTGAGGGCAAACCCTAGAAGGGTTACTAAAAAAATAAAATTATAAAGAAAGTTTGAATATTATTATTTCTATGAGCTTTTTTTATTTTAATGATTTTTTATGTTATTACTTTTTATTTATTTCTCGTTATTTTTTAATAAGTATTCTAATTTTTGTAAAAACCCCAGTGACGCACGCCTACATTGCATAAGGTGCTGCCTAGCTAGCCGAACAGGGTGAGCGGCTACCACGCAACATTTTTCTAATACTTACATTTTTAAACTCGTGATATCTTTCGAATGGAATATCCGAATTGAATAATTCAAAAAGTTATATAAAGGTATTGAAACAGTTTTGAATATGAAGTAATTTATTTTGATAAGGATTAATACCAAGATCCAAATAAAGAGTCTTTTCTAGGGGCGGCATTTCAATTAAATTTTTAAAATATAAGAACACTTATTGTGGCATAACTATAATAATTAGACATATGCTGTCGGGACACTTTTTGTAAATAATGATGTGTTTTGCAAAGTTGTAGTACATTATTTTATTCTATCATCAATAGTTTTCGCAACGCACGCGATTTAAATAATATTTTAGGTAATTTTTTTACACTTTGGGTTACATTATTGGAGTTTAGTAAGGATCCCTAATTTTTTTGAAAATATAATATAGCCTATGTCACCCGGGGATAGTGTAGCTTCCCAACAATGAAAGAATTTTTTAAATCGGGTCAGTAGTTTCGGAGCCTATTCAAAGCAAGCAAACAAACAAACAAACAAACAAACAAACAAACAAACAATCAAATCTTTCCTCTTTATAATAGTAGTATAGATTAGGTACTGAAAAATCCAGTAGTAAAAAAAACTTATATATAGGTAATGTGGCAACCCTATGAAATGGCGTGCCCTATCTCACAACCAGATATGCTTGGTGCCTATTGTTCTACATGCCCTATACAACGTAGCGACATTACTTACATTGTTCTAGCATTGTAACAATGATGTTTAGATAAACATACCTTTTACATGGGTTATTTGTTCGTAATAAAAATGTTTAATTGTAGTTAATATTAATTTGCAAGTAATACATTTAATGTGAGAAAATTATAATATTACGATTGACAATAGGAATCCTATATAATTGGAATATATTCTTAGTTAGTAAATAAGAATAAATAAGTAACCAGAAATGTTGGAAATATATTTTAGTATATAATTACTAACATTGAATTATGTTAGAACTTTATTTAAGTAGCATAAAGTAAACGTAGTAAACATAAATTATGTGCTAGACGATAAGATTCTCAAAAAAAAAATGTACAAAAATGTAGAGAAAAAACTGTGTTATGTATGTATATAACATGTACATAATTTTCGTCGTTTGTTTTATCGTTTTACGCTTCCTTTACTACCTACACTTTGGCAGTACCAAAAGGTGCCAGAATTATTTCATCGATACAGTACTATCAGTTACATTGAACTCTTTCGTAAGAAAATACTAAGTGAATCTTAAAATACATCTGCTAATTATTTATAGTTCTAATAATATAGGAGATTGCACGCACCTGTTTTAGTACATGCATATTGAAATTTAGTTGTCTATCCGTTGACTGAATGTCTACCTTCTGTAATTTAATTTATAGTTATCGAAAGACAACATATATCAATAAATAGTTTGGCAAAATATTTTTACGGCATACAAGGACGACATTTTCTTAAAAATTATAAACATAAGTTACAGATATTATTTAAAATTAGAATTAAGTCTTAGAACTTTAGAATTCATGTTTTTTTTATTTAGATGACGTTATGGTTAAATTAAGTAATCGTGTTCACTAACTGAAATTTATATGTAACAGATTTTTTTTTTACTTATTTCCCAATATAAAGTTATAGTTGAGTATATATTATATAAAATACGTTTCGCAATTTTTTTATCTGGTCTTTAAACTTTAAAAAAATGTAAAAGCATTCTTACAATATGGTAATAAAGAGTTAAAATACAATATTAAAATGTATTCTACTAGGGGATGGTGTAACTGTGTTATTTGAAGGTAATATTATTTTTATTAAAATATGAATAAGCTATGGTAAAAACAGAAAAAAACTATACTTATAATGTATATGTAGATTATTAAAACCTTAACAATTACCGCGTGGAATAACTAGTGCATTCGGTTTCATCTCACGGACAGGCATAGTCAATAATTGCACACGTGAAACATTGGGTGTTATTTTTTATCAAGTGTTTAACTATAAAGGAACCCTGTACTTAATAATACAGGTGCTACGTAGATAATTCTCGTTTTATTATCTATACTACTATTATAAAGAGGAAAGATTTGATTGTTTGTTTGTTTGTTTGTTTGTTTGTTTGTTTGTTTGTTTGTTTGTTTGTTTGCTTTGAATAGGCTCCGAAACTACTGACCCGATTTAAAAAATTCTTTCATTGTTGGGAAGCTACACTATCCCCGGGTGACATAGGCTATATTATATTTTCAAAAAAATTAGGGATCCTTACTAAAACTCTAATAATGTAACCCAAAGTGTAAAAAAATTACCTAAAATATTATTTAAATCGCGTGCGTTGCGAAAACTATTGATGATAGAATAAAATAATGTACTACAACTTTGCAGAACACATCATTATTTACAAAAAGTGTCGCGACAGCATATGTCTAACTATTATAGTTATGCCACAATAAGTGTTCTTTTATTTTAAAAAATTAATTGAAATGCCGCCCCTAGAAAAGGCTCTTTATTTGGATCTTGGTATTAATCCTTATCAAAATAAATTACTTCATATTCAAAACTGTTTCAATACCTTTATATAACTTTTTGAATTATTGAATTCGGATATTCCATTCCAAAGATATCACGAGTTTAAAAATGTAAGTATTAGAAAAATGTTGCGCGGTAGCCGCTCACCCTGTTCGGCTAGCTAGGCAGCACCTTATGCAATGCAATGTAGGCGTGCGTCACTGGGGTTTTTACAAAAATTAGAATACTTATTAAAAAATAACGAAAAATAAATAAAAAGTAATAGCAAAAAAAATCATTAAAATAAAAGCTCATAGAAATAATAATATTCAAACTTTCTTTATAATTTTATTTTTTTAGTAACCTGACGCAAATAGAAGGGTTTGCCCCCAGGGGCGCTCGCTCCTCTGTCCGAGGAGTGCACGGGTGTGCGTACCCGAGGTGCCCGAGCATCCGTCGCTTCACTCCCCTCTCCGTTCGAGGCGACAGAGTCCTACCTTTCTTTTCGTCTACCTCTTACATCCTTTCCAACTTAGCTCTCTGTTCGTGGCATGGTCCCCGATGGGATGGTTGCGAATACTGATTGGGGTCCCGGGTTCTACCATGGGACCTGATTTGGTAGTCAAAACCATGCCTATTTCGACTGCGCCTGCACAGAGAGTGTTCCCGGGGCGAGAATTGCATCCTCGCTGTCGGTTGGTCTTGCTGGGCCGGCTACGACGTCAAGCGACTCTGCTTTTTCTGGAGTGTCGTCTGGTAGTCGTACACACGCCTGACTAGCACGCAACGGGGATGCGAGTCCCGTCCGGAATTGGCCGCGGACCTGTCGCTTCCGGCCCTGGTTCTGTCCATGGTCGGGGGCGATCCTGGATGGACGGCCGTCGCCTCCTTTTGTGAGGCAGTAGTGTCTGCAAGGGAGGCGGCGAAACGGGAGCGGGAGTCCGCCACCGCACTCCCCTCCCGCCAACGTAGGCCGCGTCGTCGGCGCCGGAGGGCGGGCAACGATCTCCGGCCACCGTAGAAAGCGGCCGCGGGCGGCCCCTCGGGGGAGGATCCGCCGCCCGCACTATTGCCGTGAGGGAAAAGGCCGCGTGCTGTTCCGCAGCCCCCCTCAACTCATAGAGTTGTTACAAGAGAGCGCCGGGGGGACGAAAGCCTGACCCCCTGGCGCCAGCACTTTAGAAGGGGCCCGCTTTAAGACAAAGCGTGGGACGGCACTGGCCCAGGCCACGAGATCGGCAGGCCATATATCCGTGGGCCCGGGCGTAGGCGATAGGAGAACAGCGGGGTTTTTTAGTGGGTAGTCGGATGGTTGAACATCTTTTCCGGAGTCCCTTATATCCCTCGGTCCCCCCGGGCCGGGGGAACCCGTCAAGAGAGGTTTTTCCCCGAGACCGAAAAAAAATAGAAGGGTTTAATTTTTTGTTAAATACCCATGCGAAGCTGGGACGGGCTGCTAGTATTTAATAATTTAGCAGTTTCGATACGTCGATTCTCTGAATCTGTCTTACTTTCGGATGTCAATAAAACTCTTTTTCTTTTCTGTCCTGGACGATTATTTATAATATTCTCCTCTTTACTAACGCTTTGTGATTCCAATTCACTTGTTGTAAATATCTCTTTATCTGTTTTCGAGTAAAAAGGAACTTGAATAGAGATAACAGGTTCAATCTTTACCTCCATTTCAATTCTTTGTAATTTTTTTTCTTTTGTACGTTTCTGTGTTCACTAAATTCAGGCATTTGATTCAGTTGACCATCTTTAGCAAAAAAATTGACTTGATGTTTCTTTTTTAATTTAGAAATAATAATTCTATTTTCAAATTTAGTTGTTCTAATTTTATATTCAGATTTAGAAGTTAAATGCTATACAAATTTATTACATGTATGTCACCGCCTTTTTTTTCTCTTTTGTCAAAATATAGGAGAAGCACCGACAGTAAGAGGGGCGAGGCGTAATTTTTCTGATACCGTCCTTCTACAACTACTAGAAATGAGACAGAGTGACTAAGTAATATTTTTTAAACCATACGACTTGTATTTTCATGATATTAGTAAATCTCAGTTTCATCACAAACTTTGTACCTCGAGATCAGCTTGGTTAGGTTACTTGGTTGGTACACATGGTGAAATTGATAAGTACATCTTTTCGAAGTAAAGTTACGAGCAATTTAAAAATTCCCTGTACATCCTCCGACCATCCCATGATTTTTAATTTTACCTGTCGTTAATTGGTCCTTCGTCGTTTGGAAAAAAAACTGGTCTGCACTGAATGAAGGTTCGACAACCTACGAAGGTCGCATTTCTCGTAGAATAAAAGGAAATAGTTCGAGGCATTTCTCCAATAAAATTAAAAAAGTTATTGTAGGGTATTTATATTAAATTTGCGGGGTCCCGTATTTAGAAAATTTATGGCTTCGTTCGTTGAAATCTATTATTATTAAAATTTAACGATTAAAATTAAATAATGATTTGAAAAAAATTAGGTATATAAGTAGAAATCAAGTTAGTTACATAATTTTGTTTGCAAACAACATAACACTTAGAATGTGTCCGTATGTTAACTTTTTTTCAAGTAAAACTTGCAAAGTAAAATATTTTTGGTTAAAATTTTATTCTTGACAGTTTATAATAAGATATTACAACTGAAAAGTATTTTATTAATAATTAGATTACAACCCTTTAAAAAATCCAATTTAAAATAAATAAATAAAATAAAATAAATCTGTTTCCTAGCTAAAAATTTTATCCGTGCAGAGGCGGAGAAAGTATACTAACATTTGCGGCCGGGGTCGGCCTGTCGTAAAAGGCGACAAAACAACCCATCCTAGCTACGTGGTAGGGCCCCAAGCCCGTCTAGATGACCTTTGGTCTTAAGCATGCTGCCATAATAACCTTGTGTTGTGTTCTGGCATTAGTGACCCAAGTTCCTGTACCCTTATACGACAGCAGCGTGTTCGCGATGCCACTGGCGTTGCAAACACCCATAGGCGACGGTAACTGCTAAATTCTAAGTGGGCCGTTAACCTGCCTGGTGTCCTACAGCAAAAAAATTTTTTTTTGTTGGTTTATATGTCTCTTTTTTCCTAACTTCTAATGCCTAGTGCCTGCGCCAACGGAGAAATGGCTTGGCCTGACGTCAGCCCGTCGCTTGTATTGGGGCGAGCCTTTTCTATGGTGTGCGCTAGTGGGTGAGGAATTCCACCCACTCAGTGCTCCTTTACCTCCGTACCACATAACGAATCACTATAATTTATACTATCAATACGATTATTTTTCATTATTTTTTCTTCTCCTACTCATCCCGTATTCATTATAGATTCATGATGATTTATTTTGTGAATGGTGGTAATAACGGGTCTGTAGAAATAAGTTCTCTTCATAAGAATAACCTTGGGACTAAAAGAAATAAAGAATAAATCATTTGGATTTTGAGTATAGTCTTGCACATTCTTGAGTTTTTTTTCATTATTCCTATTATCCCAAAATATGTTATTTTAGGATTATTTATAATATATGTAAATTATTTTCAATATATTCGTATAATTATATTAAGTTATTAAAATCTCTCCCAAAACATTTTATATATAATGGATCTCCAACAGATCTCTAAAAAAAGTATTCAAGTAAATGTCAGAGTTTCACGATGCTAATTGAGAAACGGGTTCCTCAGGTCTATGTACACTTGTTTTACTATCATTAAATAAACAGTTGCAAATGGGACTTGTATAAAGCTTTTGAAATCTTTCCAACAATTTCTTACCAAGGTTAAATCTTACCAAGGTAAGAAGAAGGTATCAAGATTGCTATCATATTCAAATTTGTTAATTGACTACATGTGAATCGTGACCCATTTACGGTATAGTAAAATTTTTTATCAAGTACTAAACTATTTTTCCATACCGCTTCCATCGGAGCACGCACGTGGACTAAGGCCTCTAAAAATATACCACAATTGTTAGGTTAAGTCAACCAGAAGGTTGAAAGAGAAGCGTGTTACTGAACAAAATGGTCTGTTGAAGATTTTGGGAAATTGATAAGATATATTAGAAACTGAGGCTTTTTAATTCATTGACAAAATCTTCTTTAGTTTTTGACTGCATAACGAGCCACACGAAAAAACAGCCAAATTATATTTTTACCAAATTGCCTGCTATCGAACTAAAGCCCTAGTAAGAAAATTTTCATGGCGTGGGTCATCATGTCATTCTTTATGTTAATTCAAATTATTAATTCAAGTTACTAGAAAAAATATAAGCAAAATATCACTCACCACGAGATGAGAACAAAACTATATACCCGATAGACTTGAAATTTAGCTTAGTAATTTGGCCACTCATTTCGCGATGTGCGAACTCAATAAGAACGGATTTACAGAAATCCTATCCAAAATGTTTTTTAAATGTATGTATATAGGTATATTAGACCAACGTTTGCTGGGTTAGCTAATTATAAGAACACGTTTTTCTTTACTCTTACATTACGACTTACGAAGACAGCTTGAATTCTGTTGATCATTAATAGCTTTATTGCCTGCCTAAAATGGGTAAACAATAAGAAAATTTGCATAATTTATAATATTAAAGAGGTAGATAACATAGACAAGTATTAAAGAACGCCTTAAGGCGCTAACGTCTTATTTCAAAGCCTTCAAGACATATCTATGATTATCTATTCATTCGTTGAACAGATAATTGGAATCAACTCGAATTATGATAATTTATGATTGCCTCATGACTATATTTTATGGTGAGTTTATAATAGATACTATATACACACGTCAAAAAAGTCTAAGCAACATGTACTAATTTAAATTTTAGGATGGTGGATAAGCCGCTGTATGGATAAACTTCCTGAATGCACCTGAGCCTTTCAGTATTTCCGGGCCGACGATACACTCGCATCCTTCCTGTATCAGGCCTAAACCCGAATCGCGACTCATCGGAAAAACATAATTTTATCCCATTGTTCCTGGGTCCACGTTCTGCGTTCTCTACACCATTCATGTCGACGAGCGCGATTCCGGTGACGTATCGGTGGGCACCTAATTGGGCATCGAGCTTGTAGTCCGTACTCATGCAGTCGATTTCGCGAAGTTTGGGGAACACCACTTGAATTTTGTAGCCTCAAACTTATATCTCGAGCGGTTAACATCGGCTGGCGTCTTGCAGTTAGTTGTATGTACCGGTCTTGCCGAGTGGTTGTAATCCTTTTACGCCCTAGATGCTGTTCAGTGGGTTCCCTTGTATTATTGTAGCGCTGCCAAAGACGACAAATAACACTTCTACGAATGCCAAAATGCCGAGATACCTGAGATTGATTACTTCCCGCTTGCAACACCCCTACAGCTCTTTGCATTTCATTTGCCATCAAATGACGTCGCTCCATGACGTAAAGAATATCTAACAATTCAATTTTGTCGCTAACTTTATTTAAATGGTTGGTAAAATTATAAAATCAAGACTAAACGTAGCAATAAAAACGCACTTAAATTCAAACAAATTCCCTTTCATTTAATTTTATGAAAAAAACAAAACATAATCGAAATTTTTTTTTATAACCAGCCAGTATGTCATCAATAACAAAAAAGTTTACATACCTACGCACTTTAAGTGAGTAAAGACTTAGAAATTAATTAGTATAAACGGTAAATTTGTAATATCATGCATGTTGCTTAGACTTTTTTGATGTGTATATATGATATAACATAATTTATAAATTGTTTTCTGGGCATATTTAATGGAACAAGTTTAGGACTGTGAAGTCGTGTAAGATAAATATCTCGTTGGAAACAAATGTAATCTGAGGAAAAGTATTTAACTCACCGATGTTCATAAATATCTGTAGAATTACTACTAATCACCGATATTGTATCATAATCATATCATAAATCTCGTCTCTTTTGGTGTTTTTGTGAAAGTCAAAACGTTCAATTCAACGATAGAACCGCAATATTTCCTTTTCAAACTGGATATTGCACGTCAGTCATTTAAAAAACTAAATCAAGCCACTGATTGTATTTTTTGGCCACAGTCCACATGATAGCAAGTGGTCACAAACATTTATAAAAGTCAACGCGCTGCCGACCTTTAAGAATTTTTTGAAAAACTCCATATCGTACCGCGATGGGAAATCATCAGCTGGAAGCTCATTGCAAATCCAGAGAGTACGCAACATGAACGTTGCAAGTTATATTATATTTTACAAATTATTCTAATTAATTTTCAATGAAAACAAAGTACATGACACAACGGTCTTAGCGCGTCAAATGGTCTGCGTGGGTCACAGGTTCGACTCCCGTTCTGAGTTTGAAAAGATAAGTATACTCGTTTAAGTAGTATATTAGTTGCCTAGTACCTGTTTTTTTTCTCGAGCAATAACTCCTTTGTGTGGCTTCCTACCCATAGGGGAAGGGGTCTGGGATGTGTGGGATTTGGAAATCTAATGGGTACTCCATTAAACAATCCAGTGAGAATCCCCGCTATGCTCATATCGTCTAGTGTCTGAGTCGACTGATAACTGACCTGCCGGTGCCAATCTCAAATTGAGGGGGCATGCAGAGCAGCACGTGTGCCCTCACGTCCATGGCGTTGGTGCGGGAGGTGGAATCTCCCCCGAGATGCCATTTACGTCCGCTGTCTACGGCGGCCGCAGGTCGTTGCTGGCTTTTTCGCTTCCACTCCCGCTCCTTTGCGGATATAACTGCCTCGTAGAAGGAAGCGACGGCGGTCCATCCAGGTTTGCTCCTGACTATGGCTTTAACAAGGCCGGGAACGAGAAGTCATTTGTCTAATAACCATGTTGTTTACTTTGGGACTACTTAGATGAACTCTATATAGAGTTTTATTCACACAGAGCCATCTAGATAAATTTATTTAGTTTTATTATAATTAAAAATATAAAATATCATCTATAATATATACTATAAATTAAATATAAAATTATACTTCTTATTCAAGAAACTACCACTTAGAACCACTTAGAAGTCAAATCAAGTAGACGTCAGGACGAAGTATCTTAGAAATAAATACTGTGTAGCGAATCATAACTGAGTTAGCAAAATGACAGTAAAAAATATGACAGGTGTGCCTGTAACCATATTAGAGCGCTGCAACGGACACCTATGGGATGTAATTAGCTTTGAATGGAGTTGTTTTACTCTTGTTTACTTAACTGTTTAATAAAGGATGTTGGGTTGTCTTTACAGTGTACGAGCGCAAGCGATTTTATTTTGACCATTTCTCACAAGCATCTTTTTACAAATCAATACAACCGTATTTAAAACTAATTCGGACATTGGGGTACTCTTTTGAATTGTCACAGACATGAATTTCTGCTTCTTTATGCCCTCATCCCATATTATAAAGGCTCTTCTGTTAGCTATCTTCTCAAAATCCACACCTTAATTCCCCATATAATCTTTTACACAATTCGTGCATATTTTGTTCACATTCCTATAATTTATTTGATACTTGATAGTTTTCACTTCGCATTAAATAGATCTACCACACTAGGCTTACACTTTTTAGGTTATTGATCACAGCCACTATTTTAAAGCTTACACTGAAATTCTATTTCATTTTATAAGCTGAGCTGAATTTCAGCGCGTCTATTTGTGTTGATAATGGAAACTTGGTATTGTAGTAACAATGGAAATTAAATAATATTATTATTGTATTATTGTAACAATAATAATACAATAATAAACTATAACGTTCCCTTTGTGGGTTCGTGCCATCCCCGGTACCAGTGATCTCGGTATATAGGTGATACTTGGCTATCACGTACATTTAACGATGGAGTAAATTTTTTTTTAAATCTAGCAAGAGGCCTCGTGGCCACAGTTCGATGCGCTGGTCCGACCAAATACGCACCGCCCTGGATACTACGGTTTACAATGCGTTGCACGTTGCTGAAAACAGAGGAAGATTGTCATAATATGAGGAATGTGACTCAAGGAGGACGACTTTTCTTTTACAAATAAATAAACATTTTATTTTTTTATCCGTGCAGGGACGGAGAAAGAATACTAACTTCTACGGTTGGGGTCGGCCTGTCGTAAAAGGCGACAAAACAACCCACCCTAACTACGTGGTAGGGCCTCAAGCCCGTCTGGATGGTGACCACATTTGGTCTTAAGTATGCCACCATAATAAACTTGTGTTCCGGCATTAGTGACCCAAGTTCCTGTACTCTTATGTGACAGCAGCGTGTTCGCGATGCCACTGGCGTTGCAAACACCCATAGGCGATGGTAGCTGCTACAGTATGCTATCATACAACAATAAAAAGATATATATATATATATATATATATATATATATATATATATATATATATATATATATATATATATATATATATATATATATATATATATATATATATATATATATATATATATATATATATATATATATATAAGAAGATGTAGTGACAAAAATTGAGAAAGGTATGCTGAGATGGTTTGGCCATGTCGAGAGAATGAATGAAGAACGATTGACGAAAAAAGTGTATAAAGCGAGTGTGAATGGAAGTTTTGGAAGGGGTAGACCTAGGCGGACGTTTCGAGATCAAATCAGGGACGTCTTGAAAACAGGCCAGGTCAAGAGTACCCTAAACCGAAGGGCATGTATGAAGGGAATAATGAAAGTGGACGAAGCGAAACAAGTATGTAAGGATCGTAGCAAGTGGAAAGAAGTGGTCTCTGCCTACCTCTACCTCTGGCTACCTCGGGAAAGAGGCGTGATTATATGTATATATATATATATATATATATATATATATATATATATATATATATATATATATATATATATATATATATATATATATATATATATATATATATATACCTAGTCAGGTCATAAGTATTGTCACACAGTAAAAACTTTTCTTTTAGAATGCTGGCCACAAAAAAGTTTATTGAATTCGAATTTCGAATTGTTCATGAAAATAAAAATGTATAACTTTTAGAATTTTACTCATTTTTAAATATGGAGTGGACGCTTAAAGAAGACCGTGTTGCAGTTATTGCGTTGCATCGTTACAGTTACGCGCCAATTCAAATTTTTAACATACTGAAAAATTTGAATATAACCAAAAGATTCGTTTATCGTACCATCAAACGATACAATGAAGACTCTAGTGTAGATGACAGGTCAAGAAGTGGTCGCCCTCGGTCTGTTAGGACTCCAGCAGTGATAAAAGCTGTGAAGGCACGAATTCAAAGAAATCCCAAACGTAAGCAGAAACTGTTGGCCCTTCAGATGGGGTTAAGCAGAACCACGGTGAAAAGGGTGTTAAATGAAGACTTAGGGCTTCGGGCATATCGAAGAAAAACAGGACATCGTTTGAATGCTCGTCTAATGGACCTGAGACTGAAGAGATGCCGCGCTTTGTTGAAGCGGTACGCGGGAAAAAAATATCGGGAAATTCTTTTTTCGGATGAAAAAATGTTTACCGTAGAAGAGAGCTACAACAAACAAAATGATAAGGTGTACGCACACAGTAGTGAAGAAGCGAGCAACCGTATTCCGCGTGTCCAACGAGGTCATTTTCCATCCTCGCTCATGGTATGGTTGGGAGTTTCTTATTGGGGCTTAACAGAGGTACATTTTTGTGAGAAAGGTGTAAAAACGAATGCTGTTGTGTATCAAAATACAGTCCTGACGAACCTTGTGGAACCTGTTTCTCATACCATGTTCAATAACAGGCACTGGGTATTCCAACAAGATTCGGCGCCAGCTCATAGAGCGAAGAGCACACAAGACTGGCTGGCGGTGCGTGAAATCGACTTCATCCGGCACGAAGACTTGCCCTCCTCCAGTCCAGATTTGAATCCGTTAGATTACAAGATATGGCAACACTTGGAGGAAAAGGCGTGCTCAAAGCCTCATCCCAATTTGGAGTCACTCAAGACATCCTTGATTAAGGCAGCCGCCGATATTGACATGGACCTCGTTCGTGCTGCGATAGACAACTGGCCGCGCAGATTGAAGGCTTGTATTCAAATCACGGAGGTCATTTTGAATAAACTTTAATGTCATAAGAATCTATGTTTTGTTAAGTTCATTTTGGTATATGAATGGTTACATAATTAATAAACTTGTTACAATTATTTTACATTAAACATGTGACAGAATTTATGACCTGACTAGGTATATATATATTTATTTATTTATTGGAATTGGGAATCGAACACGTGAAGGAAAAAAGCAGGCGTTCCGACGTATGTTCGTTGTTACGGCACGGACCGCCAAAAGAAAAGCTGACAACAACTTACTTTTACTGTATCTATGAAAAGTAGATTTCTATTTAAAACCGTAGAAATGAGATGATATGACTTAATTATTCCCAGAATTTCGGGATTTGAACAAGAATGCAGAATAAATATATAACGTTGATATCGCTCTCCGCTCTGCTTGTACTTTGACATTAATTGAACATCAATAAAGGTTGTCAATCGTGCCTCCGGTGACACCGGATGCGACTCGGACCATCTGCAGTTCCGATCCAACCAAATGGGTATGAAAATAATTTTTATTTCATTATGAATAAATTAACACGAGGCTTTTTATTTATTTGAACATTGTTTTCCAGTTGTTCAGTCGTTCTTAGAAATATGTACATATGACTAATATTGCTTATTGTTTACTGAAATGTTTTTACAAATATCCGCAAAGTATTTGAAAACTTTTAAATTACTAATTTTCTTAGTACACTGGCAGAACATGAAGGCTTTAGGGAAAAATAATGAAAAAACCACATAAAGAACCAGATGATTTCGTATTATTGTATAGTTACAAGTTTCCAGCTGAACTCTGGAAGAAATGCTTACTGAAACAGATATGAAACAATCCTTGACGTCATAAAAGTGCATAAAATTTTCCTTAATAGTGAGTCCTTTTTTATCCTCAGTGATGACTGAGGATGAAAAATTCTATACAAATTGATTCTTCCACCATTAAATATTATTTATTTAATATTTCTTGAATTCGTTACCGATATTATTATTTAAAAAAAAAAAACTTTTTACTGATATAAGAAGCGTATTTATGAAGATATCAATAATGATCGAAACAAATAAAAATTTTATATACGACGTAGCATAATGGCTAACGTAAGTCGGTACGCTTGCGGAGGTCACAAGTTCGATTCCCGTCTCACGTTTGGGTGTTTATGTATAATATGAATTTATTTGCAAAAGAAAAGTATGTATGTAGTATATTAGTTGTTTATTACCTATAGCACAAGTGCTATACTACTTACTTTGGGACTAGATAGCACTGTGTGAAATGTCCGAATATATGTATTAGGCGTTGGACTTAATTCTTAGCGTTTTTTTACTGAAAAATAATTATTATCAATGGAAAAAAAATTACACTAACGAAAGTAATTCCCATCGCTTTCTACTACTTTAGACCATCTTTCGGGCAGGGAACGACCACCGTATCGGAAGAACGCCTCGTCTTTTGATACAATCGACGAATCGACTCATTTTTGACACTCTTCGTAAGAAGTTAACTTTTGCTCAGACAGACTATGAGCCATCGAATCGAGTGATATCTGGAGAATACGGCGGGTGTGGTAGAACTTCCCATTTAAGTGTTTTTAGGTACATTTGTACCGGTTATGCGACGTGAGGACGAGCATTGTCATGCAGTAAAATGACTGTCGTGTCTTACGCAGTATTCCTAATATTTTCCTAATATTTATTTATACATAACGAAATATTTTTTAACATTGTTTTATCGCAATTCTACAATGTCATCGCAAATTAATAATCAAGTTGCCGATATACGGAGGCAAGAACCCTTGGCATACAACTTACATGTTTTAAATTAAATATATTAACATTTTTTTTAATGTGCGTACGGAATAAAACTGACCCACATATGCCCCCAACCCCTCCTCCGAAGTCACGAGGACTCGCTAAGGAGTATTTTTTCGAGAAAAGTGGCCTGCTAGGTGATAGGGCTCAAAAAATGTTTGAATGGCTACCCGGGTAGGCTCCCTCTAAATATGCTGCAATAATAACTTTGTGTTGTATCTCAGGTATCAGTTCCCTACGTGGAAGGCTACGCGTCAGTGATGCCCATAGCGTTGCAAACATCAATTGACTTACTATTATGTTAATATTAAGAGACTTGTTATCCTGTTTGGTGTTCTACAAATATCACAGATTGTAGAAGATCTATCTATATCAGATGCACTTTTAATTAAAACATTTTTTAACTTTTATAGTTTTTTTACGGTTAATGTAAAACGGTCGAACTCTTCCATGGTGATGTTGATAACGCGTTACAAAGTTAGAACCATCAGAAAAATTATTCCTAATGAAATTCATTACTGCCATTATGAAAATTAATAAGCACGCTTATAAACATCTTCGCACATGTTGTGATCACCTTTTCTAACATTGTCACCTTATAAGGCGAATACAGGCGCAGATGAAAATTGCACGTGCATTTATATGTACATTATATACTTTATGTATAACAATAAAAACTGTTTAGTGTATAGTTAGGAAATTAGGGTTCTGTAAAGGTGAGCATTTATTTATTTTTAGTTCTATTAAATGTTCATAAAAAATGTCTTAAACATTACATATAAAAAAATACCTTCATAGAGTGAAAAAGTTTAAAACAATTAATGAAAACGAATTGTGTTTGAAAATGTCGATACTTTACAGTTTGATATATGATAATATATTTTATCGTCATATTTCACCGTTTTAATTAAAACATAAAAATAGTTTCTGTCCATTCTTCTTCTTCCTGTTCTTTTCTTCTACTCTCTTCTGTTAACCGCCAAATCAACAGTTACACCCTTTTTCACCATGTTATCTTTTCTTTGGTCTACCACTGCCTTTGTATCCACATAGTTTTTAACAATTATTATATGGTCTCTGTCAGAAAGTGGAATAATCGTTTTAAAAGGGCGATAAATGAGTAAATAGATATAATTATCCATATTTGTTCAATTCTGGGTGACATGCTGTCTTAGTGGCTACATCAGTAATTTTGTACAGTCTTATAGGCGCTCTCCTCGCTGATGATAAAATATGATATGCATAACTTGGAAATAGTTTTTCTAGCCTAGAAATACGTGGACGTCTATTGTATATTTACAATTAGTTTTATTACAATAATGTGATCCATATACCTATTGCAAGGAATTAAAAAGTGATACATCTGCTTCTTTGGAAAATGGCATGCGTTTAGTTCCGCTACCAGCCAACTCAGAGCTCTGATAACTTCAGATTTAACTGGAATTAAATATTTAGAAGAATAATATTTAACTTCTTCTTCTTACTCTTGCCCTTATCCCACATTATATGGGGTCGGCACAAAATGTTATCTCCTTCCATTCTCCTCTGTCAGTCGTCATTCCAACATTCACACCCATTTTTTCCATTATCATCTTTTACACAATCCATCCATCTTTTCTTTGGTCTACTTCTACTCCTGTATCCATTCACTCTCATTTTTATCATTTTCCTTGTTATATGACATTCTTCCCTGTGCATTACATGGCCAAACCACGCTATTTTATTAGTTTTTAGTTTTTCAATAACTGGCGCTACTTTCACAATTCCTCTAGTTAATATACTCATTTATAATTTTATCCATTTTCGTAACTCCACACATCCATCTCAACATTCTCATCTCCGCAGCATGTAACACCCTTTCGTCCCTCCCCTTTGTGGCCCAGCATTCCGATCCATACAGTACGACAGGTCTTATCACGGATTTATAAATTTTACCTTTGAGTTTAACTGGTGCTCTTGGGTCACATATTGTTCCTGGGACCTGTCTCCATTTCATCAATCCTGCATTAACTATGTATCACATCTCGGCCTATCTTACCGTCGTTATGGATTAATGATTTGAGGTATCGGAAGTTGGAGCACGTTGGCAGCGCCACGACTCCTAAGGTAATCAGGGTGAAGTCGGATATCCCACCAAAATTGCAAAATACCTAGTCAGGTCATAAGTATTGTCACACAGTAAAAACTTTTCTTTTAGAATGCTGGCCACAAAAAAGTTTATTGAATTCGAATTTCGAATTGTTCATGAAAATAAAAATGTATACTTTTAGAATTTTACTCATTTTTAAATATGGAGTAGACGCTTAAAGAAGACCGTGTTGCAGTTATTGCGTTGCATCGTTGCGGTTACGCGCCAATTCAAATTTTTAACATACTGAAAAATTTGAATATAACCAAAAGATTCGTTTATCGTACCATCAAACGATACAATGAAGACTCTAGTGTAGATGACAGGTCAAGAAGTGGTCGCCCTCGGTCTGTTAGGACTCCAGCAGTGATAAAAGCTGTGAAGGCACGAATTCAAAGAAATCCCAAACGTAAGCAGAAACTGTTGGCCCTTCAGATGGGGTTAAGCAGAACCACGGTGAAAAGGGTGTTAAATGAAGACTTAGGGCTTCGGGCATATCGAAGAAAAACAGGACATCGTTTGAATGCTCGTCTAATGGACCTGAGACTGAAGAGATGCCGCGCTTTGTTGAAGCGGTACGCGGGAAAAAAATATCGGGAAATTCTTTTTTCGGATGAAAAAATGTTTACCGTAGAAGAGAGCTACAACAAACAAAATGATAAGGTGTACGCACACAGTAGTGAAGAAGCGAGCAACCGTATTCCGCGTGTCCAACGAGGTCATTTTCCATCCTCGCTCATGGTATGGTTGGGAGTTTCTTATTGGGGCTTAACAGAGGTACATTTTTGTGAGAAAGGTGTAAAAACGAATGCTGTTGTGTATCAAAATACAGTCCTGACGAACCTTGTGGAACCTGTTTCTCATACCATGTTCAATAACAGGCACTGGGTATTCCAACAAGATTCGGCGCCAGCTCATAGAGCGAAGAGCACACAAGACTGGCTGGCGGCGCGTGAAATCGACTTCATCCGGCACGAAGACTGGCCCTCCTCCAGTCCAGATTTGAATCCGTTAGATTACAAGATATGGCAACACTTGGAGGAAAAGGCGTGCTCAAAGCCTCATCCCAATTTGGAGTCACTCAAGACATCCTTGATTAAGGCAGCCGCCGATATTGACATGGACATCGTTCGTGCTGCGATAGACGACTGGCCGCGCAGATTGAAGGCTTGTATTCAAAATCACGGAGGTCATTTTGAATAAACTTTAATGTCATAAGAATCTATGTTTTGTTAAGTTCATTTTGGTATATGAATGGTTACATAATGAATAAACTTGTTACAATTATTTTACATTAAACATGTGACAGAACTTATGACCTGACTAGGTAGATGTTCACTTTTAGTTCTACTCATCTTTAAACCAACACCCTTTAACCTCTCCTGCCATTTAGCTAATCTGCTCTGGACCTCGTGAGCATTTTCTCCATCCAGCACAATGTCATCGACAAACAGCATACACTAAGGTGTCTCCTCCTGTATTCCTGGTGTGACTGCTTCTACCACCAGAAGAAACAGATAGGGGCTAAGAGCCGATCGTTGGTGTAAACCTACCGTAACACTGAACTTATCTGTGACACCAGTAAGGGACCGGACGTATGTACTTGCCTTATCGTACATAAGACGCATAACATGCAAGTACTTCACAGGAACTCCTTTCGCTTTCATGGCCCACCACAAAACCTTTCTAGGATCCCGGTCATATGCCTTTTCGAGGTTAACAAATACCATGTGTAGGTTCTCATGTGCACTTCTGTGTTTCTCGCACAGTTGGCGAAGTGCGAATATGGTATTCATTTCCCGCCGTCCGGGCATGAAAACCAAAATGAGTCTCACCTATTTCGGTCTCCTCTCATAGTCATGTTGCAATTAATTACTTTCTCCCAAATCTTCATTTTTTTTATTGCTGTAGGACAGCAGACAGGCTAACGGCCTGCTTAGGATTTAGCAGTTACCGTCGCCTATAGGTGCATGCACCCATATATATATATATATATATATATATATATATATATATATATATATATATATATATATATATATATATATATATATATATATATATATATATATATATATATATATATATATATATATATATATATATATATATATATATATATATATATATATATATATATATATATATATATATATATATACCTAGTCAGGTCATAAGTATTGTCACACAGTAAAAACTTTTCTTTTAGAATGCTGGCCACAAAAAAGTTTATTAAATTCGCATTTCGAAATGTTCATGAAAATAAAAATGTATACTTTTTCGAATTTTACTCATTTTTAAATATGGAGTGGACGCTTAAAGAAGACCGTGTTGCAGTTATTGCGTTGCATCGTTGCAGTTACGCGCCAATTCAAATTTTTAACATACTGAAAAATTTGAATATAACCAAAAGATTCGTTTATCGTACCATCAAACGATACAATGAAGACTCTAGTGTAGATGACAGGTCAAGAAGTGGTCGCCCTCGGTCTGTTAGGACTCCAGCAGTGATAAAAGCTGTGAAGGCACGAATTCAAAGAAATCCCAAACGTAAGCAGAAACTGTTGGCCCTTCAGACGGGGTTAAGCAGAACCACGGTGAAAAGGGTGTTAAATGAAGACTTAGGGCTTCGGGCATATCGAAGAAAAACAGGACGTCGTTTGAATGCTCGTCTAATGGACCTGAGACTGAAGAGATGCCGCGCTTTGTTGAAGCGGTACGCGGGAAAAAATATCGGGAAATTCTTTTTTCGGATGAAAAAATGTTTACCGTAGAAGAGAGCTACAACAAACAAAATGATAAGGTGTACGCACACAGTAGTGAAGAAGCGAGCAACCGTATTCCGCGTGTCCAACGAGGTCATTTTCCATCCTCGCTCATGGTATGGTTGGGAGTTTCTTATTGGGGCTTAACAGAGGTACATTTTTGTGAGAAAGGTGTAAAAACGAATGCTGTTGTGTATCAAAATACAGTCCTGACGAACCTTGTGGAACCTGTTTCTCATACCATGTTCAATAACAGGCACTGGGTATTCCAACAAGATTCGGCGCCAACTCATAGAGCGAAGAGCACACAAGACTGGCTGGCGGCGCGTGAAATCGACTTCATCCGGCACGAAGACTGGCCCTCCTCCAGTCCAGATTTGAATCCGTTAGATTACAAGATATGGCAACACTTGGAGGAAAAGGCGTGCTCAAAGCCTCATCCCAATTTGGAGTCACTCAAGACATCCTTGATTAAGGCAGCCGCCGATATTGACATGGACATCGTTCGTGCTGCGATAGACGACTGGCCGCGCAGATTGAAGGCTTGTATTCAAAATCACGGAGGTAATTTTGAATAAACTTTAATGTCATAAGAATCTATGTTTTGTTAAGTTCATTTTGGTATATGAATGGTTACATAATGAATAAACTTGTTACAATTATTTTACATTAAACATGTGACAGAACTTATGACCTGACTAGGTAGATGTTCACTTTTAGTTCTACTCATCTTTAAACCAACACCCTTTAACCTCTCCTGCCATTTAGCTAATCTGCTCTGGACCTCGTGAGCATTTTCTCCATCCAGCACAATGTCATCGACAAACAGCATACACTAAGGTGTCTCCTCCTGTATTCCTGGTGTGACTGCTTCTACCACCAGAAGAAACAAATAGGGGCTAAGAGCCGATCGTTGGTGTAAACCTACCGTAACACTGAACTTATCTGTGACACCAGTAAGGGACCGGACGTATGTACTTGCCTTATCGTACATAAGACGCATAACATGCAAGTACTTCACAGGAACTCCTTTCGCTTTCATGGCCCACCACAAAACCTTTCTAGGATCCCGGTCATATGCCTTTTCGAGGTTAACAAATACCATGTGTAGGTTCTCATGTGCACTTCTGTGTTTCTCGCACAGTTGGCGAAGTGCGAATATGGTATTCATTTCCCGCCGTCCGGGCATGAAAACCAAAATGAGTCTCACCTATTTCGGTCTCCTCTCATAGTCATGTTGCAATTAATTACTTTCTCCCAAATCTTCATTTTTTTTATTGCTGTAGGACAGCAGACAGGCTAACGGCCTGCTTAGGATTTAGCAGTTACCGTCGCCTATAGGTGCATGCACCCATATATATATATATATATATATATATATATATATATATATATATATATATATATATATATATATATATATATATATATATATATATATATATATATATATATATATATATATATATATATACCTAGTCAGGTCATAAGTATTGTCACACAGTAAAAACTTTTCTTTTAGAATGCTGGCCACAAAAAAGTTTATTAAATTCGCATTTCGAAATGTTCATGAAAATAAAAATGTATACTTTTTCGAATTTTACTCATTTTTAAATATGGAGTGGACGCTTAAAGAAGACCGTGTTGCAGTTATTGCGTTGCATCGTTGCAGTTACGCGCCAATTCAAATTTTTAACATACTGAAAAATTTGAATATAACCAAAAGATTCGTTTATCGTACCATCAAACAGGACGTCGTTTGAATGCTCGTCTAATGGACCTGAGACTGAAGAGATGCCGCGCTTTGTTGAAGCGGTACGCGGGAAAAAAATATCGGGAAATTCTTTTTTCGGATGAAAAAATGTTTACCGTAGAAGAGAGCTACAACAAACAAAATGATAAGGTGTACGCACACAGTAGTGAAGAAGCGAGCAACCGTATTCCGCGTGTCCAACGAGGTCATTTTCCATCCTCGCTCATGGTATGGTTGGGAGTTTCTTATTGGGGCTTAACAGAGGTACATTTTTGTGAGAAAGGTGTAAAAACGAATGCTGTTGTGTATCAAAATACAGTCCTGACGAACCTTGTGGAACCTGTTTCTCATACCATGTTCAATAACAGGCACTGGGTATTCCAACAAGATTCGGCGCCAGCTCATAGAGCGAAGAGCACACAAGACTGGCTGGCGGCGCGTGAAATCGACTTCATCCGGCACGAAGACTGGCCCTCCTCCAGTCCAGATTTGAATCCGTTAGATTACAAGATATGGCAACACTTGGAGGAAAAGGCGTGCTCAAAGCCTCATCCCAATTTGGAGTCACTCAAGACATCCTTGATTAAGGCAGCCGCCGATATTGACATGGACCTCGTTCGTGCTGCGATAGACGACTGGCCGCGCAGATTGAAGGCCTGTATTCAAAATCACGGAGGTCATTTTGAATAAACTTTAATGTCATAAGAATCTATGTTTTGTTAAGTTCATTTTGGTATATGAATGGTTACATAATGAATAACCTTGTTACAATTATTTTACATTAAACATGTGACAGAATTTATGACCTGACTAGGTATATATATATATATATATATATATATATATATATATATATATATATATATATATATATATATATATATATATATATATATATATACTGACTGTCCCACTTTCAATAAATCAAAGAAAATTTTTGGCCAACGAGACAAAACAACAGCTCCTTTGACGTGATACACCGCACAGTTCTTATAAGTTATCTTCAGTTGCATAACTAGTATAGTATATACAGTATTTATTAGTATAGTACAACAACTTTATTGTTTTTTCAGACATTTCGTCTTACAATGAGTAGAATATTCTTTTTAATATTCAATCCTGGATGACACATAGTTTGTTAATATATTTTTAACATTTGCCGTTCTAACCTTTTGTCATTTATACTTCACTTTTACTATATCAAAATTTATTTCGGAATTATTTTATGGTATTCACTTTATTCGACTGTAATAATTATTGTAATACAGAAATGTTGTAGCTGAAATTTTGTTTGTTAGAGGTCTTTTACTAAATAATTAGGTAGATTAAAGTTATAATTTTTCTTGTAACAGAACTTGTGTTCTGATTGACGGATTTTTAAATAACTTAATGTTTATAAGATAATTATAATATAATTTATTTATATTACAAATTTATTTTCGAGTTTCGTAGTTAGACTTATCAATCTTACACATGAAGCTCACACTTGCACACTTACACTTGCTTCAACCACAAATTTTCCACTTATTAATTAATTCATAATTATAATTGTTAATATAATAAATAATTCATAACATTATGATCAAAAAACTGTTGGAAAAACCAATCAGGAACTTTCTTTGGATTTCTAAAATTAAGATCGGAATTTAAGAAATTAATTTTAAATTGCACGATAATTTAATTAATTACATATACGGTAGACGGTATAATAAAATACGATAACTACTTTTTATTAACTAACATATGCCTTAATAATAAAAACATAATTCTATTAGTTGCAAAACAAGCATTTGCAAGCCTTATAAGGTTAAGGCTGACAATTGAAAAGAAAAATTTTATGAGACCGCGTGAACAAACTTTTACGATGCTGGCAACATATGTAGTTCAAAAAGGCACTTAAACACATGCTTACAATGTAAAATATAAATTGTAAGTAGTTTTTTGTCACGTCTTGGATTGTCTTGTCGAATTGTTTCGTATAATTATGAGTATTAATTTATGACCTTAATTTTTATGTTAATTAATATCCTTAAGACCAATTTAATTGCATTTCATTGCTAGAAAAATAAAGGGTAATTAAATTCCTTAAAAATTATCAATGAATCATCATAATTGTGATCCTAAATCCAATGCAATTAAGACTTAAAATATAATTTTCATTATATAATTTATCGAAATAGTTTATTAAATAAGTTAGAAATATAATTGTAATATAAAGTAAAAATAATTCAGTTTAAATAATTGTGAGTTTTAAATAGCGTTAGCTTTATTGGGTCATTTTAAATAGCATTAGCTTTCAAAGAAGGATCGGAAAAAGGAAGAACAATATCTATTTCAAAAAAGGTTATGCCTTAAACCGTATAATTTATGATAATAATACAAACATAGAACTTTAATAGACAACTGTCGAACAGGTGGTGTAGAATTTTCACTATGAAAATTGAAAAAAAGGAACCAGAGACAGGTGGTTCAAACCAGTCAGGTCGTAATTAAGACCGGATAAATGGCAATCTGCTTTTCAGGAATAATTGTATGAAGGTACACATTATATTTACCAAATACTTTGTTATATCTATAAATAAATATACTGGTACCATTTACAGAGCGCCATCTAGTCCCAGTAGAAAAGTTGATGTTTTGGGTACTAGACAACAAATATATTACTTGGAAACTTTTATATATTTGTTATAGACAAATTGTTTGATCTTTGGAATCTAAGTCAAGTTTATCCAGCTTAACAATGGATGATCGAAGAGTATAAAATCTCACAAATTTTTACTAAATATATTTCATTCATCTTACTCAAACTATGGAAATGGAGCCAATTCATCCATTAACTATTTCCATACTTAACCTTAGATTTAAAGTGAAAGTTAAAAACGTGCCTGTACGAGTATGTATTGCAAACACCCATAGACGACGGTAACTGCTAAATTCTATGCGCGCCTGTCTGCTGTCCTAGAACAATAAAATATGTATTTTTTAATACTTAGCAATATCATAAGTTGTTTTCTTTCTTACTTATAGTTTTAGAATAAATATAAAGATACAGAATAAATATATTTTTATCTCCATTGATATAAAACACGTGTAGATTTAGTAATATTTGACAAACCACTGTGAATATAGTTGATAGACTATCAGCTAACTTAATTATGTATGTAAAATTTTGCTCACCAACTTTCAAATGCGCTAAAAGAACTATCATTTCAAAAATTTTGAACAAAAAAGCACAATGCTATTTAGGCTTGCTATTTATTGCTAAAACCTTGGGTACGAGATCGAGCTATATTCTCCTTAGCCTGCTAAAACAATATGTGTTTGAAAAATACACTTGATTTTGCTTAGTTGGCAATGGTTTTTTTTTATTGCGTAGGACAGCAGACAGGCCGACAGCCCGCTTAGAATTTAGCAGTTACTGTCGCCTATAGGTGTTTGCAACGCCAGTGGCATCGCTAACACGCTGCTGTCCCATAAGGGTATAGCAACTTGGGTCACTAATACCGGAACACAACACAAGGTTATTATGGCGGCATACTTAAGACCAAAGGTGGTCGCCATCCAGACGGGCTTGAGGCCCTACCACGTAGCTAGGGTGGGTTGTTTTGTCGCCTTTTACGACAGGCCGACCCCGGCCATAGAGGTTAGTATTCTTTCTCCGCCCCTGTACGGATAAAATGGTATCGAGACGACCTCTACAGAAGATCTTCACCCAATATTGACAGTCTATCGACTGTTATGACGTCATCTGCACATAAATTCTATGAAAATATAAACCCTCGTCACTTAACTTAAACTTCTCATTAATGCAATTACTTGGGCAAATTGCGAAAAAATTGACTTTTTGTGATTATCTTCTATTTTCATTTATTTCACTTATAATTATGATTTTACGTGATATTTCAAAGTAATTACTGATACGATAATTGAAAGAAACATTTGCGAGTATATTCAAAAACGCACTATCTGAATTATTACGGAAAGACTACCTTGCACTGCAAAAAAAAAAGTACATCGTTTCAAACGTACCCGACGAAAAGCTTCGATTTCTTTATGTTAGTCCGTAGGGTACACTTGAGCAAATCTTGAAATTATATAAAACTAGCTGACCAGTCGAACTTCTTACCGCCGTATTTTGTTTCGTGAATATTTTCGAAAATCCTTTTTTGTCTTCTATTTCATATTATGAGAACCTGACAAAATAGAACACAATAAAAAAAACTATCCAATTTCATGCAGTCGTTCGGGAGATATGCGCGTACGTAAATTTCGGCGATTCATATTTATTGATATAGATTAAACTTTTAAAAAATAAATAAAATATTATATAATAAAGGAAATGATAGATAAGAAACAATTTTTTTTTAAAAAGCTTATGCTTATACCGCTCTTTTATATCGTTACTAATAAAATGTTAGGTATAATTTACATCTAAGTTGCGAATACATCTGTGCCTGACCGGATATGGATACATCGGAAGCTATATGTTTATGTGCAAATGACGATGTTTGATCAGTCTTTAAGCTATGCGCATCTTGCCTCTTTTTATCGCTTAGGCAAGCTACATACGACAATTAGAGCTTTCAATATTTAAAGTGAATTAAACATTTTAATGATAAACTTACTACAGAAAGAAATAATAACAATAATCTTAATAGAAATATATTATATGTAATATTTTGGAGAGAACAAAGCGGCTAGGCTTCAGTGGCTCGGACACCTAGAGACAATGGTAGAAAATCGTGTCGTTAAGAGAGCTTACTTGGGATAACCAAATGGGAGGCGCGCGGTTGGACATCCTAGATACTGCTGGGAAGACGTAGTAGCTCAAGACCTAGCGACCGAGAGGCATGATTTGGTGTCAGAGGTCAAGACTCACTTAGGATCGTTGCGTCACCGTAGTTAGTGTTGTGGGTAGTTTTAGTTTTTATCTTATTATTTGACTGGCTGCGCCAGTCGAATAAGCAAGCTAATTCTAACCGGTTCTATTAATGTTCGCGATATCATTTAAACCTTTAACAGTTGGTGACGAGAAGGGGATTACAACAGACAGCCAACCAATAATAATATAAAAACTAAAACTACCCACAACAGTTAGTTTAATATTTTTTTTATTAATAAATATTTTATACATTGCCTTTTAAAAATTATAGCAGTTAAAGAATCTAACTTACTTCTTACAATGTTTGTATTCGAAACTGAAGTAAGCTATAGTATATTTACATTATGCCTATCGAATTTGGTTTACCTTTACTCTATTTTTACTTTTTTTAGTAAAGAACTATAAGTTTATGAAACATCTCTAAGATCACTTTCGTCAAAAATAGAAACTTATGGAGAGAAAATTGCATAGTGCAACTTTTACAACGCAATATGGAAGTTTTGGGTTACTCTTGGTTTACTATCAAGTGAACTTAGAATAATTACACATAGAAAGATAGTCTACATACAAGCGCTGTGTCAAAAGTGAAGCACTAAACCGATTCACACAGGCTTACGCTTACGTGCTTACGCTCGGCGATACGCACACATACACTTGAGTAATGTTGTCAGTGAAGGTCCAGTTCCCGAAAGTTCCCGAAAATAAAATTCGTTTATACATCTCAACTTTTAAGTAACACAATTTCCGGTGTATAACATCGCTAAATCACACAAACACCTACATTAAAAAACGTATCACATACCTGCGTAAAAATCAGTAACAATGTTTTAAAATTAATTAGTCGGAGTAATAAAGTCAGTTAAAATGGTAAAATATTTTCACATTCGGGCAACACTGAGCATTGAAACAAAACATTTCTATTTTGACCTAATTAACTACAATATACTATGAAATATTGAAAGCTTACATGTGAAAAGTGATATTACACTTCTTTTGTATTTCAGATGTGTTGTGACACAATTTAACTGCACAAATTGTCATAATAATTATTTTTTTCGCGAGACACGTTCAGTGTGCTTTGACATTGAACACTACGGAGCGATCGGGCGTTTGGAGCCATTTTCCATTTCTGGCTCCAAATAAGATGCTTCAAAATATTTGCGCGCGGACTAGGTTTCTATGTATAATTATTCTAAGGGTAGTAAATAGCTTTCTAATGTGATTCTTTGAATGTTTAGATAATATTTTAAATACTAATATTTTTATCCGTCTGTCGTAAAAAGTGACAAAACAACTCACCCTACCTACGTGGTAGGGTTCCAAGCCCGTCTGGATGGCGACCACCTTTAGTCATAAGTATGCTGCCATAATAACTTTGTATTGTGTTCCCGGCATTAGTGAACTAAGTTCCTGCACCCTTATGGGACAGCAGCGTGTTTGCGGTGCCACTGGCGTTGAAAACAACCATAGGCGAAGGTAACTGCTAAATTCTAAGTGGGCTGTCAGCCTGTCTGCTGTTCTACAGAAATTTAAAAAAAGTACGAAGACTTCCAGGTTTGATACGGTTGATATCGTTAAGGTTTATGTGAAGTTCGTATATTTAAACGAACTCCTGAAATTATCAGTTCTTGTTATCTTCCGAGATATTGTAGTGTCTGTTGAAAATACTCAACATGATAAAATTTTGTATTAGCTATTTCCATAGTATATAAAACTTCAGCGTGGTTTTGCGTGCGCCAGTTTAACATATGACTAAAGAAAGAAAAAAACAAGAATTTTTTGCACTAAGCTGCGCCTTAATTGTCATATTCAATGCGATAATATATCGATATCAGAACAAACTTGGACGTTAATTTGTCGCTGTCTTTGATAATGTGATTAATTGAATACTTTTTGATCCACTGATAATATTAACGGTATTAATTTTTATTCACACACATTAATTTCATTTTTATTTTTCAGTACAGTATTTTCTTTTAAAAAACTAGTCCAAGAACACTTTTTAGAACTTGCAAATAAATAATGTTTATACCATACAGAATCTCTTTTAAAGTTATATGTTTATTATTATTTCCATTATTTGTTTCTATTACCTATATAGATTTAAAATTTGAATAGAATATTAATATCAAAATTATCTACTTTTGAATATTTAGTTAACCTATTATTATACCCTTCTTCATAGTATTATACAACAAGACCACAATAAAATTCCGTATTTGTTATTCATCCAGAGGTTGTCTGGAAGAAATCGCTTTAAGCGATAAGACCGCCACTTGTACATTTTATTTTTTCTCCTTAATGAAATCTGTATCTGTTTTGTACAATAAAGAATATTCTATTCTATTCTACAGGGGCGGAGTATGAATACTGAACACTGCAGCCGGTGCGACTTGTTATAAAAGGTGACAAAACAACCCAAGGTAACGCCCATCTGTCCATACCCGACTGGATGGCAACTATCTCTGGTTTTAAAATATGCCACCCTAATGAGTTTGTGTTGTGATCAGTAAATCAGGTTCAAGTTTTCGATCGAGGCCGGCAATGCATTAGCAATGCCTGGTGTACCAAATGTCCATAGCCATTTTTTATTCAATAGTGAAGGCCAAACAAGAAGTCGCTCCTAACGTCCAAATCGATTTTTTTCTACCTCTTAACTTCTTTCTATGAAGGGGGTAGAAGCCCCAAAATATTTACCAAATGTCGTACTTTGTTAATCAAACTTGGGAAAATGTAAGACAAGTCGCTTGCAAAAATGTACTGTGACAATTCGCACAGCGACGCCTAATCACAAAGTATGAAGCAGTGGACTTGTGTTATGGGTACTAGACAAATGATATACTACTTATATACTTTTCCTTTGTAAATAATTATACGCTATTCATAGAAAATATAGGAGTCTTAAATATAAGGAGTATAAGTACTCGCTTCATTTAATATATTCTTACAACGTAATAAAGTCCTTTTTAACACTTGGCTGATTATTTTATTCTTGAAATAGTTGAAATAAACAATATATCAGCAGAACAATCTAGAATAAATTGTATTCACTCTCAATAACTACCGTATGTACTTACTATAGTTCATTTCGTATCTTTCCATCTGCTAGTTACTAATGATAATAGCTAAAAGCAATCCTCTAATTAAACACAAACCCTAAACTTAATGTTATCAAAGCGGTTCAATTACAATAAAGCAAGCTAATAGCAGATGAAAGCAACTGTGAATAAAAACTGTAAGATCAATCGTTGCTCGGTTGAGGCGGCCTTCCCACGGCTAGAAACACCTGTGCCAGTGGACCGGCTGGACGCTATTACAAGTCATACGACGATCACAAGTGCGCTGAAATTAAAATACCTCTCCACCCATTTTTAAAGGTGAAATTCTGAATGAATGAAACACTTTGCCACTTGGGGGCTTGCAGTGGGATAGTGTGAGATTCACGTTCCAGTAAGGAGACGCACGTTGATGGTGTATACCCACTAAAACCATCCACGTTCCTCTATTACCTGACATCCGGATGGAGGAATGCTTTCCCGTGCACCGATCGGAGGTAGAAATTTACTTTTCTTTTACTGTTAATTTTATTATATTTTTACTATATGAACGCATTTTATGTTAAACGCAAAATATCAATAAAATTGCGCAAAAGTGTATTTAGTTTTTTGATATCTGAGATAATCAAAAGCAATTTTATAATCAAAGTAGTTTTGTAACAAATTAATATATAATAATTATCATTAATATATAATAATATTAATATATAATAATAGTCATAACATATTATTCAACACTAATAACTTTATATAACAAATTATGTAATAACCGACTATAAGGGGAAGGCTCGAACCCAGTAACGAAACGATATAAGCTTTTATTATTTTAAGGGCTTTATACAAAAACATTCAGAATTAAGATTGATTTTCGATTGAGAAATCTTATACCTCTGCGGTTGGGCTGTCGACGCGAGCCTCTTTACCCCGGCATAAACTCGGGGAGCGACTACGCTGCCCGCCGGAGCACGCACGCCTATTTCAACGGCGGGGAATCAAAATGGCATCTAGAGATTGAGTGAGCCGAAGTACAAATATAGTAATGAATAAAGAAATAACTTATATTTATCTATTATTAAATAATTATAAATAGTAAATACATATATATAATATATATAATAAAATATATGAAGATGCACGCATTGTGCGCAAGCTGCCTGTGTCTGCATTCAAGCGCAACGGAATGCAGGTCCAAGAGCATTCGAAGACGCTTGGCACTGCAAATTTTCTATTTAACATAGAAGCCCTCGTGACGTAGTTGTCGAATGTGAATTGTCCACGGATCCGTAAAGGTCGGCGATCCGGCAAAAGTGCCACCCTGCACACCTAAACCGACCCTTGGATGTTGTTTACTCAAGAAGAAACCAATATAAGTGTCACTGAGGATATATTAGATGATTGACAACGAAATTTCGTGCCCTACCTTCAATGTGAAACGAGAAAATTAATTTAAATAAAAAGGATGACAGATTATTCCCCAAAAAGGGGTTAACGTTAGGCAGCCGGCCGGTTGTAAAAACTAAGCCACAACTATTACAACATGTAACATGTTGTGCCGCCCCCATGTAATGTGGGATAAGGGCAGGAGGAAGAAGAAGAATTTAAAGAATCGAGTTTATTAAATTTCAATATATTTTATCGAATCGATAATATCAACTAGTGCATAGCCTGTTCGGTCAGTACCGCAGAATTAACTGCAATTATAAGAACAGTACACTGTGATCCAAGCTGCCTATCCAGTCGATGTAACGGTACTTCAGCATCCCAGGGACGAGCAGCGGAAACTAGTAGGCTACGGTCTATGGGAAAAACTTATTGCGGAATATTTTTAACTATTTTCTGAATGCTATCCTTATTTACATGTTTATTGAAGTATTTTATTGTCGATTTGATTGATTGAAAGGTTCAAACATCGTCAACAACTAACCACTCCACCCACAGATCCCGGATTCGATTCCAATAAATAAAGATAAATAGCTGCGTCATCAAATTATCGGTATTTTATTTAGTTCAAATTCGGCCCTAAACATTTTTAATTCTATAACTATAGGAGAGAAATATTATTTACTTTGTAAGATTATTTGGAAAACAGTTTTGTAATGTGCTTTTGAATCTAGTAATTTTTATTACGTTAAAAAAAGCTTAATAGCAACACCAATTTCTAAGCCCATGGGCTATATGGATAATGGAAGGACCCTTCGTACTTTAGTGAGCCTGGCATTATTCAGACAGTACTTCATATAATCTTTCACTGTCTATTCTTTGGGAGAGAAAGGTATGTATGTTAGAAGAAAAAATAAGAGTACAAATAATATCCGATAACATAAATGAGCTGATGAAAAAGGCACACCGGACTGAGTTCATGAAATTTTGTGAGAAAATAGCAAATATAGTAATTAAGAGAAATAAATAAGAACAAAAATGAAATAGAACTTATATACTAAGTACATATTGAATATTCACTAATCAGTGTGAATGTAACATACTAGAAGCAATAAAATTAAATATTTGAATAATTTAGAATAAGTAAGATAAGATTTATCTATAATAAATAGTTATTAACGAGTCCTGACTCTCCAGTCTCAGGAGCGAATAAGTAATTTATTAAAAAATATACTGCAGACGGTATGTAGTGAAGTAAAAACTTTTTAACAAAAAAATTAAACCGCTGAAAAAACTGAAAAGCAAAAAATAATAAACCGTCTTTTTGTTAACCTTAATAATTAAGTTCTTAAACTAATCTAAGTATACCTAAGCAATTTTGAGTCGGTGCCAGTGCCCTCACGTGTGTGCCCAGGTTGCTGTCTCGCTGACATTAACATCGTAAACGCTCGCCATTTTTCAGCGATTTTATTTTATAACTAGCTGTGCCCGCGACTCCGTCCGCGTGGAATAGTGACTGGGCAGCATTTTTTGGATGATATAAATCTGAGGTCCACTTAAATTGAATAACAACCTACAAAGTCCAGCCTAAGCTGAACTCTATTTCATATGATTTTATTGATGATATAAATCTGAGGTCAACTTAAATTGGATAATAAAATTTCCGAAACTTATCATTTTTAACAAAAACTATTTTTTTTTCTAAAATAAAAATAGCCTAAAGTAAAAACATGCACTTAGTAAAAAGCATTTATTTTACAGACCCTCGAATTTTATTTATTTGTATAGATGTATAGATATGTGGCTATAATCTACTAATTACTACATGCTTAAATAAATCAATTCTGTCAAAAGTTATGCGTGGTCATGGAAATCTTCAGTGAGTGAACAATCTATCATTCTCTGTTTTCATACCCTAAAGGTGGATTTATATTTGTCTGAGGTGTCGTGACGTGACGCGTCAGAAGCATATTGGTTTCATACATTTAGGGTAGACGACAGAACGCGTTACGACATACAAATGTGTCCCTAACCATATTAAATGTATGAAACCGATATGCTTCTGGCGCGTCACGAAACGACACGTCAGACAAATATAAATCCACCTTTAGGGTTGGAATTTTTTTCCCTTTCCAATAAAAAAAAACTGTGTGTGTCAGCTCCGACGCACGACTGGAGTTTACTACTTAAGTACCCATATGAAAGGGTAAATTAACAAATTAATGAAAATAATATACATTTATAAAAAAGTTTTAAAACAGTTTTAAGTTCAACATTTAATGTGAAATCAACCTTAAGTTGTTACAAATAAAGTAATTTTTGCTTTGATATATCGTTTTGTTTTGTTTAGTGTGTTCCGGTGCATGCGCACCAAAAACGTAGCGAGGTCATTCATTATTTATTTATTTATTTATTTATTTATTTATTCTTTATTGTACAAAAAAATTACAGATTACATAATATATTTTAAAATAGTACATTGTACAAGTGGCGGCCTTATCGCTTGAAGCGATCTCTTCCAGGCAACCTTTGGATGGACAGGAGTGATCAATAAAACAAATAAAAATGTAATGTGTGGGAAGGTTTGCAAATATCTATAGGTACATGTAGATAGTATAAAGAAGTATACATAAATACACAATTCTATACTTAAATAAATAAGGAAAAAAAAAGTGAAACAGAATGGGAGTAAAGTAAGAAATTAAATACTTGATTTTAAAAAGTGTTCATGCAGAAGCTTCTTGAAGGAGTAAATGGACTGAGCTTCTCGAATATTAGCAGGTAGCGAGTTCCAGAGTTTCACAGCAGTAATGGTAAATGATTTTCCATAAAATGTGGAGTTATTTGAGGGCAATGTTAATAGCAAGTTCCCTGCAGGTCTCAAGGATTTAACGTCACTACGTTTGAATAATTCAAAACGCTCTTTTAGATAGCAGGGAGTTTTGGGATTGAACAGAATGTTGAAGAGTAAAGAGAGGATATGAGCATTCCGACGAAAGCGGATGGGCAGCCACTTGAGCTTGTTACGAAATTCGGAAATATGATCAAATTTACGAAGACCAAAGATAAAACGAATACAGAAATTTTGCAGTCGCTCAAGTTTATCAAGCTGAATTTCAGTGAGATCAAGATAGCAGGCGTCAGCGTAGTCTAAGATAGGTAAAAGCAAGGACCGGGCGAGCGCAATTTTAGTGGCATGAGGAAGGAAGTTGCGGATTCTTTTCAGCGAAGCAGCGGTTGCAAACATTTTTTTACTTAATTCTTGGAGATGAGGATTCCATGATAAAGTATTATCGATTGTAATACCTAAGTTCTTAACTCTATCGCTTGGAGTAATAATAACACCATTACATTTTATATCCGGTAAAGTAAGCCAGTCAATCCGCTGGAGCATTTTGGGACTACCTACGACAATGAATTGGGTTTTTGAAGGATTTACTTTAAGTCCATGTTCTTTGCTCCAGTCGACTATTTGTTGAAGATCCTGGTTGGTAATTACAATCGCTTCTTTTAACTTTCCAATTGGGGCTTGAGTATAAATTTGGAGGTCGTCTGCATAAAGGTGGTTCATTCACTAGTAGATTTTACTCTCACATTTTTCTCATACCAGGCGCCTTATATATGAAAATCGATTCTTATGGAGTAAACTCCAAAAAGAATTTTTAAAATCGGACTTTTCTGTAAAAAGTTATGCGTGGTCATACATAAAAATAGAAAACAAAAAATATATACGCATCGAATTGATAACCTCCTCCGTTTTTCGTCAGTTAAAAAGTTTGACTTAAAAAGGCAAACTGTTGTTACAAAGTGTACTTACCAACATATACATTACAACGCACACAGTTCTAACAATAAATAAATAAATCAAAGAAAAATTGCAGCTCCAGGTGATGAAATTTTTATGAACTTAGTCTTTCAACTTGCACTGTAGACAAAGTTGGTGTAAAAACTAGATTTTGTCAGGCAAAAAACTATTAATACTTTCGAACGGATGCGATAGCGATATTTGCTTTTAATTGGCGTAATTTTTATTTCTCCTTTTGCTTTGTATAATGCGAGACTGTTATCGTTACAAAGGCAGCATATTAATGTTATTGCAAATTGTTACCGATCTAATAATTATGCTTTTGCGAGCATTCCGTTTTACTATTGTGTCTGTTTTATTTCTTTTATATTAAAAGATTTAAAAATGTCTTCACATACTTGTAAATAGTATTGAATAGTTAATGATGATAGTTATGAAAATTAAAATTTTCTAAGATCTTATTTCGAAACTACTTATTCTAGGCTATAGTCCGGCCCGAGGGCGTCGCATTGTAATGACCAAAAGTGGATCCTACGATGCTCCCACGCGTGGCTCTGGATGGCGACCGGGATTTTTGTGGGTATGCTAGTGACCAACATTGGACCACATGCTAACTAGATGAGTGGCTGCAGATAGACGGTGTCCTCCACATAACCTCGCCGGCTTCCCCCGCAGCTGGCGTGGTACCAGTGATCGGATTTGCCCGGGATGTCCAGGCCGGTAATACTATGACTTGGGACTCTACTTGTGCTTACATGGAGGGTACAACAAATGTAAATATTTAAATTAAACCCCGAAATTGAGGAGGAATAACCTAATGTTGGCGTTCGTCTCTAAGTTATAAGACTTTAACCATTTGTCAATGTTTAAGATCTAGGAGCGATACATCCGGATATTCCTTAGGCGGACACTAGGCTTTAGTTTCAAACAACCTACTTCTAAGTTAACATCACGGTTGCAGCTGAAACTTTCAATTTGGGGTCCGTGGACTTCTGCCGAGTAATATTAAGAGCAAAATGAATAGGGCATTTCGTTGCAACGCCATCTTTGTGTGACACTGTTTTTTATCCAGGGACACTTACAAAAATAACTTGTTTCTATTAATCAAAAAGCTTCAAAAAAGCGCCTATGGAACTTATGAGTAAGCGAAATGAGTTATCAATTATAGTGTCATTGTATTCAAAAAACACCGAGTAATTTGATTAGAATTATTAAATGTCAAACAGCCCTTTCACGCAGATCATTTTTGTTAAAGTTTAATTAATTTTATCCATACAAAATCCATCACAATATTTTTATTTAGTATGATAATATGTGATTAATATGATATTAAGTATTAAAAATTTATAGATAAGTAAACTTCAATAATTTTTATGTTTAAGATAGCATAACATCACTAATTACATGGCAATTATTTACAATCATTGTTCTGTAATAACATTTGATCTGGTGATACGACCAACCCCACTGAATAGACTTGAGTCACTTATGATGAAATCAAAATAATTTATTCAATATAGGTCTAAATTAGTATTCACTTATTACAGTGTACATAGTAAAATTATTGATATTAATTATGATTCAGACATAGAATTGAATTACAATATATTTATACTAATATTATAAACTTGTCTTATTAACTCTATCTGTATGTTACATATTCACGACGAAATAGCGGAAACAATTTTGACCTATTTCGTTATAGGGATAGACTGAACTTAGGAGATGGATATAGGCTACTTTTTTAATTTATATGGCATAACAACGTTTGCCGGGTCAGCTAGTAATCATTATTTATATAACAAATAATGATCATAATTGGCAACATAAATCAATAAAGCCGTCTTGCCTCAACTGATCAATCAAGCATTTTCATCACTAAGATAATTGTATATTTTATATGCCATAAAAAATATTTTTCTCCTGGAGGTTGTAATATCTAAATTAATAAATAAAATAAAGTAGTATAATAATGCTTTTGACGTGAGAAATACTAGTTTATTGTGTTATGTATATTTTTTTTATTGCTGTAGGACAGTAGACAGGCTGACGGCCCGCCCGCTTAGAATTTAGCAGTTACCGGGGCCTATGGGTGTTTGCAACGCCAGTGGCATCGCAAACACGCTGCTGTCCCATAAGAGTACTGGAACTTGGGTAACTAATACCGGAACACAACACAAGGTTATTATTGCGGCATTCTTAAGAACAAAGGTGGTCGCCATCCAGACGGGCTTGAGGCCCTACCACGAAGCTAGGGTGGGTTGTTTTGTCGCCTTTTACGACAGGCTAACCCTAGCCACAGAGGTTAGTATTCATTCTCCGCTCCTGCATGGATAATCCACAAAATGGTGAGAATTTTCAATATTATACATGAAAGTGGACGAAGCGAAACAAGTATGTAAGGATCGTAGCAAGTAGAAAGAAGTGGTCTCTGTCTACCCCTACGGGAAAGAAGCGTGATTATATGTATGTATGTATACATAATAATTATAATAATGATCAGCATGTAGATATATATTTTTTTGTAAATAAATACACGTTATATATAAACACAAAAACTGAAAAAAAAGAAGTCGTAAAACATTAAATCTAAAAGAAGAGTTGACTGTGAACTAGTCATGAGTGTATTGCATTTGTCTTCATTTATAACTCCACAGAAATTGGGGTACCCTAATTTTTATAATCAGGATAACAAGGTTTAAAAAATACATATAATACACAGTTCGATTAAAGTTGTAAAGAGATCTCGGTTTTTAATTATATGCCGTTAATTATGCCAATGTGTGTAGTACAAATACAATACATGAAAATATTTAAAATTTAGCAAATCCATATTATGATAATTACTAAAATTAACAATTAAATTATAAATGTTCCTAATACCAAAGAGGTTTGCATAAATAACTTATTTACATTAGAAGCGTAGTACACAATGACAAAAGAAATAATAGTTTATGTTCACTACTATTGTATTTAATATGGATACAATTAATGTTTATTACAATTCGACCTTGTTTCTCGATTTCTATCTTAGTAACAAGTGGACGACACCACAGACGAGCGTCTTCATATAAAACATCTCATAATGCACATTGTTAGTGAATCATTGACTTGAAATAATATACTGTGACAATTCACAAAACACTATCTACTTTCTAAATCCTTTATTGTCCGGGGAAAATTACAACGTACTAGTGTTGCGTCGAAACTCCAGGGGGAAACCGATACGGGAATGTGGGGTTCACCGCTCTGGTATTGGCTAGCAAAAGATAGCCAGGGTGATCGCAGTGGTATACTCATTAAAAACCTGAATCACCACTAGCCTTTGAGGGGGGGTCGCAGGATCGGTTTTTGACCATTACTCTGCGACGCTCCCGGCACTCTCTGTACTCCCTAAAACTTATTTTAAGTTAAGTTCTATCCTAAATTAAACAACAGAGACAGGAATCCTCGCGGGCGTTTTGATGTGCAAAAGCTGTTGCACCGCGGAAGTATATTATATATATATATATATATATATATATATATATATATATATATATATATATATATATATATATATATATATATATATATATAAGACAATGCCTTAAATTGTATTTTTATTTAGGAATTGCAAATTTTAAAAACCATTGCGTTGCTCTGAAAGTAAAGATTTATTTTATAATTTACATAATACACGATAGAACAATTTGTTAAACTTAAATAATATTACCTACCTGAAAGTAAAGAAACGACAATTAAAGTAATTTTTCAATTTGTCAATTCCATCTTCCTAATATTTACAATTTATATAATTAACTAAAAATACAAACATAAAATAAAAATCATATTTTGACAACTGTCAATATATCTGCTTTACCGACGTTTGTCGTCATTACTCCTAACACCATCTATCTAAAATACTGTTTTATTGACAGTATAAATTAAAGAGACACAGTTTCTTTACATCTCCCCGCTCGAAGAAGAAAATTTTCACCAAAATTTTCTTTTCATTATAACATTAGCAACTAAAAATAAGTTTTAATTTTACAATAGTATTTGACATTGCAAATAAATAAATAACTAAAACTAATATTGTATTAAACTAAATAAAAAAACTATTTCGTTTTTATTTTTATAATGGTATTGGTATTAATTTTGTAATATGAAAGAGATTTGACTCTGACTTTTTGTGGCCTGTATCTATTCTATATATTGAATTTGATATTTTTTCAATAATTTTAAACGGACCAATCTTCAGCTCATCCAATTTACTTCTATTGAATTGGTTTCCATTCTCTACATATACAATATCTCCTGTGTTGAAATTAAAATGAGTCCTGTTCTTATCAAATAATTGTTTATTATAGTTATGTGATTTAATTGAATTTTCTAATGCCGTTTTCCTATCTCTAATCCATTCAACTTCTGTTTTATTTATTTTTAGTTCATCAGGCAAAAAGGAAACATCTGTACCATCTAATAGATATTTTGGTGCAAAGCCAGTAACTGTATGTTCTGTATTATTATATTTATCTATGCAGTTATGAGCAATAGTTGTCCATGCCATTTTATTATTTTTTTCATTTATCTTACATCTGATTTTGTTAACCAGCGTTTGATTAAGCCTTTCGTTAAGGCCGTTTGAAAATGGGGTATTTACTGCTGTGAAAATTATTGGTATCGATTTTTCATTTAAAAATGTTTTAAATTCTTTCGAATTGATTCCCGGGTATTGATCCGTCAGAAGCATTCCAATTGTATCATAATCTGTTACTTTTTTGATTAATTTAATAAAATTACTAGCATTTTGCGTTTTTGATGTAACTATATAAGCATATCGTGTAAAGTGGTCTACTAAAAGATGTAAGTATCTTTTTGTCGATCGCGAGCCTCCAAAACCTCCAATCGTATCTATCGAAACTATTTCAAAAGGTTTTGTGGCAGGGCCTAAATGTGACATTAGACCATACTTACCCTGTCCTCTTGTTTTATTTTTTATACAGATTTCACATCTTTTACAATGTTTTTTAATATTTATCGTCAAATTTTTTGCTGTATACAATGTACTTATTTTATTTTGCATTTGCTTTACGCCTAAGTGACACATGTTTTCATGTACGTCTTTAATAAGTTTTTTAATGAAATCTTCTGATAAAACAATTTTTTCACGTTTTCTTACCTTTTTGTAGTAAACATTGTGTCTTTGTATTAGTTTTAATTTATTATTTTGTATGTCTTTATTATTTTCTTGATCTGTAATAATATCATTCAATCTTATCATGTTTACAAATTTTAACAGTTCATCTGTATCTTCACATGCATCTAATACTGGATTTCTACTTAAGCAGTCTGCTTCTATATTTTCTTTTCCTGGAGCGTATTTAATTTTAAAATCATATTGTGACAAATAAAATGTTAAATCTCCTAATTCGTCATCTGTCCTAGACTTAATATTTAAATTTTCTAATGGTTTGTGGTCCGAATATACTGTAAACGACTTACCTATTAGCCAGTATTGCCAGTATTTTATTGCTTCTTTTATAGCCAAACATTCTAAATAAATTGCCTTTTTTTTCTTTTGTATTTGATTTAATTTTTTAGAGAAGTATGCCACTGGTTTATTTTTCCCATCTGGTTGTGTCTGCTTTAACACTGCTCCAATACCTTCTAAAGATGCATCTGTGTGAATATTTATCGGCAAATTCTGATCAAATATTTCTAAAATTGGTTCTGAGCATAATAAATATTTTATATGTTCAAACGATTTTTGACAATCTGCAGACCAAATAAATTTCTGATTTTTCTTAAGCAAGTTATAAAGAGGTTCTAAAATTATCGCACTATTTGGTATATACTCATGATAGAAGTTAATTTTTCCCAGAAACTGTCTAATATTTTTCTGAGTTTTTGGTATTGGAAAATCTTTTATTGAAACTAAATTATCTCTTATTGGTCGTACTGTATTATTATGTATTATATGACCAAGATATTTCACGGAATCTGATGCAAACGTACATTTCGTAAATTTGAGTCTAAAACCCTCCTTTTTTATTGCTTCTAATAATTGTGATATATGATTAATGTGTTCAGAAAAATTCTTAGAAAATATAAGGATATCATCTATATAATTAACTGCAAAGTGATTAAGTTTATACTTTCTTAAAATGTTGCTTAATATCCTTTGGAAAATTGCTGGTGCTGTTTTCAAACCAAAGGGCAAGCATGTCCATTGATAATGCCCTTCCTGTGTTACAAAGGCAGTTTTTTTTCTATCTTCAATTCGTAGCGGAATTGACCAGCAGGCTGAATTGATGTCCAGTGTTGTGAAGAATGTTGAGTTTCGTGTCTTCATCACTAGGTCGTCGATCAACGGAAATGGTTGTGCTTGAGGTACCACTATTTTGTTTAGATCTCGAAAATCTATACATAATCTAGATTTTTTATTGTCTTCTTTTTTAAAAGCCAAAGTGACTGGTGCCGCAAATGGGCTATAAGACTCCTCTATAAGTTTTTTGTCTAGAAGTTTTGCTATTTGTTCTTCTATTTCTTTTTTATCTTCAACTGAACATCTATAAGGCCTTTTAGCACAATATTTGTCTATGAGTAGATCTATTCTCGCTTCATAATCTTTAACTGTTCCAATGTCATATTTATCTCTTGCAAATATTGATTTATAAGTGTTTATTAGTTTGTGTATTACTGACCTTTGTTCAGTGTTTAAATTATTCATATTTAGTTTGAAATCTTCTTCTTTAACGTGTTCATTGAAATTTACTGAACACAGATTTTTTTCATTATTCATCTCTTTAGAAGCGTTTTGTGTATTGACATCATCATGCATAAAATCTTTTTGTTCTATTATTTTTTGAGTGATTTTCAAATCCTCATCTTGAACCAGTCTAAATTGTTTTATGATATCCAGTCCAATTAAAAAATTGTATTTAAATTCTTTTCCATCAATTATATAAACATTGACTTTTTCTTCAATATCAAAAATTTTTATTTTAATAGTTGTCAAACCAATCGTCTCTTTAACACCATTAATTGTGATTAATTTATCACTTTTTGAATTGTCTCCCTTTTCTCCTCTCAGTTTTATAAGTTTGGAATTAATTACAGATATATTTGAACCTGAATCATATATTCCAAATATTTCTAATTGCGCATTTAATATTATTTTGACTTTAATTAATGGTGTTATTACTATTTTGTTTTTATATTCATTGTTGAGTTCAACATCAATCACTGAATTACTCACGTTCTTGATAGATTTTCCCTTATGATTATATTCTTCTGTCTGTTTGAACCAGCACTTTTCTTCAGGATGTAACCGAATACCTTTATTTAAAATCTTACAAGTTTTACATGGTTTTATTTTTTTAAATTTTTCTTCATAATTATATGTATTTCTTTTGTTGTTAATGAAACTCTTTTTGTACGTCAAATATTCGTGTTTTCTAATTTCACTGAAAAGAGTTGCTGTTGTTTTCACCGATTCTTTATCAATCATATCTATTATATATTTTGGTAATCCCATGACAATAAGATTTATCATGGTTTCGGTGTCTATGTGTTTGTTTACCTCTAATAACAATCTTTCTTTTTTTGTGGCATATCCCAGCAGAGATCCAGTTTGAAACTTAAATTTAAATGCATATTTAACTTGAAACCAACCTTTATTTCCAAATGTTTCACAAAAATTGTGCTTCCAAACTGCCCATTCAGAATTCACTGTCAATTTTATTAACATACTTCTATACCAATCTAAACACTGTTTTTCTAAGAGATGTTTTAAAATTTCAATTTTTTCTTCATCCTGTGATATCTCAAATCGACTACATTCACTCTCAAATTCAGTAATCCATTGGTCAGCATTTGGTGTTTTATTTGAAAACTTTTCTATCAAAAAATTTTCTGCAGTTTTTCCTATATTTTTCTCTGGCACATTGGCATAAGTGTTATTGTGTGAAACCATTGTCTTTTCTGTAATCTCATATAAATACTGGTCACCAAATTGTAAATTTTCACATTCATCTAGATATATTTTCTTTAAATCATCATTTAGAGGGATCCATATTTCACGTGATTGGTGTCTTTTTTTAAGCGAATTTTTGATATTCATATATACCTTTGAAGATAATATGGCCGTGTGCTTATTTGAGGGTTTTAATTCGTCTGGAACTTCAAAAATACGTCCATCCGGTGTCTCAATAGAGGTTATGCATATCTCATTTGTTTTTACGTCAGTTAACCCTAATACCACAAATTTAAATCGCAGCCGGTCCATTTTCTTTGATTTTGACTAGAATTGTCGTTTTATAAGACAATGCCTTAAATTGTATTTTTATTTAGGAATTGCAAATTTTAAAAACCATTGCGTTGCTCTGAAAGTAAAGATTTATTTTATAATTTACATAATACACGATAGAACAATTTGTTAAACTTAAATAATATTACCTACCTGAAAGTAAAGAAACGACAATTAAAGTAATTTTTCAATTTGTCAATTCCATCTTCCTAATATTTACAATTTATATAATTAACTAAAAATACAAACATAAAATAAAAATCATATTTTGACAACTGTCAATATATCTGCTTTACCGACGTTTGTCGTCATTACTCCTAACACCATCTATCTAAAATACTGTTTTATTGACAGTATAAATTAAAGAGACACAGTTTCTTTACATATATATATATATATACCTAGTCAGGTCATAAGTATTGTCACACAGTAAAAACTTTTCTTTTAGAATGCTGGCCACAAAAAAGTTTATTGAATTCGAATCTCGAATTGTTCATGAAAATAAAAATGTATACTTTTAGAATTTTACTCATTTTTTAAATATGGAGTGGACGCTTAAAGAAGACCGTGTTGCACTTATTGCGTTGCATCGTTGCGGTTACGCGCCAATTCAAATTTTTAACATACTGAAAAATTTGAATATAGCCAAAAGATTCATTTATCGTACCATCAAACGATACAATGAAGACTCTAGTGTAGATGACAGGTCAAGAAGTGGTCGCCCTCGGTCTGTTAGGACTCCAGCAGTGATAAAAGCTGTGAAGGCACGAATTCAAAGAAATCCCAAACGTAAGCAGAAACTGTTGGCCCTTCAGATGGGGTTAAGCAGAACCACGGTGAAAAGGGTGTTAAATGAAGACTTAGGGCTTCGGGCATATCGAAGAAAAACAGGACATCGTTTGAATGCTCGTCTAATGGACCTGAGACTGAAGAGATGCCGCGCTTTGTTGAAGCGGTACGCGGGAAAAAAATATCGGGAAATTCTTTTTTCGGATGAAAAAATGTTTACCGTAGAAGAGAGCTACAACAAACAAAATGATAAGGTGTACGCACACAGTAGTGAAGAAGCGAGCAACCGTATTCCGCGTGTCCAACGAGGTCATTTTCCATCCTCGCTCATGGTATGGTTGGGAGTTTCTTATTGCGGCTTAACAGAGGTACATTTTTGTGAGAAAGGTGTAAAAACGAATGCTGTTGTGTATCAAAATACAGTCCTGACGAACCTTGTGGAACCTGTTTCTCATACCATGTTCAATAACAGGCACTGGGTCTTCCAACAAGATTCGGCGCCAGCTCATAGAGCGAAGAGCACACAAGACTGGCTGGCGGCGCGTGAAATCGACTTCATCCGGCACGAAGACTGGCCCTCCTCCAGTCCAGATTTGAATCCGTTAGATTACAAGATATGGCAACACTTGGAGGAAAAGGCGTGCTCAAAGCCTCATCCCAATTTGGAGTCACTCAAGACATCCTTGATTAAGGCAGCCGCCGATATTGACATGGACCTCGTTCGTGCTGCGATAGACGACTGGCCGCGCGGATTGAAGGCCTGTATTCAAAATCACGGAGGTCATTTGGACGTAGTTACGCAAAAGGATCCAACCCACAAAATGTTACTTTTGAATTATTAAAGATTAAAGTTTTAGCTGTATTTCCGCATTGATGTATTTGTTAGTGTCTATGGGTTCTTAGGAAAATATAAGCGTAAATGTATCATTTCTCATACAAATAAGTTTAACTGCTCTTATTTTAAGCCCAGAATGAGTACTTTGTTATACTATCTAATTATTCTACCATATTGTGGGTTGGATCCTTTTTGCGTAACTACGTCCATTTTGAATAAACTTTAATGTCATAAGAATCTATGTTTTGTTAAGTTCATTTTGGTATATGAATGGTTACATAATGAATAAACTTGTTACAATTATTTTACATTAAACATGTGACAGAATTTATGACCTGACTAGGTATATATATATATATATATATATATATATATATATATATATATATATATATATATATATATATATATATATATATATATATATATATATATATATGTATGTATGTATGTATGTATGTAGTAGTAGTATGTAGGTATGACCACACATAACCTTTTACAGTGTAGTCCAATTTTAAAAATTCTTTAAAATTCTTTTTATTAGCAAGGGTATACCCCGAAGTTGGTCTCATATAAATTTGGGAAAAAAATTCCAACGCTAAGAGTATGAAATGAAAACGAAAAGTATATCGATGACCACGCATAACTTTTGACAGAATTGATTTATTTAAGCATGTAGTAATTAACACATTATAGCCACATAAAATTATAAAATAAAAACTTTTTAACAAAAAATTTAAACTGCCGAAAAAACTGAAAAGCAAATAATAATATTTTTTTATTAACCTTATTATTAATATGATATGAAAAAGGATATGTCCCGATTATACCATAAACACATATACGTTTCTATTTTATTTTACAATAATTAAGATATACGTTTTGTATTTTTTAGTTTTTACATGACATCCGCGTAGTGGTATTGGTACCTGGTCCCTTATTCCGGAACATAGTGTTAATATGGCGGCATATTTAAAACCATGTAAGAGTAACTGAGGGTTTGTTAAAAAGGAAACGATAATAATTATTATTAAGCTTTGTTAGTATTTTTATATTGACTGCGGTATTAATATAACTTTAATTATTTATCAAGTAGAAGCGGCTTTAAACCGCTCGTCTACGAAACTAATTGAGTAAAAATAATTGCATTAATCGTATGCAAATACACAAGTCGGTGTTGCTTCCGCACATTGAAAGTGGTAAGATGATAAAAGTGGACGCTATTAAGTAAGTAATTAATTGAATACAATGGGAGAAGTGTTTCGTTATTATGGGTTTTTGTAACAATTTATTGTTCATGCTTTACAGACATTGTATTTGTAGGTTTATGTGGATAATTTTCCATTTCGAAAATTCCATTTCATGTCTGGATAGATGAGAGAATTCTCATCATATCATCATATTCGCACTTCGCCAACTGTGCGGGAAATACAGAAGTGCACATAACAACCTGCACATGGAATTTGTTGACCTCGAAAAGACATATGACCAGGTTTCTAAAAAGGTTTTGTGGTGGGCCATAAAAACGAAAGGAGTGCCTGTGAAGTACTTGCATCTTATTCGTGTTATGTACGATAAGGCAAGTACATACTTCCGGTCCCTTGCTGGCGTCACAGATAAGTTCAGTGTTGCGGTAGGTTTACACCAAGGATTGGCTCTTAGTCCTTATCTGTTTCTCCTGGTGGTAGAAGCAGTCTTATCAGGAATACAGGAGGAGGCGCCTTAGTGTATGCTTTTTGCCGATGACATTGTACTGGTTGGAGAAAATGCTCACGAGGTCCAGAGCAGATTGGCTAAATGGCAGGAGAGGTTAAAGGAGTGTTGGGTTAAATATAAGTAGAACCAAAAGTGAAAATCTATATTGCGATTTTGGTGGAATATCCGATTTCACCCTGATTACCTTAGGAGTCGTGGCGCTGCCAACGTGCTCCAACTTCCGATACCTCGAATCATTAATCCATAACGACGGTGAGATAGGCCGAGATGTGAAAAACAGAGTGAATGCAGGATGGATGAAATGGCGACAGGTCTCAGGAATAATTTGTGACCCAAGAGTACCACACTTAAACTCAAAGGTAAAATTTATAAATCCGTATTATGGACCTGTCGTATTGTATGGATCGGAATGCTGGGCCACAAAGTGAAAGGACGAAAGGGTGTTACATGTTGCGGAGATGAGAATGCTGAGATGGATGTGTGGAGTTACGAAAATGGATAAAATTAGAAATGAGTATATTAGGAATTGTGAAAGAAGCACCAGTTATTGAAAAACTTAAAAGTAATAGACTAGCGTGGTTTGGCCATGTAATGTGCAGGGAAGAATGCCATATAACAAGGAAAATTAAAAATGAAAGTGGATGGATACAGGAGTAGAGGTAGACCAAAGAAAAGATGGATTGTGTAAGAGATGATATGGCAAAAAAGGGTGTGAATGTTGGGATGACGGCTACAGAGGAGAATAGAAGGAGAGAACATGTTGTGCCAAGCCCATATAATGTAGGATAAGGGCATGAAGAAGAAGATTCAATAGAGATATTCTATATAGAGATAAAAAAGGAGTAAAACTATAAAATAATTTCCAGACATTGGTACTTGTGTCAAAAGACTCCTTATTGATTTGTTCTCGGCAAGGTCCGTGTATATCTCCACGCAGAGGTGGAGAAAGAATGTTGGCCCCTGCAGCCGTGCTCTCCTTGTCATAAAAGGCAAAAAGTCAATTCTAGCTAGGTGATATGGTCCCAAGTGCTTGTCTGGATGCCAAATGGCAAATAGTACACCTGGTCTATAAGCATGACGCCATAATAACTTTGTATACTCCTACGATACTATAAATACTCCTACGCGGACAGCATGTTAGCGTTGCAAACATCCACAGGAAACGGTTACTGCTTACTAAGCTGTCCGTCAGCTTGTTGCTGTTCCTTAGAAGTAAAAAAAACGAAAATATCCTGAAGCGGGAGAATATAGCATCTAAGACCACGGAAGAAGTAAGTCTAAGAAATTTACTTAGATTAAAAAGGGTTGTATAAAAAAGTAGAGATAAACGAGATGGTTTATTTATTTAGAGATATTTATTAGTAATAATGACCGCGTTAGGAACTCCCGCATTCGCGGCAGTCTTCATGTCCGTGACATTGCGGATAAACTGCAGGAGTGTCGGCTCCGTTGGTACGGCCACGTTTTACGGCAACCGGATGATTATGTGGGAAACAAATGTCTGGCCATGCCGCCTCCGCCGGGCCCCGGCAGAAGGGGTAGACCCAAAAAGTGCTGGCTTGACGTCCTAAGGGGTGATATGCGTGCCAATGGGCTCAATGCCAGGGATGCTGAAGACCGTGCGAAGTGGAGTAGAAAAAGTCGGAAAGCGAACCCCGGGCACCGAAACGAAAGTTTAGGTTGCAACCGGGATACTACGCTTAGATGATGATGATGATGATTAGTAATAATAATGCATCAAATAAATATATTATTGTATGCTATAAATTATTTATCATTATGTATTCAAAGCTTAATTATGTTGAATATTTGCACCCACATCTTAATGAAGAGATCATTAAAATTGATGTTACGAAAAGAATTAGAGGTCGAAACAAATTGATATCTCCTTAATAAGAATATTTTATAAATTCTACTTATATACAAATATAATATATATACAAAATCATAAAATGTAAACAATTTTTATAGTATTATAATATATATACATTTTGTATATATATTATAATACTAGCAGCCCGCCCCAGCTTCGCACGGGTATTTAACAAAAAATTAAAAATTAAACACTTCTATTTTTTTTCGGTCTCGGGGAAAAACCTCTCTTGACGGGTTATCCCGGCCCGGGGGGACCGAGGGATATAAGGGACTCCGGAAAATATGTTCGACCCACTAAAAAACCCCGCTGTTCTCCTATCGTCTACGCCCGGGCCCACGGATATATGGCCTGCCGATCTCGTGGCCCGGGCCGGCGCTGGCCCACGCTTTGTCTTAAAGCGGGCCCCTTCTAAAGTGCTGGCGCCAGGGAGTCAGGGTTTCGTCCCCCCGGTGCTCTCTTGTAACAACTCTAGGAGTTGAGGGGGGCTGTGGAACAGCACGCGGCCTTCTCCCTCGCGGCAATAGTGCGGGCGGCGGATCCTCCCCCGAGGGGCCGCCCGCGGCTGTTTTCTACGGCGGCCGGAGATCGTTGCCCGCCCTCCGGCGCCGACGACGCGGCCTACGTTGGCGGGAGGGGAGTGCGGTGGCGGACTCCCGCTCCCGTTCCGCCGCCTTCCTTGCAGACACTACTGCCTCGCAAAAGGAGGCGACGGCCGTCCATCCAGGATCGCCCCCGACCATGGACAGAACCAGGGCCGGGAGTGACAGGTCCGCGGCCAATTCCGGACGGGACTCGCATCCCCGTCGCGTGCTAGTCAGGCGTGGGTACGACTACCAGACGACACTCCAGAAAAAGCAGAGTCGCCTGACGTCGTAGCCGGCCCAGCAAGACCAACCGACAGCGAGGATGCATTTCCCGCCCCGGGAACACTCTGTGCAGGCGCAGTCGAAATAGGCATGGTTTCGACTACCAAATCAGGTCCCAGGGTAGAACCCGGGACCCCAATCAGTATTCGCAATCATCCCACCGGGGACCACGCCACGAACAGAGAGCTAAGTTGGAAAGGATGTAAGAGGTAGACGGAAAGAAAGGTAGGACTCTGTCGCCTCGTACGGAGAGGGGAGTGAAGCGATGGATGCTCGGGCACCTCGGGTACGCACACCCGTGCACTCCTCGGACAGAGGAGCGCCCCTGAGGGCAAACCCTTCTATTTGCCTCAGGTTACTAAAAAAATAAAATTATAAAGAAAGTTTGAATATTATTATTTCTATGAGCTTTTATTTTAATGATTTTTTTTTGTTATTACTTTTTATTTATTTTTCGTTATTTTTTAATAAGTATTCTAATTTTTGTAAAAACCCCAGTGACGCACGCCTACATTGCATAAGGTGCTGCCTAGCTAGCCGAACAGGGTGAGCGGCTACCACGCAACATTTTTCTAATACTTACATTTTTAAACTCGTGATATCTTTCGAATGGAATATCGGAATTGAATAATTCAAAAAGTTATATAAAGGTATTGAAACAGTTTTGAATATGAAGTAATTTAGTTTGATAAGGATTAATACCAAGATCCAAATAAAGAGTCTTTTCTAGGGGCGGCATTTCAATTAAATTTTTAAAATAAAAGAACACTTATTGTGGCATAACTATAATAGTTAGACATATGCTGTCGCGACACTTTTTGTAAATAATGATGTGTACTGCAAAGTTGTAGTACATTATTTTATTCTATCATCAATAGTTTTCGCAACGCACGCGATTTAAATAATATTTTAGGTAAATTTTTTTACACTTTGGGTTACATTATTGGAGTTTTAGTAAGGATCCCTAATTTTTTTGAAAATATAATATAGCCTATGTCACCCGGGGATAGTGTAGCTTCCCAACAATGAAAGAATTTTTTAAATCGGGTCAGTAGTTTCGGAGCCTATTCAAAGCAAACAAACAAACAAACAATCAAATTTTTCCTCTTTATAATAGTAGTATAGATATAGATATACAATGTATGGTACCCGAATTACTTGAATGGAAAGTTAATCGTATGTACTCTAGTTAAACTAAAACCAAACTTTCAGAACTTTACTTTCAGAACAACACTTTGAGAACGTAGACTTGAAAAGATAAGTAGAAGAAAAAAAATCACAAGAGTTTTCACTAGCTTGCCAACCGCGCTGCTAATTTCCGCGGTACCTGGTGTATGCTCGCGGCAACCAGGTCGGGAAACTAGGCCCTATGAAACCACTCCGGAGTACTTTGCACGCCTGGAGTTCGGACCGTCCTGGGAAGCGACCAGAGGCCACTAATGTCATTCATTGTACAATTTCAAAGATGAATAAAATTTATACAACAATTATAAAATTTGAGATAATATTCCTTTATATTAAGATAAAACATTTATCGCAAATTTATTCATATCTTAACTACTGTGCATAATAATATATTGCTACAACAAAAATTAAAAAAAAACACTTCTTTATAATTACAATAAAAATGTAATAATAATTATTCAATCGGAATTACTACTTGTTGAATACATTATACTCGTGTATCATTTAAACCTTAATATTATTAAAATTATTAAAATAAATACAGACAAATTATTTTAAGAACCCATTGATTATGACAACTTATCTTCATTCTCGAGCATTAAGCATTTATTTCATATTATATGTCTACTCACTCTCGCTCTTTCTTCGTACAAGTATTTAATTTATAATAATCGAAATCTGACAACGACTTGTGAAGAACTGTGCTATTTTAACATGCCTGAGATTATTATGGAACTAGATCTCTGTAGACGATACGCACTTGTAAGATTTTGAATAGTTCTTATACAACAGTTAATAATGATTAGTATAAATCAGGGATAATAGTTAAGTCTGGGCTACGAGATCAGCCGGTCAGTAGTCAGTCGGCCCAACTGGACGGGTTTTAGTTGATATTGTTAACATACCGCCGAAGAAAGAGGAAAATCTCGTTTGCAAATGTGGGAGTATTTCCTCAAATAGAAAATAGTTTTGGATAATAAGTGGTATTATCCAACTTATTATCGACAACAACGATAACATTAATAGTGATTTTTACCAAAAGTTTTCGTAAATAATTTAGGAATACGATAATTAAAATATTTTCAGTAAACAAAAATTACAAAAGAAAAAGGTTAAATATATTTTTTAAAATATGAACAAAGGTTACGACGGCCTGATTATTATATATGTATTATAAGGCTCTGGTATGTACTTATTACGTGTATATCCAAGCTGCACATCGCAAGCATGTAAAATAACAACATGCAATTGCAATTGAACAAGGCACGGCGTTTTAATTGACGGTTAGTATCACGTGTTCAATTATTCAAATTTATTATAACTAAGCTTTTAGTATCCAATTATGAGTTAGTGCTTTTAAATAATGTTAAAGCATAATTCATTAAAATATATGCTAAATATTATTGACAACAAAAGGAAGTCTCACTATTGGGTTGGAAACAATAAACAAGTATTCTGTGAGATTTTCCACAGCACCATCTAGTCTTCAAATAATAGCCGAATGATAGTGTTTATGGATACCAAACAACTGATATATTACTTAAATATTTTTTTATTTTAAACACGTCTTAGGCCCACTTGCACGCATAGTCGGGTTAAATAAATAAGTGTAGAGTTTGTAAACTCTGGGTTAGTTAATTAAAATCTTAACTCTCATTGTGCCTTGCACCACTAAAAATTATCACCGGGTTAACTAACCTGACATTTCTTTTTTTAGCTGGGAATATTACAATGTCTATGCTTTCCTATTGTAACCCAACTAAAGATGAAAAACGAAACTTATATGTCTCTCTCTTTTACACTACAGCATACTGTATATACAGTATACTGTATATACAGCCTATATAGGCTTCCTTTTTTATCCCACAATGTATGACTTTTGAAGATTTTTGTTTTAACCGTATTGTATCGTGTCATTTATTTAGTTTTGTGAGTTTGTGGCGTGTAAGTGATAAAATAAACGAGTTTTTAAAGAATAATGGATAACACACTACAAAATAGTATAGATAGGTACACAATATACAGTGCAACTTAGCCTCAATTTATTTTGAAAATTGACATTACAGTTCACTAACCCTGTGTTAACGATTTAACCTGTCCACATCGGTGGGTTAAGATATTTAAAAGTTTAACCATAGGGTTACTCCTAACTCTTGATGGCGCAAGATAAATTATTTATTTAACCCTGTGTTAGCAGTTAACACCGAGTTAATTAAGATAACCCAGGAACGTGCAAGTGGGCCTTACTGTCCTTATGCAAAATTACATCAGGTCGGCATAACCTGCTCTCTTTCCACTCTCTCCTTTCAGTCATCATCTGAACAAAACATGTTTAATATGTATTTATTTTCGAGTCTGAATGTTTATTCTAAAACTCTGTATTACATTAAGTTATAACCCAGACCCTGATGAGACAAAAGCTACCTCACCACTTTCCCAGGAAGTACATAGATGTACACAGCTGTCTTATCTCTTCCCAACTAAGATTGAAATGAGCAATTCAGCATTTTAATGTAAAATCAGTTCTCATTGTCTTCTTCTTCTTAGTCGTACACTCCTGGCGGAGTGGTAATGGTCATGGATCGTCTACTGGTGGTTTCTGCAATGCTTCTCCATCTCTCCCTATTTGTAGGACTGCGTGTACATTCAGTGAGAGAACACTTCGTAATGATTTAATGAGGTCTGTCCATCTTGTGGGTGATCGGTCGCGAGAACGTTCTCATTCTAACTCACTAATAAATGTTTAATAAACCTTCGTAAAGAAAACATGTTCAAGGACATCTATTTCATTATTATATTTTCTACGCCTATAATATGTACGCAAGATAAGCATTTTCACAGTAAGGTCTCTTCTTTCTTCCTGCCCTTAACCCAACTATGTGGGGTCGGTACATGTTCTATCATGTTCTATCCTTTTCACTCTCAGTTCTAGCATTTTCCTTGTGACAACACACTTTTCTCTTACATTTCTATGACAGTGAAAGAATTTTCAAAGAAAGGTAGCAACGTAAAACGCTAAAGCACGTGACACTCGGAAACATATTCTGAAGTACGAAGTAAAAGCTTTATATACTACCGCGGTGAAAAATTCACAAAGAATATATAAAAAAATTAAGTTAAAAGCACCTTCTATATACAGATCAATTTCTTACATATACACAAAGGTTACGTACTTACGTACGCATGTGTAAGATGCCCGGTAGCTCAGTGATATTATTATAATAAATAATATTACACTCGGAGAGTAATGTTGAGGACCAGGGTATGAATCCCATGGCACGCACCCTTAAGGCACATTTTCTCGCATAATGAGCGTAATAAAGCATAATTGTCATGTACCGACGGCGAAGGAAAACATTGTGAGAGAACCTGCATACCGATATCATCGGTATATGAAACCCAAACAACCCGTCTTGGATAAGTGTTGCGGGTATACTGACCTTAGGGGAGGCCTGATCCCCAGCAGCGGGACGCTGTTATTATATATAACTATAAAAAGAGATTGATAAAAACAACTATATATTTTTGTTATAACAATTTCCAACTGAAATAACCGCAAATGCAATATAAATTGTAAGTTAGCTAGATACAAAGGGTTTTCCATGAACTAAATTTCTTGCATCCGAAGCAACCACACACAACCTTGCTGATGGATTTTACTGCACACACTAATCGCTTTAAGATGTGACCTTAAATAAGATGTAGCGGGATTTTAAATGCATAGTAATTCGCTAGTATGTGGACGCCATCATATTGATGTATACTGCTCTGAATGTACAGTTGTAATGTCAGAACTTTTATTTATTTATTGTTAGAACTGTGTACATTATAATGTTGGTAAGTACATTTTATATCAACAGTTTGCCTTTTTAAGGCGTACAATATTTATAAACGTATTTTTATGCTTGAGTGAATATTTACATGAATATAATAAAAAATATATACCGCATGATCCTAGCCGGAAATATTCACTTTAAAATTCTAAAATATTTTTATTTAATGGGTAAATCACATTACACTTGAAACATATTTTTGTTTTTACATCCACAGCTCATTAGATTGTAGATTTCTCTGAAGAAAAATGAGCAAGAAACTCCAGGCTTGCTTTTATATTGTCATATGTGTGTGTGTGTTTGTGACTTAGTGAAGATATCTTTCACAAGTTGCTAATAAATAAAGTGTACCGTTCGGTTCCTTCTTTCGGGGTTGAGTCGTCAGATCGCATTGCTCTTGTAAAATTCAAATTTATTCACATCTATTCCAGCGTTTTTGTGCCTTCTTAGTTAACGTAACTTAGGAAGACACACGTTTGTGCCTGCTTTGGCCTGCTGTACTAGTTACAGTTTATGATGGCTTAAGAATAAAAAAGAAGTATACTAATACTATTCTAATTGACCAATAAAAAATTACAATATTGTTCTTTTACTTTTATACGCGTAAGTTAACATATAATTTTTTATTGTTAAGTTACGATTTCCATGAAATATTATGGTGATAAAGCGTTTTATTTAGGCAAAATAGGTATTGTAAGGAAATTGTAGATAAAAAAGGAATTATTTTATGTGTCATAATTATTAGAGATGCTTTACAAATCGCTGTTACGTCAGCTGCAGCTTTACAAAGCCTACTAGACCTACGTAAAGTAATTTGCGTCAACTGAACAATAGCACCGACTGACAGTGCTTATATCTTGAATATGTATAAACCTTGTTATGAGGTCCCTATTAATTGTAAACACCGCATCGATTACGTCTACACTCGACTTATCATTTTCACACCTATATTAGGGTTGTTTTATCTAATTAATAAATTCCACAAACAATTTATCTGCAGAAATGACAATCAAATTATTTATTGTAATAATAAAGAATATACATCACTTATTTAAAATCAAAGATTTAGAACATTTTCCTGAAGAAAACTGACGATTAAAAGAGAAACGACGAATGAAGCGATCTCAACGTGTATGTATGTGATGTCTTCATTGTTTTAATAATATTGTGTCATGTGTACTATTATTTATAATCGTATATCAATGTTTTATTCGAATTATTTTATTATCCTGGGGAAACCAATTACGGATACTCTGATAACCCTGAAGGTAGTTCGGGATCAATTATTTTGAACTCCTCTAAGCACAGGTTTAGAAAAGGGCATTAATACTGGGTTGCTCAAATATATTCGCTAAGACAAAGATCACAGGGCTAGTCTTATGACTTTTTACTGTTTGCTCTTGCAGTGCTATGTTACCGCATCTAGAGAAGAGATATTTATGATGACTTTTTAACGGGAATTCTGGTAGGTACTTGTTGAATATAATGTTTAATAAATATATGTTTATTCCTAATAAAATAATGTTATTTAAAAATAAAAATTTGTATTAAATAAAACAAATCTTCCTTTTTAGATTTTCACTTTGGTAAAAGAAATAATTTATATCCGTGCAGGGGCGGAGAAAGAATACTAACATCTGCGGCCGGGGCCGGCCTGTCGTAAAAGGCGACAAAACAACCCACCCTAGGTACGTAGTAGGGCCCCAATCCCGTCTGGATGGCGACCACCTTTGGTCTTAAGTATGCCGCCATAATAACCTTGTGTTGTGTTCCGGCATTAGTGACCCAAGTACCTGTATCGTTATGCGACAGCAGCGTGCTTGCGATGCCACTGGCGTTGTAAGCACCCATAGGCGACGGTAACTGATAAGCCCACCCGGTACCCGTATAATCGGGCCACCGGAGGCTCGCCCAACGTTCTCGATTTGGCGCTACTGAAGGGCGTGTCCCTCCAGTTCCGTTCAATCGAATCCCTAGACGACATCGACTCGGATCACCGCCCGGTCGTCCTTAAACTAGGCCCTTCGCCAGACCAGACGCCTCAGACCAAGTCAATCACCGACTGGTCCAGGGTCAGGGACTCACTCCAACGCGGAGGACTCGCTGACCCTGAGCAGGCCCCAGCCCCCATTAGGACCCTTCAGGACACGGAAGGGGCGATCAAAGCCCTCACCGGCCACCTCCAAAACGTCGTTCGGGAGTCCACTCGGCAAGTCCCGTGCGGGGACGGCCGATTTGCGCTCCCGAGGGACGCGAGGGAGCTGCTGAGGAGGAAGAGAGCCGCCGCCCGAGCCTATGACAGCTTCCCATCAGAGGAAAACCGAGTCGCCTTTCGTTCACTTCATCGGGAAGTGAAAGCCCGCATTCAGGAGCTCAGGAACCAACGCTGGGAGAGCCTGCTCTCGGAGATCTCCCCAACGCACCAGGCATACTGGAGGTTGGCGAGATCGCTGAAAGCGGAATCCCTCTCGTCCATGCCGCCTCTCGAAAAACCCGACAACAATGTCGCGTTTGACGATGACGAAAAGGCGGAGTGTCTCGCCGAGAGTCTCAGGGAGCAATGCTCCCCCAACACCGCGCACGTCGACCCGGCCCACCTGCGTGAGGTGGACGCCGAGGTCGAACGGAGATCCTCTCTTCCCGCGGAAGACTCACTCGAGCCTGTCACGGTAAAAGAGGTACAGGACCTAATAAAAGGCCTCAGGCCCCGGAAAGCTCCCGGAGCCGACGGCATCTCCAACAAGCTGCTCAAGCTACTCCCTATACATCTTTTGATGATTCTGGTGAGCATCTTCAATGCCGCCATGGATAACTGCTCCTTTCCCTCCGCCTGGAAGGAAGCCGACGTCATCGGCATTCGAAAACCAGGAAAGCCCGCTGCGAAACCCTGCAGCTACCGCCCGATCAGCTTGCTCAGCGCGCTGGGCAAGCTGTACGAACGCCTCCTCTTGAGCAGACTCGGAGACTTCGCTTATGAAAATAAGCTGATCCCCGACGAGCAGTTCGGCTTTCGAGCCCTACACTCGTGCCCCCAGCAAGTGCTCCGCATCACGGAGCACGTGCTCGCGAACTTCAATCGCGCCTCCAAACCCTGGAAGACGGGTGCTGTCTTCTTCGATGTGGCGAAAGCCTTCGACAAGGTCTGGCACACCGGCTTGATTTACAAGCTGTACAAACTAGGAGTGCCGGATAGACTCGTGCTCATCTTACGAGACTTTCTCCTTGATCGGAGCTTCCGCTTCAAAGTGGAGGGCACGCGCTCATCTCTCCACCCCATCAGAGCCGGAGTCCCCCAGGGCTCGGCTCTGTCCCCCCTACTTTTCACGCTGTACACCAGCGACATGCCCCGTACCCCACAGGTACATCTCGCCCTATACGCAGATGATACCGCCCTCTTCACTTCCGATATCAGTCAATATCGGATCTGCAGTCGTCTCAACACGGCGGTTGAGACGCTGGGCAACTGGTTCCGCACTTGGCGGATCGAGTTGAATCCGGACAAGAGCGCAGCGATCATGTTCGCTCGCGGCCCCCGCACTCAAAATGAGAGTCGGCCGACTCGCACGAGGCGGCACTCTCTCTTCCCCATACAGCTATTTGACCGCGTCATCCCTTGGGTTGACGAAGTCAAATACCTAGGAGTCACTTTAGATAGAGGCCTGTACTTCAGCAAACACATCAGGACGGTAAGGAACAGAGCACACTTTGTGCTCGGTCGCCTCTACCCAATGATATGCGGGAAGAGTAAGATGTCCCTTAGGAATAAGGTGACACTTTACAAAACCTGCATCCGACCGATCATGACGTACTCGAGCGTAGTCTTCGCCCATGCCGGCAAATGCTACATCAACTCGATGCAGCGGCTGCAGAATAAGTTCTTGCGCATGGCAGTCCAAGCGCCACTTTACATGCGCAACGCGGACCTTCACCGCGACCTGGAGCTCCTTCCCGTGAAGGAGTACATGGTATCCCTTTCGCGATCCTTCTTCGGTCTCGCTCCCCACCATCCCAATCCACTGGCGGTGGAAACAGTCAATTACACGCCCAACCGCCGAGCACCTCACGCACGTCGCCGCCCGCGTAACGTGCTCACGGATAGACGCGACCCCATTTCTAGGACGCTGAAGCGAATGCTCTCGCGGACGCAATCCCCCCCAGTCCGGCATGGACCAGCCCGACGAAACAGGTTTAGGGATGCCTTCCGCCCCCCATAGCCTGTAGACGTACACAACCCACACAGTACATAAATACACGTAGAATAGATGTGTTGCGGGGGAGTTTCTTTCGCCGTTTCTTCTCCCCCAGCTATAAGCACTCCGAAACGGTAGTAGATTAGAATAGGATCGGCTTCACCGGTGGAGCCGATAGTCCCCAATTAATAGTATTCTTGCCATTCGTGGCTGCTATCAATTATCCCCATGCAGCGTTCGAGCCGGGAGCGCGCCTCGCAGGAGACGCGCCCCGAGCACGCTGCCACGGCTGATCGACCCCGCTCCCACGGGGTCGGAATGCCTTTTCCGCCCGGTGTCGCTGTCGTTGGTCGTCTGAGACGATGACAGCCTTAGCTTTAAGAAAAAAAAAAAAAAAAGTAACTGATAAATTCTAAGCGGGCCGTCAGCCTGTCTGCTGTGATACAGCATAAAAAAATCATTTCTATTAAAAATCCATAATAATAATTGGCCACCTAAACTTTCGGGATAAGTCTTACTTTTTGGGCTCTAGTGTTCGTTTTTTTTCAAATGCAGTTCATCGCCGTCGTACCACAAACCCTGATATGATTTCAATCCTGTTCGTAGTCTCTACATTTTTTTTTTATTTCCAGTACAAAATTCTGCGAAATCTTTGGCATAGATAATTAAATTTTTGATCTGCTCCTCCGACATCTGTTAGTTGTATGGCCAGGTTAACTGCAACGCATCAATGCAGGTGGATTTCCTGGAGAATTTTAGTTACAGACACGAAAAACACACCCATGAAATCTGGAAATCAATCACTTTTATTGAACTTTAAGCTTAAGCTTATTTGCAAGCTTAAATAAACTTAAAACAAAACTTAAATAAACTTAAACTATTGCTGTGGAACCGCGGACAGGCTGACCGATGTTTGCATCCCCAGGGCCACCGCTAACAAGCTGCCGTACGCATATGGGAATTCGAACCTGGGTTACTTATGCCTGAACACATCACAAGATTTTTAAGGTCGTATATTTAGATACCTCGGGTGGTTGTCACTTAGATGACCTGCCTAGCTAAGGTTTGTTTGGTCGCCATTAGCGATAGGCCACCCCCGACCGCAGAGATCAGTATTCTTAGTCCGCCCGTGCACCGATAAAGATTATTTTATTAGGAATCAACATATATTTATTAAACATTATATTCAACAAATACCTACCAGAATTCCCGTTAAAAGTCATCATAAATATCTCTTCTCTGAATGCGGTAACATAACACTGCAAGAGCGAACAGTAAAAAGTCATAAGACTAGCCCTGTGAGCCCTGCACGGTGAAAAGAAAAAAATAGTAATAATTAAAATCTAATTTGTGTGTATTTGTGAGTGTATATGCTTTGATGGACGTACGGAATCATGAAAAATCATACCGTACAAAATACTGTTGGAAATGAAACGTCAAGCTTTTTGAAATTTAATTTGTAATACGTTAATAGTTTAATCAGCTGGTATAGCTCAGCCCTACGAGCAAATAAGAGTAGGTAGCAAGGATAATACCCACATTCTAATGATAGAGCATTAGTGTTGCCTTTGTCGGATTTATTAATCTGTCAGGTTTACAAAAACGTTTGTATTATATGTTGTAGAAACAATCGGGAATCCTTGTATTTGTGGGACTCTCGTGCGTCCACTAAAACCACCCCCATTGCTTGATACGTTTGGAGCTGGCGACGCAGGACCCAAGTATGACCTAAGTATTCCGATTGCGTTATTATTTTGCCTTGAGAACTATAATTTTATTTCCCATGTCCATTTATTTAAAATACTTAATATATATTTCGCCTTCCTGTATATAATAATAAGTATAAAATAAACAAATAATCGAGCAATATACACAGTGTCATCTAGTCTCAAAACACATAGACTCAGGACGCTAATCTAAACTATGGCCTCGTCGACATTATGAGGTCGCGATATATAATAGTTATTATCTATACAAATAAATAAAATAGGAGTGTCTGTTTGTAATATTAAAATGACCGCATTTTACTTAGTGCATTCGGACGTATACACGGTACATATACCAAAACAATTTTTTTTAATTTTTGTCTGTCTGTCTGTTTGTTCCGGCGAATCTCTGAAATGGTTGCACCGATTTTGACGAGACTTTCACTGGCAGATAGCTGATGTAACAAGGAGTAACTTAGGCTATTTTATTTTATAAAAAAAAAAAATAGTTTTTGTTAAAAATGATAAGTTTAGGAAATTTAAATTCCAATTTAAGTTGACCTCAGATTTGTATCATCAGTCATATAAAATAGGGTTCAGCTTATACTGGAATTGTAGGCTTTATTTGTAATTTATGTTGACCTCACATATCCAAACAATGCTGTTCAAAGTCACTATGCCACGCGGACGGAGTCGCGGGCACAGCTAGTTATTAAATAATCGTGATAAGACGAACAGAAAGAGTCTGAATGAGGCCCCGTACATTTGACCTAAAATTATGATGGTAACTAATCGGGATGAATCAACTAGGCGATGAGATAAAGGGAGATAAAGGGAGTAGTGGTCCGTTGGTAAAGGCGACAAACAACCAGACGCACTGGGCGCCGTAGGGTGGCCGACTTCCGGCCACCGTAGGGCGCGGCCTGCGGACGGCAGACTCGGGGCGTCTTGTCGTCCGATCAGCGGCAGGCCTCGAGGCGGCGGCGTCTTGTTCCGCGCGCGCCTCATAGTGGAGTCCTGCAGCCGGGGTGACGGCCGCAGTGGGTGACGGGGCCCGCCTGACCATCTGGCGGGCCAATACCCGTCGGGGGGTGGCGACGAATGCTTCGGCGATACCCGCCCCTCCGACACACGGGTACATGAGGAACACGGGTTGGTTTTTAGTCAGTAAGAGTTTGACAGTCCCCTTCGCCCTTCCCCGAGGGCGGAGGGCCTCCATGAGGATTTTCCAACCCGATACCAAAAAAAAAAAAAAAAGGCGACAAACAACCTAGCTACGTGGTAGGGCCCCAAGCCCGTCTGGATAGCAACCACCCTTAGTTTTAAGTATGCCGCCATAATAACTTTGTGTTGTATTCTGGCATTAGTGACTCAGGTTCCTGTATCCCAGACAGCAGCGTGTTCGCAGTGCCTCGTAGCGTCGCAAACATTCATAGGCAACGTTAACTGCTTACTGTTAAGTGGGCCGTCAGCCTGTCTGCTATTACCTACTCAATAAAAAAATGTCACTATTCACTGACGGGTTAATCCTTTTGCCCAATCCATTAGAAACGGCATGGCGAGACATTAGTTATTCACATAAAAGTCTGGTAATCACAAAACATGGTCATAGCAGAAGGCAACTCTGTTGTTGTTACAAAACATAAAAGAAAAACACTAGAGCAATCTATGCTGTCAATTATTCACATCATGTAAATAATTCTTACATACATTATACTAATGATTTTTTTTGGTTATTATAAAACATATAAAGGTACGTATTGGCCTTCAATATCATATATGTATAATCGACTTAAAAGTGTACTTCAAATCAAATCGATAAATCTTTCTAAAAGGTCAAAATTCAAGTAATTTTTTATTAATCGATGATACACCCGGAAAATGTTAGCAATGTAGGCCTATAGTAAAATATTTATTATTTTGAATACAAGTTTATATTTTTGAAATTATAATGTAAGATTTTCCATATTGCCGTGTTGTTTCAACCAATAAGATAAATGGAGGTTGTGATAAATATATTGTGAGAGACAATGAAAAATTGATGTCCTAAGTATTGCAAATGAGGCAAGCAAAAAAAAAAAAAATATTTTCACAACAAATGTAAGCTACTTAAAATGCTAATATTAACTATACTAAATTGAACAGTTATTAATTCTATTGTATGTAGACATTTTATGACGGATGTATAAATTTGAAATGTTCTATTTAATTATATATCATGAATATTAATTTCCTAACAAGCCTTTAATTGTGTATAACATTCAAAATTTGCATTTGTTTGTCCGAAGGAAGCTTTCCTTCTTCTCTGTGCAGGGGTAAGAATACTAACCTCTGCCGGGGTCGGCCTGTCGTAAAGCGTGACAAAACAATCCAGCTACGTGGTAAAGCCCCAAGTCCGTCTGGATGGCAACCATCCCTGGTGTATAAGCATGCCGCCATAATAACCTTGTGCTGTGTTCCGGCATTAGTGACTCAGGTTCCTGTATGTCTTTATGGGACAGCAGCGTGGTCGCGGTGCCCCTAGCGTCGCAAACAACCAAGTGGACCGTCAGCCTGTCTGCTGTTCCTCATTAATAAAAAAGTGAATATTAGTGAATTGTAAGAATTGTTAATTCTTATTAGAAACTTATTATAAAACATATTTACAATGTAAAATAAAATAATTAAAAAAATCCCAGAAAGCTGATCACTGGCAACACTAATCCTATACTCGAAATACACACCAGTTTTTTTAATCACGTGAGACTTCTATCGGAAACGTGATACGTCCGTCTCATTAATGATAATATGAAGTAAATGGAATATTTGAGTATTCATATCTTCACAATTAAATAGAATTCGTTAAATATGTAGAATATCCAAATATTCAAATTGCACAACAAACCAAATTGCCCACCTTGGATCTTATCGAAACTAAAATTATGGCATCCAAAAATTTTATATAGAAGCTATAATTCTATGTTGGAATCCATTACCTAAGTTAGGTCTGCCGTTCTTAGAAGTGCTAACAAAAAGTTAGGTAAATTCACCGGACGGTGTTTTTTTCGGTCTAAAAAGTCGTTCATCACAACGAAGGTCGCTTACTAGACGTCTTTGAGGAATGTGATATGGAGGCGTCTTATCAATATTACTTTTGCAGTCGGATAGTATGTCCAAAAATAGTTTTGAGGTATTCTATAATTGCACTTATTTTATCAAAACCTGTATTTACTCGGTAAATATTAAACATTTTAAGAAAAGTTAATAATATATAGTAATCTCTACATGAATCGTGAATTCCTGAACAAAGCAAATTTTGTTTATTTTATAGTTTTATAGTGAAAAACATGTGTAGCTATATTGCAAACTAATGGATCAGAGAAAATACCGGAAAGATCGCACCTGCATTAGCCTTTTCGAAAATTTGATGATCTGGCATAATAAAATTTGTGCTATAATTTTATCCCTGATGAATCCAATTTATTTAAGTGCTAAATTCTAAATTTTGCATAAAATTCCAATTTTGCATTAAATTCCATGTAGAGGGAGGCTTGAGTGCAGCAGTGGGGCCTTAAGGGCTATTTATTTTAGAAAAAAAAATAGTGTTTTTCTTCTATAGCTGATGAACTAAAAATAGTATATTGTTTTTCAAGGTAGCGTCAAAACGGTTAATCAAATTGTGGGATCCCAGCCAAAAATAAGAATAAGATTACTTGAGAGTCGTAAAATGCGACTAATTTATCCTTTTACTAGGTTACAAAATCTAAATACATCTGACCATCTTTTTTTTCTGACAGATAAATGAAGAGTCACTGAAAGCCATCGACTCAAACGGGCGTGCTGAAGTTATCTAGTGATTGAAGAATTGATGATGATAATGAAGTAATATACGGATATATATATATATATATATATATATATATATATATATATATATATATATATATATATATATATATATATATATATATATATATATATATAATAATAATAATATTATATAATAATACGGATTTGTTGAGTTTTTCTTTGGCCACAAAAATAAAAAGTTCTAATGTTACTATTTATTTTACTATGTTAAACTATATATTTATTAATGTTTTCTTGGAATTCTATTTTGGAACCTCCCCGCCAAGTTAATCGAAGATAGATTGTACGTATATAAAGAATGTTTATTCGTCGGTTTTTACTCAAAGTTTTTCGACAATGTCATATGTTTAGGTACTCGCGGAGTCACGCAAAGGACGAATGTATTTGGACTGAGAATAATTTCATATAGGGCCCCTGATGGGAAAGAAGTAGGAGTTAAATTATTCGACTTGTTTTGTTGCTTGTTTTGTTCGTTTTTTATGTTTGATTTTTAAATATTCTTTTGCATTTAGATTATTATTTTGACGATGTATGTGGTTTTATTTAAGTTGACTGGCACGCGCGGTTATTACTTCGACGTATTGGATTCATTTCCTGGTATAATAAATGTAATATTTTCGGTATTTTCTCTGATTTTAAATAGTCTTGTAATGTGATCCCAAATCTATAAATATTTTATTTCAGTTTCTTGCTTTAAATAATATATGTACATTTGTAACCAATTAAACTTATGTCACCTTCTCCTTAAGTTCTCAGAAAATATTTCCGGAGACAAGTAAATTCGATTTACTAAAACTATTTTTGCTATCACCCAACAGCTTTAGCCATATACTAAAAAGTAATACCAACTAAAGACCAAGCCGCCTTTTGTTGCTTTTTTGCTGGAGAAACCCTTTAGTAGTAACTCGCCAAACCCCAAGAGGCCTGCAAGGTGATGTGGGGATCACTTAACGCCGTTACGCACTAAAACCCTAGACATCTCAATCTGCGTCAATGAACCGGGGTCCATAGGACCAGTCTTCTGACTATTCACTGCAGGTTCCCAGCAACGCTAATCGTAGTCTTTTTGGGTACTCTTAAGACCTTCTCACTACCGCCGTGATGGACAGCGCACGCTCCAAACTTCCTACTAAATTAATCAGCCTAACGTAAGCCATTGTCAGAGAAAACGGAAGTAACATCGATAAACGCTTGCTAGCATATAAAATAGTGGAAACAAATACTAAACACAAAATGAAACTAACGAAAAACTAAATAACATTTTAACTACAAGATTACATACTAGTTTTTATAGCAATTTCAAGTTTCACAATTCGTCATTGACGATCTTGGAGTCAACTTTTTTATTTAGATTATTATCTTATGCTGACCTTACTTAAATAGCACGATAATGCTGTTTTGTGTTTGAATCTTGTACTTTTCATATAAACGTAATTTCTCACGACTATTTCGAGTACATTTTGTTTTTAAGATAGATAAAATCTTATTTGCATTTATATGAATATTTTCTGAAATATACATAAATGTATAATTAAAGTTATTGGATCAGTTTTATTGGATATAATATTTATGTAAATACATTCTTAAACCAAACACCCATGCCCATATATCCGCGTAATTTGCGATTAATGAGTATACATATATTATAAAATAGACTAGAATAGACTGTTTCTTGTGAAATGTAGTGTAGGAACCATCTATCCCGATGAGTCTGTAGAGGTCTAAGGAAGGAGGAGGAAAAAGTTTAGTTTTTTTTTTTTCGCATAAAAACTCCTTTCTTTATATTACGACCATATTTATCACGGCCAACTAGATTCCAGGAAAAAATTAAAAAAATAGAATTAAAGGAACGCGCGTCATAAATATTACTTTTTTATTACTGTACGACAGTAGACAGGCTGACGGCCCGCTTAGAATTTAGCAGTTACCGTCGCCTATGGGTCTTTGCAACACCAGTGGCATCGTGAATACGCTGTTGTCCCATACGGGTACAGGAACTTGAGTTACTAATGCCGGAACACAACACAAGGTTATTATGGCGACATTATTATTATTATTATTTCGAAAGGTGGCTATGCTAGTCTGTTCTAACCTAGTATCACTGCGTCCAATTTAATGAACTATTGTGATCGCCACATTTACTATAGCTCATTGGCAAAGCCTGCCTCGTTGAAGTAGCGAAGCAGTTTTTTGGCAGGAGCTGCACGTATCTCATCCGGTTCCAACATGTGTTTTCCTAATATGAGACTACGTTTATGCATCAGGGAACAGCAGTAGCACAGCAGGTGCAGAGGCGTTTCATCCGCCTCATTACAGAATCTGCAGGCTTTGCCATCCCTAATCCCTATGATACTGAGGTGCTTGTTTAGGCAACAGTGTCCGGTAAGCGCCCTCGTTAGGTTGCATAGCTGATTCCTATTTAGTGCTAGTACTTCAAGCGCAAGTTTGCGGTTGTAGGCTTTAACTAGCACCTTGGAGTGATTTAGGCCTGGAATGGCCTGGAATTATGGCGACATACTTAAGACCAAAAGTGGTCGTCATCCAGATGGGCTTGGTGTCCTATCACGTAGCTAGGGTTGTTTTGTCGCCTTTTACGACAGACCGACTTCGGCCGCAGAAGTCGGTATTCTTTCTCCGTCCCTCCAAGGATAAAGTTAATGTTAATGTAGAAATATGTATTGTATTTAAGTAGATTTAATTTGAATTTAATTATACAAATTAACAATTTAATAAAACCTTTTTTTAACTGTATCGTCCCACAATTTAAGTACAAGGTGGATTTTAGGTGGATATAATCTTGTTTTTCTATGTAGCATCTTTTGCTCGTACAGTACTGCTACATATAGCAGGAGCATAGAGCCTGGCCTTTTTGCTGGCAATAACCTCGGAAATAGTGTTTTTTTATAGCTAAAGTTCAGCAGACAGGCAGACGGCCCACCATGGCAAGTGGTCACCGTCACCTATGGACGTTTGTAGCACCAGAGGCAATACCAACGCGCTGCCGGCCTCGATGAAATTTTATTACACCTTTTTTATAGAATCCCATATCGTACTGCGCTGAGAAAACCTCAGCTGGAAGCTCATTCCAGATCCTGAGAGTACGCAGCATGAACGTTCTAGAGAAACGTTTCGTACAAGAAAGAAGAAGCCCCAAGAAATGGGGATGAACACCCAGCCGATGGCGGGCAGTGCGGTATGGTGACGACAGGCTGAATGACAGCAGTGACATTCAGTTCATACTTGAGGTATCATGCAGAGGGTACGAGTCTGTAAACTGACTCCTTGTTGTCACCATCACATCGACGTGGTGATCCTATGACGCACCTTCTTCCGCGCAGCCGTTCTGTGGCTATTTTCTTTAGCTAATATATTTAAAATTTGTTTACAGTCGTTTTTTACGAATAACTATATGATCACTCATCCAATAAATTTTTATATCAAGACCGTATGCTTATCATAAGCCATCGTCTCTCTTATCGTCTTTTTACCATCATATTGCCTGGCTATGGCACGCTTAATATTTCCTGGTGCTTCTTCTTTCCTTTACGACACGGTTCTCAAGAACGTTTATATTGCGTTAGGTGCTGCGGGTTTGGAATGACTTTCTGGCTGGCTTTGTTTGCCTTCTGAACTCCAGCTATTTAAAATATCAACTTGTAACTAATAGCTTCCTAATCTTGGGTAAGTTTTAAAGTCTGTGCTAGTATATGTGCAAGTATCTTTATGATTGACAGTCCAGGGAAATACATGCAACTCAACAACGTGAAGGGTGTCGACAGTTATACAAAATTAAATATCAATCTGATCTTATCTTGAATTGTATGTTGATCAAATATGTCTGCAATACCAGTGTTATTTGATCTATCCCACCAAATGAAATATATGCGGTTAAGTGTAATTGATAATTGGATTATGGCATACCCAATCAATATGGAGCTACGAATGTTAGGAATGATCGTTGTGTGAAAGGCCTCTTTATAATTGACTTTTATGGGAGTAACTCAGACGGACTGTTTAGTGATGGATATTATTGGAAGCTTTGTCAGATTATTGTACTGGTGGACACAAGTTTGCATTGTAAATACCAGCTCATTGGCTTCATTTGAGCGATTTAAAATCTATAAACTAGCTTCGGCCCCGTAGGTCATTACTGGTATGACAAATACTCGAAGAATCGTCTTCCAGGTCTAGGGGCTGCTAAATGGCTTCCCACAAGATCAGATACAGCTTACTGAAAGTCTTCTAGTAACTCCCATTTAGAAGTAATCTTGTACAATTTCCAGGGAGAAGATCTCTTTAGGATCAGTCTCGGAGTAAGACGATTATTGTCTTGCCTCTTCTTCCGATCTTTAAATTATTCAAAAAGTTAAAATTTCTGTCCAAAGTTTAGAAGAGATTTTTTTATGCCAAGAAGGCCTTTCAGTTAATTTCTTCATTCAGTTAATGAAACACACTCATACACACACACACCCATGTGGTACTAGACATACATAATTATGTATATACAATAAAATTGAAGTTAAAATTAATAAATCACTAAAGCCGTGAATCCTGGGTGTATTTTATTTTTTCGTATTCTAAGTGATTTGTCCCATAAACTTTTGTCTATTCCTATAAACTTTTTGTCACGGTCGCTTCATATAATTTCAGTATGGAACTATTCGCTTAGTTATTTATCATCAACTTTATCAATGATCTTAAAATTTGGTATTGGATCTTTTTTTTAACCGCCCGTCTACAGATCCGTAAGCTAAGCTCATGCGGTTAACCTTGGTTTGATAAAAACTATGAAACCATTTCCTTGTTGATGTTTCTAGTTGTATCGTGTAGGCAGAATGTTTTGGCTATGTTATTAATATAACAATGGACCTCTTATTGGTTTGTTACTATGCGGTCATTGCTTTTAAACATTATGTTGAAATAATTGTCTGAGATTGTACTTTATAGCTATTACTATTTATTTTAAAAAAATATAATTAGTATATGGTATCAGTTGTATAGTTGTATAAGACAATTACTGGCTATGCTGCTTACTTCGAGACTAGATGGTTTTCTATGAATTGTCCCAGTATTTTTATTTACGAGCCTTATCCCTATTATTATCCTTTACCGCAGCTCCAGTACTAAAGAGGAAAAGGATAAATGTTTTTCTCTCTAGATTTGGTAAATTTACCCACTTCATAACAGCTCAGATCCTATTGGAAACTAGCAGGTAAAATGAGAAATTTTTTTACGTCGTGCATCATTTTGTCTGAAATAAATGATTATTATTATTATTTTCTAATTTTAATTGTTTTACAAAAGATGAACAAAAATATCCTTACAAATGAATAATAAGTTTAGTCTTGCTATTATAGGATTAAATTAAAATTCATATGCATTTATTTCAGAAAACAAATTTCATTCATATACATATTCGGTGATATCCAAAATTAATATATTAAATTAAATACAAAACGAGTAGGTTCATAAGTGGCCCAGTTTTTTCATAATAAATTTTTGAGGAAAAATCATTCTGTGATTCCCCCTACTATGGGAGAGTCCCCGACTACGTGCTTCTTTAACGTTTTCACGAATGTGGTATGGCTTTTTTTACAAAAAAATTATACCAGATATTCCAGCATTCGAAGTCTTCATAAAAATAAGTTATATAATTTTGAGTGTGGTTTTAAATCAATCTCCTTTGCAACAGGAAAATAGATAGATCCGAATTTGATTTTTAAAGTGGTTAATGATGTGACTTGCCTTGAAATGTGAAATGGAATGGTTATCTTTCTTGTTTGTCTGTAGCAGCAAGAGAAATCCATTTTCCACCTTTAAGACACTCTAGGAATTATTCAGGTGGGGCCCTACTCTTCTCGTAGGAAATTATTGACGGCATTTGAGATTAACTTACAGATGATAGTTAGGATATAGGATATTTCAATTTTAAGAAAATTAAAATTTGTATGTCTTATAATTTTATATTAGGTATGGGGAATAATTGGACAGAAATCCTCATTTATTGCAATAAATTTTAAAAACATGTTAAGTTATTATGCTGCCATCTGTTTTTTATTTGAATTACCAATTAGTCTCTTGTTAATAGAGCCATCTACAAACATATTTTAAAATCACACTAAATTGTACCTCTTTGAAACTAATCTCGTTTGCGTGGTATAATATGTATTACTCGATAGATGGCAGTGTTTACTACTGTACTAGTTTGAATGTATTTTAATACACAACCGAAAATGTTTTAAATAAATGTTACATTTATACTCGAAATTATTTTTTCTATAATTAATAGTATTAACTCATATAAAAAAAATATGATCAATCAATACTTTCTCCCACAATGGGCTTTATTAAACCTCACCACGTCGAAACATTTGCGTAGGTATCACAAAATAAGGCCGGAGATTGGAATATTGTATGGTCTAAGATAAAGGCATTGGAGATAATTGTCTCGATAATATTTCTTTCATCCAAACCATCCATTTTTTTGTCTCAAACTCATTCCTCCAGCCGCGAATCGAGTGGTAGGCACAAGTTGGGTAACCCTATCTTGTTTTTGCCTAGAACCACTGAACCATAAAGCAATGCAAAGTAATATTCAGTAATTTGCATTATAACTTTATTACAATTTTTATGTTTTTTTGCTAGGTGGTAGGATTCCAAGCCTGTCTGGATAGAAGCCACCCGTGGTCTCTAAATTTGTGGCCATAATAGCTCTATGTTGTTTCGGCATAAGTGACCCAGATTCCAGTTCGCCGCTGCGGTAGGCAGCGTTGTAACGATGGCGTTGCAAACATCTATAGCCAGTGGAAACTGCTACTAAGTGGTCTGTCAGAAAAAATGTATAATGTCTTATACTTTGTACCAGGGTACTAATATAGCTAAACCCTAAAGCCGGGTAGTTTCATAACCTAGGATAATAAACTAAAAGCCTTTGAATTTGCAACTAACAAGGAAGTTTGTAATATTAAAATTTTCTTGAAACCTTAACGGCAATGTAAGTCTTTTATTGATAGGTATAATATTAAAAATTATCTGAACGTTGACTTTGCGTTTTACCCATGAAACGTCCGTTCCCGATCATTGGCCGTGTTGTAGCTAACGAGCTCTACCACTAGCCAACAATGAATATGGCCAGATCATCGCGTTTCAAGGTCTATTCTAGCTCAAAAACAAAGGTATCGGTTCTTTCAACGGAACACTGCCGTCGATTGTAAAAACTAGCTAGCCAAACATGCAATGACTTGTATTGGGCAAAAAATATGAAATTATAAAATGAGCCGATAAAAAAAAGTGTTCTATTGACGGTAATTTAAAGGAAACTGCCCTAAAATTTATTTTTAAAAATTTAAACATCGATTTCATGATTTTTCCTGTTCCTCTGCACGAAAAAAAAGAACGACTAACATCGACGCTAAAGGGCGCGGTCAAGCCTTACTTTGTGTAAGTAGCTTATATCGAAATTATTACAAGAGAAGTATTCTATATTTTGTAACGCAAGTGAATTCACAAAGCGCCATCTAGTTTCCAAAGCAAGTAGTAGAGCCTGTGTCATGAGTACTAGACAACTAATACACTAAGTAGCATATACGCATAAGCTTTTCTTTTGAGAGTAAATAAGCATCCATACTCGGGTCGGGTATCATAAGCGAAAACCAAATCTGTATAAATATTTTAACGAACGTTTTCAAAAGGTAATCTAATGACAAACTTCATTACTATTACTTCAAATACAATTTATTTTATTTCAACGAGCGGACTCTTTGATGGTTTTAAAAAACAAAAAAAAAACAAATTACTTTTCCATCATTTCATGTGTACAAATATTTTTACAAGACTCAAAGTAACATTTAGATGTAACTTACACTTCGCGCTTTTTAAGAAGTAGCAACTACGGTTATAAGCTTACACATAACTTACATATGATAAGCCCGGAACTCCGATGTGAAGATGAGAGAATGTGGGATTATCTGCCCTGCTATTGAGACCACTTAGCTGGCTACCATAGGATAGTTGCTACGGTATCTATGTATATATTAATACGTGAAGCGAAAACTTTGTACTCATTTTTAAGAAAATTACATGGGCGGAAGAATATGAAATTTGGCACAGTTAAAGTTTATATGGAGGAGAAGTGTAGAAAATCTATTAGAAATACAATAAACTAAATTAAATTTATTTAAATAAAATAAACATTACACACACCCAAATAGTTTATGGAGAATAGTGAGAATAGTGTTTACAAAATGCGAATATTTGGTTACTAAAAGGATTTACAATGTAGGTTTTGCAATGCAAAACATTTTGCAGTTTTACAGTGATGCTGTTCAAACTGATGTAGAAAAATGGCAAATAAGCAAATTAACTGAGTAGCTGATGAAACCTTGGATTAAAGAGAGCCTATGACAAAAGAACCCAAATAAAGTTCAAACTTAAAAATTAAATGAATTGCGGTCGAATTTTGACCCCTGGGCAACCTCTAGTACCCATTAAAACTGATCGTCATCTAGAACCTTTTTGGGTGATCGTAGTCATACTTAACCTAGCCTTAACGACGATTTTTAGAGTTATTTACTGACATTAATTCCAAGGTTTTATGTTTTTTGTTTTTTTTTTATTCTTTATACATTATATTCGTATACTTTTAATATTTACGAATATATGATAATGCCATCCCATTAAACATTATTTCGTCAATCTACTCACTGATGAGAAGCTTTAACTAAACCTCAAAAACGTCGTAAATATATAAGAGTTCGTACAAAATACTTCGTTTAAGACCAACTTCTATAGAGTTAAGATGGAAGTCCTTCATGATCCCCGCCTCTATGAGCGCTAATTTATAACATACTTCGTTCCCATAATTACTCGTGTAATAACTTTAAGCAAGCATGGCAAAACTCTTCACGTGTGTCGTATGAGTTATTTCAAATGTCCAAAACAGTGTTTTTCAATCTGTGGGTCGCGACCCTTAGGGGGGTCGCGAAGTCTTACTCGGGGGGTCACCGGCAAAAGGAAAAGCTCTCGCCCTCGACGATAATGCGATGTGGCAACTCTGCGAAGTTAGGTCCGCGCAAACTGGCGTCCAAATCAAAGCCGCACGCGGCCTTACCAACTTATCTCGTACTTACTTTCAAAGCTGTTGCGGCTTCTTATAGAATGTAGATCTTAATAATGGTACCATAATAATAGTTTCCAAAAAAGAGAAAATCATAAACGTAGTCTTATAAATTACTTATCTACTAACTTTTTGCCTCTCTATGGCCTAAGGGATCGCCAGAATTTTTCAATCCTTAAAGGGGTCACGTATTCAAAAAGATTGAAAAACACTGGTCTAAAAGAATCTATCGTTTAAGAAGTCTTTTGATGTTTGTACACATTTCGCTGAATGACTGAGTACTTTAGTCTATTGAGTGTAGCTTAATTTTAATTTTTTCTATTTCTTTAAGATTGTGTTTAGGGTGTTTCAAATGCAGGGGTGAAATGAATAACATTTTTGAACGCCGAATTATTTTTTAACAGTACAATGATTGAATAAATAGGCATGCTTTGATCACGATCAAATATAGGGTGCACCCCCCTCTTAAGGTTCCTAAGGAAATATTTTTCCACTTGACATATTGCAATCACAACTCATAAGCAAAATCACCTAAGTGTATACAAAATTAAGTTGTTAAAATGTATATTATTAGTGTTAATATATCTGCAGTGGATGTGTGGAGTGACGAGAAAGGATCGCCTTAGGATCTCCCGCATACGCGGCAGCCTGATATTAAGGACAAACTGCAGGATTGTCGCCGTCGCTGGTATGGCTACGTTTTACGCCAACCGGCTATCTACGTGGGGAACAAATGTCTGGCCATGCCGCCTCCGCGGAGTGCCGGCAGGAGGGATAGACCTAAAAAGTGCTGGCGTCACGTCTTAAAGGGTGATATGAGACGAGAACACAGAAGAATTTGCAATTTTACAGCGAGTGAAAGATGATGATGAAGAAGAAGAAAATTGAAATTGAAAATTGAACTTGTAGTTCTTATTATTATTTTAATTTCAACGTTCATAAATATATGAAATGGTACTTATCAATAATTAATAAATAAATAAGATTAGAATTACAAAATACTTAAAGTATTTCCCATAATAACTTTATAATTAGACGAGTAAGTAATTATAAATGAATAGATACTGAATTATTGAAAAAAATATAAATTATATTGTTAATAAAAAATGAAAAATATTTAGAATTATATATTTATCAATAATTTATAAACGTTATACGGCGTGTTTTTAATCGGGACTACAGGTTGACCTTGAATGATACTCTAAATAGTTAAACACTGCGCGCGCTCTGCCCTCTATCTCGAAAATGGTTCAAGATATAAAAAAAATGTTTAAACAAAAGTTGTAGAGAATTTCATCCTCTCCAATATTTATAATAAATACATATAGCATAAAACTCATAGGAAACGATATATTTGCAATAGATGTGTAAAAAAATCGAATTTATGACCTTTAATCTTGGAATATCTGTAGTTGCGGACACCCTACGATAAGTTGGTTTTGAGACAAGTTATAGGATGTCAAAATAAATGTTTATACATAGTCAGGTCATTAGTATTGTCACACAGTAAAAACTTTTCTTTTAGAATGCTGGCCACAAAAAAGTTTATTGAATTCGAATTTCGAATTGTTCATGAAAATAAAAATGTATAACTTTTAGAATTTTACTCATTTTTAAATATGGAGTGGACGCTTAAAGAAGACCGTGTTGCAGTTATTGCGTTGCATCGTTGCGGTTACGCGCCAATTCAAATTTTTAACATACTGAAAAATTTGAATATTACCAAAAGATTCGTTTATCGTACCATCAAACGATACAATGAAGACTCTAGTGTAGATGACAGGTCAAGAAGTGGTCGCCCTCGGTCTGTTAGGACTCCAGCAGTGATAAAAGCTGTGAAGGCACGAATTCAAAGAAATCCCAAACGTAAGCAGAAACTGTTGGCCCTTCAGATGGGGTTAAGCAGAACCACGGTGAAAAGGGTGTTAAATGAAGACTTAGGGCTTCGGGCATATCGAAGAAAAACAGGACATCGTTTGAATGCTCGTCTAATGGACCTGAGACTGAAGAGATGCCGCGCTTTGTTGAAGCGGTACGCGGGAAAAAAAAATCGGGAAATTCTTTTTTCGGATGAAAAAATGTTTACCGTAGAAGAGAGCTACAACAAACAAAATGATAATGTGTACGCACACAGTAGTGAAGAAGCGAGCAACCGTATTCCGCGTGTCCAACGAGGTCATTTTCCATCCTCGCTCATGGTATGGTTGGGAGTTTCTTATTGGGGCTTAACAGAGGTACATTTTTGTGAGAAAGGTGTAAAAACGAATGCTGTTGTGTATCAAAATACAGTCCTGACGAACCTTGTGGAACCTGTTTCTCATACCATGTTCAATAACAGGCACTGGGTATTCCAACAAGATTCGGCGCCAGCTCATAGAGCGAAGAGCACACAAGACTGGCTGGCGGCGCGTGAAATCGACTTCATCCGACACGAAGACTGGCCCTCCTCCAGTCCAAATTTGAATCCGTTAGATTACAAGATATGGCAACACTTGGAGGAAAAGGCGTGCTCAAAGCCTCATCCCAATTTGGAGTCACTCAAGACATCCTTGATTAAGGCAGCCGCCGATATTGACATGGACCTCGTTCGTGCTGCGATAGACAACTGGCCGCGCAGATTGAAGGCTTGTATTCAAAATCACGGAGGTCATTTTGAATAAACTTTAATGTCATAAGAATCTATGTTTTGTTAAGTTCATTTTGGTATATGAATGGTTACATCTAAACTACTATTATAAAGAGGAAAGATTTGATTGTTTGTTTGTTTGTTTGTTTGTTTGTTTGCTTTGAATAGGCTCCGAAACTACTGACCCGATTTAAAAAATTCTTTCATTGTTGGGAAGCTACACTATCCCCGGGTGACATAGGCTATATTATATTTTCAAAAAAATTAGGGATCCTTACTAAAACTCCAATAATGTAACTCAAAGTGTAAAAAAATTACTTAAAATATTATTTAAATCGCGTGCGTTGCGAAAACTATTGATGATAGAATAAAATAATGTACTACAACTTTGCAGAACATATCATTATTTACAAAAAGTGTCGCGACAGCATATGTCTAACTATTATAGTTATGCCACAATAAGTATTCTTTTATTTTAAAAAATTAATTGAAATGCCGCCCCTAGAAAAGGCTCTTTATTTGGATCTTGGTATTAATCCTTATCAAAATAAATTACTTCATATTCAAAACTGTTTCAATACCTTTATATAACTTTTTGAATTATTGAATTCGGATATTCCATTCGAAAGATATCACGAGTTTAAAAATGTAAGTATTAGAAAAATGTTGCGCGGTAGCCGCTCACCCTGTTCGGCTAGCTAGGCATCACCTTATGCAATGTAGGCGTGCGTCACTGGGGTTTTTACAAAAATTAGAATACTTATTAAAAAATAACGAAAATAAATAAAAAGTAATAACAAAAAAATCATTAAAATAAAAACTCATAGAAATAATAATATTCAAACTTTCTTTATAATTTTATTTTTTTAGTAACCTGACGCAAATAGAAGGGTTTGCCCTCAGGGGCGCTCCTCTGTCCGAGGAGTGCACGGGTGTGCGTACCCGAGGTGCCCGAGCATCCGTCGCTTCACTCCCCTCTCCGTTCGAGGCGACAGAGTCCTACCTTTCTTTCCGTCTACCTCTTACATCCTTTCCAACTTAGTTCTCTGTTCGTGGCGTGGTCCCCGGTGGGATGGTTGCGAATACTGATTGGGGTCCCGGGTTCTACCCTGGGACCTGATTTGGTAGTCGAAACCATGCCTATTTCGACTGCGCCTGCACAGAGAGTGTTCCCGGGGCGGGAATTCCATCCTCGCTGTCGGTTGGTCTTGCTGGGCCGACTACGACGTCAGGCGACTCTGCTTTTTCTGGAGTGTCATCTGGTAGTCGTACTCACGCCTGACTAGCACGCGACGGGGATGCGAGTCCCGTCCGGAATTGGCCGCAGACCTGTCGCTCCCGGCCCTGGTTCTGTCCATGGTCGGGGACGATCCTGGATGGACGGCCGTTGCCTCCTTTTGCGAGGCAGTAGTGTCTGCAAGGGAGGCGGCGGAATGGGAGCGGGAGTCCGCCACCGCACTCCCCTCCCGCTAACGTAGGCCGCGTCGTCGGCGCCGGAGGGCGGGCAACGATCTCCGGCCGCCGTAGAAAGCGGCCGCGAGCGGCCCCTCGGGGGAGGATCCACCGCCCGCACTATTGCCGCGAGGGAGAAGGCCGCGTGCTGTTCCGCAGCCCCCCTCAACTCCTAGAGTTGTTACAAGAGAGCGCTGGGGGGACGAAACCCTGACCCCCTGGCGCCAGCACTTTAGAAGGTAGTCGGATGGTCGAACATCTTTTCCGGAGTCCCTTATATCCCTCGGTCCCCCCGTCAAGAGAGGTTTTTCCCCGAGACCGAAAAAAATAGAAGGGTTAATTTTTAATTTTTTGTTAAATACCCGTGCGAAGCTGGGACGGGCTGCTAGTAATTAATAAACTTGTTACAATTATTTTACATTAAACATGTGACAGAATTTATGACCTGACTAGGTACAATATTAAAGCTGACTATCTCTCATTCCGAGATACTTGTCCTCGTTTGACTTCTATGGCTTTCCTGGACTACTATGGCTGTTTGAGATGGGGGGGGGGGGGGTACTGGAACGAAATAACGGAAGCTGGGTCACTAATGTCGCAATACTACACAAGATTATTATAGTGGCATGCTTCCGTACCAGGAGTGGTTGCCCTCCACAAAGGCTCAGGGCTTTACCACCTAGTTAGAGTTGTTTTGCGCCTTTTACGACAGATCTACCCTGGCCGCAGGGGTCAGTATTCTTACTCCGCCCCTGTACGGTACTCGGCCCCTGTTGTAGTGCCCCAAGTCCGTCTGGTTGACGACCACCTTTGATCTTATGTATGCCGCCATAATAACCTTGGAACATAACAGTTCCAGCATTAGTGACTTAAGTACCTGTACCCTTATGGGACAGCAGCGTGTTCGCGATGGCACTGGCGTGGTAAATATCCATAGGCGACAGTAACTGCCAAATTCTAAGTGGGCCTGCTGTCTCAGAGCAATAAAAAAATAAGTTCGTTATTTTATACCAATTTTCTTTGAAATATATTTCAATATATATAGGCAGATTTCGAATTTCCCTGACACACCGCAAACCACGGCGCTTTAACATGCGGTTGAGCGTTGAACGTGGCAAAACAATTCAATTTTACCAAATTTACCACCCCACCTAAAAGCATATGCGTATATGTATTTTTCATAAAAGTTAACAATTGAAAGGTTGAAATTCTCTCTTTTAATTTATAAATATTAAAAATAATATATTATTTGTTCGTGTATTTTTAAGAGATTATTTTCTTCGTTTCAATTTTAGTGTTTATATAATATAAATATGTAATGCATTATTTTTAGTAAATATTATTATACTGACAACGTCCCACTGTTGGGTCACGCTTCTCCATGGCCGATTGGCGGGTAATAATTTCGGCAATCAGCATATGAAATAAATGGCCTGTAACTCTACAGATCCTACACTCATGCGCATAGGCGATAACACAGTCGAGCGCACGGATCTGGTAAAATACCTGGGATCCATATTTTACGCGTCTAGTGAAATCGATTACGACGACAAGGCACGCTTTGCTGCCGCGTGGGGCAAGTGCCGTGAGGTGACTGGCGTTGTCTGTGACCCCAGGATGACTGTTAAGTTAATAGAATATCTTATTCCCTTGAAAGTAAATTATAATATTCAAATAAAATACATAAGTAAATACAAATTATTCAGATAAAGTTCAAATAAAACTGTATTTGAACATGTAAATACGAAATATTCATTTAGCTCGACTCGCGTACAATATTTCATGTTCTCCAATTTTAGTCGACAATGTGAACAAATAATTTGCATCTGGTGTTATTACAATTGTATCTTTGTAATTTGTTGGTTCGTATATTATGTTTTTTGGTGCATTCAATATAAACAAAATTGTGCTTAATCATGAGATATTTATGTACGGAACTATAATCTAAGTCACAATTTTCTTATATACATATATATTCTTCTGGTTACATGAGTTTTTTCTTCGCACCATGAGGTATATTATTAATTATTGTACTATGCCGGTCACGGACCGAGATTGCGAGAGGAGTGATGGTGGAAAATTCGTGATACTTTAAAAATACTTTTATTTTAAATACACCTTTTACTTAAGTGCATTTATAAATTTGAGGTTAATTGTCGGTATACGTTTTTTTATTTTATCATTTATATAAATTTATCATTCCTTTTACAAAGAAAGGTTTGTGGCATACAAGATGAAATCTTTAGCAATTTTTGTTCTGTTATGCCAAATAAGTATAACTTCTTACTTTATTGTATTCATTAGACCTTTATTTCACCCCTTCAAACCCATTTGGCTGCCAAAAAATTACGGTAGAGTACTGTCACCATTTTTAAGCCTTTTTTCAGTTGCTTATGTTATATATAGCAAGTTTCCTAGTTCAAGCCTCTCTTGTCGAAATGAAAATACTTTTTAATACCCAAGATATTCCTTCCATATTCCTATTCAGCGTGTCAGAAAGCATTTGTTGAACTGAATGATGTATGTTGATATCGGGACGTCACATGGGCCGATTGAATGAGTAAATTTTACGCTATAAGACTATAAAAAGAATTTAATTTTAAACTAAAATATAGATGATCCATGAGCGACCTGTTTGTTCTCAGTCATACTTCTCAGCTACTATGTATTACTGTGAGAAGTAATTATTTGAATATGAATGATTGATTTCCGCACACCATGCAAGCATTGTTTGTAAACACGGTTATTGTGTTAGAGCCAACACAGTGGAGGTAATTATTGCACATGCAGGGGTTGATTATAGAGTATTTCGTTGGCGGGTGTTTCATTAACGTTAATTAACTAGGGTACATGAGAAAAGAGAACTTTACGAAAATATTATTAAAGAAAAATTGAGATTAAAATGATTCCAAAGAGTATGAGAATATATTAGATGTAAAAAGGTGTATACAATCATTTTGATTTCGATTACGAACTCTAGAATTTAGAAGAAGAAGGAAAAGGAAGGGCCTTATTTGTTTTTTTACTAATGTAATTTGGGGTATACGACAGTCAATCCTATATAGAAACGAATTTTTTTTTCATAATGCCGAGTGCCTTATTGTGATGCAGCAGAGCAAGGAAGGATGAGACAAAACAGTGTATGATGATGTTTATTAATATTGTTCTTTTTTATCAGCGTTGCTTGCATTTGTCCTAGTTTAACAAGAAACATATTTGATCACTAATGAAAATACTATATACTAGAATATATCACTGATGACATACGTTATAGGATTGATAATGGTTTGCTGACTATACTGTCGCTGCTAGATTTCAGTAGCGCATTCAACAATGTTGATTTTGAAGTATTACTTGGAATTCTCAGCTCTATTAACGTATCTCCTAAGGTAATAGACTGGTTTCATAGTTACCTGTATGGACGCCGGCAGCGGATACGCATCGATGATGACTACTCATCTTGGTGTAATCTCTCTGCTGGTGTTCCTCAGGGCGGCATGCTATCCCCCTTATTATTCTCAGTTTTTATTAACTCCATATCCGATAAACTCTCCTCTTCCTATCACCTCTATGCAGACGATCTACAGATTTATAAACAGTCACCTGTCGTCAACCTAAATGAAGCAGTTGCAATGATAATTCTGATTTTGAACATATTCGACAATGGAGTATGGCATTTGGACTACCTTTGAATCCAGAAAAAACTCAAATAATTATCATTGGGAGCTCTCGTATGCTAGGCAAAGTTAACTGGTCTTGTCTGCCTTGTTTTAAATTTGATGGTCAATTTATACCCTTAAGTGAAAAAATTAGAAACCTCGGTGTCATATTCGACAGCGAGCTATCCTGGCAGCCCTAAATCACCGAACTAAGTCGGCGGATTTATATCTCAAACAAATCTCTTTGGCGGTTGAAAAATTTCTTACCCACTGCCACCAAGGTGAAACTTGCCGAGTGCTTATTACTTCCAATTCTTGATTATGCTGACGTCAGCTATCTGGATCTGACACAAGAACAACTTAATAAGCTTGAACGCCTCCAAAACTTCTGTATAAAATTCATATTTGTGTTACGCAAATATGACCATATCTCTGATTTTCGCAAAAAGCTTAAGTGGTTACCAATTCGTTTTCGTCGGAATACTCATATCCTTTATTTACTTTATAGTATTTTATTTATTCCTAGTACTCCTTTTTACTTAAAAGAGCATTTTGAATTTCCTTATCGTGCTCAAAATTTACGTGTTTCCACTAAATTACGTCTTGTTACTCCTACACATAATTCTTCTTTTTTCACAAACTCTTTCATAGTAAAAGCTATCCGGCTTTGGAATGAGCTGCCTATTACTCTCAGACAATCTAAAACATTTCCCATATTTAAAAATAAGGTGTACCAGCACTATTTGTCTTTGCAGTAGATATTTAGTGTATATGAGTGTGCGTGTGTATATATATTATATATAAATGTATGTGTATATTGGTTATCCCATTGTAATCATGAAATTTGTATATTAGTTATCCCACCAGCAACTTTTATAAATTATTTGTTTCCTGTACTGGGTTGTCTGGAAGAGATCGCTATTAGCGATAAGGCCGCCCTTTGTGCAATATTGTTAAACACAAAATTTCAATGTAAATTACTTTTATACAATGTACAATAAAGTGTTATCTATCTATCTATCATTTCATTTATTCAGAAATTTTGGCAACAATAAACTTGAACTACAAGCGTTTTAAAAGAAATTAGGCTTCTATAAATAATAATTCTTAAAAACTTCTATAAATAATAATTCTTAATAATTGTTTCAATAAATTCTTTATATTAAAATTTATAAACCATGTTTATGGGTACAGCGTAATATAGGCACAGGCGGGCTGAGGTGCAAGTGCTGCAATTAAAATGCAACATTGCTTTGATCCGCCCGGAGTGTGCTTATCCCGTGACGCTACAAGTGGGAAGGCTTGCACCAGTACATTAACAAGTCTAAAAGCCTTATATAACATGATATATAAAATATGTTGACATATATATTAAATACTAGCAGCCCGTCCCAGCTTCGCATGGGTATTTAACAAAAAATTAAAAATTAAATCCTTCTATTTTTTTCGGTCTCGGGGAAAAACCTCTCTTGACGGGTTATCCCGGCCCGGGGGGACCGAGGGATATAAGGGACTCCGGAAAAGATGTTCAACCCACTAAAAAACCCCGCTGTTCTCCTATCGTCTACGCCCGGGCCCACGGATATATGGCCTGCCGATCTCGTGGCCCGGGCCGGCGCCGGCCCACGCTTTGTCTTAAAGCGGGCCCCTTCTAAAGTGCTGGCGCCAGGGGGTCAGGGTTTCGTCCCCCCGGCGCTCTCTTGTAACAACTCTAGGAGTTGAGGGGGCTGTGGAACAGCACGCGGCTTTCTCCCTCGCGGCAATAGTGCGGGCAGCGGATCCTCCTCCGAGGGGCCGCCCGCAGCCGTTTTCTACGTCGGCCGGAGATCGTTGCCCGCCCTCCGGCGCCGACGACGCGGCCTACGTTGGCGGGAGGGGAGTGCGGTGGCGGACTCCCGCTCCCGTTCCGCCGCCTCCCTTGCAGACACTACTGCCTCGCAAAAGGAGGCGACGGCCGTCCAACCGTCCATCCAGGATCGCCCCCGACCATGGACAGAACCAGGGCCGGGAGTGACAGGTCCGCGGCCAATTCCGGACGGGACTCGCATCCCCGTCGCGTGCTAGTCAGGCGTGGGTACGACTACCAGACGACACTCCAGAAAAAGCAGAGTCGCCTGACGTCGTAGCCGGCCCAGCAAGACCAACCGACATCGAGGATGCAATTCCCGCCCCATGAACACTCTGTGCAGGCGCAGTCGAAATAGGCATGGTTTCGACTACCAAATCAGGTCCCAGGGTAGAACCCGGGACCCCAATCAGTATTCGCAATCATCCCACCGGGGACCACGCCACGAACAGAGAGCTAAGTTGGAAAGGATGTAAGAGGTAGACGGAAAGAAAGGTAGGACTCTGTCGCCTCGAACGAAGAGGGGAGTGAAGCGACGGATGCTCGGGCACCTCGGGTACGCACACCCGTGCACTCCTCGGACAGAGGAGCGCCCCTGAGGGCAAACCCTTCTATTTGCGTCAGGTTACTAAAAAAATAAAATTATAAAGAAAGTTTGAATATTATTATTTCTATGAGCTTTTATTTTAATGATTTTTTTTGTTATTTTGTTATTACTTTTTATTTATTTTTCGTTATTTTTTAATAAGTATTCTAATTTTTGTAAAAACCCCAGTGACGCACGCCTACATTGCATAAGGTGCTGCCTAGCTAGCCGAACAGGGTGAGCGGCTACCACGCAACATTTTTCTAATATTTACATTTTTAAACTCGTGATATCTTTCGAATGGAATATCCGAATTGAATAATTCAAAAAGTTATATAAAGGTATTGAAACAGTTTTGAATATGAAGTAATTTATTTTGATAAGGATTAATACCAAGATCCAAATAAAGAGTCTTTTCTAGGGGCGGCATTTCAATTAAATTTTTAAAATAAAAGAACACTTATTGTGGCATAACTATAATAGTTAGACATATGCTGTCGCGACACTTTTTGTAAATAATGATGTGTTCTGCAAAGTTGTAGTACATTATTTTATTCTATCATCAATAGTTTTCGCAACGCACGCGATTTAAATAATATTTTAGGTAATTTTTTTACACTTTGGGTTACATTATTGGAGTTTTAGTAAGGATCCCTAATTTTTTTGAAAATATAATATAGCCTATGTCACCCGGGGATAGTGTAGCTTCCCAACAATGAAAGAATTTTTTAAATCGGGTCAGTAGTTTCGGAGCCTATTCAAAGCAAACAAACAAACAAACAAACAATCAAATCTTTCCTCTTTATAATAGTAGTATAGATAATTAAACTGTAGTACGTTTGTACGTCACAATTCTACGGATTTTCAATGCTTTATTCAAATCTTTATTTTCATTAATGACGACGTAGTGGGATATATGAAAGTAATCATAGAAAGGAATACAATTGTCAGGCTTAAAATTATGAATTAGTGATGATTTTATGTTTCTAAATGGTTACGGAAGCTAATAGAAATAGGTCTAAACCGTTGAATATTTCTGCTCCATTTCAACAGAGGCCGCGAGTGTCCTAGAAAGAATAAAATGGAAGAGTGTAGAATTGGATCACGAAAGACGAAAAAGACATTGAACAAGAAAAGGAATAGAAGAAAGTGCTTTTGGAAGAAGGCAATTTGCAATAGGCAATAGGAAATTTGAAAGAAATCATACATCTGAGGAACAAAAAATTTGGATAATTTTATGTAAGTACTAGAAAATAAAAATAAAATATTACAACCGTCCTATAAATAACACAGTTTTCATTAATGAAATAATATTTTGTACGATTCCTCGAAATTAATATCTTCTTCGTGAAGTATTAAATCAGCAATCGAATTATATTTTCAAAGATCGTTATAGATAATTAATTGAGAAATTATATTACAGAATAAGTGATTAATTAACTGTTAAGTTTTAATAATTAATGGAGTCTTTGGTACGAGTAAGGAATTTCTAACAACGACAAAAATATTCAGAAAATAAAATTCCAGTACATAAGCAATGTGAGTCTGTTAAAGCATATATTTGGAAACGAATTTGTGCACTACAAAGGAGGACTAATGTTCTACTAACTATCAATGGAAAGAGAATTTATAGTCGGCACCCCTCTTGCCGGAGAAAATATTGGTCTTACGAAGTACCCAGACGTGGTTTGTGAATGCTGTCTTTTGTGGGACGCGGAGAGGGATGGAAGTTTGTGCGTAGTACAGAATCTAGACGAGAAGCGATTTTTAATTTTCATCTATTATATGTTTACTATTATTTGCAAAAGGTTACGTTACCAAAATTGAGATAACTTATTTGCTTTTAGATGTTTCATTGCGATTAATATATATCGTCGTTGGTCGTTATTCCATCTGAAGCTTTCACTTTAAAGCCTTTAAACAATGGTGGGCCTCGAAACATTTAAAAGAAGAAAATACATAAGTTTCACACTTAACTTTGTTGTGTTAAGAGGCACAACAAATGTTCGTGATTTATAACATTTATTCCACTGTAAAGGGGGGGGGGGGTGTGTTCAAAATGGCTGACTCGAAAGCGTCGACTGCTTCTTCACCGAACTGGAACCTTTGACCACGAAGACTTTTCTTAATTTTAGGAATTTCGTACGTTGACCTGTTATTATCTGTCTCTGTCACTCCCGCGTAAATATAATGTGACTTCGCTCGCACAGAGCAATGACCGCCGTCCGTCAGCTTTATTATTACAAATTGTGCTAACCTAACCACGACCGCGAATCGGGAATATTTCATTGTAAAACCGAAGCTATACAACAAATTTTTGTCTAACTCAAGGTCAACCAAAAAAAACCACATGCAAACTAAACAAACTTTACAGTCTCAGTTAAAAAAAGGTTTGCAATTCCGGAGGACGGCGGTCATTGCTCTGTACGAGCGAAGCGGCATTATATTTACGCGGGAGTGGCAGAGACAGATAATAACAGGTCAACGTCCGAAATTCTTCCTGCTCGGCGTCCCGAGTATAGACAAAAGAACGTTTCTAATCTAGACATAACAAATAAATCATAACAAAAGTTTGAAGATAAAACCTATATCAGAATTAAAATATTTAAGTCATCAATGCCGCCGGCATCTCGTTTGTCCGATCTGATGGTTGTGCTGAGGTAACCGTCCCTAAGGTTTTTACATCAGATGAACTGTATAAAGCAAAAATTGACTATCTTACCTTAATAATTTGAGAAATAATGTAGAAAACGATTAATAAGATTATCGTGTTGTATACGTAGATAATATAATGGTAGATAGACAAATTACATAGCAAGAATTTAATTTTAGTTTTACACTCTTCGCTTATAACTTGTTACCATCGCAAGAAACTTCTCTTAGCATCATAAACATAGTTCTTTCACGATTGTATAAAGTCTTGAATGACGTAGAATGGAAAAAACAAGTCATCCTTTTTTGTCAATTGGTTTATTTGTTGTGAAACTTCAACTACTGTACCCTTCAGTTTACATTTGTGATTTATATAAAAAGTTATTATGGCATTTGTGTGCGGAGATAGTATTTTATTATCCACTTATTGGGGGTTTATAATTTATGAGAATTTAGATATAGTCCGGGGATATCCTATTTTAAAATTAAAGTTTGGATATTATAAGAGAAACAATTCAGATAAAGTATTTATTTAAATGCAGTATGTTGAATATAAACGGTAAGAGAAGTTGTTTCTTTCTTTATTAGCTTAAGATATTTAACAGTAATAAAGATAATAGCAGTAGTGGTAATTAGATATCAGATTAGATTTATTGTATTATTTGTATTAATTAAGTACCAAATCTGAGGTTTGAGTTTGAATTAAGTTGGAAAAATATGAGGTTTATAACACATAGGACTTTTTAAAATTCTTTATGGTATTTTAATTTCTTAAACTGTTTTACTGGCGCTCAAAAGATTCAGGACTATTGTCTACATATCTTAGCAACTATAATATATCTTATCTATTTTACATGTTTACTTATTTGGTTTATTATTATAATTTATTTTAGTGTCTTTTTTTCTTTTATTCCTATGAAAGTAATGCTGATTTACATATACTCGTATATTTCATAAATATATGTTTATCTTTAAAGTCACGCACGTCATTTCTTTTTTTTATAAAGATAACAGAATATGGATGAACTAGTTCTGATCCAACCTCTCATATTCTTTTGTTATTTTCTTTTGCGTTGACGTTTAGCGATTTTTAATTTTATTGATACTCAAAGCTTAGTTCAAGCTTCGTAGTTATTTAAATACATTAAAAAAAGAACGCTGACCCAACTTTCCTTCCATTTTCATAAGTGTTAGGTCTGATACATTTTTATCATCGATGTGGATTTTTACCGAAAAATGTTTAAGAATATCAGTAATCATCACCGTACAACAGTCTTTTAAGGAAGGAACATGAAGAAGGATATAGACAATAAATGCCACTAAAACTAGCATCACAAGGAATACAGTTGCCTTTTGTCATACAGTTAAAATGCATTTGACTATTAATTTATTTTGGTTTTCTTAGAGAAATAAAGGTTCTACGTCAGTTAGCGGCTACACGAAAACTTTTGGGACACAACATACCCGATTTTACTTTCGGATCTGTTAGTCAGACGGCAAACTGTAAATGGTACCGAAAAAATTAACGAACATGTGAGCTTTAAAGTGTATATAAACTTAGATGATGAATGATTTAAATTATTTTCTTCTTTGTACATTTGCTCGTTGAAAAGTGTAGGAGCTGTTTTAATAGTTAAATAGGACTTTTTTTTTAAGAACGTTCACTGTTCTATCTTAAAACTTGTAAAGTAGGGCGATTTAAGAATATGCAATTGAAATACTCATACGCTAATAATTAAATTATAAATTTTCGGTGCTCATGCAAAATGCGGTTTTCGGTGCAAATGAATGGTGACTGGTTACAGAGGTTTAAATTACAAAACTATCAGTTAGATCATTGGCCCTGTATTTGGTACCTAAATTAATCTTACCCTAATTAAATATAACTCAAATTCAGAAAGTAATACTACTTCTTTATATTTATATGATGCTCTGGAGAACACCCACATCCCACTAGTTGACTTATCCGAACAATCGATATCTATTAATCTATTATAATTTAACCTATCAAATAAGTATATTAGCATATAAAAACATGTCTAGCCAGAAATATTATTCTATAAATGGATCAGACGTGAATTCAATGCAGTATATTATAATGAAAATTGAACCGATACAAATCTGATTAGACTACCAAATTCCATTATATCTGTAATGACATGTGTTCAATTCGTTTACGAGAAATAGCAATAATTTGATGCATCCAATAATTCGCTGAATTTGATACTGGCAACACATCCGCCGTGTCGGAACGATCAGCGTTGATTGTCGCTGAAATAATTGGATTTCAAGCTATGTACATATACATATACTAGATTGACATATAGTGTTATGTTTTGGTTTAAAATTGGTTTTTTCGTTTAGTCTATTTTAGTAAGGCTTTTGTATTGACTTGATATTGTTATCTAGGATGCCAGAACTCCTATAAATAATTTAACAAGGTTGTCAATTCATCATACGTAATTAAGCTTCATTGGGCATAATAACGTATGGCTTTTCATGTCACGTATATTTGTATATATTTTTGATAATAAATTGCAAATTTAAATACTGAAAAATAGTCATTTTGAAAAGTTCAATGTGGCGAAAACCGAGTACTTGGCCTGAAACTCCACAGATCCCACATCCGTGCGCATAGGCGGCGATACGGTCAAGCGCACGGAACAAGTGAAATACCTGGGATCTGTATTTCACGCATCTGGTGACGTTGATTGCGTCGTTAGGGCACACATTGCTGCCGCGTGGGCCACATGGGATGAGGTGACTGGTGTCATCTGTGACCCCAAAATACCGGTTAAATTGAAGGGACAGATCTGAAAGACCATCATTAGGCCTGTCCTTTTCTGCGGATGTGAAACTTGGTTGGTGCTGGAGCGACACAAGTAGGCACTGCGAGTCACGGAGATGAATATGCTGCAGTGAATGTGACCACGTTAGGATCTCTCGCATTCGCGGCAGCTTCCATGTCTGTGACATTGCGGATAAATTGCAGGAGTGTCGCCACGTTTTACGTCAACCGGCTACTTACGTGGGGAACAAATGTCTGGCCATGCCGCCACCGACAGCCCCAGCAGCAGGGGTAGACCCAAAGAGTGCTGGCCTGACCACTAGACAGCTCAGAACTAAAGTAGTACATTAATATTTATGTTAAATACAATAGGCGGGATAGAGCGGAAAATCTTTTTTTATTGCGTAGGACAGCAGACAGGCTGACAGCCCGCTTAGAATTTAGCAGTTACCGTCGCCTATGGATGTTTGCAACGCCAGTGGCATCGCAATCACGCTGCTGTCCCATAAGGGTACAGGAACTTGGGTCACTAATGCCGGAACACAACACAAGGTTATTATGGCGGCATACTTAAGACCAAAGGTGGTCGCCATCCAGACGGACTTGAGGCCCTACCACGTAGCTAGGTTGGGTTGTTTTGTCGCCTTTTACGACAGGCCGACCCCGGCCACAGAGGTTAGTATTCTTTCTCCGCCCCTGTACGGATAAAAACGTTCGTTTGACGATGAAGGAGAAAATCCACTCACAATTGTGATGAATTGTGACTCAAAAAGTGTGATGTAGCAATGCGGGAGGTACGCTTTATTCAGAAAGCAGTAAGACAGACTCGATCAGAAAGGGATTCCCTCGATGACAAGAAATCTTTGGGTGCAGATGGCATTTCCGCCACATATATAAATTACATTCACATTAAATTGTGTATAAAATGGCGTGTTTGTTTGCTTTAATCGTTGTTTCATTAAACAAAATCGAATTACGAGCGGAGCGTGTTGCAGTTGATAAAACATTTTCCATAAATTGAATTTATTATTTTCATGAGAATCATTGATTGGGTATTAATATTGTTTGCCTTATTATAAATTTTAATTGAATAATTATGGGCATGTCAATATATAATATACATTTAAAATGAATTGATAATTTTTTTTATTTAATTGATTTCTGTTTACAATATCAGCCTCTAATCAGTGTTGGAAAAAATTAATGAGCTTAAGTAAAAGAAAAATAAATTTTGGGATGCAAGGGGTTTCATCACGACATTTGAAGACATGTCAACGTTCTCAGCTGGTATACCTTTTTAGACAACGGATAAGGCTCTGGTACAGGATTTTCTTTCAGGATTTGGGCTTTGATAAGAGTTTAGCTTGTATTTACAGGTAAAATAATGTTCTTACGCCGGTTTTCTTGCCATAAAAAATGTAATTTTATACATAGATGACGCAATTACATTAAGTTATGTGCACTAGTTTTGTACCTTGAGGTATAAGTTTAAGATGAAAATAAGATTAAACTACTTGAATGAAGATTGTGAGGAATGATAACGTGAAATAGAACAAGAAGATGGAAGAATATAATTAGAGACCATGTTGTGACGACCTCACATAATGTGGAATAAAGGCAGGAAGAAGAAAAATGAAGATGATGATATTTATCAAATATAGTGTTTCACTTTTAAATATTGCTGATAGAATAATCTTTTTGTCGCTTTTTAAAGTACTCTAGTAGTCTCTCTTTTTTTCTCCACCTTCCTCCAGCTAGTGAAAACTTATATCACTGGTCGTTTTTACAAACATACCTTGCCTGAGTGTGGGCTGGATCAGGCCAAACTATTTACAGATCATGTTAATATGTTATACGTCCTGCATGGGGATCGAACTACCGATGCCGTCTTGCCCAATGACCCAGACGTGTCTTAAAACATAATCTGTACAGTGAATTATACGGGAAAAATAATATATAGACTATTTCGTTTCGATTATTTTATCGAGAGATTCTAATAAACGTTGTCAGGCTTCTTAAAATTTCCCCAATGTTTAGCAAACCCACTTAAACCAACAAAGCCATTGAAAACTAGTTAGTATAAACAAATTTGAGAGCGCGAGAGACCGAAAAACACTCTTAGCTAGTTCCCGATGAAAGGAATGGAGGAACGGTGTACTGAGTAAACTTATTACTGAAGAATGAACTCTCGTTGATATCGATGTATTTGAATCGCATATTTATTTACCTCCGTGGCAAAAAATATTTGGTTGCTACAATCATAAGATGCTTGTTACTATTTTATATACGTTATTCTCCTGAACGCACTATGGCAGAACAAACTATCCTGGTGGGAGGAGCATTCGAAAGCATGTTCTTCCTCCGGCCTTTGGGTAGTAGACGAAAACTGGGATAGTTTTAGTGGGCATACCATGCAGTGACGTGCGTCCCCTCGTCAACTATGGGGGTGGACGGGCACACTGCACGGAAAACCCGCACCATTCCCATGATCCTTCAATTAGAGATGGGGTATGTATGAAGGACTTCCACCTCAAGAACAAAAAAGGGCTAACAAAACTAGCTACAGCAATTAATAAAAATACTTTCTATAGCTTAAAGTTCAACAAATAGTCAGACGCCTACTGACTAGGGCGTTTGCAACAACAAGGGAACTGCCAACACGCTACCAGTAAAAAAATATACACGCACCATTTACTCAATTAATTATAAAATTGATCAACAAATTTTCAAATTTCAAGCCCAAACAAAATTTGAATATGAAGCAATTCCTATTATTAAGACAGTATTGTACTACTTAGGCACGTATACCTGCTTACAGACTACTTGGTATAGTAAATCGTATTGTATTTATAATCTTTAATATACGTCAATGTTGATAAACTGTAATGGTGGGCTGGAAAAAGGAAAATAATTTAACCAGTGGTGACTCTTAAACGATTCAGTCAGAAATTGCATTCCACACAGAGAAATTCCACAGGCAAGTTATACACGTACTAATTAATATTAACATATATCTCCTTTAGACCGTTCGCATTACATTTACCAAATTCAACTACATAGAGAATTTGTCAAGAAATAAATAAATATTGGTATCTAATAACCTCACATCAACGCGTTTATCTTTTGAAAGCAAGTTACCGCAAGCTTGGGGCGTAGCAGTGTCGACAACCACTTGCTCAACAAATATATTCCTATATGCATGTCGTACATTTACCCAACTAAGATTAAATAGAAAGTTTTATACATTTCTTACAAACTTGGGTAAAAAAGAAGAGATACAAAGTCTATAGTGTACAAAGGGAAACCGGTCTATACCGACTCGGCAAGGACGCCGGGGTATTTGAATATTACTCTCATATCAGGAAAATTAAAAAATTATATTCTATTATATTCTAGCTATCATTAAAGAGTAACGCACGAGAGGAATCACAAGCTATTATGATGCTATCGAATCAAGCGGGACACTTTAACAGACAAAAACTTAACCTTTAAAACCTTATAGTTCTAGCTATCAAATAAATCGGTTTATTTTTTTTAATTAGACAAAAAATTAAATACGTATATTTCTAGTTTGTCTAGTCTTCAGCCCTATTTGAATTAGTTTATTTATGCCTCAACACGACTGCCTTTAAGTTTTATAGTATATACCTACAGTTCATTTTTTGATTTTAGGTATTTTTTTTATTTTGTTGAATAAATCCGATTAATGAGTACCCCCGACCACCCCTATGATCCCGATCCGAGTAGCATTGGAGGGTATATGGGCAAGATCCGCCTACCTACTAAAAACCCAACTGTCTATGTATCGCCTACTGCCTGGGCACACGGACAGACTTGCCCGAAGATAGGGTTTTAAACATATTCTAGTATGTCGTGTGTGAATAATGAGTAAAGATTTAGAATTTAATTTTTAAATTAGTAACTCCATAAAAAGTATAACACTTTTTAATTGAGTTTCCTTGTACTTATGAGTATTATATAGTTGTTTTATTGAATTTGGTCAAATTCAAGAATAACATCTATTTCTCCTGGTATATTATTTTTTGTAACTTAGAGATTTATATTGAAAATTTACTGAACATTGCAACAATTCAATTTTATTCGCCTGAACGATTTTGCTAGTTGTGATGCTGAAATTCTATATTAATGAAATTCAATACTAATTTTCAAATATCAGCAAATTACAAGCCCTAAATAAAAAAAAATATTAAAAGAAAACCTATATTCAATCGGCGTGAATCAATTTAAAAAAGCAAACAATTCCTTAAACTAATAGATTGTGCATTCATCCGACTCGGTTCCAATAACGTTGTTTAAACATAACTTCATGTGAACGTCTTCCGAGCCCAGAAGCGGTGCAAACAACGGGAACTGCCTGAGCAAAAAAGCTTTTGATATAGTTTAAAATACTTTGTATAGTTATATTTCATAACTCCATCATCTTTTATTTTCATGTTTTGTATATTGTGAGCACAACATGTTTTATTAAGAATACTTTTCATAGACTAAAAAGCTTGAGTTTGCTATTTTAACTATCAGTTTGTGAACACTGTAAGAACTTAAGAAAATATCGCGTGCAACGAACGCGTTTTAACTTCTGTCGCGTAATATAAAACGCTGCTTCATAGTTAATTAATATATTATTTTTGAAGTAAAGACACTCTAAATTTATAAACGACTGTACTCTTTAAATTACTATTTATTGTTATATTTTTTATGGTTGTTAAACTACAAATTAGGTAGGTGAAGTAGTGTGGGACTTTCCGTGCATTGCGCTCATACTTCCTCCTCTCTACGATGGGGGACGCAAGTCCTTTAAGGTGTTCCTTCGCGCACCTTAAGTGCAGACGCCGCGGCTCCGACTGGTGTTGGCTCACTTTTACAAGCCTCCTCAAAGCCGGGGTATGATGAACCCCGGCATCTTCTTTTTCACGCAGGGGTGAGCTGGACGCGCGGAACACCTGTGGCGCGCATCGGTTCACACCGCTCGCCATCATATTTGATCGGGAAAATACTGTTAGGAGCAGACGATACCCTCTGCTGTCTGGGGGAGTCATTTGAAATCGCTCGCGAGCTCGCGACAGCAGTTGTTGTCCGAACGCTAAGACGGAAGGCTGCGCGCCCGCCATGCAATCGGCTACGCGCCCGCTATATAACCGACAACCGCAAACGCCATTAGCTTTATCGTAGATCATATTGTGTTATTGTGATTTACTTTCTATTCTTTTGTTATTTTCAATTCTTGACAACACGGTGCATATTTTAGTAATTCTTTTGTTTAATTTCTGTCACCTTTAGTTTTATTGTTTTATAATGTTGGGTAAAGACTCATAAAGCGCCCACACACCAACATGCGCTCCTCTCTCGGCCATATGTGCTAGCTGCAGCCTTTTACCCGGGGGCTCTGACTGCGTCTGCTCACTACGGTGACCGAAGGTCTTTCGCTAACCTCCAGCGACGAGTGACCCTGCTTGAGTGGGAGGGGAGTCTGGCGCGCTATCTCATCCTCTTCGATCCCTACTTCGCAGTCATAACTGTTTTGCAAAAGGAAATTTAGACGACGCACCTAACAGCGGCTAACATTGTGTATGGTTAATTGCGCCATCAGGTGGATTCCCAACATACTGCTGGACATATAAGATACGATGTTCTTTTATACAATGTGAAAAACTCATCTGAATGCAAATTCCATATTTTTAAAGTGCCCAAAAAAATTAAAATTCTAGAATACCTTTGTTTGCAGGACAATTCTATACTGGAGGTTAATAAATATTTATGGTTCTTTTTTCATTAATAATAACTACCGCGTCCTATGTCTCAAAGCTAAGTAAATTATGATTGTTTCTAAGGATATACAAAATAAAATGTCTTCGGCCTCAAAACTGGGGAAAATCCCATTACATTTAAAAATATTTTCTCTAAAACTAGACATATTCCATCGAAAAAATAATGGTCCTTTGATCCGTATTGATAAGAGTGCATCTATATATATATATATAAAAAACATAAGAACGAGAATAGTTTGCAGGAGATGTACCGATGTTTTAGATAAATTTATATTTTTCACTGTTAAACAGTATAATATATTCATATACGTAGATATGCCTACAAATATATACACATAGAATGCGTTGCAAATGTATCAGTTAATGAATATTCATTCAGGCATCGGAATGTAATGAAGTGATCCCCCTGTCCTGTCTGTTTAGGAAACAATTAGGTATTATTATAGACCCTAATGGGGAGGGCGCAGCCACCGTCTGACTCCCAAATCCCTTGTTTGGTACGCGCTATGTATGACGTGAAATTGATGTTAGATTATCATCATTTAAAATACTAATATATAATAAAAAGTGCAATTTTTTTATATATTATATAAATTTCTTGCTATATATTGAAATGTTGAATTGCGAAGGAATATGACATGACTATATATAATGATATATATGTATAATCTTTTTTAAACGTTATGTCTAAATACGGTGTTCAGTACTCGTAGAGTAAAGCTTCTGTATATTTTTGCTTAAGGCCTTTAGATACTATCTTAAGCAAAGAAGCCTAATAAGATGAATGGAACAATAAAGTTTTATGTTTCGTACAGGGTCAACTGCCGTTTAAATCTTCAATCCGACAAGAACGTGAAACATTTCTCTTTCTAAGAGCTATCAAAAGAAGAATTTGTCGCATATTTCTGACTGATCGAAGGTTTAATACGTATTTTATTTAAAATACGTATACATAACTATTTAGATATGCAAACTAAAAACTGAGAACAACTGCTGGGCTCGAGCACCCTCTTATTTATGGCGGATAGTATACACACTACGATAGATCAAGCCGGCTCGAAGAACATACGAGTATATATAGGTGATCTTATCATGCAAGTACTCACGATTGTATCCTTAAGTCTTATAATATTATAGATAGATAGATAACACTTTATTGTAACTCAAATAACTTACAAAAACGATGAAACTTATTTACACAATCAATATGTACTTGACTTACAATGGGCGGCCTTATCGCTATAGAGCGATCTCTTCCTGGCAACCCGGGCTATAGATCATTATTGGTGTTATATTGATGTGGAAGGGAGGTATGGTAATAAATAACAATTATATTTTATTTACTTAATAGACAATATACATAAAATTTAACAACACATATAAAATATAATAAATAAATAGATAAACATACTTAAATATTTATATTTGTAGAATACATAAATATATGTTTTGTTGTTACACTAAAGATAAATGATTTTTAACCAATTTTTTAAAAGTAGGTAGTGACTTAGCTTGTCTTATAGCAATAGGCAGTGCATTCCAAAGTTTGATAGCATGAACAATAAAGGAGTTATTATAAAAAGAAGAGGTATGAACAGGATAATATTATATGCCTGAAAACCTGCTTAATATTCCAAGAAATAATTTTATCATTTCTGAACAAAATTACCGTGAAAAGTATCGCGCTACTCCAATACTGAAGTATATAAAATTGTTAAAACAATAAAAATCGGACGTGTCCCGGCATGTTCATTTTTCTTACGCATAAATTTAACCCGGGACGGCTCTTTGAACTCCACCCCTTATTTTATTAAGTTCGAGAATAGGCCTTGTACCTGACGTTTATATTAAACGCTTATAATATTTCAAATTATAAATGAAAAACTGAATATAATATATATATATATATATATATATATATATATATATATATATATATATATATATATATATATATATATATATATATATATATATATATATATATATATATATATATATATATATATATATTATATTATATTATATTATATATATATATATATATATATATATATATATATATATATATATATATATATATATATATATATATATATATATATATATACCTTTAGAAATAAAATAGAATTAGTTAACTCAAAATAGTCTGCTCTTTGCTTTACTAACAACTTTAGTAAAAAAATATTTTTGCCTCCAAATCTTGTTTATACTTCATAAATATCCAATATAAACAAGTTTTAAATAGAGTTTAAAATATTAAATTTAAATAAATCTTACTCTATTTATATCATAAGATAATTTTATATTACAAATATTTAGATTGATTTGCAAATTGTTTGACATCAATTAAGATTGTTAGACATCAATCAACCTCTTCTTTCTAATAATAAAGCCTGGAAACTCTTTTATGGTATTTAATTATAGCATATCCTATCCTACGCTACGTGTCTATGGACAGTTAAGATGTTACTGTCACTGTCAATACATAAGAGCCACGGACGAGTTAGCGACATACAGACCGTCCGATCAGCTTGCTCAGCGCGCTGGGCAAGCTGTACGAACGCCTCCTCTTGAGCAAACTCAGAGACTTCGCTTATGAAAATAAGCTGATCCCCGACGAGCAGTTCGGCTTTCGAGCCAGACACTCGTGCCCCCAGCAAGTGCTCCGCATCACGGAACACGTGCTCGCGAACTTCACTCGCGCCCCCAAACCCTGGAAGACGGGTGCTGTCTTCTTCGATGTGGCGAAAGCCTTCGACAAGGTCTGGCACAACGGCTTGATTTACAAGCTGTACAAACTAGGAGTGCCGGATAGACTCGTGCTCATCTTACGAGACTTTCTCCTTGATCGGAGCTTCCGCTTCAGAGTGGAGGGCACGCGCTCATCTCTCCAGCCCATCAGAGCCGGAGTCCCCCAGGGCTCGGCTCTGTCCCCCCTACTTTTCACGCTGTACACCAGCGACATGCCCCGTACCCCACAGGTACATCTCGCCTTATACGCAGATGATACCGCCCTCTTCACATCCGATATCAATCAATATCGGATCTGCAGTCGTCTCAACACGGCGGTTGAGACGCTGGGCAACTGGTTCCGCACTTGGCGGATCGAGTTGAATCCGGACAAGAGCGCAGCGATCATGTTCGCTCGCGGCCCCCGGACTCAAAACGAGAGTCGGCCGACTCGCACGAGTCGGCACTCTCTCTTCCCCATACAGCTATTTGACCGCGTCATCCCCTGGGTTGATGAGGTCAAATATCTAGGAGTCACTCTAGATAGAGGCCTGTACTTCAGTAAACACATCAGGACGGTAAGGAACAGAGCACACTTTGTGCTCGGTCGCCTCTACCCAATGATATGCGGGAAGAGTAAGATGTCCCTTAGAAATAAGGTGACACTTTACAAAACCTGCATCCGACCGATCATGACGTACTCGAGCGTAGTCTTCGCCCATGCCGGCAAATGCTACATCACTTCGATGCAGCGGCTGCAGAATAAGTTCTTGCGCATGGCAGTCCAAGCGCCACGTTACATGCGCAACGCGGACCTACACCGCGACCTGGAGCTCCTTCCCGTGAAGGAGTACATGGTATCCCTCTCGCGATCCTTCTTCGGTCTCGCTCCCCACCATCCCAATCCACTGGTGGTGGAGACAGTCAACTACACGCCCAACCGCCGAGCACCCCCCGCGCGTCGCCGACCGCGAAACGTGCTCACGGATAGACGCGACCCCATCTCTAGGACGCTGAAGCGAATGCTCTCGCGGACGCAATCCCCCCCAGTCCGGCATGGACCAGCCCGACGCAATAGGTTTAGGGACGCCTTCCGCCCCCCATAGCCTGTAGCCATACACAACCACACATTACAGAAATACACGTAGAATAGATGTGTTGCGGGGGAGTTTCTTTCGCCGTTTCTTCTCCCCCAGCTATAAGCACTCCGAAACGGTAGTAGATTAGAATAGGATCGGCTTCACCGGTGAAGTCGATAGTCCCCAATTAATAGTATTCTTGCCATTCGTGGCTGCCCTTCGTATATTCCCCATGCAGCGTTCGAGCCGGGAGCGCGCCTCACAGGAGACGCGCCCCGAGCACGCTGCCACGGCTGATCGACCCCGCTCCCACGGGGTCGGAATGCCTTTTCCGCCCGGTGTCGCTGTCGTTAGTCGTCTGAGACGATGACAGCCTTAGCTTTAAGAAAAAAAAAAAAAAAAAAAAAGCGACATACAGGCATACATCCAGAGTATACGTGGACCTATAGAAACACTATAATTACCACTTTCATTTCTGTTTTATACACCACATTCCGCTCTAAGATATAGCCTGTAAGAAACATCTAGACTTATTGAGTGATAGGTCATCTGTGAAGCGATTAAAAACAACGTAAAAATTCAGTTTCAAACTTTTTTGTTTCAAAATACATTAGCCGAACTTCTTATTAACTAAATATCTTATTAGGGATCTTCATCTATGTTGGCGATGTTATACTTTTTTTCTGAAACTTTTTTGACAGGCGATCCGTCATCACGCAAAAGAAAACCAATTACATTTGTTAAGTTTTCCGATGTTGATACTACATCGATGTTAGCAATTTTCTGTTATAACGGTATCGATAAACATTTGGTTGTAGATTATTATACTGACGTTTAGCGCTCCTTAATTTATTTCATATATAATTTATTGATTGCCTATTTGATTAATTTTAATGAAAATAAATGGCAGTTCCTTAAAAGGAAACTAGTCAAAGATCCAAGCACTAAAGAAAAGAGTAGTCCAAAGTTTAAGTCCCTAGGGAGTGTGATTTTTTATCTCTAAATGGAAATAATTTATTACAATATAAGATCTTATGAAAACGCTGGTTAGAGCAGAAACGGTAAAAAATCTTGTCAGCGAATAGTTACAGTCATATTTTTTATTCTGTAAAACTTTGATTGCAAAATAAAAAATTATCTTTACTCAAAACTGTAATTTATCCTTTACCAACCGCTTAATATGAAGTAGTTACACAACGAAGTTTAGTTTCATACATTTTTTGTAAAAAAGTCGGATATAATGACTTCGCTTATGTCGCTTATTTAATAAATTATGCCCATTTTTAATAAATTATGTCTGGTTATAGTGACCGAACTTGAAAGCGTCTTCAGAAGACTAAATTGGGACGATTATGGCCTTAACATCAATGGCAACCGATTAAACCATCTAAGATTTGCAGATGATCTCATTATCCTAGAAAGTGATCCGAAAATACTACAAGAAATGGTAGAGACCCTGGAATACAAAAGCAACGAGGTCTTGTAATCAACACAAGCAAAACTAAAGTGATGACCAACTCCACAGAAATGGACATTGAACTGGAAGGGAAAAAGCTTGAATATGTCAAGGAGTATGTATATTTAGGACAAATAATATCACCCAGTAACCAGATGGAAATGGAAGTCAACAAAAGAATTGCTTGTGGTTGGAAGAAGTACTGGTCTCTTAAAGAAATAATGAAAAGCAAGGACTTGAGTATGTCCACTAAACGAAAAACGTTCAACACATGCATCCTCCCATGTTTGACATATGGATGCGAAACTTGGTCGCTCACCCAAAGCCAACGTGATAAGCTTGCCAAGTGCCAACGTTCGATGGAAAGGAGCATGTTGGGACTAAAGCTCAGCGATAAAATTACCTCAACAGAGATACGACAGAGGTCCAAGGTTCCTGACATACTCATCCGAATTGACCATCTAAAATGGGGCTGGACAGGACACATGCTACGAAGCAGAGTAAACAAGTGGAGCCAACAGGTCACGTTGTGGTATCCACGAGAGGGTGCAAGAGAACGGAAACGTCCGCTAAGAAGATGGGAAGATGATCTTCGCCTGGCCCTGGGACCGTACTGGACAAGAGTCCCGGCAGACAGAGAGCAATGGAAGCAGTTGGAGGAGGCCTATGTCAAGCGACACACCGAGCTAAGAGACATTCTATAAACTATGGTATTAATTTAAAGAGGAAATAGCTCGGAACAAAAGGCTACTAATAATAATAATAATAATAATAGTGACCGACATGATTACTAACTTCTTACTAACTAAGCTAATACGCAACGCGAAGGTGATAGGGAAAAGGAAGTTGAAAAAGAACGAGGAAGAACCTACCGTAGCAGAGACATATTATCGCGATTTTTATAGCATAATTGAGAATGATAATTTATTATGGCAATGTCTTCTTTACACAATAGTATTAGAGATTACAATACAAAAAGTAAAAAGCATACAAGCATTCATGATTCATTAATTAATTAATTCATTCATTCATGATTATATATGTATATATTTATACATATATAGCTAACAAAAACAAGAGGTTGTTTATTTTCTACAAAATGCTTTGTATGACGTCCGCTTAGTATGACGTATTTGCCATTTTCCTTCGATGTCATTATAAACGTACTCCACTGGACATAAAAACATTATAGCATGTTTAATAAACTCAGAACTATTTTCATATTATTCAACTATGGACAAGAACTAAGAAGTTTGTTGTTAGAAACAAACTATAGATTGCTAATATTTTCTCCATACCCAGCTATTGTTTACAGGCACTTTATATCGCATATTACATATTCCTGCGGTTAGGATATACACGTATGGGTGCGTAGATATAACTTTATGCATCAGCAAATTTAATATTACTTAATAAATCAAAAGTCAATCAAAAATAAATCTTAGGCTTTGGTATTAAGGTATAAGGATAAGTGATATGGATGTAAATGAGGTTGGTGAGAGTAGGCTGTGGTTCTGAGGCGACGCACCATGTTGATCACAGAGCGTAGCTAATACGTGTTAAGAGTTCTCTGTGCAGCTCTATGTGAAAATATTTACCTATATATTATAAAAGCATATTATTGTATATGTATGACCTTTAAGCCTTATTTTTTTATTGCTGTAACAAGGAAAACAGACAGGTTGACGGTCCACTTAGAATTTAACAGTTACCGTCGCCTATGGATGTTTTCAACGCCAGTGGCACCGCGAACACGCTGCTCTCCCATAACGGTACAGGAACTTGGGTCACTAATGTCGGAACACAACACAAGGCTATTATGGCAGCATACTTGTAGACCAAGAGTGGTCGCCATCCAGACGGGTTTGGGGCCCTACCACTTAGCTAGGTTGGTAGTTTTGTCGCCTTTTACCACAGCCGGACCCCGGCCGCTGAGGTCAGTACTATCCGCCCCTGCACAGATAAAATTAATTTGCGGATTGGATACCCATCCCGAGTAAATACTACGAGTACATAAATATGTGTAAGATGTATTTATTTACCAAAAATATTAGAGTCATATATCAGATGTCTAATACCCACGACACAAGCGCTCTACTGCTGACTTTTACTAGATGGTGTGAATTGTTACATCTATGAAAATAAGTATTTTTCTTAAATTGTTTAATATTTGATCATAGTTGAGATATTTTAGTAAAAATATAAACATTGTAGTATACAGAGACGACAATAATAACTCGACATTGAGCTTGAAAAATTATTTAATAAAAATTTCCATAAAAGTTAAGAAGAGCAAGGTGCATCATGATTATAATGAGACAATAAGACAATTCACACAGCGCCATCTAGTCACAAAGATGTATCATATCATTAATTTTGTGTTATGGGCACTAGATAACTAATGTAAAAATAAATACATATCATACAAAAACAGAAAAACACTCAGACGCGAGACGGAAATCGAACCCATGACCTCCGCAAGGGTACCGAAAGTGTGTTAGCCTTTATGCCACGGAGGTCATCGAATGGTCTTCGAAATAATTATTTACGGACGCCCAATTTAGCAATGTGTAGCCCGGATTCCTCTCTTGAGTCGAATTTTATGGTAACTTTACTGCTTGACTAATTAAGTACTCGAAAAACCATATGTACATATATGTATCTAAGTTTGGTTTTATCATGAGTGACATATCTCATTCCGAAGGGAGGAACCAAATGTTGAATATTATGACTAGCAAAATAATTATTAAATTATTCATCTTTAACAACTTCTTAAGTACTTACTCCCTCCAAACATGTGGTACAGTCAATTATCTATCCAATATTCTTTAACTGAATTAGACCAAAATATCCAGTAAAAGATTAAAAGGGTGTTAGACCAAATGAAATCCCCTGAAGCACATTCGAGACCCTTGTCAGGGGACAGGGTAGTCGTCATTTCACGGGTATCTTGATCCTGCAGCCAATTACAATGTGATTGGCCAGTGAACAGTTCTAATAGATACCCTTCACCTCTCCTGTGACACTTACTTCAGGATATTAGAGACGGTAGTAAAAGGACAGTTAGAGGTCAGGAGTAACTGGTCAGCACAATGTACCGAGTGTTTGGTCGAATGCCCGGATTGATTGGTGCTTTTGCCGACTGCGTTTCTATAATGAAGCGTATGGCTATATGTGTGAAGATATCTTTAATTTATTTTTAAGTCACGTGACTTCGCAAACTTCGCTTTGATATGATGCCCATAAAAATCAAATAGGTTTATAAAATTAATAAAAACATAGATTTTTTTTATTTTCTTGAGTTCAAAATATATATGTTATTTCGATTTAAAACACGATTTTAGACACGTATTCTTTAAAACACGATTGTTTTAAATATACATTTTTGTGCACTAGTTGAAAACCTGTATTGTAGGGCTTTTTCTCAAGTATACAATTGACAGGCACAGACCAGGAAAAAAAAACTATTCATATCGAATCCACATAAATTATAATGCCAAATCATTTTGCGTAGTTACTGAGACCGATTAATAGTAGGTACTTTTTGAAAATAAACTCAACATTTTACTTTAAATATACGGTAACCGGAATATGTAGAGTTCTTATTACTGCTACTGATTTAATAAGAAAAAATTTGGAATAGATATTGCTAAATTTGTGTGCATCAAGAATTTATATAACTTTTTGAATGATTCAATTCGGACATTCCATTCGAAAAATATCACGAGATAAATGTGAATATTAGAAATAACATTTAACATCTTCGTAAGGCTAATTTGCGTTTCGTCCGTAACGTGACGCTAATTTCCGTTTTATCCGTAAAAATTTAACCCTCATGCGCCCAACGAAGTTTCACTTCAATTATTAAAAATACCTAGAGCGTGCAACAACAAAACACACACTTTTGAACAATTGAAACTTCTATACAATTAAGACTGTCAAATTCATTTTACGACTATTCCTTTGAATATAAATTCAAAATACGAGAGCTATATAGGTTTCATTTCAATTCTCGGAAATAAACTTCAATAACTTGAAATCAACAACTCGACGCCGGAAGATGATAGGAAATCTTATAAGGTCTAGACTTTCTGATATTGTTGCTGAGATTGGTCTATTGAATTTATCTTTTATTCAATATACTTCTTGGCATTCTATTGTCAACTATTTGAAAATGTAATATTTTTTATTTTTCTCGTGGTTTTTTTTCGTGTAAGGGCGAAGTAAGAATCACGAAACATGTGGCCGGGGTCAGCCTGTCATAAAAGGCGATAAAACCAATGTAACTATGTGGTAGGGTGTCAAGCTCATCTGGATGGCGAGCACCCCTGGTCTATTTTTCCATAACCTTATTATATAATAACCTGCATAATATTAAGTAAGCCGTCAGTCTGTCTGATGTTCTTCAGCAATAAAAAAAAAACCCTTTTAATAGGAAAATGCAAATGATTGGCTTTTAATGGGCATTGTTCATTTTTTTTTAATGTTTTAATTGAAAAACCATTTAGAGGAATAAGGTTACTTATCATTATGGACTAATTAATTATGAAAAATATTCACATTTTTGATAAAATATGATTGACCTTCTCTGCCCTTCAAATGTCACTGTATAGTTTGTATCGTTGCCTCAGAAAATAAAAAGTAAGTGGCAAGTATTGATAATCTGTCATGTGTCAAATTTATGAATGTCAAAAATAATAATTTTTCCTGCAACTTCTCTTTTTTTCGTATGAACTTTGACAGATATGAGATGGATGGCATCGTGTTGACAGCTTTCAATTTTTTTAATTATTTCTAGTGAGGCAACGGCACAGTCCATTGTGCCGTGTGATGACGTCACTTACCTTTAAAATTGAAAATATTTAAAAAATTTTTTAAAAATAACTGTTGAGCCAATCTTCAAAATATTCAAATTAGTTTCTCAAAATGCTCTAAATTTTCAAAAAATAAATTAAAATCGAATGGTTAAAATTTTTAGACAATCCCCATTGAAGTAGTTTTTTTGTGGAATTTCAACACCATTATTGGATTATACGAGTATAAGTACTCCATTAGGAGTATAATCTCTCAAATAATCGTTAGGTCTTTAAATTTTATTTTTATTTTCATTGGAAATTTATACTTTCACTACATAAACCTGTTATGTACCTAATTTCTTAGCAAGGCAGCAAATAGAAGCCGTTTGTTTGTATATTACTAACAAGTTTACATAGCGACACCTTCGTTAGCGTGTGGCAGTAAATTGTTTGTGTGAAATGTAGAAGTCTGTGGAGAAGTCAACAGTTCAATTAAGTATATTTTTTATAACTATTTAATATATACGGAGAATTTAGATTTTATCGTTACGTATTTTAAATATTCTTGTTATAAATATATTAGATTGATGAAGAACTATAAGAAAAATATATTGGAGAGATCATAATAAATAAAATGCATAGATTCTTCTTCTTAATCTCTTTTCTCTCTCTCTTGGGTAGACGGTAAATAAGTGGTATAATCGGAGACACCTAGAGCACAAAGGTATAAATCCCACGATGGCATGTACCGTTTATGCGTGCCAATGAGCTCACTACCAGGGATTCTGAAGATTGCGCGAAGTGGAGTAGAAAAAGTCGGAAAGCGGACCCCGGGCACTGAAACGAAAGTTTGGGTGGCAACCGGGACTAACGCTAGGATGAAGATGATGATGGCATGTACCGTGTAGGTAATTTTTCTCGCCTAATTTGTATATTGTTACATAATTGCTACCTAGCGGTGTAGGTAAAAATTGTGAGGACACCTGAATACCAAGATCACAGAGGGGCAGATGTATTGTTGTTGTTGTAAGACCTAAGCTTAGCAAGGCTGTAATTGTTTTTATTTTTCGTTTATTTATTAAAAAGAACAATTTTACTAAACATTCAACTACACCCAAAAAACTCGACTGGGCTTATCTTGGACGTCACATTCACATCTTAATGTAATCACAATTCTTAATATATTATATTCAGTAATTAGATTATTATTATTTGCTCTTTTGTTTGAATCTTAACCTTACACATCGGAGTCCAAGCTCCGTATATGTATTGTAATAATATTTACGGTAAAACCAGTTTTACTTTATCTTATAATACAACTAGTTATCTAAAAGCTATAATGTGAACAAAAAGCAAATAGCTTCTGATCAGCCGTAAAATATATTTCAGCAGCTTTCAGGTAATTTCAATATTTTATGGAGTTTTAGGCAAGCTATTTTTTGTTTCTTACAATTTTACCCGATACGGCAAGATTGCATCAGATCAGATTTGCATATTATGATTTTTAAGGACATCTTTATCTCGGATGTGGATCAAACCTATTTAACCGCAGTAGTCTTGATATTTTTTGACTCACGCTACCGCCACGCTTCCGGTAAGAACCTGAAGTAAACTTTAGTATTTTTTGTAAGAAAGCTATACGAATATGGCGGTAATTTAATATATCACACGCTTGGTCAAATACATGCATTTTGTCTTTTGAGATAGGCGATCTCGATAAGTCGAAAACATCTAACCACCTATGCCACTTAGAAGTTAGTTAAGCAGTCTTGAATTTGTTTCCTAGATCAGATTTGAATCCTCGTATTTTAATCATTTACTATGTAGCGTGCCTTAATTACACAGTAGGGATGACAGCTGCCAAAACACGTAACCTCAAATAGTTGACACACAAGTAAAACAGTGTGGTGTCTACATCATTATCTTTTGCCACCCTTATCTCTAGCTTTATGTTATACGAGAGTATACTTTACATGTAAGTATACTAAGTTTATTTTAAAAAGATACAAGATAATTTGTAGACTTTCTTGTTCATTAGGTAAGTGTATTTATGTTATATGTAAGTTGAAAATATGTTTGTTTATAAATACCAACATAATTTATAAACTTAGTTATCATTTTTAATATATAATATATCATAAATACATAATTATATATGTTTTTAAATTACAAGCGAGTTATTTTATTATTTAAAAATTTCGAGTACAGCGGCGTACGTGAAATTTTCCCTCCGTAACTTTGGAGTTTCGAATATCTATTTGTATATAAATATTTTCGGAAAAATTGTATATAGCACAAAGTACATAAGTACATAGCAAAACATTTAATGTTAGTATAAAATATTTAGTAAAAGTAATGTTTCCGCCCGGGATCGAACCGGGGGCCTTCTGCGTGTTAGGCAGATGTGATAACCGCTACACCACGGAAACTTGATATTCAACGTTAAATTTGTACAAGAAATAAGTACGCTCATAGTGAGCGTGAAAAGTTAAAATTAGTGAAAGTACACGTTGCGTGTGCGTAATCATGTTACTATCTGAACGCTATAAATTTTAAATTATTATCGAAATAATTGAGGTTATTATTTGATACAATAAAATAAAAATAGAGTTCATGTGACGCATCATCATTTCAAAAGTACTGAAACTGAACTTATCGAAATGAGACTGCAACTATTCGACGCGGAATTACTTTTTGGATTCCATTGACTCTCCTAATTTTTTTCGACATACTTTTTTTGTTATTCTCTCAGCCGAGCGCGCGGTATTGGCTAGTTATTAATATAATGACGTTTTTTCATTTTGTTTAATATATTTATTTTATATTCACCTAATAATTATGTTACATACATATAATATACATGCACTTTCTAATGTAAATTACACACATCAAAAAAGTCTAAGCAACATGTACTAATTTAAATTTTAGGACGGTGAATGAGCCGCTGTATGGATGAACTTCCTGAATGCACCTGAGCCTTTCAGTATTTCCGGGCCGACGGTACACTCGCACCTTTCTTGTATCAGGCCTAAACCCGAATCGTGACTCATCGGAAAAACATAATTTTATCCCATTGTTCCTGGGTCCATGTTCTGCGTTCTCTACACCATTCATTTCGACGAGCGCGATTCCCGTGACGTATCGGTGGGCACCTAATTGAGCGTCGAGCTCGTAGGCCGTACTTATGCAGTCGATTTCGTACAGTTTGGGGACTTACATCAACACCACTTGAATTGTGTAGCCTCAAACTTATCTCTCGAGCTGTTAACACCGGCTGGCGTCTTGCATTCAGTTGTATGTACTGGTCTTGCCGAGTGGTTGTACTCCTTTTACGGCCTGGATGCTGTTCAGCGGGTTTCCTTGTATTATTGTAGCGCTGCCAAAGACGACAAATAACACTTCTATGAATGCCAAAATGCCGAGATACCTGAGATTGATTACTTTCCGTTTGCAACATCCCTACAGCTCTTTGCATTTCATTTGCCGTCAAATGACGTCGCTCCATGACGTAATGAATATCTAACAATTCAATTTTGTCGCTAACTTTATTTAAATGGTTGCTAAAATTATAAAATCAAGACTAAACGTACTAGCAATAAAAACGCACTTAAATTCAAACAAATTCCCTTTCATTTAATTATATGAAAAAACAAAACATAATCGAATTTTTTTTACAACCAGCCAGTATGTCATCAATAACAAAAAAGTTTACATACCTACGCACTTTGAGTGAGTAAAGACTTAGTTAGAAATTAATTAGTATAAATGGTAAATTTGTAATATCATGCATGTTGCTTAGACTTTTTTGATGTGTATATTATTATTATATTAGCTAAAGGGTTATTCATTATAAGTGGTACCAAGCAGGTCTAACCCATGTTGATATGTTCTTACTAGCAATTTGATACCGGGCGACAGGGGTGGGCAATTTTCCATTATTTATTGCTCACATGGATTTATGAACTACAGGCCGTTATTACAGGATTACTTTACAGTGGGAATTTCTATTTCTTGTTGTGCCTCGTTTGCGTAGTTTTCGGTATACGAAAGGGACTATATGGAAAGGGAATGAGTTTTCTGGACGACTTGTTATCAAAATTTTGGAGGTGTTTTAATTTTGAAACCGAACTAACAAATCTGCTTTTTGATTAATGCTTTTATTTGAAAAAATATAATAACTTGCTTTATGATATTCTTTTATAGTCTTGAAATTCAGAGTAATGTTTCTGAACGACCTGTGGTTATTCTCAGAAGTAAAATAATTATTATTTCGGGAAAAATATAGAAATATGGTATGATGACTAAAAAGATAGTATAGTATAGTATAGTATAGTATAGTATAGTATAGTATAGTATAGTATAGTATAGTATAGTATAGTATAGTATAGTATAGTATAGTATAGTATAGTATAGTATAGTATAGTATAGTATAGTATAGTATAGTATAGTATAGTATAGTATAGTATAGTATAGTATAGTATAGTATAGTATAGTATAGTATAGTATAGTATAGTATAGTATAGTATAGTATAGTATAGTATACACATACTTCCAATACTAATTAATTAATACTTCTCCATGCAGGGGTGGATTGCGAATACTGACACATGCGGCCTGTCGTAAAAAGCGACAAAAGAATACTAGCTAGGTGGGTCAAGCCCATCTGGATGGCAACCACCCTGGACTCTAAATATGCTGCTATAATAACGTTGTGATGGAATTCAGCATAAGTGAACCACGTTTTAGTACCCCTATGCGGTGGGCAGCATGTTAGAGTTGCCCATATCAAGTTTCTATAAAGTAAACCTGGCTTGATTACTTTTTCAAACAATAAAAAGTTACATATTTTATAGAAATAAAGATAATTAGTAGGAAGAAAGAAAGAAAAATATTTATTGACGTAAATGACAAATACAATACGTTTGTCTTAAAGTATAACAATATAAAGAACAGTAATAAATAAATAAATATGTATAATATACTGGCATAGCACATCTAGTCCCAAAGTAAATAGCATGAAATATACTTTTTTTGTAAATAAATACATATACACCCAAACGCGAGGCGGGAATCGAACCTATGGCCTATAAACGAATGCTATAAATCCTTATTTTATTTGAAAATATGATGCGCTGGGATGCTCCTTCCACTCCACTTCACTTCAACTTTACGAGCTGTCCCGGCGCTACTGATATATTAGCGCCAGGACGCGAGCCTCGAGGTCCCTTGGTGGAGATCCGGCCAGCAGGGAGGCCGCTTCAAAGGATACCGTGCGGTATCCCCTTATCGCCCTGACGGCCAAGACGTGCTACAGCCTGCGTAGCAGTGCCGTAGTATACACCTATGTATTAAAGAGTAACTAATTAGTACATAAGTGTATATTTGACACGAATTACGCCAAAAGGCTAGGAACTCCGCATTATGCTGTGACAATTAATATTGACGCAGCACTGATTTTCAGTTCCTACCCTTTTCAACCTCAGATGTAAACCCTTTATATTTATGAATATTCATAAACGAACGAATAGGTACATAATATGTTATATATACACTAAAACTATGATATAGTATGATATTATGATGAGAAATACCAAATTAAAGCAATTTATAATGCTGTACGTGTTAATTATAACATGATTACAGATTTGAGTTTACCATTACTTCAACGTACACTCAGTGGAAGTTTTCCAGTCGTTTCATAATTGGAGGCTGACTTAAAAGTTGCGGATCTGTATCCCACGATACTATGTACCCCTTAGTACGTATATTATCTTAATATTTTCTCGTCTATTGCATATTATAACATAATTGCCACAAAACAACTATGAAGGAAACATCATGAAGATACCTGCATACCGAGCACCGATATGAGCCCCTTTTGGACATGCCAGGTATACTATCGGTTCTCCGGTTTCCCTATAATCATGACATTACTAACTGTTATCCATGCTGATTTTATAAACGTGAAAGAAACCCTGGCTATCTGTCTGTATGTTACGGTTTCAAAACCAAAATGCTGAACCAATTTTGATGAATTTCGTCGATATATAAATAGATTGGACCTTAGAGAAAGACATGATAATTTTTAAATTTTTTTTGCTAAAACAACGCTTGCTGGTTCAGCTTGTTCATTTATATTATTTATATATTGACAAGAAAATGAATAAATGAATAAAGTTATTCAAATAAAAATAATGTTCTATTAAAAAAATATATTATTTAAAGAAAATAAGTAAAGGAGGTCGTATTTAGGCCTACATTAAGAGTTGAAATCTGGTTGAATTATATATTTCTTTACCAAGCAACTGCTCTTAGTCTTATCCCCTTGTCTCTCCTTGAACAAAGACTAGCTGAGTTAGGTTAGAACTCGAGTGAGCTCAACTCGCAGTAATCATGTTCAAAGTGTGCCCCACAAACAAGTCAATCTTATACCGGGTTTGCATAGATTAGCGCGACACTCGCTTTCAGAACATATGTGCTGTGCGGTCCAAGTTACAGAAGACACCGATTGCTTTTATTGTCGTACGTTACTTTCCATGACGAATGTTAATAAAATAAATAAAAAAACTCTTGTTAGTGGGAAGCGTACCCAGAACCTTTTTCTTCTTCTTGTGGTAGCTTGGAGGCTCACGGCGAGGTAGCGTAGGACTCCCATGCTGATGGTGCACGGGCGTGCATTGACAAGAGGAGGCACATCGCTGGTGTATCCACCAAAACCATCCCAGTGTACTTCTACAGCCGATACCCGGAGAGGAGTGACGTACTTTGGGTGCGCCTCCTACACGAATGGATGACCAGACCGCTAGTAATAATACCGTGCGAAATAGAAATATTCTGTGAAATAGGCATGAACCGTTTCGCTGTTCATGAGTAAGTATAAAAAACTCTTTGGTTATCTTCAAATAAACTCTTCGAAGATGGTTCATACAACCCAGGATTTCGAAACCAAAAACGTAAAAATCGCAAAAATCAACGAACCAGACTATTCTCATGGAATGGAGGCAATTTTCATATCTGATTACTTTGTAAATACGGTATTTAAACAAAACAAATTAAAGCAATTAGTAAAGAATATTAAAATATCGGAATTTGATAAGTGTGATGAAAGTGCGGTTTTGTTTAGCTGTTGGCATTGTATTATACTAAAATCTTAAGCTATTGTATAGAGAAAATATCTCGCTTTTAACTTGCGTCATATTCCATATTCGCAATGTTCCTGAGTGATGTACAACGACAATCTGCATAATACGCAGACACCGTTATAAAAATGGTAATGTTGCACACGGCCATGTCCAACTAGTGTTCCCTGGAATACGATTTCTATATATTTATAAGTTTTACAAAGGAAAAATAACTATATATTTTAATAATTTTTTAAAATACAATCACTAATAATATTAATAATAATAATGTAGCTGTTTACTTAATTTACAAACTGCCAATGTAAATAACTGTTCATAGGATACAAGTTCTACATAGTCTATGTGACAGTTGTTCTCGGCCAGCAACATTTCAAAGGTTTGATAATATATGTCTGTATAATTTCTACAGTATACTATCTCATTGTACTTTTTATATACATAAAATAATTGGCAGATGAGGCTTTCTGGAAGGAGTCAGCAACCAGCGTCAATGCCAGGGTAATGAGATTAACTCCAGTTACACAACTTCTTTGTCATTAGAGTCTCGGTAATGGAGTTGACTGTGTTTTGGTCGTTGCTGCTGAATATAGAAAGTTGGAGCTGAGCTAAGAGTATTTTCAACTTTTGAGGCTAATGATTTCCTTTTTAGCAGATTAATTACCTTTTTTATTCTTTTATATATTAAATTGATATTAACCGTGTTTTTTGTTTCTTATAAATTTTGCAGTTATTACTCGTAAGTCATATTTTAACGTATACTTTACGCCCAAAAATTTATTAAAAAAAACTCAACCAATCAATCGAGTCTATAAGTAAATACTGAAAATAATATACACTTCTCATCAAAAAAATCAAAATACTACTGCAAGTATTATTCATAGGCGGCATCAAAATGAAAAAGAGGATTGATATCATTAAAAAATACGCCAATAGCTGGCAGTTTAGTCTACACAACGGTGTAACAGAATTCCAAATTTGAATTTAAATTTTTGAATTTTCATCCAATAAATGAATGTAGAGATTATTTTCATTTAATCACACGTTTTTTGCATAAATTATCGTTTTTTCTAACTGAGCTCTGAGCTGATCTGAGCGTATTGTTGACTAAGCTCTGTGACATCCCACCAAAAAGATCTTTTCCTTAAAATATGGATACCTCGCCCACAGAAGCTGCCCAAGTCGTGGCGTTGCTGGATGCAGGGCATAATCAGCGTGTTATGGCTGCACGATTGCATCTAAGCCTCTCTGCTGTCAATATAGTGTATAAGCGTTATCGGGAAACTAATAATGTTTACTCGCCATCCAGGATCTGATAGACATCGAATTAGGTCTGAGCAAAATGACCGATATATTTTGTCAGTTTCTTTAAGCATTATTTGGATAATAAGTAAATATACTTATAATAATCCAAATCAACTCAAATAATCGCTTGCCTATTATAGTCAAATATAATATTATGACAGAGAAATCTTAATCATCATAGCATTCTATTTTTAAATCTAGAATACAAACATAGATATTAAAAATAAAGGAAGCATATTTAAATAATAAAAATAAATACATTCGAATGGGTACTAACCAGTGACACAAGAGTGCGCGCAGGAAGCAATAATCGTAAAGTGAGCTCTGTATTTCCGACTTTGGCCGCATCCGCAGGCTCTATTGCACTTTCATCCCAGCTTTGTACGGAAAAGCTTTAAGAATTTGCTGAATAGTAGTGAGATTTTCTGCTTGTACAGATCAATTTACATTTTAAGTGTTAACTGCTTTAAAATTTTAATGAATTTTATTTATTTGATAATTTTACAAGCTGTATGGTCCAAGTTTTAAATAGGAATAGGTTTCGCTGTCGCATATCTAGGAAGTCATAAAAGGCGATAATTTTTTATGGTTTTACAGATAAAGTATGGTCTTAATATCATTTTATGGTTGATTTTCTGACAGACATCTATTTTATTGTCGACCAAGTAATATCGGAGAATCAAGTAGAAATATCTTCGCAAAATTCATATAGGTGGCTCATTAATCATTAGCAAACAACAACAATAAGATTTCGGGAGTAAATATTATATGCTGTGCAGATTACTGAGAGGAAGCTAAATGGCCATATTCCTCCAATTATCACTATCTATATATATATATATATATATATATATATATATATATATATATATATATATATATATATATAAATCTAACGATCAATTAATATGTATAATCATGAATATAATATATTACATGATTAGATAACTTTAATATACACATATGTGTTACAAGCAGAGGTGTCTTAAAAAAACACGTACCACTTTATTTTGGTTGCATCCGAAACGTGCACATCGGAGTTGAAAGTTCACTGCCGAGCATTATCACACAGCTAAACTTTCGTTTTTTTATATCTAGCGATACACTAACCAGGTTCTTATTTTCCTTAAACAAAGAGCTGCAAGAACATGGTGAAATAATGTAATTTTATATTTACCAGTTACAACTACCGTGTGATTCTCCATATTATTTTATTGCTGAGGTGATTCTCAGGTGATGCTGATGCAGACAGGCTGACGGCCCACTTAATAATAAGCATATACCATCGTCTACGGATGCTCGCGACGCCAGGCGCACCCCCACGCTGTTATCTGCGTAGGGAAACTGGAACTTACAAGCAAATCGAGAGACCTGGGATGGCTGCCATTCAGACGGGCTTGGAGCTTTACCACGGGTTGGTTGGTTGTTTTGTCGCCTTTTACGATAGGCCGCACTTAGCCGCATGGGTCAGTATTTTTACCCCGCCCCTACACGGAGAAACGTGAACGTTATCCACGTCATTTGTGTTCTTCGTTCTTTTCTGAGCGGGAACGCATGGCCACAATCTTGTATTATATATTATTAAGTCAAGCATACATATAACTGTGCATATAGGTAAAATCACAATTGTTTCCGTCAGTGTTAGTGAACGCAGTGAGCATCCGATTGTTGTGTCTGACAACTACATGAATATTCAGATTCGACGGTACCAAAGGGCGGGTTTGGCCATACGAACAACTGAATTCGGGTAGATAGAGGTATAATGAAAGAGTGAAGTGTGAACGTATTTTCCAAAAATAAGTGTTAGTGACCGGTATTAGTGAGTGAATTCGAAGATACCTATATTATCTGAACGCCTTTTCACTTTTATATTATCACATATTTAGTTTTATCACTTTACATATATTCTTGACGGTACCTAATAGCTCTGTCGTATTACATTCGGAGACCAATCTCAACGTTTCGGGTTCGAATTCCATGTTGACATGTACCGCTGAGGCAGGTTTTTTCGCTGTGCATATCATAGCATAATTGCCATGTAACGACGGTGAAGAAAAACATCGTGACGGAACCTGCATATCAAAATCATTATCTGTGACCTGCCGATCCACCTTGAACAATCGTGGCGGGTATAATGTCCATTCCCTCTGGGGTGATGTCCATACCCAACAGTGGGCCACTAGGGGCTGTTATTATATATATTAGCAACGATCTACACGGCTCAAAGGCTGGTCAGAACGCCGGCTGGGTTCTCGGTTTTAATACCCGCCCCGATTCTGAGTTATAAATGTATAGAATATATATTACAAGGAATATAATTATCAGTTGTATAGTGTCTATAAAACAAGCGCTCTGCTGCTTACTTTGCGTTTACGCTCTGTGAATTGTTCCGGTATATTTATTATTTATTATTACATATATAAATTATTCCAACCCACTCAAAACACGCTTATGGTATGAATATAATATTAAATGTCAAAATCCAGGACATACCAAGTAAATAAAATAAAACGGAGGCGGCATTAATGTTTAAATTAAACACTAAATTGAATGTTATTTATTATAATTAGAAAGTACATCGTGTCACATATACATATTACACATACTCGGGACAGGAATCGACCCCGTGACACCCTCAAGCCTTCCGATATACGAAAGCCGTTGCGCTGCAGAGGTCGTCATAATCAAAATAAAAAACACTTGCCTCTTGTTCAGTAAATAACTTACTCTACTCTCAACATGGATACCTATATAATTCAGATTTAATTGGCGTTGTAGATACACGCGGCAACATTCTAATTTAGCCTCGCAGTTTACGGATAAATTAAGCAGATACAATTTAGTGCCTAACCGTTTGAATTTAGGCTTTAATGAAGTATTAGTCTGGTATAAGGATTAGTATTAAGTGGGCCGCAATATATAAAGAGTTATTATGTTTTGTTGCAATGAGTAGTCACGACTTTGATAAGTAATTTTTTTCTTTTGTTGCGAAGGTGAAAATACGGCGGTGATAACCCACCGGTTTTTTTCTCCCACACAGGATAGGAGCCTATACCCATCTTGCTTCCATACCATAGTCCCCTTACCTTTACCCCGAGGTAGACCTGCGACAAAACTCCAGCTATGTTTTTCAAAACAACTATAGTAAGCAACTTATGCTTATATACAAACAATATTTTTAATAGACTTGGATGAACCGGATGTGAAGAGTTTACGCCAGAGAGATTGTCTTATATAAAGAGAGAGTCTTGTAAAATACTTATAAGAAAACTTACAAGCGCTTCATAGTTACTGTTCATCTCAGTAAAAAATTATAGATGAAAATTATGCGCGTTTTTTCTTAGGTTTTTGAAGTGAAACTTCTTTGGGCGCATGAGGGTAAATTTTTTATGAATTAAACGAAAATTAGCGTCACGTTACGGATGAAACGCAAATTAGCATCACGAAGATGTGAAACGTTTTTTCTAATACTTACATTTTTAAACTCGTGATATCTTTCGAATGGAATATCCGAATTAAATAATTCAAAAAGGTATATAAAGATATTGAAGCAATCTTAAATACGAAGTAATTTATTTAAATAAGGATTAATACCAAGATACAAATAAAGAGCCTTTTCTAGCGGCAGCATGTCAATTAAATTTTAAAATAAAAGAACACTTATTGTGGCATAACTATAATAATTAGACATATGCTGTTGCGACATTTTTTGTAAATAATAATGTGTTCTACAAAGTTGTAGTACATTATTTTATTCTAGCATTAATAGATTTCGCAGCGCACGCGATGTAAAGAATATTTTAGGTAATTTTTTTACACATTGGGTTACTTTATTGGAGTTTTAGTAAAGATCCCAATTTGAAAAAAAATATAATATAACCTATCTTACCCGGAGATAATGTAGCTTCCCAAAAGTAAAAGAATTTTTCAAATCGGTTCAGTAGTTTCGGAGCCTATTCAATGTAAATAAACAAACAATCAAATCTTTCATCTTTACAACATTATAATATATATATTATTATACCAAACATTTCACTTCTGACATGTGTGTACTTTGTGGGCACGCACTTTTTTTATTGCTGTAGGACATCAGACAGGCTGATGTCCCACTTAGACGTCGCCTATGGGTGTTTGCAACGCTATTGGCACTGCGAATATGCTGCTGTCCCATAAGAGTACAGGAACTTGGGTCACTAATGCCGGAACACAACACAAAATATTATTATGGCGACATACTTACGGCTTACTTACCACGTAGCTAGGGTGGGGCTTTTTTTGTTACCTTTTACGACAGGCTGACCCCGGCTGTAGAGGTCAGTATTCTTTCTCCACCCCTGCACAGATAATTTCGTGAAAAAAAAAACCTTTTTCGTGAACTTTTCAATAGAATTTTTTGAGAAAGAGTGATCATATTGCTTCTAGTAATTTCAGGTGCATCGACACGGCTTTTACATATACATATGTTGCGTAATTTTCAGTGTCGGATTGTAACAATAAATAATTATATTACTGTGAGTATAAAAAATTTTCTCGCATAAAATTCATTATAAGATCACACCAATTCACAAAAAAAATGATATTAGGTATCCGAAGAGTTCTATAATCTACATTTAAAATAAGTTTTAATTGCCGATGTTTCTAACTGGTTGGTTTTTAAAATTTTCAGTGTCACTTAAGTATATATTATATTCAGTATATAGTGTGTAGAGGCAAAATCACAATTGTTCAACATTCACAAAAGTATCGTTCTCTAACAGTGGGATAACATACGTTTCAGTACAGTTCTCCCAAATCTCGTTCACTCGGTCCACGTATTCAACGGCACTCCACATAGAGTGGCTTCGAGTGCTGTTATCGCTAATATCTGATACAGGATTGAAAGGGATCCTCGAACCATCTCCGACGTGTATCGATGCGTGTTTGCCCACTTCATTTCATAGTCTGATATTCGGCAATGCATAATATAACTACAGTGTGAACTTTTTACAACGACACTTAACAGACTGAGCATTTTTTGGCGTTATAGAGGGTGGTCGTTAAATGGTGAGAAATAAAAGATATTATTATACTGGAGTGACAGGCTGAAAAATTGGTGATTTTTGGGATTTTTTGAAAGAAAACTACTGTATAGAATGTTTAAATAATTTATGTGTATATTTGTGCATATAGTTAAAATTAAAAAAAAAAATTAAAAATCCGCCTAATATTCGCCAGCTCCCGAGGCTCAAAAAAAAGTTCCCCCACTGTTGCAGTGATTCGCAGTGCCTGAAATTAAATTTTTGGAAATTGGAGGTTCGTGGCATGGAAAAAGATTTACACAAGAAGTTGCAACAAGAATCAAATCGATTGGACGATTTGTCTTTGAGTTACAACTGCGGCAAATTTGAAAAATGTAGTTTCGAGAAAAACGCGTTTAAAGTTTAAAATACAGATTTCGGTGTTATAATTCGAGAAATATCATTGTTGTGTCACTTGTTGCTAATCTGCTATTCCAGGGACATAGATACACATTTTTCTTCTTCCATGGACCCTTGTAACGCTGCTTGTCTTCGAGGTGATCTTCCTTCTTTTGAAGCAGTCTGTTGGCGATAATTTGCTATTCTTCCAACTTTTTTAAATTATGTCTATTACGTTGTTATTGTTATTCTGCGTATTACCCTGGCATCTGTCGACTAACTCGCCGAGTCAATTCTTCAAAGACTCGTTTAAGGGCTTTTGAACAGTGGAACGTAGTCATGTCCGATCTTTCAGCTTCCGCGCAGCGATAAGCGTACCAGCTTTCTACGCCTTCCGGATAATATTTATGTTCAGGATGTTTATCGGTTGAACTCAAATGATAAAATGTAGCCCAGATTGCTTTATATTTTTTATATATTTCATCGACGTTATTTTGATGTCTTATGATTGCTAAGCCATTTGGAGTTTATTGATTAATTGTATTAGGAGTGTTCAATAAAAAGTGATAATGAGTATGACGTAATTATCTTTTATTAAATGTTATTTCATTTTTGACTTAGTCACCTTTCAGGCTTTGACTTGACAGACTTTGTATATATTTTTTCTAAAACTAAAATTCCCTTTTAAAAAAATCTTCTTCCTGATCCCATAAAAATCGTGTACCGCGGCAACTACAACGTCATCATCTTCAAATTTATGGCTCCTGAGATGTTCCTTTAACCACGGAAATAAGGAGCTAGGTCCGGTTAATATGAAGGATGTTCCATTAATTCGAAGCCAGCTTCTTGATTGCCAGCCATCGCAACTCTGTACTTGTGCGCGTTGGCGTTATCATGGTGAAACAAAATAACTTTAGCGAATTTGTCACGCCATTGCTTGCGTATTTCCTCACGCAACTTTGTTATTTGACCTGCGTACAAAATCCCCGTAATACCCCTTGGCTGTTCTAGAAAAAATTGCCCATGATCTTAGCGGCAGATGGAATCGCCTAAAATTTCTTTGGAGTTGGAGATGACGGTCTCTTCTAAGTCATGGACTGTTTCTTCGTTTCTGTATCATAATGGTGAAGCCATATTTCGTTCATAGTTATGAATCGAGCAAAAAAATTGTCAACATCTTGTTGTAACAAACCCAAACAGCTTTGTGAAATTCTCATTCTCCTTTGTTTCTGCGCGTCAGAAAGCATTCTGGGCACCCAGCGTGCTGACACTTTTTTCATAGCGAAAACATTATCATCATCTTAGCGTTGAGTCTCGGTTGCAGCCCAAACTCTCGCTACGGCGCCCGGGGTCCGCTTTCCGACTTTTTCTTCTCCACTTCGCACGATCTTCGGCATCTCTGGTGGTCAGTCCATTGGCACGGATATCAACCCTTACGACATCAAGCCAGCACTTTTTGAGGCTACTCCTCCTGCCGGGGCCAGGCGGAGGCGACATGGCCAGATATTTTTTCCCCACTTAATTAGCTGGTTGTCGTAAAACGTGGACATACCAGCGAACGCACACACAACGCGCAATCGTAGAATATGCAGTAGCATGAACCCCTAATGTTGCTTTCAAATCTTCATTTACCAGCTCCGTAGTAAACGTTTTCAAGCAAACATATTTTATTACCGCGCGAATTTCAATTTTATCCATTTTTAAATACACTTTCCGACACGACGCAAACAAGACTTCTATTAAAAAAAAGAGAATTGATTACTTTTTATTATTATTATGTCTAATGTATAATGCTATGCCTGCCAGTATTTATTTTTTTTCCTTCCAAGGAGAATGTATCGAATTATCACATATCTATTGAACACCCCTCATATAGTTAATTTTTGCGTGTCCTTGCTGTTTCCTCCTAAAGTATTCTTCAAACCACAGCATCGTGATGTATTCTTTTCTTCACATGTAAATAGCTCTCGAGTTTCTGTATTAGCACATCGTATGGATTCAAATCCAATAGTTCTTTGTAAGTAGCACTATTATTACCATCACTGATGTACCGCATATGTTTCACGTTGTATTTATCAATTGAGTGACCGAACATCTCTTTTATACTGTCAACTTCCATTTTTGAAGCTGATTCTATGTGATTTATATCGCAATCGTCATGCTGTGAGAGCCATTCTTCGTAACCCTGAAACACATATGACAGTAAGTGGAATTGACACACGTGTCAATGATCTTCTTACTATACTTCCCGGCAAGAGTTACTACGCCAAAATGTTACGTATGCCCGTTTATTCTACCTATATTAACGTTTTTCTACGTGTCATCGCCAAAAACCGTTAAATTTGTTTCAGAACCTTCTTTGTCAAGACGGAGTTCTTTTTCTTGTACAACTGCTTTTTGTATACTGAATTTATAAATTGTTTCTGCTGCTGTGCGTAAATTCACAAAGCACCCACTGAAAGTTTGAGTCCATACACAAACTTTCAGTGGGTGGGTAGATTCCATAACCTACGTATTAGGTCCATAAAACCACAAAAAAGATTGACTCCATTCACGACACCCAAGAGTCGCATCACAGTCACTATGCGTCTATCTATTTCAAATGCATTATCAATCATAGACCCGGAATTGATGTTCGAAATGTCGCATTCACAAGTAACCGCAATTTTGAAACCTTAGCTTAGAATTACGTTTGCCGGTTCATCAAAAGTCAGCAGATATTAGTATCAATATAAAATAAACTGTGATTTATTTCGCAGTGCGTCATTATAAATAATTAAGCAACATTTCGCTCAGTTGACAACCGGAAACATTAATCAAAATTTTAATTAACTGTAAAAGCATTTACACAATTTCTATTAGTAGTTGCCGAAGTTGAAATTATTCAAAGTTATGTTAATTACATTACGTTATTTGAAACTAAATTAACTGAGCCAAATGCGTGGTAGTTAATTAGAGGTCTCGTGGCTTGTATTTCTGGTTTTAATCATCTTCTAAAACGAGAAATCTACTTTATTATAATTAATATTAGTATGAGATTGGAATAACAATGTACAATACAGTAGTTTAGATCAATTTAGCATTAAAGTTGTCATTCAGAACGACTAATTACTATATTATTTACTTATTATTTCCATCACTATGGTTAAACGTAAAGCTCTCTAAACTTCTAAAGACTTCACTTCGGGGCCTGGGGTCCAAAGTTGTTTATTATATTTTATGGCAAAACTAGTGCGCATCGGTGTCAATACGTGAATCGACCTTTTCTTATGCCATGGTAATCACAATAAACTATAAATCACATTTTATAGGAGCTTTTTATTGGTGGAAGAATTGCTTTTCGAAAAGCTCGTCAATTGGGGAGACGTGCAATGGAGCAGTTTGGGACTCCTGCGCATTGAGCCTCTTGGAAAGGGAATGCACATCATTAGCATGCTTACTAAAATCCTTCATACGTTCCTGTATACGTCTGGAGCACCGGGGACGCGGGAATTAATTTGAGTCTAATCGTGGTAACGGCTGGCACTGGCCCAATTTTGCAGGTATCTTCAAGACTTGACATCTGAGCCCCTACACTGAAAGGGTTTCCCTGCGTCAGAGCCTAGTGGGTTGTTTGCAGTTGGATTAAGCCCGAAAGAACGAGTCCTGGCACTGTTGTACCAGTGGCGCCGGGATGTGACTGAGCGTGGCTCTCGCCCCGCGCCTCTCGATTTGAGGCAAAGTGGGTGGAGCTTAGCGATGAGGTGCTCATGGTGGAGTGGAAGGAGCGCATCGCGCATCCCAGCGTGGGCCTCGCCACCATGGAAGCGGTGAGGCCCGTCCTGGTCGAATGGTTGTAAAGGCGCCACGGCGCCCTGACTGATGCAGGTCCTCTCGGGGCACGGTTGCTTCGGGAGGTACCTGTACCGCACAGGGTGGGAGATGACGTCGGTGTGCCACCACCAACGCAGGTCACGTCGACGGCGCTGGAGGGCAAGCAACGGCCTCCGGCCACCGTAGAAAGCGGTCGCGGGCGGCCCCTCGGGGGAGGATCCGCCGCCCGCACTATTGCCGCGAGGAAGAGGGCCGCGTGCTGTTCCGCGGCCCCCCCAACTCAGAGTAGTAGTCAACACTTTAGAAGAGGCCCGCCTTGAGACAAAGGGCGGGTCGCCGCCAGCCCGGTCCACGAGATCGGCAGGCCACATATCCGTAGGCCCGGGCGTAAGCGGTAGGAAAACAGCGGGGTTTTTTTAGAGAGGGTTTTTCCCCGAGACACAAAAAAGCCCAGAAGAAAAGGACAGTCGATTCTGTGGTGTTCTCACACATATCTCCGGATGGAGATCGGGGTTTTAGTGGGTATGCCGGTGGCCATCAATGGCTATCGCATACTAGCCAGACGAGTAGCTGGAGAAAGATGGCAACTCCACCCAAAACCTCGCCGGCATCCACTCGGAGCTGGCATGGTACCTTTGATCGGGTTTCCTCGACATGTAAATAAAAAAGGCCCTAAAGTAGTAGTAGTAACCTACACGCTTTTACCCATTTAATTATACCACAATAAACACTAATAAACCAAAGTCATTAATTTTCAATTATTGCCTTTATTTGATTGTCTCTCATAATTTAATATAACACTGGCACAAAGGTAATTATTCTACGTTTGTTAATAATAAGCGTAATAACAGCAGGTTTTACATTTCTAGTATTATTAACAAATAAAATAAGAACACTTCCTATGTTTTAACAACACTTCTTATGATTTTTAAAGGCTTGTATTTTGTTATAACAAAATACGAGTTCTTAGGTTTATAAATCTAATACTACAATATCTTTGAACATTTTGTATTTCGGAGATCAGATCTACCCCACTTGAAGCTGGTATTCCTTGATTAACATGGACCTGGAATCTGCTGCACGTGTTTTCTCGGGATTGAGGGGTAAGCTATGACTCTTCCTAAACTAATTAGCCTGTCTGTGGCATGTCCTTTTACATGGCTGTGAAACATGACCAGTGTTAGAGCGACACAAGCAGGAACTGCGTGTCACAGATATAAATATGCTGCGGATGTGTGGACTGACGCATGGGGACCGTGTCAGGAACTTCCGCTTCCAAGGCAACCTTCGTGTCCGTGATATTTTGGACGAATTGCAAGAGTCGCGTTTGTTGGTATGGTCATATTTTACGGCAACCAGCTATTTAATTATTCACCAGCTATTTATTAATTTACGTTGGAAACATATGTCTAGCTATTCCACCTCTGCCGAGCCTAAGCAGGAGGGGTATACTCCAAGAAGTGTAGATTGAAGACGTAAAGGGTGATATGCGTGTCAATGTACTCACTACCAAGGATTCTGAAGACCGCGTGAAATGGAGATGAAATTAAGTGGAATTTTATTCTCCTTTTTTAAGTGGAATACATATCAACTTGAGAGTCTGACCTGATTCGGAATGGGAATCGAATTTGCGACCTCCATAATCGTTCCGACATGCGAAAGCCATTAAGCCAATTATATTATAATCACAACTCTTTATTTGTAAAAGTGCAGGTTACTGTAATAAGATGTTATTATACAAAAAAAAAGTTTCCCATTGCATTTTTGCCCTTAGGCATACAAAATATATTACCGGGTAACAAATATATTGGGGAACCCATTCTTTTATTTTACTACAAAATTCTATAACTCAAATTTATTCATTATTTAATATCAACATTTATAAATATTGATCAATTATATTATTACAGAATTACAAATAAATAAAAAACTAAATTAATATAAAATGCACATAATTGAACACATAACTTGTCAAGAATTCATCAGTCAAAAAATCGTCAATTTATTGAACTTAACACGGACCTTAAATAAATTAAACCACAATATAAAAATATTATTGTAAATAATAGTTATATGTATATATATGTAAAAGCCAATTAAATATTTCACTCAGCGCATAGAATTAACACATAAAAATCAATGCATTTCATTGACCATAAAATAAATTTAAAAAGGCCACTCCAAAACAATGTTGTTTCACCCTGAATTAGATAATGGAACGAATCTTAATGACTAGAATCGTCAAAGTAATTAAGTATTTATATGCAATGGTGTCAATAGGTTGATGAACTTGTTTATACAATATAAAGTAGAAAAACGTAGACTTTGTTAAGTTTCTTTTGAAATAAAATATATAATATCGATTCTAAAAAGTTATATTTGGAAAAAAAATGTTTTTCGTGAGATCCAATTTTTTTTCTAAAACTATTTTTTCTTTAATAAAAGTAGTAATATAAGTTACTCTTTGTTACATCAGCTATCTGACAGTGAAATTGCCATCAAAATCCAGAGATTAGCCGAAACAAACAAACAGACAGACAGACAAATATTGTAAAAAATGTTGTTTTGGTATATGTACCGTATATACATTCAAATGTACGTAGTAAAAAGCGGTTATTTTAATATTAGAAACAGACACTAATTTTATTTATTTATATAGACAATGATTGCAATATTTGTAGTAATATCAATTAGTAGCCTGTCAGGAAAAATATAGAGAAGCATAAGAAAATCGGTAAAGTAAATAAATACGGTAGATTGGGCGAAAGTGAAAAAGAAATAGGTTCCAAAACTCTGATTCATCTCGATCTTACTCTGTTATATGTTAAAGGCTATGTAATTCCAGTTTGATGCTGGCCCAGCTTGTCTTACTGGCGTTTCGCAAACATATCGAGCTGCTACCCACCGTACCAGAAAATTAAATTTTTTTGATAAAACCAAATTTAATGTAAATGATATTTCCTAATCCTAGTATTGACTTTTTTACATGAATAAAATATAATTTTATTTGATGATTTGATTTCATATCCGTGATCATTACAAAAATTAATAGAAAAAAAACAAAACTAGAAAAAGAAATACTTTTACGTATAAGGGACGTCTAAAAACGATTCATTTGTAGTCAAAAACATTCGTTATGAAAAGTATGATTAGATTCGACTTTATATTATTGCGTTTTAAAATATTGTTATGATAATATAAATCCAATTTCACGTACATTGCAAAGCACATCGTAAACAACTGCAAATAGATTTCTTTTAATTTGAGTATTAATAAATAATAACTTAAAATATAAATGAACAAAAATAATTACAAAATATCTAGCACTGGAAAAATAATATATACATATATCATATAAACTGTAGGACAGTCGCTTTTTATGACTACTTTTATGGGAAAAATGTCTAGCCATTCCACCCCCGCTAAGCTCCGGGAGGAGGAGCAGATACAAGAAATGCCGACTTAGCTTTTCTTTCTAGTTATGCCGAAATTCGTGCAAAGGGACCAAAAATTTTTACAAATTACCAAAATCGGTATTCCAGACAATATTTCTGTTTTGATCGAAATAAACAGTTATTTGCTCAAATTAGTCTTAAAGTATATAATAGTGTTAACAAACCTTTAATTTAACTTCAGGACGATAAGCCTGTCCTCAGAGGTGTCAATAGCAAGTTTAATTTGCGAGTACACAAAGCGGCTCATTGTGGTAGGTGCGAGGAGGCTTCAAATTGGATGGCGCGAGGACCGTAAGCGGATTATGACGGACCGGACTAAGGCGTAAAACAGACGACCGGATTCGGTTGACGGGAAAGTGGAAAATTTATTAGTTTTTATATGAATGTTTAATATTTTTTATTAATTTTCTTTTTTCAGTATATTTCAGTTTACTCTTGTACATTGTTATGAGATGAAAAATCATATGAAATTAAAAAATGTATATTAAAATTACACGTGTAGCTGGGGAGTTTCTTGCCCCTCCTTGTAATAGACGTTGTGAAGTGGTGGTAACTTTATAATATGAACATTGCAAATAATACTCGTAGTTGTAAAATAGGAACTTACTATGAATAAAAAAAATTACATTGAGTTTAAAATTTTACATGTCTAACTGTACACACATTATGTATACAAAAACTATAGGACCGGGATTGAAAATGACTGAGGATCGGCGCAAGATTTTCATTTCATTTAAAATATTTAAACGTAAAATAAAATAGAAACAACATACATACATACATATAATCACGCCTCTTTCCCGTAGGGGTAGGCAGAGACCACTTCTTTCCACTTCCTACGATCCTTACATACTTGTTTCGCTTCGTCCACTTTCATTATTAAAATAGAAACAAATTACACGAATAATTTAATAAACGCAAAAAAATTATGGTGCTTTTTTATAATATATTTATAATGATATAGAGTTATAAACATTGTCATAGGACAATGTTCAAGATTAAATCAAATAAAATGCTTGTATTTAAAAATCAAAATAAGAATATATTTGACACTATGAATAGCGATTGAGTCTAATGAATACTTGAATCAAAAAGAACTGGATTAAAGTAACTAAAATATATAATACTAATTACAATAAGACTTCCAAATAATCCACATTGATTATAAAATTATTATAGTATTCGATAGCAGTATTGCTAGTATATAAAAATATTTCATGATTAAAGTTTCTATAGAAAATAGTTTACCTGACAGCTTAAATGTTACGCATGAAGCAACTCATACGTACAGTTAGGATTAATGTCCATATAGTTAAAAAATATAAAATACTAATAAGTTTACACAATAGTACTGTGTGTGTTTAGTAATAGTTTAAGTGCTTTATTGTGTGACCACCAAACTTTTTTCGGGGTCAATTGAAAACATATAGAACTGGGTCCCATTAGTTACAACCGTGAGATACTCCATCTTCACTAAGAAGAATCTCACCTCTGATTCCCATAAGAGAAGAAAAACATTCAAGAAGATACAAGATATTAAGGAATAAACAAGATGAACTAACTAACTAACTGATACAACAGCAAGATACTTGCACTTGGTTTGTACACCAGAAATCCGTCCTAATTCGTGTCTGTTCAGCGTGATATTAGAAGTCATGTCGTACAACATTAGAGACGCACATGAGTCCCCGTGGCTGCTCATGTATGATGATATCGCGCTGGCGGATTTTTATAGGGGTAACTTGTTGCGGTGCGTGAAGGCGTGGAAGAAGTTTCTTGAGTCTGAAGATCAATGTAAAGCAAAGATTGAGTACTTGGCTTGTAACTCTATAGATCCTATACCCGTGATGACACGGTACGAGCGCATGGACCAGGTCAAATACTTGAGATCTGTATTTCACGTGTCTGGTGACATCGATTGGGACGCCAAGGCGCGCATTGCTGCTGCGTGGACCAAATGCCCTGAGGTGACTGGTGTCATTTGTGACCCGAAGATGCCGGTTAAGTTGAAAGGATGAGTCTATAATACCATTATTAGGCCTATCCTTTTATACAGTTGTGAAGCATGGTGGTGCTAGAGTGACACAAGCAGGAACTGCGTGTCATGGAGATGAATACTGCGGTAGATGTGTGAACCAACGTGGAAAGACCCCGTTCGGCATTCCCGCATTTGCGGCAGTCTTCATGCCTGTGACATTGCGGATAAATTGCAGAAGTGTCTCGCCTTCACTGGTATGGTTACGTTTTGCGGCAACCGGGTATTTACGTGGAAACAAATGTCTGGCCATGCCGCCTCCGCCAGATTCAGACAGAGGGGTAGACCCAAAAAGTGTTGGCTTATGTCGCGTGATATGTGTACCAATGGACTCACCAAGGATGGTAATAAAGTGGGAAAGCGGACCTTAGCTACCGAAGTGAAAGTTTGGGTTGCAGCCAGGATTTAACGATAGGATGATGATATACTTGGTTTGTCAGTTTATAAATAATATGTAGAAGCTTTCAAAATTCAACCTTTGCCCACTTCTGGGCGTAGGCATCCCCAAGTTAGCTTTTAATATTAGTAAAAATCTAAATTTACATATGTATGGTGCCTTATTAAGCGCCAATAGATGGACACAGAAGTGATTGCTTATTGGTGTATTGGGATGAATAGGTATGAGCCGAGAAAGGAGTAAGTCGTTTGTATTACCAACAGGCAAAATCGTCTTCACCTTTTTAGTATATCTAATAACAACCAGACCCCATTGTTTAAAATGTCACAATTACAGAAACCTATCTTTTAACGCAAGTTAAAATATAATTTTTCCTCCCTATCAGCTCCAAAGAGACTAGAGTTCAGTCACTGTATATGAAAAAAAATCCTAAATAATATACCCTACTAGTTAAGTAGTAAAGTTATAATTGTTTGTGTTTCAATTTATTATACGCGGTAAAATATTATATTTATTGTCTTTTTTGTTGACTTCAAATAGTATAATCAAATAATAATAAATTTTTTGAATTTATTAAATTTTTAAGGGGCATACCTAGTGTGATTTTTTTACATATTTCGATAGTCTATACCTATAAAAATAACATATTAAAATTTTAAATGAATATTTCAAATAGTTTTTGAGTTACAGCTTTCTAAAGTGTAGCTGCTCAGGTATTAGAAAGTTACCATGTTATGGGTTCGATTGGGTGTAGTCATGGGTTCGATTACCATTCAGCGTTTGGGTGTTTATGTATAATATGTTTTTTTTTTTACGTAATAAAAGTATATATGTAGTATAATGCAACTAAGTTTGGGATTATATGGCGTAGTGTGAAATGTTTCAATGTATTTTTTATTCTCTAAGTTACTACGATATTTATTTTGCACGATAAGGATAAAATTAGTAGTTGAAAACTAAACAAAATCAATACAAGATTCACGTTGTTAATTAGTGAGTCTATTAATGACTGAATGCTGCCCACGTTCAATTTAGCTTATCCGTAATCCACGTGCATGTCAAAGGCACTTCCTCGCTGATTATGCAAATTAATTAAGTCACTAAATTGTAACAGCATGTTTAAAATGTATGATCAAGCGAAGAAAGTGGAATTGGATCGGTCACATCCTAAGAAGAGCTCCAAACCATATTCTAAGGCAGGCGCTGGAATGGAATCCGTAAGGCAAGAGGAAGTCAACCTAAGCATAACTTGAGGCGCTCGGTGGGAGCGGAATTAAAGCAAATCGGACTTACGTGGTCTAAGGCAAAACAATAGATCACGATGGCAGAGTACTGTGAACGCCCTCTGCGCCACCTAGGATAGGATGGAAATAATAGGACACATACATTTTTCTCCGTGCGGGGGCGCGGAGTAAGAAAAAGTGACAAAACAATCTTCGCTACGTGGTAGGAGCCCTAAGCTCGCCTGTATGGCAATCACCCTTGGTCTTAAGGATGCCGCCATAAAAACCTTGTGTAGTGTTCCGGTATTAGTGACCCAGATTCTTGTACCCCTATAGGACAGCAGCCTGTTTGCGTGCCCTTAGCGTCGCAAACATCCATAGGCGACGGTAACTGCTTACTATTAAGTGGGCCTTTAGCCTGTCTGCTGTTTCTCAGCATTATTAAGAAACCCTTCGAGTCTTATAGCTCAAAGCGATATCTTTTAGATATTTAACTAACATATAAAGTGAAATGTTTCCCATATTAATAAATAATACTAAACAAAATCTTTCGTTCGAATTAATTTCGTCAAATAAAAAACAAGTATTATTGTTATTAGACTTGGTATATTTATTCATATAAAGTATATATATTATTTATTCATATATTTTTTATTAATAAAAAACCTCAATGAAAAGTCTCTCTTCATTGAGGTTATTATATTAAAAGCTCATTACCGAACCACTGATCCTTTCGGGTCTCCCCTATTAAACCAGATTTCATTTAGTGTATCCCCAATCGCTTAAGGTAACCCACGGATTTTCCCTAAGGCTAAGCATTAAAGGTGCATTTGGGATACTAATTGAAAAGAGGGGAAAATGTTATTGATTGGGCCTCTTCTTTATCGCTAAACTTTTGCGGTGCTTATTTTATTTATGAGTTTTTATAGGCCTTATTTTACTAGTATGCACTAGTATGATGATTTACTATAAATTTTTATTCTGCGCTAATTTATCTATGTAAACTTTATTATTAAAGTTATTTATTTTCTAATTTAATCTCATTAATATAAGGTATATAGGACGGGCCAATTAGATTGTTCAAGTGAACTAGCCAGGTATTTTGAAGTTTTGAATTCTCCTTTAACCGAGTGGTTATGTCTATATCGACATGAATTATTTGGAATATTTTCAGTATTATATCAAGACCAATATATACAAATATATAATCTAAATAAAGACATCATGTATTCTTGACAACGTATATGGCGTAACTGCTTCTTTACATTGCAACGGGGACACACATCAATTCCCGTCCCGGGTAAGGGTGTTTAATAAAACTAAGTACTCACTTGTCTAGTATTTATAATATAAACATTCTGCCGCTTACTTTGTGTTAACAGTCTCAAAATTCTACAATAAAGTAATACGAAATCAAAAATTGATGAAGAATATACCGTTAAAATTCGAGATGTTTTGTTACAAGAAAAACTTGTTTTGAAAAATGAAATATATGTTGTTTCTGTATTGATAAATAAATAGTTGGAAGATCTAAACACTGTTTTTTATTATTATTTGGGACTACATAGCACTGTGTGAATTTATCCCACTATATTTAATGTTAGCTGTGCCCGCGACTCCGTTCGCGTGGAATAGTGACTTTGGGCAGAATTTTTTGGATATATCTTATGGTTTATTTTGGATTACAAACTCTATAAATCCTAAAATTTGAATGAAATATACAAACAGTCAGTATTATCGAATGCAACTGTTACGCCATGCGCCTCCGGAATACATGCGTTCGAACCTACAAAGTCCAGCCTAAGCTGAACCTTATTTCATATGATTGATGACATAAATCTGAGGTTAACTTAAATTGGAAATTCAACCTATAATGTCCAGCCTAAGCTGAATTTTATATGATTGATACTATAAATCTGAGGTCAACTTAAATTGGATTAAAAAAAATCCGAAACTGATCACTTTTAAGTAAAACCATTTTTTTTCTAAAATAAAAGTAACCTTAGTTACTCCTTCTTCAATCAGCTATCTGCCAGTGAAAGTCCCGTCAAAATCGGTCCAGCCGTTTCAGTGATTAGCCGGAACAAACAGACAGACAAAAATTGTAAAAAATTTTGTTTTGGTATATGTACCGTATATACATCCAAATGCACTTAGTAATAAGCGGTTATTTTAATATTACAAACAGACCCGCCAATTTTATTTATTTGTATAGATTATGTATACGCCTTTATATTTTATATACGTCCTTCTAAAGTTTTCTTATAACCTTCCCATTTTAAATGCAGTGTTGATTTTAAAGTGTGGATTTCCCTTTAAATTAAATTCGGATGTCTCGTGAATTTCTACGTTAAATTTTCCTTATAACTGACACTTTAAGACGGGAGTTTCGGAAAGATATGAAATATAAGAATCATATTTCGCTTCAAGAAAATCTGCTTCTTTTAAAGATACTTAATTTTGTCCCTTTTTTATAACTGTTAATAAACTCTCTTCAGTGGGATTCTGTTTTGAGAATATTAATTATATTGTCTTAATTAAAAGCTTATGAGGAAGCTTTAAATTTATGTAAATGTAATCCATAAGCTTATGTGTTAATTTCATGTAAAACAAAAATCTGCATCGTAGTACTCTATCGATTTGTCAGAAATATATATATATATATATATATATATATATATATATATATATATATATATATATATATATATATATATATATATATATATATATATATATATATATATATACCTAGTCAGGTCATAAGTATTGTCACACAGTAAAAACTTTTCTTTTAGAATGCTGGCCACAAAAAAGTTTATTAAATTAGAATTTCGAATTGTTCATGAAAATAAAAATGTATAACTTTTAGAATTTTACTCATTTTTAAATATGGAGTGGACGCTTAAAGAAGACCGTGTTGCAGTTATTGCGTTGCATCGTTGCGGTTACGCGCCAATTCAAATTTTTAACATACTGAAAAATTTGAATATTACCAAAAGATTCGTTTTATCGTACCATCAAACGATACAATGAAGACTCTAGTGTAGATGACAGGTCAAGAAGTGGTCGCCCTCGGTCTGTTAGGACTCCAGCAGTGATAAAAGCTGTGAAGGCACGAATTCAAAGAAATCCCAAACGTAAGCAGAAACTGTTGGCCCTTCAGATGGGGTTAAGCAGAACCACGGTGAAAAGGGTGTTAAATGAAGACTTAGGGCTTCGGGCATATCGAAGAAAAACAGGACATCGTTTGAATGCTCGTCTAATGGACCTGAGACTGAAGAGATGCCGCGCTTTGTTGAAGCGGTACGCGAGAAAAAAATATCGGGAAATTCTTTTTTCGGATGAAAAAATGTTTACCGTAGAAGAGAGCTACAACAAACAAAATGATAAGGTGTACGCACACAGTAGTGAAGAAGCGAGCAACCGTATTCCGCGTGTCCAACGAGGTCATTTTCCATCCTCGCTCATGGTATGGTTGGGAGTTTCTTATTGGGGCTTAACAGAGATACATTTTTGTGAGAAAGGTGTAAAAACGAATGCTGTTGTGTATCAAAATACAGTCCTGACGAACCTTGTGGAACCTGTTTCTCATACCATGTTCAATAACAGGCACTGGGTATTCCAACAAGATTCGGCGCCAGCTCATAGAGCGAAGAGCACACAAGACTGGCTGGCGGCGCGTGAAATCGACTTCATCCGGCACGAAGACTGGCTCTCCTCCAGTCCAGATTTGAATCCGTTAGATTACAAGATATGGCAACACTTGGAGGAAAAGGCGTGCTCAAAGCCTCATCCCAATTTGGAGTCACTCAAGACATCCTTGATTAAGGCAGCCACCGATATTGACATGGACCTCGTTCGTGCTGCGATAGACGACTGGCCGCGCAGATTGAAGGCTTGTATTCAAAATCACGGAGGTCATTTTGAATAAACTTTAATGTCATAAGAATCTATGTTTTGTTAAGTTCATTTTGGTATATGAATGGTTACATAATTAATAAACTTGTTACAATTATTTTACATTAAACATGTGACAGAATTTATGACCTGACTAAGTATATATATATAGAACACTACCAGTTTCTCGTATTCGCCTATACACTCCATTAAAAACTGATACATGGGGCATGCATTAAACCTAAATATTTGATATATTGTACCTTGGATAAGGATAAGACTACTTTTTGTCGTGAAAATGAAACTTAAAGGGGGTGAAATAGGGGTGCACGTAATTAAGTTTTTTTTTATTCAAATTTATATGGCAGAACAACGTTTCCCGGTTCAGCTAATATGATCATATGATCAGATAAATTATGAATGATTTTTTAAAATACTTAACAAGGAGAGCAAGGATTTTCTTATTATAAGCTGACTTATACTTAATGGTATTGAACTTTGAAATACAATTGCCTGAAAACTAATAGTAAACATAATTTCAAATGCACCCGTGTCGAGGGCTCCCTGTCCTGACGCGAAACCACTTTCAAACCGACGACTTAACGCCAATCACGGCTTTGCAACACCCAATACAGGCTGCCGGGTGGATTAATTGAATAAATTTGCATCCTATTGCCGCTTACATTTCCATTTGTACCGTATTAAACTATATGGCGCACGATGTGTTTACAAAGTATAGCGGGTTGAGAATAATCACTTGTTAATTCTTGATACTTTACTTAAATTAATTAGTTCAAAAATTAAACCTTTATATTTCAACTCTTAAATATTTATTTCAAATCTTATTTTTACTCTAAAGGTCAAACTTCATGTTTCTGTAATTTTTGCAACTATACGCAAGTAGACTCATCCGTGGATTACATACATATACAGTTAAAATTATGATGCGTCTACGCGACAATGATTATCGCAATACAAAAACGCAGATGAAAAATACTATTACAAAACACTAAAAAGCCTTGTCAATAAAGTTTTACTTCATGAAAAAGTAGCATATTTTAACCAAAATATAATTAGTAAAATAAGCGAAACGAAATTATTATGGAAAAATCTTAACAACACTTTTATTTCTAAATGTTTTTGTCCGTGCAGGGGCGGAGAAAGAATACAGACCTCTGTGGCTGGGGTCGGTCTGTCGTAAAAGGCGATAAAACAACCCACCCTAGCTACGTGGTAGGGCCCCAAGCCCGTCTGGATGGCGACCACCTTTGGTCTTAAGTATGCCGCCATAATAACCCTGTGTTGTGTTCCGGCATAAGTGACCCAAGTTCCTGTACCTTTATAGGACAGCAGCGTGTTCGCGATGCCACTAGCATTGCAAACACCCATAGGCGACGGTAACTGCTAAATTCGAAGTACTAATGTGAAGTGCAGGACAAAAATATTACATTGCTCAATGAGTCATGTCATTCTTGAAGGCATCTGCGAAAGACCAGCTATGGTTTCTTATAACCAACTATACTGAGCAGAAGACATTTTAGGGCTCTTATGCCATTTTATTTAATCTGTTATTATTTACTTATTTTTTGCTCTAAATAAACATTTTTCTTTCTTTACCCTTAGAGCGCGAAGTGTCGATAAATCGACACTCGGACGTGTAGTAGCGCGCGCATTATAACGTTTATAATAAGTTAATAACATTGTGGCGTCTATGGACCGCACATAAACCGGTCTCGGAACATCACTAGTTTTGGGGCGTAATGTTACCCCTCACTAGTGTGCTCCGATCCCGCCATATATATTATTATTCTTACTTTCATACATAGAGATAACCTTTCTCGCAGCATGTATTTTAACATAACTCCAATGTTTGTTTGCCTAAGTTTATAAAACTATAATATATAAAGTTAACCAAGAGGCATTTTCATTTGAGCACGCCAATGGCGGTCGTGCTCACCGATATCCCTCACAACTTTATAACATTTATAAACAACCATTTAAAATATGTCCCTAACACTTAACACAAAGAATTACGAGAACCCATCTACATTTGAGAATAACATTTTATAAGGTACTTTTTTTTTTCAAAATTTCGCAATTTATGCAAAATATGTGAAAATAAACTTAGCACTAAAAGGGTTAATAAACAGGAGATGGCTCTGGCTGCCTTTTTAATGTTTCAGAGGTCATAAGGAGGCCGAGGTTTCTACTTTTCCACATAATTTACATTAAACTGTCTGTACCTGGTTTATAATGTCATTAGTGTTAAATATATATCTTTTTTTTTGGTCTCGGGGAAAAACCTCTCTTGACGGGTTCCCCCGGCCCAGGGGGACCGAGGGATATGTGGGACTCCGGGAAAGATGTTTGGCCATCCAACTACCCACTAAAAAACCCCGCTGTTCTCCTATCGCCTACGCCCGGGCCCACTGATATATGGCCTGCCGATCTCGTGGCCCGGGCCAGCGCTGGCCCGTCGTCTCCTTTGCGGACATGACTGCCTTGCAGAAGGAGGCGACGGCCGTCCATCCAGGATCACCTCCGACCATGGACAGAACCAGGGCCGGGAGCGACAGGTCCACGCCGATTTGGGCGACGAGGGCGCGGCGCTCCTCGCGCCACGCAGGGCACACGGCGACAGTGTGGTTCACCGTGTCCTCCTCATCGCCCGCGCCACAGTGGTGGCACTCCGACGTCATCTCCCGCCCTATGCGACACATGCGAAGCAACCGTGCCCCGAGAGGACCTGCGTCAGGCGGAAGGTCAGGGCGCCATGACGCCTTTCCAGCCATTCGGCCAGGACGGGCCTCACCGCTTCGATGGTGGCGAGCCCGCGCTGGGGTGCGCGAGGCGCTCCTTCCACTCCACCATGAGCACCTCGTCGCGCAGCTCCGCCCCGCTTTACCTCAACTTCGCGAGGCGCGGGGCGAGAGCCACGCTCGGCCGCGTCCCGGCGCCACTGGTATAATAGCGCCAGGACCTGGGCCTCGAGGTCCCATGGTGGGGATCCGGCCAGCAGGGAGGCCGCTTCGAAGGACACCGTGCGGTATCCCCTAATGGCCCTGACGGCCAGGACGCGCTGCGGCCTGCGTAGCAGCGCCGTCGTTTTGGCCGTCAGCCGATCGTTAAATATATATCTACAATAACAGTTTGTTAGTCATTTAATTACTGGTAACGCCATCTGTTGAAGCATTTGTAAACGTTCTATTGTTACTAGCAGTGCCATCTGTTGATGCATCTGTAGACGTTCTATTTTTATTATGAAATAAAAGGCAGTTCTTTGTCAACCTCACAACGTGTTTCACTATAATTAGAATTAAATAAGTTTTGCCCATCCTGATAGGTGCTTACTGTCGCTTATGGACGTTTGCAACACCAGGAGGCATTACCAATGCACTACCGGCCTCGATTAAATTTTATAACATTTTTCTTGAAGAACCCCATATCGTTCCGTGCTGAGAAAACCTCAACCGTGCTGAGAAAACAACAAAGAAGCTCATTCCAGATCCTGAGAGTACGCAATATGAACGTTCTTGAGAACCGTTTCGTACAAGAAAGAAGAGGCTTCAAGAAGTGGGGGTGAATACCCAGCCGATGGCGGGCAGTGTGGTGGTAGAAAGACGACAAGGGCATCATTCTAAATAGCTCCTCAGAACATTCCCCGTTGTACAGATGGTAGAATACGCAAAGAGACGCAAAGTTTCTCCGAAATCCAAGCGTGTCTAGACCGTCTGTGAGTATGGGATCGTCAAGTACACGAACTGCGCGCCATTGGATGGAGCTGACAGGCAGGTGCTCCAGCCTATAAATGTGAGCAGTACTCCATATGCAGCCTGGTCTATGCTTTGTATAGCACAAGCCGTTGCCTTGGACTGACATACTGCTTGGACCGGTTTAGCACCCCCAACTTTTTGGAGGTAAGCATAGCTTAGCCTTCCAAGTGGCCACTAAACTGCACATCATTCGTCATTTTGACACCAAGGATCCCAATACTTCTTCAGTTGGAATTCCTTGGAACTGTGGCGTAGGCCAGGTGATGGCACATAAGTAATCACTATTCGTGATATGTTTTGCGATATGATGTAGTGTGCTTGTAATTTGTAATCACTTATTTCAAATTTTATTACTATATTATCTATATTTATAGAAATATTTATTATTTATTGTGTTTAATTTTTAATATTCAATATTATTTACAATTAACGTTAAATAATTAGAACTGAACTGAAATTGTGGATCTGTGGGGCTATTACTTTCTAGTTGCAAAACTGGCAACTTCATACCCTGAAGCAGTTTTATTTATATTATGCTTTCTTATTTTTGATTTTTTTTTACTTTTTTGGAATTTATTTCAGAGTTATCATGTGTATGTATATGAAATATGCCACTCATTACTATTTAATGCAGTCAAATGACGTCTAAATTTACGTCGAACAGAAATATTCATGATGGAGTTTTAAAACAATACTGTACGGAATTTAATATGTATATAAATTCAGTATCTTAGAAAAATTAAAAATATTAAACTAAAATATAAGAAATATGCTTAGGAAACATCTGGTTTCCTAAGCATACCCTAAGCATAGTTTTCACCTGGTCTGCAAAGTTTATGAAGTCGTGGAACTAATATAACAGTCGCGTGATACGAGATGCTTGCATGCACTTGACAAACGCTCAAATTGTACTATTAAATTACTTTATTCACCTCTATTCTCAACTGCCACGAAACAGATGTTGTATAGTCCAAGACATAAAAGAAGTTGGATTTCATTTAACCATTATTTTTTTCTACTGTAATCTCATTTTTTTGCTAAATACGATTTATATATTTTTGCTTATTGTAACTTACTTGGAACAAAATTGGGTTTCGCGCTAGATACTTTATTAAAATAAGTTGTTTTCTTATTCAAAATGTTGCTAAAATTAAATTAGGATACACTATTGTAGATTCTCCCTACCTATTACAATTGCTACAAATATATGTCAATAATAAAGTTCGTAAGCCAAACACCTTTATGCAGCAAACTTATAAGAATAATACGTGTTATTATAATCCAATCGTATATTATGTAAGTCTTCAGGAGCTGTAGTTTGAAACCATACGTCATCCACCGTACTCGTCAGATCCTGCTCTAATGGATTAACATTTTTTCGTGATTTCGACAATTTTCTACGCGATAAAAATGTTTCTTCCCAGGAGTTACAAATGCTTTCACACAGTTTGACGAATCTAGATCACCAAAGTTCTATCGTAAAGGCATAAATGAACTTCCGTTTAGCCGCCAGCAATATATAAACAATGAGGGTATGTAAATATTTAGATAATAAAATATGTTACATCTTAGAAAAAAACAAGTTTCAATTTTTCAGTATAAATCGGCAATTTCATACTTTAACCCTTAATATTTTAAATGCATAATAAAAACGCTTTAAATTTTCAATTAAGCCACCGACTTAGAACTCAGACGTGCAATTTATGACGACTACCCCGCAGACGGACCTGTCCTTTTGTGGTGCGTATACAACTTCAGAATATTCTGCATTATAACAATTTCCATTTCGTGTTTTACTCAACCCAACTGCGCCGTTATTAGATTAGGATGTAATGAAATTCTTGTATTAAGTCGAAGATGAATGGCGGTGTGTTTATCAAAGGTTTCAGAGGAAGCAGTCTACGAAATACCATTTATGTATATATATATATATATATATATATATATATATATATATATATATATATATATATATATATATATATATATATATATATATATATATATATATATATATATATATATATATATATATATATTCCAAATGGATGTTATTACAAGACATAATTTTTGAAAAATACCATAAAATCTATATGAAAAGAAAGTTAAGCTATTTTAATATTAGTTAATATTGAACTTATTTTAATATTAATACTTAAGAATTTTTAATACTAATATTTAGTATAAACGTACACGTGGATTTAATACAGATAATTGGTGGATTAAAAAGGATTTATCCTGAGTTGTAATCGAATACATAAAACCTGAAACGATCGTATATGTCTACTAATCATTGTATCTTTATTAGATACTAGCCGTTCCCGCCCGCTACGCTGTTCGAATAAGAGAAAAAAATAATCGCAAAAATATGAGAAGCTTTCGTACGCATGCGCGCTACACCGCTTGTCCCACTTCCTCTATAAAAATCGTTGTTTTTTAAAACTTTAATAACTTTATAATAAAGGAATATATCGCAATATTTTTTTATTTAAATAACGACCAAGTATCAAAGAAATAGAAATTAGAAAATTTAATTGAAATTTATTCCGTAGTGTTGCCGTGTTGCGCGCACAACTGCAGACCTCTATCATTTATATAGATATAGGTAAATAATAATATTTATTATATTAATTACCTTTATTCGTACACAAACCAACATAACATTTTCATACAATATATAGATTTTTTAAGCAACGTATTGATGATCATGGAATAAAATTCAATTCCTCTTAATTTGACAATGATATCGATTTACTTTTGTTTCCAAGTATTTTTTGAAGTAAGTTTTTCTATCCGGTACGACATGTAATTTTTAATACGAGATCGGATATGTACTACTAATCATTGTATCTTTATTAGATACTAGCAGCCCGTCCCAGCTTCGCATGGGTATTTAACAAAAAATTAAAAATTAAACCCTTCTATTTTTTTTCGGCCTCGGGGAAAAACCTCTCTTGACGGGTTCCCCCGGCACGGGGGGACCGAGGGATATAAGGGACTCCGGAAAAGATGTTCGACCATCCGACTACCCACTAAAAAACCCCGCTGTTCTATCGCCTACGCCCGGGCCCACGGATATATGGCCTGCCGATCTCGTGGCCCGGGCCGGCGCCGGCCCACGCTTTGTCTTAAAGCGGGCCCCTTCTAAAGTGCTGGCGCCAGGGGGTCAGGGTTTCGTCCCCCCGGCGTTCTCTTGTAACAACTCTAGGAGTTGAGGGGGGCTGCGGAACAGCACGCGGCTTCTCCCTCGCGGCAATAGTGCGAGCGGCGGATCCTCCCCTGAGGGGCCGCCTGCGGCCGCTTTCTACGGCGGCCGGAGATCGTTGCCCGCCCTCCGGCGCCGACGACGCGGCCTACGTTGGCGGGAGGGGAGTGCGGTGGCGGACTCCCGCTCCCGTTCCGCCGCCTCCCTTGCAGACACTACTGCCTCGCAAAAGGAGGCGACGGTCGTCCATCCAGGATCACCCCCGACCATGGACAGAACCAGGGCCGGGAGCGACAGGTCCGCGGCCAATTCTGGACGGGACTCGCATCCCCGTCGCGTGCTAGTCAGACGTGGGTACGACTACCAGACGACACTCCAGAAAAAGCAGAGTCGCCTGACGTCGTAGCCGGCCCAGCAAGACCAACCGACAGCGAGGATGCAATTCCCGCCCCGGGACCACTCTCTGTGCAGGCGCAGTCGAAATAGGCATGGTTTCGACTACCAAATCAGGTCCCAGGATAGAACCCGGGACCCCAATCAGTATTCGCAACCATCCCACCGGGGACCACGCCACGAACAGAGAGCTAAGTTGGAAAGGATGTAAGAGGTAGACGGAAAGAAAGGTAGGATGTCGCCTCGAACGGAGAGGGGAGTGAAGCGACGGATGCTCGGGCACCTCGGGTACGCACACCCGTGCACTCCTCGGACAGAGGCAAACCCTTCTATTTGCGTCAGGTTACTAAAAAAATAAAATTATAAAGAAAGTTTGAATATTATTATTTCTATGAGCTTTTATTTTAATGATTTTTTTGTTATTACTTTTTATTTATTTTTCGTTATTTTTTAATAAGTATTCTAATTTTTGTAAAAACCCCAGTGACGCACGCCTACATTGCATAAGGTGCTGCCTAGCTAGCCGAACAGGGTGAGCGGCTACCACGCAACATTTTTCTAATACTTACATTTTTAAACTCGTGATATCTTTCGAATGGAATATCCGAATTGAATAATTCAAAAAGTTATTTAAAGGTATTGAAACAGTTTTCAATATGAAGTAATTTATTTTGATAAGGATTAATACCAAGATCCAAATAAAGAGCCTTTTCTAGGGGCGGCATTTAAATTAAATTTTTAAAATAAAAGAACACTTATTGTGGCATAACTATAATAGTTAGACATATGCTGTCGCGACACTTTTTGTAAATAATGATGTGTTCTGCAAAGTTGTAGTACATTATTTTATTCTATCATCAATAGTTTTCGCAACGCACGCGATTTAAATAATATTTTAGGTAATTTTTTTACAATTTGGGTTACATTATTGGAGTTTTAGTAAGGATCCCTAATTTTTTTGAAAATATAATATAGCCTATGTCACCCGGGGATAGTGTAGCTTCCCAACAATGAAAGAGTTTTTTAAATCGGGTCAGTAGTTTCGGAGCCTATTCAAAGCAAACAAACAAACAAACAAACAAACAATCAAATCTTTCCTCTTTATAATAGTAGTATAGACTAGCCGTTCCCGCCCGCTACGCTGATCGAATAAGAGAAAAAAGTAAATCGAAAAAATATGAGAAGCTTTAATAACTTTATACTAAAGGAATATATCGCAATATTTTTTTATTTAAATAACGACCAAGTATCTAAGAAATAGAAATTAGAAAATTTAACTGAAATTTATTCCGTAGTTTTGCCGCGTTGCGCGCACAACTGCAGACCTCTATCATTTTATTTATATAGATATAGGTAAATAATAAATAATGGAACAATTTTCACAGTCCTTCTAGTCTCAAAGTAACTAGCATAACACTTGAATTATAGTTGCTAGACTCCTAATACACTCCTAAAATAATTTTTGAATACTTATGTACTCTTTTATAAATACATATTACACAAAAATAAGCAGTAATAAACGTAGGAATATGATCCTCCACAGGCGTTTGCCGTTAAGCTACGGAGGTCATCAGGGTCTAGATGTGTAATTTACAATAACACCTGTAAAAGATGAAATAAAAAAAAACACAGATTGGGTACAAAATTCATGTTATCTTTGATGTGTATTTTTGTTTTTATGATGATGATGTTAATGATTTTGCAATAGAGAGATGATGGTAAATGATACCAGAAATATTTAAATAACAAAAACATGCGGGCTTTGGGGACTGCCGAAAGAAGTGAAAACTAAATAACTTGTGAATTGTATCGTCGACCTATTAGATTATTATTTTCGGTTTATAAAAAATTGTTTATGATCAAGCATTAAAGTTTAAATTGGTCATAACACAGAAGTGTTACAGAATTACAAACCAAAAATTGTTCACCCAAAAAATACTCAACGCGCCTAAAGAAGTTTTCACTTTAATAACTCAACTGTATTTCATTGTAATAAAGTCGCAATTCGAATAGATATGTATAAGTAATGCAATGCAATCATTTAAAAGTTACATTATAAAATAAACCTTAAGTCATTATTAATAAGCTTGGTATTTATTGCGCAGGGCAGCAGACAGGCTGACAGCCCGCTTAGAATTTAGCAGTTACCGTCGCTTATAGGTGTTTGCAACGCCAGTGGCATTGCGAACACGCTGTTGTCCCATAAGGGTACAGGAACTTGGGTCACTAATGCCGGAACACAACACAAGGTTATTATGGCGGCATAGGTACTTAAGACTAAAGGTGGTCGCCATCCAGACGGGCTTGAGGCCCTACCACGTAGCTAGGGTGGGTTGTTTTGTCGCCTTTTATGACAGGCCGACCCCGGCCACAGAGTATTCTTTCTCCGCCCCTGCACGGATAGAAAAACTTACTTCAAAAAATACTTGGAAACAAAAGTAAATCGATATCATTGTCAAATTAAGAGGAATTGAATTTTATTCCATGATCATCAATACGTTGCTTAAAAAATCTATATATTGTATAAAAATGTTATGTTGTTGTGTACGCTTCAAAAACTCAAAAAGTTCTGCACCGATCGAGCTGAAATTTTAGCATGATATATAATCCGCATCAAGGATTGTTTTTATCTATTTTTTTTATATATTTTTTGTTTCTCATTTGTCAACCATTCAATCACAATGTGCCACAGCGAACCGTGGCAGGGTACAGTCACAATATACCATAGCGAAGCGTGGCAGGGTACAGTCACAATGTACCACAGCGAAGCGCGGCAGGGTACAGCTAGTATATAATAAATAAATACCCGTGAAGGACAGACGGTTAAAAGGAAAATACCAAAATCACATTTTCAATGAAAATTAAAGCCCATTCAGTATCGGAAACAAGTGCATTTTTAGCAGGTCTCCTACCTATTGTCCCCGAGCCTAGAATCACGTTGGATTGTGTGTAAAACGCAATTTAACTTTCGAACGTACACAATTGTTCGGTGAGTCGCCCCACGTAGACTGCTGTATTGACAACGACGCTCTGAAAACTAACACAGAGACAAACTGTGAGTATATACGTCTAAGTGTCGATAGTCGAGTATATTGTCGAATATTTGAATTTTCTTTTTAACGTCTTATACAGCTGCAGTCAAACCTTGAAATACTACATTGACAGTAATATAGAAATTTCTTGAAGTTACTGTCATATGTAATTTTTGAAGTTATACTTGTTCTGGTGCGTTTGGAAAAAAAATATCAGACTAAAATTTTTACACATGACATGATTGATATAGACTGATATGAGATAATGAAGTAATCTGATTACTGTCTCTCAAGTTTCCGTGAAAACTCGTAACTTTATTCAAAGTAGTTTTTCAAATTTCATAAACCTACAACAAGTGTTTTATATCAATTTGAGGTAAATTTACGGTATGTAATCTTTTTATTTTATTAATTTATCATTCTTTTTACAAACATGCATGCATGCAAAACGTGCATGAATGCGTTCAGCTCTGTGAGAGGAGTGGAGAGTAGATAGGAGACCAGAACTTACAGGGGCGGAGTAAGAATTCTGATCCCTAACGCCGGTGTCCGCCTGTCGTAAAAAACGACAAAATAACCCAAGCTAGGTGGTAGGGCTCCAAGCCCGTCTGGATTGCAACCAGCTTTGGTGTCATGGGGTAAATATGCCGTCATAATAACCTTGTGTGTGTTCCGGTTAAGTGACTGACGTCGCAAACTTACATAGGCAACTGCTTACTATTAAAGGGGCAATTAGTCTGCTGTTCCGCAGTAATTAATTTTTTTATCGGAAACATAACACTCACTACATCATCATTTCAGCCGGAAGATGCCCACTGCTGGACAAAGGCCTCCCCCAAAGATCTCCACGATGATCGGTCCTGCGCTGCCCTCATCCAACCTATTACGGCGATCTTGACCAGATCATCAGTCCATCTTGTGGGGGGCCTACCAACATTGCGTCTTCCAGTACGCGGTCGCCATTCGAGGACTTTTCTGCCCCAACGGCCATCAGTCCTTCGAGCTATGTGCCCAGCCCACTGCCATGCCACTTACAAATATATGCATTTAACTCTGAATCTCTTCAGAACAGTATTTTTTGATTATACAGTTATTTAAATAGATTACATGAACTTTAATAAACATTAAGATAATGTGGGGACGATTATGAAACATCCGCAGAAGGATTTTCGTTCCACATTCATTTTCCTTCAAATTATCCGCGATGTAACGAACTGGATTAGGGCTGAGATATAAAAGAAAGTGATTTCTGCTTTATTCGGGGTACCTTAATTTGAATATATTACCGCTACATTTTCATTGCAAACCATCCGTGGGACATATTTACAATAACTGTTAAATTTGTTAATATTATTAATTCCGAATTTATACAAATGATTACCATTGCTGATTTGATTAGAAAATTTTACGTGGTTTTTACAAGTTATATCAACAAACACAAATAAGCACAAAAAAGTATTTTCTCAATTTTTTTAAAAACTATTATAACATGTACCGTCTAATAAATATCATTTGGTATCAAATAAAAGTTGTGAACACACGTCTTCGTTTCTTTATTACTAAATAAAATAATAACAGTTCACAGTAAAGTGAGCCTTAGTAAAGTGACCGACAAAATTTTTTCACTTGGTTCTCTAAATGAAATTAACATTTCCACAACTCCCTTTAATTATAATAATATATGATATAGATTGCAGTAATAGACCGTCTATTGTTTTCTTTTATATTTAGATCAAAATTCTTTTTTGAAGACAAAAGAGTATTTATTCCATTTTAATATTTATTCTCCAGAACATTATAGTGCACTAAGCACCCAAAGCCGACCAGAACCCGACGTCTGTTGCAAAATTTCTGTTACAGGGCTTAACTTGTACACGGTTTTTCCTTATCGATATATCCTTCCTTTTTCCAAACAATAGCTGTAACATTGTACATTTTTATCCGTGTAAGGGTGGAGAAAGAATACTAACCTCTGCAGCCGGGGTCGGCCTGTCGTAAAAGGCGACAAAAGAATGGGTAGGGTGGGCCCTAGCTACGTGGTAGGGCCTTAAGCCCGTCTGGATGGCGAACACCTTTGGTCTTAAGTATGCCGTTATAATAACATTGTGTTCCGGCATTAGTGACCCAAGTTCCTGTACCCTTATGGGACGGCAACATGTTCGCGATGCCACTGGCGTTGAAAACACCCATAGGCGACGATAACTGTTAAATTCTAAGCGGACCGTCAGCCTCTTCGCTGTCCTACTGCAATAAAAAAAACATATAGGTACAAGAAGTTTCGATCAGTAACGACGAGTCGAGATAATAATTTCAATTAAGAACTACGTATTTAAGTAGTTTAAACAGAAGAGTGATAAAATGAGCAGTCACATATATGAAATTCAGTTTAATGAGAACGTTTTCGTATAAAATAGAAATAATAAATTAATTAATTTCTATCACTCACCGAACACGATGAACGACGGTTTCTCGTGATGCTCTGGCCGGAAATCGCTTTTACGGCTTTACGAATTTGCTCAAGTTGTGAGCAGCGCTTGTACGTTACCAATTGTACCTTATTTATTATGGTCCTTAAATAATTAAAGCAGGTCCTTGGTCAAATGCAAATTTTTCCATGTCTTATAGGGGGAGATATAAATACATGGAGTACGTGGTGGGGCAGTTCTGTGGAAAATGTTCGAGGGGTGATATGAAAGGTTTTCTAGACATTCTGAACATGGGTACAGAACTTACATTTGACACTATCAGGGGTGGACGTAGGCTGATATTGATATTACTGTCTGCAGCACTAGTATTTTGTCATATGTTCGAGGCTGGAGGGTCGATGGATATGTTATAAGTTCAGATCATAATGCGATTCTAATGGAAATTGAACTTGAAAAGCCCACAGAAGAAAATCTAAGAACCTCAACCCGTTTGTATAATACACGAAAAATCAACTGGTCGTGTTTTATAGAGAAAATTCAAAATCTTTTTGAACAAAGGAAACTAACAGTAGCAGAAATAAACAACGCGAAAAACTGCACAGAAGTCGAGAATTTGATAAATACTTATATAGACATAATAATAAGAACAGTTTGTAAGAATACAATTCCCAAAATTAAAGTGAACAAACGGAAAATTTTACCTTGGTGGAATAATCAGTTGGACGAATTAAATAAAGAGATGGTGCGACGAAGATGGAGGATTCGAAATGCCGCACCACGTCGTCAAGAGTACGTCATCGGAGAATATTTGGAAGCTAAAATGAAATATGGGAAATAAGCAACGGCAGCACAAACAAAAAGCTGGAATGAGTATTGCACGAGACAAGATAAGGAAAGTCTGTGGGATAGTATTTATAGGGTAATTAGAAGTACGGGAAGAAAAGAGGATGAACAGTTGTTAATAGGTGAGCGGGGTGTGCTAGGGCCTGAAAAATCAGTGGACTTGTTAGCAATCACATTTTTCCCACCTGATGATGATACATCTGAAAATAACTTTCACGACACCATTAGAAAAAAAAATGAAACAATTGCTGATAGGTTACCTAATGATAAAGAAGATCCACCGTTCACAATGACAGAACTAAAACGTTCTATTAATAGCTTTTGTCCTAAAAAAGCTCCGGGCGCGGATGGGTTTACAGCAGATATATGCCGTTAAGTCATACTTGCTTTGTCTGAAAATTTCCTTGCACTGGCAAATAAATTTCTTGATTTATCCTGTTTTCCTGCACCCTGGAAGGAGGCTACTATAATTGTACTTAGAAAACTGCGGCGGGAAAACTATAACATCCCAAAATCATACCCTCCGTACCATATTGGCCTACTATCAATTTTGGGATAAGTTCTAGAAAAAATTATGATCCAGTGCATCAAATGGCATTTCATTTCTAATACCAACCCTAAAGAGTATGGTTTTGTCCCATAAAGAAATACAGAAGATGCACTTATACGACTTAACCCACCACATAAAGGAAACATTAAATAGAAAGTGCAGTCATGATCTCACTCGATATTGAAAGCGCCTTTAACAACGCATGGTGGCCGGCTCTCAAATGCAGACTTATTGCGATGCGGTGTCCCATAAATCTTAGAAAATTTGTTGCCGACTACCTTAGAAAGAGGAGGGTTTCGATCCGTTATATGGGAAAAACTTGTTGTAAAACGACAGAAAAAGGATGCGTACAAGGTTCTATTACTAAACCAACATTTTGGAACCTCCGCTGGATGAACTCACTGCTATGGGTACATATATTCAAGCATTTGTTGATGATATTGTTCTTAAGTTCTTCGGTCACACTGCCGCAAAAATTCAGAGCGAAGCAAGCCCAGTTTTGGCACATTTATACGAATGGGGAGACAGCAATAAACTTAGATTTGCACCTCAAAAAACCAATGCTATGATAACGAAAAAGCCTTGTGATAAACCGGAAATTAAATTTTTGTAATCATGTCTCGTATGTCTGTCGTAAGGCTCTTAATATATATAAAATGATGGCTTGTACTGCCAAAATTAAGTGGAATTGGGAGCGGAGATCATTCGAGCAATATATGTTGCCGTAATTGAACCAATTATAATGTACTCGTGTAATGTGTGGGCACATGAAACCAGCAAAATCTCAGTTCGGAAACAATTGAATGCAGTGCAGCGCGAATTTGCACAAAAAATTATAAAGGCCTCCCGCACAGTATCTCTCAACGCAGCTATTACAGGGCTGATACCACTAGATCTTCGCATTGCTGAAGCGGCCGAATTGTATGAGGCTAAACGGGGACGACACATATGGATGGACGTGTGGGCTTTTTGCAGGCCTCTCATCCCGCCGATGAAGCAGATATAAGTTATGGCTGTCTCGATAATATACAAACTAAAACTGTTGCGCTCCGCCTACCAAAATTACAAATATATACGGAAGGAAGTAAAATTAATAATCAAGTAAATGCCGCATTTGTATGCTGGAAAGACGGGGTTGAGGTTCGATCTGAGCTTATGAGGTTTGGACCATTTTGTACGGTTTTCCAAGCAGAGCTTTATGCGCTCTGTCAGGTAACAAAATATCTTTTAAGATTATCGCAAAAAGAAGTAGCCGTGCTGAGTGACTCCAACTCATCTTTGGACTTGGTTTCCAATCCTGATACGACTCATCCCCTTGCTACCTGTATTCGTAGTAATATCAAGGAGTTAGAAAGAAAAGGGTGTACCACCCAGCTGTACTGGGTAAGGCCACATGTTGGGGTTCCTGGAAAAGAGAGGGCGGATAAATTGGCCAAGATCGCAGCCCAAAAGGTTTAAACAGCAGCAGCGTATGTAGAATGTCCTTTATCTTATATAAAATCTGAAATAAGAAAAGAAAGCGTGCTTAAATGGGCAGAAAGGTATGCGAATGGGACCACTGGAGAGGTCCCAAAATTATTTTTGCCAAATGCTATAACAGCGTATACTGTGATCAGAAAGATCTCATTAACTCCAAGCGATGGCGGGGCATGGTGGATTTTCGGCATACCTTAATCGATTTAAATGCAAAGATGATCCAGGGTGTATTTACGACAGGACAGTGCCGCAAAGCATTCAGCATCTGCTTCTAGAATGCCCTAAATATAGCGCGGCCAGACATGATCTGGAATCTTCAACAAGTATCAGATTGAGTGAAGCAACATTGTGTGAGATGTTTGGGGGGAAGCAATCCAGACTATGGGTGGTAGCATTCTGCATTCAGGTAGTGAAGGATGCCGGAAAGAGGAATATGACTACTCAATGATTGTCACCAAGCTTCTAAATTCTGTGCCCCTGTCAAAGTTATCGGAAATATAAATAAAATTATCAACAATAATAACAGCAAAGATATAATATAAAGTAATAAAAAAAACATATTTTGTGTATCAGTAGTTGTGTACATAGGTATAGGTAGCAATATTAAGGTGAACGCACACTTGTTCGAGCCGAACGTGCCGAACGAGTCGAACGAAACGAATTTTAGAATTCTGTATATGAAATCTCATGAAACCTCGCACACTTGCCCGCGTCGAATCGTCCGAATCGTCCCAATCTGGAAGAACCCCAGAAATCCTACATGAATTCGGATGACGTCATAAAATTCGGCGCGGCTTATGCGGTCGACTCGAACTCGAACTCGTCGGCTCGCATTCTATCAGTTGCGTATAACAGAGCAACGAGCGAGTACTATTTCTGCATTGCAGGCGTAAAGGGAATAAATAGAAACGATTTCTTCGACGCGGTCGATTCTTCTGGTGCGGATATGTGTGCGAGGCCTCCTTGACTTCGATTCTTTCGGTGCGTTCACCATTAATATCCAATTATATGTAAGTGTTCAATCTTAAAAACTTAAAAATATGTACATTTATTATTAATGGCCTCGACACATATCGAGGGAAAAAGAAAATAAAAAAAAACATGTCAGCTTTTTTACCAACATCAACGATGTTTAAAATAAACTTCCATTTTTTTAAAAGCCATCAAAAAGCAAGAAATTTAAATTGTTCATTGCAATATTACAAATGTCCTCATTCTATTTTATCAATTCCATCTAACTGATAATAAAACTGAAATGTCATTCCAGATGGAGAGCAACACAATTGCTGAATTTGTTCCCTTAGCGATAATGTAGTTAATCGATTCCGCTTTTCCCTGTAAAATAACGAGTGTCTTGAGAATACTGACATATTATCGTCTTGTTACTGTTCAGGTAAAAATTTCTGTGAATATGAGCTTTGAGTTTATTAGTATCATTTAAGTGATGTATGTATTTTCTCCTTGAAGTGGATTAAGACTATTGAAGCCTGCAGCTTGTCGTAAAAGGCGAAAAAACAACCGACTAGATAGAAGTGTTCCCCGTTTCTAAATATGCTGCTATAATAACCTTGTGGTTCCGGCATAAGTAATTCTGGTTCCAATTCCCGCAGCGCAGCGTGTTAGTAGTGACCCTGACGTCGTAAACATCCATAGGTGACGGTAATTTCTTATTATTAACTGGGCTCTCTGCCTATCTGCTGCTCCACAGTATCAAAAAGAAGTATTCAACGACCTCCGTGGCATGACTTTCGCATACTTCGCATACTTTCTCTTTTGTCCCTGCGTATTTTTTTTCAGTATGTCATATTTCTTTTATTTTCTGTTCCTTCTCTATTAGATCATATTCTATAACATTTTTGCTTATAACATTTTATTTCTTATAGCTTAATATGTATTATTTTTTATAACTGCTGCTTATACTGGGAGTAGACGGCATTGTGTGAATTGTATCAGTATATAGGTATATAAAATTAGGTTAATATTTATATATAGATCAGATATATAGTTGTAATAATGAAACCGAGAGACTCTAACCACTGACTTACTCTAATAGTAATGTGCTAGGCGATTAAGCAACGAAGGCGCCGCCATAGCAAGATATTACGTTATACTCGTATTTCAAATAAAAATAATAATCGAACTTTTTCATGCAGTTCAAATCTCAACACACAATAATTTAATTCGAAAAGGCTAAAGTATTACATGCGTTCTGTATTCACACTCTTCGTATTGTATATCCAATTAAAATTTCTCGTACCGCTCCGGATCATGTCAGCCTCAGTTCGCATTTTTACAGACATCCCATGCAGTCCGATGGAACTTTTCTAATTATAAAACCGTTACCTCACACGCGTTTGTTTTCAACTTGTTATAACAAGGGATTTTTTCGTATTTGTTTTGACGAGTATTCTAATAATACGAATACATGAATGTATGTTTGTTAGGAGATGAAAATTAAGTTCAACGATGTCAGGAGTAGAAACATTTGTATGGATGGATATGTTGTTATATCACATGAAATATTTTTTCAAGAAAAAATACCAAGGTAACTTTTGGGTATTGGGTTTTACACGTGCATCATTGAGACTCTTTAATACAACACGACCATGATACTGCTGGTCAAAGTATAAATTAATGGTTTAGGGGGCGGGCGGGCGTGCTATCTGATTCGTAACTAAACATAAACATTGTTTAGTTACGATCGAATCGTAAAAAACTAGTTAATGTATAAGAATCTGACTTTATCTTACATTCACTAAACTTCAAAACATTAATTTTAATGTACGCAAAGTTGTTTTCTTTTCTCTACAGCGAATGGACGAACGAGTGAAATTAATGAGAACAACACAGAATGCGAACAATCTGTGGTATGCACAAACATACCTATATATATATAGTACTATACTATATAGATATATATATATATATATATATATATATATATATATATATATATGTATATAAATATATATATATATATATATATATATATATATATATATATATATATATATATATATATATATATATATATATATATATATATATATATATATATATATATATATATATATATATATATAGTACCTATACTATATAGTACATAGGTACTATATAACAAAGTAAAACAATATACATGTTGTATGAAGACAAGACGTGTCGTCTTGTCTTTGTATACCTAAACGATATTTATGTGTATGATAGGTGTTTTATGGAATTCCTTTTCAGATCGAATACACGTTAATACTTTTCATCCACACAAAAGTATTCATTTGATTAGATCTACGAAAATTCACTAATTTCTTAGTTAGGATTGTTTCCAATAGGTCGTTTGTAGAACTTGCAAAGAAATTTCATATAAATTGTCCAATGGGAATTCTTATTTCACCCTATTGGTAACTGTCCAAAAAATAGATAGGGCTGTAAATTTAGATTTGCCTTACAAATTTTCTTACAATTTTATACTTTTGTAGCTACTATCAAATCCGTATTAGAAATGACAATAATAATTGTCGCTATTTGAGTCGGTACTCATCCACATCCGAAAATAATATAAATTTGACTGAATTAAGGTGCGACTACCACTAGACTTCCCAAACCCGAAAGGCCAAGTGCGTCGTTTAAAAGGGCGAACCAGTTGACCCGGTGTTAGGCAATATAGATATTTCCCCCGGGCGCCTGCCAGTAAAGGAAGAAAGAAAGACATTTTTTTCATTTAGTACACATATAATCACATAAAATATATACATATTAATAGTCACAAACGAAGCCCTAAATGGGTCCTATCCTAGCTCAGTATATGTTGGTTTTTATGAAACCAGCGCTGGTCTTCCGTTTGGCCCACAAAAGACCACTGGGTGGTTTTAGTGAGTTTACTAGCGACGAACATCACCTTGTCAACTGCGAGGGCGCATTGCACGGACTACTCCGCCGCGCGTCTTTAAGGAATGACGCAAACGTTGAATCTTGAAAGTGAGACTTTTTGAAATACCTGCTTACGCTCATAGGCGGTTATCTAATTTTAAAGTGAATACTGTTAAATTAATTCTTTTTTATTGCTGTAGGACAGCAGACAAGCTGACGCCCCGCTTAGAATTTAGCAGTTACCGTCGCCTATGGGTGTTTGCAACGCCAGTGGCATCGCGAACACGCTGCAGTCCCATAAGGGTACAGGAACTTTGGTCACTAATGCCGGAACACAACACAAAGTTATTATGGCGGCATACTTAAGACCGAAGGTGGTCGCCATCCAGACGAGCTTGAGGCCCTACCACGTAGCTAGGGTGGGTTGTTTTGTCGGCTTTTACGACAGGCCGACCCCGGCCGCAGAGGTTAGTATTCTTTCTCCGCCCCTGCACGGATAAAATAAGACTATTATTACTACTACTATTATTACTAAAATAAGACTTTTAATTAAAAATAAATTAAGATAAACCAAAAAGCATTAAATACAAAGGAAGTAGGTCCCAAACCATTTACAGTTAGTGCAAATCTTTCTAGAAGGTTGCATTAATTGTCTATATGGCAATACTCTTACCAATGTATAGACAAGACCATCGTCGATCAGTAAGTTAGCTTCGGGAGCCTGCGGATTGAGAGTTTTAACACTAAACTCCGAACAAATCTATGAATTTGCAATTACATATTTGCAGTGCTTTGGGGTCTTCTGTCATGTTGCAGAAAATCTCCTAGATAATTAATTAATTTATAATTATATATAATATATATTTAATATTTAATTTATATAATATATAATTATATATAATATAAATATATATAATAATTACAAATTTTTTATTTGATTTATTACATACTGGCTGACTCGACAAACGTTGTTCTGCCATATAAATAAAAAAAACAGACCTTAATTACGTTAACCCCATTCATGTTTCATTTTTAGAAAAACGAAAAAATCAGCGGCTTAGTCGTGATTTTATGAATGCATTTATTTAAGTAGTCACTATTAAGTAAATAAAAATAATAATGTATTTTATATGCAGTTCAACCCTATTCAATCGGAAGGTAACAAGTTAGATCTGCAGAGGCAGTAATGAACGGCATACCGCACATTCCGCGATGCGAAGACGTCGCAGGTACCCGCCATTTATTGGATTTCACCGGCTTGTGAACTGAAAGCGCTCTTATACTTCAGCCATCGCGAACTGTTAAATTCTTATTAATAGTTATAAATCGACCAGGTTCTTATTTAAAATAATGCACTATTCTTCTGTTCTAAATTCTGTATAAATAATAAATGCTTATTAGTTTGTGTTCTATGCGTTACAAGCCTCTATTAATCAGATAAGCTACTTATAATTCTAGGAGTATAATATAAAAAAATCTGTAATTTATTTTCTCTTTATAATAAAAACAAACATTTTTTTAACGTTGTATCATTGTAACGCATGGTTGGTATAGCTGCCGACGAGGAGGACACGGTGGACCACACCGTCGTCGTGTGCCCAGCATGGTGCGAGGACCGCTGCGCCCTCGTCGCCCAAATCGGCGCGGACCTATCACTCCCGACCCTGGTTCTGTCCATGGTCGGGGGCGATCCTGGATTTATCCTGGGTGGACGGCCGTCGCCTCCTTTTGCGAGGCAGTCATGTCCGCAAATGAGGCGGCGGAGCGGGAGTGGGAGTCGACCACCCCCCCGCCAACGCAGGGCACGTCGTCAGCGCCGGAGGACATTCAACGACCTCCGGCCGTCGTAGAATGCGGCCGCAGGCATCTCTCGGAGGAGGATCTGCCGCCCGCACTATGGCCGCGAGAGTGAAGGCCGCGTGCTATTCCGCGGCCCCCCTTAACTCCTTAGATCTAATAAAGGAGAGCGGCGGGGCGACAAAACCTGACCCCCTGGCGCTAAACACATGGAAGAGGACCCCTTGATACAAAGGGCGGCCCCATGCCAGCCTGGTCCACGAGATAGGCAGGCCACATAACCGTGGGCCCCGACATAGGCGATAGAAGAACAGCGGGGTTTGTCGTGGGTAGTCGGATGGCCGAACATCTTTCCCGAAGTCCCACATATCCCTCAGTCCCCCCGGGCCGTAATAATCCGTCAAGAGAGGGTTTTCCCCGAGACCAAAAAAATGGTTGGTATAGCTGATAAATGTCATTTTTAATTATTTTCCATTTCATTTTTATTTTTAATTTGTACTAATTGTCGTTGACTATTACACACACGCAAGAGAAAAGAGTATAATATATCCCCTTACCGCATAGCTACCCAGATATGGGTACTTATTTTCAAACGTTCAGAAATAATAAAAATATGTTATTTTATCCTCTATGGCATATTAGGACAGAACTGGCAACTTTTAAGCTTCAATAAACATACATGTGCTTCCATCTAGTGTACCGCGTAACGAAACTATAATCTGTTAAAGTCAGTCGGCAGCGGTTAAAATTTTTCGTTGGTTGGTCTATGTTTTTGAAATTCATTTTGTAAGCGTGTGTCGATTTTTAAGAAGATGAAGACCTATCAAAGGACTCAAAACACTGAAAACATGTAAGTAAAATGTAACAGTTTAGTGACAATCATGCCAAACCTTAGCATGACAGATATGCAGTAAAGTGAAAAGCATATATTATGCAGTAAAGTGAAAATTAGTTTTCCATATTTGGCATTGTATACAGTACTGGTTATTTTTGCATTCCGCCAGATTTGGCATTGTATGCAGTGAAGCAATATTTGATATTTTTCAGATAAATGCATCCAATAAGATTCTACGGTCTACATATACCGAACGAAAGCGAGGATGAAGACGATGAGATGGCGGGGAATGATCCGGATACGAACAGATTTACCTCTACCCGAGATTGCCAATGATGGTGTGGATCATTTGCCAGCATACATACAGGAACGACAACTCTGTAAGATGTATGGTTGCTCGAGCAAATCCTACATCAAATGTGAGAAATGTAAAATACACCTTTGTCTAAATAAAGATAGGAATTGCTTTAAATCGTTTCATCTTACGGAATAAAGAGACGAGACTGAATCCACGTTACGCCACTGGTGAATTGTTAGCCTGTAAGTCGCAGTAGATACTAAGTTAAGTGTAAAATGAAGTTCCTAAATACAACAGATCTCAGTAAATTTATTTTTTTATTTTCATCAAATTTTGAGTTTTATTTTCTAAACCTTTTGTACTGAGGATTGACTTAAAATTGCCTTTATAGCATGCCAAATATGGCAATTAGTTTCAGTTACCTTTCCTGCAATGCATATTATGCCATATTTGTCAAATTAGTTTTAGTTGACTTTACTGCATAATATGCCATATATGGGAAATAGAAGATTTTGATCCCATTGCGAAAAGTAATTGGATTTTGGAAAACTGCTAGAACTAACATTATAGGATGTGTCAAGAACTATCAAATATATATTTTCCGGGGAAAAAAATAACAACTCATGCGGTAAGGGGATATATTTTGTTAAGACCTCCAAAAAAAAAAATAACCACCACGGTTGTTTAAAACAGATTAACGGATTATATACTGATACTCATTGTTAACGTTTCACATTATTTTGGAGGAACTGTTTTCAAATGCATCATAAAACCTATACGACAGTATGTCCACCAAATATCCGTCTGCGAAGTTATAGTGGCTGGACTTTATAACCTTTCTTCAGGTAGTTAGATCGTAAACATACTAGTTTTATGTCTTACCAAGAATATACGTAATAAATGTAGTTTACTCTCCGTAAACTATATAAATAACGTACAGAGAACTACTTTGTATTTTATATCTGTTGGGTGTTGAAAATTATTACACGCAAAAATGTTTAGAATTTTTTTATTGTTAGAAACAGCAGACAAGCAATAAATGAAAAAGAGGATTGATATCATTTAAAATAAAACGCCAATAAATAGCTGACAGTTTAGTCTACACAATGGTGTACCAGAATTTCAAAATAGAATTTAAATTCGAATTTTCATCCAATAAATGTACGTAGAAATTGTTTTCATTGTGTATTCTGTCGGAATTTCTGCACTTAATAACATTTTTTTAACTGAGCTCTGAGCTGAGCGTGATTGTTAACTAGCTCTGTGACATTGTACCAAAGAGACCTTTTCCTAAAATGTATGGATATTTCGCCCACAGAAGCCGCCCAAGTCGTGACGTTGCTGGATGCAGGGCATAGTCAGCCTGTTGTGGCTGCACGATTGCATCTAAGCCTCTCTGCTGTCAATAGAGTGTATCAGTGTTATCGGGAGACTGATATGTTTACTCGCCGTCCAGGATCTGGTAGACATCGAGTTACGTTTGAGCAAGATGACCGGTATATTGTGTCAGTTTGTCTAAGAAATAGCCACTTTAACTTTATTTAAATGCAGTAGCGGCTCCGTGAGATTCGAGAATTGGCTGTAGCCAATTCTCGAATCTTACAAGCGAATCGCTTACAAGCGATTCTACCATAAGAAGAAGATTGATGGAGCGTGACATGAAACTTCATAAACCAGCTAATGGCCCAAAATTTACGGTAGACCACCGAAGAGCGCGTCTCAACTTTGCACTTGAACACTTAAATTAGTCATACCTTCAATGGAGCAAAGTTCTCTTTTCTGACGAGAGTCTCTCTCTCTCTATATTCTTTGTACTATGCATGGTAATGACAGAAGAAAGAAGGTGTATCGAAGAGAAGGAGAGCATCTTGCACAGCCAATTCTCGAATCTCACGGATCGCTTACAAGCGATTCTACCATAAGAAGAAGATTGATGGAGCGTGACATGAAACTTCATAAACCAGCTAATGGCCCAAAATTTACGGTAGACCACCGAAGAGCGCGTCTCAACTTTGCACTTGAACACTTAAATTAGTCATACCTTCAATGGAGCAAAGTTCTCTTTTTTGACGAGAGTCTCTCTCTCTCTCTATATTCTTTGTACTATGCATGGTAATGACAGAAGGAAGAAGGTGTATCGAAGAGAAGGAGAGCATTTTGCACAGTGCTGCATTGAAGAATTTAATGCGATTGTTTGGTTGCATTCTAAGCCTTTCAATTCTTGTATTCGTTCAAATACTACCAAGTTTGAAGTATGCTTACGAGTATCATAGGCAAAAGTTACGAGTGATTTTTTGCTTTGCTTAACACTCCAATACACGCGCGTCATCTCACAGATGACCAGTTCTGTTTTTTCGTCATTAGTTTGATGGAGGGAGCCTGGTCTCCCGCCCTAGTATTACTCAAGCTCGCCTAGCTCGACAGTTCAGTTGCCGGTGTGCGTGCGTCCAGTGCAGTTTGCGCGTGTTTTGGCCGAGAGAATCTCACAGATGACACGCGTGTAAAAATGTAAGTTTTTCATAATGCCCGATTTCGGATTTTTACCTTTCACATTTTTTTGTTACAATTTTTTGATACCTTGTGATAATAATATTTTTTAGAAATGTGTATTTCTTACCTGATAGGCGCATGGTCATCTCACAGATGACACGCGTGTATTCATGCTATTCACAATGAGAACATTTTTTTTTCTTCAACCATTTTCGTTCAGATCAATGTTCTGGACTATTTTATTTTGTTTTTGGTATGTTTGTTGACTGAAACTGTGTTTTCTTTTTCATAGATTCAATATGGCGACGAAAAAACTCTTTGATCTGAATAACCCTGATGACATCTTACAAATTCATCAACTTCTTCTTGATGGCTGCGACCTGAGTGATGATGAACACTTTCAAAAAGATGACCCTGGATCTCCAGCTCCAGGGCCCTCAAAATTTTACTACTTGATTTACCTTTTGCAAGCCAGTAATAAGGAATAAAAATGAAACTAAGCTACCGTGGCAACTGCGTAACAAAAATTTTACATTTTTGAAGATTTATATACAGATAATTTTTTTCAAATACAAATTTATGAACTTTTTCATTTATCTATGCACCATTATTCCTGCAAAATTACGAAACAAACAATTATACTATTCACTTTTGACAAACAAGTGAACAGTCATCTGACAGATGACACGCGTATATTTATGTCTCACTAGGGGGCGCGTGTATTGGAGTGATAATTTTTGACATTAATTTTTGTGCTAATATGTTAAATGAAGATGAAGATATGTGATAGACATACTTTTACTTCAAAAGAAAAATCCTTGTGCAATACTAATTTTACTGCTTGTGAGCTATTAGAATGAGCAATTTGTCGCTATATAACATAAACTAGGACAAAAATCTATTCATTATTTAAAAATACACGGCTTGCATTTTGTATACGAAACAAAATACAAATTTATATTGAGTCCAATTCAACAAAGCGTAGCGAAAAATACACCTCATATTTTTCAACTGAAACGTTTATTATCATTGTTACATTACAAGGAAAAAATAAGGCGAAACACATTTTATTACTGTAACAGAGTCACATACGAGCAATTACTCTGTTCCGCGGAAAACGAAGTCGTCAGAGAAAACGAAAATTGCTCGGCGGCACAAATAATGCTGCTAACAACATGGCAATAAAGATTTATTGCGCTGATTTTTTAAGGAACGTCCGGGGTTCAGAATTATAGCGGGTGACTTTTAAAAGAAAATACATTATAATATAATTTAAAAGTTTCCGCAATAATTAAATCATTGAGAATAAGATAATAAGTGTCATACTAACGTCGTCATAACGGATTATTATAATTTTTTTTTAAATATTGTGCAACAGAACCCTGCCCTAGTTTTTGTGCCATATTTCTTTCTCCATCCCAAGGTTGTCTGGAAGAGATCGCTGTCAGCGATAAGACCGCCACTTGTACCTAATTCTAAGCTGTTTTTTGTATTGATTCATTAATTATATTGTACAATAAAGTATATTCTATTCTATTCTAAGTATATTCTATTATTTGAAAATATAACTGTTGTCACTTTTTATTCTACAAAATGTAAATGTGTTACAGAGCATTAAACTCGACTTAATTTCAGAATTGCGAATTATCCGGCATTTAGTTGTAATTTAGTTTGAACATTTTGCTTGCTATCGAAGTAGAATGGGCGTATATCCGTTATACGAATACTATTGACGTTATGATATAATAATAACATTCTGTTATCTCGGTTATATCTCCAAGATATAATCATATACATCTCAAATATAACGGATTGATTGCATTGTGATATAAAAACTCGCTCCCAGCTTATGCCTTATGGAAGAAATAATAACTAAGAATAACATTCGAGGTTATACGAGGTAATGATTTTGTTGGAATGACGTAATAATTTAAACAATATTTACAGATCGAATTACATAAGATGGCTAAAAATGTTGGTAGTATACATTGTTTTTTTTACGTGAATCTCCTGCCACCACACCTTGTAACGTTTAACCCCTAATTATTATTATTATTAAAAAAATTTGATTGATTGTCACAAGTCAAACTTTCTTCTTTGATTATATAATGTGTAATTATTTATATGAATATTATACAATAAATATAAAAGTTTGGATTTTGAATTACGTCACACACTCATACCGGAATTAAAGCATTTTAACATATTTAGATCTGGACTCATATGTATCTCAAAAAATTACAATAGTAGTTTCCAAATGAAATAAGTCACGAATAGTAATTGTCTTTATGTAAATGAATCAAGGTCACAATATTGATTCAAAACCTTGCAATTTCGCAGAGTGTACTATCTAGCAGGTAAGGATTTTGTAATATTTACAGCCCAGTATCGAAGAGTTGAGAATTCTTAATTATTTCGTAATTCAATATGTAATTTATCTTTTTGAAAGTGAAAAAAACTAACTGCAATCAGTGGCAAGTAACATAATGGACTCAATTTACATCCGTTGCACACGAAGCCAATTCCAATAAAGAGTCCAGACTCCGCCAAACCGTTGTATCAGATCATTAGGGTGCGAAACACATGAATATTTGGCACATAGTGTATTTGCTATTGGCACCACGTCGGACCATTTTGGCACTTAAAACTCGATTCAGTCGATTTGGCTGTCTTAGTGTGCTAGTAGCATTAGTGCTGATCTGTTTATACTTACCATATCGCATGCTTAATCATAAACTAACCGATTACGATTTAGGTCTAAAGTGAGATAATATAACGGGCAGCATTGTATCGACGCCCTCTATCGGCCAAACTAAGATTTATTTCGATATCTCTTTCCCACACTGAGTTACCGCTATTTAGTTATAAGTCAATATATGGGATAAGTAGTAAATGACAAAACGTTTTTTGCGGTTTCCAAAAAACAGGTTTTTTGAGATAGGTCAGTTTATGATTAAGCATGCGATATGTTAAGCTGTTTTTAAAAAAAAATGTTAATAAACATAATTTTTTTATATATTAGTATAACCTAGAAATACTAATAGGGTCCATTGTTCCAAATAGGTGCAGAAAAATATACTCAGCAGCTTATCTTGTGTTTGGACTCCCAACTTCTAGTATCTTCTACTCTAGTATCATTTACCAGAGAACTGGGGTGAAAAGTTCGTAAAATGAAGAAAATAACGGAAGCTCTAAAAATAAATTAAAATAATATATTAATTGAAATGTATCAAGATTTCCAATCAATTGTGAGAAATTCTACGTGGGTATATTATTTGTTCTTTCTTTGGCGTCACTTATCTCAAACAGTAATGAAGTTATGGGCATTATTATTAGGTAACGGAAACATATATTTTTTTTTTAACTTAAGTTACATATATATGGACAAGAGTCGGAGAAACCTTAATGTTTTCTCACGTAAGTTGTGAAAAAACTACATGTACGCCGGATATACCATTGGTTGTCGATTGCTTTGAATTTAAAAATGCATTATATAGTATATTTAGAAGCGTTGTTGTACTTCTCAGAAAATAAACATTACATTGATTGTAAGACTATTGGCGCTATGAAATATTAAAATAATGATTTAATAACAATATAATAATTTCTATTATTAAAATCTCAAATAACAATAGCCAAATCGTGTTTCACGAGTGCTTATTATAAGTGAACTATATTTTTCCTTAACAAAAAAGTTGCATTGTTTCTAATTATATTCTTTATTATTATATTATTTTTAACTATTTACATAATGCATTTTAAATTTAGCAACGTTTTAGCCATGTGGTATCCCACTTAAAGACTAACCTAGAGATACCGTTTTGGAATACTAATCACCGCCTAATCTGCATACAATCACACAATTGCCACTTATTGACGGTGAAGGAAGACATCGTGGGGAAACCTGAATACTTAGAGCACTGGTATGTACAACTCGCCAATTCACCTTATTGTTAGATAAAAATAGTTGTCGGTTATAGTTTTCGTTCTTTATAGGAGGAGGAGAAGCCCATCAGTGGGGGATTATGATAGATATTTTCAAATTTAGAATTAATATATGTTGTTTGGTAGAGAGTGTATGCAGTCTCAAGAGCAATATGCGATCCACAAGTGCCATTTACATTTAAGGTAAAATGTATAATACCATTTTATCCGTGCAGGGGCGGAGAAAGAATACTAACCTCTGCGGCCGGGGTCGGCCTGTCGTAAAAGGCGACAAAACAACCCACCCTAGCTACGTTGTAGGGCCTCAAGCCCGTTTGGATGGTGATCACCGTTGGTCTTAAGTATGCCGCCATAATAACCTTGTGTTGTGTTCCGACATTAGTGACCCAAGTTCCTGTACTCTTATGGGACAGCAGCGTGTTCGCGATGCCACTGGCGTAAAATATGATATGGCAAAAAAGATGTGAATGTTCAGATGACGGCTACTAGAGGAGAGTGGAAGGAGAGAATATGTTGTGCCAACCCCACATACTTTGGAATAAGAGCAAAAATAAGATATTTTGTGTGTTTATTTTTATATTTTTCGTAATTACTTTTTGTAATTCTATTTTATGGACAATAAATTGTATAAATTTTAAACCTATTTGGATTTTAAACAGTGTCAAAAATTTATTATCGAGTTTTATTAGTACGAGCTCAGTTTTTTATACGTAAGCATGTAATTTGTCATGTTATTGTGCAAAATGAAGGGATTTTACTCAGAAATATGTAAAAACATTCGAATCTACTTTGTGCGTGAATCTTTATCTTGATAAAGAAAATAAATAATATTTACTTTTTCTATATCCTTTTGAGAGAAAAATTGCAGCAAGTTAAGCGAAAAAAGGTAGCATTCTGTTGGTATATTTATAATTTAATTTACTATTAAACTAACTTAATCAACTGAGAAAATAGCAAATTACGTATTAAGAATGTATCTCGAAGTAGTTTACACTGAGAGGTTTATATACTGAATTTTTGCAGTTTTCTCTCTGCAAGAGCGGATTACAAAAACTGACCCCTGCGTCCGGAGGCAGTAATCGTAAAAGGCGACACAATAACCCTAGCTTGATGGTAGGGCTCCAAGCCCGTCTGGTTGGCAACCACTCCTGGTTTCTAAATCTGCAGCCATAATAACCTTCAGATGTTCTGCACAAGTGACCAGGCTTCAGTTGTATGCGAACAGCAGTGTCGTAGGCGGTAATTGTATACTATTAAATGAGCCATTACCCTGTCTGTTGTCCCACAGCCACAAAAATACAATTACATATATTTTTTATCTGTCTGACATATTCGACAAGATATTTACACTTTTTAGAGCATAAAAAATCATACAATATTGACATAGTTTCGTGGTTTGATGTTAATGAAAATCATAAGTTATTCATTCCATCATCCGGGCAATTTTTATTCAAGCAGGGGCAGAGAAAGAATACAGACCTCTGCGGCCGGGGTCGGACTGTCGTAAAAGGCGACTAAACAACCCACCCTAGCTACGTGGTAGGGCCCCAAGCCCCTCTGAATGGCGACCACCTTTGGTTTTAAGTATGCCGCCATAGTAACCTTGTTTTGTGTTCCGGAATTAGTGACCCAAGTTCTTGTATGGGAGCAGCAGCGTGTTCGCGATGCCACTGGCGTTGCAAACACCCATAGGCGATGGTATCTGCTAAATTCTAAGCGGGCCGTCAGCCTGTCTGCTGTCCTACAGCAATAAATAAAAATCATATCTGATGTATAACTTCATTCAGGTACAGACCGTATACATGAGAAAACGCAATGTAATTTTTCTTGAAGGTAGCAAACCTTAATTACACTAAGTGTGACATCTCCTACTTTTATGTTTTAATAAAGGTTAAATTCGGTTAAAAAGTTAAATTCAGAGCTGGAGGTCAGCTTGTAAATAAGAGCTATAATAATAAAATATAAATAAAAATATAATTTACTTGTACCGACCATAGTAAGATTTGTTAAAGATTTAAAATTAAAAGATTTGTTTGAGAAAAAAACATCCTTTTGTTATATTATTTTTTAGGTTCTTGCCTAACAAATTACTTATTTTTAAACTAATTACTCTCTAATAGTTTTTAAATGACGACTCAATATCTTGAACTATCGTCATATTTTGGGGTTAAATTTCTCCGGTGGACAAAATATGTTCTACAAATATATTTTCCTGTTGCAGTTTGGGAAAAAAAGCTTGTATCAGAAGTTCTTACATAGTGCAGAGAAATGTATTTTGAAGTAAATAGTGTTACTTGTGATAATGTATGTAATAATGTAATTAATGTACTATGTATGCGAATATGACCATAACAAAAAAAAAAAACGTTGAAATAGGTAAACGTTTTTCCTTCGAAACTTATCAACAGGCACATCTCCCTGATCCTTATCTGAAATCATTCATACACAAATACCCTTAATATATGTACATATTCTGAAAATACCGTAAGCAAATTAAGCCTGTATTATTCACCCTTCTGAATTGGTGCTAATAACCGACGCTGTACAGATCCCACCCCAGCTCAACGCGACATATGACATGGGGTACCTATTGAAAAAGTCGCATTATACCGCAGTTTTTCGTAAATAGGTGACAGTTTGCGAGAATTTACATGACGTACAATTTGTAATACCAAAACTAATAAATAAAAATTACATGGCCGATTTAGTGGCAACGTGAATGGTTTTGTATTCTTGTGCCCATGGATCCGATCCCAACGGAGAACAAACTATTTATCTTATTCGTATGATATATATAGGATAAGGCAAGTACACATGTCCGGTCTCTAGCTGGCGTCACAGACAAATTCAGTGTCGCGGTGGGCTTACACCAAGGATCGGCCCTCAGCCCGTATCTGTTTCGCCTGGTGGTAGATGCAGTAACATCAGGAATACAGGAGGAGGCACCTTGGTGTATGTTCTTTGCCGATGACATTGTACTGGTTGGAGAAAATTTTAATGAGGTCCAGAGCAGATTGGCTCAATGGCAAGAGAGATTGGATGGAGAGATGGATGGGTGTTGGGTTGAAGATAAGTAGAACCAAAGCTGAACATCTATTCTAGCTAAACATTATATATATATATATATATATATATATATATATATATATATTATATATATATATATATATATATATATATATATATATATATATATATATATATATATATATATATATATATATATATATATATATATTCATTTGTCATAGAATTAAAATTCTTAATATAAGTGTCCGCCATTTCCCCGCCGCAGTCACTTTATAGTTTGTGAGCTAGTAAAAAGAGTTTGTTGTCTTTCATTTGTTGCCTTTTAAAGATTCTTAAGAATCTTATCTCTGACGGACTGACCACGCGCGCGAAATAGTTCTATTATATAATATATGATAAAGTTTAATAAATGAAAGTTAATCTATATTTATTTTAAATCCATGTTGATTAAATATTGATATTGGAAAATTTATGTTGAATCTTCAAAATGAATGTTTGATTGATTTAATTGAATAGTTAAATAATAAGAAGCTACATAAAGAAATAATACTACAAATTCGTAGTCAAAATATCGAGAAAATTTGTTTGGATTGAAATAATTACTAAAAAAACAATCATACTTACTACATTTATCAAAAAGTTCCCGGACTGACCTATAGATGGCGCCATATATGCAAAATCAAGCATTCGATAGCACCGCCATTCTTTATAAGGTATGTCAACATTTCATAACCTTTGGACTACGTGTTCTCAAGTTATTGTTGTTTGTGTCAAGCAACTTTGGTGTCTTTGTCAAAAGATGGATAAGAAAGAATTTCGTGTGTTGATCAAGCATTGTTTTTTGATCGGAAAAAATGCGAAAGACGCAAAAGATTATCTTGTTATGCATTTTTCGGACTCTGCTCCAGTGAATCAACCGTTTGGGAATGGTATAATGAATTTAAACGTGTTCGTAGTGACTTCAATGACGCACAACGTAGTGGTCGCCAAATACGGTTGTAACGAAGAAAACGTGAAAAAAATCCGCAGAATTGTTTTCAATGAGCGTAAAATGAAAGTCAGGATCATGAAAGATGGCTGAGGTTTCAAAGTTATTATATGGCAACGTGCATACTATTTTACATAACAATTTGGATATGAAAAAGCTTAATTCAAAGATCAAAAACAACAACGAATCGACGATTCGGAGGTCTGTTTGAAGTTTTAAAACCATAACAAAGCGGATTTTTACATCGGCATGTGACCATGGACGAAATTCGAATACACTAAACAATAGGCTAGGCAAGGTTATGGTATCAGTATTCTGGGATCATCATCATCATCTAAGCGTAGTAGTACCCCGATTGCAACCTAAACTTCCGTTTCGGTGCGCGGGGTCCGCTTTACGACTTTTTCTACTCCACTTCGCACGGTCTTCAGCATCCCTGATAGTGAGTCCATTGGCACGCATATCACCCTTTACGACGTCTATCAGTATTCTGGGATGCACATGGTATTTTGTTTATCAACTATCTTGAGAAAGGAAAAAGAATCAATTCTGAATGTACGATGCCGGTCACGTACCGAGATTGCACCGTACAGGAATGAGAAGGACAGCTCGAGAGCAGTGGACTGTATGATAGAGGATGGGATAGGAGCGGTGGCTAGAGAGACGTGATGCCTTGCTATAGGCAAAAAAACTCGCACTGACCTTGATTCCACCCCTTCCCGATTCGGTTCAGGTCGCTGAGGAACTGTTGCACGGCACCAGCTAAAGTCACAACACTGAACACATAGTTTTGAATGGCACGGCCAATTAGAGTTTAGAGTAACCAGGGAGGTCGAACGTCGACCGTCCCGTCCAGTTATTTCGTTAGAATTAATAAATATCGTACACGATGCAAAGGCGGTTATCTCATATCAAACGTTGACATAAGAACGAGTATTTTTCCGTCCCACCCTCGCTTTCACCATTATTACCTCACCGAGAGTGAGGGTAGATAACAAAAATCAGGTGGCGGGATTTCAAATACCCATATGCAAGGATTGAACACTGAATATTATACAGCGTTATTGGACAAATTGAGGGAAGAAATAAAGAATAAATGGCTCTACATGGCAAAGATAATGTTCCACCAAGACAATGCACCATGTGTCACAATCATTGGCTACGATAGTTAAATTGCATGAATTGCACTTCTAATTACTGCCCCATCCCAAATTCGCCAAACTTGGCTCCTAGCGACTACTGGCTGTTCGCAGACCTGAAAAGGATGCTCCGGGGAAAAAGATTTAGCACCAACGAGGGAGTCATTGCCGAAACTGAAGCTTATTTTGCGAGCAAAGATCAAGCGTTCTATAAACATGGTATGGAGGAGTTAGATAAGCGTTGGGCTGATTGTATCGCCAGAGATGGAAATTATGTCGATGAATGAAAACGAATTTTGCGAAAATTTTGTTTTTCTTACTTATTCCGAAAACTTTTTGATCAATGGTTATCTCTACTTTACAACGTACCTCTGTATAACTTACTCTACAATCTATTTATTATACATATTTATGCATATTTAATAACTTTAAATCAAATTCACAAAAAATTTAAATATTTTTTTTAGTAAAATATTTTTTGTAAATTTTATATTGGTCATCTAAATATTTATCACCATCTGCAATTTCTAATAATCTTCTAAAATATTAATGTCAGTTATCTCAGAAAGCTTATGATTCCTGTACCTAAGAATCAAATTTTAAATAAATAATAAGTTCTTATTCCTAAAAAGATTAATTAAAATTCATACACTTAGATAAATTCATTTAATGATTAATAATTTATTACAAACGAAACATTCCGGGCAACTTTGTATTAACATTTCCTTCTACACAAAACATCTTAATTTAAAGCGGCGATGTTTCAATTAATTCGAGGAACTTTGTTTCAAAACTTTATATATTTGTCGTGAATTTGTTTTGAATGTATTGTAAATCAAAACAAAGCAATTCATTTATTATTTACAGAATTTTAATTACTACACACAATTGTACACATAATTAAATTAAAAGCTGGATTCGCTCATTTTGAATATTATTTTACCTATTATAAAATATATAATATTTGTATTTTGGAAAAATTGGCTTCTATTCTGGGTAAATACTTTTAAAGAGAATTTAATTATAATTAGCACGTTTAAATTTTAGATTTTCTATGTACTCTATGGACAGCCTTAATCCATTTTACATTACCATTAGGCCAGCGCATTTAACAGTAAGTTGAATATATAAAAAAATTCTGGGCATAAATTTGATCCAGACATCGTTTTATTTAACTTATTTTTGAAGGCAATCCCTTATACTATGTTAAAACTTACATCGCAGGGTTTTATAATAATGTAAGTATAGTACAATTATCGGACGCTGGATTCAGAGCGGACATCGCACAAAATAATTTCACATCGCCGTAGAAATCCATAGGTTTAGTCAGACACGCCTATTAAATGTCAAGAGAGAAAGAGAGAAAACAATGAACTTTTTACTTCTCTTACTACTCTTCGTATAACCGATTCATCAAACTATTCCACGATACAATATCGTACAATGCTATATTTTGTTGACAAAATATAAATTCTCGAATAATATGATTGACGGACACCCGAACTAAAAAAAAAAACAATTTGCATCTTACGAATATTTTCAGACCACTTTCGTAACAACTTAACCGTTTTTACATTTCCATTTAACACTCAAACACTGGTGCTAGTAAGGTTTTTGATATCTCACAATCTATGAATTTTGTTAAAGTATAACATAAAAATATCACTAACAAAGTTGCAACACTGGTGTTAATAGAAAGTAATCTACAGGACCCTAGGATTAAACGGGGCAAAGACCATAAAAAAGGAAAAACTATTATCCCGCAAATGTTTGTGGCTTAGCTATAATAATTCCCGGACACCAATAAAAAATCAACGACAAATTTCAAAATCCTTCCGACACCCAACTAGGCACGCCCTCAAAATTATTAAGCCTTTTCTTTAATACTCTCATGAGATATTCAACTCTATTGATATTAAAATAAGACTGAGTTTATTTTGATAACTTTGTTGCAAGTTACATCTTGCTTGTTTTAAAAACCTATTTACGACGTCATGGAATTCTACGTCGCGAAGCTTAATAGCCGCCGTATATTCCGTTACTTTTTAGCTACAGTGTGTTCTATTTTTTTAATTATCTTTAAATTTAAGTAATAAATAATTTATTTCGCGTCGAATTTCGCTTTCACTTGAAGGCGTTGTCTTGAAGACGAAATACCAGTGCTTGAAGAAGAAAGCAATGATCTGTAGAACCGAGACATGTCACTGACGGCGGGGCTGATTCAAAAATTTAATGAAGAAATACGTAACAGAACTAAGTTACCGACATAGCTCACAAAATTCGCACACTGAAGTGGCAGTGAGCTGGACACGTCTGTCGCAGGATCAATGGGCGCTGGAGCAAATAAGCCCTGGAGTAGAGACGTGGTCTCGGCTGTCGGTGGACGGAGCTGGATGCTAAAAGCAGAGGCCTGGGATCTGTGCGAAGACCGAACTTGGGGAGGCATACGTCCAGCAGTGGCACTGAACAGCTGACGACGATGACAATAGATTTACTTTACTATAAATTTTAGAACTTCAAGTAAATGACTCATTACGCTACATAAAGCAAACTGTTACTTTTTGTCATTTCTTTGCCATGTCTTCTGACAGGTAAAACAGATATAAATAAGTTTGTTTCAGAGGAGCTCCCCTCTCAACTAAATTTCTAAATACAATGTCTTAATACTCTCTCAATACTCTTGTACATCAAATCAAATGCTAAATACTAAGTTCATATAGAGATTTTGATTTAAGTTTGCGTTAGATAAAGTTAAAAATGCATAACATTTTTGCTAGATTACAGTCAGCAAATACGAAACCTAAATCTAAATTGTACTCGACACTAATTTCCGGAATTCAAATTTTACATTCAAATTCAAAGCTCGGTTACAACAAAGATAAAACGCCAATATATATATATATATATATATATATATATATATATATATATATATATATATATATATATATATATATATATATATATATATATATATATATTATAACTAGCTGACCCAGCGAACGTTGTTCTGCCATATAAATAAAAAATACTATAATAAAAATAGCTTATGTCCTTTTGCGAGATTCACTCTATCTCTGTACCGAAATTCATCAAAATTGGTTCAGCGGTTTAAACGTGAAAACGTAACAGACAAACAGATAAAGAGAGTTATATATTAATACAAATACATAATACGTATTAAGTATTTTGTATGGCTTACACATAATAGATAGATATATGCTGTCCCGGGCTTTTTTGTAGGACTATTTAAGATAAACATTTCCATTATACATTAATATACAAATAAAACTGTAACGGTTTTTGCAGAGTACACCAGAATAGCTCGCAGATGGCAGAATTTTTTCCTACTTATTTGACACTTATCGTTATCTTTTGGACAATTCACACAACATCTTTATAAATTATAGCGTATGTGTTATTCTGAGGTATAAGCTATATTATTGGAAAGTTTCATTAAAATCCATCCAGTAGTTTTTGCGTGAAAGAGTAACAAACCCACATTCTTAGAAACTTTCGCGTTTATAATATTAGTAGGATGTGTTATTCTGCTGTATAAGCTATATTATTGGAAAGTTTCATTAAAATCCATTCAGTAGTTTTTGCGTGAAAGAGTAACAAACCTACATTCTTAGAAACTTTCTCGTTTATATTATTAGTAGGATTACGATAACTCATTAATTCTGTATTTCGCGTAAGAAATATAAATAGCGTGTCGTATACATACGATCATTTTCTAGACGCTGATCTCTAGATTCCAAATTTTCTTGAATCCTATCGGCGCGCTTTATGTACCCGCGCAGGCGTGTAGAACCTACAATGTCCAGCCTAAGCTGAACCCTATTTCATATGATTGTTGATATAAATCTGAGGTCAACTTAAATTGGAATTTAAAATTTTCGAAACTTATGATTTTTAACAAAAACTGTTTTTTTTTTAAATTAAAAATAGCCTAAATTACTCCTTGTTACATCAGCTATCTGCCAGTGTCCCGTCAAAATCAGTGCAGCCATTTCAGAGATTAGCCGGAACAAGCAGATAGACAGACAGACAGACAAAAATTGTAAAATATGTTGTTTTGGTATATGTACCGTGTATACGTCCGAATGCACTTAGTAAAAAGCGGTTATTTTAATATTACAAACAGACCCTCCAATTTTATTTATTTGTATAGATAACTTATTAATTTATAAATCATCCTATATACGTCAAGTGGCCATCTGATTCAATCGGAGTCGCTTGTAATCCAATACATGGCCGGACGTACGGGATTTGAAAGGAGATTTCCCGCTCTGAAATATTGTGGAAATGTCATACAGGGCGTAGGATTATGGTAAATTGGCAGAACGGCTTAAGATCTAACAAAGCTCCGTTTTATTCTTCAAAATGAAATATTACATTATTGATGAAATAATTATATATATTTACTTTTTCTTATTTATAAGCATTTATCCGTGCAGGGGCGGAGAAAGAATACTAACCTCTGCGGCCGGGGTCAGCCTGTCGTAAAAGGCGACAAAACAACCCACCTTAGCTACGTGGTAGGACCTCAAGCCCGTCTGGATGGCGACCACCTTTGGTCTTAAGTATGCCGCCATAATAACCTTGTGTTGTGTTCTGGCATTAGTGACCCAAGTTCCTGTACCCTTATGTGACAGCAGCGTGTTCGTGATGCCACTGGCGTTGCAAACACCTATAGGCGACGGTAATTGCTAAATTCTAAGCAGGCCGTCAGCCTGTCTGCTCTCCTATAGCATTAAAAAAAATCTTTAATTTACATATTTGCTGCAATTTTATAAAAATTTCATCTCCCTGTAAGGCCAATTCAATGTTTAGTAGATAGTATAGATATTTATTATATTTACCGTATATACTATCAATTTTGTAAAAAAATACTATATCAAAGGATTGTTTTATACTTAGCAGAGCGCAAGGGCTGATACCCAATATTTATATAAGACTCATTATGTTTGTTAGCTTTCGAAATGTACAACCTGCAACATAAAACAAACAAGAGGGTCCAAGTTTTTGCCAAAAACCTAAAACGGTTTGTTTGCATGCATTGCATCTCTCATTATTTCATTGGACTACTTGGGCAACGTGCTACGAAAATACTACGTTTAGTATTACGATCTGTAGCACTACTACAGATGGCTACATGTTTAATAGCACGGATTTTCTTATAAATTTTTATTTATTAACTTACAACATTTTGTTGCCTTATATACACAACCTATATCTTATAATTTTACAGCTATTTTAACTGAAGATAATTTTTATTTTTACTGTATTACTATCATTCATACCCCTCAAGGTATGATAAAATGGTATAGAAATTAATGGCATAAAAAGGTTGTAAATAAAAAAGTGGCCAAAAGTTCTAAAACTTTTGAATATACACCTTGTAATTTGTTCTTTTTTAATAATTGAATTGGCGAGGGTATTTAAAAGAGGCGAGAGAGTATATAAAAAAGATGTAATCATTAATTACTGCGATTTTAGACACTACTAAGTAATATGAAACTAAAAACAACTTTCAGAGCTCACCCAATATATATTATACATAAATATGTATAATATGTGATTATTTACAAAAAATAATTTTGCCCATGTGGATGGTGACCATCTTTGGTCTTAAGCATACCGCCATAATAACTTTGTGTTGTGTTCCGACATAAGTGACCCAAGTTTCTCTACCCTTATGGGACAGAAGCGTGTTAGTGATGCCACTGGCGTTGCAAACACCCATAGGCGACGGTAATTGCTAAATTCTAAGTGGGCCTGTTACTTGCTTTGGGACTAAGTGGCGTTGTGTAAATTATTACAAGAATTAAAAAAACTTGATAAAAGAAACTGTTGCTGAATCTGTAACCAAATAATCCTAGATAGAAAGGAGGGTGCTCAAAAGACTGACAGAAGTGTCAAGTAAATGTCTTCTAATTTTTACTTTGCGTAATTACTTTCATATAATATTTTAGAGAAAATATAAGGAAAGATAGGATAATAAAGAGAAACAAAAAACTAGAAGAGAAAAACCAAAGGACAGGGGGAGCAAGACAGACTTTTAAGGAATTAAGGGAACAAGGATTGGAATGTTTACCTAAACTAAAAAGCAACAGATCCAAACAAGTAACAATTCGTACAGGAATACAGAAACTTGATACAGACTATAGATCCCTTTAACCGAACAATGACAGCGAACGAGAAAACAACGCTCACAAAAATCTAAATGCTAGTTATGAAAATGTTCCATCAATACTTATACAAGAAGTACCAAAAGCCATCTTGTCATAAAAAGCCCCAGGACTCGACAATGTACCAAATGAGCTGATTAGAGGCACAATGGAAGATATTAGTCCAATTTTAACCAAGTTATTTAACGAAATCTTAATAACAGGCATCATCTCGAAACAATGGAAAGAATCACATATTATTTTCCTTCACAAGAAAGGTGATAAAAGATGACTTAGGTAACTATAGACCAATTAGCCTCATATCAAATATGTATAAGATCTTCGCTAAAGTAATCTTGGACAGAATAACAAGGGTCTTAGACGAAAACCAATCAAAATAACAGGCTGAATTCAGAAATAATTACAGTACAATTGACCACATCCATACAATCAAATAAGTGCTGGAAAAATATAATGAATACCGGAAGCCCTTGTACATCTGCTTTATAGACTACTCCAAAGCTTTTGAAAGTCTAAACCATAAATTCATCTAGATCCATTTCCTATATACAGAGGTGTAAGGCAAGGAGACCCATTATCCCCCAAGCTATTTAATGCTGTGCTGGAACACACATTTAGGGATTTAGATTAGGAAAATTACAGAATTAACATTAACGATAAACGCCCTAATCATTTGAGATTCGTAGACGATATAGCCCTACTAGAAGAAGATCCTACTAAACTAGAGCACATGGTCAATGATTTAGCGGTAGAATTGTAGATTAAGAACACAAATAAACAAAACTAATGAACACCTCTACATAAGTCAATATTGAGGTCAACGGAACCAAGTTTGAATACGTAAGAGAACATGTTTACCTTGGACAAATTATATCTCCTGAGGACTCAATAAACAAAAAAATAACCTCTGGATGGAAAAAATACTGGGTCCTAAAATAAATCATGAAGAATAAAGACCTAAGTATGCATATCAAAAGACAGACTCCATACTCCCATGCATGACATATGGCTGCAAAATATGGGCACTAACGGACAAACTCAGACAAATACTAGCTAATACACAAAAAGCAATGGAAAGTAGCATTTTGGGAGTAAGACTTAGTGATAAAATCAGTAATTTGGAAACGAAGAGTAAAACTAAAGTAACAGATATAATAAGTTTGTATCGAACATCTAAAATGGATATGGACGGGACATATATTGCTCTGCAAATTGAACAAATGGAGCAAGAAAGTAACTGTAAGGTACCCAAGGGAGGATACAAGAAAGGAAGGACGTCTGAGAGCAATATGGAGAGACGACATCCGCTTAGCCTTGGGCCCAAACTAGACCAGAGTCGCAGATGACAGAGCTCAATGAAGAGAGCTGGTGGAGGCCTATGCCAAGAGGCACACCGAATTGCAAGAGATTATATAGTAACAAATCATAAATACTTTGTTTGGATTTTGTAGCACTTTCGGAAATAAAAAGGCTTTATTATTATTAATATTTCAGAAACCTCAGTAGCTTCTCGATTTGTTAGATAAAATTGAATCTATGAGTTCGGTTCCATGAAAAAAAAATAAGAAGAAGAATGTTTTAATTTGAAATTAATTTGTTTCTGTCTGGTAGTTTCCATCTATGGAGTCTCCAAGAATTGCAATACAAGTTCACTAAGTATAGGCAATAATGGTCATTGAATAAAAGTAGTCTAAATAAATAGTAACGTTATAATAATAAAAGCAAAGAGGTGTCAATATAAGACTACTAGTAGCTATTGGATTACTTATTTACCGTCTAATAGACAGAACCATGGGACAACGCATATAATCCCTTCAATGGTTGTCGCACCATGCAAGGATTACTGAGCGCGTGACGATAGGATGCGGCTCAAACTTAAGGCTTAATCGTTTTCCAATTATATTATACTAGCTGATTCAGCTGAAGTAGATTTGACAAAAAAAAATTTTACAACCAAAAGTAGCCTGTATCATTCTCCAAGGTCCAATCTACCTCTATACCGAAATTTATCAAAATTAGTTCAGAGGTTTAGGCGTGAAAACTTTACAGATACAGACAGAGTTATATTTAATTTTATAATATAATTATATAATATTTGACGAACTAAGGATTTTATTTTCTTATTTACTTTTTACTAAATTTACTTTTGCTTGGTTATTTTAGACTTGTATTTAGTAAAGATTATTTATTAGGTGTCTACGTGGTAGAGCCTCAAGCCCGCCTGGATAGCAACCACCTTTGGTCTTAAGTATGCCGCCATAATAACCTTGTGTTGTGTTCCGGCATTAGTGACCCAAGTTCCTGTACCCTTATGGGACAACAGTGTGTTCGTGATGCCACTGGCGTTCCAAACACTCATAGGCGACGGTAACTGCTAAATTCTAAGCGGGCCGTCATCCTGTCTGCTGTCCTACAGCAATAAAAAAAAGTGGACTGCATGAGAGAGGAGGGGGAGGAACAACCCACACTAGCTACGTAGTAGGACCTCGAGCCCGTCTGGATGGTAACCATCTTTGGTCTTAAGTATGCTGCCATAATAACCTTGTGTTGTGTTCCGGCATTAGTGACCTAAGTTCCTGTACTACTCACTAAAGTACTGCTCACTTTTATGGGCTGGAGTACCGGCTTATCAGCTAAATCCACGGTACTCCATCCAACGGCGCGCACTTTGTCTTGTCGCCGATCCCATAGTACTCAAAGACAGTTTAGACACGCTTGGCCTTTGAAGAGATTTCTCTCTATAGTCTCTTTGCGTATTCTACCGTATGTACAATGGGAAGTGTTCAGAGTCATCGGCTGGGTGTTCATCCTCATTTCCTGGAGCCTCTTCTTTATAGTACGAAACGGTTCTCGAGAACGTTCAGATTGCGTAATCTCTGGATTTGGAATGAGCTTTTCCAATTGAGTTTTTCCTATCGCAATACAATATGAGGTTTTTCGAAAAAGGCATTATAAAATTTCTTAAGGTTGGCAATGCGTTGGTAATTCTTCTGGTATTGCAAACATCCAGAGGCGGTGGTGTCCACCTGCTTTAGGGTGGGCCGATTGCCTGTCTGCTGAATTCCAGCTATAACCTACTTATTTATTAAACATATTTAATGTATAATATTTATATACAACAAATCATTATTTATTTTCGTAGTTATTTCGTACTTAATCTTCATTCGAGAGTTGACATAGAACACGTAAATGGTTGCTTATTACAAGTGGGTCATCTAATTGTTATCCGCATTTATTCAATAAAAAAGTACATCGTTTATAACTTATACTACAAACAAAGTGTGTCCAATACTAGCTTGATTGATTTATTACGCTGTTTGTTGAACAATGCAAGCAATGAACAATGAACATTATTACTGTTGTGACCGGCCAATTAGAGGTACATGCAATACTGAAATTATCAAACCCTGATAAATATGATGTGACTATCATATATTATTGAACCCCTTTTATATTGTGACAAACAAGTATTGTGAGAACAAAAATGTTGTGTAACTGGAAAACATGAGCATTTTAAATTACTGAATAAACATTTGAAGGTATTCAGAATTCACTAACATGCCGTAATGCACTAACGTGTCTGAATTAATGTCGTCTGCTGGATGAGGAACCTGCTCTGGCGTTTTCTTTTTGGTTGGGTGAAAGATATTTCTAAAGTACGAACAAAATAAATTTGGTCTCTTCTTTTCTCGTTTCTGGTAGTTTCCTTGGGGTTTGCTTAAAACATTATTGAGTTGAGAGTTTGGCTAGATTCGATCTGAAATCGTAGTTACGTTTATTAGAAGGCATTTTTTATTTTTACGCATTTTTGAGATGGAATTTTATTTAGGTTGGTAGACTTTCGTTAATTAGTTGTCATACAAGATATATAATGAAGTTATTTAAAAGCTTCTTCTTCTTCCCATTCCTCTCCTATCGGAGGTTGGACAACATCATGGCAATTCTGATTTTGGAGGCTGCTGATCTAAACAAGGAAGTGGTACTGCAGTTGAACCAGTCTCGCGAATTCTTCAGCCACGAGTGTCTTTTCCTGCCCACGCTTCTCTTTCCGGCAATCTTCCCTTGGATAATAAGCTGGAGAACTCTGTACTTGGCGTTTCTCATCACATGCCCAAAGTAACAAAACTTTCTATCTAAAACCAAAAAAACTTTTTTTTCTTTTGTAATTAGGTCATATATCAGTCGCTGTTGTAAAAACCAAATAAAGCTTACGCTAGACATATATTAAACAGAATAGGCTAGACAGGCTAGACGATATATCTTGTGAATTATATTTATGAATAGCTTTAGTATTTTCGCATTGAATTTGAAACTACTATTGAGGAGTAATATTAGTAGGAAGTAAGTATTGGAAATTATTGTCTCATTTTTTAAGTCATTCATCTCGGGTGCTTCAGAGCATTTAGTTCTGATTGTAAGTGCCAACCATTTTTGGTCAGTAGCGTAAAGGCAACCGTCATAGGGTTAGAATGGTGAGGTCGACATAACCACGTCGGGTGTCCTCCGGAGTCCGGCGTAGTACTTGGTCATTCGGTTTCCCAAGGATAGAAAAAAAGGCGCCCACCGTTTAAAGTCACTGGAATAAACTAACAACCTCTTTCTATACGAAGAAAGAATATCCAGCAATGGCTAGACTTTTTAGTATATCCAGCTGTATATAGCTTCAAACCTAATATTATAAACCGAATAAGGCATTTATTTTATACCTGTTAACTAATAAAAGGTATAAACCTTTTTTGCCTTTTGCGATTCTTAAGGTAAGTGATGCTAAGGTGAGATATGCACTTATGCTTATTTTTATCTAAAACGGACCAAAACGAGAAAGGTTTCAAGCTTGATTTCTACCAAAGTAAATCCTATGTTAATTTTGTATGTCAATGGTCATGAAAGCATATTGTGATTGAGGAAAACACAAATTTAAATGTAAAAATACCATTATCCTCTAAATCTTGTAGGAAGCAGTTTTGATGCATATAATTGCGGTTTTGTAGCTTAAGAGTTAATTTGGAAGCTGTCCAAATTTGCTTTTATCCTTGGATAAAAGCTAAAATAAACAATGAAATGATAGGGGGCAATTTCAAAAGTATTCGATAATTTAACTTTAGTATTTTCTTTTATTACAAATAGTTTCTTAGCTTTGTCGCAATATCAATGTAAGTGGTGTGTCGTAATCATTATTTTTAAGTTGTCATATTATTCTTGTTACATACAATGCTTGGACTTATGAGCCTTGGGTCCATGCTTTGAGTACAGCCATGGGTTAAAACCTAATCGCACTCCTTATATCGATTACTTTAGTGGTACGTGGACTGGTATATATATTATGAATTTAATTTATTCAAGAGCGACTGTGGTTTACCAGCCATCTCCGAAAAAGGAAATTTAAGGAGTAGCTCTATTCCTACTGGTTGGAACCACACGGCCTTAGGGAGATAGTCCTATTTAATGTACAGTGTAAGCTGTGACAATTATATTATAGAAATATTTTAAGACGAAAACAATCATTATAACTGTAATAGTAACAGTGCACAATATTCTACTACTTGGATGAGTTTACATTTTGATGGAACATACTGCAACTTATTCTTCCTGCCCTAATATCAGCTATGTGAAGTCGGTACAACATGGAACAGACTGCTTTCTTGACATATTTATCCAAAGAGGTTTGACGTGATCAAACCTTTATACAGATGTTCCCGGTTTTGGCTAGAATGTCATCTTTCACGTAACCACATGTACTTATAGCTTATTATTTAATTTTACATAAAATATAAAATTTAAAAAAAATATTAATTCGAGTACTTTCATAATAATTCCCTGAGTGTACGCAGAAAAGTTTTATTGGCCAGAACCAGTAGATTTGCGATTAAATTTTACACTCCCTACTTTGTGTTACTAACGAGTTGGTTCTGTATTAGTGTTATATTGTATATTCAAGATATACTAAATATATATTAATTTAGTATACGCAGAACTATGAAAATTTATGATAATTTTCGATGGACATTTGCTGGACTATACGAGTACAAATGGAAACGTTATGATTAACATAATTAAAATCACTTCAAATCCTTTATACGGTTATTTGTCGGCGCTTATACAAAAATATAAAGTGGTGATCATCAAGTACACCACAGGGTCTTATGCAGGCTCTTAGGTACAGACCCAAAAGCCTCTATTTACGTATAGTAAGTATGTACATATGAAGTTGCAGTATTCTTAACATATGTATGAAGTTCCGTCCTGCACACACAGGGCATTTCACATAAAATTTAATTTGGCAATTAATTCTAATCCATACTAATATTATAAATGCGAAAGTAACTCTGTCTGTCTGTCTGTCTGTTCCTCTTTCACGCCTAAACGGCTGAACGGATTTTGACATACTAATATTATAAATGCGAAAGTAACTCTGTCTGTCTGTCTGTCTGTTCCTCTTTCACGCCTAAACGGCTGAACGGATTTTGATGAAATTTGGTATGGTGATAGATGATAACCTAGAAATGGTCATAGGCTATAAATAATCACGCCATCGTTCTTAGGGGGTAGGCAGTAGGCAGATAACTAAATTGAGTTAGTGATTTTTTGTGCTTATCCGGTATCTATGAGAATCGGCCAACATCTATTTTTCATCCCCCTAAATGTTAGGGGTAGTCCACCCCTAAATTTTATTTTTTATTTTTTGACATTTTATTATTTTTATGGCAGAAACTAATATTATAAATGCGAAAGTAACTCTGTCTGTCTGTCTGTCTGTTCCTCTTTCACGCCTAAACGGCTGAACGGATTTTGATGAAATTTGGTATGGTGATAGATGATAACCTAGAAATGGTCATAGGCTATAAATAATCACGCCATCGTTCTTAGGGGGTAGGCAGTAGGCAGATAACTAAATTGAGTTAGTGATTTTTTGTGCTTATCCGGTATCTATGAGAATCGGCCAACATCTATTTTTCATCCCCCTAAATGTTAGGGGTAGTCCACCCCTAAATTTTATTTTTTATTTTTTGACATTTTATTATTTTTATGGCAGAACAACGTTTGCCGGGTCAGCTAGTTTTGAATAAATTTATTTCATAAGTGCGATTTTACATAACATTTTCTTAATATCAGTTTTTCGTTAATTAACGTCATATTCTCATTGAACTTGAATACTTACTTATATTATATAAATACGTTATATTACATAAATAAGTAAAAAATCGAGTATCTACACTATAAGTATTTTTGAGGCAGCAACTTAGCACATACTTATATTGATGAAATCAAGTTTTCATTACGAAAAACTAAATTTTGTTAAAATATGTAATTATGTACATATTATACGATATCTCCTATTATAATATCTTATATAGTGCAAACACCGTCCACGCAGTTGTAAGCCTTTTTGACAAGGGTGTTATTATTTATAGGATCCTGTAACTTGAAGCGTGTAATAAATTAATCCATTTAAGACCCTATTTAACGACGGTAATTGTCTTTTCGGTAATTACGAAATATATATATATATATATATATATATATATATATATATATATATATATATATATATCATCATCATCATCATCTCAGCGATGAATCCCGGTTGCAGCCCAAACTCTCGCTTCGGCGCCCGGGGTCCGCTTTCCGACTTTTTCTTCTCCACTTCGCACGGTCTTCAGCATCCCTGGTAGTGAGACCATTGGCACGCATATCACCCTTTACGACGTCAAGCCAGCACTTTTTGGGTCTACCCCTCCTGCCGGGGCCCGGCGGAAGCGGCATGGCCAGACATTTGTTTCCCACGTAAGCATCCGGTTGCCGTAAAACGTGGCCGTACCATCGGAGCCGACACTCCTGCAATTTATCCGCAATGTCACGGACATGAAGGCTGCCGCGAATGCGGGAGTTCCTAACGCGGTCCTTCCGCGTCACTCCACACATCCACCGCAGCATATTCATCTCCGTGACACGCAGTTCTTGCTTGTGTCGCTCTAACACCGGCCACGCTTCACAACCGTATAAAAGGACAGGTCTAATGATGGTCTTATAAACCTGTCCCTTCAACTTTACCGGCATCTTGGGGTCACAAATGACACCAGTTACCTCACGCCATTTGGCCCACGCGGCAGCAATGCGTGCCTTGACGTCGCAATCGATGTCACCGGATGCATGAAACACAGATCCCAGGTATTTCACAAGGTCCGTGCGCTCGACTGTGTTGCCGTCTATGCGTACGGGTGTGGGATCTGTGGAGTTACAGGCCAAGTACTAAGTATATATATATATATATATATATATATATATATATATATATATATATATATATATATATATATATATATATATATATATATATATATATATATATATATATATATATATTACTATATATATATTACTATATAGTAACAGTTGCGAATGTTAAATTTCATCGTTAGTAGATTTGCACCGCACTTTCATACCATTTATTTCAAATTTTAATATAAGTATTTCAAGATTTGCAATGATTTGACCTATTGTAATCTCTCTGTTCTACGAGTACACTGCTGGAATTTTTTGCTTCCTGTAGTAAAAACAGATCTTATTAAGTAACGTATTATACAAATTATAATAAAATGGCACGCACATATTTCATAGCAAAAGTCATGATGTGATCGCTTCCACGAAATGCTTTCTTGGGACCTAACATGAAATAACAAATTTTCGAATTAAATTTTATTATTACTAGTTTGAAAAATCTAGAACTCAGTTAACCCTGAAAGTACTCTACCAAACACTTGAATGAGAAATTTCAAACTTTGTCAACGTTTTATATAAAAGAAACACTAAGTTTAACGTATTAAAGTTCATTTTTGCTTAACTATTCACTCTATATTGAATCACTCAGAATAGAGATATTGACAAGTAATTAATAGCGATATATGTCCATTGAAATTAATTGCATTTCATTTGAACTATTATCATAATCTCTGGGTTTTAATTACTAAAATACGACGACAATTATTTCTTGTAAAAGCAATTCGTATCTATAAGATTTTTAGTTTTTTTAACTGTTCGCATATGAGGTAATTTTTGTTCGTTTTCATTCTATCGCCAGCATTATCTGTTTTTAACTGGAAGCCTAATGGTAGATTTTCCTTAATAGTGTATAAAATTCTTCATTTGTCATAAGACAAATGAGTGATGTTAATATAGCTGCGCTTTAATCACGCATCCTACTTGTGTTCCTTAAAAAGTGATTAGAATTGGAAATGGAATAAAAATGACTAAAATTAGTTTAAAATTTGGTATTTAAACTAAGAATATGAGTAATTAATTTGATGGTATTTGTAATGTATTTAGGAGATAATGGAATACCTGTATTTTTATTTTTCAGATCCACACAATCAACAAAAAAACCTTCATCTACCTTAGATTAAAATAAATCACATTACAGTTATATGATAAATAGTCCAGACAGACTTGAACTATAATTTAGGTAAACCTTTTTCTTATTGCTGAGGTACAGGAGACACAACAGTCACACACACAGCTGACGGTGAACGTAATAGTTAGCAGTTACCGTCGCCGATGGATGTTTGCGTCGCTAGGCACCGCAAACACAATTCGGTCCCAAAAGGGTACAGGAACCTGTGTCACTAAAGTCGGGTCACAACACAAGAGTCTTATAGTGGCATACTTAAAGACCGAGCGTAGTTGCCATCTAGACGAGCTTGTATAGCTACCACGTAGGTAGTTTAGTCACCTTTTACGACTGGCCGACCCGGGCCACAGTTAGTATACTTACTCCGTATGGAGAAAAACGGTCATTTTTGTAAAATAACACAAGTTATCAAATGGCAACAGTATTATTATTAAATATTATACTCGGTCGGGGTACCGGGGGAACTACGTCTGCAGCCTTACAAAATTTTTATTTAATACTCTTAATTTTTAAACTTTAAAATACTTTCAGTAAACTCTGGAATGTGGAATGGCCAATCACCTGTTTCGTTCATTCAAACTTGTAGAAACTGACCCATATCCATACAACGTTGAAGAGGACTCAGCATTGGGTGTCCGGAACTAATAAAAGTTAGAAGTGACTCTACGTCCTCTACTTTTACTCACCTACTTCTTAGAAGTTACTTACTTGAAAATTGTCCTGTAAAACATGGAATAATAAAAGGTAATGAGAGAGTTTGAATTGTTTGTACTTTTGTCCCGGCTTCGTTGTTTTGGTATGAATTTATCTATATATATATTATTTTATATATAAATTATTTTAGTTAACAGCTTTAAATTCATAAATTGGTTGGTTCAGTGACAAAATGTTCGTCGTATCTATGGATCTCTACCGAAGAAAAAATATTTGATTTACAAATAGTTCTAGTAATAGTTAGAAAATTAGTATCGTCAGTCATCCGCTGTCCACTGATGGAAGTAGGCTTCCTCAAGTTTGCGCCACATTTTTTATTTTTTTTTTTTCTTAAAGCTAAGGCTGTCATCGTCTCAGACGACCAACGACAGCGACACCGGGCGGAAAAGGCATTCCGACCCCGTGGGAGCGGGGTCGATCAGCCGTGGCAGCGTGCTCGGTCACGCGCCTCCTGTGAGGCGCGCTCCCGGCTCGAACGCTGCATGGGGATAATTGATAGCAGCCACGAATGGCAAGAATACTATTAATTGGGGACTATCGACTTCACCGGTGAAGCCGATCCTACTCTAATCTACTACCGTTTCGGAGTGCTTATAGCTGGGGGAGAAGAAACGGCGAAAGAAACTCCCCCGCAACACATCTATTCTACGTGTATTTATGTACTGTGTGGTTTGTGTGCGTCTACAGGCTATGGGGGGCGGAAGGCATCCCTAAACCTGTTTCGTCGGGCTGGTCCATGCCGGACTGAAGGGGATTGCGTCCGCGAGAGCATTCGCTTTAGCGTCCTAGAAATGGGGTCGCGTCTATCCGTGAGCACGTTACGCGGGCGACGACGTGCGTGGGGTGCTCGGCGGTTGGGCGTGTAATTGACTGTCTCCACCACCAGTGGATTGGGATGGTGGGGAGCGAGACCGAAGAAGGATCGCGAAAGGGATACCATGTACTCCTTCACGGGAAGGAGCTCCAGGTCGCGGTGAAGGTCCGCGTTGCGCATGTAAAGTGGCGCTTGGACTGCCATGCGCAAGAACTTATTCTGCAGCCGCTGCATCGAGTTGATGTAGCATTTGCCGGCATGGGCGAAGACTACGCTCGAGTACGTCATGATCGGTCGGATGCAGGTTTTGTAAAGTGTCACCTTATTCCTAAGGGACATCTTACTCTTCCCGCATATCATTGGGTAGAGGCGACCGAGCACAAAGTGTGCTCTGTTCCTTACCGTCCTGATGTGTTTGCTGAAGTACAGGCCTCTATCTAAAGTGACTCCTAGGTATTTGACTTCGTCAACCCAAGGGATGACGCGGTCAAATAGATGTATGGGGACGAGAGACTGCCGCCTCGTTTGAGTCGGCCGACTCTCATTTTGAGTGCGGGGGCCGCGAGCGAACATGATCGCTGCGCTCTTGTCCGGATTCAACTTGATCCGCCAAGTGCGGAACCAGTTGCCCAGCGTCTCAACCGCCGTGTTGAGACGACTGCAGATCCGATATTGACTGATATCGGAAGTGAAGAGGGCGGTATCATCTGCGTATAAGGCGAGATGTACCTGTGGGGTTCGGGGCATGTCGCTGGTGTACAGCGTGAAAAGTAGGGGGGACAGAGCCGAGCCCTGGGGGACTCCGGCTCTGATGGGGTGGAGAGATGAGCGCGTGCCCTCCACTCTGAAGCGGAAGCTCCGATCAAGGAGAAAGTCTCGTAAGATGAGCACGAGTCTATCCGGCACTCCCAGTTTGTACAGCTTGTAAATCAAGCCGTTGTGCCAGACCTTGTCGAAGGCTTTCGCCACATCGAAGAAGACAGCACCCGTCTTCCAGGGTTTGGAGGCGCGATTGAAGTTCGCGAGCACGTGTTCCGTGATGCGGAGCACTTGCTGGGGGCACGAGTGTAGGGCTCGAAAGCCGAACTGCTCGTCGGGGATCAGCTTATTTTCATAAGCGAAGTCTCTGAGTCTGCTCAAGAGGAGGCGTTCGTACAGCTTGCCCAGCGCGCTGAGCAAGCTGATCGGACGGTAGCTGCAGGGTTTCGCAGCGGGCTTTCCTGGTTTTCGGATGCCGATGACGTCGGCTTCCTTCCAGGCGGAGGGAAAGGAGCAGTTATCCATGGCGGCATTGAAGATGCTCACCAGAATCATCAACAGATGTATAGGGAGTAGCTTGAGCAGCTTGTTGGAGATGCCGTCGGCTCCGGGAGCTTTCCGGGGCCTGAGGCCTTTTATTAGGTCCTGTACCTCTTTTACCGTGACAGGTTCGAGTGAGTCTTCCGCGGGAAGAGAGGATCTCCGTTCGACCTCGGCGTCCACCTCACGCAGGTGGGCCAGGTCGACGTGCGCGGTATTGGGGGAGCATTGCTCCCTGAGACTCTCGGCGAGACACTCCGCCTTTTCGTCATCGTCAAACGCGACAGTGTTGTCGGGTTTTTCGAGAGGCGGCATGGACGAGAGGGATTCCGCTTTCAGCGATCTCGCCAACCTCCAGTATGCCTGGTGCGTTGGGGAGATCTCCGAGAGCAGGCTTTCCCAGCGTTGATTCCTGAGCTCCTGAATGCGGGCTTTCACTTCCCGATGAAGTGAACGAAAGGCGACTCGGTTTTCCTCTGATGGGAAGCTGTCATAGGCTCGGGCGGCGGCTCTCTTCCTCCTCAGCAGCTCCCTCGCGTCCCTCGGGAGCGCAAATCGGCCGTCCCCGCATGGGACTTGCCGAGTCGACTCCCGAACGACGTTTTGGAGGTGGCCAGTGAGGGCTTCGATCGCCCCTTCCGTGTCCTGAAGGGTCCTAATGGGGGCTGGGGCCTGCTCAGGGTCAGCGAGTCCTCCGCGTTGGAGTGAGTCCCTGACCCTGGACCAGTCGGTGATTGACTTGGTCTGAGGCGTCTGGTCTGGCGAAGGGCCTAGTTTAAGGACGACTGGGCGGTGATCCGAGTCGATGTCGTCTAGGGATTCGATTGAGCGGAACTGGAGGGACACGCCCTTCAGTAGCGCCAAATCGAGAACGTTGGGCGTGCCTCCGGTTGCCCGATTAAACGGGTACCGGGTGGGCGTAATGGGGGCTAGGATGCCGAAAAGCAACTCGTCAGAGTGACGAAGGAGGGTCCTGCCGTTAGGGTTGGAGCTGGAGCAGTTCCAGCTAGTATGTTTGCAGTTTAGGTCACCGGCGATGATAACCGACGGGCCTAGACTGAAGAGGGATGCAAGCTCCGCTTGAAGTAGCGGTCGCTTGCAAGAGAGATATGCGCAGACGATGACTATGGGCTGATGGCCTGTCATCGCTAATCTGCAGGCAGAAACTTCGAGATTGTCTAACGGAGGCGTATTTACTGGGGAACAGTGCAGCGACCTCTTGTAGTAGATGAGCGTGCCTCCCCAAGGGGCGGTACGCCTATCGTTTCTAATGATCTTATAGTTGGCGATCTTAGGATCGCCAATGCTGGGTTTGAGAAGGGTCTCCTGCACGAGAAGAATGTCTATATTTTCTTCCTTCAGGAACTCATGAACCAACTCCCGTTGGTCACGCAGGCCGTTGGCGTTGTATGTAGCCAGAGTCAATGAGCGGGGTTTTTCCCTACTTGTGCAATCCATTAGGAATTAATGGGTTGCGGGACTGGCGAGGATCTGAAGCAGCTCCCCATGCTCTATGGCGATGAGGAGCTGGTCCTGTACAGACCTGGCCTGTCTTAGCTTATTCGCTAAGATACTGACCTCCTGGAGGTCGAAAGGGAGCGACTTTGCGAACTTGGTCGCAAGTGCAAGGTCCTCTGCGGCAGAGGGGGACGCGGTGACCGGTGCCGCGGAGGTCACGACTGGGGCCGGTTTGGGAGCAGGCTTAGCTGTTGTGAAGCCAGCTATAGCCTGTCGAGGGGGTGGAAGGGTGGGGAGTCCTGTCCAGGCGTTGAACGCCGGGGCAGGTGCCGGCACATAGACCGGTTTGGGGGCGGCCGCTGGGCGTTTGCCCTTTGGGGGCTTGCCTTTGGGCTTAGGTTTGGGCTTAGGGGCGGCCGAGCACCCGCGGTAGTTCGCGGGATGCCCAGTCTTCCCACAAAGGACGCAGGCTGGTGGGTCGGGAGAGTCCCTGGTGCGGGTGCACTCCGCGGTGCCATGGTCCCCGAGGCACTTCACGCACCTGGGGCGGGACTGGCAATTGCGCGCCGAGTGCCCGTAGAGTTGGCACCGGTGGCATTGCCGGAGCGTGGATTTGTTGTGTGGGCTCTCGAAGATGAGCTTTGAGAGCCCGCACACCGATCTAATATTGAAAACTTCCTTGCCCTCTTTTGTGAGGTCAAGGATCGCGAGTACCATATTATATGGCTCTCGCGTGTTGCCGCGGTGCATCCGGTGCACCTCGTGAACGGGGAGGCCTTGGGAGCGAAGGTCCTCCAGGATTTCGGAAGTTTCGACTTCCTTGGGGAGTCCGCGGATGACCACGCGGAGACGTTTCTCCTCCTCGAGCGCATAGGTATAATACCCTATGCGGTGCTCCAGGAGGTATCGCGTGAGGGCGCGGTCGTCCTCAGGTGACTTCACGGTCACCCTGATACCGTGGTGAACGTCTCGTGCTTCCACGAGATGGATAGAATTACGCGGGAGGGCCGCATGAATATCCCTCCAGAGATGTTTATCTCTGATTATGAGGGGGGGTGGGGGGCGTTCGCGACGCGGTGTTGGGGCCGTCGGCTCCGCCTGACGCGGCTCCTTGCTGGCCGGCGCAGCATCGGAGCCTGAGGATGATGAGGGGGCCTTGCACCTCCTTTTGTTGGTGTGGACTCGGAAGCCCTCCGAGTCCACATTGGGGTCGACCTCCATGTCGGAGGACGACTCGGACGAGTCCGTGTCGCTCTCCGACACGGATGCCGTTTTTGGGGCGCGCTTTTTTTGGGCCTCGGGGCCCTTCTTCACCGGAGAAGCCGGAGAATTTGGCGAGAACGGGCTCACTAGAGCCGCAAGGGAGTGTGCCGTTCCGTTGAGGACGGAGTCGGCGGGGCGAAGAGACGCGGTGATTTCGGGTCCGCGGGAGGTGGAAGGGACGGCAACGGCAGCGCGTGGTTGCTTGCGGGGCGCGGGCGCGGCGGGTGTTGGCGGCGCGGCGGCTTTCCGGAGCGCGGACGCGAGGGAAGGGGGGGGCGCGGTTATGGCCGGAGTAAGCGGCTCTCGCGGGGGCGCGGGTCGGGGCTGCGTTGCGTCGCAACGCTCCGCGATGTGCTGCTGGAGCACCAAAAGGGTTTGGGGGTCGCTTCCCTGGACGAATTTTATGATTTCGGCCAGGGAGTATGGCGACGGGTGGTCCCTATTCCCGTCCATCCTCGGGTGGGACAGCCCGGGGATGTGCACGAATGTGTTCAAGTCCCTCTGCCGGGGTAGGCAGAGGGGTGTATGCTAGGGTGAGCCCTAAGCTGTGTGTTTATTCCTTCGCCGATCTTATTGTGCGAAGGCCCCTAACTGCTTTGGGGGAAAATCAGCCCCAAAGAATGGAAAGAGGGATGGGAAGGTGGGAAAATGGGCGATATCTGGGCCCGACTAGGAGTCCCCCCAAGGCCGGGTGGTCCAGACCCGTCCGAGTTTGCCTTTCCCTGAAGGGGAACGGCAGGCGCTCGGGGCACGCCTCAGCCAAGTGCGTTATCACCGCTGGGTATCCCTTGGCTGACCACTCGCGTGGATTTACAAGTGGTAAAATCGCCCGTAAGGCGGATCGCAATCAATTGCGAATGTAACTTCGCAACAAATTGTGTCCACCCGTTCGGTAATATAAAGAACAATTTCGCGGCCGCGATGAGGTAGCTGCTATTGTATTACGAATACAATAGGCTAGGCCCGGGCGCGGCGGCTGTCCAATGCGGCGGGTGCGGCGAGGTGCGGCGGGTATCCGACCGATGCGGCGAGGTGCGGAGTGGGGGAGCTCGATAGCGATTCGGGAGCGCAGGCGTGAATACGTCCGTGCGGCGCGGGTGCTGGAGCCGGAGTCTTTTTTTTTGAAGTTTGCGCCACAAATTTCGGTCTTTGACTTTTACCATCCAGCTCCGACCAGCAACCTTGCGCAGTTCATCGCTCCATAGAGCCGGGGGGCGTCCTACACTACGTATGCCGAGACAAGGTCTCCACTCCAGGATACGTTTGCTCCAACGCCCATCAGTCCTGCGACAAATGTGACCGGTGCATTGCCACTTCAGCTTGCATATTTAGCGTGCTATATTGGTTATTTCGGTTTTGGATTTTTTGGATTAGCCCCGCCGTCAGTGTCCACGTCTCCTCAATCCGTAAATTGTAAGTTTATAAAAAAACCTCTTTTTCATGACGAAAAAGATACACATTTTAATTACATAATACCATGCATAATCCTTCTTCTTTACTTTCCTTCTTCTTCTTTATTAAATTTCTATCCATCCAAAGGTTGTCTAGTAGAAATCATTTCCAGCGATAAGCCCGCTCATTGTGCTTTTAATGTTAAAATGTATAACTTAACGTGAATGTAATAAATGCAACATATTGTATTTTATTATTTATTTATTTATTATATAATAAAATATAATATATGAAATAATTGTGGCTGATCTTTAAGGGAAGGCAACCGTCCTCGCCAATATCGTACTGAAAATGCACTATATGTTGTCGCCACTAGCCAAAGATTAGCCCATTTGTCGCCTTGTACTCCCTACAACTATTCTTGTTTCTGGTCGGCCATAGTTTGACAATCATCGTTTTCACAAATTTCAATCAATATAATGAACTATAGAATCATGAAAACCATTCGTAATATCCTTTAAAATCACTCCCCATCCAATCCTTTTAAAGTGAAAAAATGCTGAACCAACAGGAATTTTAATAACAACCGCTCTGTCGGAGTGAAACGTAGACGGGTGGGCAAACAAGACCAAGTTTGCTGACATTAAGAAAACAAAAGTAATTTTATTATTCAGAGGAACTCTCAGTTCATTTTAGTGAAGTAACTGTTTATTGTAACGGCTGACTCAGTGGTTACGCAGTCTAGTACAGACGGTCAACGATGGTAGGGTCTATGTGTTCGTTAATGATATTTTTTAGTGCTGTAGATTGGCAAATAGGCTGACTGCCCACTTTATAGTAAGCAGTTACCGTCGCCTACGAATTTTGCGACACCAGGGGTACCGCTAACACGATGCCGCCTGCATAGGGACTGAAATAAAGCGCTGGGATCTGGAACTTATACCGGAATACAACACAAAATTATTATGGCGGTATATTTAAAGTTCGGAGGATTTGTCATTTAGACGGACATGGTGCCGTACCACCTAGTATGTTATGCCTGAAAGTTTTATTTGTACTCGGAGTATTCAAACAACAGTTGTATTGACATAGTGGCATAATACAAATTTGAAATCAAAAACCACGGGCTTGATAATAAATGATAGATTCCACTATAGTAAAAATATTTTTAAGGTCATTTACAATAACTATTATTTTTAGTAAATTACTCTTAATCACGAAGCTTCTTTGTCACATCCCTAGCAAGAAATGAAATGACGTCACTTGAGCAAAACAATAATAATTATTAATATGATAAAAATGATTTATATCTGTAATACATGTTAGACGCCGACACTACACCGAAAACGACTTTACAACAAAAATTTCGTTATTCGTACTAATGTTTACTTATGCATAAAAACGAAGAGAAAATACCTTTTTTGGATATAAAGTTAGCTTTTGTGATAATTATGTATAGTAAAAATATTCATTATCGAATTTCTATACAAATTGTAACTAATTCTTATACTTTCTAAAACCACGAGATAAGAATGCGGTTTTCCGTTCACACAGTTCCTCCAAAAAAATTAACTGTAGTGCTGAAAGCGTAAATAATACATATGATGATGATGCATTTATTAAAATTTTAGACGTAAAGACATGCAAAGTTTACCGTGAAGTCTATAAAGCATATTTTAATTGCCCTGTTCGGAATCAAGCCATGAGCTACACTGTCACTCGTAGTTAGGTACTGTAAAAAATGTTTCGAAGACGAATATATACCAACGATACAAACTGTTAATAATAGTTGGTATCGATACTAAGTGGCCGGTGCTGAAGCAACACAAGCACGGACTGCGTGTCATGGAAATGAATATGCTGCGATGGATTTGATAACGTGAAAGGACCACGTTAGGAACTCTCACATTCGCGGTAGCCTACATGTCCGTGATATTGCGGATGAATTCCAGGAGTCGTAAAGGGTGATATGCGTACCGATGGACTGACCACCACGGATGCAAAAGATAGTGCGAAGTGGAGAAGAAAAAGTTGGAAAGCGGACCCCAGGCGCCGTAGCGAGAGTTTGAGCTGCAACCGGGATTCAACGCTAAGAAGATAATGATGATAGTATCGATACTAATTTAAAATATTAAATATTTGGTATCAAGGTGCGAAAATTTTCTGAAATTTGCAAGAACCTGGCGTAAACCAAAATCACTACGTTAGTGACTGTTACTTTTGCATTGTTCATTCACGTAAAATACATAGTGGTAAAAATGCTAAACCTATTGAATATCCTGACCTTCTTATTTTACTCTAATTGCACACCATAGTCTGCACGACTAGCACCTAAATCTTCGAAGAAATTATCTCAGAAAATTAGCTCATCTCTAAGTTCTAACAAAAGTAATTCAGATAAGAAATTTTTACTGTGACCAGAACAATCACAACACTATCTTATCATTTCAGAAGATTTAAGCGACTTGATAAGAGATTTAATGTAGACTTTTAAATTGTTTTTCTTTTTTGTAACCTATTTTGATATTATCTATCTGTGCAGAAGCGGAGAAAAAATACTAACCTCTGCGGCCAGGGTCGGCCTATCGTAAAAGGCGACAAAACAACCTACCCTAGCTGCGTGGTAGGGCCTGAAGCCCGTCTGGATGGCGACCACCTTTGGCCTTAAGTATGCCGCCAAAATAACCTTGCGTGACAGCAGCGTGTTCGAGATGCCACTGGCGTTGAAAACACCCATAGGCAACGGTAACTGCTAAATTTAGGGCCGTCAGCCTGTCTACTACAGCAATAAAAAAAATATTAAATTTTTTTAAAAATTATCTTTGCACCATTCATCTTAGAATAATAATTAAAATCAAGCGTTCTTCTAAGTACAAAAGCAAACTTTTTCATGCCGTAAATAATTTTTCGTCTAACTACGATTTAAACTATCAACATTTTATACTTTAAACTTATAGTCTAATTTTGGGTCGAACCGTGTAAAATGAATAGTTATATTAATGATCATTGTACATCAAATGAACACAGATGTAATGAACGTATTTGCTATTGAACAGAAGTTTGGAATAAAAGCTTAGGATTACTTAATAAAAAAACATCGTTAAGCGTTTAGGGTACAAGTGCAATGCATTACGTAGACAAATCTATGTACCAATCAGAGAAGCATATTTTCGTTATATATGCTATGTACGAGTATATATTCATCATGTAGAGGGTAAGCCAAATCTCAAATTCCTGTACACTGGAACTACAGTAATACACATTGAATTATTGGAATTCCTCTCATCAGTGCACAATTAAGTGCATATAATGCAGTAAATCCCACCTTTCAAACTTGATAGGTCTCAAGATTTCGATTTTTTACTATTTTTTTATTGTTGTCGGATAGTAGACAGGCTGAAGCCCACTTACAATTTAGCAGTTACCATCGCCTATGGGTGTTTTTACGCCAGTGGTATCGCGAACACGCTGCTGACCCATAAGGGTACAGGAACTTGAGTCACTAATGCCAATGCCTAATGCTAAAGTTGGTCGCTATCTAGACGCGCTTGGGGCCTTACAACGTAGCTAGGGTGGGTTGTTTTGTTGCCTTTTACGACAGGCCGACCCCGGCCGCAGAGGTCAATATTCTTTTTCCGTCCTTGTACGGACAAACTACTATACTATATTAAGCAGCAAAATAAACAATGAAAAATTGTACAGTGAAATTAAAATTATATAAACTGATTACTTTAAGAATACAATAATTTAAGTGTGTTAAATATGCATAGTGCTCTATTTTACTATGTCGATGTAAGCTGTCTGGTAAGCTTAAAAAAGCTTACCAGATTTTTAAATGCTTAAATTCAATAGAATAAAAATGTAATAAAAGTAAATTAGTGATATACATTGAAATGTAATTCACGCGTCAGTAATATTTCCTTTATTTTAACAATTTCAAATGTAGTGTTGTATTCACAATCAAACATTAACTGAGTAAGAACGTTAAAAATTAGTGGGGATATTGATATTTAGTTGCGGTTCAGATACCAGGTTAAAAAACCTGTTAAAACATTATTATCCTACAACATATTTAAATATTGTATAACCAACAATAAAAACAAGCAAGCATTTTAAACTATTCTCGACTAAAATGTAAAAAGATGAAAGTTAAATGCAATGGCATTAAGATTCCAACTAAATGCGATGAAAATTCTACTTTCATCTGAGAAAAGTTTTACCTTTTGAGCCGTGAAGACTTCTTAGTACTATTACTAGATAGAAATGGCAAATACGCATTCATTTACCATTTAGTAACATTAATAATTAATAAATTGCTTTTATTGCACCAAACATTATAAGGGTGAAACTTAAATATTAGAAACGTTGTGGACTTTAGGCACTGAAATAAAAGTTTAGGCTGCAATCATAATTGTACGATAAGGTGGTAATGAAGAAACGTGTAAAACTGTCTCTCATCATTAGCTTGGCCTTGTTCTAATTATTTGGAGTCGGCACAATACATCTTTTTCTTCCATTTTATTCTATTCTAGCATTCTTAATCCTTTACTTCACAAACCCTTATATCATGCATTACATTTATTCTATCGCTTTTCGATCTACCCTTTTTACCTATCTACATTCATATTCAACATTTTTCATTGCCAGAAGATATACAATTGAAATAAAAAAAAATAAACATCTTTCTAACTGGTCAAACAAATAAACAAAATTACTTGACAGAATTAAATATGATAAAAAATCACAATCCACACCAAGCTTGTATGGAAAATGAACGAATTAGTATAGTATATTAACGAAAAGAAATAGTATAACATACAAAATAGACATTAATTAGTTAATCAAAGCATAGATTTAAAGAAGTAAATTTAATTTTGCTCAATTAGATAATAAAGCCTACGTTATTTACTAGTACAAGAGCTTTTAATTGTCAAAAATGTTTATTAAATACAAACCAATTTACACATCATTAGTATAGAAATAATTTTCTTGAAAAGCGTACGTGTTGTTCCAAATTAGTTGAGTAGTACATCCAATTATGGTGTTCAGGGGAATAAGGAGGCGGAAAGAGAAGTAATCCCGGGACTAAACAGCGGAACCAATTCCGAGCTCATCCGTGTTTGTCAAAGTGCTTGGTACAAGGTTTTACTATTGGTTCTTATTTGTGTGAACCAATTTTTCATTCTATGCAATAAAATACGGCAATTGATTTCGATGCTATAAAATTACGAATAAAGTTCGTATATCAAATAAAACTTAAAAAGAATTAAAAGAAAACAATATACGTGAGCGTAATGAGGTTACCCAAGTTATTGATGTGGCTTCTTAAATAAGCAAGCTGGAGTAACAGTGGGCTAGTCATATAAGCTGGAGAACTAATAAATCGTTGTAGTACTGTTCTAGAACTAGAACACGTCTTGGCAAAGGTAGTGTAGGACGCCCCCCGGCAAGATGCGGCGATTACCTGCGAAAAGCGACTGGCTGACAATAAATACAGCAAGCTAAAAATCCTTGGAAAGACCTATGTTCAGTAGTGGACTTCAGTAGGCTTATATAATGATGAATATGCAACTATTTTATATTTTATGAACACTTCATTATATTTGTAATTTCAAATGAGTTACCAAAAGGTAGATCATTTTCAAGAAAAAAAAAACTTTATTATATTTTACTAAATGAGAATAATATTAAAATTTAATATAACATTTGAGTATTGTTATTGCTGAGTAGCAATTCAATTGAACAAAATATTGTGTATTACATTTTAATGTTCCTTAATGTGATAATTTAAGTGTTTTTGATTTTTAAATCGGTTACACTCAAATTTTAAACTTTGTGATTACTGGTTGTACGTCGACACCGTCCTATTACTAGTTTTCTTGACCAAAAAAAAAGTTTGTGTGCGCAATCCACACACGGCAGAAATAAATCTTCAGAAAATTAGGTAATACGTAAGTAAAACCACACAACACACAAAATACGAAATAATACGAAAGCCCGAACAAAGAGGGGACCAAGATTATAGGAAACACTGTATACTTGTATTATGTCTCATTCTCTCACAGGGTAGTTCTATTTATGAATATGCTTGTCTCTTCTTTGTGTTGCTTTTTCAGTACGGTGCTAAAGAATTTTCACTTCAAAAACTGGAAGTGGCTCCTTTATTTTTTATCATAACGACCGCCATATGAACCCATAACATCTAAATAGTATCATATTTTTTGAAGTGTATCGAGATCCAGTAGTATATTCGGCCAAGTAATGCAAGGGAAGCCAGTCACCCGCCGCGTCTCTTTGAAACTAAAAACCGGAAATTGCGTCGCGTCGCGTTGTCTTCCAATGCCTAGACTAGAACGTCTTCATTAGTGGCATAAATTAAAATGCTTTAAAGATAAGGCTCCACAATATTGCAGGGACGGTATTACGAAGGAAAACTCTTGTTTCGAGTCATAATTTTTCATGAGGGTGTTCTTTGTTCTTATTATTTTTTAATCTTATCATTTTGGATAGAGGATGACGCTTTTATTAGTTTTACCTGTATTTGAGTAACGGAATCTAAGATTACAATTTTAATTAGTTCAAAACAGTTTATAGGATCTTGTATACTTATCGAGGATTGAAGATGATATAATAATTTTATATGGTTGTTTTTGTAGGGTACAGCACCAAGTTCACCAAGATAATAAAAAGTAAACACTAACTAATTTATAAATATAAATAAGATATAAAATAAATAAAATAAAATAAGCCTTTATTGCTGTTTTTTCTTTTTAACAATAGTATATTAATTTTTTTTTTATTATAAATATAATCTAGTTTTTCTCGACAATTGGTTACATTTCTTCTACAACAGCTTGTTTTTCGACAAAGGCCTCCTCTAAGGCTTTCCAATTTGTCCGATTTTTTGCAATACGTAGCCATTCTGGGCCAGCTATCTTCTTAAAATCATCTTCCCAACGATTAAATTGCCTTCCTCTACTTCTTTACTTTCTCTTGGGTACCATTCGGTAATAATTTTAGTCCATTTTTCAATATTCTTCTCCCTTAACATATGCCCAGTCCAACGCCATTTTAATTTTCTACAAATTGTTTGTACTTTTTCAAACTTGGTTTTTCCTTTTATGCGTTTTAAGTTTATTCTATCTCTTCAACTCACTCCCAATATACTTCTTTCCATTCCATTCTGACATACATTTAATATATATAGGGATAATTATATATATATATATATATATATATATATATATATATATATATATATATATATATATATATATATATATATATAGGGATAATTCACGCAGCGCTATTTTGTCCCAAAGTAACCAGCCTAGCTTGTGTTGTGGATACTATTGTAAATAAATACATGACTATGACCCAATCTGTAGCGATACGGATGTCATCATAGGTTGCGAATAACATATCTATATTATTCGATAAAGTATCAGATTTATTGAGAACACGAAAACATGGTGAGTGGCATCAACTCAAAAACGCTGTCTACTAACGAATGATAATTTGTAGAAAATCGAACCCTAGGCTTTCAAGCGAGAGATTAAAATTGAACAATAATATTAAATGACGATAATTTATTTGGATTTTTTTAAATAGAGTCCAAACATAAAATCACAGTATTGCTCTCTCCCTGTCTTCACTAGTTTCGTTTTACAAGCCAAATGCCCTAGGCCAGTGTCTTCATTTATTAATACAGGGGCGACCGGCACCCCAGTCTTGTAATCACGACAATGCCTCGGGGCTATCGATTTCCTTCCCGAGATTGAAATGGAAAACAAAGATATTGCCTATTCTTATCATTTCACTCGTTACACCCACTTCCTTTGCTTACAGATTTATTGGATGGGTACTTGAAGAGGTAATAAAAATGGAAATAAATACTAAATAAAGTATAATTCTGTTTTCTGAGAGATGTAAAGAAGATTTTTCAAGAAAAATTTAGAATTGATATTAAAAGTTTAAATCTATATATATATATATATATATATATATATATATATATATATATATATATATATATATATATATATATATATATATATATATTTTTTTTTTTTTTTTTTAAATGCTGTAGGACAGCGGACAGGCTAACGGCCCGCGTAGAATTTAGCAGTTACCATCGCCTATGGATGTTTGCAATACCAGTGGCATCGCGAATACGCTGCTGTCCCATAAAGGTACAGGAACTTGGGTCACTAATGCCGGAACACAACACAAGGTTAGTATGGCGGCATACTTAAGACCAAAGGTGGTCGCCATCCAGACGGGCAAATATATATATGTGTTATATTATAATTGCTGTTCGTTGTCTCGCTAAAACTTGAGAATGGCGAAGTATTTGTGGAAGTTCAGGAAGTTTTTTTGGTTGTAACAAACCCAAACAGCTTTCTGAAATTCTCGGTCTTGTTTGTTTCTGCGCGTCAAAAAGCATTCTAGGCACCCAGCGCGCTGATAATTTTTTTATACCCAAATACACAACCAGTGTATAATATTATGGACACTTCCTATATAAATCTTCATTTCTTTCGCTAAAACACATACAGTAACAAGACGATCCGCCAAGACAACGTTTTCAACTTTTTTAATTATTTATTCAGTCACTATCGATGTAGGGCGTCCCGTGCGGGGGTCGTCGTTAATGGAAGTTCTTCCTCGCTTGAACTCAGCACACCAACACGCAACCGTAGAATATGGAAAAGCATGAACCCCTAATGTTGCTCTCAAGTCTTGATTTGACCAAATCCGTAGTAACATTTTTCAAACAGAGATATTGTACCTATTACCGCGCGAACTTCAATTTTATCCATTTTTAAGAATAAGTTTTGAGACGACGCTAACAAATGACTTCTATTTTTTTTTAAAGAGAATTGATTCTTTTTTATTATTATTATATTTAATGTCTGTGCTATGCTTGCCAATATTTTATTTTTTTCTTTCCAAGGAGAATGTATCGCATTATCACTATTTATTATTCAATAAATTATATTAGCAAAACAACTTCCAAAAAAAAATTGGTTTATTGAATAAAATTTACATTATTAATACATTTTAATATCACAACTTCAGCCTTGAACACAGTAAAATGTATCGAGAATTTCATTAAGTTGAGAGTAAATGAAATGAAAGCGAATTTTACACTTGGAAAAATTTCAAAAGAACCATTTTGAAATACTCAATATTGTGTTAAAAAGGGAGACCGCATTATAAAATTGTGTTTTTGCAAAACCACTGTGTATTCCCTGTCAGGAATATTTTATATATTTTTTCTTTGTGTTTTCAGTTGGAAATTGAATTTAATTATTATATAATTTTACCATTGAACCTCAGATTTGTTTTAACTCTGAGTGAAAGTGCAATTCCTTCAATTGATATAATCATCATTTGAGCAAAAATTCCGTTTGATTTTAAGACATGTGCAGCAGAACCGGCAATTTAATTTTCTACTTTTTTATGCAATTCGTACTGAGCCTAGTTGGTAGATGATAACGATTCTTATAACATTTAAATGTGTTCAGAAATTCCAATGTTAAAATAAGTGCATGGCAGTAGTCAAGTTTGATAAGCAGATAAAGAAGTAAGACGAAGATCTATTATACAAAGAAGAGTGTTAGTCCACAGTTTTGGATTGTTTATTTGTTTTCTGTACAATCAACAAAATAACACACGTACGTTAAATTATTTGCGTATAACAATGAATAATAGACATAAAATTAAAAAACAATTCCTAACTCCACAGTATCGCTGTTGGTACTTGAGAGAATTTCGGTTATTTTCCTGTTATAATCCTCGTAGTTCGGATGCAAGCCGCTCGAGCGTATACAACCGTCGGACTCAACGTAGCCGAGTTTTAATAATAATGAACAACTTGTATTTAAACTGGTAATAAATATTTAAATGCAACATAAGTTACAACAGCAATTAAATTTAAATGTATACTCGTATAATCGTGTATAAGTAGTATATCAGTTTTTTGGTGTCCATAAGACGCTCCATAAGACCACAGACGCTCTGTTGCTTTTTTAAAGACTAGATTTCTTTAGGACTAGCACTGTGTAAATTCTCCTTGTATATTATTAATGTAATAATCATACGAACGTGGTTAGTTCTAATTAGATACTGATGAATAAACTTATTCGAAAGGGTTTGCTGCATTTTTTAACATAAATGGCTTACAAGAGTACAATAAGTACAATACTAAAGAAAATTTGTTGATTGTTGTACCGTTTAATGTTAATATAAAAGAAAGAAGAAAGAATATAAATATTTTTTTTTATTTAAAGAGAAAAAATTGCAGTAAAACAAGTTTAAATACCCATTTGAACTTTTTATAAGGATATCATATTTAAAATTATATTAAATTTATATTATATTTTAATTTTTTCATAAGGATCAAGTGATTCGTTTGGTTGATTTTTGTATTGAGCAGTCTTAACACTAGAAGACGCAGTGTTTTATCTCAGCTGGTATTTTACAAGGAAGTTGGTCCAGTAGAACCGATATAACAAATTGCATTTGCTATCTTAACCCAAAAAAATTATCACAGAATGTCAAAAATATTAATGAAACAGTTTTACAACGAAAATTATCTATCACGATGATAAAGAGGACTTCAAATTTTATATAAATGTTACGCAAAGTGAACAAAGTTTACTCAATGTTAATTTTATCTCAACATAAAATTATTTAGTCACTCATAAACAGGGAAATGTTGTATAAGTCCAGAAACTTTCACGTTTAAATTATTCATGGCCGTCATTTTGAAGGCAGATTTAGAAAGCATTTCCATTTTATTTTAATAAAATAATAAGTTAACAAAACAAGTCCAGCAGTGGAGGTTTCTTAATTTCTCGCTTGAATCATATTGTTTTTGATCCATTTAACTGAATACACCAAGAGGATGATATTTCGTACTCAGAGTTCTAGCTCACAAATAGCAGAGATAGTTTCGGTTAATTAGGGTTTGTATTAGTTATCAAGAACCCTAAAATATAGAAAAGCTAATGTCATGAACAAAATTTCTAATATCTCGTCAAAAATTTGCGAGAATGTTGTGTCCAGGGGAGTTAGCTATATGTTTTTGACTTAACAAGATCGACTGTCACTAAGAGAAAAGATGTATGAATTTGACAACGGGTCTTATTTAATGGCTGTCAAAATATTCGCGTCACTTTCTTATAAAAAAAAAGAAGTAAAGTTTTTAGGAGAAGTGTGGCGACAGTATGAGTTAGAAAATAATAGGAATATAAGGCTAAACGCTCTTGGATGCTGCTCGATAGCCCTCAAAGTGGAATGGATGAAGAATTATAAACGTTATAATGAAAACTAACAGTTGCTCTGTAAGATAGTCTCTGTAAGATAGTGTATGCTGAATAATAGCAGTCCCTGTCACAAGAATTTTATTCACAGTATGCAAAAGTACATATCCGAGGACGTCTAATAGAACCCACATGTGTTTGAACTTTTTTATTTAATAACATGAATCAATGGACTTATGACTCCTGTTTGGCTGAGGCCTCTCTCCAAAGAGAACGAATAGTAAACTGAGCAATGCTTCTCTAAGCTGGATCGATGGGTTCATTCATGAGTGATATTGGTATTCTGGATTTGTCTAATATTTTTTCTTCACCCGCCGATATGCGGAACTTCTACTAAAATAATAAATACATCGTTTGACATTTAGATTGCGCAACAAGTGTTATATATATACTACTTGGTTACATTATAATTAATGAATTTTATTTAAATTTAGAATAATTGAAGATCTAAAAAGTTTTATTCGATTTCAACTTGAAGCGATAGTTTTTAATATAAAATCGCCAACGGTACAAGAATAGTTGTGAAGAAAGGATTATAAGTATTCTTCATAACAAAAAGAAAACACAAACTGGTACACGGCAAACTTGCATCCCAGCGATCTCCGGTTGAGGCTTATCCCTATATTAGCATACGGGAACTTGTAACAAAACTCCAGAACCGTCACGTGTTAGTGGTTTGGAAAAGTATGAAAAATAGATTTACGAAAACAATGTGGTTTTTGTATTCTTTTTTACATTTGTTACTACTACTGTTTACTTATTTGATGGAATATTTGCTAAATTCAATTACATGTACGAATCCCATTAACATTTTAAATATACTTCAAATTGAGTTCCAAATTACGTTAATAATTTTAGCATGTAAAGGTGCAGTTATATGATTTTAAGTCGATGTGTCCAAAGGATTTCACATTCAGTTTATAGTAGTATTTTACATGTGAGATATAATCCTAACCTGAGCAAATACTTATTTCTTTAATCTATACACATAACCGCTTTTTACTAAGTACATTTGGATGTATACACGGTACATATACCAAAACAAATTTTTTTACAATTTTTGTCTGTCTGCCTGTCTGTTTGTTTCGGCTAATCTCTGAAATGGCTGGACCGATTTTAATAGGACTTTTACTGGCAGATAGCTGATATATTAAGGAGTAATTTAGGTTACTATTATTTTAGAGAAAAAAAAATAGAATCTCACGAGAATTTTTTTTTCTGATATTCGACCGACGAAGCGGGCGGGAATGACTAGTTGTACTATTATAATGACTGGAGTACTCAATTTGCTGCTGTCAGGGATTAATGAAAAGCCACTATTGATCAGAATAGTTCTTCATTCCAGGGCTTGAAACGAACCTCTGTTGTCGCCCCGTATTCTTGTCACCCCTACAAAAACTAAATTTACTCTTCGCACAACAAAATAAAATATCAAAAAGAAAAGAAAGAAATACTTTATTTGTAGAAAGCGTGAAGTCTGATTATCATAAGAAGGCAACAACGACAAAGACGACAAGAGACCTAACAATACTAAACGTACTTTGGGTATTGATGTGAAAGTTTAGGAAACAGCAGAGCTGAAATATTTGGAGATAAAGAATATATTGTACCTATGGGCTCACTACCAGGAATGCTGAAGACCGTGCGAAGTGGAGAAGAAAAAGTCGGAAAGCGGACCCCGGGCGCCGGGATTTAACGCAAATATGATGATTATGAATATATTGTAGGTTTATGTGATCTGTAATATAATAATATTATAGAAATATGTTAAAATCCAGAATTTAATTCACGATTTTCAGATGAGAGAAGATCTAGTATCTTCTTAGTAAAAGTCGCTTTTAGAGTGACCGTACGTATATAATTATAACTTGGAATATTAGATCTTCTAGATCAGGGATGTCGTCAATCTATTTTGTGAATCTTTTCATGTTGAACATTTCCTAGACACATAATTCTTCCGTTTAAATGAAACTAGACTCCTTTTGTTCCAATCCCCACTGTAGTACATTAATACAAGCAAAATAGTAGCTGCAAGTGTCATTTTATGTCACCGGAAGTTGTTAGAGGGCGCCACAAACGTAAGTTCCGGTGTGTGACGTCGTAATAGCTTGCGGATTGAGCTTATAAGCCATTTAAACGACGCACTTTGTTAAGAAAATTGTAGTAGTATGCTAGTTGGTAAGACTCGTGTCTAGATGGAAACCACCTCTAGTTTATTAGTATTCTGCCATAATAACCTTGTGTTGTGTTCCGGCATTAGTGACCTACCTAGGTTTCAGTACCTGTATTTTTTTTATTGCTTAGGACAGCAGACAGGCTGACAGCCCGCTTAGAATTTAGCAGTTACCGTTGCCTATAGGTGTTTGCAACGCCAGTGGCATCGCGAACACGCTGCTGTACCATAAGGGTACAGGAACTTGGGTCACTAATGCCGGAACACAACACAAGGTTATTATGGCGGCATACTTAAGACCAAAGGTGGTCGCTTGAGGCCCTACCACGTAGCTAGGGTGGGTTGTTTTGTCGCCTTTTACGACAGGCCGACCCCGGCCACAGAGGTTAGTAATCTTTCTCCGCCCCTGCACGGATATAAATGTATATGGACAGCAGCATTTTCCTGGTACCCTAAGATCACAAACAACTATAAGCGACGGAAACTGATTATTGTTAAGTGGGCCGTCAGCCGTCAGCTGTTTGTCAGCAAACAGATAGTAGAGATTGTAAGGTACAATACACGTCCATGTTGGCGTGACGTTACCAAAGCTCTACATTGGCCCATCTTGACTTGGTGGACCAATCCTGGTTATCAGTGGTCCTCAGTGTCTTGTGTTGGCCTATCTATGGCTTAGTGATCTCGCGACCTTAGTTACCCATCTCCCAAGTCCGAAGAGCGTACTATTAAGTCTCTGGGGGTCGGTAGCCAAATACCACGGTTATTTGTATCATAATCTTTTTGCAATAATAACGTTTAACCAGCTTTTTATTAAAGTAAAGTCACATTGAAAAAATTACTGCAGCGCATGAAATATCATTTACAGTTTTAGCTTAACTCGAGCTTTTAGCGTAATTAGAAAATTAAATGATGCAAATTTTTATACAGCTTTAGCGGTAGATCCAGGTTCTTGCGTTCACGTTAATCTTGGTTACGACCAGATAAATTAACGATGCTGTTATTTTGAGCATTTACAAGAATTGACTCTTGTTAGCCGCTTGAGCTTATATCATGTGCCTGTATTGAGTCATCAGCTCCTGATATGTGCATATTAGGCTGATCCCCATCTAAGTTTTAATACCGTTTGTATCCTTTAATATATTTTCTAATTTTTGACAATGCACGCATTTTAAACTGTACCCTTCGGTAACACTTATTATTTGTAACAATATAAATAACATGAGAAGTAAAATATACTTACTGAACACTTATTAGCACAATAATTGAAAGTAACATTTGCGAATGTAATCTGCTCAAATTATTAATAAATTATAGTTTAAAAACACGCTTTTATAGTTACGTAACTATAAAAGCGTGTTTTTAACGCTTCACGTAAATAAAAAGTAAAAAATAATTCTTAACATAAAAATTAAATTACTTAAGAGAAAATTAATGTCACTGTTTTAAAAGAGTGGGGTGCTCAATATCAATTGTTATAATTTTTATTTTACTAGTTTCATTGACATCAACAGTGACATTAATTTTCTCTTAGTAATTTAATTGTTAAGAATTATTTTTTACTTTTTAGTTCGATTAACTAAAACGCGTATTTTTTTTTCAACTATAATTCATTTATTGTCTGTCAATTCCCAGTCGGTAAATGTTTTTTTATTAATTTAACGCCATTTTCCGGCAGTTTTATTAATTAAAGGTCACCTTCCATCAGAAAGGAAAAGAAAGCATTAATCCTAATGATCCCGATAAAGACTATAGAACAAAATTATTAAATTTGTGTATTGTCATCAGGTCTTGACAAGGGTGCAAAATTTTGAATTTTTTTTATCGTTCAAAGTGGGTAAAAATCGTGTCCGAAAATTCCGTTACATAGATACATACATACAGGTCAAGTGAACAGAAGCGTGGTAAAAAGAAACAACTCTGCGATCCGGAAAAAAATAATGATATTCAAATGGACAGCCAGCGAGACAAGTTTCTTTTTGTAGAGTTAAGTTTGGTGCACTTGTACAAAGCATTAAATAGTAAATTATACAATAAAAACTAATTAGAAATTAATAAATGATATTATAACATAATAAATAATGAACAATGAATTTATAAAAATGCGTTGCGTACAAATAGATGTAGTCTATTCGTTTGTTTTTTATGTCGTTTTATCGTAAAAACTGGTAGCGTAGGCTACCAGTTTTTACGATAGGTAAAAAGCTAGTTTAGGTTATCACTAAATTAAATAAGACTTTTAAAAACCTAAATTTTAATGGATATATTTTATCGATACATCAGGTCAAATAATTATGGATATTATAAACAATTTATCTTGCGTGGGGATCAAACCTGTGAGTCTGTAAAACCGTTTAAGGCCTCAACGGAATCAGTTGTGTTATTGAAAATAATAACTAGTAAAAAATTACGCTTAATGACGAAGGAGCCCGAGGCATCCCAGATTAATTCATCATTAATCCAGAATCTCATGACTGTGTGGCACCCGGATATTTCAGTTGATGTGAGTAAGGATACGCTAAGTGATAAGCGATAAGGTAGATAGAAAAGGAATCCTACCCTTTTTTTTTGGTCTCGGGGAAAAACCTCTCTTGACGGGTTCTCCCGGCCCGGGGGGACCGTTGGATATGTGGAACTCCGGGAAAGATGTTCGATCATCCGACTACCCACTAAAAAACCCCGCTGTTCTTCTATCGCCTACGCCCGGGCCCACGGATATATGGCCTGCCGATCTCGTGGCCCGGGCCGGCGCCGGCCCGCCCTTTGTCTTTAGGCGGGCCCCTTCTAAATTGTTGGCGCCAGGGGTCAGGATTTCGTCCCCCGGCGCTCTTCTGAATCAACAGTTGAGGGGGGCCGCAGAACAGCATGCGGCCCTCTCCCTCGCGGCAATAGTGCGGGCGGTGGGTACTCCCCCGTGGGGCCGCCCGCGGCCGCTTTTTACGGCGGCCGGAGGTCATTACTTGCCCTCCGGCGCCGCCGGCGTGGCCTGCGTTGGCGGGAGGGGAGTGTGGTGGTCGACTCCCGCTCCCGCTCCGCCGCCTCCTTTGCGGACATGACTGCCTCGCAGAAGGAGGCGACAGCCGTCCATCCAGGATCGCCCCCGACCATGGACAGAACCAGGGTCGGGAGCGATGGGTCCGCGCCGATTTGGGCGACGAGGGCGTGGCGCTCTTCGCGCTACGCAGGGCACACGGCGACAGTGCGATCCACTGTGTCCTCCTCGTCGCCCGCGCCACAGTGGTGGCACCCCGACGTCATCTCCCGCCCTATGCGACACAGGTACATCCCGAAGCAACCATGCCCCGAGAGGACCTGTGTCAGGCAGAAGGTCAGGGCGCCGTGGCGCCTTTTCAGTCATTCGTCTAGGACAGGCCTCACCGCTTCGATAGTGGCGAGGCCCGCGCTGGGGTGCGCGAGGCGCTCCTTCCACTCCACCATGAGCACTTCGTCACGCAGCTCCGCCTGCTTTACCTCCACTTCGCGAGGCGCGGGGCGAGAGCCACGCTCGGCCGCATCCCGGCGCCACTGGTATAATAGCGCCAGGACCCGGGCCTCGAGGTCCCATGGTGGGGATCCGGCCAGCAGGGAGGCCGCTTCGAAGGACACCGTGCGGTATCCTCTTATCGCCCTGACGGCCAGGACGCGCTGCGGCCTGCGAAGCAGCGCCATCGTTTTGGCCGTCAGTCGATCTGCCCAGATCGGGGCCCCGTAAAGGGCCATCGACCGCACGGTTCCCTCAAAGAAAGAAATCCTACCCACCTTAGTGGTCGTAATAAATTGTAGGTACTTTACTAAGTTATGATGCGAATATTATAATATTACCTATAATTATATTTTAATTTTTTTAATTATAAAAATATTAAGAATTGTAATTACGTTAAGATGTGAATGTGACAACCAAGACAAACCCTGACAGGTTTATTGGGTGTAGTTGTTGTTTTGTAATAAATAAATTAAAAACATAAGGTAGTGGCGATAAAACCCCTACTCATGTCCACCCATCCAGTTTGGAGTTGTCTGGGGTCTCACATCCAGTTTTTATTTCAGATATTTTCCATTGCATATATAATATCCACGTATACACAAGCCGACCCTCGGTACAGAGTGACAACATCAAAACAGGGGCAATCCCAGAATTGATGAATCACCGTCCCCTTAATATACTCCCGAAGGCGGATTGTTTGCATTGCCACCCGATATACCAACTTAATGCAGTAATTGTGCGCGCTAAAATTTAGCTATTTAATACAGTAGGGTTTGTTTGAACAGTTGGATATGTGTGCGAAGGATTGGATGAAGAGTTGATTGGTTTTACTTTGAATAAACCCCATTTAATGGTAAATTTTTGTAATATTTTTGTATTTCAAATAAACTAAATTTTTGTATTTCACGTTTTCCTTAAAGACGGAAAATATGTTGCTGTAATATTATAATTTTGACATTCACTGCAATTTTAACACTTTTAATTTTAAAACACTTTGGGGTCCAAGTCAACCTCACCTGCAAGTCGGTACACCCTGCTGAATAACGGACGAGGCTCTGAAGACGGCTTTCCTTTTGGGGTTTGGGGGGTCAAACGGTAGTCGCCCCCGTAAAAGCCAAAATCAGCCAAATCAAATGGAAAGACTAAGATTACGGGATCGTCTAAGGGCGCTGCCGCATAACAGCGTGTAAGAGCTTCGCCCGGCTCTTGCGAGAAATGGACAAAGGCTACCGTGTCATGGGCGGGCACGGCTAATGATGTTAGCCGAAACTCACGCAGCCCAAACATCTTGAAAGATCCACTTCGCAACATGGAATATAGGCACGCTAACTGGACGCGCGAGAAAGTTGGCTGATGTGCTATCCAGGTAGAGGATGGCCATGGTGTTCCGGCAGGAGGCTCAGTGGAAGGCCAGTGCATCCCGGTTCATTGGGAATGGCTACAAGCTAATCTACAGAGGTACAATTTATCCGTGCAGGGGCGGAGAAAGAATACTAACCTCTGTGGCCGGGGTCGGCCTGTCGTAAAAGGCGACAAAACAACCCACCCTAGCTACGTGGTAGGGCCTCAAGCCCGTCTGGATGGCGACCACCTTTGGTCTTAAGTATGCCGCCATAATAACCTTGTGTTGTGTTCCGGCATTAGTGACCCAAGTTCCTGTACCCTTATGGGACAGCAGCGTGTTCGCGATGCCACTGGCGTTGCAAACACCTATAGGCGACGGTAACTGCTAAATTCTAAGCGGGCTGTCAGCCTGTCTGCTGTCCTACGCAATAAAAAAAAAAAAAAAAAAAAAAGGTGCACCTGGTGGGGAAACGTCATAGCGACCTGCTTATGGTTGTTAGGGTGCTTATCGATGGGGCAGTTACCCACTTGAGAAGTGCCTACGCGTTACAGGTCGGTTGTGACGACGCCGATAAAATAGCGTTTTGGAATATACTCGGAGAAGTGCTCCGTGGAATCCCATTATCACAGGGGATCGTTTTGGAGGGTGATCTGAACGGTCATGTGGGTCAGGGATGTGGGAAATATTAGTATGTTCACGGTGGATTTGGGTACAGTAGCCGCAACGCGGAAGGGGAGGACATTATCAATATGTGTGCGGCTGCCGACTTTGCTATCGTGAACACATATTTCAAAAAGAGACCCAAGCATCTTATCACCAACAAGAGCGGGAGGTATGCCATCCAAATAGACTTCCTACTCACTAAGAGACACCACATCAGCAAAGTGATCAACTGCAAGGTCATACTCGGTGAGAGTCTCACTGCACAACATCGTCTTCTTGTCATGGACCTCTGCGCTAAGCCTAAAGAGACGCATGCCGAGCGCTTTCAGCGCCGAATCAGGTGGTAGCTGCTTAATGAAGTCAAGTCTTAGGAGTTCGCCTTAGCCGTCAGTGACAAGTGTGTCGGTGGTATAGGCGAACCAGTTCAGGCTTACTGGGACAAGATTCAGGCGGCTATGCTTGAGTCGGTGAAGGAGGTGATTGGGATGTCTAAGTGTGGTCGCAAGTGTGACAAGGAGACATGGTGGTGGAACAACATAGTCCACAGGGAGACTAGAGCGAAGCCCTTTTTAAGAAGTGGCAAGCGTCCAGATCTCCTGAAGATCGCGACACATGCTGGGTGGCAAAGTGCGCCACGAAAAGACCTGTTGCCAGAGCCAGACGAAACCACTTACAACCTTTTTACGATAAGTAGGATTCGTCTGACACAAGCAGGTACTGCGAGTCATGGAAATGAATATGCTGCTGTGGATGTGTGGAGTAACGCGGAAGGACTGCGTTAGGAACTCTCGCATTCGCGGCAGCCTTCATGTCCGTGACATTGCGGATAAATTGCAGGAGTGTCACCTTCCTGGTATGGCCACGTTTTACTGCACCGGCTACTTACACGCAGAGTGCACGGTAGTTTTTTTATTGCTGTAGGACGGCAGACAGGCTGACGGCCCCTTTAGAATTTAGCAGTTACCTTCGCCTGGGTGTTTGCAGCGCCAGTGACATCGCAAATACGCTGCTGCCCCATAAGGATACAGGAAATGGGGTCATTAATGCTGGAACAGAACACAAAGTTAAGGTGTTCGCCATGTAGACGGGCTTGGGGCCCTACCACGTAAAAAGTAGTAGTTTAAGCTAACCTTAAAAACCATGTTGTTTATTTTGGTTCTAGATCTTACGAATCTCCTAATGTATTTTACTAACTATGATTTTACTGACTTAGAAATCTAATTTATCTCATGGCATATAATATATAATAAGGCCACTTATTTGAAAGGACCCACAGAAGTGAGCCGGCGCTATTCGGGGTCGCAGCCAGACTAGTTTGTCGCGCTCCACCCCTCGGCCGTCAAGTCGTATGAAGGAACACTCGGGTGATTTCAGTATACCGGCGACGTGCCCCCTCCAGACCAGAGTATGGTGCTTTGCACGGGGAGTTTCATTCCTACCCATTCCCACTCAGCTTGATGCGTAGTGCATTTCCATCTTAAAAGTATAGATAGTTCCATTCCCCTTTTAAGAGTTTAATCCCAGCTTTCTAAGAATCTGTTGATGAATGTATTGACATTAAAACTCAAAGCTAATAATAAAAATGACAACATCCAAAAACTCTTTTAATTGTGACTAATTGAGATGATGTATAATTTTTTCATTAGTTAATTTACTAAATTCGTAGGGTGCATTCCAATTACGAAAATAGCCGTGTAGGAAGTAGGTTAGTTAGCGTTTAATTCATTTAGCGATTGCGAGCCAGACAGCCTGCGGGTAGGTTGCAAATTGCACCCGCCAATATGACATGGGATGGAATTGAATATTATCTTAATCTGGATTTAGGTTTTATAAGCGCTTTATCTGCTTTTGTCGTATCTATTATATTATTAATAAGAAATATTGATTTCAACTTAAATTTATAAAATGTTAAATTTTAGTTATTAACATTTTAGTTCCCTTCTTTCAGGGGCGGGGTAAGAATAGGTACTAACCCGTGCGATAAAACAAGTCTAGCTACATTGTAGGGCCCCAAGCCCGTCTAGATGGCAACCAACCTTCGTCTATAATTGCGCCGCCATAATAATCTTGTGTTTTGTTCCAGCATTAGCGACCTAAGTTCTTGTACTCCTAAGCGGACAACAGCGTGTTTTCAGTGGCTTTAGCGTCGCAAACATCCATAGGCAACGGCAACTGCTTACTATAAAGCGGGCCGTTAACCTGTCTGCTGTTTCTCAGAAAAAAATCTAGTTTATGTATACTATGTATTTATTTAAAAAAAAAAAACAATTATATCTAAGTAAATCAAGTTTAATGAGGAACTATATCTGAAACATTTTGTTCATATGTCGTTTGCAGTGCGACTAAGAAGAATAAATCGAAGAATAATATTTCATTATAGTTTATATAAAAGACATATATATTTTTTATATGAAGCAAAAATATATATTTAGGTTCTTTTAACGTTACAGGATTTATAATAAACTCTACTGTCAGGTGTGAAACGTCTTTTTCCGCATGAATGGGAATAGAAAAATTGATATCGCTTCAAACGTGAACTCAGTTAACTAGTATCCATAACACAAACGCTTTTCCACTTACTTTGGGACTAAATAGCGCAGTGTGGACTGTTTCAGTGTATTTATTTTTTAATTACGCAAGCGAGGTTCTTGAGTATGACCATGTATTATTATAATACTGACTAAAAGTATATATACACGTATCGGAGGTTTTTTTGGACTTCCTTAAACTTGCTGAAAAGGTTTCGAGGATTTGTGTATTGGAATTGTTAAGAATAAGGTTGATGTACGGTACATATTAACTTAAGTTAACGTCCGTGGCAAATAATATAAAAATATAGATAGATAATAATAACATAAAAATTTTGTTACGTTTTTAATTAAACAATTTTGACATTAAAATGTTAGAAAATTGAAAATATACTATATAATTACTTTATAAAACAAATAATATGTTTTACTTATATATCTTATATATAAAATTCTTGTGTCACAATGTTCGTTCCCGTACTCCTCCGAAACGGCTTGACCGATTCTCATGAAATTTTGTGAGCATATTGAGTAGGTCTGAGAATCGGCCAACATCTATTTTTCATACCCCTTAGTGATAAGGTCACTATTCCACGCGGACGGAGTCGCGGGCACAGCTAGTTTATATGTAAATACGTGACATATAATAGTTTGATGGAAACTGTCAACTTTCTCTTATATAACTAAAATAGTCACACAAGTGTTATCCGTTTAGTATTCTTGAGACAAAGTAAAACTATAACTTTAGTAACTGAATCGCAAAAAAGCATAAATTCAGAAGAAATTAATTAGAAACTAAAAATTAATTAGTAAAATAGACATTAAAAAAACTGGAATTTAAATTTATTGTAATATATAGAATATTTCTCAATTTCGGCCAAAGCTTTAATTAATTTTAAAATAATTATAAAATATTCATTATATAAAATAAATAGTAAACTCGGGCTGCAATTATATATGAAATATATTAATTATAATGTTTATAATTAATAAGTAAATTATGATACAAAAAACCACTTGACTAATAATTGTTCATCGTTTAGTTTTAGTAGAATAATATTGTTCATGACAAAAATATATAAACACATTTTTTCAATAATAAAAACAATGACAGCGTACAACCTACTTTTCAAAAAGTATCGCCATCATTACAACATCGTTACGTCGACCTATTTGCGGTCATTGAACCGTATCGCCCCTCATCTCGTTTGAAAATTTTTACACCACCCTCGTTGTAATTAGTGATAATCAAAAAAAATTACAGCCTCCTTTTTAATTTTAACAAGTGAAAGTTTCGATAAATTTTCGCCCATCTGAAAGAAGTTTCTATGGTGATGAAGATTATGAATTTCTTGTTTTGAGGGTATTTTTAAGAATTAAATTAAATTATTATTTATTTCTGACTCTAAATCTATATTTTTTACATTTAAATTCAAAACATATTATAAAATTATTACTTATCAATAGTGAATAAAGAACACACCGCTTTATTTTATATAACTTTATATAAAATACAGCTTTACGCTACGTGGTCTTGACCAAGAAAATTATTAGGGCTTCTATTTTTTTTTCTAGGGAATGATAAAGGACGGATCTACCTTCCATCTAAGGACTACCTTCTGCCAGTTTACCAACAACAAAGATTCGTCACGTCGGTTTCTCCTTCCGTGGTCGCGGAATGAAATAGTAGAATACAACTAATAAATTATCCTTATCAATTTCAGCTTATTGCTTGTTTTTTCTCAATCAAATAAGAAAGGAGGAATCAACGAAAACAGGCATGCACAAATTTTCCAAGTTACTCAAAAGAACTAGTTTTGAATGCATCTGGAATAAGCAGCTTTAAATAGCACAGCTAACTAGGTTACAATCATTGTCGTAAATGATTTTTGAGCATAGTATTACAAGTTTTCTTAATCTGATGAACGTTGTGATTGCATTCGAAATATGCATTTTTTTAATGCTCTGGAACAGCTGACGGGCCACCTAATAGTTAACAGTTATCGTCGCTTATGAATGTTTGTGACGGCAGCCGCATCGCGTACTCTCGTCCGCGTAGGGGAACCTAGATCAGCCAAAAAAAGTAAAAATGAATGAATGAATGAAAACTCTTTATTGCATACAGATACTTAAAACTAACTTAAAATAGGTATACAAAGTAGGTATATAAAATATGCATTTCGAAAAAGGAAGTACGACTGAATAGCTTAAGCTCTGCACGGATATTTGTATTTTAATATTCTTTCCGTATATTTTTCTCATCAAGAAATTTCAAGAAAATAGATGACTGTGATAAATGTCGATCACACTCGAGTCAATTGTAACATATAAGCCAATACGACTACATCTTGTACCTTGTCTCCTATGTATTAAATCGTAATTAAATAAATGCTCCGTCATTTGGATGGAGGAAATCACTTAATTAGATCTCACCACTGAGTTCCGCTGTGATTGAAACATATTGCGTCTTTTATTTATTTGGATTGTTTCATTAAGTCCAAATAATTAAAAACATGGTTTTAGGGAAATTTTTATGATCTACCTGGCGCAGCAACTTTTGCAATTTTGAAAATCCTTCCGTAGGTATTTCGAATTCTGGACGTCAAAGGATCGATTTCTCTGAACTTGAGTGCTTATGTATTTATTTACAAAAAAAAGGTACTTAAGTTATTCCTGATACATTTATTAGTTGTTTAGTACTCCTATCACAAGGGCTCTGTTGGTTACTTAGGTACTAACTGGCGCTGTATCAATTGTCACCATATGGTCACAAAGGTTGTCAAATATAATTAATATAATCTCCGTGGCGTAACTGCTAACATACAGAACGCTAGCGGGGCGCGGGGGTGGCGGGGGGGGGGGAGGGGGGGGGCGACACGCGTTCAATATCTGTCCTGCGTCTACGTATAATATATTGGGGTGCGATGTAGCCCACCTACACGTGGTACAGCCTGGGTGACATTTGCCGGTTCGCTGGGTCCAAATCTGGTAAGCCGACTGGTAGCAAAGAGGCTACCCCAAGTCAAGCTGTTAAGCGACCCGTGGTGAAGACTGTATGGCTGAAGGGACGTCCAGTCACGGAGCACGACCGACACCGGGGCACCTCGGAGGTTATTTATGTCCTTCTTCCGGTAAGTAGGACTCTAAAGGTAAACAATGATGACTCAGAGGTCTTGGGCGAACTTCGTGCAGGCAAATCTCCATCATGCTAAGGCCACGGCTGCTGTGATCGAGAAATGTCTGGCAAATCGAGAAGCAAACATCGCTCTTTAACAAGAACCCTGGGTTAACAATGATCGTATCTTGGGGCTTAATGCAGCTGGCAGATTACTTTACCACATAGACGGCGAGAGACCCAGGGTATGTATTGTTTTCAACAATAACATTAAATTTTTACCAGTTAAAGAGCTATACATTGATGACCTGGTAGCTGCGTATGTAAATTTCAGGGGCTGGAAGCGAATCAAAGTAATAGTCTGTTCTGCCTACCAACCCTATGAAAACGCAGACCCAACGATGGAGTTAAAGCGAGTGGTGAGCTTCTCACGCCGCAACAACGCCGAGCTCCTGATTGGGGGTGATCTCAACGCACACCACACAGTGTGGGAAAGCAGCGACATCAACGAAAGAGGTGAGTTACTCCATGAATTCCTGACACCGAACTGCTTACAGGTACTCAACAAAGGTTGGGGGCCGACCTTTGTCACAGCCTGTAAAGAAGAAGTACTTGCCATAACTGTCACCACTGACAACTTCGCCAGGAGAATCGGTTCATATGCTGGAACTGGATTAGACATGAGCAGCTCCTGTCAAAAAACTGCTTCGTTACATTAACGAGACAGGCTTTGCCAATGAGCTATAATAAATGTGGTGATCACAATAGATCATTAAATTAGGCGCAGCGATACTAGGTTGAATAAATTAGAATAGCCTTTCGAAATAATAATAAACTACAATATAATAGCTATGTTGCTTTCTTTGGGGCTAGATAGCGCTATATGATATTTTCCAGTATATTTTTTTTATCTCAAATAGCCACACTTTTATGCCCTATAGTCTAATTATACTTACACTGCCTGCCACTTGAATAAGGAATCACATTTTTTTAACTTTAATTAAGTATATCTCCTAAACTAAAGTTCAGAAAAAAATAATTTATTGCATAACCAAATTTTAAGGTGTTGGCTTTAGTTTCCTGTAGAAATAAAAAATATACATATTTTTATTATACTAAAATTATGCATTTATTTAAAGACATGTATTTCTGTGGTACTATTTCGTGTGTCACTTGAATAAGGAATATTTTAAAATTAAGCAAACTGTAATTTATTTTTTAATTTTAGGTTATAAAAATGAAAGTTATTATCTTCTAGCATTCAATTAGTAATGAGTACTGCCACCGTTTTTAGAAATAACCGCAAAAATGTGATTTGGCATCGACTTGTATAATGACTAAGTAATTTAGCGAAATTGAACTCCATGCTGCCGTCAATATATATCAAATATATATATATATATATATATATATATATATATATATATATATATATATATATATATATATATATATATATATATATATATATATATCAAAAATAAATTTAGCTAAAACTAATTTATCAGTAATTTACGGGATTACCAACTGGTATTTTACACTATAAGAGCCAACTAGCGGGGATAGATTCAAATACGAGTACCAAGATGGCATGCCACGCTAAGACAGTTTTCTCGCCTAAAGTGCACATTAACCGTTATGTAAAACCTGCCAATCCACTTTAGAGAAGCATCTGTTCTGTTCTCTTTGAGTCCGTTCTGTGTAGGGGAAAGCCCAAGCCCAGCATAAGATATAGACATATACAGGCTGTCCTAATTATTCCATCTGTGTTTGCTACAGGGGTTAAAAAAAATAACTGGCATCGATGATCCGATAGGCGTAAAGAAGTATCACAGTGACGTATATATCTCGAGCTCCTTAAGATATAATAAATTTCGAGATGCAGTAAACACTACCTAAACATATGAACAGTTACCTACCCATTGGTAGGTGTAAGAAAGTTTTGAGTGATTATTTGTATGAGCTGAATTATCAAGAGTCAGAAGAGACTATCAAAGCAATTATTTAAATATAATATTACATTTTACTTATATATAACTTACATACATTATATTCACATACAATCATTGTTTCAGTTAATATATGTATCATATATATTTTTCTTTCCCTTCTTCTTTCATTAATATTTTATTTTAAATTATTATTTATTTTTACTACTATATTTCATTTAACTACTATATATTATTTAATTATTAATATAATGGTAATTATTATATGTATATTAGTACATGTTAAAAATACTGGCCCACTGAGATACAGTATTCACTAGTTCAGGGGCCAGTGTGATTTACTCTAGTCAAATTAGTTGTTGTACATGAACTGCTGTGCTAAGTATCTTTAATTTTTAAAATTTGTATGTCATGTATAAATAAATAAATAAATTGTTACAGGTGCTAACTACATACTCCAAAAGTTTGAAGCTGGTGGAAAAAGTTTAGATCAACTAATAGCAGATAGGCGTACAAAATGAAATGCGGAAATTAAAAAAAAAACAATACTTAGAAATTAAAAAAGATAATCATAGTTACATGAAGCTGTGGCAGCCTGCCGGCTGAACTACGCCTGCGCGACGTGTGTTTACTAATTTCAGTTTGTTATTTTTGTACTTTAATGTAAATAAATGTATATTGCAACATAGACTATTTAATCCTACTGTAAATGTAAAGATAGAAGAAAAGGAAAAATACAAATGGAAAAAAAGAAGGGAAAATGCTGAAAAAAATTCTTGCTAGGCAAGGAGTTAGAAGAATAGCCTACTTTAAAAAAACTAAACATAGATTAAATATAAACCTTCTTATGCACACGTTCTCGTCATCAGTAAGTAAATGCGGGGATACATGTTGGATTTTAATATTTACATTATCAAATCAGCACAGTAAATATGAGCTATAAATTTACACTCCAAGTAAATAATTTAAAGGAAACGTTGTCAAATTGATGTTTAATTAACTCATTGCTTGATTTGTCGCGACGGATCAAAGGGCTTTCATGTTTCCGGGCCCATGGCTTTTCAAGTCTCGCCTTTGCCAGGGGAATTACTTAAATTTACCGATAACACGAGAGATTGTATGTTTACTGCTTGTTATAAAGTCGTTTAAATGGCTTTCAAATTTGGAAGACTTGTATTCGATTTGTGTTTGGATGGGGACTTGTGTTTGGATGGCGACCACCTTTGGTTTTAAGTATGCCGCGATAATAACTTTACTTTAATGTTGTGTTCCGGCAATAGTGACCCAAGTTCCTGTACCCTTATGCGACGGCATCGTTTATTCTACTCGTCGGCTGGAATACGACCATAAAATTTCATTCATCTGTTGCTTTGTAGACAATAAATATTTCTATAATTCTTTAAAAACGTGAATGTCCGCTGAATCCAATTTGAATTCCAAAATAAATTCGGGGTAATTATTGTAATAGGCAACAATTTTAAAGTGCAATTAACAAAAGGGTTCTATCTCTAGGTGTCGATTTAATCTCGAGACTTTCCCATTGTATCGAAGCAACGCTCGATTGGTGCGTCCTCAGATAAATAGTTTCATTATGGGCGGCTTTTGGTGTTGTAAGGTTTTGCGCAGTATACGTAAACTATTCAGAAATTTCAATAATTTCCATCTAAACAATAGGATTTCAAGATTAAAATGTATTTTCAACACTTAACTAACGTATTTTTCAAACTACATCACGTGGTTTTTTTTTTAAAAAATACGCATATCTAACGAGCCTATAAATTTAAGTCACTTTTTACAGTTGTATATGGTACAAATTTTTGAACCGAAATATATAATAATATTAAAATAACTTTTCCATTTTAATATTATTTGTTATTTTTTTATTAAATTATACTTAAAATTTGACACGCGACTTACAGTCTAATATAGTTCTAATGTTTTTTTTCTTATAGGGGTTCTATTTCAGTTTAGTAAGAAACATATACTTTCGAACTTACTGAGTATTATCACTAGACCATTTTTTTGCATCAATACCTATCTGTGAAATTCACTAAGCAAAGAGGAAATTAAATGGGTTTTAATCTGGCTCTTTCATAGCCTATTTTTTTATTGGGATTATTTTTCGCAAAATTTCATCTATTGTTTGATAGAATGCAATAGTAACATAGGATCAAAATTTCAGCTACGACAGTTTTGTTTAACTACCTACTTATATTCCTACCCCTGCGCCGACGCAGAATTCATATTCCCGAGAATATCACTACGAAAATAGTGAAATCGATATTTTCTTAACAACATTGAAACTAACACTGTTTAGAATTAAAATTTTCATAATGATGTGTGGGATACTTTAGCGTATACCATACAAAAATAAAGGCGAGGGCATACCAGACGGAGTCATTATTTTACCAACAGATGGCAGCACAATCGATTACTCGAGTCGGGAGCGAGCGGCGCAATTTGCGATCACCCAACCCGTGAAATCTACTCAAATGAATAAAACTATCTGAGAATCGACACACTTGAATAGACAGATTTCGTTCCGACCGTAGGTATTCAAATCAGTAATTTTGTAGAATAATACAGATCAATTTAAACCAACCAGTGTGAATGATTAGATATAATACTGTAGCGCAGAACACGTCTAAAAAGTTCATCTAGACTAATATTATAAAGTAAAATCTTTCCTAGATTTGTATTTATGTAGGTTTGTAATGAATAAACTCAAAAAAACCTATTGTGGCACTCGGGGACTACCGCGGTAAAGCTATTGCATAGCATTTTAATCACCTTATGCAATTATAATTATTTATTTATTTTTTATTTATGCAATTTTTTTTTCTAAAGTATGGATGTTTTCTATCGATATTTTTTGGACAAGATATATCGATACTCGATAGTAAAAAACTAAAACTATCGATGTTACGATATCGATGTTTTTATTATCGAGTATCGATATATCTTGTCCAAAAAAATCGATAGCAAACATCGATACTTTAAAAAAAAACTATGTGTGTCAGCTCCGACGCACGACTGGAGTTTACTCCTTAAGTACGATTGTCTAAACATACGCAAAAATAGTTTATTTAACTGAAAAAATATTAATTATGGTATTATGAAAGGGTAAATTAACAAATTAATGAAAATAATATACATATATAAAAACTATTATTGTATTGATTAAATAAAAATAAGAAAATCGTTTCTTAAGGAGTAAACTCCAAATATTATACCAATAAGACGACACATGGTCGTTCGAGCGTGCGTCGCGCGTCATCTTGATACAAAAATGCCAAGGTCAAGTGGTCAACAGCTTTCGGTCGTGTGTCGCGCGTTGGTAGGGGACGGAACGTAGACACGTCCGTACGTAGTCGTCGCCGGAGCTTGAATGTGTCCTAGAAAATTAGAAAGTTGCGCACCATAAGTGCGCACCAAAAACGTAACGAGGTCATTCATCAGTAGATTTACTCCTCACATTTTTCTCATGCCTTATATATGAAAATCGATTCTTAAGGAGTAAACTCCAAAAAACATCGATAGTTGAAATATCGATAGATATCACCCATCCCTACCACACTCACCGCACGTGCGCTTCGTAAATATACATGTAGGTATATATGTATACATAGGTGTACATTCAAAAAGTGTAACTTGAATTAATACCAAAGAAAAAAATAATTACTGCATAAATAAAAAATAAATAAATAATTATAATTGCATAAGTTGATTAAAATGTTTTTCAATATCGCCCATCCCTACGTACAGTCGTACCATATACATACACGTTAAGCGAACGCTCGGCCGAGCTACATGGTAGGCGGAGTGGGGGGTGTTAAGTTTTATTCGTTACGGAATTTCTTGATTCGGTCGCCGCGCTCAAAGCCCGCGATAAAAGCTATGCAATAGCTTAAAAATCCCTACTATATCTCCAATCAAAAAATTCTTTATGTCCAGCATAAGATACATTTACCCTACGTTTATTCCAAAATATTTAAAAATGTCCACCCGTGTGAAGACGGGACGGGCCGCTAGTTAACATATAAAATAGTATAAAACACAAAATTTAGGCACCAAATTTTACTTTTTCACCTGGTATCCTTTTGGTACACATATTTTCTTAAATCAAAACAATCACAAAAAAATGTTACCCCATTACATTTTAAGAGTATTAAGAAACGAGACATTTTTTTAATACGGTATACTTGTAACCAGAGGACCTGTATAATTTTCTCCATGCAAGAGTGAAGTAAGATTACTAACTCCTGCGGCCGGAGTTGGCCTATCATAAATGCGATAAAACAAGCCTAGCTAGGTAGTAGGGCCCCAAGCCCGTCTGAATGCCAACCACCCGTTATTCATAAGTATGTCTCCATAATAACTTTGATGTGTTTGGAAATTAGTAATCCAGTACCCCTATTCGGGGAGCAGCGTGTTTGCAGAGCTCCTGGCGTCGCAAACATATGTAAGAGACGGTAATTGCTTAATATTAAGTAGCTCGTCAGCCTATCTGCTCTTCCTCAGTAATAAAAAAAAAAACGCTTTTTTATTCATCATAAAAGTAATTTCACAGACACAATCGTACCAGATCACTTTCATCAACAGAGTCAGTAGTGTCGTTCTGTTCTTGCTAATTTACTTTTTTGAGTTTGAGAATCAAGCGATTATTCTCACCCAAACTATTTTATATTACTTATTTATACAACACACGGAGTTATACCTAGGGGTTAAGGATCCGATTCCCCCAATAAAATGTATATACGCTCAGGTTTTCTCGCATAATTTGCTTAGTATAAAATAGCCGTTTTTATCCGTGCAGGGGCGGAGAAAGAATACTGACCGCTACGGCCGAGGTCGTAAAAGGCGACAAAACAACCCACCCTAGCTACACAGTATTTATGGGACAGAAGCATGTTCCTGTTACAAACACCCATACTGCTAATTTCTAAGTGGGCTGTTAGCCTGTCTACTGTCCTACAGCAATAAAAAAGAAAAGCCACAGTGAAAAAAACATTAGCTGAAACCTGCATACCGAGATGGCATGTGAAACTTGCTAATCCCCCTTTTTTATATCTGGAGTTCATCAAACAGGCAAACGGCTCATCCAATAACAGGTGGTCATCATTGCCTAAACTAGCATTAGGTATTGCCAATACGCTGCCGAGACCTAAGAAATTATATAACGCCTTTCTTGAAAACCTAAGCCGGAGTTTAATTATAAATTCGTACGGTACTTTCACGTTGAACGTTCTTTAGAACTGATTCGTGCAAGATAGAAGAGGCTCCAGAAAATGGGGATGAATGCCCAGCCGGTGGCGGCGGGCAGTGGTGTAGTAGAAAGATGACGAAGGCACCATTTTAAATAGTTTTTCAGAACACTTTCCGTTGTGTACAACTGTCTGTAGACAGTAGAATACGTAAAGAGACAAATATAGCGGGTATACAGTCCATTCTTTCTAGAGAAAGCAATGGAACGTTATAGGTTGTTATTGCAATAAAAAAAATTATGTTATAAACAGACAGCAGCGCAAAAAATCAATAAAGCGCTTTTTTGGTTCACTTTGCAACATCTTACTTGAAATATCCTTCGACTACAAGACAAAAAATATATTCTCGTATACAAGCGCTATAATATATTCCATAAGTTGAATACAATACCAATACAATTGAAACACGTAACGTTCTCCGTACATTGTTATGGCTGATCCAATAATGTCATGTCTATATGCCAATTACAAAGCCTCAATTGTTTGATCGACATAATAATACTATCCGTATGCAAATCTTACTGAATCTCAATAAAGAAAATTTAAATATTCTAACCAATAGTATTATAATGTTTATTATGGACTCGAATATACATTGAACTTCAGTGATATAACGGAGCTTAAATGTTTTTTTTTTCTATAATTATATATAATTTTATAGATACCATATGAAGTTTACGGTCTCAGGAGATATATTTTTTTTTTTTTTTTTTTTTTTTTGGTCTCGGGGAAAAACCTCTCTTGACGGGTTCCCCCGGCCCGGGGGGACCGAGGGATATGTGGGACTCCGGGAAAGATGATTGGCCATCCGACTACCCACTAAAAAACCCCGCTGTTCTCCTATCGCCTACGCCCGGGCCCACGGATATATGGCCTGCCGATCTCGTGGCCCGGGCCGGCGCCGGCCCGCCCTTTGTCTTGAGGCGGGCCCCTTCTAAAGTGTTGGCGCCAGGGGGTCAGGGTTTCGTCCCCCCGGCGCTCTCCTAACAACTCTAGGAGTTGAGGGGGGCCGCGGAACAGCACGCAGCCCTCACCCTCGCGGCAATAGTGCGGGCGGCGGGTCCTCCCCCGAGGGGCCGCCCGCAGCCGCTTTTTACGGCGGCCGGAGGTCGTTACTGACCCTCCGGCGCCGCCGGCGTGGCCTGCGTTGGCGGGAGAGGAGTGTGGTGGTCGACTCCCGCTCCCGCTCCGCCGCCTCCTTTGCGGACATGACTGCCTCGCAGAAGGAGGCGACGGCCGTCCATCCAGGATCGCCCCCGACCATGGACAGAACCAGGGCCGGGAGCGACAGGTCCACGCCGATTTGGGCGACGAGGGCGCGGCGCTCCTCGCGCCACGCAGGGCACACGGCGACAGTGTGGTTCACCGTGTCCTCCTCGTCGCCTGCGCCACAGTGGTGGCACCCCGACGTCATCTCCCGCCCTATGCGACACAGGTACCTCCCGAAGCAACCGTGCCCCGAGAGGACCTGCGTCAGGCGGAAGGTCAGGGCGCCGTGGCGCCTTTCCAGCCATTCGGCCAGGACGGGCCTCACCGCTTCGATGGTGGCGAAGCCCGCGCTGGGGTGCGCGAGGCGCTCCTTCCACTCCACCATGAGCACCTCGTCGCGCAGCTCCGCCCGCTTTACCTTAACTTCGCGAGGCGCGGGGCGAGAGCCACGCTCGGCCGCGTCCCGGCGCCACCGGTATAATAGCGCCAAGACCCGGGCCTCGAGGTCCCATGGTGGGGATCCGGCCAGCAGGGAGGCCGCTTCGAAGGACACCGTGCGGTATCCCCTTATCGCCCTGACGGCCAGGACGCGCTGCGGCCTGCGTAGCAGCGCCGTCGTTTTGGCCGTCAGGCGATCCGCCCAGATTGGGGCCCCGTAAAGGGCCATCGACCGCACGGTTCCCTCGAAGAGTCTGCGGCACACTGCGCCCGGCCCGCCAACGTTCGGCAGCAAACGGGAGAGTCCCGCCGCCGCCCGAACTAGCCTCGGCGCCAGGCGCTCGAAGTGCGCCGCAAAGTTCCATCGCCCGTCGAGCACCAGTCCGAGGTAATTCATGGACGGCCCGACGGCGATGCGGACGCCTCCCACCGTTATGCTCAGGCCCGGTGGCGGCCTCTGGCGGGGCCCGTAGAATATCAGGGCCTCCGTCTTGTTCAAGGCCACCTCCAGGCCGAGTCGCCGGATTCTAGCCACCATTTGCGCCACCCCAGCCGTGCCCAGAAGGCACGCCTGGCGAGGGTTCCTCCCGCGCGCTGTGACAAGCGTGTCGTCGGCGTAGCAAATGACGCCGACGCCGGGGAGGAGCACCCCCCTCAGGACCCAGTCGTATGCGATGTTCCACAGCAGAGGGCCCAAGACCGACCCCTGCGGAACACCGCACACGACGTCTCGCCGACTTTGCCCACCCTGGACCGGATAGACGACGGCACGATCGTCCAAATATGCCCCGACTATGCGACGGAGGTAGGGAGGCACACGATGGTACTTGAGCGCCTCCCGCACGCAGCTCCACGGCAGGGTGTTGAAGGCGTTGGCGATGTCGAGTGACACCGCCAATAGCACCCCGCCTCGAGCAACCACGTCCTCCGCCTGGCTCCTCAGACGCGAGATCGCGTCAATAGTGGAGCGCCCCCGGCGGAACCCGAACTGTTCGTCCGCCAGGTTTGGCCCCTCCGTCTCTAGGTGCCGGACGAGGCGGTCTGCGAGGATCCTTTCGAAGATCTTCCCCACCTCGTCCAGCAGCACGATGGGCCGATAGGCGGACGGTGAGTCCGCCGGGCGCCCCTCCTTTGCGATCAGGACCAGCCTCCCCGTCTTCCATCTGCGGGGAAACCGGCCCGACCGCAGACACGCGTCGAAGAGCCTCAATAGACGGGGCTCCAGGACGTCGTGGGATAGAACCCACGCACGCCCCGGTATGCCGTCCAGGCCGGGGGCGGTGGTCTTGGCCTTCAGCCGCAACATCGCTGCCCCCAGCTCTGCCCGGTCCACGTCGGGCACGGGGTCGTCGTCCGCGCTGGGGTCCCTCTCATCCCATTGAGGCGGGACCATGGCGGGAGGCGAGTGCTCAGCTCTCGTGGGGAACAGAGCGCCGACAAAACCATCCACCTGGCGCGGGGGGAGACTCTCGGTCAGCGGGGGCGCCCACGGGCGGAGCTTGCCCCGCACCGTTTTGTAGGGTCGCCCCCAAGGATCTTGATCTAAGCTGGCCAAGAGCTCCCCCCACGCCGCCGCCTTCGCCTCGCGGATAGCGAGGTGGAGGTCGTTTCTGGCGCCCCTGTACTCCCCGTAGAGCCGAGCCTCCGCGGCCGCTCTGTCCGCGTCGCGGCGACTTCGTCTTCGGAGCCTGGTGTACTGGCGGTGGGCGTAGTTGCACGCCCTGCGGAGCCGCTCAAGCTCCGCGTTCCACCAGTACACCTGGCGCGGGGGTCGGTGTGGCCCCCGCCTCGGCATCGCCGCGTCGCAGACGTCAGTCATGAGCGATCGCAGATTCTCCGCCTCCTCATCGACGTCATCGGGAGGTACGTCGCCCGGCCTCGACCACGTAGCGACGGTCAAGGCCTCGCGGAAAACCTCCCGATTCATCTTTCCAAGTGTCCAGCGCGGACAGTCACCCAACGGGGTCACCTGGGCTGGAGGCTCTCGCTGACGGGCGGAGACGCTGAACCGGATGTATCGATGATCCGACAGCGTCTCGACGCCCGTGAGCACCCTCCAGCCTCGCACACGGCGGGCCAGGAAGGCCGACGCGAACGAAACGTCGACGATCGACCCCCCCAACTGCCTCACACACGTGTACTCGCAACCCTGGTTGAGGATCTCCAGACCCCTCTCCACGACCCAGTCCTCGACCAGCTCACCCCGCGCGTCGGTCCGCGGGGAACCCCAGGCCTGAGATTTGGCGTTGAGGTCCCCGAGGACAAGCACGGGGCGCGGGAGGAACCGCTGGACCGCGTTGCCCAACTCTTCCATGTACCCTTCAAATTCGGCGAGACTCCTGTTCGGGGAGAAGTAGCCGTCCACGACCACTATCTCCCCGAATCTAGCCGCGGCGAAGCCCCTGCCCCTCACCACTTCCGTGGGGAGCGGGGTACCCGCGGCGGTCCTGGAATGCAAGGCCACCATACCGTCCAGGTCCCCGACCCAATCGCCTTGAGCGGGGACGTAGTACGGCTCGGCGGCCACGGCGATGTTGATATTCCACTGCGCCAAGCTCTGAACCATGAGATTCTGAGCGTTGGCGCAGTGGTTGAGATTCGCTTGTAGGAGATGGATATCCATTATCTGGTTGAGATATCCATCTCCTCAGTCCTCAGTGCCTGCGCCTGCGAGGGGGCGATGTCCCCCGCAGCGGCTTCGGCACGACGGCGCTTTCGTCTTTCCTTTTCCCGCCGCTTCTTGGCCTGTCTTTTGGCCACGAAGCGGCTGGTCCTTTCCTGTTCTTTTTCTAATACTTTCGCCGGTCGGCCAGTGCGGCGGCAGGTGCACAGCGGCGGGCCACCCCCGACCCTATGGTTGGCCGGTCTGCTGGCCGCCGCGCAGACCACGCAATGGGGCGTGGCCTTGCAGGTGGCGGCCCAGTGCCCTGGCTGACCGCAGCGGTAGCAGGCGTCGCTGCGGCTCGCCGGACACCTACAGTTCACCGCGAGGTGACCCGGCGCCAGACACCTGAAGCACCTCGGCTCCCTCTTATCCAGCACCTTGATGAGAGCCGAGGCCCAGCCGACCGGGATGTGGCCCAGCTTCTTCAGCTCGTTGGCGGCCACCACTGGCACGAGCACGTACGTTGTGCCCGTCCCGTCGCGCCCCAGGCGTATCCCTCCGGACGTAATTTTCTCCGCAGGGCAGCCCGTGGCGCGAGCGATGGCAGCCGCCACATCGCGCGCCGTCGTGCAGTCGTCGAGGCCCGAGATGCACACCTTGATGCACTTCTCGGGCCTCGCTATCTTGACGTCCTCCTCCTTGAGGACGTCTTTCAGCCGCGCGGCGAGGGCATCGGCTTTCGACCCCTGGTCGGCGCCAGAGAGCAACATCATGCGTGCCCCCGTCCGCGCAGTTTTCATCTTTATGCCGCCCTGGATATCGAGGGCGGCGATGTCGACTTTGGCCTTGGCCTCCGCCAAGAGGCCCCCGTATGTGACCCCCCTCTCCGCCGCTTCAGGGCGGATAGTTAGGGTGACGGCGGCGGATTTCGGGGCCCTAAGCTTGCGGGGACCCCTCTTCCTCCTCTTCTTAGGAGCCGGCGGCGGCTGCTTGGGCCTAGGTGTTATGGCCGATGCTGCCGCCTGCCTGGCTGCGGGTGGTTGAGGGGCGGTCGTCGCCTTCTTCTTTCTCTTCTTTTTAGCCACGACCGTCCATCCTTCCTCCAGAGGAGGTGGCGGAGGCACTGTGCCCCGTACGGTGGCTGTCGGCTGCGCTTTTGTTGTGGGCGCAGCCATCGTCGCTCCTTGGCCCTGTGCTGCTACCCTACTTCCATTTTTCGGGGCGGGAAGCGGCGGGTAGTCCGCCGCCGATAGTTCCGGCCGTGTGACCGCTGCTGCCCGCCGCACCTCGTGGGCCAATGGTGGCCGGTAACGAGGGGCAGGCAACAGGCGGTCCTTCAGCCCCTCCAGTTTGGCGTCAATCATGGTCCCTACCTGAACCATGACGCCGCGCATGAAGAGCTGGTATTCTTCCGGCTCAACATGCGGTGCTGGAGAGGGCTGGGTGGTCTCCTTCCTTGTCGTGGTTGGGGCGGGGCGGCTGGGCTTACTTATGTGTGCCGAGAGGCGAGCCACCTCCTGCCTGAGATCGGCCAATTCGGCCCGCATCCGGCGATTGGCGGCTGCCAGCCGTCCCACCTCCTCTGATTCTGTGCGGGAGGTGATTTCAGAGATCACTTCCCGCAACGTCTTCACTGAATCTTTAAGGGTCTTTTGGCATGTGCCTTTAAGACCCTTCGAGACCCCGGCTACCTTTAAAATTGCAGCCAGAGCCCCATCCAATGAGTTTTGGAGGTCGACCGACGTTTGTGCGGTGACTTCCATCTCATTTCCTCTCATGCTACTCTCTCTGCCCCCCTGGGCCCGAGAGGATTCAGATACGTCTAAGGAGAGTTCGGAGTGGACCCGACGCGCCACCTCTTCCTTGCGGAGTTGGTGGCGGAGCTCCTCTTCGTATTTCGCGAGCTCCTTCTCTTCTTGTCGGGCCGCTTGGAGTTCCTTCCGAGCTCTCCCCATTCCAATAAACTGCCCGGTCGTAGCTGGGCGACCTCGTCCACGCTTCGACGGGCCGCCGCTTGTGGCAGCCGAGTCAGCCGAAATATCGTCGTCCGACGTTGAGGCTCCGGGGTCATTTCCCCCCCCGGAACGGTCCCGGGACCTCCTAGACCCCCTCTTGCGCTTGCCCAGGACGGAACCGGGACCAACGCAAGAGGGAGTGTTTACTCGGGAGCTCGTGCCGCTCGGAATTGTCCGAAAGGACATCACCGAGCGGACCGAACCGTCCGAGTCTTCTCCCTCGTACTGCAAAACTCCGCCCTTCACAGGCAACCGCTCCAGCATCACCAGAGGTGATCGCACTCGGGAAATGTGGGCCCCCCCAGAATACGTAGGGCCCATGCCTGCACCCGAAGGCGCAGGGGAGGATTCTCCACCCTGTCGGGTGGTACCTCCCTGGGGTAGTGTGTTCGCATTTTCCGATTCCATTTTCATCATTGTTTAGGGTGTGGCGCTCGGGACCAGGTTTACCCCCCGGCCATGCAGCCCATCGGCGCGCCACGGTACCTTGAGCTTCGGGAGGGCTGTTATAGGTCCCCCAGCTCCAGCCCCCAAAGCTGGGGGATTCCAGACGGGACGGGACTTGCACCTCCGCCGCGTGCCAGTCAGGCGTGGGTACGACTACCAGACGACACTCTAGAAAAACCAGGGAGTCGCCTAACGTCGTAGCCGGCCCAGCAAGACTGACGGACAGCGGAGATACCGTTCCCACCCCAGGAACACTCTCTGTGCAGGCACAGTCGAAATGGGCATGGTTTCGACTACCAAATCAGGGCTCGGGACAGAACCCGGGACCCCAACCAGTACTCGCAACCATCCCACCGGGGACCGCGCCATGAACAGAAAGCGAATTTGGGAAAGGATGTGGGTGGTAGACGGGAAGAAAGGTAGGACTCTGTCGCCTCGGACGGAAAGGGGAGTGAGGCGACGGATGCTCGGGCACCTCGGGTACGCACACCCGTGCACTCCTCGGACAGAGGAGCGCCCCTGAGGGGTCAGGAGATATATAGATCAACCAAGGCCTAATATAAAAGTTATAATAGTTTGATAACCTAAGTCTATCAGAACCTAAAACTTTTTTTTTTTTTTTTTTTACGGGGTGGGGAAATCCTCATGGACTACCTCCGCCTGGGGAAAGGCGGAGGGGCATGCCGGACTCCTACCGGCTAAAACCACCACCCCGGTGTCTCCTCACACGTGCGCGCGGGGCCGCGGGAATCCAGATTCTTCCGCAGCCCCACACTAGTGCTGGCCCGGTCTGTCCGGGCCTCGTCTCCTGCACGGGGTAGTGAGGTGTTTAACTACCCCGTGCATCGCCTCAGAGGCGCGCGCCGACACCCGCACGCGCCTCCGCCTCGGGTCCATCGAAAAGGGGGCGGGGACTTCCCCAAGTCCCTCGCCCCTGGACCCATTCATGGGGGCCGGAAAAGGGCGTTATCCGCCCTTCCCCTGCGCCCGGTGCGCCTTCTGCGGCCGGGGAAGGGAGTCGAGATCTCCCTCTGCCGTTCCGCAGTTTCCTTCTGCGACATCACGTCCTCGCAGAAGGACACCACTGCGTCCCACGACTCTGCGCTACCGACCATCCTCCGCACTACGGCCGGCAGCGACAGATCTCCTCCTACTTCATTTGTGAGGACACGGCGCTGCTCCTCCCAAGCTACACACTCGGCGAGTGTGTGTTGCGCCGTGTCCTCCCCGCCGTGGACGCAGTGATGGCACCGAGCGTCCGGCTCCCTGTCTATGCGGCACAGGTACTTGCCGAAGCAGCCGTGCCCCGACAGCACCTGCGTCACCCTAAACGACAGGGAGCCGTGCCTTCTCCCGAGCCAGTCGTCGAGTACTGGCCGGATCGCCTCGACGGTAGCGAGGCCGGCGGTAGGGCCCAGAAGCCTTTGCCGCCATTCCGCCACCAAGACCTGACGGAGCTCCTCTCGCCGGCCTCGAGCCCCGTGCCCGCTCTTCCTCGCGCCATCGATATAATGACGCGAGTACTTTCGCCTCTAGGTCCCAGGGCGGGGATCCGGCCAGGACGCAAGCCGCCTCGTAGGAAATCGATCAGAACCTAAAACTAAAACAACCTCTGCCTGTCCCATGACATCGAAAATTATTTAATTAGATTGTTATGAAGCACATTTGTAGCGTCAGGCCTGCATGGTGATTCTGTGTGATCTATAGGTTTTTATATGAATTATAATTATTGTACTATTCTTCAAAAACTCAAGGAATAGAGTGTGGGAAGCGTAATAAAACAAGCTGACACTCCAGGATTGTATATCGTTTTGAGTTTTTTTTATTTGAATTTTTTAAAACGCAATTGCGTCTTCAACTTAGACACCGTTTTTTATCTGCCACGTTTAGTTTCTCGTATACTTTTTACTCACTTTTGCAATAACATTTCGTTTTTTCCAATAATTGTTATCACGATAATAGCTAATATTACCCTGACTCAGGTCGTGCATTAGAGGGAATGTAGAGTGAATTTAAAGCAAATACACTAATATTAAATATGCCGATAATTTCGTATACAGGTTTCCTCACGGTATTTCCGTTCATCGTCGGTAAATATCAGGCAAAAAATATTGCAAAAGCGAGGCATGCTGTCTTGTGAAATGAACCCGTGATTGGCTGTATCAACACTCGGTCTAGTGCCCACGTAAAATACTTTCTTTTCTTAATAGTGTAGTGAATATAGAATACGTTTACGATAACTGAGCAATCGCCAAAGGTATATTTTGAACAGTTTAGTTATTAACATTAAAAATTAAAATCATGTACTTATCCATTCGTTTATTTTTATCCTGCTTTTCTAGATAAAGCATTTAGATTAATGCTGAATCTTAAATTTCTGAGATTATAATCTATAGAAAAAAAACTCACAGAAACTCCATTATAAAAGTATATTTAAGCTGTATAATTGAGTTTGAATGTAAATTCTTTAAATATAAGTGTAAAATTGTTAAAGAGAAACAACAGACGACGTACAAATTAGTACGTAACGTATATATTGAAATCTTTTAGACTAGTACTTTGTAAAAAGAAAATGTATAGATGAGTGTCTTCAAATACATTATCATATCTATTGTTAGTGATTATGGTGTGATTTTAGCTGTTGAGTATTATTTAAACAAGTTTGAGCAATATTGACCGTGTCTGAAGTATCTTTTGAAAATATTGTCTCTATGACAGGTCACCACTCAGGCAGTGTCTCTCGCCTAATTATAAAAAATTGGCGCGTACTGATCGTGACGCTTTTGACAAATGTGGCGTGTAGACTGTTTCCAAAATTGGAACGATATGGGCAATTATTAAATAAATAGTTTTTCAACACTAATACAACTAATTGAAAACATATGTATAACACGGATTCATTATTTCATATCTGTACAAAGAGTAGTAAGAATAAAAAAAAACTAAATAATAAGCAAGTAACCCTAAGGAAAGCAAAGTGTACTTGCACTATCTGTGAAAAGCTGAGAATGATTTTTGGATTTTATAAAATTTTAATGGTCAAAATAAGTATGATTATTTTAAGTAAATGATTGGTTATAAACCAGAATAGATTTAAATGTTTTCAAACAAAACATCGTGTATTGTAGTTCTGAGCATGACTGTTTGCAAGGAGTTTGTAAAAGAGAATCTTAAGTGCAGCTAAGTTCGCAGATTGCCTTCGTTCAAACAACTTCATGGGTACTTTCGTTTAAGCAAAGTGGAGTACGGCGATTTATAACGACTTCACAAACTATTTTAAAAGCATCTTCCAAGAGTTAAATGACAAAGGGGATGTTATGAAATAATGTACATGTATATATTATATCTTGATATTATAAAATAAATTGCGTCTTTTATTTCTTGTCGTTTTTATCATCATTCCGGTACAAAGCTTTTTGTAGAATATAATATGGTAGAAGCTAGTTCGTATTATGTAATATAAAAAATCTTACGTTTTAAAATTATTTGGTCCCTTTTCGAAAGTTACCAACGTGGACATATAAACACTACCTTCAATAGGACTCAGCACTACGGGAGGACTCCAAAATATCCAGCTTAGTGACGTAATATGCATATAGTCGGACTGCAAATTATCCTGAGGACTGTAAAATTTAGAAAAACTATTGGAAAGCGGAATCTAGACGCTTTTATATTTATAGCTAGGACATGACAATTAACATCATAAATCGCATCTATGTTCATCAAAACATGATAACGAGTTATGTGAGTTTGTAAATTACTTGTCAACACATTTAACGTTGTACATGTAAATACAAAATGTCACGTTTACACCAAATTTCATAATTGCTGACAAATCCTCAAATTACGTATGCAAATGGCGCCATTACTGAATTACCGTAGACACCCACTATTACGTTATTAATACGGAATAACATGCAAATTGTTCTACGATCGAGAATCAAGTCTCTCAATGACGGATAAAACCGATTTAAGCCAGCTTAAACCGGATTACACTGGCTACGAGGCGGAGGCGTTCATTTATTATGTAAATACGCGACAAATTAAATCCAATGGGAATTTCGTTTGACAAACGCTTCGGATTGCCAAATATATTGCCCGTGTTTGTTAGTTGGGCTTAGTAAACATTTTTGTGAGCGACCTGTAGGAGCGTGGGGGCGGATAATAGACGTAAATGACACAATTACGCCCAGTTTGGGATAAATTGTGTTTTGAGGATTGCTTAATGAAATACCAATTCCCACAGAAAAAGGAATAAAAATTGTTCTTTTTGAGATTGGAATATAAAATATTTTTAGCTTTTATAAAATACTTTTGAAGTTTACGATATTTGAAAGTTTTCCAGTATTTATATATCTAGAGACAGGTGAAACAAATGAAAATGAATAACTTAGATTTGTTTTAAATCTTATGAATTTAGATAACCAGGTTAATAAAAAAAAAAATAACTTAATCATTATAAAAACGGAATATAAGAAGTCTATATAATCTATATAACAATAAAATCTTTATATATAGCTAGCTATACGATGCCGTCCACGGACCGAGAATGCACCATACAGGAATGAGAAGGATAGCTCTCGACTGTATGATGAGCGGTGTTTAGAGAGACACGATACCTTGCAGTGGGCAAAGAAGTTCGCACTGACCTTGTAGGTCGTAAAGGGGTTGTGAGGTGCCAGGTCACTATATTTATAGGTGGCTTGTTACCACACTTTTGCATTTTAACCGTGCTTCACGTGATTGTTTTTCGGTTTTCTTAATTGTTAATACAGATTATTATGAAATATATACATCAAAAAAGTCTAAGCAACATGCATGATATTACAAATTTACCATTTATACTAATTAATTTCTAAGTCTTTACTCACCTAAAATGCGTAGGTATGTAAACTTTTTTGTTATAGATGACATACTGGCTGGTTGTAAAAAGAATTTTTCGCTTATGTATGTTTTGTTTTTTTCATAAAATTAAATGAAAGGGAATTAGTTTGAATTTAAGTGCGTTTTTATGGCTACGTTTAGTCTTGATTTTATAATTTTACCAACCATTCAAATGAAGTTAGCGACAAAATTGAAATGTTAGATATGTATATTGAAATGTTAGACGTCATGGAGCGATGTCATTTGACGGCAAATGAAATGCAAAGAGCTGTAGGGATGTTGCAAGCGAGAAGTAATCAATTTCAGGTATCTCGGCATTTTGGCATTCATAGAACTGACTGCAAGACGCCAGCCGATGTTAACCGCTCGAGAGATAAGTTTGAGGCTACAAAATTCAAGTGGTGTTGATGTAAGTCCCCAAACTGTGCGAAATCTACTGCATGAGTACGGCCTACGAGCTCCACGCCCTACTAGGTGTCCACCGATACGTCACAGGAATCGCGCTCGTCGAAATGAATGGTGTAGAGAACGCAGAACATGGACCCAGAAACAATGGGATAAAATTATGTTTTCCGATGAGTCGCGATTCGGGTTTAGGCCTGATACAAGAAGGGTGCGAGTGTACCGTCGGCCCGGAAATATTGAAAGGCTCAGGAGCATTCAGGAACTTCATCCATACAGCGGCTCATCCACCATCCTAAAATTTAAATTAGTACGTGTTACTTAGACTTTTTTGATGTGTGTATAATTATATATACGTGATAAGTAATATATTGAACGCCTAGTCGTTTAAAAGAGGTCCTTGAAATGAATGCTGCAAGCAAAACAACATGGAGGAACAGTACGATGCCGGTCACGGATTGCACCGTATAGGACTGAGAAAGATAGCTCAAGATTTGTGGACTGTATGAGAGAGGATAGGGAGAGGAGCGGTGGTTAGAGACGCGATACCTTGCAGTGGGCAAAGAAATTCGCACTGACCTTGATTCCACCCCTTACCGGATCGGTTCAGGTCCGCTCGCGGAGGAACTGTTGCATAGCACCAGCTGAATTCACGCACACTGAACACACAATTTCGGCCATGAGAGTTTGGAATAACTGAAGGAAGGTCGAACGTCGACCGTCCCGCGCCTTTAGAAGTTCACACATTACTGTCTTCAGTAAATAAAAAATATAATTTCAACTCTTACAATTTATTGTTCAAGCAATTACTATCAAAATAAAAACATCCCAATTCGATTTGATAAAACTGTTAATAATCCCGCATTATAAGATTTAAATTTTGATATTAAATAACTAAACAATAAGAAACAAGCCCTAATCCATCTCAATCTAATAAAATTCTAATAATATTAGGACTAATAATTAGTAAAATTATAGAAAATACAAATTACAAAACTAAAATAATAAATCGACTTAAATTTATTTCAGATCTTATATAACTTTTTTATAATAAATCACAACTTAAGAAATTAATAAAACATATATTAAAAATAAAAAAGTTATTCAATTTAATTAAATAGATATAATAATTATTGAATTAAAAAAAGATTATTTCTCACTCTAAAAAAATAACTTTATCACGATGTTCGACCACTCTGAGGTGGTCGAACGTCGATCGTCCCGCACGTTTAAGAGTTTGCGCGATACTACATGTATTATTTTCGTCCCACCCTCGCTTTTACCATTTAACTCACCGAGAGTGAGAGTAGGTAAAAAAAATCAGGAGGCGGCATTTCAAATACTTATTATCCTTTATGCAAGGATCGAAAAATACATATTTAGCTAAATTTAAAGCTAGATAATATTTTTGATATTGAAAATACAACTATTTGTGAATAGTTGTATTTTCATATATAAATTACTGGTATATTGCATATATAAATTACTGGAGAAAAATAGGAACTTCGAATGACAGTCTAACCTACTCGAAACAAACGCTCAAGCTCAGATTAGACAGAATGAAGGCGGTTTTAACGAATTTGTAGTTCATGTTGAGTGAAAGTCAGTAAGAGCAAGAGCAGGTAGAAGAAGATGTAATTAAAGGTTCATAGGTCAGGACTAGTCAAAGGTATTATTATAGCGGATACATTATTTCTGAAAGCTAATATTTGTATCTACAACTAATAAAATAATATACAGTATTGTTGTTATTTCTAAATTATCGGAGAAAACAAAAATGGACGGATATTCTTTTAAACGTTACATTTACTTTTATAGTTTTGTAGTATTGTATACCTAACAAATCTCAAATTAAATATGATTCAATAATTTCGCTGCGTAGTGTAATCAGAGTAAACAAATCGTAGAGTGGAGACAGCATCTCTGCAAATACTGTGTAAGACGTCCTCACGTTTTTCTCGGGGGACGGGAACTTTCGTAGAGGGGACTGATGATAGTAACTATTAAATGAAGAGAGGAATCGATATATAGCGTAAGCTTAGATTGAAGCTAATATCTAGAGGTAAACGAAGTAAAAATTTTGATGACCACAACAAAATAAAATAAGTGCTTATGTAAAGCAATTCAAATTATTTCATTCTTCGTAACAACTACATTTGTTAATTATTTAATTGTATTTTAGGTGAATTAGTTGAAGATAGAACAATTATGAAGTAAACAAGAAGCAAGAATACTTCTTATGAACCACAAAAAAAACCGCTACAGCTTCGAAAACAATACAATCCCATTAAGTCGTAACTGGGAATCGGGAAAGCGATAATTAAACTGCACAGACAAACGTGTAAACAACGATCGTCCTATAACGCAATCGTTTATTCGCTATCAAGCTTCCGCCTTACCACAAAATATAAATAGTACAGAATAAAACTTCTTACATATCTTTATCGCGAGAGATGTTACTCAATAACGCAGCACCGTCTTAAAGATATTCTGCGCCGGGTTGCCGGTGGTTATCCTGGGCTCTCGTTGTTGTTAACCAATAAAACGCAATGTAATTTTAATGAGTTAGAGTATAATAAAATATTTAAATTAGCACTAGAAACTAGCTTGCTTGTGCCCCCTAGGACTCGGCGTCCGGGTGTACCTGCACCTTTTAAACCTCCGGGTAAAGACGGCCTTATATTAGCGCAAAAGTTTAATGAGCATGAAAGTTTGAGATCTGACATTATTACCCGAAGTAGACACGAGGTATGCATACATTTTCATGTTGAAATGGAGATATTAAAAGTTATTTTACCTCTTTTATCCCAAACCAATGAATGCACTGATCAAGTGTCACCGCTAGTCAGAACACTAATTATTTTTTAATGTAAGTAACGTGAGTTAGTACTTATAACATTCCATATTTGTTCGTGGAATTTTCATCAAAACCCTCTCTTGGATCCTGGGCCTCACGAAAGTTACATGAAGCGTTTTGCAAAAAACACTAGTGCAATGCTGCCAAATTTTATCTCATTATCAAATAATTGTCTAGCATAAAGTCATTAAATATTTCTCCATTTAATAAAAACTTGTAATAATATATTGTGGTTGCTATTATATTATATTAGGGCATATTGGGACATTGGGGGATTTAATATTTTAAAAATTGTTTTTAGTACATTAGTTTTACACATTTACGGTAAATTCCGTGACGTCATTTCAAGGGCTTAACGGAAGATCAGCGTTGATTCTTAAGAACCAGCATCATACTGAGTTAAGTCCTATTTAGGACAATTTAACTGTAATTTGTAGGGAAATTCTGGTGTAAATTTACTGTATGAATTGTGTACTAATAAATAGTAGCCTTTTTATTTTGTTAAATTTCACCGTAACGTCAACTAGTCTCTTCTCCGCGAATCCAACTCTAAAGCTAATTTATACATTTGCTTTACTTCTGTAATTTGGCGTATTTTGTGGCCTACCCTACTCTATAACACCGATTCAATTAAACTTTAACCAAGTTTCTCGTAAACAACACAATTAATCAAGAACAATCCCAACTTAAGCTCTACAAACACTACTACTAAGTCGAAATTTCTTTGGAGAGAGCAGATAAAGTCTATTATAGAAATGATTCTATTGTCATGACACTTTGGTGGTTTGACACGTAGTTACGTTCAAGATGTAATAATGATTTAGATTGTTTCTCGAGCTGATTACTGATGGGTAAAGTTTAAATGATGGCGGAGACATCAAGAAGTATTTTCATAACAATAAAGTATACGTCTCAAGTTTAAAATGGCTTTACATTATTTTTTTATTTTTATGTACAACATTAATGCAATAAATCTTATTATCCAAAAATTGCAGGATTCTAATTATTTTCATATATGTACGACTTGAGGATATAAAAAATTACAGTGCCATCAGGAAGGACGCCTGAAAGAGTGAAGCTTTATAGTATAAAGCGTAGGAACTAAGCGTTAAAAAATAATGAAAAAATTAACGTGAGGAACCAAAAATAAAGCCTTGAGAAATTGAAAAAACTGAATACTTGGGAAAATAAAATACACGTGTAAAAACGCAAGGCTACGGCGGAGCTCTTTTCACGATTAGAAGAAAAAAATTGGATAGCTCCGCTGTAGCCTTGTTTTTTTAATGCTGAGTAACAGTAGACAGGCTTACAACCCACTTTTAAGTAGTTACCGTCGCCAATGTTTGGGATGCTAATGGGCACCGCGAACACGCTGCTGTCCCTTAGGGGTACAGGAACCTGGGTCACAAAGTCTAGGAACACAAGACAATGTTATTATGGCGGCATACTTATAGACCACGGGTGATTGCCATCCAGTAACACAAACACATGTAACTGCTACTAGTAACTGACTCGACAGCCTGTTTCTGTTCACAGTAGACCTACGGTTTGAACTGCTTTAGACTCAACTCTTAAACTAATTCCACTTGAAGAGTACATTTTCTTCTAGTTTTTGGTGGTGTACTATACCTGGGCCACGAAATAATATTATCTAGTTAGACACAACTATATTCAACACAATTTCTATATATTTTAAAATTACACATGCTTATATCAAGTGAACTTATTCTTCAGTTTATTATTACTGAGAATATATTTAAAATATTTCAGCTCCTAAATTACAGTAATATATATGTATTGGAATAAATCAAGTAGGTAAGTAAGCAACAACCTTATCAAAATAAACCAAAACATTGTTCACGAAATTAATACGCACCGTTTCTTGAAACCAATAAAAAGCTAGAAACAAAAGAATGATCTCGAGGTCCCCGACCCTCGTACCCATTTTGATCTTCCAATAAATTACGAACAGGAGATATTTGCGAAACACGAGAATGTTGTATCTAATATCAATTCTAAAACGGTTGTAGACATAGCAACCTTTGATCTTGTGCTTGAAAGACTGGAGTCGGGCCCCTGAACTCACGATTTTTAGTTATAGAATTACACTTTTATTAATATGCGGATAGTCATGTGGTAAGGTATGTGGTCAGCCTGGCGTAAAAGACGAAAAGACAACCCTAGCGACGTGATAGGGCCTCAAGCCCGTCTGGATGGCAACTACCCTTGGTCTATAAGTACTCCGCCATAATAAACTTATGTTGTGTTTCGCCATTAGTGGCCAAGTTCCTGTACTCGTAAGTGGATAGCAGCGTGTTCGCGCTACCTCTTACGTCGTCAACATCCATAGGTGATGGTAACTGATTTCTATTAAGTAAGCCGTTAGCCTATCTGCTGTTCCGCTGTTCCTGATTAAAAAAAGTGTGACATACATCCAACGATTCTGAAGAATGTGCGACGTGATGAAGATAAAAGTCGGAAAGTAGACACCAGGTTCCGAAGTGGAAGTTCTGCATTGTATTCTATTTGCAGCCGAGATTAAATATGATGACGATGGATTAAACTGCTGTTCTGTGAAAAAGTACTTTTTTGTTAAATAAGATCACACAAAATTTGCGATAAATTTTTATCCTAGAAAATGAAGTAAGAGTATAATAATCAAGGTTTAAACTGACATAGAGTTTAAATTAGATTATAGCAGATTTTTATTAAATTATGCATTCAGTAGTTAATTTATCATTAACATACTCATAAACTTGAAAGTATCCCGGTTGCAACCTAAACTTCCGTTTCGGTGCCCGGGGTCCGCTTTCCGACTTTTTCTACTCCACTTCTTTGTAAGAGCGACGATAAGATATACTAATAAAGTACTTTATAAGGTTAATACGGATCATCATAGCAAAAATGGATCTTTGGTGGAAATATGATGATTTGAAAATTAATTTCTTTTTAACCTCGAGTTGGTTTAAAATAATAGTAACCCAATGTTGATATTACACTCAGTATAATCTGATATTTCTAGTCTCAATTTTTATAGGAAACAGTCCATGACAGGTCTCAGGATCTAGTACTTCCGTGTTACTCCACACACTCACCGCAACATGTTCATACTCGTGATACGCAGTTCCTGCTTGTGTCGCTTCAGGACCGGCTACGTTTTACAACCATATAAAAAGCCAGGCCTATTGATTGTACACCTCACGCCATTTGTCCCACGCGGTAGCAATGCATATCGCAATCGATGTCACCAGACGCGTGAAATAAAGATCCCATGTGTTTCACCTGATCCATGCGCTCGGCCATATCAACGCTCATGCGCACGTGTGTGGAATCTGTAGAATTACAGGCCAGGCACTCGGTCTTATAATTTCATATCCTGTCCTAATGCAATAAAATGATTCTAATATGTATACGTATATACGCGTGTCTTATGGCCATACATAAAAACTTATTACTGCCTGTTGTTTCACTGCTCCAGGTAACACATTCATTATTCGCACGGAACTCTATATATATTAGATTCCAATGATATATTAAGTATTTGATCTTTATTGCTATGCTGGTTTAATATTGCGTATTGTTTTGTGTTGCAATAACTAAGTAACATTAAAAATCCAAAAAGTCACTGGTTTGATTCGAATAATGATATATTCTTTTTAAGCTAATTTTTGTGTTGAATTTAAATACCATAAAAATAGTGACGAAAGTTAGTCACCGAGATTACCGATATAAGTTACCTGCCAGTCCGCTTTGAAATACTGGCAGTACCATTTACAGTGAGGTCTGAGCTCAGAAGTAGCTCATTATAGACTGTTATTATGTAAGAAAACCATGTATTATATTATACTTGATAATTAATAATAGCTAAGCCGATAGTACGTGTTACCAAAATATTCGTCACTGGTTCAATTTATAACAGGTACGTTCTTTTTACGCATTTTTTCTAGTTTGTTAAACATTGTATAAAATTATACAAACATATATATATATATATATATATATATATATATATATATATATATATATATATATATATATATATATATATATATATTTCAACTTTACACATTACTAAACGACATGAACATTCACTAAACATTTGATTTAATATCAAATCATAGCATTAAATAGTAATAGTTAAAAAGTAATAGTTTTTCGCTTAAATAAAAATTTTATACAAGAATTCACGTGTATTATTTTGGATCTGAAAGCTACCGGATATGAAAGAGAGTAGAGCTTTAAGCTCGAACATCCGGTTGGCCCACCAGTTCACTGGTGCTCAAAAGGCAACACGTGTGTTTCTTTGTGCTTTTATATTTAGAAAAAGTTTCTCTTTTGAATTACATTGAATTTTTTAGTTTTTGTCTAGTATGTAAGGCTTATTGTAGATAGTCCTTTTGCAATTTATAAGCAGATATTTATATACTTCTCATCAAAAAAATCCAAACACTACTGCAAGTATTATTCAGGCGGCAATTAAATAAAAAAGAGGATTGATATCATTAAAAAAAAGTACGCCAATGACATTTAAATTTAATATTGCATTTGGATATTTAATATTTAAATTAGAATTTAAATTTTCATCCAATAAATGAATGGCGATTTCCTTTTTTGTTCTACTCAGTCCTCAAATGTCATTAGCGTATTGTCGAAAAACTGGAGTCATTAGCATTGGCTTGCGATTATTAATAACGCATCCCAAGCTTGATTTTTTTTATATTGCTGTAGGACAGCAGACAGGCTGACGGTCCGCTTAGAAATGAAGCTCTTCCGTGAAATTAAACGCATGGACGATAGAAATGTGTAACAACACCTTTTTCTCTCAATATATATGTTTTGGCACAATGTTTTCTTTCTTCTAAATATGACACTTATGTTAAAATATGCACATTAGGCGAGAAAAACTGCCTACGCGGTGGATACCGTTACGAGATGTGAACTTGTGACCTTTAAATTGATCTTCAAGTGTAATATCACTGAGCTGCCAAGTACCTTTTTTTTTGGTCTCGGGGAAAAACCACTCTTGACGGGTTCCCCCGGCCCGGGGGTACCGAGGGATATGTGGGACACCGGGAAAGATGTATGGCCATCCGACTACCCACTAAAAAAACCCGCTGTTCTCCTATCGCCTACGCCCGGGCCCACGGATATATGGCCTGCCGATCTCGTGGCCCGGGCCGGCGCCGGCCCGCCCTTTGTCTTGAGGCGGGCCCCTTCTAAAGTGTTGGCGCCATGGGGTCAGGGTCTCGTCCCCCCGGCGCTCTCCTAACAACTCTAGGAGTTGAGGGGGGCCGCGGAACAGCACGTAGCCCTCACCCTCGCGGCAATAGTGCGGGCGGCGGATCCTCCCCCGAGGGGCCGCCCGCACTATTTTACCTAGCTACTCTAGCTACCTCTGTCAAATATTAAATTGCCAACAGCATTCTTCAAATGATTTCAGCCCGCTACGATTGTGCTATTCAGAAGCATTGGATAGCTATTGTAACGGGGAAAATATAGTGTTGATTAATTTAGAATCACCTACTGACAATTCTAACTTACTGTTAAGAACTTTATTATATAACTAACCCACTAATAACTTATGGATAAAAAAAATGTCTGAAATAAATGATTATTATTATTATTATTAAATTGAAAATGCTAGTGTTGCAAAGATATGTATCAGTACCCGCTTATTTTTTCATTTTACATTTAAGAATTGCTCGTAATTTGTAACACTCATAACATTGCTAGTATCAGGCACCCCCTAGATAGAAATATCTCGTACTATCAGTGTACCCGCCAGACTTCTGCGAGCTGGTTTAGCAAATTACTTACATCAGTAGTTAGGGTGCAGGTTTCTTCGGCCTGTTTTCCCTTCGCCGTCCGTACGTGGCAAATAATAATAGTGCGACACAAAAAGCGTAAGCGGTATATGCCATAACAAAAACTTTATCATAAAGATTGTGAAATACAATATATTTTCAGTTATTCCTCCAAAAGAATTCTCAAATCTCATAGTTAACAGTATATTTAGTCTCATAATGGAAGATTTAGATGCGATTAGAATGATAATCTTGAGAAAGAAGACTAAACTTTTCTGCTCTTAAGCTTTTCAGGTACAAAAAGCCCGTGTGCGTAAAAGTATTCTTTCTACAAAATAAAATTGAAGGGTCATCGCCCTATTCGCTGGATAGTAATATTTATGAGACGACGGTGACCGACCCATCCATCCCGGTTAGTTCTTAATAGCACGAACCGAGCACATTTGTCACCAGCTGCCGTCATTAGCCTCCGTGGATGTTCGGAATTAAAATTCTACTCAAGATCGTAGACAGAATTATGTGATTCAAAATGTATAAACAAAATTTCATTTAAGACCCAATCATCTAATGGCAGAAACATCTCGTTCTATTTCAGCACTATAAATGTCACAGGACTCTAGCATGGGAAGCCTTTATACTTTTCTTCTGATTAAAATATTAATTGTAATGGTCAGAGTCTTCTACTTCATTCCTTAAGCAAAATAATAATCCTTCTGCTAACTCATAGACACCAAAAGAGGCGGCATTATTCAATTTTTCCTTTCAGGGTTAGAGATCAGATAGACCTCAGAAAAAACATATTCTCTTAATATTTTATTTATGCTAGTGGATTTTTAATCCGGGACTAAATATTATGTTTTATAGTTATAGCGTTTCCTCTCTAAGTATCACAATCTTCTATTAAGAGTACAGCTCAGATGAATTTTCAAGGTCAATCTGTAGTTTCATATATTTATCATCACCAGCTTATTGAAATCTACTGCTCCAAGAACTATTTTATCAAAACCTGTTTTTGTTAGCTATTTCAGTTTTTGATAGCCAATAAAAAATCTTCAGCTCATTTCCTCGTGATGATCGCGGTTCCCTTCAAAAAGAATATACTCTCTCCAATCTAACAATTAAATTAAAAACCTTAAGACTCATTTTCCTTTAAAATTTATTTGATCAATATGTAGTTTCAATTGATTATCTAAATATTGTTTAGATGGTTTCAGCAAAAATAAAATGATTTAGATGGTTGTTTCAAAGAATAAAATATAAGCTTGGGAGCACTTTTCAAACCTTTTCACCAAGCAAACAGATTAAGCTAAGCCAGAATAAACCATGACTATAGTTCCCGGAGATCCGGAACAAATACAATATGTACATCAATAATCCGCAAAGCCATGGAACCGTAACATCGTATCGCACCTGTACATTGCGCCCACAGTATTGTCGCAGTAAATTCAACGCCAAACAAAACGTGCAATGTGCAGTTTACGACTGCGGGTGTGTCCGTTCATGGACTCCAAAGTGTTATTTACGATACCATTCGAAGTAAGGGAATGCCTATTCGGATTAGGAGTTTGCTACACTAACTCGACTATTTGAAGAAACAGAAAATATTTGTTTCACTTGCGTTTTTGATATAGTTTGAATTTTTTTATTCCTGTAAAACAGCAGACAGGCTAACGGCCCACTTAAAATTTAGCAGTTACCGTCGCCTATGGGTGCCGCAACGCCAGTGGCATCGCTAACACGCTGCTGTCTCATAAGGGTACAGGAACTTGGGTCACTAATGCCGGAACACAACATAAATTTATTATGGCGGCATACTACATAAAGCGTATCAAAATTTTATTTGTGCAGTGGCGGAGAAAGAATACTAACCTCTGCGGCCGGGGTCGTAAAGGGCGAGAAAACAAGCCACCTTAGCTACGTGGTAGGGCCCCAAGCCCGTCTGATTGGCAACCACCTTTGGTCTTAAGTATGCCACTATAATAACCTTGTGTCGTGTCCCTTATGGGAATATTTTTTTTTATAAAACTTTGTTTTATAAAAAAAATATTTACGAGTAAAAAGAAAATACCTAAGAGTAAAAAGAAAAGTTGGTGAGCGTAAAAATGTGTTTCTCTCGATAACGTTTGATTGCAATTGCGTATCTAATAATAATTAGTAGGGTTATACTCAACGAGTCCAAATTCCAGTATTTGAGTCTTTTTAAAGGATCAACTGTTGTGGAGATAGAAATGTATGAACTGTTAGTTTTAAAACTTGTATTGCTTCAAGGCAATACAAACATGACATACTTATGATTGCCTGTGGTTTCGAATATGATATGGCGATGAATAGTTAATGTAAGTTAATGTAAGAATATTATGAATGCAAACCCAGTTTGTGTTCATAAATGTATTAAATCATGTACAACAAAATATATATATGTATATATATATATATATATATATATATCATCATCATCATCCTAGCGTTAGTCCCGGTTGCCACCCAAACTTTCATTTCGGTGCCCGGGGTCCGCTTTCCGACTTTTTCTACTCCACTTCGCGCGATCTTCAGCATCCCTGGTAGTGAGCCCATTGGCACGCATATCACCCTTTACGACGTCAAGCCAGCACTTTTTGGGTCTACCCCTCCTGCCGGGGCCCGGCGGAGGCGGCATGGCCAGACATTTGTTTCCCACGTAAGCATCCGGTTGCCGTAAAACATGGCCATACCAACGGAGCCGACACTCCTGCAATTTATCTGCAATGTCACGGACACGAAGACTACCGCGAATGCGGGAGTTCCTGACGCGGTCCTTCCGCGTCACTCCACACATCCACCGCAGCATATTCATCTCCGTGACACGCAGTTCTTGCTTGTGTCGCTCTAACACTGGCCACGCTTCACAGCCGTATAAAAGGACAGGCCTAATGATGGTCTTATAGACCTGTCCCTTCAACTTTACCGGCATCTTGGGGTCACAAATGACACCAGTTACCTCACGCCATTTGGCCCACGCGGCAGCAATGCGTGCCTTGACGTCGCAATCGATGTCACCAGACGCATGAAACACAGATCCCAGGTATTTCACATGGTCCGTGCGCTCGACCGTGTTGCCGTCTATACGTACGGGTGTGGGATCTGTGGAGTTACAGGCCAAGTACTCGGTCTTCGCCACATTGAGCTTCAGACCACCGTTCTCAAGCGACTCCTTCCACACCTTCACACGTCGCACCAGCCTACCCCTGTCCGAATCTGCTAGCGCGATATCATCAGCATACATGAGCAGCCACGGGGGCTGCTCATGTGAGTTTCTGATGCTGTTTGACAATACGTCTAATACCACGCTAAACAGAAACGGACTAAGGACGGATCCTTGGTGCACACCGACGGTGATGGGGAAAGGTTTTGTGTCGCCAACAGCGGTCCGAACTACGGAATCGGAATCACGGTACATGTCTCGGATGATCGCAATATAGGCCTCTGGAATCCCTTTGGACCGCAATGCCCACCAGATTATCGCGCGAGGAATACAGTCGAAGGCCTTCTGCAAGTCAAGAAACAGACAATGCAGAGGCGTATTCTTCGCCCTGTATTTCTCCGCGACAGTCCTTAGGGCAAAAATAGGGTCCATTGTCCCGTGACCAGGGCGAAACCCATACTGACATTCCGAGACAGTGCACTCCTGTCGAATCCGAGAGTCGATAACCCTCTCGAAGAGCTTCATGGTGTGGGACATGACCTTTATACCACGGTAGTTACCGCACTCCTGCACCGATCCCTTGCCTTTGAAGACTGGAGTAATGATACTCAGCCTCCATTGGTTCGGGAGCGTACCGGTGAGGAGTGTCCGGTTAAAAAGGTCTGTTAAAGTGCCCACACCACGAGAGCCCATCGCCTTCCAGGCTTCGATGGGGACTCCATCGGATCCAACAGCTTTCCGATTCTTCATGCGGCGAAGACAATTCTGGACTTCTGCAGGCGTTATCAGTGGCACTAGTCCTTGGTTCGGAGGAAGATCTGGCGGCTGCACCTCTTTATGCTGCTTGTTCAGCAGCTCGTGGAAATATGAGCGCCATCTCTCCTTCACCGCGAGGTCCTCGCATAACAGGTTGCCCCCGGGGTCTTTTACACAGCGGCACTTGGAAATATCCTGTGCCGCTTTGACCCTGGAGCGCGCCAACTTATATATGAGCTTCTGCCCCTCAGACGAGTCCAACTTATCGTAAAGTGGTTGTAAGTGGTCTCGTCTGGCTCTGGCTACAGCTTTCTTGGTGGCGCGTTTGGCATCTCTGTATGCGTCGCGATCTTCAGGAGATCTGGACGCTTGCCACTTCTTAAAGAGGGCTTTTTTCGCCCTGGTCTCCCTCTGGACTGAGTCGTTCCACCACCAAGTCTCCTTGTCACACTTGCGTCCGCCCTTGGACACGCCAAGTACCTCTCTCGCCGACCCAAGGATAGCCGCCTGAATCCTGTCCCAGTAAGCTTGAACCGGTTCGCCCTCACCTCCGGCGCACTTGTCGCCGATGGCAGAGGCGAACTCCTGGGACTTGATTTCATCAAGCAGCCACCACCTGATTCGGCGTTGAAGGCGGTCGACACATTTGCCTTTGGGCTTCACGCAGAGGTCCATGACAAGAAGACGGTGTTGTGCAGTGAGACTCTCACCGGGTATGACCTTGCAGTTGGCTACTTTGCTGATGTGGTGTCTCCTAGTGAGTAGGAAGTCGATTTGGGTTGCATTCCTCCCGCTCTTGTAGGTGACGAGATGCTCGGGTCTCTTTTTGAAATACGTGTTCACGATAGCAAGGTCGGCAGCCGCACACATATTGAGGATGTCCTCCCCTTCCGCGTTGCGGCTACCGTACCCAAATCCACCGTGAACACGCTCAAATTCCCCGCATTCATCACCCACATGACCGTTCAGATCACCCCCCAAAACGATCCCCTGTGATAATGGGATTCCACGGAGCACTTCTCCGAGTTGATTCCAAAACGCTATTTTATCGGCGTCGTCACAACCGGCCTGTGGCGCATAGGCACTTATCAAGTGGGTAACTACCCCATCGATAAGCACCCTAACGACCATAAGCCGGTCGCTATGACGTTTCACTTCCAAAATGTCGTTCTGGAACTCCTCCGAGAGCACTATGGCAACCCCATTCTCCCCACCAGGTGCACCTGTGTAGATCAGCTTGTAGCCATTCCCAATGAACCGGGATCTGCTGGCCTTCCACCGAGTCTCCTGCAGGAACGCCACGGCCACCCTCCGCCTGGAGAGCACATCGGCCAACTCTCTCGCGCGTCCGGTTAGCGTGCCAATATTCCACGTTGCGAAGCGGAGTTTCCTTTTGGATGGGGCTAGTGTCTTTAGCCGTGCTCGCCCACGGCACGGCAGCCCTAGTCCACTTGTCACAGGAGTCGGGCGAAGTTCCTGCGCGTCGTTTTGCGGCGACGCCCTATCCGTGACACATCCTTTCCTTGTTCTAACCATATTTTAATTGGCTTGTTTTGGTTTTTACGGGAGCGACTGCCGTCCGACCTCCCAACCTCTAAAGGGAAACCTAGAGGTGTTCTTCCCTCGCCGCATGCAAGCTGGCAGAGGGAGTGACCCATCAGTCGGCTTTTACGACTCCCTTGGGATGATTTGGGGTGGCCCTATTCTTTCTTCGGCCGGGACCACACGGCAACCAATATATATATATATATATATATATATATATATATATATATATATATATATATATATATATATATATATATATATATATATATATATATATATATATATATATATATATATATATACTAGCTGACCCGGCAAACGTTGTTCTGCCATATAAATAATAAAATGTCAAAAAAATAAAAAAAATTTTTTGGGGGTGGGTCACCCCTAACATTTAGGGGGATGAAAAATAGATGTTGGCCGATTCTCATAGATACCGGATAAGCACAAAAAATCACTAACTCAATTTAGTTATCTGCCTACTGCCTACCCCCTAAGAACGATGGCGTGATTATTTATAGCCTATGACCATTTCTAGGTTATCATCTATCACCATACCAAATTTCATCAAAATCCGTTCAGCCGTTTAGGCGTGAAAGAGGAACAGACAGACAGACAGACAGACAGACAGAGTTACTTTCGCATTTATAATATTAGTATGGATATCATAATCATTATTATATTTTTGACTTTTAAAATTAACTGTACGTCATTTTGCGTCTTACTTTTTATTGCTTTGTTAACAACTTATCTGACCAAGATAATAAATAAAAATATATTTGATAATAGATTTGGATTTATTTTTTTTGGTCTCGGGGAAAAACCTCTCTTGACGGGAAAATTACTTAAAAGGAGGCGATGGTGGTCTATTCGGCTGGTTGATTCCGATCATGATCAGGTGCAAGGTCAGGAGCGCAAGGCCACGTTCCTCGTGGTTGATAAGAACACGTAGCTCCTCGCGCTATGCGGCAACTTAGTCCTATGGGCAACAGCATCACCTTATTATTATTTATTATATTATTATTAATTAAATTTTATAACATAAAGTCAAACATCAAATTGTATTAAATAGAAAACGTAACAAGGAAGTAAATAAAGCAGCAGAAATTATCCAAAACGTTTTAATTATAACTTCAGTAAGGATTCTTGTTTCCGAAGACAATTTGGAATCAGTACAAAAACAATAATAAATTTTAATATCTTCGGCACAATTCCGTAAAAAAGTTTCTTCGGGTGTTTATTGTTAAGGCAATTTGTTTTTCTTTGGTCTTAGTTGTATCGGAGTTGGCCTTTTTGTTGAGCTCTTGAACCTAATCATTTTCATATGTAAACAAATTTCAAAGAAGTTTCAATGTAAATCTAACAATTACGCAAATATAGTTTTATTTTCCTTTTACTCGTGCTATATTAGTTAATAATAATAAAATTACTATTTAATAATAATAATAAGTTAATAATACCTATCGCATTGTATAGTTTTGAATGATCAGCCACAAAGAGGAAGGATAAAAGAAATGCTGCAAAGGTAGATTATTATATCTTTATAATATATAATTCTTATGTGCGTGTGTATGTCACTGAACTCCTCTTAAACGGCTGGACTCATTTTCTTGAAATTTTTTGTGTTTGTTCAAGTGGATTCGAGAATGGTTTAGATTTACAATTGGACCCGGTAGGTGGCGCTGCGATCGAGTTCTGGGACTTTTATTTTATCAGAACATAACTCCAAAATTTTATTTCATTTTCTTTTTATTCGACCGGCTCGCTTGCGCGAACGTCTAGTAGAATATCAAAATATTGGGATGTTTGTATTTACAAAAATGGATAAAATTAAAAATGTGGTTTACCACTATCGATGAATGGATCGAGCCAAGAGTGGACCAAATATCGTGGCAGCTATGACCACACTCACAATAAAACATATAATATTTTCGTGTTGGTACGCGTGAAATAATGTTTAATAATAACTACTTACAAATTAGAATTCAAAAATACAACCGGCTTTTATATTTGGGTTTTGTAAAAAAGTTTTAATTAATATAATAGTTGTCAAGAATTTTTGCTTCATTAATTTGGCAACCCGTTGACGGTTCACAGCACCCCACACATATATCGCGGGCAAGGCGAAAGTAGCCAGTGATTGAAAAATTAAAAGTTTCAGATAGGCGTTGTATGACAGAAGAATACAATAAAACAAGGAAAATACTAGAAATGACAGTGAATAGATACAGGAAAGAGGTACACTAAAAGAAACATGGATTGCAAAAAAGATTTTGCTAAAAAAGGACAGCTAACATCGCAGTGAAGAACATCTTGTACCGACTCGATAATATAATGTTTTTTTTTTATTGCTGTAGAACAGCAGACAGGCTGATGGCCCGCTTAGAATTTAGCAGTTACCGTCGTCTATGGGTGTTTGCAACGCCAGTGGCATCGCGTACACGCTGCTGTCCCATAAGGGTACAGGAACTTGGGTCACTAATGCCGGAACACAACACAAGGTTATTATGGCGGCATACTTAAGACCGAAGGTGGTCGCCATCCAGACGGGCTTGAGGCCCTACCACGTAGCTAGGGTGGGTTGTTTTGTCGGCTTTTACGACAGGCCGACCCCGGCCGCAGAGGTTAGTATTCTTTCTCCGCCCCTGCACGGATAAATGTAGGACAAATAGCAGGAAGTAGATATTAACACTTATTAGAATTGTATTTTGGCTCTAAGTCACATTACTATTAGACATAGCCTGTTTGTGCTGGCTTATGGCAACAATAAACACAGTTTTATGTCCTACCGAGCCACTACGACCGGAATTACGTACTTCATTTGTCCGTTTTTATGTCTTTTGTGATCCATAGATGGCTTTTAGTGGCGCTCCATCTAAATCTATTGTTATACAGTTTGTTTTATTAATATTGCTCGTAAAAATTGCAAGCTGTTAATTGTTTATGTGATCGCGAAATTTTTAAACGTCTCAATAAAAGAGGATATTTCATTAGAAATTACCGACATGCTATATTATGAAATTACCAATAATAACTTTTACTAAATAATAATATAAATTTAATTAAGATATTAAATTATGAACACTGCAATAGTCTACAGTACTTATTCATTACATGATGATTATGCCAATGAATATAACGTAGTTAACAGTTTGCAGTCAATGAGAACTGGAAAAATAAAAAGGTCGAGGTTTTCCAAAAACTTTGGAACTTCTAGATAGAAGGGTGAAAATTTTGAGGAATAAACGTCTTGTTTTATGGTTATTATATGTAGATCAAGATAAAACTTGAAAATGAAAATATTAAGATGACCACTAATAGAAGAGAGTAGAAGGACAGGACATGTTATGCCAGCCCCACATAATTCAAAATATGAGAGAAAGAAGGTTTTCGATGTAGGCAATAATAACATAATAAAAATTATTAATAGTAAACGGAGTATACAAGAATCAAAAGCAACAACATTAATATTAAAACCAATTTGAAGATGAACGTACAAGTTTTAGCAAAATTATTTTAAAATATTAAAATTTTAATACCATCAGCTTTTTGGGATACATCCAAATTCGATTTCCTTTTATGACAATCAAAGTAATCAGATTAAAGCCGCTGATCGATGTCACAAATGAAAAATTGCTTTGTTGGTAGTAATTTAATTAAAAGCCATCCAAATTCATTGGACAGGATAACTGGTTTTTTTTAATGATATCGGAATCATTTATGTTGTTATTATCTTAATATTTTTCATAGAAATCATTTTAGTAGTGGGTTTTTCTGTGCAGGGGCGGAGAAAGAAAACTGACCTCTGCGGCCGGGGTCGGCCTGTCGTAAAAGGCAACAAAATAACCTTAGCTACGTGGTAGGGCCCCAAGCTGGTCTGGATGGCGACCACCTTTGGTCTTAACTATGCCACCATAATAACCTTGTGTTGTGTAGGGTGAGTTGTTTTGTTGCCTTTTACGACAGGCGAACCCCGGCTGCAGAGGTTAGTATTCTTTCTCTGCCTCTGCACGGATAAAACTGCAATCTAAAGAGTGGATGACTAATTCAACATACAGTACAAAAAAGGCTTTTATTTTGGAAGGTCAGGGGGTAGTTATTCCTTTTTAAATCAAACTGAGTCACATCTATTCAACTGTTTTTAATTTCGATTCACACACCCTATATTGAATTATATATAAATTTAATTTTTGAACGAAACATGGTTTATAATATAAGTCATCTAAGTGCGACACGTTGTCTATGATAGCGAAGGTAGTGAAAAATTAAAATAAAGAAAAACTCCCGAAAATGTACTTCGGAAACCAAGGTGGAACTTTAGGTTGCAACTGGGATTTTATGCTAAGATTATGCTAATGATGATTAGACTAACACTAAGTAAGAAGTACAATTTAACGTTTTGATAAAATTAGTACAAAAAAGGAATCTAAAATAACAGGTGCATTAACTTATAAAAATATTTAAAAAAATCCTATGCGTTGACACGCAAAGTGTGAAAAATTGAATACCGTCATTATAATATATTACAAAAATAATGTATTCAAAAAGTGTTCACTCTTCATAAAATTCTCTGTAACAACACAAATTGTCCCTTAAACATCTTTATTTTCCTACAAAAAGCCTCTGAGACACTTTCGAGTCACAATCTCAAGGGTCGACCCTCAAAGCGTTGAGGTGAAAGTAATCGCCGTATCAAAGCGAAATTTGTCAAAAACACGACTCCGCGTGCACTTCCGTCAATTCACTCCAATTAATAACTCAACGCTGTCTCTTTTACTCGTGTAAAAAACTGTATATATCTGACTCGACTGTTGTCCCTTGTTTGAGAGACCCCGCCGAGATAGAATATTGCCACTTTGTCGCGCCGCCTCCCGCGGGCTGTTTGTATACGGCGGAGAAATTGCAATATTTTCCACGCAGAAATGTACATTTAAGTTTAAAAGCTAAAAGTATGAATTTTTAAATCACGTACCAAATATTAATTTTCTAAATATGGCCGTAGTTTCATTTCAGATTTATATATTTTACGATTTCTAGCATGATGGTTTTGTTCTGACATTTAAATTTTATAGATAGAATCACATCGGTAAAAATATTTTACTACTAATTTATACGTACATAAGTTCTCCTAAGAACCTATATCTATACTTATAAATGCAAAAGTAACTCTGCCTGTCTGTTACGTTTTCACGCCTAAGCCGCTGAACTAATTTTGATGAATTTTGGTATAGATATAGCCTGGACCTTGGAAAAAGACATAGATCACTTTTTGTTGCCAAAATGAAACTTAAAGGGGATGAACGTAATTAAGTTCTCTTTTCTTCCTGTTTTTTATATATGGTAGAACTACGTTTACCGGGTCGGCTAGTCTTGATTAAATATTACTAGTCATTAACCACTATTTATCTATAATATGTATCTACTTTCGAAAGAAAAGTTCATAAATAGTCAGTTGTTTAGTATCCACAATAAAAACGCTCTGCTGCTTACTTTGGACTAGATGATACTGTGTGAATTATCACGTTATATTTATTATTGTGAATGCCATCGCCTCCTTTAGCAAGATGGATATGTCCGAGATGTTTAAGAACGTGACGGAACGGGAAAGAGTTTGGCTAGGTTTGCACTTCTCACTGTCACGTAGGGACATTCGTTGGCGGAAGTCGTTGAACGACTATCGTCCACCATAGTGCGAGGTCGCGGGCGGCTACCTAGAAATATTTGTAAACTGCCAGAAAACTGGGTGAAGCAGGGTGTCCCAACTGGGGAATTCTTTCACCCGGATTGAAGAGACCCATGTCTGTAGGGCAATGCTGTTTAGAATAGCGGTAGTGGGTTAGCATTATATCTTGGCACCTCGGATTTCAGGGATAAAGGAGCCTGGGAACATTTTTAAGTGGACTTGAGTTCTACATGCACCTACTTGGGTTCAACGTGTCAGACAGTGTCTAAGGGCATTCTTTCCTCCTCCAGACCAAAAAAATAGTATATTTGTTATTATTTTTTTTAACGATCTCACGGCCAAGAAAACAAATAAGTATTGTAAAATACATATCTTATCTAAGATATGTATTTTACAATACTTATTTGTTTTCTTGGCCGTCCAATGTATACGACACATTTATCTCCAACACCACATATCGAGTGCTTCTATTTTCTTGCGCTCTAATGCCCTAATTGTGAACTCACCATTTGGATATTTCTACGCATTCCATGACAGTCAAAACTATCCTAAATAAACCCTTGCCAAACAAAAATAAGTCAAATGTATTTTCCATAAGGTGTTTTATTCATTAACGCGTTTACAGTACTGGTCATTAAACCTGATTTGTTATCCGTGACAGCCTGAAAGTTGCGAGTAATGTATTGTAACCTGTTTTTAGAATCATTAGTATTGTGATAGTGTTAAATCTTATAGGGTGGTTTGGGACTTTTGTTTATATGTTTCGAGAATTGTTGGTATACGCTTAATGATATCATTGACTTTAACGTTGGTATATACTCAAACCAAACCAACATATATATATATATATATATATATATATATATATATATATATATATATATATATATATATATATATATATATATATATATATATATATATATAAGAGGTACTAGTAAATTTCGTCATTATTATTTAAATAAATATTTCCCTTAATATATATTTTTTGTGATATTTGTCTGAACTATGTAAGTACTTGTATGGTAAGCCTTAAGAAAAGTGTCACGAATGGGTTTAGGCAACGATTGGGAATATTAATTTCAGCCTGCAATAGCACTGAACAGTGAAACTCATGCAGTAAGTTAAAGCATGCAATCAAGATTATAAGCTCTTGGGTGTGAAGAGCGGGTCAAACCTTATAAAGTCATGTTTGCGGGTTCGATCCTTGCTTAGTCATTTATTATGCTTAACTCCACTACGCAATGAGCTCGACGTGTTCCTTCGGTTTTTTCGTTATAAAAAGAAAATGGCTAAATTTTATTTTTTAAAAGCAACTGATTTAACTTCTCTTTGTTATACTCGTATACTAGTATACTTCTCGGCTGTTATATAATACGAGTAGCCACGGTAGAAGAAAATGTTGTGAAGAAACTTGTAAACAGTAAATAGGTATAATCTGCTAATCCGCTTATGACGAGCGTTGTGAGTATATTGTACCTAAGACCAGTAGTGGGTCATACTACATAGTATGACCCACATAGTGTTAATGTTTTTGTATATATTGCAAGTGTATTGTAAAATATATGAAAATACAATATGAAATACGGAAGACAAGGGAGCCGAAAATTTTTCGGTACGTAAGAAACATCGTTGATTCGGCTGTTCTTCGATCGCTACCTTTTATGACTGATTTTACGGTCTTGCTTGGTACTATAAAGGTTGTACTTAAAGGTCTCACAAAACACTAAACAAATACACATAAAAATTATTTGATGTCAACAATCCATGGGCACGGTGCTATGGAGCTAGACGCTGATAAAGAAAATGGATTTTTTGGTACAAAGAATTTCACAGACCACCAACAGGAATCACAACTTTAAACTGACTTGCGGGTAGATTTGAAATAATATAAGGAATACGTGTCAATTTTTAATAAGAAACAAAGAATGATCATATTGTTTGATATTATAATTCTTCTTCGCTTCGGCTTTGTCACGACAAAATAAAGTTTAAAACATTTAAGTTATGTATGTAAATTAAACAATTGATTTAGTTCTAAATTAAGGAGGCTGGCATAGTATCGTTGTGCAGTCGTGGGACAGCTTACCAACTACCGGAGAAGACCTATAAAATGACGGTCCGGCGGCGGATGAGTTCTAGGCCAGCAGCACACTCACTTGAATTTGCAATGTTGAAAAAGTTGGTCATACATTATATTGCGAGAAGGGAAGTTTGTACCAATTTCGAATAAGAAGTCTCTTAATACGTCACTTTGTTCGTTATTATAAGAATCAGGTTTTTGATATAATAACAAATAAAACAATGTTTACTGTAAAATAACACTTTTATTTCCATCAATATCGAATACAGTTACGTACATTTACTTATTATTAAAGTTAACTTTATCGTCCTTATTATCTAACATTTAAACACAACATTTAAAATACAATCACATTCATCTGGCACTCAGTGTCATTATAGACAATAAATATACAATAGTGTCAGTAATACACTTAATTTATTGTTTAAATCTATTTGAATAACGTGAAACATTTTAAAAAGTGAGTGTGGAAACTTTTTTGATAAAAATCGCATAGCATTGTATCCTTTTTCATAAATTTATTGTTCAAAATAAATACAAGTGTTATTTGTAAATAGATAAATTGTGATTATGTTTTTAGAAAACGACATCGTTGCAAAATTTATATAATTACAAAGAAAGTGGTTCAAGTTATATTGATTCAAAGTACGCTCTTTCTCTTTCATGCTATAACAATCTAGCACTCTTAATATCTCTAACGTACAACATACATTACATTTGACCGGGATATTTTAAGTCTGATAGATTCAGTGTCACAATGTATTACACTGATAGCAAAATATCGACTTATTCAATTCTTGTACGATATAATATTACATGTACTACAGCGACAAAATTTCCCTAATACGACATTGAAATTACAATTACCAGAGAAAAGCTCAAGCCTTTCAAATGTTAAAAATATAAACTAAATTCAAAGATTGCAACTCATAATCAAAAATCTAATGCATTTTGATGCCTAAGTGTTGAACACCCTGTATGATCCATAGTGCCTTCAAATAGATACAAGTTTAATACAATATTGCTGCGTACATACAGCATTACTTATTATAGCTAATTATGAAATATATAAAATAAATAAGAGGATCATTAACAGGGCTTTTGAAGTAAATAAACGCAAAAAATGCCCCTTTGATTTATATTTTATTGTACATTTTTCTAGACATTGATACTCAATACGAATAGACGATAGAAATTATGGCTAAGATTTTTCTTCTTAGAAGTTCTACACTGCTTAATATTGTAACAAAGCAACATTTCAGCGCATATTTTACATACTCTTCTTGAATGGGTTACCCGATTATAGATGTGTCTAAATTTGGCCCTAACAAAAGGGAGACACAAATGAGCAGCGACACGAGGAGACACAACTGAAGAAAAGATTCTTTGTTTTTTGACGACCTTCTCAACGGCTTTTGCATGTTGTGTTGCCTGGTGGTGTCATAACTTCAACTCCCGTTCCGATTCTGTGTGTTTTTCTATAGTATAACATACAATTGTTTAAATATAGTATACAATTTGTTTATTACTCACAATACAAGCACTCTGTTGGTTACTTTGGGATAAAATGACGTTACGTGGATTGTCACAGCATATTTATATATTTCTGTGAGCTTGTAACCTTTTAAGTCACTTTAGAAGTAAAGAAGATGCTATTTGAATCGTCGGCTGGGACGACGAGGACAAGTCGTGAACGTAAGCTTATAAAAATATTTGAATGAAGTTTTTTCTTTACTTTTATGCAAATCTTGTATAAATCTTAATTAATTTAAAAAACATATTTCTTAAGAATAAAATTCAATTTTGTTTGCAATACAACATTACATATCCCTAGTGGTTCTTACGTGTATTATCCACGTAGTAACTAACTTACAATATAATTAATTTTACGTAATTGTTCACATTTTATTACATATTATATCGATATTAGTATATTCTGATTTTAGTATAATTATATGTGTTTATGTATACGCAAGATAATAATATGGTAAATAGACAAATATATATTTTTTCATGGCCACTTACGAGTTGTGGCTTCAAAGAATTTTAATTGTTTTTTTTACTAAATAGTATTTCGTCGTTGTCAAACCAATTTACCTACCAATAAAACAAATATCTGCTCTGTGCAAAAAGTTAAACTTTGAGATATGGAGTAAAAACAATTTCGTATATAATTTTATAAGAAACAATTTCTTTTAAATTGATGTATACTAAAGTAATGTTATGATTAAAATCACATAGCAATTTTATATATCAAAATTTGGATAGCAAACTAGTCATAATAGTGAAAATGTGGAAATTTCAAAAAGTGGACATAGCAGATATTGGTTTGACATCAACAATTTATAGACACAATAATGTGATTTTTTATTTCATATAAATTAAACACATAATAATTATATTACTTTTACGATAAATACGTATAAGTTTGAAATGAACAGAATATTTTGTAAAAAAAATAACAACTTTCTTATTTCTATGGAATAGTAGTAAAATAAATATCCAAAAAAATATTTATTAAGAAAAGATATTAACTATTGATAAAAATACTTTCAAAAAATTCTTAATTTCAAACTGAATAATATTTCTCAAAAAGAAACGGTCAATCCCCGCCCTGGGACTTCGAGGCTCGTGTCCTAGCGCTGCTATATCAATGGCGCCGAGACGCAGCCGAGCGTGGCTCCCATCCCTCGCCTCGCGAAATAGAGATAAAGCGGGTGGAGCTACGCGAGGAACCTGCGCAGGTGGAGTGGAAGGAGCATCTTGCACACCCTAGCGCGAGGCTCGCCACCATCGAGGCGTTGAGATCCATCCTGGTGTTCTGGTTGGACAGGCGCCACAGCGCCCTGACCTTCCCCCTGACCTGATGCAGGTTCTCTAGGGGCACCATTGCTTCGGAAGTTACCTGCCTCGTAAAGGGCAGAAGACGACGTCAAGGCGCCACCATTGTGGTGTGGGCGACGAGGAGGATACTGTGGCCTATAGTCGTCGTGTGGGTAAATAAGATGTGACCTAACTAACGCTCTCAGCACTGGTTCTGGGCATGGTCGGGGGTGATCCTAGATAGACCGCCGTAGCCTCCTTTTGCAAGGCAGTCATATCTGCAAAGCAGACGGTGGAGCGGAAGCGGGAGCTGGCTAATCAGCTCCCCTTCCACCAACGTAGACCACGAAGTCGGCACCGGAAGGCGTCTAATGACCTCTGGCCGCCGTAGAATGGGGCAGCTGGCGGCCTCTCGAGGGAGGATCTGCCACCCACACCATTGCCACAAGGGTGAGAGCCACGTGCTGTCCCGCGAGCTCGCTCAACTCCTAGTTGACAAAGAAGAGCGCCGGGGGAGGACGAGATCCTGACCCTGGCGCTGAAATTCTGACCATGGAAGAGGCCTGCCTAGAAAAGGGCAGGCCAGCACCGGCCTGAGCCACGAGATCGGCGAGTCGTGTTCATCCTCGGGTCCAGACACAGGAGAACAGCGGGTTTTTTTTTAGTGGATAGACGGATATCGGAAATCTTTCGCCGAGTCCCATATACCTCTCAGTTCTGCAGGCCGGGAGAACCCGTTAAATTTGGTATTTTTCCGAGACTAAATAAATGTATCGGTCAAATTGTGGATCGTAAGTACATTTCAATATTTTTGTTTAGAATTTCAATAAATTGAAATTTGTCATAATATGTATCATTAAATATCAAATAATAAAATTTATGACAATAATATATACATGAGAGGTAGTTAACTATTTTACAAATTATCGAGTACAAAAATAGTGATTTGCTGGGACTTTTACAAAATATAGAAAAATAAAAGAATATTTAAAAAAAATTCGTCAATGCCACACCATATCCGTAAGGAACTTCATAACTAGCTACTGTTTTGGTGTTGATCCTTTGGTGGCCTGGAGGAATGATAACGTCTCCAGGAACTTTTACTAAAATTACACTATAATACAAGTCTTTTGACTCACGATTATTTATTTCTATATATTCAATCCAAAAAAGAAGAAAATTACAAAGAGGTTGTGCAGCTCCAACAATATAGGAGTTCTATTACATTAGGTAAATAAATGTTTCGTCACTGTGTTTAAGAAAATATTGTTAGTAATATTTGGTACCCTTTTTACTACGTAACTAAATATTTGCAGACAATATTGGGAGCGGGAAGGAGAAATAATATTATTTTTATTCTAATTCAACATTCGAAATATCGCATCAGAATTTCTTGTCACCCATACCATAATGCTTATCCGTGCAGGGGCGGAGAAAGAATACTAACCTCTGTGGCCACCGACCGACCACCTTTGGTCTTAAGTATGCCGCCATAATAACCTTGTGTTGTGTTCCGGCATTAGTGACCCAAGTTCCTGTACTCTTATGGGACAGCAGCGTGTTCGCGATGCCACTGGCGTTGCAAACACCTATAGGCGACGATAATTGCTAAATTCTAAGCGGGCTGTCAGCCTGTCTGTTGTTCTACGCAATAAAAAAAATGCTTACAGGTCGTAGAACCCGACATAAAGCGAGTTCTCTAGTGAAGTCTCAGTAGGCGTAGTGTAGGCGCCACGTAGCATATTAGCTACGTAGCGTATTAGCTACGTAGTGTAGTAGTGACAGCGTAAGCGAGAGGGAATGACGACTCGCGAAAAATGTGTGTGGGAAGCCTTAAGAAAAGCAGTTGACTTCTGACGGTGATTATAATTATTCAGATGTTATATTTTTCATTCTTATTTATTGCACCATTTCATAATTACGACTGGATTTAACTCTCCAGTCCTTTGTATCATAATCTGTATTATTTCTGACTGACCTTTTAAATTCGTAGCACTGACATTTGGTCCACTGACTTTATGTACTAGAGAAGTGCGGTTTCTAAGTTTGAATTTAAATTGGTTTGTCAACATTGTAGCCAGTATTGACGTATTGGTATTCCGGTAAAGCGCTGCTTCTATTCTGCTAAAGTTATTATGAAAGCTTTGAATTTTGTTGTTGATTTTGGGAGCAATCACAGTGACTTTTTTACGATAATTAAATAGAAAGCACTAATATGGGTAGATAATTTTCGCACAAGCAACTATATAATATTACAAATTTATAACTCTTGAAGAAACCTAGGTATACTTTTGTGGAATAGAAAGTCGATGAAACACTAGAAGAGCAAAGACAATATGGTATACTAATAAAAGTTTAAGAATACAAAAATGCTTATTATAATTTAAATTTATATTATAAACATTTATTATCACATAAATTCAATACTAATATAACACCAACATTATATTTAAAAGCAGGTTTGCTTTGGTTTACAAATTAAATTCCGTTTGCATCGAACTTGTATGTACATTTTCACCTTAATCTTATTTGGTTCTAAATTTATTTTTGATTATATTAATATTTTTTGGAATTATACTTTATTTTCTATAATTAAGAACTGTCTATAAAATGTAGTAAGTACAATATGTAAAATGAAATTAATAATAAATATGCAGGTTTGTTGGTAAAATAATCAAGTGTTTAATTTAAAATTATTTTTAGAATTTCTATTATTTGAAATTAAAGCCTGGCAATTTATAAAACTTCAGTAAACAATCATGTTTTTTTCTTTATATGTGCCTGAGATGTTATTAAACTTGACTTGACTAAGCCTGTATTGCAACAAAAATACAGCAAATTATAAAAAAGCGTAAAATTACTAGAAATACTACCCCTTTAATGAAAACTTTATTCCAGATTTCATATATTAAAAAATCATCAAAGTTTACTCGTAAAAAATTGTTAAAAATACATTTATATGATATAAAGTTATATAAACATTTTAAAGAATATATACATTTTATAGTAATAAGCTACTTTATAACTTAAATAAATGGTAACATGTATCCGTTATTATTAATTATTAACACTCAAACACACTACTTTATTCGACTACACATAGATATCTGAAGTTATTATAGACATTTACGTAATAATAATTTTGTATTTTTATCCTAAAATAGATATTTAAGTTACAAATTTCCTTCCATTAAGTACCCTTGCATCTAACTAGCTAGCATTTTCCAATTTTTTCAATCACTCCTAGGAAATTACAGTTATTTATTATATATAACTTTTATAATAATTATAGTCTAAAAACTATAATATTCGTGTTATCACTTTTATGTCTGACATGCCTTCATATTAATCATATTTATTATTTATATTAAACTAATAATATTTCATCATCTTTTATTTATTTTCGTAATATATTTAAAATACTGTTTATCATTTTGAGTACTAAACTAAATATAAAGTAAATAATGTACGTTCACCTAAAACCATATAATATAAAATACATCGGTACCCAATTTTTGGTAGGCACAATGGTATATTATCATAAAATGATAGAATTAACATCTCAAGATGATAATATTAGTATTGCTGAATTGACTAGAATTAAACTGAGAGCTGAGTATCATTTGAGAGTAAAATTTTATATTTATAATTAATAATATAATATGAAGGTTTAATTTAATTTTATGATAAAACAATATAGTCAATAGTTTATGAATATGAATAAATAATTACTCATAAGACTGAAAGTATTATGTATGCCAAATCAATTCCTAAAAATATAATAAAATACAAGATAATATACCTAGTCAGGTCATAAATTCTGTCACATGTTTAATGTAAAATAATTGTAACAAGTTTATTCATTATGTAACCATTCATATACCAAAATGAACTTAACAAAACATAGATTCTTATGACATTAAAGTTTATTCAAAATGACCTCCGTGATTTTGAATACAGGCCTTCAATCTGCGCGGCCAGTCGTCTATCGCAGCACGAACGAGGTCCATGTCAAAATCGGCGGCTGCCTTAATCAAGGATGTCTTGAGTGACTCCAAATTGGGATAAGGCTTTGAGCACGCCTTTTCCTCCAAGTGTTGCCATATCTTGTAATCTAACGGATTCAAATCTGGACTGGAGGAGGGCCAGTCTTCGTGCCGGATGAAGTCGATTTCACGCGCCGCCAGCCAGTCTTGTGTGCTCTTCGCTCTATGAGCTGGCGCCGAATCTTGTTAGAATACCCAGTGCCTGTTATTGAACATGGTATGAGAAACAGGTTCCACAAGGTTCGTCAGGACCGTATTTTGATACACAACAGCATTCGTTTTTACACCTTTCTCACAAAAATGTACCTCTGTTAAGCCCCAATAAGAAACTCCCAACCATACCATGAGCGAGGATGGAAAATGACCTCGTTGGACACGCGGAATACGGTTGCTCGCTTCTTCACTACTGTGTGCGTACACCTTATCATTTTGTTTGTTGTAGCTCTCTTCTACAGTAAACATTTTTCATCCGAAAAAAGAATTTCCCGATATTTTTTTCACGCGTACCGCTTCAACAAAGCGCGGCATCTCTTCAGTCTCAGGTACATTAGACAATCATTCAAACGATGTCCTGTTTTTCTTCGATATGCCCGAAGCCCTAAGTCTTCATTTAACACCCTTTTCACCGTGGTTCTGCTTAACCCCATCTGAAGGGCCAACAGTTTCTGCTTACGTTTGGGATTTCTTTGAATTCGTGCCTTCACAGCTTTTATCACTGCTGGAGTCCTAACAGACCGAGGGCGACCACTTCTTGACCTGTCATCTACACTAGAGTCTTCATTGTATCGTTTGATGGTACGATAAACGAATCTTTTGGTTATATTCAAATTTTTCAGTATGTTAAAAATTTGAATTGGCGCGTAACTGCAACGATGCAACGCAATAACTGCAACACGGTCTTCTTTAAGCGTCCACTCCATATTTAAAAATGAGTAAAATTCTAAAAGTATACCTTTTTTATTTTCATGAACAATTCGAAATTCGAATTCAATAAACTTTTTTGTGGCCAGCATTCTAAAAGAAAAGTTTTTACTGTGTGACAATACTTATGACCTGACTATGTATATCCAATAAAAAGCTAATATATATACTCGTAATATTGATAATTAAAATTATAATTGAACATTATCATCTCGTACGATCAAGAGATATAATATATTAACAATATTATAGTCGAGACTTAGAAATATTAAAAAAAGTACTTTTCTTCACAAATTTATAAATAAAATTATTTGTTTATACATTTATTGAATTAAAAACTTCATACTATATATAACCTATATTTTTTGAGTATTGAATAAGTTTGAACTATAACACTCGAAAATGTGATGCTCACGCAGAAACATTCAACTCGAGTCGATAGAGCGATATTAAGTCACACAGTTGATGAATATTTTAATACATTTAATTAATATTAAGTAAAAGTATCCATTTCATATTTTACTTACCATAAATTTATTGTTTAAATTTTAAAATACGATACAAATGAGGACCAGTCAGATAAAAATGAGAGTATTTTAAACACAAATCATAAAAATTTATATTTTGTAGTAAGATGAGTATCTTAAAAAAGAAGGAGTTTTCACTTACGTCTCAACTATGCACCATTTTTTATAATATTAAGACTATATATAAGTACTAAGAGTTTGTCTGAAGTCGTGAAGAGCAGCTAAAAGCTGAGGAGCGGTGGGTCGAGCCGAAGGAGGTGAAGTCCAACACCAAGACATTAGGCCGTATCTGTCAAATAGTGGATTAGAATAGCACATACATTCACCTCTTTTCTATTGCTGTGGAACAGCATATAGGCTGACGGCTTACATATTAGTAATCAGTAACCGTTTGTAATGTCAGCGACATCGCTAAAATTCTGCTATTCACGTAGAGAAACCGGAATCTGGGTCGTTTATACCGGAACACTACACAAGGTTATTATGGCGGAATACATAGGTGGTTGCGATCCAGGCGGGTTTGGGCCCTACCACCTAGTAAGGGTTCTTTTATCGCCTTTTACGATAGGCCGTCCCCAGCTGCAGGGGTAAGTATTCTGAATCTGTTCTTACAGGGTGTAAAAGATAAATTTATTTTAAATTCTCTCGTTTCCTTGTGCGTTATTTATTATATTAATAATATAGTGAATGTGTATTTTTTTTGTCTATTTTAATGTAATATGTCCGTATATAATTTATTTAACCTATAATAAAGGGACCCAAGTAACAACCATTATCACTGTTTATTAAGATTTTATTATTTTTATTGAAAACGAGCTTCCTTAATATGTTAAGTACTTGCTTGTAAACTAAGATAAAGTAAGGACCCGAATATAAAATTCACTAAAGTTATAAATGGTTTTAGGACAATGAAATCAAGTTTTACAGTATAACCAGTTTTACAGATATAGACAAATACTTTTCTCGTTTTCATTTACATGAGCAACTTTTACATTCATGAATTTCAACAGTAGCACTTTGCATTCCTTTCCTCAGTTACTGACCATTTTAAAGTGCAGACCAGTTTGCAATCGATTCGATCTGGTACTGAAATGCAGTCTTTTAGAAAATTGCTTTCGTGATAAGAAAGTGTAATAGTGTTGGCAACCTTTTCAAAGTTGATTGGATCACATTCGACACATATTTTCATTTTCAGACAATTTTAAAGATACATTTTTTCATAAAAATAATAGCGTACCGCTAACCTGTATATATTCATTAGAAAGGCTTTAGTAAGTGTAATTGTATAACAAAACTGAAACACTTAAATTATGCCATGCTGATCTTTGGTAAATTTAGGTAAATACATCGCCATTCAATTCAATATACTTACAACTCATCTGGGCAGTTATGTGGCTGAGATGGTCTGTATCCTCCATTTAGAAAAGCCCCGACGTCAGCTGCGTCTAATTCAGCAAGTGGAGCAGCGCCAAGAGTCGCTAGCTCCCAAAGAGTAACACCTAGTGACCACTGTAGAAATATCCGATGAGTTTTTTTTTTATTGCTATAGGACAGCAGACAGGCTAACGGAATGCTAAGGATTTAGCAGTTACCGTCGCCTATAGGTGCTTGCAACGCCAGTGGCATCGCGAACACGCTGCTGTCCCATAAGGGTACAGGAACTTGGGTCACTAATGCCGGAACACAACACAAGTTTATTATGGCGGCATACTTAAGACCAAAGGTGGTCGCCATCTAGACGGGCTTGGGGCCCTACCACGTAGCTAGGGTGGGTTGTTTTGTCGCCTTTTACGACAGGCCGACCCCGACCACAGGGGTTAGTATTCTTTCTCCGCCCCTGCACGGATAAAAAGTGAGATTTTTTGTAAGAAAATGTAATCAAAAATTAAGATTCTTTAATTTTTCAATAATGTTGCCGCATGGTTCCGACATATGATTATTCATATAATAAAGTCACCCTTTCTATTGTTTTGTTATAGCTAGTATAGGAAAATCCTATTACGGGTTTTCTATGGAAGTTAGTCTACGTCTCTAATGGCAGTGATCACAAAAAAATACGACTATTCTGATTTCAAAATAGTAATAAAAACTACTTTTATCATACAGGGACACACGAAGCAAATACGTAGCTGAAAATAGTCTACAATAGACCAAATATTTCGAATTGAAGGTTAGGATTCCATCGATATTAAATTTTAGATTATTATTATATTTGACAAAATTTAGTAATTTAAAAACTGATGAAGAGAATTATGTTAAAAAGAGATTAAGAGAATACAAAAGTTGAAAATACTCTAGACAAATGTTCAGTAATAATAAATGTGAATATAGAAGGGATGGCTAAGCTATGGCTAAGAATATATAAAAAACATAAGGTTAGGAAGTCAGTGATTTCGAGAAGACTGGAGAAACTAAAAGCACAATCGCCAGTCTCAGGCATAGACGAAAAATCAAAATTAAACAATGCAAATAAATTTCTTACCACATCAGAAGCAGTTGTATATTGGTATTGTAGTAATGTCTCTGGAGCCATCCATTTTACAGGTCTATTTTCGTTGTCTCCAAGACAGTGGTAATCATCAGGAAATAGATCTCTTGATAATCCGTTGTCAGTGACTTTCAGTCTTAACTTTTCATCAACCCTAATAAAAAAGTATTCATTATGATACAGTATAATAGCTTCTTAAATAGAGATATAAGTTTCATAATCATATCACTATACTATAATCCTAAATAATATTATAAATATGAAAGTTTGTTTGTTTGTTACGCTTTCACGCCAAAACCGCAGAATTTTAATGAATTTCGGTATAGTTATATATTGGACCTTGGAGAAGGACCATAGGCTACTTTTTTATATTCATATGGCAGAAAAACGTTTGCCGGGTCAACTAGTAATATCGTAAATTGAAACTTACACACAGTTTCTAGCAGCTATATCAGCATGTACCAGACGTTGAACATGCAAATAAGATAATCCACAAGCTGCTTGAGTACCTAAATCTACTAACTCTCTAGTTGCTGGAGCAGCTTGATGTCCCAGACGACATGATGTTAAATATCTAAAGAAAAATAAAAACAAAGGTGAAACAATTGTTGAAAACAAAGATATGAAAAATACAGATATTATAATATCTTTAATGATTAAATTAAATTTACCTTTTAAGATTAGAAGAATGAGAAGGACAACAGTAAACCAGAACTGGTTTCCGAGCTTCTTCAGCACAGGCAGCCATTGGAGCTAATACATTAGCATGAACTAGTCCGTATAGTCTAAGACCTTCTGCTACAAGTAGAGCAGCCTGCATTGCTGATGCTGCATCTAAAATATTTTTAATCATACAAATAATTTGCATTAATTGAATTAAAGAAATTGCACAAAATATGATCAATATTTCAAAGCAACAAACTTCTAGAAATAAATATAATTATAGACATAGATAAATGTTAGTTAATAAGTCCTCATCTAAATTTGAACTAAAATTTAATGCCGATGTTGTATTAAAGTTTTTAACGAGGTTACAAATCATCTACAAAAAGTCCGGTCGTAGCTACCATATACATATGATAATTTAAAACGTGAAAGGGCATATATGGGAGCCTTGTAGGGATTTAATTATGACATATGTTAATTAGTACATCATAAATCGTTGAGTTACATACCACTAACAGTTTTAACCATAACTTCCTCATAGGTATCTCCTATCTTAAATACACCTTTGTATATTCTTCCGAAAGTTCCTTCATGTATAAGGATTTCCAAACGAATACTAGAACGCGGAGTGGTAAGTAAACGTAGCTGTTCAGCTGGATCAGTGATTCGGTCCTTTGTGATAGTTTGCTGCAATGAAAGCAATTATAAATATTTTTGTCACATATATTTTAACTCAGTGGTATAACGGCGTTCGCACACCGGAAAGCTTAAGGGCTCAATAGACCGTTCTGAATCTGGGTTTTTATGTATATTAAATATATAGGTATTTATTTAAACCTCTCTAGTAAACATTTAGTAACCATACACAAGTGCCCTGCTGATTACTTTGGGTCCAAGTGGTGCTTTGTGGATTATCACAGCATATTTATATATTTATAAAAATATTTTTTAAAACGTTCGTTTTCAAATGACTTAAAATATTTCCGTAAAGAAATTAAAAACAACCTTTTGAGTAACCTAACACTATTCGTTGAATACTTATACTCTTTATATACTTATGCTTATTTCAAGTTCAAGAATTCTTTGTAGCAACGCCAGGGGCACTGTTAATACATTGTACTCTACGTAAGTAAGGGTAGCCTAGGTCACTACTGGAATACAACACAGGGTTGTTATGGCAGTATATTTAGAGACAAAAAATGGTTGTCATCCCGGCGGACTTGGTGCCCACATTTATTAACAGGATCTTTATTGCACAGTTCATATTATTCTTGTGACATGCTGAAATGATAATCTGTAAAGTAGTCGAAATCTCAATGTAAAACATTGTTGTGCGACTATTTTCATAATTATCTTCATTCATATTCATTTAAGATATTTTTTTTTTATTGCTGTAGAACAGCAGACAGGCTTACGGCCCGCTTAGTATTTAGCAGTTACCGTCGCCTATAGGTGTATGCAACGCCAGTGGCATCGCGAACACGCTGCTGTCCCATAAGGGTACAGGAACTTGGGTCACTAATGCCAGAACACAACACAAGGTTATTATGGCGGCATACTTAAGACCAAAGGTGGTCGCCATCCAGACGGGCTTGAGGCCCTACCACGTAGCTAGGGTGGGTTGTTTTATCGCCTTTTACGACAGGCCGACCCCGGCCGCAGAGGTTAGTATTCTTTCTCCGCCCCTGCACAGCTCTTCCCTCTCTGTCTATCATATGTTTATGATAGACAGAGAGGGAATAGTCAATGTTAAATATTGCAATATCCGGATGACCGACCGAGCTTTGTTCGGTATTTTTTTTTTTATAAATTGTGTTTTTTGGAAATCAACAATTGATTTTCTTAGTCTAACCTCAAAGCAAACACTCATTGACTTCTTGTTACTTAACAACGCCATCTGCTGGAATAAGCTTTAGTGTTGTGTCGTTAAAGCAATTTAAAAAAATAGTCATTTTTAGTATTATTATTCGCCGATAGATGTCAGGAAGAGTCACATTTTTGTTATTTTTCTTCCAATAAACAAAAGCTAATAAAATGACATTTTCTAGAAATTATTCCTAGCTAGATCAATTTATCGCCCCTGAAACCCCCCGTATACTAAATTTCATGAAAATTATTGGAGCCGATTCCGAGATTTCAATTATATAAGTATATATACACAAGAATTGCTCGTTTAAAGATATAGGATACCGCTAAGTTCGCAATTGTTCGTAGTACAAAGTCAAAAAGCTCCATCTAACTTTGTAATCGAAGTGAGCGGTATTTTATTTGAGACTACGTTGGCAGATGCACTAGCACATAATTGCATTGCGCCGTCCAAGCGACAGCTTTAATCGAGTTTCAGTACCTGGTGTAAGTTACATTTTAGCTCGAGTGGTCAATTTTGTTCGCAGAGCTAAGTCATTTTAGATATGAGTTTTAAGATCAGTTTTTCAAAATGAAGCAAATCTAACATAATCTAATATATAAAATTCTCGTGTCACAGTTTTCGTTGCCATACTCCTCCGAAACGGCTTGACCGATTTTGATGAAAATTTTGTGAGCATATTGAGTAGGTCTGAGAATCGGCCAACATCTATTTTTCATACCCCTAAATGTTAGGGGTAGTCCACCCCTAAACTTTTTTTTTAATTTTTTGACATTTTATTATTTATATGGCAGAACAACGTTTGCCGGGTCAGCTAGTAATACTATATATTTCATGTAGCACTGCAATATAATTTGGGGTATGAAGTGCCGCTACGCTTTGACCTGTCCTTATTCGACATGTAGGGTCGGCACTACATTTTATGTCTCATTCTCCTCTGCTTATAGCTATATGATCTAAAAAATCTACCATTTTTTTTTGGTCTGCCCTTCTTTCTGTCTTCACTCTCATTCCTATAATTTACTTTATCATAATGTTATGGTAAAATAATGATGTAATATTTCTATTACATCATTATTTCCCCAAGTAAATATGTCCCCCAAGTAAATAAACAAAGCTACTACTAACTAACCAGATACGGCAGACCAGGCTTGAGAACCCTTGAAAGCCATTTGCCACGGTGGACTTGAATAGAATATTAAAGAGAAGAGCGAGAGTTTAAAAGTATAGTTTGTATTTTGGTTAGATTATCCGTGCAGGGGCGGAGAAATAATATTAACCTCTGCAACCGGCGTTGTGTTCTGGCATTAGTAACCCAAGTTCTTGTACCCTTATGGGACAGCGCCGTGTTCGCGATGCCATTGGCATTGCAAACACCCATAGACGACGGTTATTGCTAAATTCTAAGTGAGCCGTCAACCTATCCGCTCTCCTACAGTAATAAAAATCGACTCGCAGGTTAAACAAGCTTGTATAGTCGAATCAATTAATCAATCAAATACACAATACATAGAATTCAATGAATTTAATTTTGCGATTTCCAAATCTTGTTTTTGAAATGGTACTAAATCAAAAATTAAGCCAACTTGCCAATATCAGAGTCGAAACTCGTTATTTACATTTCAACTTCTCATTAATGCCTCTCCCCAAAGGATGCTAATTCATATTTTCTGGAAGGCTTGCGAAGGCGCGATAATTTACGGACAAAGGAGGGTCGCAAATTAAAAACTCTCTTTGCCAAGCCCAATAATTACGGCTATAGTACGATACTGGAAATGACAAGCTCAGTGTTCGTAGCAATTAGAGCGCAATCCTTGATAGTAATTGTTGCAGATTAACTAAGATTGATATTTTTTTGAAAGATATCAAGCTAATAATTTTTGTGTTAACAATTAAAATGTTTTTTTAAATATATGAACGTTTAAATATTATTAAAAATTATTAATAAACTTATCCAATATAATTTCAAAAATAATTTTTATTATACAAATGTATAAAGTATATATAAATGCCGCATAAATGATAACCATTGAAGTAAACATGTTTGAGAATGGAGACCACGTCTTAGCAAACGAAGTGTAGGATGACATCCGGCAAGATGAGGCGATGATTTGCGAAAAGCGGCTGGCTGGCTAACCTTGGGAAAGGCTTAAGTCCAACAGTAGACTTTAGTAGGCTGATGTGAGGTATATACCTCATTAAGGTATACATTTAAGATTATTAAAATAATATTAATTAATTAATTAATCATCTTAAAATATCAGAAATATTAAATATTTAATGAATTTAATAACAAATATTTGCTATCATCCACGAAAGGAATACCAAAGAAACTATTTTAATGAGTTTTAACCCATATTCTTACTGGCTTATGATGCCTTGATAACTTACAATTGGATTTAATAGAAAACTAAAGTTACATCTGGAATGGTGCTGAATCAAAAAGTGTATGAGCCAACATAAATGAAAGAGTGATTTCAAAAATTACGCGTCAGTTTAAAAACAAAAACAAACTTGTGATTTCAAAAATCTGTCACTTTCATTAAATTAAATAATGCAATTAAGAGAATGGACTGCTAGAATTTGTTAATATGTTAGTAATAATCAAAATGCCTACGTGTCACCATAATAAACTTGTGTTTCAGCATTAGTGACCGAGGTTCTTGTACCCCTATATCCAGCGTGTTCGCAGTGCCCCTAGCGTTGCAAACATCCGACGGCGACGGTAAATGCTTACTATTAAGTGGGCAATCAGCCTGTCTGCTGTTCTGAAGCGATTAAAATATACACGCGTATAAAATTATTAAAAAAGTTAATAGTTAATTTACAGAAAGAACTTGATTAAAAAATAAGTGATTGATAGCATTTCTAGCATATTTTATTACCAACTTCAATACTTTGAGCAAAGAAGAACGCTAATTGCATTACGCTCGTATCACCTGCAGGGGAGATAGGGTAACTCGTCTAAAATTGGATTCTAAATGAGGTAAAGACATTTTATGCACAATACAGGCACCCTTCATTCCGAGAGACTAAAAACTTTGTACAAACACTAAATCTTGGACGTATTTATGCTTTTTCTTTGTTTTGCGAGATGGTTAGGTTATATTTAAAACGTTTGAAGACAATATTCTTTGTTAAAACAAGCTTTACGTTTTAATTTAAATTTCTTTAAGTAGCTTTTAATAACATTCTGTGTAGTTTGTAAGAGTTTATTTTTTATATTTACTACATCGTTACATCGCTATATAATGTTAACACAATCTTCATTTACACTAAGTAATACTATAGTTGTCACTAAGGAAAAGGTTTCCGGTCATTTCCAGAACAACCAGACTAGAAACAAATTCCAAAATATTGGTTTCTTTTTTGCACTGTCGGAATCTAATCTGACATCTCAAGGTCGTAGTTAGAAATAGATAAAGTTTATATAATATAATAGATATATGACCAAAGAGATCGTTATTAGACATCTTTACGATTGAAGGAAAACATTTTATAGCATATGATTGTGTGTATTTTATTAATTTAATTTTAATAACATTGTTAGTATTAAATAGATAATTGAACAAAGCAAAGTCGCAGACGTAACAACACGAGTAAGTCACCTAAAATGAAGGTGGGCTGGCCATGTTGCCCGAAAGAAAGAGTCTTGGTCCAAGCGACTCCTTGAGTGGAGACCGTGGGGGAATAAGCGCCCTCAAGGAAGACGACAGATGCGCTGGAAAGACAACATAAAGAGGGTCGCTGGTTCCAATTGGATCCAGAAAGCTCAATGTCGCGCCGAGTGGAAAAAGTTGGAGGAGGCCTACACCAAAATGGTCGAAGGAGGCTAAAAAGAAAGAAGAAGAAGATAATTGATACTATATCCACAAATATAAAATTTTATTGTAATCGGCCTTTTTATTAACATTATCATCTAAAATCAAGTAAAATTCAAGAATTTATGCATTGATTTTACGAATAAAATTATTCTGAATTGCTTATGTTTTAATTTTTTGCTAAAAGGTTGAAGTTTTCTTAAACATATGTTCAAACAACCAATGACACAACAGTAAATCTTTCTTTTTTTTTAAAGAAAATCTCTATACAGTTGCCTCCGACATAGGGAGATTGAGTGGTATATGTGAAACCATCAAACCACCGTCACTTTATTTGTCGAAGAGTAACATCGAAACATCTAACAGACTTTAGACCCATTATTATATTTACTGACGAAAATTTATTTGTGAGGTTAAGAGGAAATGGTGTTATTTTTTAAAGCTGAAATCGGCAGACGGCGGTAGACGTTGCCACATGCCAAAAGCATTATCAATGCGCTGCCGGCCTCTTAGAGGAACAGGAACTTGGTTTACTAGCTGCTAGCTAGTCGCTTTCGACTTCTCGACACACATGATTGGTTGCTAATGTTGTGTAAGACGCGCGTCCAGTGCTAGAGTAGGGTTTCATTTTACTCAAGATCTGGCTGCACTGCTTGGAGCCCTACCATCTAGCTAGAGTTGTTTTGTCGGCTTTTATGACAGGCGGTTGGGGTGCAGGGGTTTCGAAACTTACTTTATTGCTAAACCAGCAAACTATCTTTTTGCTTATAGCTCTGTCGGTAATTAACAGCTATTCCAATAATGAAATAGAATATTGAAAAAAAAGTCTAATAGTTTTAAAAACAGAAGCAAAAATTAAATGTATTAATGTAATACTTGCTAAAAAATAAGTTATGGACTGAAATTTAAAGAAGCGTCATAATGCATGTTTAAACTCAGTAAATATTGTAAGGTTCCTCCATAATATTATATGATTCCTGACTTTGTCACCATTAGGAGCTCATGATGTATTCAACGGATCAAATCTCAGACTACAAACCGTAATGGCTAATGGTTTATAAATTAATTAATGACCCAAACTCACATATTGTTCAAAGTTACACTATATGTTGTATGCCCCGTTGAGGCATTTGGAAATGTTACTCGAAATTCGTCAGATAAATTAGTTAGAGTAGATTTTAACTTGTGAGGTACAACCGATTTGCGATAGCTTAAACTACAAACTGTGGCGATTTAATCAAATAATTATTTAGAAAAAGTGAAATGACAATAAGTTTTTGTTTTATTATTTGACAGATACATTGCCAAGTTGCATTAGTCGTGTGCATCACAGACCAAAACAAGATTAAATTCGGCATTCACAGAATTGAAACAGCATGAAATCTCAATTGGAGAAACCGCTAGAACATTTACTTTTCTTTCTATAAACTAGCACAAGGAGTAGATATTAGTAGCCTAATTTTATTTCTGGACGGGATCATACGGTGTTTGCGTAATGGCAAGAACTAAATTATATTATATAGAAGTAATAATGTTAAAATTGGAATCCCATTTAGCAAATTAGAGTCTCTTGTAATCCTGGGCTTATGATAAAAAAAATCCTGTCCCATTTCTGTGTAATAAAACTACATATAATTTACTACGATATTTGATTTATATTCGCGGCTAAGTGTTAAAATTGGTGCTTAAACATAAAACTAATTTTTTTCAACCAAAATAATTTAAGGCTAGCAGATTATTTAAAATATAAAATGCATATGTGATCTACATCTATTTTATGTTTATTTATATTATAAAATAAAATTATCACTGCTAAATAACGTGTGTTGATGTGACAAGAAGAAGCACCTAAAAACTTTCGAATGATTCTTATAACTTTTTTTTTCAATTATGTGTAATTTTTAATAGCAAATTTTTATTTCACTTACTGCTACAAAAACGGAATTATGGTTTATTTATGTGTATTTTGGACAATAAAATGGAATTTAAAAAAAAAGCATCTACGACTAAGTCACAGAAAAAATCTGAACACTTGCGGATTACAGGTTTAGAAAGCAAAAGTTTAAAGGAAGATTCATACTCGTATAAGAAGAATAATTATAACAATAAATCGTTAAAACCCAGAAGGTACTATACGTTTCGTACTTTCATAAGGATTTATTATTAAATTGTAAATATTTATTTAAATATATATTTAATAGTTTATTAAGCTCTATAGTAAGATTTCTACCAATCGCTATAGTTTTATGAATTACACTACACTGTAATCTGGCCGCTGCTAATAAATTAACCCACATTAAGCGGCACGCCGTTGATCTTTGGTTGAACAACCCCGCAAAGTAACATTTCGATTGTCTAGGTATGTGGTTACTGGCCTGGGATTACTTTACGAGTCATTTCAGGATTGGGTAGTTGGCAATTATCGTTCATTGTTACCACTCTGATATGGCTATAATACTACTTTTTTTATTTTAAATCATATTATAAAGGAGGTTAAGCGAAATAATAAATATATTTTATGAAATTGATATATCAGTAGATAGATGGTCAGAAATTTCAACCCATTTCCTGGAGCTCTGTGAGATAGATGAAAGGCTGTGTTCTCTTGAATTTTTAACACGGCATTATATTTATAATTATTAATACCATTTCTAAACAAAATAATTGCCTCTCGCTTATCATTATATATGATCGTATTGCAATGTCTGTAGTGCAATATTCTAAATGTTGATATAAATAAATAAATATTTTTATGTTCTAATTCTGATGATGCAATATTCAGGCTAGATATTTAAATGTCTTCGTACGTTTGTGCCAGTTAATAAGCCCATATTTTTATGATTTTTGTCGACTTTATACTATCAGCATCATCATCTAGCGTTAAATCTTAATTACAAGCCAAAATTCTCCATTGGTGTTCAGGGACCGCTTTCCAACCTTTTCTTATTCTATAATGTTCATTAAATATATTTTCTTAGCTAAGGAGCTCGTGCTAGGTAAACAGTATCGAACTGCAAACTCCTCCTAATGAGCCATACTTCAAATATGATTTAATTAAGAAAATAAAGATAGTACAATTATACAAAAACCCTGTATTCTAAATTTACTAAATTAAATTATTTGTACTGAATTATTAAAGGAAACACCATAACTGCTTGTAATGAGGCTTTTTCTTACCTGAGAAACATGAGTTAGGTTAGATGCCGCGTAGTAGGATACTCTTGAGTCTGGTTTTGCGTAAACATGTTCGCCTATATGAGTCGTAGCGTATGGTGATGGGGATCTTCGACTTCCTGCAGAAAAAATTAGCTTGGAATCTAATATTCATGCAAACCAGTTCAATAGAATGGTGCCTTTGTCATATTTCTACCACCACACTACCTGCCATCAGCTAAATATTTATGCCCATTTTCTAAAGCCTCTCTTTCCTGTAGGAAATTGTTCTCAAGAACGCTCATGTTACGTACTTGCCCATCTCTGGCTTTGCAAACGTCTATAGGCAATGGTGACCACCTAGTGTATTTTTTATTGCTGTAGGATAGCAGACAGGCTGACGGCTCACTTAGAATTTAGCAGTTACCGTCGCCTATGGGTGTTTGCAATGCCAGTGGCATCGCGAACACGCTCCTGTCCCATAAGAGTACAGGAACTTGGGTCACTAATGCCGGAACACAACGCAAAGTTTTATAGTGGCGTACTTAAGACTAAAGATGGTCACTATTCAGACGGGCTTGGGGACCGACCACGTAGCAAATGTATATCGTGTGTCGGGTATGCGTGTCTTCAGCTATATAAAATAGAATTTATATTTTGTAAAGCCATTCATCCAAGCCAAGCATTCATAAAATCTTTACATATTCATAAAATCTTGCCAATTTATTTAAAATAACTTTTAAACGAATACAATTTAGATATTTATTTTAAGTTACATGACTTTAGAGTTTATACATAATACAGTAAATATATACCTAGTCAGGTCATAAGTATTGTCACACAGTAAAAACTTTTCTTTTAGAATGCTGGCCACAAAAAAGTTTATTGAATTCGAATTTCGAATTGTTCATGAAAATAAAAATGTATAACTTTTAGAATTTTACTCATTTTTAAATATGGAGTGGACGCTTAAAGAAGACCGTGTTGCAGTTATTGCGTTGCATCGTTGCGGTTACGCGCCAATTCAAATTTTTAACATACTGAAAAATTTGAATATAACCAAAAGATTCGTTTATCGTACCATCAAACGATACAATGAAGACTCTAGTGTAGATGACAGGTCAAGAAGTGGTCGCCCTCGGTCTGTTAGGACTCCAGCAGTGATAAAAGCTGTGAAGGCACGAATTCAAAGAAATCCCAAACGTAAGCAGAAACTGTTGGCCCTTCAGATGGGGTTAAGCAGAACCACGGTGAAAAGGGTGTTAAATGAAGACTTAGGGCTTCGGGCATATCGAAGAAAAACAGGACATCGTTTGAATGCTCGTCTAATGGACCTGAGACTGAAGAGATGCCGCGCTTTGTTGAAGCGGTACGCGGGAAAAAAATATCGGGAAATTCTTTTTTCGGATGAAAAAATGTTTACCGTAGAAGAGAGCTACAACAAACAAAATGATAAGGTGTACGCACACAGTAGTGAAGAAGCGAGCAACCGTATTCCGCGTGTCCAACGAGGTCATTTTCCATCCTCGCTCATGGTATGGTTGGGAGTTTCTTATTGGGGCTTAACAGAGGTACATTTTTGTGAGAAAGGTGTAAAAACGAATGCTGTTGTGTATCAAAATACAGTCCTGACGAACCTTGTGGAACCTGTTTCTCATACCATGTTCAATAACAGGCACTGGGTATTCCAACAAGATTCGGCGCCAGCTCATAGAGCGAAGAGCACACAAGACTGGCTGGCGGCGCGTGAAATCGACTTCATCCGGCACGAAGACTGGCCCTCCTCCAGTCCAGATTTGAATCCGTTAGATTACAAGATATGGCAACACTTGGAGGAAAAGGCGTGCTCAAAGCCTCATCCCAATTTGGAGTCACTCAAGATATCCTTGATTAAGGCAGCCGCCGATATTGACATGGACCTCGTTCGTGCTGCGATAGACGACTGGCCGCGCAGATTAAAGGCTTGTATTCAAAATCACGGAGGTCATTTTGAATAAACTTTAATGTCATAAGAATCTATGTTTTGTAAAGTTCATTTTGGTATATGAATGGTTACATAATTAATAAACTTGTTACAATTATTTTACATTAAACATGTGACAGAATTTATGACCTGACTAGGTAGTGATAAAATACATTTTTATAACAGAAAACCGTGGTTTATAAATAAATAGTGAATGTACATACGCTCATTTCAGAACAAATTATATTTAGTTAGAATCAGATAAGACTGTTTAAAATATAAAATTCATATTGTAATTACTAATTACATGTACTTAGTAACAAGTCAAATATTTTATTAATTTCTTAAACACTTACCGAATGGAAATTTATGCAAACTGGCAATTGTTGCATATGATCCTGTTGAGCTTGGGGGTCTGCCAAGAGTGTCCAGCCTGAGAAGAACATTTTGATGGCTGCCATACGCTGCTGTTGTGTATGATGTGCTAAATAACAATGACATTATTATCAAATTTATCTGAAAATCAATGTATTCCGTGTAAATCCCTTTTTGTAGGAGCGTATTATAGATCCTAATAATATAGATCTTGATGTTTGAAATAGAAATATCAATTTATACCGGCTTCTGATGACATTCTAATTATTTATCAACCGGAAGTTAAACATATATCAGTGATTCAAAGTTCCCAATGTTATTTTTATTAAGAAATATTTGATACTAGCAAGATATAATTATGTTTCTCCAGTCAGGGGAGTAAGTATACTAACCCTGTGGCAGGGGTTAGCGTGTCGTAAAAGCCAACAAAGAAATCATAGCTAGGTGATAGGGTTCCAAGCCTGTCTGAATGGCAACCCTTGGTCTATACGTCAGTAATAATAACCTTGTGTTGCGGTTTTTTTTTATATTACTATTTAAGATAAACATGTACATTACACATTACATACATGTAACTCTAACGGTTTATGCAGCGCACGCCAGAATATATTTTGGAAAATTCACACAATACCTTTATAAATTCTAGCTCATTCTGATGTACAAGCTTTATTATTGTAAAGTTTTATTAAAATCCATTCAGTAGTTTTTGCGTGAAAGAGTAACAAATATCCATGCATACAAACATACATACAAACTTTCGCGTTTATAATATCAGTATGATGATATTGTTACTAAAAAAAAATACTTTTTATTATGAATTTCCCTCTAGATATAAAGGCTAGTATTAAGAATATCTTCCAGTCTCTTGTCTTTTAAGTAAGATTTGAACTTCTTATCCAAATAATCATAGCCATTTTCACCTAGCAGATAGAATGTAACAATAATATTGTTTGTGCCAAGGCCTTGATATAGTTAGCACTTAAAATAAAATAAAATCCTCTTTATACATGTGTGAATTCAAAAATAAAAGCAACTCGTATGTATTATACTTTTATTTCCTAAGAAAACTAGTGTAATCCTATTTATTCTTATCTATCCCCAAAAAAAGATCTTCAATCTACGTCCTATCATCGTAGCACAGTTTAACGATATCAAGTGACTGTAAAAATATTTTCCTGTATATACTAAAAACCTCCGACACCGCATCATCCATCAAACTTGTCAGACTAGGGTTCACTGCCCCATGTATATTCGTTTGCTTGGTACAAGATACAAACTTATTGAGATAATATTCTATGGTATATATCATATTTTTAATATTACTGAAAAAAACAGTTGATATTTTTTTTATTTGTTAATAACTATACAAAATTTTCAAAATAATAAAAGTTATGGAATTAGTATTTTCTAGACGAGCTTATGTTTTTCTATTTTATTAATATTTCATTCTATTTTAAAAAATGGCTACCCATTCTTTCCTTTTCTAAATATTAATATTATTTTACCAGCTTTCTAACAAAATAACAATAGCCTAAAATATTCCATTGTTGCACTCGGGTCTTCATCAAGAGCATACATTTTCCTAGTGGCTTGGTGGATTACATATCCACCAGTGATCTCGTTGAGTAGATTTACCGTCCTTATCCTGATAATTCATCACGTTAATATCTATAATATGGTTTGTGTATTAGATGGCTAAAACTTAATACCTATCACCTTAAAATACAGCATTGACCAATTCTAAACCCGCTACCAGTTTATAAATTATACCACCAATCCGTTTAAGGTCAACTCCAAACTGATATTATGTCGAAATTGGTACATTATTGAAAAATTTATGAAAGGCCCAAAGGGCGTTGTGTCGGGGTTGCCTTTGAGAGATTACGTTTTGTATATGCCTTAATCTAACAATATAGTTCAATAATGTACGTCTGAAAGCTATGGTATACAATTTTGTAAAAAGTATACATTGAATAATTTCGGCCTTTAATTTTACGGACTGATTGATTTCATATTGCGATAGCAAATATCTCCACCAGTTGCAATCGCATTCATATTAGATTAACTTGCCCCAACAAATGTTACAAGTGACTAGCATTTAGATATTCTCATATTTTGTACTCTTACCATGATAACAACGTTTATGGTGTTATAGTTTACAATGTATATGAAGACTTATTTTCATAGATAGTCTTACTCGTATCGTCATTTTATACGGCTGTGAAGCGTGGCCGGTGTTAGAGCGACACAAGCAAGAACTGCGTGTCACGGAGATGAATATGCTGCGGTGGATGTGTGGAGTGACGCCGAAGGACCGCGTTAGGAACTCCCGCATTCGCGGTAGTCTTCATGTCCGTGACATTGCAGATAAATTGCAGGAGTGTCGGCTCCGTTGGTATGGCCATGTTTTACGGCAACCGGATGCTTACGTGGGAAACAAATGTCTGGCCATGCCGCCTCCGCCGGGCCCCGGCAGGAGGGGTAGACCCAAAAAGTGCTGGCTTGACGTCGTAAAGGGTGATATGTGTGCCAATGGGCTCACTAACAGGGATGCTGAAGATCGCGCGAAGTGGAGTAGAAAAAGTCGGAAAGCGGACCCCGGGCACCGAAACGAAAGTTTGGGTAGCAACCGGGACTAACGCTAGGATGATGATGATGATGAGTCTTACTCGTATCTTGTAACTATGATTCATAATGATTTGATTACATATCTAGACTTTTTAATTTAATCTTTTCTGAGTTGAGAATCTTTTTGAGTCGTAGTTTTCTAAATTAGCTGAAATTTGCTTTATATTTAAGTTTTATCTTGTTAGCATACACTCAACTAGATTGTCCAAATTTCAGAAGTAATATTTTTCTTATAGCAAAACAAATCTGGAATATAATGAGTTTCAACTTTGAAGTACTCCAATCCCACTCGATCTTATTTCCCAGATTCTTTCAAAGTCGTTTAAATATAAAACCTTTTTAATAAGTCCAAGAAGTATGAGAGCGGTTGAGTGGTTTCTTTTCTTGTTATATTAGTGAATATAATTATCGTTATTATTCATGTGGATAATTCAGGTTGTATCCAAGGGCGTGTTTTTCTACGCACGCAAGTCAACCTGTGTAAGAGTGAGGCGCTTGGTGCACATTATTTACTACTCCGTCATCATCACCTTAAAATTATGTGTTGGTTGCATCTTTAGCTTTATTGGATCTTTTAATTCTAAAGCGGGATCCGTCATCAGAGCTTCAATAGTTGTCTGGCAAGATGGAAAGATTTAACATAGCCCTTAAATCCCACTAGTATATACATATGCAATTATTTAAATAAATTATTATAAAATAACACTAGGGCATAGTGGGTTCAATATTTTTAACCAAGTAAAATTCTTGATGAATATCAAGTGCAAGTTTTCTTGAAATGTTACTAAAAAACTATGTTGACCGAATTGGGAATGAGGCATAAATATTCCTACGTCCTGTTCGATGACCTTGAAGCCCGCCAAATTGCTGAATCGATTTACGCAGCAGATGTGTCAGACGATTCGTCTTATTCCTCAGATGACAAGGGAAAGAACATTTGTTAAGAAAAATGTGCAAACACGACGTGAGCCTCGATGTTTTCTTGTTATTAAAAAAGAAAACTGGCTTTTCATTTGATTCTTGGGATCTACGAATTGACATTTTTCTATCCAAAAACATCGCTAAGGATGTCGGTAGCTGTCGGAGCTTACCAATGCAGGAAAGCCTCTTGCTAGTGTTTTTACTTGGTCAACGAGTGGCGGCACAACATCGGTGAGAGTACAAATATGCTAGAAACATTAAATTTATATATCTCAAACTTACTGTATGGAATCGTGATGCCTCTGTTTTCCACCTCTCTTGTACATGGTTCCAGCAGCTGCAGCGGCTGCAAGCAAAGCTAAAGCAGCCGCAGCGCATCCTCCAGCAGCAAACAGAACTCCGTTAGAATTTCTTGAAGCATCGCCTGCTAGACGCGCTGTTTCATTGTGCGTGTCTACAGTTGATAAACCTACGTAAAATAAATTAAATCAATATTTAAAGAGTAATGCATAAAGTTAGGGGCGAATATATCAGGGGAAAACTGTAAGTCGAATCGGTGATAGATGGATTGCGTAAAATATGACATACAGCTCTGAATTGCGAGGATTGATTAATAATTGAGAAAGTGGAAAGAGAATCGGCACGACATGTCCTTGTGACGATTTTATTTAATGTGGGGTAAAAGTAGGAGAAATAAAAAATATAAGAAGTGCTTCTCATATATTTGTAAACATCTTTAAATCTATCATCTTTACAACATCTTTACATTGTAAAAATATTACATCTAAACAAACTTCACGAAAAATTATATACTGAACCTAAAACTTTAACTACAAACTGTATTAAACAAAGATGATATAAAAAAGGCATATAAAATTGAGTTTACATACAGTTTTTTAAAACTGTAACTAGCTCAAATTTGAACCTTTTTATATTAGTTATTTGAATGTAAGTAATATAATGCAGAGATATTGCTTATGTTTTACGATAATGATAACATAGGTAGGAATTTTCAAAACGTGTGTAACAAATATTATAAGAAACAATAAAAAAAACTAGGTAAGCAAATTTTCTATTATTTTTAGGAGATGAATTACTTACTGATCAGTAAAAGTCAAAAGAAGTGTATTTTTTAATAAAAAAAAAGAACCTTTATAGAAATTGTATTACTACGCTATTATATTATAAGTATGTAATATCATTACTGTTTCCATAAGACAGTTTTTTCTCGGTAACACTTAGGAGTTAAAAAAGTAGGTAGAAATTTAATCCGTAACAACACCAAATAGCTCAAATATACTACACTAAACTATTATCTAAACTATTGAACCAAAAACAAGAGTTCAGTTTTTCCAAATGAATTATTATTTTTGTAATCGCTAACAGATAACATCAAAAATATTTAGCCTAATAATAAATTTAATTATTAATAAAGTAAAATAAAACAACTTCTTGTAATAAATGTCTCCGATATTAGGTAAATGGAGATAAATTGTAAAAAAATTGCATACAAAAAATAGAACAAATTCCGCGCCATATAAGTTCTATAAACGATGCTTAAATGAAATATTAGGAGAAATAGAAATAAATTCGTAAATTGAGACAGGAAAAGGTATAATAAGCATCCTTACTTAGGAAAGGTGTTGTTATACAAAATTATAATGGACGTTATATGGACACTGTTTAGATGTTTTAGAAGAAATGGGGAAAATGTGGCTAAATTTGATTTTTATAGCATTAACCATCGTCAAACCTCAGAATCGAAAGTAAACGTCGAAGAGTAATCTCTTTTAGCAGCCGATGGAGTTAAAATTCTATATGATCTACCACACAGAATGTTAAAGCTTCTAAGATTTTTTATTTTATTGCTGTAGAATAGTAAACTAGCTGACGGTTCTCTTAATACTCCCTTTCTACTCTCCCTGTCGTCAACGTATGAGAACTGGAATTCGGGTCACTTATGTCGGAACACATCATAAGGTTATTACGGCAATATATTTAGAGACCTGGAGGGTCGCCAGGGCTTGAAGCCCTACCACCTAGCTAGGGTTGTTTTGTAGCTTTTTACGACAGGCAATTCTCGGCCGCAGGAGTCAGTATTCTTACTATGCCCTAAGGTAAAATAACTGCAAAACATGAAATGTTCTAGAACGTTCATGCTGCGTACTCTCAGGATCTGGAATGAGCTTCCGGCTGAGGTTTTCCCAGCGCGATACGATATGGGGCTCTTCAAAAAAGGCGTTATAAAATTTCTTCAAGTCCGGCAGCGCGTTGGTATTGACTCTGATGCTGCAAACGTCCATAGACGACGGTGAACGGTGACTGCGGAACTCTAGCTATAAAAAAATATAGGAAAACCATAGAAATAACTATATAATACATATACTATACTATACATACTGCAATATATAATAGTATATGTAATGTAGATAATAAGATATCTTGTGTATCCACAATAAATTGTTCATACGTAATTACAAATGAAGGTTCTATTTTAGAATCTTAGTACATTATACAGCCCTCAATGAAATCAGTTCCCCCCATATATTAGCATGTAGACGGCGATGGCGACGCAACAGGATACTTTATCCCCAGGGATGAAGACGTAGGGTAACTCCCTCTTAATGTGTTTACAAGCGAATATCGATTGTTTTCACGTACTTTTAACTTATGTTTGACTTCGTAATGTTACACGAGCACACGGTTCGAAAATCGGAAGACAAATCATTGGAGAATTTTGTATAAGCAAAGCTGTCGATAAATGTCGGAATAAGGTACACGTTTTTAGTTTATACTAGCTGTGCCCATGACTCGGTCCGCGTGGAATGGTGACTTTGGGCAGCATTTTTTGGATAAATCTTATGGTTTATTTGGGATTACAAACCCTATAAACCCTAAAATATAAATAAATGAAATTTGCAAACAGTCAGTGTTATCGAATGCAACTCATACGCCATGCGCTTCGGAATACGTGTGTTTGAACCTACAAAGTCCAGCCTAAAGTAAACCCTATTACATATGATTGATGATATAAATCTGAGGTCAACTTAAACTGATATATAAAATTTCCGAAACTTATCATTTTTAACAAAGTCCCGTCAAAATAGGTGCAGCCATTTCAGAGATTAGCCGGAACAAACAGACAGACAGACAAACAGACAGACAAAAATTGTAAAAAAATGTTGTTTTGGTATATGTACCGTGTATACGTCCGAATGCACTTAGTAAAAAGCGGTTATTTTAATATAACAAACAGTCCCTCCAATTTTATTTATTTGTCTAAATAGATATGTTTTAAACCATATGTACCAGCGTTTAAATTGTTAGTCATTAATTTGAAAAAACACTTTTTTATATTTATATAAAAACACAACACCATCTTATCGCTGAATTACTAATTGGAATCGTCATATTAAATTTCAGCACTTTCAGCTTGTAAAAGATCAATTAAGAAATAAATAAAATTATTTTATTTTGGTACCTTAGATATTTTTAGTTACTTATATAATATTAGCTTATATTTATGTTCTAAATAATAATAAATTAACCTTCTGGTCTGTGATCATTCAGTAGCGAACCTAAGACACCGAATCGACTTTGAAAAAATTTTATTATGTAAAAAACGGATAAAAATCACTATATTAGTACTGGTCGTACAGTATACAATATGACGATGTTAAAAACATGACCCATATGTTGAAGTATTGACAGAGATACTATCGATATGTGGCGGGTTGATTGATTAAAAATACCCGCGCAAGTGATTTATGGTGTGTACCTTTGTTGGTCGCCCATAGACGGCAAATTATATGCTTTCTCTATTAATAGCTTTGTACACCTATAATTAGAAAAAGAATTGTCTTTTAACACGCCTTTATTAGCTACTAGCTGTGCCCGCGACTCTGTCCGCGTGGAATAGTGACTTTGGGCAGCATTTTTTGGATATATCTTATGCTTTATTTTAGATTACAAACCCTATAAATTCTAAAATATAAATAAATTAAATATACAAACTGCGTTCGAACCTAGAAAGTCCAGTCTAAGCTGAACCCTATTTTATATGATTGATGATATAAATCTGAGGTCAACTTAAATTGGTTAAAATTTCCAATACTTATTAATTTTAACAAAATCTATTTTTTTTCTAAAATAAAAGTAGCCTAAGTTACTCCTTGTTACATCAGCTATTTGCCAGTGAAAGTCCCGTCAAAATCGGTCCAGCCGTTTCAGAGATTAGCCGGAACAAACAGACAGACAGACAAAAATTGTAAAAAATGTTGTTTTGGTATATGTACCGTGTATACGTCCTAATGCACTTAGTAAAAAGCGGTTATTTTAATATTACAAACAGACCCTCCAATTTTATTTATTTGTATAGAGTATAGACGTACTCGTATGTATGTATCCACAAATCTATATTTCTATATAACGAAACCTTTGATGGAATTTTTTCACCCTTTTCAAAACGTCAGATTGATATGTAACTTTATACAGTTATCAAGAAAGGATGATAATGCAATAATCTGTATAGTTTGTATCATTATTTTTACCAGAATCCTCGGGATTAATGAATTTTCATACCAGTTCTCGTCCGATCACCGAAGTTAAGTACTGTCGGGCGCGCTCAGTACTTTACTATTTATATCTATACTATATTAGGGTCGGTACTTAGATGGGTGACCGCCTGGAAACACCACGTGACGTTGGCTTTTTGTTTTTTTTTACACGTTTTATATTAACTTGACCTGTATGCAACGGAATTTTGGGACTCGATTTTTACCCACTTTGAACAATAAAAAAAAAATTATTGGAAAAAAGCGAGGTATTTTTAGTAAGATACTTTTTACGAATGTTAACAGCTGAAATTTTGACCAATTTTCAATATCCGTATTCATTAGCTGACATAACATGATGTCATTGGGAAAAATTAAAATAATTTTTAAAATAAAATAATTATTTTTGAGGGCAGTTTAATATTTATACAAATTTTAAATCCTCTTAATTTTCAAACGTTCTATATTGAAGCCTGATTTTTAATTTAAAGCGATATTCAAAATTTAAACAGGTTACAGTATACATACAGTAAAATATTTAAATGAACTTAGTAAAAGCTTGAAAAAAATAATTTTTACTGACCAAAATTGTAACCACCAACATCATTATCATCATTAAATTTTTTTAGTATCCTATAAAAAATACCATCCACTACCCATTTGTTCACTCTATCAACAATTACCTGGTCATTTGTACATTAATAACCTAAAAATTTATATTAATATAAATAATTAATTATATAATAAAAACAGCATAAGCAATGGAAATGTGTCAATGAAATATACGCATAGTCATAGTCATTAGATTATTATTTTCGAATTATTTTTGGTTTATAAAGAAGTGATTATGATCAAGATTTAAAGTTTAAATTGGTCACTAACACTTCTTTACAAATCAAAAATTGTTCACCCAAAACATGCTCAACGCGCCTAAAGAAGTTTTTACTACAAAAACTCACTGTATATCATTGTAATAAAGTCGCTTTATTACTGTAGAAAAATAGCTCATGGAAAGCGTTCGGTGTCGATGACGCGAGTTCCATGATTTTTGTTCACCCCAAAAATCCTCAACCCACCTAAATAAGGTTTCACTTCAAAAAATAATACAGCCAACGCACATTTCCCGAAGATTTAAAAGAAATAACAAATACGTTTTCTATAAAGCTAAACTAACATAAGTTCCGAGAAATGTATGAGTCCCTCACCTTTCAAACAGATCTTATTCCTCTTGAATAGCAATCGTACATCTTTGTGAGCGCGGTCCAGCGCCGATATATTTAGTTGCATTGTTACTAATATCTCTGCACTGCTAGAACCCGTACAAGGCAATCGTACTCTGTGAAAGAATGGATTAACTGGAGATATAACTTTTACTAATGTGTAAATATAAAAATTATTGTAATGGACTTAATCACGCCAAAATGGATGAACGAAATTGAATATTCAGAGATAGATGTAACATATAGTATTTATTCCGGAAAATACACTGGCAATTCCCATACAAGTGGACTCGCAGGAAAAACAGTCGTAAAAAACAATGTTCTTGACTTCCAATAGTCCACTATTAAGATTTTCGAAAACCGATGCAAATCATGAAGAAAAGTGGAACGAGCCTCCTAACAATGGCAAAAAATATTTGTGTAAATTTAAGAATTTTCTGGTCAAGATCGCCGGAATAGGTTGGATGAGGGCAGCGCAGGACCGATCATCGTGGAGATCTTTGGGGGAGGCCTTTGTCCAGCAGTGGGCGTCTTCCGGCTGAAATGATGATGATGATGAAGAATTTTCAAACATATTTGAATTTAAAACTTTTCATAAAGCGATAAACTAAAAATTATAACAAATAGGAAAAATAGCTTTATGAAGCTATATATGTGTACTGTTAATTGCTCTACACTTGAAGAGTTTCGTAAAAAATACTTATAAATATATATATATATATATACTAGCTGATCACGCCCGCTCCGCTAGCCAAATAACAGGTAAAGGCAAAACGAAAAAAAAAATTGAAAGTGTCGAAGGAATCCAAAATATAAATAACCTATAACCATCTACAAAAAATACAGCGGGATTATCCCATCCCGATATGTTCAGTAGTTTTATTGTGATGGTGCGTCATAGGAACCCAATTTTCGTTACATATATATCGTACGTTCATATTGCTTAAGTGTACAACAATAGGTTTATTAAGAAAAATTTGTGTAATTCTAACTTGAAAACATAAATCGTTCCAATTTTCATTAAATTATTAAAGTATATCAACGCATAGAACTATTATAAAATCAAAGGACTTTGTCAAAATAAACACGCACTTAATCCGAAATACATAGTTTTATGTCGTTCTTTATCGGACATCTGTCTAGAATAAAGAAAGCAATAATGGAATATGTGTAAAATGCTTACCTAAACGTCTGCAATGTTGTAGGTACGTATCCTCTCTCGGAAATATTGACCTGGGGCGGCAGCATGGCGCCTCGGCTCTCATAGTCTATACTCATCACGTACGGCAACTGCAGACAATAAACAATAATCGCATTGAAATGTGGTGGAAATTTAGTGCGGATGGACACGAGCATGTGTTTTACATTCGTAATTGATTTATGGTGTGTTGGGATTTATTATCGTTTCTTATGACTTAATACGTGTATTATAATACATTTACTTTTATTTTCTTACATATACACCAACACGATCTACGGATATTTCATACTCCATTAAATAACTTAAAAACACTGGCCGCTTTAAAAACTTTTTGATAACAACTTATACATGGGGCAAAAATTCCAAATTCAAATTAAATATGAAATGGATCTCTTAACATATGTTAAGAGATGATAAGACATCTATATAGATGTTGGCGCTATTATACCAGTGGCGCCGGGACGCGGCCGAGCGTGGCTCTCGCCCCGCGCCTCGCGAAGTTGAGGTAAAGCGGGCGGAGCTGCGCGACGAGGTGCTCATGGTGGAGTGGAAGGAGCGCCTCGCGCACCCCAGCGCGGGCCTCGCCACCATCGAAGCGGTGAGGCCCGTCCTGGCCGAATGGCTGGAAAGGCGCCACGGCGCCCTGACCTTCCGCCTGACGCAGGTCCTCTCGGGGCACGGTTGCTTTGGGAGGTACCTGTGTCGCATAGGGCGGGAGATGACGTCGGGGTGCCACCACTGTGGCGCGGGCGACGAGGAGGACACGGTGAACCACACTGTCGCCGTGTGCCCTGCGTGGCGCGAGGAGCGCCGCGCCCTCGTCGCCCAAATCGGCGTGGACCTGTCGCTCCCGGCCCTGGTTCTGTCCATGGTCGGGAGCGATCCTGGATGGACGGCCGTCGCCTCCTTCTGCGAGGCAGTCATGTCCGCAAAGGAGGCGGCGGAGCGGGAGCGGGAGTCGACCACCACACTCCCCTCCCGCCAACGCAGGCCACGTCGGCGGCGCCGGAGGTCAAATAACGATCTCCGGCCGCCGTAAAAAGCGGTCGCGGGCGGCCCCTCGGGGGAGGATCCACCGCCCGCACCATTGCCGCGAGGGTGAGGGCTGCGTGCTGTTCCGCGACCCCCCTCAACTCCTAGAGTTGTTAGGAGAGCGCCGGGGGGACGAAATCCTGACCCCCTGGCGCCAACACTTTAGAAGGGGCCCGCCTCAAGACAAAGGGCGGGCCGGCGCCAGCCCGGGCCACGAGATCGGCTGGCCATATATCCGTGGGCCCGGGCGTAGGCGATAGGAGAACAGCGGGGTTTTTTAGTGGGTAGTCGGATGGCCAAACATCTTTCCCGGAGTCCCACATATCCCTCGGTCCCCCCGGGCCGGGGGAACCCGTCAAGAGAGGTTTTTCCCCGACACCAAAAAAAAAAAAAAAAAAAATCTATATAGATGTCATTTCAAATTATTAACTCATTAAAAATGTCTGTAATGTAATATCTGAATGTAAAACCTAGATTTTGTTGATATGTTTATATGACACATTTTTGTTTAATTATTCCTATGTGTGGTTTTTCCTACAAAACTCTCCACCTGTTTACAATGCATTGACTACTCAAGCTTAACTCTGAACTAAAGCTCTGCATTTTGTAAAAGGTTGAAATCTGACTGCAAATCTTCTATTTGTGTGTCTTCGTCATCCGTCTGTTTAGACGGATTTTTCAAGGGACCAATACATACCATAGATTAGGCCAGATCAAATAAAAACTGAAATTTTATGAGCATAAAATTTAATATATGTGAGGCGTATAAAAAAATAAAATAACACCATCAAATTATAACACTTTTACGTGTTAAAAACAAATTTCAGAAGCGAGCTCTCTCAAAGCAATTTTCTGAAGAGAAGGCGGTTTAATCTCTGCCTTTTGTTTTCTAAAATGAAATCGCTTTGAAGTAACATTGAAAAGTGTCGAGAACGACAGAATGCGAAATTGAATGGTCGATTCGATAGAGTTTGTATTTTATATTATTAAGATGAAATATTTGTTTTTCTTTAACAAGTAAGATACGTATGCAAAATGTTCTTCTCACTCTACAAGATTTTTATGTCATTTCCACCAGAAATGCGTTACTAGGTAAAAATATAAAAAAAAAAATCAGAGGGGAAACTGTTATCTATAATAATATAATTACAACATCCCATGACGTCCCGGTCCTGGGCTCGGGAATCCCCCCTAGTGGGAGTGATTACAACCGCCACGCTTGTCCAAAGCAGATCATCTCGATGTGCACCTGCATCACGAGGAAATCTTTCCCTCACAATGTTTTTCTAAATTAAGCAAGAAAACTGTCTAAGCGGAGCATGTCCTCCTTAGATTTAAACTCTTGATCTCTCAATTGATCTCAGGGTTCAACTACCGTTTAATGGCAACACCCTGTACAACCACGTATCGTACGTTCTCTAACCTTACAAATAAACTGTCTATGAACTATTGGAAGCAGCAATTTAAATTTACTCTTATACTCGTAAGTTCCTACTTAGCCTTTTTTATTTCTGTCCAGGATCATGTGGCTAGTAATACATAACCGCTAAGTAGTAAGGTCTTAAGCACGTTTGGCAACCACTTCTGCTCTATAAGTATGCACCCATGATAACCTTGTGTAGTATTCTGGCCTTAGTGACCCAGGTTCCAATACCGCTATGCGGACAGCAACGTATTCGCAGTGCTCCTAGCGTCACAAACCTTCATAGACACTAACTGCTTTCTAATAAGCTGTATAAGCTGGACCCAGAAAGTCAGCAACGAGAAGGTGCTTCAGCGTGCTGGTATGACCCGAAAATTATTGCACACCGTCAAAAAGCGCAAAATCTTGGGCATGTGTCAATGCCATGGCAGATATCAGCTGCTTCAATTAATAATGATGGGTAAAATACAGGGAAAACGGTGCTCTGGCAGGAGAAAGAGATCATGGCTGCGGAATATTAGGGAGTGAACCGGAATCAGCAGCGCAGAACAACTATTCCGGATGGCTCAATGTCTCCCTGTCGGGAGAAGTTTTCAGAGCTAACGGCCAACCTCCAGTAATGTAGTGGCACTTTCAGAAGAACTGCTTTCTACTAAGTGGGCCGTCAGCTCGTCTGCTGTCCTTAGCAATAAAAAATAAACTATGTACAAACCCATAAAATGTTATCGCAACATTTCCCATATATTTCCTAAAGTGTCAGTAAAACGTCCGATCCTAGTTTTTCAAACAGATAAGGAAATATGCATTCACGTCACGCATCTCACGGATATCCAATTCATTTCGTATGAGCAAAGCTTTTAGATGCGTCTTTAAATTTCAAAGGATTGCAATGGGTGCATGCAATGGTTTATGTTTTATTCTTGTGATATGTTTTGAAATTATGACGATAATCTAAAGCAGAGGTTCCCAGACTTTTTTTCTCATAGATAACTTTAAAAATTTAGCTGGTTCCGGTGGACGCTCTGCAGCTACATTTTTACCATATTCCAAAAACTCGACAAAAAATGTGAAGATTAGATCCTACTATGGACATTTGCGTTGCAGCTGAGTTCCAACCACGAATTAATAGTTTTCGAAAAAGTGAGAATTGATTGGTTAATTAATTAATTGATTGTGCTGTGAGTGGATGTTAAAAAAAGTAAAGTCGGCCAATTAAAAAAATGATTATACCCAATTTTACTTTTTTAATATCTATTCACAGTACAAGGAGTCAATCAATTCTCACTTATTTCGTTTAGAAAACTTCCTATTCATAGTCGTAAAAAGAAAAATATTATATTTTTTGTGTTCTATTTATTCAAATAATTAATTATTACACTATTAATTATAATTATTATCATATTACATTGTAATATGATAACAATCGTAATATTATAAACATTAAGAACTCGTACAATGACAATCACAAAATAGTCATAATTTTAATAGGAGGGATGTACTTGATGGATTGACAGCAAATAATTAATATTTGGCTTCAGTTTTGTTAGGAATAACCCCGAATCTCCCTGTTCCGAGATATTCATGCAACTCCTTTTTTTGTTAAAAGGTTTGTAACGAGACTAAAACTTTTTTTGACGAGGTATGATGAGGGAAACGCTATTAAAAGCTTTCTCGTAATTCTCCACAGACCAGGATATTTTTCAGGTATTTCTGCCTGTAGCTAAAATGTTTGATACCCTCTTAAATTTTACCTTGAGCTCCTCATTAGTGCTAAGCTCGAGTAGCTCCTCTTGTAATATCACATTCTCCACTTCCGTTTCATCAAATAGATTTATGGTCCGTGGCCATGGTGGTATTTTCTATCATCAGAATATCTTCAAATCTGATTTTGAAGTCATCATGCAGTGCAGTTTGCATTTTACCTATGACACGTTTGAAAACTGTGAAAATTCGCGCCGACTTATATTTTGCTTCATAAATGTCAATTTTCCATGAAAAACTGAAATTACACCCTTTATTTTTATTAAATTGAGGCTGTCACCTTCTAATTGTAAGTTTATTAAATTTTTTGAACAAATCTGTCAAATACGCGATGTCTGCTTACAAATTAATCAAGTTTTCTTTTAAATCTGGATTTTTACTTTTCAAAAATTCTAAAACTGATTCAAAAAGTGAGTAAAATCTTGTTACATATGCACCGCATCTTTCGACAACCAGCGTACTTCTGTATGTAAGAGCAATCGTTGGAAGTCTTCATCATTTTCATCGCACAATTGTGCAAATAAACGCGTATTCAACGGATTGATTCTTATTTTGTTACATTAAAGCGATTGGTGCAATTTATTATGTTGCTCAAATTTGTCACAACTAGGTGTTGTCAGTGGATTACACAGTGAATTGCAGTTACCTGTGGTATAATTATTTTAAGATATCTTATAAACCCACGATATCGCCCGACCATGGCAGGAGCTCCATCTGTTGCTACCGAAATAACGTTTGTGAATGGAATCCATTTTTCCTTTAAAAAAATCACTGAAGACATTAAATATTGATTCACCTTTAGTGTCCATCTCCAAATTTTCGCAAATAGTAGCTCTTCATGAATTTCTTCGTCCATAACAAATTGAACATAAGCTTCGAAAGATAATGCTTCATTACCTCCAGGTAAAGTTGTTTCGTCCAGTTGAATAGGAAAATGAGTTGTTTGCAAATAACTAAACAAGAAGCTTTCAATATTTGAGCTCATTTCATCAATACGTCTTTGTTCAGTGTTGTTACTCAAAGGAATTATTTTTAGTATGTCAAATGGAGTTTTATGCAGAACAGTTTTTAAAACCTCTTCAACAGCGGGTAAAATTAACTGTTCTCCGAGGGTGTGCGGTTTTTCAGATTTTTCTGTAAATAATATTTTAGGATGCCCGCAAGCCATCATCATTACTTTCAGATGTTAAAACGATCATACTGTGCACGGTGGGTCTCCTTTCATCGATATGCCACCCCAGACCATACACGAACCACCTCCAAAAGGAACACGCTCCTCAATGCAACTTTGAGCATATCGCTCCCCACGTCGACGATAGACTCTTCTGCGACCATCTGCACCATATAAACATGTCCTACACTCGTCCGTGAACAATACGGAGGCCCATTGCTCTTCTGTCCAATTCAGGTGATCACGCGCAAATCTTAAGCGAGCTTGTCTGTGAGCTACAGACAACTTTGGACCATTTGCTGGTCTAAAAGGGGTGATATCCGCTTCCTTTAACCTTCCTCTTATTGTTCGTGCACTCACGTTTACTCCACGTACTTCATTAAGCTCTGTTTTGATGTTAACTGACGTGAGGAAACGATTTCGCAGGGAAGTTGTAACAATAAATCGGTCATCACGACCGCTGGTTGCTCAAGTCCTGCCTGTACCACGTCTCGTTCTATAAGAACCTGTCTCCACAAACCTTCTGTATATTCTAGAAACCGTAGACTGGTTTAAATTTAAATTTCTACCAATCGTTCGTTGATCCAAGCCCTCCCGCACCAATGCTTATACAATATAACCCTAATAAAATCTATGCAGAACCGATTAGAATCCGTAATAAGGGCACGTGGAGGTAATACACCTTAATAAAACACGAATAAACCATTGCTTAAAGTTTGTGTCTATTGTTAAAACCAATTTTTTTAATTAAACCAATATTCCTTAAATTTCTGTTTTTTCTTAAAAAAAATCTTATGGTCCTTTCCAGTACACAAACTTAAACTTAAGGATATGACCCTACGCTGTTTTAAAGTTCACGAACCAATCTAGAGGTTTCAATTTAAATCTGTTTAGAAAGTTTGCATACTTATTAAAAAAAATAATTTCAAAGTAATCATGAACTTTGATGCAGTTTATGAGTCCGTCAGTTTGCTTATTTTTTCTGATACTGGCAAACACTAACTTCGATTCATTTTAATTTATTTTTCTTTTCATCATTCTGAAAAGTAACGTTTATCCTTGGCATTTATATTGCTGAAGAATTAAACAAGTTCATGCAAGATTGCAAGCACCACAAATCATATTTCGTCCCTGTGCACGTCTGAACAACGGTTGCGAATGGCGGAGGCCGCGGCGGCGGCGCTTTGCAAGTCTCGACACGTTGTACTGAATATATTTATTTATTTATTTATTTATTTATTTATTTATTTAATGATGGAAAACCTACAGCTAATACACATGAAAAAATACTTGAAATTATTATCAGACAGCCAATTACAGGTTTTCACGAATAATATCTTGAATAACTAACACGCAGATATGCAAATCTGCATTACACTATAGAACTAGTCACAGAAAAATTTATTACTTAGACACCGCTTGGCTCCCGAAATACTGATCCCAAATGGGTCAACATTATGCTGCTTACTGACATTATTTAAATAGTTACTTGCTCGCACTAGGAATGCATTTTGCCTATAGTTGGTAGAACTGAAAGGTATATTTATTGGAAAATTGACACGCACAGACTTGGCCGGAACGTTAAAGTTGATTTTGCTTAATAAATCTGGGCAATCTATATCAGACGAAATGATTTTTAAAAGAAGTGTACAGTCAGCTATATCTCGTCGATCCTTAAGTGGTAAAAGATGAAACTTCTTACAGAGGTCCAAATATAATTCGCTAGAATAGTGGGTCTTTATTCTAAAGCATAAATACCGGACGAACCGCTTTTGTATACTTTCTATGCGGTCAATGTATTAGTTATATGTAGAATATGTAAATTTTTAAAAGTAACAGTCGCTGAGCTTCTTTAAATATTATCTGCCTTTTTTTGTCTCGGGGAAAAACCTCTCTTGACGGGTTCCCCCGGCCCGGAGGGACCGAGGGATATGTGGGACTCCAGGAAAGATGTTCAGCCATCCGACTACCCACTAAAAACCCCGCTATTCTCCTATCGCCTACGCCCGTGCCTACGGATATGTGGCCTGCCGATCTCGTAGCCCGGGCCGACGCCGGTCCGCCCTTTGTTTCAAGGCGGGCCTCTTCTAAAGTGTTCGCGCCAGGGGGTCAGGGTTTCGTCCCCCCGGCGCTCTCCTGTATTGTAGGAATTGAGGGAGCCGCGGAACAGCACGCGGCCCTCTCCCTCGCGGCAATAGTGCGGGCGGCGGATCCTCCCCCGAAGGGCAGCCAGCGGCCGCTTTCTACGGCGGCCGGAGGTCATTGTTTGCCCTCCGGTGCCGATGACGTGGCCTGCGTTGGCGGGAGGGAAGTGTGGTGGTGGACTCCCGCTCTCGCTCCGCCGCCTCCTTTGCGGACAAAATTATCTGCCTACATTCATAAGTGAAGTCAAGCCAACATTTTAGTTTAATTTTCGCGGACCCCCGCTTACGAATTGTGAACCCCCATTTATTTTTCAAGCCAACGTAGACCCTCGTCAAGTAAGTGGTCTAACCACTTTGGGAGCTAAGGATCTAAAGTATACTTATTGGCCCGGAAAATGTTGTTCTGCCATATAAACGAATTACATTTTTATTTTCCGTTCTTCGTGAGCTGCTACATCGTGAAATGAGTACTATAATAAATACTAATGACTACTAAATACTAAAATGAGTACTATACTATACTAAATTTCAAGTCAATCGGGTGTATAGTTTTAGTGATCTCTTGATCAGTGGTATTTATTTCTCTTATTGTATTTAGATATGTCACAATTTTGAACGATAAAAGATTAATATATGGGGGGGGGGGGCTTCTTGATTACAAATTAAAATATGAAATGCTTTCTACTATTTTATCAATATTAAAATAAATAAGTGATTTAAATGGGCAAAGTTGATATTATTGTATATAATATATCAATATTATCTACAATTTTAGATAATACCTATATAAATGTTTCTCTGTTCCTTCGTTTTATTAAAAAATGAAAACATATTTTATTTATAACATTTGTCAAACTTTAAACCTAAAAACAAACCTTATTAGTAATATATAAATTAATTCCAGTAGAATTAAAGACAATCTCTGAATGAAATTGAGATGTAAAAAAGGCTACACATACAAATGAACTACACATAGCTAATATGATCCAAAAGGGTGCATATATTTGAGAAAAATCGAAAAATATTGAGACATCAGGATGTTTTACAATATTCTATTTTCATAATAAGTATCTATCATGTAGTAAATAAATTTATTTACCGGCCGTCTTCCTAAAGCTTGCCACATGAACTCTAAGTCAGCGATGTGCGCCGGCACTGGGACAATAAAACTTGTTGCATACGTGTTAACGACACCGTCTCTGACGTAATACAGTTCTGCGTCTAAACCTGTAACAAAGGAATGAAAGGCTTAGATACAATATAACAGAAGTAAATAATAATAATAATAAATGTAATATATTTCTCAAATAAATTAAATTAGATTATTGTACTTTAAATTAAATTAATTAAAATTAAATTAAACATTATGACGGTGAAACTTAAATACTACAAACTTAAATAAAATGACTAAAAGTAGATGAAATAAAATAATTGATTCCACTTGCTCCAGAACTAGATCTTATCTGTATCTCTGGGGCAAGTTTATTCTCCCATTTTTAATGAAATGATTCTGCATAAATGAATATTATATATTTTACAACGTGAGTTATTATGCGCGAGTGTGAGGAAGTGTTTGTGCGTGCACGTGTGTGTGTGTGTGTGTGTGTTTGTGTGTATATGTATGTATGCGCGTGTGCGTATGTGTAAGTGTGAATTTTTCTAGCTAGCATAAACATGTATTATTCTCCAATATGAATAAATTTTTCTGTGTCTGAATAGTCAATTTTTAATAACCATGATTTTATTTTATTTTTAATTTCAAATTTATTTAATGTTGCTATGTGAATTTCTTTATCAACTTTGTTATATAAATATGAGCTGAATACTGAGTATTGTTTACTAGCAAATGAAGTTCTAGTTATAAGTGTATTATAGGGTCTGAGTCTCCTTCTACTCGATATATCTAATTGAAATAATGCATTAGGTACTTCAGTGTGTTTTTTTAATATTGTGTAAAGAATAAATATTTGTCTAACAGACAGAACTTCACTTTCGCGATATAATAGTGAGGTTGGATATAAAAAAGGTTTAAATTTCATGACCTTTAATACTGCTCTTTGAGCTCTTTCAAGTTTGATCATATACGTTCTATATGTTCCACCCCATACGGGTATACAATACCTAAGTATAGAATTGCACAAGGCATCATAGGTCATGTTAAGTATATTTGAATCCGCAGAGACACGAAGTTTTTTCATGACAAAAATAATCTTGCGTACCCGAGCACATAAATTGTCAATTTGTTTTTGCCAATTGAGGTGTTCATCGATAATAACACCTAGATATTTAAAATTATTGGTTCTACATATATTTAGACAGCTACATGTATCGGAGCTTGAAAAACAAGAATGAGATTTAATATAAAAATTATGAGGTGGTTTATGAAAATTTGTCAAATAAAAAGCAATGAAATAAATAGGAACATTATAACGATTCTTTGTTTATATATAATTTTTGTTATATATGTAATTCAATGTAAGATATCTAAATGGGATAACAATCTAGAGGTTACGGGTTGAGATCTCATGACGGCATACACCGGTGATAAGATATTAAAAACTGATTGCTATATATCGGTATAGGACAATATTATTAGGACACCTGCGTTCCGAGATCATTGGTAAACCGACAATCCTTGGACAAGCGTGGTGGAAATACAGTTTGTTCCTTCTAGGGTAGCGCAGCAGTAACACGTTACGGGTTATTTTAATGTGTTATTATTTATATTCTGTTGCAATTTTAACTATATAAAGACTAAACGGCTATCGAGAAATGTTGCATTGTTCCATCTTCAAAGTTCCTAAGTCTATTAATTTCAGAGCTTTCGAAGTTTGCTGCAAAATTCTGACCAATCACAAACTGTAGGGAAAATCCGACCTGGTATAAGAGGCAGGCCATTTATTTTTGTCTCGGGGAATAACCTCTCTTGACGGGTTCCCCCGGCCCGGGGGGACCAAGGGATATATGGGGCTCCGGGAAAGATGTTCGACTATCCGACTACCCACTAAAAAACCCCGCTGTTCTCCTATCGCCTACGCCCGGGCCCACGGATATATGGCCTGCCGATCTCGTGGCCCGGGCCGGCGCCGGCCCGCCCTTTGTCTCAAGGCGGGCCTCTTCTAAAGTGTTGGCGCCATGGGGTCAGGGTTTCGTCCCCCCGGCGCTCTCCTGTAACAACTCTAGGAGTTGAGGGGGGGCCGCGGAACAGCACGCGGCCCTCTCCCTCGCGGCATTAGTGCGGGCGGCGGAACCTCCCTCGAGGGGCCGCTCACGGCCGCTTTCTACGGCGGCTGGAGGTCGCTGCCGCTTCAACCTGGGCCAAGAAATTGGTTGGCCAATTGTCCGTCAGCCCAGGTATTAGGCGATAAGAGAACAGCGGGCTTTTTTAGTTAGACGTTACGTTTTTTAGCGGACAGTCTTACGGATTCCCACATACTCTTGACACCCCCGCGGTCGGGATTACTCGGAAAAGAGTTTTTTCTTGAGAGAAAATTATTAATGTAATAAATATGTATTATATTACATGTTTCTATCTGGGTGCACATATGTATCTATTGTAATTGATGTATCCCTGCAAATCAATTAATATATTATTTTTACTACAATACAGTAAACATTCAAGTACACTAAAATGGATTACGTAAAAAGCCTCTAATTCTATCACCAAATTTCCATATATAAAGAGCACCTTTTTTCAATGCACTTCATCAACATTTCAAAAACGTAGTGCCAAATCTAATTATTCTAATTTCTTTTCCATTACGGACAATTGCACTATGCGGGACTGCACTCCCTTGATGCAAGTTTGATTCCTAGGGGACGCACTGCCGTCAAATTATCTAACTTTATTTGTTTAGCGAAAGACGTTCCTACTTTTATATACGATCGATTTTGATGGTAGGCATATTTTTATTACTTCCAAATATATAAGGCATCCCATAATTAGAATAAGGTCACCTCACTGATCGAAATTTTTGTATTGCTGTAAAACAACAGACAGGCTGACGGTCCACTTAATACATAGTAAGCAGTACTGTCAACTATGGACGGTAAAGTTGAAGGGACAGGTCTATAAGACCATAATTAGGCCTGTCCTTTTATACGGCTGTGAAGCGTGGCCGGTGTTAGAGCGACACAAGCAAGAGCTGCGTGTCACGGAGATGAATATGCTGCGGTGGATGTGTGGAGTGACGCGGAAGAACCGCGTTAGGAACTCCCGCATTCGCGGCAGTCTTCATGTCCGTGACATTGCGGATAAATTACAAGAGTGTCGGCTCCGTTGGTACGGCCAAGTTTTACGGCAACCGGATGCTTACGTGGGTAACAAATGTCTGGCCATGCCGCCTCCGCCGGGCCCCGGCAGGAGGGGTAGACCCAAAAAGTGCTGGCTTGACGTCGTAAAGGGTGATATGCGTGCCAATGGGTTCACTACCAGGGATGCTGAAGACCGTGCGAAGTGGCGAAGAAAAAGTCGGAAAGCGGACCCCGGGCCCCGAAGCGAGAGTTTGGGCTGCAACCGGGATACAACGCAAAGATGATGATGATGAAGCAGTACTGTCACCTATGGACCTTTGTGACATCAGGGGCACCGCAAACACACTGCCGTCCGCGTAGAGGGATTGGAATCTGGGTCATTTATACCAAACATAATATCATTATGTGTCAATATGTTTTATTTGCAAAGGTAATGGGATGTCGTAAAAGTCAATAAAAGGATGCTACTAGGCAACAGGAAGGAAAAGATGCAGGCACCACTTGTCTGTATGAAAATCAAAAGAGTTCAAGAAAATGTTGTGTAAGTTCAAGATTAAGACATTTTTCAGGCAACTTTTTTCTTCAGGTTGAATTTTAAGATTTTAATTCGGAGCTTTCGGAAATTTGGAAGAAGTTATGCAATTTTCCGTTCCTGGTTCATTTTTATAGGATTTCTTGGGAAGATAGTTAAAGTCAGGCTCATTAAAGTCAGGCTCACAACAATCTATTATCGGAATATTCTTGGATACTTTAGTCACATTACCCGACAACTTGGATAAGCTGATCGTGATGGGAAAAATTGAGGAAAAGCGACCCCGTGGCCGATTACCCAGCTGCTGGTGTGACCAGGTAACCACTCTCATTGGACTCCTAATAACAACCGCTATTCGAGAAGCTGAGTATCGGATGAAGTGGAAAGAGCTTACCAGACAGGCCACGGTTTATTTTCAAGGACACGATCTTCAGTAATGAAAAATTCGACCAAGAAGAAGATGCAATTTTCATTAGACGACACAGCTAGCCCAGTCTACGCAAGGTCGGGTACGGTCTCGTAGATTAATTGACCACGAATGAAAAAATATTTGTATGATTTTCAAATAGTTTGTGTTCTATCAGGATCAGTATGTATGTGTCAAAATATATGCCAAAAATGGGATAAAACGCCCTCCGTAGCATCAAAGAGAGCATTTTTGAAATTAAATGAATATTGCATTCTCATATAGCTAAAAGTATTATTAAAAATAAATTTGAACATGTTCTACCGTATTGCCAAAAATACTACGAACATAAAACATCTCTATTATAAAAGGAATACTTGTTATTCATCAAAGCGCCGTATCCTATTAAGTCTGAATTTGGTTTAAGTGTGCGTTGAATGAATCAAGGCTTTTTAGTTAAACATATTTGTGTTGAGTCATGATTTTATTTAATGCAACATCAAAAATTCATTCTTATTGCCTTGGCCACCAGACCAACATATCGACTCCTGAGACCTTACTAGCCTCTCTCAGGAGTGCTCGTTAGTCATTCATGATGCATGATGATGAGCAGCTGAGGTTGACCGAAAACCAATGTCTCAAAAAGAAACCGCAGAGCCGCCAAGATTAGCTCAATTAAGTTGCGATAAATCTAGGTTGAATGCTAGAGGCTGAGTTGCACAGCAATATACACTCAAAGTAGAAAAAGATACCCAAAAAATACTAAACATAACGATATAAATATTGTTTAATATATTGTGATTATATAATATTGCTTAATTTACACGTTTGGCACAAATTTTAAGGGAGGCGTGTAATTACAAACGTGTCCTTTAATGACATAAAATACGTGCGATGCCCGGCGGGTATGCTTTGTATTAATTACTCAAAAGCTAAAGAGGGTGTAGTAATGAGGCTGTATTAAGGAAAAGCAGAACAAGGAGGTACATTACTGCTAGTTCATTTGATAATGAGTAACATTTAACAAGATCTTCCGAGAAAATAAACACAGGTTTTCGGACATGCACGGCCAGATTTTCTGCCGTCTGACCCCATATTATGTAAATACGAATTTAAGTCAAAAATGTTGGCATAATCGCCCTGAATGCTTAAGCTTTGACCCCGAGATCTAAAGTGCATGTATTAGATTGAATGCGTAGTTGATGATGAATTCGACATATTACTTATTAAATATTGTCATGTCATTTCATTCTAAAGGCTACTAAGTTTTGAATCGGTAGCCATAATTTAAACACATTTCATTTTGAAAAAAATTCAGTATGTTTAAAGTTACGATCTCAGATTTTAAGGATAATATAGATACTAATAAAAATCGATTGTCAAATCAATAAATACCTTCACTCTAAACATAGGTTAGCTGAAGGCATCCACCATAATATTTTATTAGAACACTCTATCAACAAAATTTCAATACTATCTCACACATATGATTTACGAATTGACCCGTGACGTTGTTCTGTCATATGAATTTAAAGTAGCCTATGTCTTTCTAGAAGTACCCTAGAAAGCCTAGTAGAAGAAGAGTACCCTAAACAGAAAGGCATGTATGAAGAGAATAATGAAAGTGGACGAAGCGAAACTAGTATGTAAGGATCGTAGCAAGTGGAAAGAAGTGGTCTCTACCTACCCCTACGGGAAAGAGGCGTGATTATATGTTGTTGTCATTACTTTTCTTTTATTTTTAGTCTCCTGTATGAAAATTGAAAGAAAAACAAATATCACGTAACAAAACGCATTAAAGCCATAAAATTTAACACCTCTTAAAAGCTGAGCCACTTCGTTAGCTAGAGGTAGTCCTGTTTCGTGAGTTAATGAGTCATCGCCGGCCACTCAGTGCGATGATATGACACCCCGAGGTGATTATGGGTAAACAGCCGTAACTTGCCGAGATTTAGGTGGTTTTAACGCTAATGTACTCCAGCTCTTATAATCATGTGGGGACGTGTTATTTCATGTTATACATTATACATTTTTATGATAATTATAAAACGTTTTCTAAAAAATAAAGATTACTGTATAGCAAGGTAAGATAAAACTCAAGAGTAACTTAATGGAATATCATGTATTCTTGGCCTTAGTTCTGGTTATGGGCGGGAGCGAGTCCGAATGACCACCGTTGCTCTCTTATATAAGGCAGATATGTCCGCAAAGAAGGCGGTTGAGCGGGAGCAGGACCTAGCCATCTCTCCTCCCACCTACGCAGGGTTAAATGGCACCTGAGGGCGTATAAATAAAATGAATCTATTTTTTTTTATTGCTGTAGACAGCAGACATGCTGACAGCCCGCTTAGAATTTAGCAGTTACCATCGCCTATAGGTGTTTGCAATGCCAGTGGCATCGCGAACACGCTGCTGTCCCATAAGGGTACAGGAACTTGAGTCACTAATGCCGGAACACAACACAAGGTTATTATGGCGGCATACTTAAGACCAACAACGGTGGTCGCCATCCATACGGGCTTGAGGCCCTACCACGTAGTTAGGGTGGATTGTTTTGTCGCCTTTTACGACAGGCCGACCCCGGCCACAGAGGTTAGTATTCTTTGGATAATTTTATCCGTGCAGGGGCGGAAAAATTTATCAACAAGGTGCCTTTTTTTTTAATACGTGTTTTTCTTTTTTAGTACAATAAAGAGTTTTCTTTCTATCTATCTATCTTAAAAGGGATGGGTACTAACCCTTAGCGTGGACCATTTCACTGTGAGACTTTTTAGCAGTAAAATATAAAGTTTATGAGTCAACGGCACTAGATTATTAGACACTACATAGTAATTTAAATCATAAAATGTCTCGCAACAAAATTCCCGAAATAGATAGCGGCTTTTATCCACTACTTATTTATTCAAAAGAGGTTCCGCACACATTTATTAAAATGGCGATAAAGGTTATTTATTGTCACTTTGTTTGTTCGTGAGCACGCGACTGAATGTTACTAGTTTTTTTATATTTTATTTAAGGAACAGTTGACGTAGTAAAACGTTACGTTATCTGTCTCCTGACGTGACTTTTTATGTTTGACAAGAAAAATTACGACTGACGTTGCCTTCGACCTGGGGGATCAGTTGGTATGTGGAATTCCGGGAAAGATGTACGACATCCGACTACTTAACTTAAACTCCCGCTGTCTTTCTATCACCTGCTGCCTAGGCCCAAGGACAGACTTGACTCACCAATCACATGGTCCAGACCGAACCTGACGTGACATGAGACTAATTCGAATAAGTAGTAACATTTGTGATGTAAGGCAAATTAACTTAAAAAAAATCCTTTTATGACAGATTTGGCTAAATTTTGTTTTTAATGGGATCGAACTCAAAATTATTTTATTGGCAACACTGACTAATATTTGAAACAACCAAAGAGGATCACTTCCGGAGTGTAACACTTCCGGAGTTTAAACGACCAAACAGAATCTAATGTTTGGACAACCAATGAGAATCACCTCCGGAGTGTAAACACTTCCGGAGTATAAGCGACCAGAGAGAATCTAATGTTTGGACAATCAATGAGAGTCACTTCCGGAATATTAGCGACCAATGAGAGTCGCTTCCGGAGTGTGGAATGGGGAAGAGTGAGGGACAGTCCGACCGCTTCTATATAAAGCGCCGCAAGTAGGTGCCAGGCCCTTTTTTCGTTCGGTCGTCGTCGCGTGCGTAGGCTGTTTGTCGGTCTACCTGCCATTCCACCACTGGTTACTATTCATAACAGAAGAAAGAACGGAAGCTGATTGCCTGTCAGGAAGCTGTCGGTCCGCCTGTCATTTTTCTGAATCTTCCACCGCTGGTTCATAAAGTTCGTGGAGCTGGTTCATGAAATTCATAAAATGGCTAGTTCATAAAGTGTTTCGTTAAAATATACATATACATATATACACGTACACACTTATGCATGCATACACCTTTAGAATAAGAATATAGATATAGAAATAAGCTTAGTTTACGTAAATTCCTAGATTGTATTGTATCGGAAGCAGGTCCCCAAGATACAGGCCAACCTATTCTGGGGACCAATGATTTAATTGTTATGGATTTTATATATTATCTCATTAAACAATTTTTATTTTTTATTCTGCATACCTTTTTTTTTTTTTTTTATTGCTGTAGAACAGCAGACAGGCTGACGGCCCGCTTAGGATTTAGCAGTTACCGTCGCCTATAGGTGTATGCAACGCCAGTGGCATCGCGAACACGCTGCTGTCCCATAAGGGTACAGGAACTTGGGTCACTAATGCCGGAACACAACACAAGGTTATTATGGCGGCATACTTAAGACCAAAGGTGGTCGCCATCCAGACGGGCTTGAGGCCCTACCACGTAGCTAGGGTGGGTTGTTTTGTCGCCTTTTACGACAGGCCGACCCCGGCCACAGAGGTTAGTATTCTTTCTCCGCCCCTGCACGGATAAATACCTAGCTAAGCTGCAGGACACTATGGGCTGTTATTGTTATAATTTATTAAGACTAACATAAACATTAAATAAACTATCTAAACTGATGGTACAGCTAAGTAAAAAAGATAAATTAATTTATAATTTTCTAAGGACTGGAACCGTTTAAACTCGGAACGTTTCTCGTCTATTCATATAATAACTTAAAAGAGAAACAAGAAAACTGGGTCAAGCGGCAAAGAATGGAAACACCGATAAATTCGCGAATAAACTCTGCCAAATATAATTCATAAAAGGCGTTGTTACTAAAATTACTGTCGAAAAAGTTTTGATAATAAACTCAGGGAAGTCATTTTCAATTACCATCAACGGCGAGAAACTGGCGAGGAAAGATATTTAGGAAATGTGCTATTTGAAATAATGCCCCATTTATTATATTAACTGGTGACTTTAATAAAAGTCCAATTAGGACTTATGCGTGGTCAAAATATTTTCAGTCATTCAATGCTTTCAAAATTTAGGTTTTATAATGAGTCTAATAAAACTTTCAGGAATAAATAAGTCTACCTAAATTACAAATGAGACTTTCAGGCCAGGCTTTCTCATTGATGTCTGGGAAGTCCCCGTACGATTCTAGCTGACTACTAAGTATTTACATAAGACAATATTTTGATACCGGAATTGTAAATTTTAAATAAACAATTGCGTTGCTCTGAAAATAATGTTTATTTCATAATTTACAAAGTAAGCAATAATAACAATTTATTTAAACTTAAATCATATTACCTAGCTGAAAATAAAAAGCCAAAGTATTTTTATCAACTTTTCAATTTTATCTTACTCAATTTACAATTTTTATAATTAATTAAAAAACAAGCTTAAAATAAAAATCACGACATTTTTGACAACTGTTTTTTGTCAACATAACCTTGCCAACAGAAGTTAGTCGCCATTAATTATATATAAGTATGCAATAATTTATTTACTAAAACAAAGTATCTAATATATAAAATTCTCGTGTCACAGTTTTCGTTGCCATGCTCCTCCGAAACGGCTTGACCGATTCTCATGAAATTTTGTGAGCATATTGAGTAGGTCTGAGAATCGGCCGACATCTATTTTTCATCCCCCTAAATGTTAGGGGTGACCCACCCCCAAATTTTTTTTTTAATTTTTTGACATTTTATTATTTATATGGCAGAATAACGTTTGCCGGGTCAGCTAGTATAAGTATATATCAGTTTTCTAGTACGCATAACAAAAGTGTTTTGCTTCTTTACTAGCACTTTGGGGCCAGTTGGCGCAACGTGAATTTTCTTGATATATTTATTTAGTTTGAATATATAATATATATCTATATTTTGTATATTATTAGAAGAAGTGTAATCACTTCTCTAGTCGTTATTTGAACTGTTTAGCTTGTTAGTGAGAAAATTTAGTTTTAAAGGGGCACAATATATATATATATATATATATATATACCTAGTCAGGTCATAAATTCTGTCACATGTTTAATGTAAAATAATTGTAACAAGTTTATTCATTATGTAACCAGTCATATACCAAAATGAACTTAACAAAACATAGATTCTTATGACATTAAAGTTTATTCAAAATGACCTCCGTGATTTTGAATACAAGCCTTCAATCCGCGCGGCCAGTCGTCTATCGCAGCACGAACGAGGTCCATGTCAATATCGGCGGCTGCCTTAATCAAGGATGTCTTGAGTGACTCCAAATTGGGATGAGGCTTTGAGCACGCCTTTTCCTCCAAGTGTTGCCATATCTTGTAATCTAACGGATTCAAATCTGGACTGGAGGAGGGCCAGTCTTCGTGCCGGATGAAGTCGATTTCACGCGCCGCCAGCCAGTCTTGTGTGCTCTTCGCTCTATGAGCTGGTGCCGAATCTTGTTGGAATACCCAGTGCCTGTTATTGAACATGGTATGAGAAACAGGTTCCACAAGGTTCGTCAGGACTGTATTTTGATACACAACAGCATTCGTTTTTACACCTTTCTCACAAAAATGTACCTCTGTTAAGCCCCAATAAGAAACTCCCAACCATACCATGAGCGAGGATGGAAAATAACCTCGTTGGACACGCGGAATACGGTTGCTCGCTTCTTCACTACTGTGTGCGTACACCTTATTATGTTGTTTGTTGTAGCTCTATTCTACGGTAAACGTTTTTTCATCCGAAAAAGAATTTCCCGATATTTTTTTCCCGCGTACCGCTTCAACAAAGCGCGGCATCTCTTCAGTCTCAGGTCCATTAGACGAGCATTCAAACGATGTCCTGTTTTTCTTCGATATGCCCGAAGCCCTAAGTCTTCATTTAATACCCTTTTCACCGTGGTTCTGCTTAACCCCATCTGAAGGGCCAACAGTTTCTGCTTACGTTTGGGATTTCTTTGAATTCGTGCCTTCACAGCTTTTATCACTGCTGGAGTCCTAACAGACCGAGGGCGACCACTTCTTGACCTGTCATCTACACTAGAGTCTTCATTGTATCGTTTGATGGTACGATAAACGAATCTTTTGGTTATATTCAAATTTTTCAGTATGTTAAAAATTTGAATTGGCGCGTAACCGCAACGATGCAACGCAATAACTGCAACACGGTCTTCTTTAAAAGCGTCCACTCCATATTTAAAAATGAGTAAAATTCTAAATGTATACATTTTTATTTTCATGAACAATTCGAAATTCGAATTCAATAAACTTTTTTGTGGCCAGCATTCTAAAAGAAAAGTTTTTACTGTGTGACAATACTTATGACCTGACTAGGTATATATATATATATATATATATATATATATATATATATATATATATATATATATATATATATATATATATATATATATATATATATATATATATATATATATATATATATAATTATACATTTAATAATACTTTTTTGATTTTTAGTTATATTGTTGCACAAAATTATTTATATTATATCCTTGTTGCGTTTTAATTTACCATAAATTGCAGGTATGTGTAAATGTACTTTTTAAATTATTTGGTAGTTTATATTAATTGTTAATTATTTAGTTTAGTTATTTATTCTTATAATAATCTAATATATATGGCTATCAGTATTGACAGTGATTCTGATTATTTTTCTCGTTCTTCTGGTAGTTTAGACTCTGACCCTTATAATCTTTCTGATGGAACAAAAAATCATTCAAGTCTTTCTAAAAATTTTAACGTTTTACACATAAATGCGCAGAGCATTCCGGCTCATTTCCCAGATATGCTGGTAATGTTAAGTCAAGAGAATATACATGCAATATTAGTTTCAGAGATTTGGCTGAAGCTCTATCTGTCAACAACAGCGTATATACCACCTGGCTTCATACATATTCGTAACGATCGTACCAGGTCCGTCGGGAGAGGGGTGGCCATCTATTTTAGATCCCACATTCCTTTTTCTATAGTTAACATGTCCACTCAGTCACCGCCCGCGGACTCTGGTGAATATCACACACCTGCTGGTAGATATCACACTAGAATATTGTAAAATGTTTCTTGGCGTGTATTCCTGTCGTGTCCTTCCTCTCACTTTAATTACTTTTCATCATTTGAAATGCTCATAGAACTACATATACCTCATTCACCATCATTCAATTATAAAGAGATTTTAGAAGTAAACCTTTGAAACAGCTGTTGAATCTTGCAATTTAAGTATTTTCCCCTTTAACGCTAAACATCGTATTCCTAATGTAAATGTTTCTTTGTTAGAGCACTCCTGCCAAATCCGAGAGTCGATAACCCTCTCGAAGAGCTTCATGGTGTGGGACATGACCTTTATTCCACGGTAGTTACTGCACTCCTGCACCGATCCCTTGCCTTTGAAGACTGGAGTAATGATACTCAGCCTCCATTGGTTCGGGGTCGTACCGGTGGGGAGTGTCCGGTTAAAAAGGTTGGTTAAGATGCCCACACTACGAGAGCCCATCGCCTTCCAGGTTTCGATGAGGACTCCATCGGCTCCCACAGCTTTCCGATTTTTCATGCGGCAAAGACAATTTAGGACTTCTGCAGGCATTACCGGTGGCACTAGTCCTTGATTTGGAGGAGGATCTGGCGGCTGCACAAAATAAATTAAAATAATAAAATTCAATATACACTAGTTTCGTAAATAATGCATTCATTACTCGCTCGTTTTTGCAGCAAGCGAAGTATCTGCAACGTAGTGTCATCTCAACCGAGCTCACAATCAAGCTCGTTAAAATTTACTGTTTTAATTATCACCACAACATTTCTCCCTTTTTAATATACTTTGAAGTGCAATGTTGTTATTGCTAGAATAACTTTTTGTTTATTTAAAATAGTTTTCTTTTTCACACGATAACTTTTGAGTTTAATTAAGCTTCGATTGAACAATGTCTTAGAAATTAATAATCTGTCAAGCTTATAATACCCTGCGCTGCAGCCTACCTTTTTTTTTAATGCCGCAGACAGGCTGACGGCCCGCTTAGAATTTCGCTGTTACCGTCACCTGTGTTTGCAACACCAGTGGCATCGCGAACACGCTGCTGTTCCATAAGGGTACAGGAACTTGGGTCACTACCACGTAGCTAGGGTAGGTTGTTTTGTCGCCTTTTACAACAGGCCGACTCCGGCCGCAGAGGATAGTATTCTTTCTCCGCCCCTGCACGGATAATAACTGTAAATGGAAAAAACGACTCACCAACTAAGGTGGATTATCTGGTTACACACACCGATGATCTCAGTGTGTATTTCCTCGCCATCATTTTGTGATAATTTAATATATTATTATAAAGTTTAATATAAATTGAGCGATTTAAACTGTCTAAGAGACACAAAACATCCGGTGAATTAAAACCCCTTTTGGTTGGACGTAATAATAACCATCGTGTTTGTTCATACCAGATATTTGTTTATTTGTCAGTTATTTGCTTACACTAAAAGTCTACAATACGAGTTTCAACTAGTGTAGGCAGATAAAAAAACACAATTGGTAAAAAAATTACTGTATCCTAGTGAGGTTTCATGTTTATAGAAATGCATGTTTGCGGGTTATTAATTTTTCGTATGAAACCCTTCAAGGATATTAGGAACTTTAAACCAAGGTGTGAATATTTTATGACTAAACTTTGGCTTCAAATAAAATAGCATGAATCACGTATTTTACATTTCAACTATATCTAACTTTTTTTAATTGAAATACGAAAAACACAAGAGGAATTTAATAATGTCCCACTGCTGGGATTGGCGTTCATTAATGGCGTATATGTTGGTTACACATACCAGTGACCTAGGCATGAAGATTCCTTACGATGTTTTGCTTCGCCGTCAGGACATAGTTGTTTATATATTACTAATTAACTGCGGAAACCGCATTGGATCATAAGTAAATTTATGCCTTTAATTATCTAAAGTGACTGTTACAGTAATAAATATAAACTGCCTAATTGATATATGCCATCGTAGGATTCTAACCTGTGACCACTAGAATAACATATTACTACGCTATAAGGTACCTTTTTTGTATACCGGGAAAAACTGTTACAGTTTCCACCGGCCTCCGCGGGAAGGCCTGGAAGAGATCGCTTTAAACGATAAGATCGTCTTGTTTTAATATTTCATTTTTGTGTTATTACTTGTAACTATTGTCTAGTTTTTAGTGTGTTGTCCTAGTATACGTTTAATTGTGTAAATGTAAACAATAAAGCGTTGTCTTTATATCTAAAAAAAATATCCATGAATGTGAAATTCGCTAAAAAATTGTAACTAAAAATTAATAGAAAATATTAATCTTGATTAAGCCTTATAAAATAGTTAAATTAATTGCAAATATTTGATAAAGCTATTTTATGTATACACAGAAGAGATCCTTTAAAAGGATTAGACGTGCACTCCCCATGAAAACGGCCGCCTGGGAATCGCCTGGTGTTGAAGACAGTCAGGCCATTAGTCAAATCTTGCGAAACGACAAAAAGGTGTACTAGGGTGTATATTGTACAATAAGGGTTATATTTGTCTGGAGCTAACGTTATAAAATATGTGATGTTACGAATATTATATACCAAATAAATTTACTGGGAAAATTATTAAAGAGCTATCTAGTCTAGCATTTTGCTTCCTGCATTGGCTTAGGTACGCTTTAAACCTATTTTCAAGATATTCAAACAGCGATTTTAAGCTTAGTTCGCATACGAATTTCCGCCTGTTTCCTATGTGATTTTTTTCCGTTTATTTGAAATAAGTTCCTAGTTGTTATGCATTGTTGGAGAGTTAAGAAAACAGTTATGTTTATAAAATAATCTGCAAGTCAATTTTCATTTTTTATTGCTGTAGAACAGCAGACAGGCTGACGGCCCGCTTAGAATTTAGCAGTTACCGTCGCCTATAGGTGTTTGCAACGCCAGTGGCATCGCGAACACGATGCTGTCCCATAAGGGTACAGGAACTTGGGTCACTAGTGCCGGAACATAACACAAGGTTATTATAGCGGCATACTTAAGACCAAAGTTGGTCGCCATCCAGACGGGCTTGAGGCCCTACCACGTTGCTAGGGTGGGTTGTTTAGTCGCCTTTTATGACAGGCCGACCCCGGCCGCAGAGGTTAGTATTCTTTCTCCGCCCCTTCACAGATAGAAGAAGAAGTATACGCGATTTAGTCTATGGTGTCCATTTACAGTATATCAACGTTGTCTCGGGTGTCTATCTATGACACAAGAGCCATGTACGAATGATATGTATACAGGGGTACGTTCCAAAGTGATATAGTACTTGGCCTGCAACTCTACAGATCTTACACCCGTGCGCATAAGCGAGGAGACGGTGGAGCGCACGGATCAGGTGAAAAACCTGGAATCCATATTTCACGGGTCAGATGATATTTCTGTAATTGGTGTCATTTGTGACCCTAAGTGTGTGAAGGAATTTGTATACCTGGATTCAACGATCGGTGATCAAGGGGGCTGCGAGAAGGAAATTCGGAGACGTTCGCAGATGGGAAAAGCCGCCATAGGCAAAATGTATGTGTTTATCTTGAAATATCTCCAACACAACCAAAATGAGACTTGTGAGGACGCTGGTGTTCTTGATATTCCTATACGACTCCGAATTATGGTCAATTCGCGCAGTGGACCAGTAAAAGATCGAGGCTTTCAAACTTCGAAATGCACCAACAAGTCCATTCTTGACCAACTGAATATTAAGACTAGGCTCTCCACAATTTGTTATCAATGAGTCCTAACTTATATTGGTCACTTCGCTCGTAGCCAGCCAAATATTTTGAAATATTAGTTGTAGTTGGGAAAGTAGATTGTAATAGACCACGTGAGCAATCAACTATCCGTTGGTCTGATCAAATCAAATTGATAATCAGACTTACTGTTTCCACAGCCCTAAAGAAAGCCGAAGACATAGTCGTGTGGAAGCAGCTTGTCACCGATTCCGTCAAAGCGTTTCAAGACGTGCACGACATTCAGTAATGAAGACTATGAATAAGAAGAAGTAACCCTAAGATGTCATATAGGTCTAGAAGACGATCATTAGATCTGTTCTTTAATACAACTAATGTTTAGCCAAGACACTTCCACTGTAACTCAGCAAGAGAGGTAGATCTAAAAGTGCTGACTTGACGTCGTAAGGGGTGACATGCGTGCCAATTTACTCACTACTAGGGTTGCATGACCATGTGAAGTGAAGAAGAAGAAGTCGGAAAGCGGATCCAGGGCACCAAAGTCGAGAGTGATATACGTGGACATTGGTGAGCCAGTGAGGCACCCATAGGAACACTATACAAATATAACACATATTTTACGTACCAAACGCAATTTTTTTCTTTTGTCATGATGGATTTAGAAGTATGATAACTCAGTGGGTAATATGTCAATAAGTAAAAATATCAATAGCCCTACAGTATCGAATTTCCGGTTAATTTTCTATCAAAGGTCGGCACGTACTTTGGGACAGTTGTGGTACAGTTGAACAATTCACAATGGAGTCGCCAGTTATGGTAAAACTGTTTATGTTTTAAATATTTTCTCTTTATTAACATTTTCTTACATAAGAATACGTTTCTTGTACAAAGTAAAATTTTATAAAGGAGAACTTTTTTAACTACACAAATCATGTAGTAACCACTTTGTAGTTATACAAAATATTTGGCTATAGTAAGAATCCAACCCACAAGCACGACAAATCGTCCTCAAATAATTAATTATTAAAATTATAAATATTTTTGTTAAGCCATAATTTATTTTATCATTCAGTTATAACTAAGGTATTTCTAAAAACATTAAACAAGCTCTTATATATAGCGGTATATGGGCAAGAAGGAACTTCTAAATTATTTATTTATCTGTTTTTATTTTAGTAAGTAAAAATCAGAACTTCTTATATTGCGTAAGCATTTATAATATTGCCGTGAATCTATTATACGTAGATCAATGCCTTCTGGTACAAAAACTTAGCACAAAGGTTACGAATAAGTAGATTTTGTACGCACGTACGGACAGTGCAACAAGTGGCCGAAAATAATATTCTCCTGGTTCATAAGACTGTGTTATTGCCTCCAATAAAGAATGTTTTAGACCAGTGATTCCCAAAGTGGTCTATATCGACCCCTAGGGGTCTATGACAACCTGCAATGGGTCTACGTCAGCGAAAAAAAATTTGGGAGTCCATGAAATGAAAATGGGGGTCCACGATAGTGGATCTCAACACATACACTGATAGACCTATTTACTTACATCATACTATCTTATAATATCAAAACATATACATCTAATATATAAAATTCTTGTGTCACAGTTTTTGTTGCCATACTCCTCCGAAACGGCTTTACCGATTTTGATGAAATTTTTTGTGCTTATCCGGTATCTATGAGAATCGGCCAACATCTATTTTTCATCCCCCTAAATGTTAGGGGTAGTCCACCCCTAAATTTTTTTTTAATTTTTTGACATTTTATTATTTATATGGCAGAACAACGTTTGCCGGGTCAGCTAGTTATTTATTAAAGTACCTATGAAGTAAAAATTTTATTTTATGTTTATTTAATGTTACGTATATTTTACATAACAGATACAGAATTTTATTTTGAGTAGTTTTAATTTAAATTCAATTAATAAATGTATAAATTAACATGTGTTTTTATTTTAAGTTTTTAACACTAAACTTCACTACAGTTAGAAATTTACAGGAAATCAATATGAGGTAAGTAGGGGGTTTACCCAACACGGAAAAACATGACAAGGGGTCTACGACACAAAAAAGTTTGGGGAACTCTGTTTTAGACAGTGCGACAGTCGATGAATGATTTGACATACAAATTACAATATGTCTTGGAAATTTGGCACCAATTAGTGAATTACAGACTCGATTCGTAAAAACTGGTCATAAGGCTCTCTATATTTTAACAACTTCCGTAGTGCAGTAGCTTTCGCACATCGGTATACCTACAAGGAGTTCACACACACAGGTTCAACTATCGCACTGATAGGCTTAATGTATAGTATCTATTTATTTAGAAAAAACAAAGTTTATATTTTTTATCTAGTACCTATAGCACAAGCACTCAGCTGCTTACTTTAGGTCTAGACAGCAATACAAGTTTTTATTAAAAAAAATTTAGTTTAATTTTTATTTTTTTTATTTTTATTTAAAATTAACATGAAAATATTTGAAATAGAGGATAAATTTTATTAGACAGTTGACTACCCAAGTCACAGTAAAATAAAATAACATTTAAATTACAAATAAAAATTATCTACTATTAAAAATTTTGTTGCTAACCTACTAATAACAAATCAATTTCGAAATATGAGTTTTATTAAATTTGTTTATTCAATTGTAACGGCAATTTTAATCTTTAGTTTAACTAACGACTCCATTTGACATTTTTCAACTTTATAGATACCCCACGGGTAGTTCTATAATTTATTGCCTGGAACGCGACTTATATGTTCGTTCAAGCAAAACAGCTGCCAAATATTATAAATGGTGGGCATAAGTGATAAACAAGAGTGTCAACATAACGCCACAAAAAATCGAATATACTTATCGGTCGAAATACAAAATTTGGAATATTTTTGAATAGACCTCGTGTTTAGTGTAAAGGTCAAATATGTAATATTATAATTCTCCAACCTATAAACAAATTCAAGAACTTGAATAGCTTCAAAAGTAAAGAAACAAAAATAAATATTCTAGAATAATCAACAAGTGGGGGCAAGTACTGTAACATAAATAATTCTACCCCGCCTACAAACGTTTGAGCTTGTGTGTTTCTTTACAACTTTGAGAAAACAGCGCGAAGTTACTTTTTCTTTTATTATTGTAGTGTCATCTGTTATAACAAAACTTTGTAGCATTTGTGTTTTATTCTTCATCTTTATTCAATTTAATATAACGGAAAATTACCTTTGAATTGTGTTGTTTAAAACAATATCATAGTTGTGTCTAACAGGATTTATTATCAAAAACGAGGGTAGTCAATATTGAATGAAAAATTGGAAAATAAACAACTTGATGTATTTTCTGCCGATTTCCAGTCAAAGAGGTTACCAGTATTATCATTCAAGTGATAAATCATGGTTCCATACAGATTGTACTTTTGAGATTCGATGTTGGATAATACTGTTGTTACCCAACAACGCAGCAACGGCATTATATACTCAAAAACCAAGCTAGAGTTCACATGATCCCTTGAGCAGTTGATGAACCACTTAAGAAATTTTTCTCGCCTTATTTGTATGATATAACCAACACGCAACGGTGAAGAAAAACTTGCATATCAAGATTAGTATGTGTAAACTGTCAATAAATCTTGAACAAACATAGAGGTCAGGAGTGAGACGTTATACTCTAGTGTGTATTCTTAGCGTGAAATAGAGCTTAAATAATTATAGCTGTTTGTGCTCGTCCTATCCATACATCTCATTTTTTTGTCGTCTAACTCCTTACCTCGAGAGAATCAGTTGACAGCTGAAGTTGACTTGGTAAGACCCCTTACTTAGCATTATATTAATATACACTCAACGTATAAGCAATAAATCTCTCATGTATACTTTAATTTCAACGATAAGCATTCATAGATAATTTTAGCTTTAAATTGTAAACAAAGGAAAGTGTTTTGAGAATTTCAGGCTTAGTAAATATTACATTTAGTAAGTACACTTATATAGAATGTTTTATGAATAGAATACTTTGTGAACGTGATAACATTTTTACTTATTGGAAAGCCATATATATATATATATATATATATATATATATATATATATATATATATATATATATATATATATATATATATATATATATATATATATATATATATATATATATATATATATATATATACCTAGTCAGGTCATAAATTAATATATATATATATATATATATATTGTTTTTTTTTTTTTTTTATTGCGTAGGACAGCAGACAGGCTGACAGCCCGCTTAGAATTTAGCAGTTACCGAAGTTATTATGGCGGCATACTTAAGACCAAAGGTGGTCGCCATCCAGACGGGCTTGAGGCCCTACCACGTAGCTAGGGTGGGTTGTTTTGTCGCCTTTTACGACAGGCCGACCCCGGCCACAGAGGTTAGTATTCTTTCTCCGCCCCTGCACGGATGAGAATTATATATATATATATATATATATATATATATATATATATATATATATATATATATATATATATATATATATATATATATATATATATATATATATATATATATATATATATATATATATATATATATATATATATATATATATGTAAAGAGAATATCATCTCTTTAATGTTATTGTATTATGGTTAGGTTGTGTAACCAGGACATAATCCCTTTTGATTTAACGCGCTTAATGTCATGTGTCATAGAAGTGTGACACATGACATTTGCCTACAAAAAAGTAAACAATATTTACGTTATTACGTTACAGATTTGATTTAAATAATTTAATTAATAGATAGAAAAGCAAGAGTTATGAGAGACGAGTAATCAACTTTAATTGTCGTTTCTGTTATTTTTACAGAAACAAATTTGTTTGATTTATTCGGACCATCCAGACTGAAACAAATAAATAATATTATAAAACGACAATTTTCGTCACAAAATGAAATTGCAATTCGAGTTCAGAGCTGTGGCTTCTCCAAAGGACTGTAAAACTACAGTAGTAGCTGTAACCTCAATTGTCACAGAACAAGGGGAAAAATATGTTATACCAGATGACCTCATGTATGCAGATTATCATGAAGAGTTGACAAAGACGGAGACTTTCAAAAAGGTAAAAAATTCATTAGGAAAAAGGCATGATGAGTTAAAAATATGGATAAAAATTTCAAAAGAATTAGAAAAGATATATTTAGATGATGAAGGAAATATCCAGTTTGGAGGGAAATATTTAAAACAAACACTTCAAGAGAATATTAAAGAAAACTCGAGCTTGGAAAAAATATTAGAAAAATTAATTGAAAAATCAGAAAAACACGAAGAAGAAAAAAACTTAAAACATATTGTAGATAAATTTGTATTAGAAAAATTTAATTATAAAACATCTAATGTTAGACAATGGTTACATATATTCGAAAAAGAGTGTGGAAGATTTAAAATAGAAAAAGATAAAACTAAAATAGAATTATTAAGAATATTTTTAGATGCAACTTGCCAAGATTGGTATACTTCTACTGTAATAAAAGGAGAACATGAAAACAATTGGAATACGTGGAAACAGATATTAATAGAAACCTTTTCAGGTAAGGGATGGAGTAGCAGGACATATGCTCATTATTTTAAATACAAAGAAGGTTCAATAGTACAATATGCAATAAAGAAAGAACGATTATTATTAGAAATAAATAAGGACATGGACGCTGATACAATGATAGATAGAATTGCATTTGGGTTGCCAGAATTTATTAGAGAGAAGATCGCCAGAGATGAAATAGAAAATACAAAAGATTTAATAAATGAATTACAGAAGCTTGAAGGGATAATAAATAAAAAGAAAACATTTAAAAAAGAAGGTAAACCAGAACATAAATTCAGAAATGAAGAAAAGAAACCATGTATGACATGTGAAAACATGGGTAAAGGTATAAGATATCATCCAGAAGAAAAATGCTGGTTTAAACTAGAGAAAAAAGAGAAACCTAAAGCTATAGGAAGCAATTCAGTAATAGAAGTAAATTTAAATACAGAGAAAAAAAACTAATAGTCACACCATTGATCAGACTTAAGCTACTAGTTGAGAATCAGATAGAGATAATGGGAACATATGATCCAGGTTCTCAAGTATCCTTGATAAACTCGAAATGGATAAAAATAAAAGAGAATAGAGAAGATTTAAACAAGATATTCTTGAGGTCTGTCAATGGTGTGAATCAGACAAATGGATTGGTAAGAATAAGAATAAAAATATTTGATATAGAAAAAATAGTAGATATATATGTAGTTGAAAGAGAGGATTTTGAAGATTTTATAATAGGATTAGACTTAATTCCTATGTTTAAGTTGAGGTTGAATGAAAATTTAGAAATCTCACAGAAAATAGAGAAAAAGTTAGAAAAACCAGAGATAACATTAAGTGAAGTTACAAATTGTTCAATTAATTTTAATGAACACGTGGAAACAGAAGAATTTCAAACAAATATAGAACATTTAGATAAAGATAAAAAAATGAAGATAGAAAAATTGATAGATAAAAACAAATCAGTGTTTGCGAAAGACAAGTATGATATTGGGACTGTTAACGAATATGAAGCTAGAATTGACTTAATAGTGGAGAAATACTGCAGTAAAAGACCCTATAGATGTAATATAAAAGACAAAAAAGAAATAGAGAAACAAATAGCCAACTTACTAGAGAAGAATTTAATCGAAGAATCTTATAGTCCTTTTGCTGCACCCGTCACACTAGCATATAAGAAAAATGAAGGAAAGACACGTCTGTGCATAGACTTTAGAGATTTAAATAAAAACATTGTCCCTCAGGCACAACCATTCCCTTTAATAGATGATATAATAATAAGAGCCAGAAATTGTAAATACTTTACGACACTGGACATTAACTCAGCTTTTTGGTCAATACCACTAAGAATTGAGGATAGGAGGAAGACGGGATTTGTAACACAAGATGGTCACTATCAATGGACATGTCTACCATTTGGCTTAAAAACGTCTCCAGCTATATTTCAACGAATTCTGAGTAGCATATTAAGAAAATATGGACTAACTGAATTTTCAGTGAACTATATAGACGATATCTTAATACACTCACCGACGTTTGAAGAACATCTAAATCATATTGAAAAATTATTAAATGCAATAAAAAAAGAAGGACTCAGGTTAAAATTTAAAAAGTGTACATTCGCTGCTAGTTCGGTTAGATATTTAGGACATGTAATAGGAGAAAATACGGTTAAACCGTTGAAAGACAACATAACGTCAATAAAAAATTTCCCAATTCCTACTACACAAAAGCAAATTAGACAATTTCTGGGGAAAATAAATTTTTACCATGAATATATAGAAAAGAGCTCAATATTACTAGATCCATTACATCAACTATTAAAAAAAAATGTAAAATTTATATGGACAGAGGATTGTGAAAAATCTTTCAGAAAGATAAAAGAAATGCTATGTTCCCAACCAGTGTTGGAGATATTCGACAAAGACCTTCCAATCAAGATATATACAGATGCATCACTTGAAGGTATAGGCGCAATACTAAAACAAACACAAGAGGATGGAAAAGAAAAACCTGTGGCCTACTTCTCAAAGAAACTTAATGAAACGCAAAAAAGAAAAAAAGCTATTTATCTTGAATGCTTAGCTATAAAAGAGGCAATAAAGTACTGGCAACACTGGCTGATAGGGAGATACTTCGAAATATACTCTGACCACAAACCACTGGAAAATATGAATATAAAAGCACGAACAGACGAAGAATTGGGCGATCTAAGTCACTATCTATCTCAATACGATTTTAAAATTATATACGTCCCAGGTAAAGATAATAAAGAAGCGGACTGCTTGAGTAGAAACCCTGTTCTAGAATCAAATACAGAAGAAGAGGATTTATTAAAAACGGTAAATTTTATTGAAATAGATGAAATAAAATTAGATCAGATGAATAATATACTATTACAGAATAAAAAAGAAAAATTAATAGAGAAAAACGGAATATATTATAAAAAAGTGAAGAAAAGAGAGAAAATCATATTATCAGAAAAATTCAGTATTGATTTAATTAATAAAATACACAAGGAATGGTGTCACACAGGAATAACACAAACACAAATGAAAATATGTCCATATTATACTGCTAAAAATTTAGTGAAGAATATAAAAAAAATTTGTAAAGAATGTTATATATGTATTAAGAATAAGTCAAGAGGGCAACATAAATTCGGCTCAATGTCACAATTAGGACCAGCGACCAAAGCTTTCGAAATTATGTCCATAGATACAATTGGAGGATTTGGAAGCACTAGATCAACAAAAAAATATATTCATTTACTTGTTGATCATTTCACGAGATATGCGTTCATTTCAACATCAAGAACTCAAAACGCCGCTGATTTTATAAAACTAATTCAAACTGTGTTAGACATAGAAAACATCGGAACAATCTTAACGGACCAATATCCTGGAATAAATTCGAAAGAATTTAAAGATTATTTAAAAAATAAAGGAGTGCAATTAATTTTTACTGCAATAAATGCACCATTTTCTAATGGTCTGAATGAAAGACTGAATCAGACATTAGTAAATAAAATAAGATGTAAAATAAACGAAGAGAAAAAGAATAGAGCATGGACATCGATAGCGAGAGAATGTGTGAATAAGTATAATATACTAGAACATACAATAACGGGATTTACACCAGAGTATCTATTATATGGCACAGACACCAGTAACATACCAGAAGAGTTAAAAAGAAAGAAAAACGGAGAAGACTGGATAAGAGATAAGAAATTAGCATTAGAAAGAACACAGAGATCACATAAGTATAACGAAAGTTTATTTAATAGAAACAGAAGACACCATGAATTCAACGAAGGAGATATGGTATTCATAGAGAATGGAAACAAACTCAATAGGAAAAAGCTAGAAGAACTAAGAATCGGCCCATATATAATAGAAGAAAAAATTTCAAACTCAATTTATAAAATAAAAACTGGAAAAAGAAATCAAGACACGAGTCTATTCCACGTGACAAAACTAATTCCAATGTTTGAAGTTGAAGCTGATTGAAAAATTATGCAATTTTCATATCGTGGAGGGGAGATGTAAAGAGAATATCATCTCTTTAATGTTATTGTATTATGGTTAGGTTGTGTAACCAGGACATAATCCCTTTTGATTTAACGCGCTTAATGTCATGTGTCATAGAAGTGTGACACATGACATTTGCCTACAAAAAAGTAAACAATATTTACGTTATTACGTTACAGATTTGATTTAAATAATTTAATTAATAGATAGAAAAGCAAGAGTTATGAGAGACGAGTAATCAACTTTAATTGTCGTTTCTGTTATTTTTACAGAAACAAATTTGTTTGATTTATTCGGACCATCCAGACTGAAACAAATAAATAATATTATATATATATATATATATATATATATATATATATATATATATATATATATATATATATATATATATATATATATATATATATATATATATATATATATATATATATATATATATATATATATTATATAATTATATATATCATCATCATCATCATTTCAGCCGGAAGACGCCCACTGCTGGACAAAGGCCTCCCCCAAAGATCTCCACGATGATCGGTCCTGCGCTGCCCTCATCCAACCTATCCCGGCGATCTTGACCAGATCATCGGTCCATCTTGTGGGGGGCCTACCAACACTGCGTCTTCCGGTACGCGGTCGCCATTCGAGGACTTTTCTGCCCCAACGGCCATCAGTCCTTCGAGCTATGTGCCCAGCCCACTGCCACTTCAGTTTTGCAATCATCCGGGCTATGTCGGTTACTTTGGTTCTCCTGCGAATCTCCTCATTTCTGATTCGATCTCGCAGGGAAACTCCGAGCATAGCCCTCTCCATTGCTCTCTGAGCGACCATGAGCTTTCTCATAAGGCCCATAGTTAGCGACCACGTCTGCGTTCCGTATGTCATCACTGGCAACACACATTGGTTAAAAACCTTCGTCTTGAGACACTGCGGTATTTGGGACGAAAAGATTTTACGGAGCTTCCCGAACGCTGCCCATCCGAGTTGGATTCGACGAGTGACCTCTTTCGCGAAATTGGACCTGCCTAACTGGATCGTTTGACCCAAGTAGACGTATTCGTCAACAATTTCGAAAGTACAGTTCCCAACTGTTACGGGGGTAGGTGCGACATGGACATTAGACATGATCTTCGTCTTGTCCATGTTCATTTTGAGACCTACTCCTTGGGAAGCTGTATTGAGGCCATCAAGCATATGGCTTAAGTCTTCCATGGTTTCAGCCATGATTACGATATCATCTGCGAATCTAAGGTGAGTGATGTACTCACCGTTAATGTTGATGCCCAGTCCGTTCCAGTCCAGAAGCTTGAAGACATCTTCCAACGCAGCAGTGAACAGCATTGGCGATATGACATCGCCTTGTCTGACTCCCCGCTGCAGTCGGATAGGCTTCGAGTTCTGATCCTGGAGACGGACTGACATGGTGGCGTTTTCATACAAACACTTCAACGCTTTGATGTATCGATAATCAATGTGGCACCTCTGGAGAGACTGAAGCACCACCCAGGTCTCGATCGAATCAAAGGCTTTCTCATAGTCCACGAACGCCAAGCATAGTGGCTGGTTATACTCCTCCGTCTTCTGTATAACCTGCCGCAGCGTATGTATGTGGTCTATGGTGCTAAAACCTTTTCGGAATCCGGCTTGTTCGGGAGGCTGGAAGTCGTCAAATCTGCGCGCGAGACGATTCGTGATGACCCTTGAAAACAGCTTGTAAACATGGCTCAGAAGTGATATCGGTCTAAAGTTCTTCAAAAGGGTTTTGTCGCCCTTTTTGAAGAACAGCACCACTATACTTCCGTGCCAGGCCTGCGGCGTTTTGCCATCGAGGATGACGGAATTAAATAGCTTCTGGAGGATTTTAAGCACAGGAGTACCACCAGCTCTCAGAAGCTCGGCTGTAATTCCATCATCACCCGGCGCCTTGTTGTTTTTAAGCTGTTTAAGGGCCACACTAATCTCGTACAGACTGACGTCTGGGATATCTACGGTGTAGTGTCGGGTTAATTTGGCTCTTGGGTCTTTAGCCTTGTTGTTAACAGGTGCCCGTGTGGTCGTGTATAGCTGTCCGTAGAACTTCTCGACTTGCCTCAAAAGTTCGGGTTTAGACGAAACGACCCTGCCGTCGTCGGTCTTCAGCTTCGTCAGTTGGCTCTGCCCAATAGACAAGTCTCGTGCGAATACTTTAGAGCCCTTGTTACGCTCTATAGCCGCCTTTACACAGTCTGTGTTATGGCGGCGGATATCGCGAGTCAAGGACTTGGAGATCTGTCTATTTAGCTGCCTATACTGGGAAGCATCGTCCGGGGACTGAAGGGTCATTTGACGTCTCACATCCATCAATTTGAGAGTAGAATCTGAGATTTTTCCGGTTCTTTTTGAACGGCTGGCCTTGAAGAATTTAGACCCGGCCGTTTGAACAGCTTCCACGAACCTGTTATTATACTCGTCCACGTCAACGCAGTCACCGAGGCATTCGAAGCGGTTTTGCAATTCGAGTTGAAAGTTTACCGGGTTTTGGATCTGTATGGGTGCAGGTCGGAGCGTAGACTTCACCAGTCGAGACCTCTCCAATTTTGGATTGATATTCAATGTGCCTCTTACTAAGCGGTGATCACTCCCAGTTTTCACCGAATTGATCACAGAGACATCATTGAATATCTGTCTTTTGGTCGACATAATGAAGTCAATCTCATTTTTGGTGGCACCATCGGGACTAATCCAAGTCCATTTGCGTTGTTCTGGCTTCATGAAGAAGGAGTTCATCATATACAGGTCCTCCTTCTCCATGAAGTCGGCCAGCATCTGGCCTCGGGTGTTCCGATTTCCGAACCCAAATTGCCCCACTCTCAACTCATCGCCGCTACGTTTCCCCAATTTTGCGTTGAAGTCTCCCATGACAACGTTAAAGTGGGTTTTAGAAGTGTGGATGGCTGTTGAGATGTCCTCATACATGGCTTCCACCTCCTCGTCAGGATGTGTCGAAGTCGGAGCGTAAACCTGAATGACCTTCAACGAATACCGTTTGGTAATTTTGAGTATTAGGTACGCTACCCTAGTCGAAACACTCCCCACCTCAGTAACGTTGTTCACAAGAGACTTGTGAACGAGAAACCCGACACCACCTTGGGACAGTTGGTCGCCCTCCCGGAAGTAGAGCAGATTTCCGGAATTTAGGATTATTGAGTCCTCTCCCTGTCTTCGGACTTCAGATAACCCCACAACATCCCATCGCAGTCTGCTCAAAACTTCCTCCAGTTCCTCCAACTTCTCGTTGGTCCGCAGTGTCTTGACATTGTATGTTGCCAGGGCCAAAGGTCGTCGTTCTTGGTAGCGAATCCGAACCCGGGGATTCTTCGCACCCCCTGCCCCGTCGCTTATGTGGCTGCTACCGTGACCACCACGAACGGGGCCGCCGGGGACTAGGGGCCGGGGCCTGTGTGTATCTGTCATTTTAGGGGGGGGGTTTTGCCATAATCGCCACGCTTGGCAGGCGTAATATATATATATATATATATATATATATATATATATATATATATATATATATATATATATATATATATATATATATATATATATATATATATATATATATATATATATATATATATATATATATTTATATATAGGTTGTGTTAAACATAATTATACTGTATAACACATATTTTATAGTATATTCTTGATATTTTATTGATACTTTGCTGTTGTGGTATCTCTTCGTGAGCAGGAGGTCGATTTGAGTAGCATTCCTCTCGCTCTTGTAGATGATAAGATGTTCAGGTTTCTTTTTGAAATATTTGTTTATGGTGGCAAGGTCGGATGCATCACACGTATTGAGGATGTTTTCCCCTTCCACGTTTTTGCCATCGTATCAACCACTCCCCCCCCCCCCCCGTGAATAGGCATAATCTCCCCATATTTCCAGATCATTACTCAAAACAATCATATGGGACAACGGGATCTACGAAGTACTGCTTCGAGAAGATTAAAAAATGCTATCTTATCGGCGTCGCTACAACCGACCTGAGACGCGTAGGCGTTTATCAAGTAGTAACTTCTCCACCGATTACCCTCACAGCCAAAAGCCAGTCGCTATAGCATTTCATCTCCAAAAATCGTCCTGGAGCTCCCCCTCGAGAGCACTATGATGTACCCCATTCTCACCACCAGGTTGTCCGTGTAGATTAGCTTGTAGCCATTTCTATTGACACGGGATCTGCTGCTGGCCTTTCACTAAGTAAAATGCTTATTTGCTATATGTTCTTTAATTTAAAGTTAGTCAATAAAGTTTTGTTTATTAAAGTTAAAATAGATATATAAGAACTTCGTCCAATTTTATAATTAAAATTTGTTTATAAAACTCGTTTGGGTGTAAAGTAGCTTTAAGTAATTAGAAAAGTTTGTTTTAATTGTTACAATAAATTTTGAACTATCCAACGCTTATAATTTTGTTTTCATCATCCAAATTATAAATTTATATAGCTTTACTCCTAAAATAATATTGTTGAATGGCTGATGTCCATATAAGTAAGTGAAGTAAGGTGATAAGCTTAGGGATCACCTTAGGGATCGTAAAAGGCAACAAATCGTTCAGTTCAAAAACGCAAGGTAAAAGTCCAGGTTGCTTTTCTTTTTTCAAACCTCTTAACTCTTATGCTCAGTGGTCGAGCTGAAGTTGAACGTCTTGGGAGTATTCTACCCCAGCAGAGTGCGAGCTTAACGAACCTACGTGATCACTTTCATTGTGGTGTTGTCATTTTATGTCATTGAGGCAGACAGCATTTTGCCATCACGACTAATTCCCATGCTCTTTCCTTCTGTAAATATCAAATTCGACTACTACATCATCTTGTAACTCTTTGTTCAAGAATTGAAGCTGTCACGGAGATTGTCACTGCATTTGGAGAGTAAAATGATGTGCGGAAGTTCAGGCTTGGTGACACAGAGCGGCGTAACATGGGCTTCGATGTATCAACTTTGGATACAACTAGGAATAAGCGCTTGTAAAAAGAAGAAAACTAGACTACTATGATGAAATTTTTAAAGATACGGTAAATATAAAGTTTTACTTTTAAAATTTTACTTGAACTCAAAGAAATAAAAAAATATTTATAAAATAACTAATATCCCAAATAATTCAAAATAATTGAATAACTGAATTTGAACAAAAAAACTAAGCTCTGTATGTTTTTTATATTACGGAATTATTTTATTCAAACATAACTGGTGTAATAAAAACATAAGATTGTTGATACCTAATGCTTAGGTTACATTGTTCGGAAGTAAAAAATAGGTTTATATAAAAATAACAAAACGAATAGTCACGGAGTAATCACCTGCAAATAAAACATAACATACGATATTCACTACGCAAAAAGCAATAAATTCGGAGAACAACAAAAAGCGATAACACTGCGCCCAATCAAACAGCCCCTGTGGGGTGAAAAACGCAAAATTTTGCCAAAAACGATATGAACTGAAATACAGCGTACAATTGTACTTAAAGTCACATAATTACACAGGTTTATGACCTGTGGGACTCACCCGTATTACTGCTACATATGTAGAATTGGAGATATAAAAATGCAATTAAATGCCCAACAGGGAATCGTAACGACAATCATCAATTGTACAGAATAATTAATGTTTCACATAGATCTCTATAGATTTGTGTGGGAAAACAAAGATTCTTTAGGATATTTCAGTATAGTAGATTGATATACGACAAGTGGACCATAAAACTACCACATGGAGAGCACCAGTCGGAAAGAGACATGTCGGTAGACCATTAAAACGGTTGGATGGTTGGATGATATTACAGCAGCAAGGCTGGTTAACACCAGGAAAGGATAAAGAAGCATGGAAGGAGAAGGAAGTGGCCTTCACCCGATCAAGAATCCACACTCTCACATCTAACCAAATCAACAAATAATTATGAAGTTAATATTTTTTTTTATAGCGAGAGTTCAGCAGACAGGCAAACGGCTCACCCTGGCAGGTGGTCACCGTCGCCTATGGACGTCTGCAACACCAGAGGCATTACTAACGCGCTGCCGGCCTCGAAGAAATTTTATAACGCCTTTTTTGAAGACGATATAATAATGTATAAGTTAGAAAAATAAAGGGTTTATATATCTATACTACTATTATAAAGAGGAAAGATTTGATTGTTTGTTTGTTTGTTTGTTTGTTTGTTTGTTTGTTTGTTTGTTTGTTTGTTTGCTTTGAATAGGCTCCGAAACTACTGACCCAATTTAAAAAATTCTTTCATTGTTGGGAAGCTACACTATCCCCGGGTGACATAGGCTATATTATATTTTCAAAAAAATTAGGGATCCTTACTAAAACTCCAATAATGTAACCCAAAATGCAAAAAAAATACCTAAAATATTATTTAAATAGCGTGCGTTGCAAAAACTATTGATGATAGAATAAAATAATGTACTACAACTTTGCAGAACACATCATTATTTACAAAAAGTGTCGCGACAGCATATGTCTAACTATTATAGTTATGCCACAATAAGTGTTCTTTTATTTTAAAAATTTAATTGAAATGCCGTCCCTAGAAAAAGCTCTTTATTTGTATCTTGGTATTAATCCTTATCAAAATAAATTACTTCATATTCAAAACTGTTTCAATACCTTTATATAACTTTTTGAATTATTCAATTCGGATATTCCATTCGAAAGATATCACGAGTTTAAAAATGTAAGTATTAGAAAAATGTTGCGTGGTAGCCGCTCACCCTGTTCGGCTAGCTAGGCAGCACTTTATGCAATGTAGGCGTGCGTCACTGGGGTTTTTACAAAAATTAGAATACTTATTAAAAAATAACGAAAAATAAATAAAAAGTAATAACAAAAAAAATCATTAAAATAAAAGCTCATAGAAATAATAATATTCAAACTTTCTTTATAATTTTATTTTTTTAGTAACCTGACGCAAATAGAAGGGTTTGCCCTCAGGGGCGCTCCTCTGTCCGAGGAGTGCACGGGTGTGCGTACCCGAGGTGCCCGAGCATCCGTCGCTTCACTCCCCTCTTCGTTCGAGGCGACAGAGTCCTACCTTTCTTTCCGTCTACCTCTTACATCCTTTCCAACTTAGCTCTCTGTTCGTGGCGTGGTCCCCGGTGGGATGATTGCGAATACTGATTAGGGTCCCGGGTTCTACCCTGGGACCTGATTTGGTAGTCGAAACCATGCCTATTTCGACTGCGCCTGCACAGAGTGTTCTTGGGGCGGGAATTGCATCCTCGCTGTCGGTTGGTCTTGCTGGGCCGGCTACGACGTCAGGCGACTCTGCTTTTTCTGGAGTGTCGTCTGGTAGTCGTATTCACGCCTGACTAGCACGCGACGGGGATGCGAGTCCCGTCCGGAATTGGCCGCGGACCTGTCACTCCCGGCCCTGGTTCTGTCCATGGTCGGGGGCGATCCTAGATGGACGGCCGTCGCCTCCTTTTGCGAGGCAGTAGTGTCTGCAAGGGAGGCGGCGGAACGGGAGCGGGAGTCCGCCACCGCACTCCCCTCCCGCCAACGTAGGCCGCGTCGTCGGCGCCGGAGGGCGGGCAACGATCTCCGGCCGACGTAGAAAACGGCCGCGAGCGGCCCCTCGGGGGAGGATCCGCCGCCCGCACTATTGCCGCGAGGGAGAAGGCCGCGTGCTGTTCCGCAGTCCCCCTCAACTCCTAGAGTTGTTACAAGAGAGCGCCGGGGGGATAAAACCCTGACCCCCTGGCGCCAGCACTTTAGAAGGGGCCCGCTTTAAGACAAAGCTTGGACCGGCGCCGGCCCGGGCCACGAGATCGGCAGGCCATATATTCGTGGACCTGGGCGTAGACGATAGGAGAACAGCGGGGTTTTTTAGTGGGTCGAACATCTTTTCCGGAGTCCCTTATATCCCTCGGTCCCCCCGGGCCGGGATAACCCGTCAAGAGAGGTTTTCCCCGAGACCGAAAAAAATAGAAGGGTTTAATTTTTAATTTTTTGTTAAATACCCGTGCGAAGCTGGGACGGGCTGCTAGTTATTTATATACCAGTATGACAGAAAGGAAGATTCTGTGAAAAAATCTGGGGCCGTCAAAAGCGGAAGACGGGAGGTGGACAGTCAGGAAGAACATAGCAATAGAAGAAGCTGAGTTAGGCTACAGCGGCTCGGACATCTAGAGAGAATGGGAGAAGATCATACCGTGAAGAGAGCGTATCTGGGACAACCAATCGGGAAACGCCCGGTGGAATGTCTTAGGTAACACTTGGAAGATATTATAGCTCAAGATCTGCTGAACCTAGGCCATAGCCACTGCTGAGGGCTAGCGCAAGACCAAGAGGCGTGATCTGGTGTCGGAGGCCAAGACTCACTTCGGATCGTTGCGTCGTCGTAGTTAGTTATAATTATATGATCGAGGTTGCGAGTATAAGATAATGTTGTAATATTACTTCTACGAAATAGCTTCCAAAATTATTTTTTAAATTGTCATCATCATCATCATCCTAGCGTTAGTCCCGGTTGCCACCCAAACTTTCGTTTCGGTGCCCGGGGCCCGCTTTCCGACTTTTTCTACTCCACTTCGCGCGATCTTCAGCATCCCTGGTAGTGAGCCCATTGGCACGCATATCACCCTTTACGACGTCAAGCCAGCACTTTTTGGGTCTACCCCTCCTGCCAGGGCCCGGCGGAGGCGGCATGGCCAGACATTTGTTTCCCACGTAAGCATGCGGTTGCCGTAAAACATGGCCATACCAACGGAGCCGACACTCCTGCAATTTATCTGCAATGTCACGGACACGAAGACTACCGCGGATGCGGGAGTTCCTAACGCGGTCCTTCCGCGTCACTCCACACATCCACCGCAGCATATTCATCTTTTTTAAATTGTCAATTATATTACATTTATAATATAAAGCTGATGTTAGAGAAATATGTAACGTTATTATTATAAATAAAATATATTGTAACCAATTAATCTTAAAAATAATGTGAAAATATATTTTATAATAATGAATTATTTGATTAACCATTGCCATAAATTATAACACTTTCATAATTTTATTGATAAGAAACCGACCCAAAACTGCGGTCACGCAATTACAACACAACATTTTTTATTTTAACATGTCAAACTACTTTTCCTTATCAGAATAATGTTAGCAGAAATGCTTTTCATCACAAATGAAATAATTAAATACACAGATATTCGGTATTTTTAAAAGCATTTCTGTGTTATTAGAATATGATTGTCTTGCCGACGCCTTTTATATAAGTACACCCCTATACATTATCATATTAAATTAGGTTGGCATTAAATAAGTGATGTTTCATGCGAATTTTTAGTTTGTCTTGTTAAGATATCACACTGTAATTACCCTACAAATATTAAGTCAGAAATAATAATATAGATTTGATAACCTTCATGACACAATGTGTTGCGGCTATGGTGATCACGGGTTCGATTCCCGTGCCAAGTCTGAATGTTTATATAAATATATAAGTATTTTATTTTTATTGCTGTATGACAGCAGACAGGCTGACGGCCCGTTAGAATTTAGCTGTTAGCATCGCAAATTGGGTCAGTAATGCCGGACCACAACACAAGGTTATTATGGCAGCATACTTAAGACCAAAAAAGCCTTAAAACCTTTTACGACCACTTTTGTCGTAAAAGACGACAAAACAAACAACCCTAACTACATAGTAGGGCCCCAAGCTCGTCTGGATAGCGACCACCTTTGGTCTTAAGTATGCCGCGATAATAACCTCATGTTGTGTTCCGGCATTAATGACCCAAGTTCCTGTACTCTTATAGGACAGCAGCGTGTTCGTGATACCACTGGCGTTGCAAACACCCATAGACGTCGGCAACTGCTAAATTCTAAGCGGGCCGTCAGCCTGTCTGCTGTCTTACAGCATTCAAAAAATGCAACGGTACTTACTTTTAAACTAGACGGTGCTGTATTAATTGTCACGGTGTATTTATTTATCGGACTCACTTATTACGGTTTTCGGAACTGATAAAAAAATTGCTATATACGAACAGCAGAGAGTACCATTTGTTTTCTACTTTTGTGGTATGGCTAGAGGGAGTTAGACGACAATTGCTCCCTTGAAAATTCTAATTTAATCACATTCTAGAAGACATTGGATCATTCAGACATCTGGAAGACTAGCTATGATAACACCGAAAAGCACAGATGCAAATAAGATGGATTAATTACTTCATTATAATTACTAGGGGTGTTCAATAAAAAGTGATAATGAGTATGACGCAATTAACTTTTATTAAATGTTATTTTATTTTTCGACGTAGTCACCTTTCAGGTTTATACACCTTGTATATCTTTTTTCGAAAGCTACAATTCCCTTTTATAAAATAAATTCTTCCTGATCTTCTTCTTCCTGCGTTATCATATTCAAATTTATGGTCCCTAAGATGTTCTTTTAACTGCGGAAATAGGTAGAAATCACTAGGAGCTAGTTCCCGTGAACATGGAGGATGTTCCATCAATTCGAAGCCAGCTTCTTAAATGGCAGCCATCGCAACTCTGGACTTGTGCGCAGGGGCGTTATCTTGGTGAAAAAAAACAACTTTAGCGAGTTTGCCACTCCATTGCTTGCATATTTCTGCACGCAACTTTGTTATTTGTCCTGCATGCAAAGTCCCCTCTTGGCTGTCCCAGAAAAAACAGCCTATGATGTTACCGGCGTATGGAATCGCCTTAAATTTCTTCGGAGTTGGTGATAACAGTCTTTTCCAAGTCATGGACTGTTTTTTCATTTCCGGGTCATAATGGTTAAGTCATGTTTTGTCTATAGTCATTAATCGAGCCGAAAATCAAGATATTGTTGTAACAAATCCAAACAGCTTTGTATAATTCTCAGTCTCGTTTGTTTCTGCACGTAAGAAAGCATTCTGGGCACCCAGCGCGCTGACACTTTTATTATAGACAAATGGTTGTGTATAATATTATGGACACTTCCTATAGAAATCTTCATTTCTTCTACTATAAAACAAACAGTAACATGACGATCTGCCAAGACAATGTTTTCAACTTTTTTAAGCATTTGTTCAGACACTACCGATGTAGGGCGTCCCGTGCGGGGGTCATCGTTATTGGAAGTTCTTGCACCCTTGAACTCAGCACATCAACGCGAAACCGTAGAATATGGAAGAGTATGAACCCCTTATGTTGCTCTCAAGTTTTGATTTACCAGCATCGTAGTAAAAAATTTCAAAATATTTTATTACCTCGCGAACTTAAATGTTATCCATTAGTAAGAACACGTTCCGACAGGACGCAAACAAATGACTTCTATTTTTAAAAATCAAAAGAGAATTGCTTGTTTTTTTTATTAATCTATATCTATACTACTATTATAAAGAGGAAAGATTTGATTGTTTGTTTGTTTGTTTGCTTTGAATAGACTGCGAAACTACTGACCCAATTTAAAAAATTCTTTCATTGTTGGGAAGCTACACTATCCCCGGGTGACATAGGCTATATTATATTTTCAAAAAAATTAGGGATCCTTACTAAAACTCTGTTAATGTAACCCAAAGTGTAAAAAAATTACCTAAAATATTATTTAAATCGCGTGCGTTGCGAAAACTATTGATGATAGAATAAAATAATGTACTACAAATTTGCAGAACACATCATTATTTACAAAAAGTGTCGCGACAGCATATGTCTAACTATTATAGTTATGCCACAATAAGTGTTCTTTTATTTTAAAAATTTAATTGAAATGCCGCCCCTAGAAAAGGCTCTTTATTTGGATCTTGGTATTAATCCTTATCAAAATAAATTACTTCATATTTAAAACTGTTTCAATACCTTTATATAACTTTTTGAATTATTCAATTCGGATATTCCATTCGAAAGATATCACGAGTTTAAAAATGTAAGTATTAGAAAAATGTTGCGTGGTAGCCGCTCACCCTGTTCGGCTAGCTAGGCAGCACCTATGCAATGTCGGCGTGCGTCACTAGGGTTTTTACAAAAATTAGAATACTTATTAAAAAACAACGAAAAATAAATAAAAAGTAATAGCAAAAAAAAAATCATTAAAATAAAAGCTCATAGAAATAATAATATTCAAACTTTCTTTATAATTTTATTTTTTTAGTAACCTGACGCAAATAGAAGGGTTTGCCTCCAGGGGCGCTCCTCTGTCCGAGGAGTGCACGGGTGTGCGTACCCGAGGTGCCCGAGCATCCGTCGCTTCACTCCCCTCTCCGTTCGAGGCGACAGAGTCCTACCTTTCTTTCAGTCTACCTCTTACATCCTTTCCAACTTAGCTCTCTGTTCGTGGCTTGGTCCCCGATGGGATGATTGCGAATACTGATTGGGGTCCCACGTATCCACGCCTGACTAGCACGCGACGGGGATGCGAGTCCCGTCCGGAATTGGCCGCGGACCTGTCACTCCCGGCCCTGGTTCTGTCCATGGTCGGGGGCGATCCTGGATGGACGGCCGTCGCCTCCTTTTGCGAGGCAGTAGAGTCTGCAAGGGAGGCGGCGGAACGGGAGCGGCAGTCCGCCACCGCACTCCCCTCCCGCCAACGTAGGCCGCGTCGTCGGCGCCGGAGGGCGGGCAACGATCTCCGGCCGCCGTAGAAAGCGGCCGCGGGCGGCCCCTCGGGGGAGGATCCGCCGCCCGCACTATTGCCGTGAGGGAGAAGGCCGCGTGCTGTTCCGCAGCCCCCCTCAACTCCTAGAGTTGTTACAAGAGAGCGCCGGGGGGACGAAATCCTGACCCCCTGGCGCCAGCACTTTAGAAGGGGCCCGCTTTAAGACAAAGCGTGGGCCGACGCCGGCCCGGGCCACGAGATCGGCAGGCCATATATCCGTGGGCCCGGGCGTAGGCGATAGGAGAACAGCGGATTTTTTTAGTGGGTCGAGCATCTTTTCCGGAGTCCCTTATAACCCTCGGTCCCCCCGGGCCGGGGGAACCCGTCAAGAGAGGTTTTTCCCCGAGACCGAAAAAAATAGAAGGGTTTAATTTTTAATTTTTTGTTAAATACCCGTGCGAAGCTGGGACGGGCTGCTAGTATCTAATATCTTGCTATGCCTACCAGTAATTTTTTTTCTTTCCAAGGAGAATGTATAGCATTATCACTATTTATTGGACACCCCTCGTATAATTATCATATTCATGATTTCTATAAATCAAAAATAGACACGTGAATCCTCTTACTTTATTGATATTACTATTATTTCAAATATTATACACGAGAAGTTTAATAAGTATAAATATTTCATATTCTAAAAGTAGTTATCATATTAGATTTTGAATTCACTTTTTAAATATTATACCAAAATATTATTACACTTACCAAAGTTCAACATTCATATACGTCACAACTTGAGTCACTTATAAACAGATTAATTGAAAAGTCTCAAACTACGACAGCAAACACCAATAACGTTCATTACAACAGTCAAAGCAATTTGTACGTACCGAACACCCTTTCACTCATAGTCGGGTAACGTTAGAATGAAAAATATGACAGCTAAGCTAATTATAAAGATATTTGATATATCATGTATGAGAGCAATGACATGAAAATATTATTTTAAAAATAGATCCTTTCTCTATATAAGTTACGAACTTTGCTATAAACATACAAAAAAATATTTGATATATAAACGGGCTTAGAAAGCTTTGGATTAAATCTATAGGTAAGACCTATAAGAAAAATATATTTGTATATTACAATTTACAAGCAAAAATTTTCTTCATGGACGGGTGGATTAAGAATACTAACCTCTGCTGCTGCCTGTTGTAAAAGGCAAAAAAACAACCCAACCTACATAGTAGTACTCCAAGCCCGTTTGGATGATAATCACTCGTTTGTAATATAAATAATAATAAATTATAAATATTTTGTGACAATTCACACAGCGTCATCTAGTCCCAAACTAAGTAGCACTTGTGTTATGGGCCCTAGACAACTGATATACTACTTATATACTTTTTTTTTGTAAATAAATACATATTATACATAAACACCCAGACGCGAGACGGGAATCGAACCCGTGACCTCCGCGAGCGTACCGACGTGCGTTATCCGTTACGCCACCGAGGTCGTCATGTCATGTCGTTATGCCGCTATAATAACATTGTGATGTGTTCTGGCATAAGTGACCAAGTTGGAGTACTCGTGCGCAGACGGCAACGTGTCAGCATTACTCTTGGCTCCGCTAACATTCATGGGCGACGGTAACTGCTTTCTATTAAGTGAGCTGTCAACATATAAAGCTTATATTATTGTAATATTACTCTTTAAATTGTTTATAAATAATAATCAAAGTGTGTCTATTACTTACAATCCATCACATACCCATCACAAATCGGCCCACTTCATCGAAATACACGTTACACTCGGAAAGGCATCCAATTATCCCCCTGCCCCTATGCAAGCGAGCATTAAGTCGCCTTTAAGTAGTTGGCACCCCTGCTTCCCTGCGATAAGACTCCGTCCAAATTGATGTTTGAACAGTCATTAGTTCCCCGACCGACAGATGTCGGTGAGTCCATTATTTTTGACACACTACTATCAGTCGTTGATGTGATTTGATTGTAATTGCAGGGCATCGGTAGTATGTAACAATACTTTATACTTTGCTGAATTAGTTCTCTATGAGTTTGTTAAATTCACAGTCGCACGCACGCATAGTTGCAGATAATATACCTACATTATCAACATTATTTTTATAACTGTTCTTCGCCACTGGACAATAGGTGGCATCCCTACAGAAACCTGGAAAACAATGAGTTCTTGTTCTAACCTTATCGAAACTCTTTAACCCCATAATATTCTCTACATGCTACATAATTGCTGAATTTGACGAACATCAAATATTTTTAATTTTAACAACAAATACTTTTTGTCAACAATACTTACAAACGACAGACTGACCCCGGCCGCAGAGGTGCACTGATAAGATTTAGAAGATTATTGTTATCATCGCAAAAAAGAGGAGCATCTTCCAGATCCTCTTACAGAGTTGAGGATTGGATGATAATTGCGTAACAACTAAACTTCAAATTTTAAATTCACCTTCACGTGACTCTTCATTCGAAGTGGTAGCAGACATGCGCCCAGAAATGTATTCCTGTCACAAATTTAAATATCATGTCCAGTCTTTTGAACTATGATCTCCGGAGTAAAAATGAAGCTTACAAGCACAATTAATACTCGCCTTGAGTAACAAAAACGAAATCATTGCTATTCAGAGGGATGTCAAGCCTTCTGGGAACGTTTTCAATATTAATCCTATAATAAAATGATAATAAAACAATATCAAGAAAACAAAAACCCATCAAATCTGTATATATCAAACTATGGTATTATAGTTTGATATAATTGGTAACAAATATAATTTATTTATTAGTTTTATTTTCAAATATCATAATATTTAGCTTACACACCAGTTTATTCATTGGTATGCATTGCACGGTGGTAAGTTTCTTTTATCTCTAATAAGATTCCCATTCGGATGGCCGTATGTCGCAGACTCCCTAAAGTAATAAACTAGTGTGGCTGGGGACACGTTTCCAATTGCATCCGATAATTTTGATGGCGTGTGAAAAATCTGTTAATTTTTATTTATAACTAAGTCAGAAATAATTTTATATACAGAACCTACCGAGAGTTACAGTGGAATATATAAATTATATTAACTAAATCATATTTAAAACTTTATCATATCATATTAGCAGTATAAAACTACAGAAAAGAACTGTAATTTCACAGAATACATTCAATAAAAAAGACATATTAGATAAAATTGAGTCCCATTTTAAAATGATCATCGTAAGATGTAGAGTAATAGAAAAATCGTAAATACTGGCAGTTACTGATAAATTAAGAAACCTATATCTTCCTACAACGGGTTATATTCCAATACAATTGAATTTTTAAGGAACTGATTTTATGTGATTTAAAAAAATATACGTCCTTGTCCGATTGACTAAATTAAATTTGAGAGGTGATGATAGTAAATTAAGATATAATTAACGTGTTCAGTACAACAATGCCTTTAGAGTTCTTATTGGGTTGCCACGTCATTGCAGTGCACCAGCCATGTTTGTAAATGCTAGGGTATATGATTTTAAGGAATTATTCAGAAAAAAGAGTCCTCAATGCTACTGCAATTGTGATTGTGAGTGATTTCAGCCCGCTACAACTGTACTATTCGGAAAAAATGGATAGCGATTGTAACGGGAAACGTGTAGTTTAGGTATCCGTGGGGTGGAGAAAGAATACTGACCTCTGCGGCCGGGGTCGGCCTGTCGTAAAAGGCGACAAAACAACCCACTCTAGTTACGTGGTAGGACCCCGAGCCCGTCTGGATGGTACTTAATAAACTTGTGTTGTGTTCCGGCATTAGTGACCCAAGTTCCTTTACCCTTATGGGCCCAACAGCGTGTTCGCATGCCACTAGCGTTGCAAACACCCAAAGGCGACCGTAACTGCTAAACTACAGCAATAAAAAAGTTTCAATAAATAATTTTATTTTTCTAATTACTAACAAAGATTTAAGTTAAATAAGAGAAAAAATTAAATAAGAAAAATAATACTAACAGAATAAATAATTTAATGAATAATTAATGTATTGTTATTTGTATTGTAATGTATGGATTTTTTTTTGGATCTGAAATAAATTGATATTTTTATAATAAATTGACTTTAAAGTATTTTTTCCTTAAATTAAATTTACTACTAGTATTTATTAGCTAGTATATAATGTAGCTATAAAATAATAAATATGAAGTTTTTATTTGGAATTGTTGTACAGGAAGTCAAGTAATAAAATTATTAAATAATTATTTTAAAATTATCATAACCTATGACCGTGGAAATGCACCCAATTGCGCACCAAGAACTGAGTTGAATTTGTAGAACAAATATAAATGGTTGAGGGTAGATGGAGGGTAGATAATTACATTTTTTGATCTACAATGTCAGGGGATGACGTCACGACTCATGGGCCCACCTATTATATTAGACGTGTTTTGATAGTGTCGGAGATATCGAGTATCAATAAATAAAGAACAAAATAACATCTACCAGGAAGTTTCCGTATTCATACTGGTACGTATATATTTTTAAGATGTTGATTGCTGAGTGTATTAGATGGAATCACTTTATTACATTTACAATAACAAATCAATTGACAAATTAATTATTTCATAACGTTACTTCCGTTGCCATATTCCTTTTTCGAAAGGTCAAAGGGCAGACGCTTAAGAAAAAGTAAATTTAACTTTATTCATGTGTTCTTTTACTTAAGTAAAGAGAGGCATCGAAGAGCATCGGCGAAAAATGTTAAATTTTGCTCTGATGTTATTTAATACCTTGGGCTCTAAAGTATAAGTTTCAACTACAATTTTACTATGAAGTAGGTCCCTTGGCATAATAGCTAAAGCACATCGGGCACGCCTGCGAGGGGTTACAGGTTCGTTTACCGTCCCCGTCTGGGTTTTTATGTGTAGAAAATTATATAAAAAGTATATTAGTTCTTCAGTACCCAAAACACAAGTGCTTTCGCAAGTGGCAACTTACTTTGGGACTGGATGGCGATTTGTGAATTATGCCAATATATTTATTAAACAAGAGAAAAGATTTAGAAAACATTGTTACACAAATACTAAGAATTTAATGAAATACAAGTTATCAGAAACGTATTTATTATATTTAAAAAAAAATTGCGAGTTACGTGGTTAAATGGAATTCTTAGAAAGCAACTTATAGATTTGATACCTATGATGACATATACAGCTTTGGCAAACTTTCTCGCCTAATATGCATATATCTATATATATAAAAATGTTATGTTGGTTTGTGTACGCTTCAAAAACTCAATAAGTTCTCCACAGATCGAGCTGAAATTTTAGCTTGATCCGCATCAAGGATTATTTTTATCTATTTTTTTGTTTCTCATTTCTCAACCATTCAGTCACAATGTACCACAGCGAAGCCTGGCAGGGTACAGCTAGTTACCAATAATAATCAATAAAAAGTAAGAAGACCAAGTACTTCGCCTTAAATTCTACAGATCTCACACCCGGGCGCATATACGATGACACGGTCCAGCGCGCGGATCAGGTTAAATACTTGGAATCTGTAGTTCACGCGTCTGGTGCCTCGTAGGCCAAATAGGGTGAGGTGATTGGTATCATTTGCGACCTCAAGTTCCTAGTAAAATTGAAGTAACAGGTCTATAAAACCATCATAAGCCCTTCTCTTTTATACAGTTGTGACTGACTGTAGACGGCTGAAACGTGGCCAATACTAGAGCGAGACAAACAGGAGCTGCGTGTCATGGAATTTAATATGCTGCGATAGATGTGTCGAGTGACGTGGAAAGACCGCGTTAGTGATTCCCACATCCGCGGCAGTCTTTATCTTCGCGATATAGACACGTCTTGCGGCAACCAGCTACTTACATGGCGAACAAATATCTAGCCATGCTGCCTCCGCCGGACTCGGCTGGAAGGTTCGGCCCAAAAAGTGCTGGCTTGATATCGTGAAGAGTAGTATGCGTACCAATGGACTCACTACCAGGGATACCGAAGATCGTGCGAAGTGGAGAAGGAAAAGTCGGAAAGACTCCATGCACCGAAGCGGAAGTTTGGGTTGTAACCGGGATTCAACGCTGGGATGATGATGAGTAGAAAATAGCACTATTACCACGTATTGATGGTTAAAGAAAAAAATACCAGGAAACATGCATACCAGATCACCAGTGTGTATACTCCGTTAATCAGCTTTGGACAAGCGTGGCAGGTATACTGTCCCCTATAGGGATCTCCAAGCCCAATAGTGGAACATTATGAACTGTTATTATTGTATCATTTTTAACTGTTCTATCTAATAAACAAAGAATATGTGGAATATCACTAGCAATAATCGAGCCAACAATGGACCAAAATTCGAAGCAATTACAAGTCCCTAATAAAAAAATACTATATTTAATACTATATAAAAATTTAATACTAAATAAAAAATACTAATAATTTTCGTGTCGGTACTCCGCAAAATAATTTTTATCTCTATAATAGATTGAGGAGTTCAAAAAAGATATTCGTTTATTTTAGGTTGGATAAATATTCTATAACAATACTTTAGTTATCAAGAAGTTTTGTAGTTTTAGTAAGCAAGCCATCTTAGACCGCGCCCACAAATTGTTGGAAACAAAACAAGAGTTACTTTATTTAATTTTATAAGAATATATTTAAAATTGTTATTAAGACTCGATTTATAATCAAAAAGGCTAGACAAAGATTTAAATAATTATCCGATGTCAATTACTCTATCATTTAAATAACTTTGTGTATCATATCATCAATATCTTTGTGCCTGTGGCAATTTTATTTTTGAGATTTTTAAAACGAGTATGTCCTTTGTATGTCTGTTGTCCACAGTTATTGTCTGGTTTTGCTAATTAATATCATATCATATATACTGATCAGCAAAACCGGAACTACATTTGATATTGCATAAATTCAACTACCTGATAATTTCTATCAAGTTTCACGAAAGCCTCAACTAATAATAGGTACTAGCCTGTAAAGACCCACAACTTGACTTGAGCGACTCTCCAAAGCATTTAGTCGTCCTGCCTTACTTGTTCAAAACAGATTGGTGGGTTACACACACTTGTATTCTTGTTGTTTAGGATTTTTCTCCATCTTTCTTCTATATAAAAACATTAGACATGTAAAATTACCCAAGAGTTTCATGCAGGAAAAAATAAAATATTTTACTGAAACGAAATATTATTTAGACTGCCATAGAATTGTAACATATACGTTAAGTTTTTATAGATTTAATGCAATAAATTACTGAACTATTATTCAGTACATAGTTGAAAATATTAAAAAAAAATAAAAGTGTAATGTAAATTTATAATAATTAAAATATAATTAATATTATAGAACTAATATCTGCTTCTCACTAAACAACTCACACACTCCGCTAACTGACTACAAACCAAATTAACCGCAAACTCAGACAAGCGGGAAACGGGAAGCGTTCACAAAACAGATCGATAGTTTGAAATTCAATAACAAGGAGATATTAAAACAGTTTCTAATCAAATGCTTCTTACCTAACAACTTCATTACTTCAGCTTGACTGATGAGTACGTTGAGATGGCCCGTTGCCAGTGGCAACGCGAGCCAGGCCCACGCGATTACTAGTAATGTCGCTGCCATTTGAACACTTCACAAACTTATTTTTTCAGTTTTACTTTTGACATCTTAGTGCGGGTCGAGTGTATAACGATACAGTCAAGTTATCAGTACCAGTCCTTTTATTACCAGCATTATTAACGAATAAAAACTAATTTCATTTCCAATAAAAAAATTAAAATAATTGTCACATATTTAAAGGTTCATATAAAGTTTGTTATTTTATGTTCGTAAACTTTTTAAATATAAATGAAACTATTATAAAATGTTTTGACATCTAATTAAATTTCAAACCGTTCCGTCCGTAAACGTACCAAGAACGGGTAAATCGTCGGCACGTATCCGACTACCGCCGTACGACGCCGCACTGCCGTCCGTCCACAGCGAGCCAACAAGTTACTCACTGACATGCGCTCTAACCCTCTCAGTGTAAACGTGCACTTATCCGTTGCTTCTTATATACCTAGAATCCCTTCAATTTTCATTACAGCCAGAAATGTATCATAAAATCACGTGTTACAGTGTTTCAGTCAAAGTGAGTTAAAATTTTAAAGGCTTTTATTGGGAGGGAATCGTGTTTTAGAGGGAATTAATTGAGTTTGTCTCAAGGGAGCGCGTTTCCGTTTTGCATTAGGCCCGTCCGATGAGCACTAATGAAATTACTCTCTCTTTTATAAATAAAGTGCTCCAAGGCTTCGACACATAGAAAATGATTTTATAAAAGGGTTTCGATTTTTAACTATATTACATTACATTGCAATACAATTTTGCTGGAATATGTATTTATAAATTAAATTCGATTTTATTTCTGGGACTTACAATAAGTTATTTTCCAAATATTCTATATTTACATAAAAATAAACTATATCCATACTAATATTATAAATGTGAAAGTAACTCTGTCTGTTTGTATGTTACGTTTTCACGCCTAAACTGCTGAACCCATTGCGATGAATTTCGGCATAGAGATAGATTTGACCTTAGAGAAGAGACAGGTTACTTTATGTCGCGAAAATTAAATTTGAAGGGAGGGAAATAGTTGTGAACGTAATTAAGTTATGTTTTTTATTTATATGGTAGGACAACGTTTTAACGTCATCTAGTATTAAATAATTTTAAGCACTGAATGTGATTAAAATTTTAATTATGATTATGTATACTTTTTACTCTTTACGTATTCTACCGTCTGTACACCGGGGAGTAGTCTGAGGAGCTATTTAGAATGGTGCCCTCGTCGTCTTTCTACCATCGCACTGCCCGCCATCGGCTGGGTATTCATCCCCATTTCTCTTCTTTCTTGTACAAAACGGTTCTCAAGAACGTTCATGTTGCGTACTCTCAGGATCTGGAATGAGCTTCCGGTTGAGGTTTTCTTAGCGCGGTACGTATATGGGGTTCATCAAAAAAGGCGTTATAAAATTTCTTCGAGGCCAGCAGCGCGTTGGTAATGCCTTTAGTGTTGCAGACGCCCATAGGCGACGATGACCACCTACCAGATTGGGCCGTTTGCCTGTTTGCTGAACTATAAGTATTAAAAAGTAATACTAATTTAGTTCTATTATACTTTATTACATTTCCGAATATTTTCTGATAGGAAAAGAATGACCGTATGGTGCATGTATAAGTAATAGGTAGCTGTGGATTTCGGTGGCACTGATCGATGGATCTGTTTAATAAACGGTTTGTCGACTAACAACCATTTATTAATGGTAACGTATGTAGGTCTTGTACAAAACTTTTCTGGAATAGATTTCCATCTAAGTAAGTAAGAAATATGGAACAAGAGGGAACAAGTTTCAGGATAGTAAAGAAAAATAGAAAATCTAGCGTACCCAATCATGCGATGATTAATATAAAAGTAAATATTGTACTATTTTTTATCATCTTAGAAGAATCAGAACCTACATATACTTTTATTTTAAATTTCATAGCTACTATACATATCACGTCATTGTGTAGTGTAGACACCGAGACGAATGCACCTCCGATCGTTCCGAAACCAGCCTCGTGGAAAATTCTGGAAACTCAAACGTGTATGAAGTATTCACATTGCACGCTCCACGTAAACTTCGCATACGATCTCCTTTTTATATTTATTTTATTTATGAAAATATATGTGCATCCTTTGTGCAAAATACGTATTTTGCATTTCTTCAAGAAGTTAGTCTTGCGTTATGAAACGAGTAATAATGCAGTATAAAGTTTGAACGCATTTAATAATTTTTTATCATTTTTCTTAAAACCTGGTTACATCTTTCGATACATTCTCAGACAATCTGGGTATTCTCACTGCTTATACGTTATACTAGAGAGGGCTATGCTCGGAGTTTCCCTGCGAGATCGAATCAGAAATGAGGAGATTCGCAGGAGAACCAAAGTAACCGACATAGCCCGGATGATTGCAAAACTGAAGTGGCAGTGGGCTGGGCACATAGCTCGAAGGACTGATGGCCGTTGGGGCAGAAAAGTTCTCAAATGGTGACCGCGTACCGGAAGACGCAATGTTGGTAGGCCCCCCACAAGATGGACCGATGATCTGGTCAAGATCGCCGGAATAGGTTGGATGAGGGCAGCGCAGGACCGATCATCGTGGAGATCTTTGGGGGAGGCCTTTGTCCAGCAGTGGGCGTCTTCCGGCTGAAATGATGATGATACGTTATACTTCCTTTCCTGAGACATAGCAAAAGATAATATGATAAATAAATAAGATAAGGCGAAATCTGTTTTATTTTACTGGGGCCGATTATGAATACGTTGGAATGCCGCCATCTGCGTGGCAGTCACTTCCGCAAAAAAAAGTGGAGAGAAGTCAGAAATTGACGACCAACCGTGGCCGACAAACATGAGCCGGTACCAGCTGGGCACGTTATCAGACAAACATCTATGGTCTGGCAGCTCAAAACGAAGGAAGGAACACGCAAACGTGCGTCTCTTAAACAAAAGACAAAAGCAGGAGCATATTAAATGGGAAATCTCATATAACCTTGGTGTACGACGGAGTATGATGCATTACGAATTTTCACGTCATAAAGGAACGGGGCAACTACTATCTCGCCCAACACATCCAAAAGAAAACAGTTGTACCCCACAAATAGGCCTTATTCTTATTTCTGCTTAATTAATACTGGTTAGGCGCCTTATCCTATCCTTTTTCCCTGCCTACCCGCAAGTTAGTTTAGATGCCGCCGCACCATCGAGTCTTGGCTAGCACCCGCGCCGACTACACGCATCTCCGAGTACTGGGCTAGCCCCCCACACTGAGGACACGTACCACAGTGTTTGTCTAGCGACCGCATCGCTATTTCGCGCCATCAATGTAAACGCACAGCACAAGTTTTTATATGTGTGTTCTTGAATTTGTTTTATTGTGAACAGTTAATTATAAAGGCCTACAGTCCAAATCGCAGAACCAGCCGTGGAAGGTTAGCATATGGGAGAACCTTAGGTGAGTCACCGCTCTTTCTGACTTGTTGGGTATTTCCGTCTCCTTTATTTTCCACGTTTACTATCAAACCCGTTTATATGTTTCCTGTACCGCAGCTACTATATTTTCTAGATACAAGCCGCATAATTTTTCTTTATGGTCCTTCAGCCGCACTACCAACTACTATTGGTAGCAATACTAAAGAAGATACACAGGCACTTTGATCTATGATATACATAAGATGATGTTCATTAGAAAATATATATCATAAGCTTCTGTTATTAAAACCAATAACGTGCTCATATATTAACAAAGTGATTCATATCCGCTTGTAGAATATTTCGTTTCGTTTACTTAACTCAGTATGCTTGGAAAGTGTTGCCATATTCATCTTGTGCGGAATTAAGATAATAACTCAAAAATAGTCACAATTTTTTAAGAAAGGTCATGTGATCTACATGTACGCTTCCGTGAATAAGAAGGGATAATCTATTGACTTTCTAGGGGTTAAAATGGAAATAGACTACTCTTTTTCCTATTCCGTAAATAGCAAAGCAAATACATGATTCGGTTGTAATTTCAAGTGAAGTATGAGTTAATACCTCGATTTGACCTCCGCATTAGAAGGCCAAATCTACAATCCGTTAAGAATTGAAAGTGACACCATCATTGCTTATATAATTTAAATTAAATGTTTCACTTAAATTTATGTTAAATGTTTCACTAAAAAGTAGAAAAAGAACAGCACACAGGAATTTCTCTGTGCAGGGGCGGAGTAAGAAGACCAGTGGGGTACTGGTCTGTCTGTTGTAAAGCGAAAATACAACTCAAACTAGGTAGTAGGATTCCGAGACCGTCTGAATGGAAACTATCCCTAGTTTCTATGTATACTGCGTTAATAACATTTGTGTTAATATTCTGAGATATGTAACCTAGGTTCCAGTTCTCCTACGTAGATGCCAGTGTATTAACGGTACCCCTAGGCGGCAGCAAATACTTATTATCAAGTCCGTTTGCTGTTACTCAGTAATAAAAAAAATAATTTAAATTCAGGGTGAAACTTGCTCACTTATGCAATAGTAAATTGATATTTAGAATCCTACATTCGATCTGGCAACACTATTACGAAAAGGGCTGCTTCTGTTATATCAAAACAAACATTTTAGCGATCTCTCATAATATTGAAAGGGATGTTTGTGGTGTTTTATGATAATCTCGGATGATACAAGATCAAATTATAATTCAGTGTTATTTTAGGCCGGTAGAGACGTTCGACAGAATTATCAAATATAAATTTCCAGTTACTTTATAGTAACTGGAAATAATATACATTATATTTGTTGTCTTGTATCCGACGAAATAATTGATTGATGTTTTTGCTTGATCTGTCTTTAACAAGACAAAAAAATAATCGAAAAAACACTAATTCGTATATTATTATGACCGTACAAAATATTTTCCGTATTTAACCTGCGTGGGAAAGTAGAGATAATTGTGGTATAATAAATTACCGCGAAACCAGTGTGAGTAGCTATAAATTATAACATGAATACATGCATATTTATAAATAAATAAAATTTATAGATTTAACCTAAATGTAATTATTTGTCCTAAATAAGTTTCAGACCGTTTGTGTTATAGGTACTGGACAACTAATATGCTTTTTTTCTAAATAAATACATATATACATAAAGAATAAAATTTTGTAAGCAATTAGGTAAGGTAATATAGACTCCCGTAACATGCGCCGTTACATCCTCTTTTTTGGTTATTGGCACATCTCACTGGTATACCTAATACCATTCCGGTATTTCTTCGTACGCTTGGAGCGCCGGATTGCAGGAAGGGGACAACCAGATTTCGTAAGACTATTTGTGAAACAAACAACAATTATCATTTTAAATACTAATTTTGAAACCCTCCTGCTTCATTGTTAAATTAAAAAGTGTCACGACACAATGGACAACGAGTTTATCACGCAACTGAAATCCAAAACTTGTAAGAAAAAGTTATACATATAAGCTTAAAGCTAGAATTCATAGTATTCGTATATTCAGTCCGTTAAATCTGTTCAAATAATAGGTATAATGAATAAGAATTTAGAACACTGCATTAATGGGTATGAAATTATATGTTATTTTTATGTTAGCAAAATAAAAAAGTTCCCAACTTTAAGTAGCTTTGGTCTATCTATAAACTATATACTTCTTTATATTCGAATGTCAAATTGATTTATATTTCATCGAGTAAAATATAAGAAAACTAAAAGGACATAACATATATACGGTAAATAAACCCAAATTCAAATTATTAATTCTAGAATACACCAATTTACGCTTCAGTCCACCTAGCATAAATTAGTATTGTACTAGTAATATTAAGGTACGTAGAATTTCGGACATTTCCTGTGACATGTGCACCACAAAATGCAATCTGAATTAGGGTACAGCGTGTGTGCCGGTGACGGGCTCTCGCCGCGACGCAACCGCTCTTATTTTGTACGTAACGGTACCACTTTGATACCGTAAATTGGATTTCAAATTACATGTTTAGAGCCGTTTCTGTCGGTGGAAGTTAACGAGTAACATAATATGACGATTTGAGTTTCATGTGAGTAAAAATGCGTAATTACATTTGTTTGATACAATTATTGAAAAATAGTGAAATTCATTGCTCTTTTTTATAATTATTGCTATCATTTTTGACAGTGTATTAATTACATTTCTATTTTCGTAATATATGAACAAATAGAAAAAATATTATTGAGATTAGTTATTATTTAAGATTTAAATTTTAATTGTTTATTTTGAGATGTAAAAGAATTGATATTAGAGTTAAAAAATCAAAAACATTAAAACCCATTCGTGTGCGGATGGCACAGTTCAGATCAACAAAACGACTGACAAAAAGTGAAACATCCAACTAATTACAGCGTAGCACCAATGATGCTACGACAATGGAGATAAGTATAGTTGATACTCTTGAATTTCTGAAACGTTTGCTACAAAATGGAATCAAGTTCTTCAGCCTTATAGGTTGTAGTAAAAGCAAGGGATCAGAAATCGATAGGCTATTAATCATCGGATAGTGAAACATTGTCCATTTACATTTTATCCCATATATTTATTTAATTATTGTTCCCGCCCTCATTCTACATTTCATGGGAATGAAATGGTTCGGCACAACATGTCTTCTCCTTTTTTTTGGTCCTTGTGTCTTCTCCTTCCACTGTCCTCTGTTAGCCTTCACCTCAACATTGACGCCGTTTTTTACTATAACATATTTTACGTACTTTATCCATCTTTTTTGGTCTACCTCAACTCTTGTATCCATGCACTCTCATTTCTATAATTTTCTTTGTTATATGGCATTTTCCCCTTCGCATTATATAGCTATATAAGCTAGTCGGTTATTATTTATTTATTGAATTATCAAAACTAATTGAAATTAATTTAACACTAATTAATAAGATAATATAAGATAAATATTTGTTTGCTTTAACATGTTGTGTTACAAGTTCACAATAGGTACAATAATCACACATTTTTTTTAAAATTATACATGGAGATTTTGTAACAAGTAGACATATTATGCCACAAACAGCATGCAAAATAATTGAAATATTTGACTACTGCTCCCCTATAGTAAAGAGTAAAAATAAAATTCAAATTCGATAAGCTTGTAAGTAAAAAAATTAAATTTCGATACCTATAAATTAATGAAAATACATGTCATCGAAAAAACGATAAACGCCTAAACCTAGTGCAATCTCATAATTATTTAAACAAAATTTTAAAACTGATTAGTTTGTGGTCTCAGTTACAGAAAAATGTCCATAATATAGTTATAAATGCTTATTAAAAGTCGCAAAGGCATCTCTAGCCCATGTTTCGCCCATGTGCAATCATTACTTTGGCGCCCTCTTTACTAGAGCACACGGTCAAAATGGAATAAGTTAACAAATGTTAACATGTCTTAAATGTAATGTCAATATTAAAAAATGGAAACTGAACTCGATCAGCTGATTGGTCATTTTGTATGAAGAGACAATTTTTTTTATTCAATTTCCATTTTAATATTGTCATAATCATAACATTTGTTGTATATAGACATATTAATATGGAACATTCAAAAGCATATCTAGCCCATGTAGCGCTCGTGTGCAACGCACACCCTCTACCATAGGTAAAGCCGCCTCTAAAGAGTCGTGAAAGTTAAAAGTCAAAAAGTTTTCACATCGTTTTTACCCGTTTTCTCTCTATGCAGGAGTAAGAATCCCTACCCCTGCGGCTGGGGATAACATGTCGTAAAAAGTGACACAAGCGTAAGTTGGTGGTAGCGCTCTAATAGCAACCACCTGTGGTCTCTAAACATGCCCCTATAATAACCTTGAGTTGTGTTCCGATATAAGTGACTCAGGTTCTAATTCCCTTACGTTGAAAAAGGCTTCAAAAAAATTCCATAGCAATAAAAACCGAACATGCTAAATTAAATTGTAAAAAATAGTTATCGGACTTAAGCCATTTTATTTCTTACTAACATAGTCACTATGCTAACATAAGTAAAGCGACTGGGTCCTAAACATTAAAATCCATCTGGGAGGTTTCAGACACCTATTAATCCTGTGGTTTCTTATTCTCCCAAATTTTGAGCCTAATTTCAGGATTTTGTACATAATTTTTGTACCTTTCTTTTTGTATCGTTTGAATATCGAAACACAATTTATTTGCACTTTGAACTTAAATTACTTTAGCGTATATTGTTTCGTTTTATAGTGTCACCACTGAAGCAACTTTCTAAACTTTATCCAGCTACATTGGACTTTTGGAAAGTTCATTTAATCCAGCGAACGTCTGATAAGGTTAAAGTTTCAATGATATTTTTAAGACTTTTACTGTAAAAACGGTTTAATAAGAATTGGACTTGGATTAAAAAAAAAACATTTCACGGTTTTTATTAGATGCAAAAACATCTAATAGACAAGATTATACTTCTCAAACTTTAGGTCTTTCAATGTTTCATTCCTAGGGCGACGTTAAAGGCATCAAATCGTACATACACAGTAAATAAAACGCGGTCAATATAAAACCTAAACATATTTTCTAATTTATTAAAAAAAATGGCCAATAAAACTTCCCAACCCAGTGCCAAGGCTTTCATAAAATTTTATGACGATAATATTTTTAGCGCTTAATTCTGTACAAAGTGAACAATTTTATAATACTCGTACTACACTTTTACTACAAATACGGTTACAATTAAAATAATCATGCGGTAACTAAACACATAATTCACTGTTTAGCGCGTCGTTATAAAGTCATAAACCTAGAAACCTCGTAATCCTTCGAGGTTTTCGTATGTTTCTGGACTGTTCAAGTATTAAGATATAGCGAGTTGAATTAATTATTTTTATGATGAATTTCAGTATATAGTCTTTTGAACTCAAGACAACTACACTGCTTGTTAGAACTTCAGGTAGATGAGTTAACGGAAAAAACCTTTATTTAGCAAACATTTAGCGGTGAGTCAGACAGTAATCGTTTCCGTAAAAGCTAAAAACTTAGTTTGTAATATTTCAGAAGATAAATTTAGATTGATTGGAAATAAAATATATTTTAACAATACAATAATTTAATTTCCATCTTATAGTCCGAATCAAGTGTAGATATATCCGATATAAATTCGTTGTCTATCGACCCAGAAACTAGGTGATAAGAGCTAGGCCCAGAAAACGGCAAGGTTTTTAGTGTGTCTGGAGACTTGAAGAAACTTGACTTGAAAATTAGCTTTTCCTCGAGAAAAGCGGGAAGGGTTTGTGAAGTGACAAGCATGTTATAACAGAATGGGACAGCAGCGGGTTCGCGATGCCACTAGCGTTGCAGACACCCATAGGCGACGGTAACTGCTAAATTCTAAGCGGGCCGTCAGCCTGTCTGCTGTCATACCACAATAAAAAAAAATTGAGATCAAATGGGAGATAAGAGAACACCAAACCGGTTGAAACATCGAGTAAATATTTTTTTTATTAATTCTTTCGTAGATAACATCGGGCCTTGATCAGTTTTACTTTTGCGACTGCTGTGTTATTTTGTTATGGCTCATTGCTTTGAAAAAAGTAATATAACAAATAGCGTGAAACATATTAAGCTATAGAATTAATTATTGTACTTCGGTTTCCTAATTGTAAGATTTCTGCTTCCAGAGTTAAATGTTTTAAATATTGTAATTAAAAGACATTTACTATCGCTGGAAATTTCATACTCCATCTCTTTTACCTTATGTAGCAATAAGGTAGTGTCTGAAATAGGGGACAGACATGCGAGAGGCCACAGTTCAATGTAGCATGTTGTCAGAACATAAATGTCTTTACTAGCCGGATCACGGACACTTATTTCTTTTTTTTTATATAAATTTAATACGTAACACACACAATAATATTATTTTATATTTTAATACACATAAGTAAAAACCTAGAAATATGTATGGTATAGGCCACATTGCAGGTCTAATTTTTACATTTTTAAGTAATTACGTTGTAAGTTAAATTTATATTACAAATTAAAAGTACTATGAATATTTTACTAATTGGTAGTAATTACTAGTTGGTATATAATACATCTGATATACCGGCAAATTTATCTATTATCACTAAAATAAGTGTATAATTTCTTTTCATTGACTTATATCAACCTTCGCTTCGGCACCCAGGGTCCGTTTTCCGTCTTTTTCTTCTCCACTTCGCACGATCTTCGGCATCTCTGGTGGACAGTCCATTGGCACGCATATCAATCCCTACGACGTCAAGCCAGCACTTTTTGTGTCTACCCCTCCTGCCGGGGCCCGGCGGTGGTGGCATGGCCAGACATTTGTTTCCCACAGCGAAGGCGACACTCCTGCAATTGATCCGCTATGTCACGAACATGAAGGCCGCTACGAATGCGAGAGTTCCTAACGCGGTCCCTCCGCGTTACTCCACACATCCACCACAGCGTATTCATCTCCATGACTCGCAGTGCCTGCTTGTGTCGCTTCAGCACCGGCCACGCTTCACATCCGTATAAAAAGACAGGCCAAATGATGGTCTTTTAGACCTGTCCCTTCAATTTAACCGGTATTTTGGGGTCACAAATTACACCAGGCACCTCACGCCATTTGACCCACGTGACAGTTATGCGTGCCTTAATGTCGTAGTCAATGTCACCAGACGCGTGAAATACAGATCCCAGGTTTTTTCACCTGTTCCGTACGCTTGACTGTGTCGCCGACTATGCGCACGGGTGTGGGATCTGTGGAGTTGTGAGTACTCGGTCTTCGCCACTTTGAGTTCAATCCGCCGTCCTTAAGCGATTCCTTCCACGCCTTCACACGTTCACGTTGGCAAGGTCGGCAGCCGAACATGGATTGAGGATGTCCTCCTCTTCCGTGTTACGGCTACCGTACCCAAATCCACCGTGAACATGCTCAAATTCCCCACATTCATCACATGACCGTTCAGATTACCCCCCAAAACAATTCCTTGTGATAATGGGATTCCACGGAGCACTTCTCCGAGTAGATTCCAAAACGCTATTTTATCATCGTCGTCACAACCGGCCTGTGGCGCATAGGCACTTATCAAGTGGGTAACTACCCCATCAATAAGCACCCTAACGTCGAACACCTATGAAAAAGAAACTATCCAAGAAGTTTTCCAGGCAGGCAAGTGAAAACTGGAATAAATTACAAGAGTTGAAACGCGTCGGTACATTTGCAGTATTTTCCTCATATTACACCGAAACGAATATTTAAAAAAAAACTATGTTTTTAAAATGTTTTATCGAACATAATCGTTCTATCTAAAACTTATTATTGTTACAATGTAGAAAGCCTTGATTTATAATTGTATACTTAGGTCATTTGCATACTTTTTGCTATATGTACGCATTGAACATCTCTGTCCATTGTCATACAGCATTATATTTTTGTATACCTATTTTAAGTTAGTTTTAAATATCTGTATGCAATAAAGAGTTTTCATTCATTCATTCATGTTTTAAATTTACATATCATATTTTTTTTTAATTTACACTTAACATTATTACTAAAACTTTCATGAAAGGTCCATTGTTACAATTTTATTGGATATGTTATCATTAAAAAAATTATAGTTTAAAAAACTAAAAGACACGCTTTTATTTTATTTTATATTAAGCGTGGGGTGCACGATATCAATCGTTATAATTTTTTTACTACTTTCATTCCGAAATGCAGATTTTAAAAATATCGTACAAAGCACCTCACGTTTTTAGAACAGTGATTTTAATTTTCTCGTCAGTACTTTTATTCTTATGTTAAGAGTTATTTTTTACTTTTAGTTTGATTAATTATAAAAACCTGTTATTTAATTTTTAACTGTAAATTATTTTTAACATTTTAATTTGATTAACTATAAAAAAATATAATTACAAATATGTTGTAATTCATAATCGGTAATTGTTTTATTAATTTGCCGCCATCTTAAGAGATGTTTTTTTATTAAATTTAACGCCATCCAACGGCAGCTTTATTAAATAAACGCCAGATGGCGTTTCAGCAGAAGGAAACTAAAACATAAACCCTGTGGATCCCGATAAGGATAAATATAAAATCTATACAAATTATCGCATTGTCATCGGTCTTTCATAAGTGTGCAGTTTGAAATCAATCCGTCGTTGTGAAAATCACGTTCAAAATTCAGTTACATAGATACGCAGATATGCAAACATGCGGATACGCGGACACGCGGATACGCGAACACGTGGACACGTAAGTAATACACAAAAGTAATCGATTTGTTTCAGTAGACAGGCAAACGGCCCATCTGATAGTAGGTGGGCACAGTCACCTATTGAAAATTTGAAAGAATTATACATTCTGAAGAAAAAAACAACACATTTGATAAGAGTTTTTCCTTTGTATTTTCTTCTTATTGAAACTTAAACATAGTATTTTTTCCTATATACGAGTACAGTAAAATGTTTTTATTTAAAAATAGTAACCCTCGACATATTTAGGGTATTTTAAAAAGCACTTTATGGTTTCTAATATTTCTTTTTTTACATATTAAATACTATTTTTAATTTTTTATATATGTTTAGCGCTTTAACACCGCTTATTTTGACGTGTAATTTCAGTTCTCGTTTGTCGTTTGAATTTAAAGTGCAAGCACAAAGCGAGAGGGGCCTAAGTGGCTGGAACAGAGGGTAACTACCCACTGTTATGTGTAAAACGGTGCAACCCCCGCCCCCCTTTCTCCCCTTCTATTATTTTATTGTAAAGTGAGACAATTGGTCCGTGAGTGGAGATACTGTCCGTTACCATTTCAACTGTAATTCAATTTATGCACTGAGTTTTACACAAAATTGTTTGGTTTTATGCTGTTAGTACCTAATTTAATTATGGTACTTACGACATTAATAGGACTTCGGAAGCTTTTGAACAATTGCTTTTATGTAATATTGTTTATAACTGACTTTTTTGCCCGAAAAGAATTTCTCTTTGTTTCTGTGAATTGAATATTATACATAATCAATATTGTTTCAAATAGAAACAAGCGCGGACAACAATCTCACATTGTGTTTTTGTACTCTTTCCTCGTAATATTCTTAATCTTGTCCTTTGGACAACGTGTGGAATAAGATAAACGATCAAAGATGAAGGTCACAGACATAAACAAATGAATTGACCAACAAAAGTGAAGGTAAACGTGCCACATAGTATGCGATAAAGTAGAGAAACCCCAGAGACGGAAGAAGGAAGAAGGTCACGAAGCAAGACGTTTGGAAGATGACATCAGCTTTATTTTAGGATCTCATTGGAATAGCACTAGATAGACGACAGTGGAAGAAGTTGAAGGAAGCCTATGCTAACAGGAAGTCTGAAATAAGAGACATTCTTTAAACTGCACTACTGTCAATGATGCTAGATTTGTTTCTTATACAGACACAAGACTTCATTATTATTATTACCCTCTAGATCATACAAATACTAAACCACAGTAACTCACAACGGACAATTTAAACGTTAGAAGTCCTAAATGTTTACGAGTGCAAAGGCAATTTTCAAAGCCTAATGCCTAAACGTTGCCTGGAAAGAAGATTCCTCAGATGATTTTATCCTATACAAACCTAGTTATAAAGCCCTAACTTTTCTGGTCCGTAATAATTATTATTATTGTTTTTGTTTACAAACGTTTAATAAAATTAACACTCTTCGACAAAAGAGTGAAATTCCAATTTCTTCAGTTCAAACCCCCTTCAAACGTATATTAGTAAATGAATATATAAAAATTGCTATCGTCTGGTGCAACGAATGATTTCCACTTTTAAAGTTTCCCGTTCATAGGGTACAGTTCAACGGTGCAGAAAAGTGAAACTATTCTATTCCATTTCTTGGTAAGGCGCCAAGTCATAAGCGACAAGTGGTTAATAATATATCGCATTAAGACTAAATCAGAACGGTTGATATATATAGTAATATTAATAAGAAAAAATATTAGATTTTATGTAACGTAGATGTTACTCGATACTAAACATGAAAACCCTAATTAACACAAAGTCATTCTACCAAATTATTTAAATGTTTTTCTTCACCCATATTAGCAATATATTCCTTTTAGTTAAATTTGTTTATAATAATACAAACAACTGCAACATACAATTGCTTTTTTTTTCTTTTTTTATTGATGTGTAACCGCAGACAAGCTTAAGGCTCACTAATATTAAACAGTTACCGTTGCCTATAGAGGTTTAAGATGCCAGGTATTAAACTTTAGGATTTTTAATATTAATCGGATTCTATACCAGCTTTGTTCAATTTAAGAAAAAGGAAATTGATAAACTGAAGAACCATATTGCGAATTGTACATCAAACGTTAACGAACATTTAGTTTCTGAAATTGTTAATAAAGAAGTAAATGATAAGAAAAATTTGGAAAACACTCTTCCTTCGGTTTACAAAGAAATTGTCAATGATGTGAATGAAGTTGGACCTTCGGATTTAAACAAATGCATACCGACATACGGATCAATCAAATCCCGGATGTATAGACAAAGGTGTGCAACTTTGAAAGTAAAAAGATGGCTCATAAAAAATGTCTGAAGTTCCATCCATGTTCACAGATTTTTACTGGCTGATTATGATTATTTAGGAGATCGAATACTAATATTTGTTTCAAAACAGGTTAGAAAAGAAATAGAAAAACTAACATCATTTTCGAGCGATGGATCTTTCGAGATTTGTTTGACGCCATTTTATTAACTTTTTAGCATTCATGCAAATTTCGGAAGTTCACAGTCGCGTATTCCCTGTGATTTCGTGCGTTTTTCCCTCTTTTACCTAATAAAAAAGCACATACTATGTATGTGCTTTTTTATTAGGTAATCAATTCAAACATTGTGACGTATCGTCACAATGTTTGAATTGATTAAAAAACAGTTGCCATCATTTAATCCAACAATATTTTTTTATTGCTTTAGGACAGCAGACAGGCTGACGGCCCGCTTAGAATTTAGCAGTTACCATCGGCTATGGATGTTTGCAAAACCAGTGGCATCGGGAACACGCAGCTGTCCCATAAGGGTACAGGAACTTGGGTCACTAATGCCGGAACACAACACAAGGTTATTATGGCGGCATACTTAAGACCAAAGGTGGTAGCCATCCAGACGGGCTTGGGGCCCTACCACGTAGCTAGGGTGGGTTGTTTTGTGGCCTTTTACGACAGGCCGACCCCGGCCGCAAAGGTTAGTATTCTTTCTCCGCCCCTGCACGGATAAATTTGTGACAGATTTCGAAGCACCAATTATAAAAGCTATTAAGATTGTTTTTCCTCGAGAATTGAGAAAATTTACCAAATATGAGCAAAGCAATTGTATTTGTTTGTGTAAAGTTTTGCCGTTATTGCCAGAAGATTATATTGTCGATGGTTGGAAATATATACTAGAGGAAATATCTGTTGCTGGAATTAAATCCTTACGGGTCGAAAGATTCATAACTTACACGAGAAATTATTGGATGAGAAAGGATTACTATAAGGTTTAGTGTTGTTTTGGACATGCACAGTGGAGCTTTAGAAAGTTGGCACAATAAAATAACAAATGAAATAAAGAAAAACCAAATACTTTATACCAATTCCTAGTAAAAATACAAAAAAATGCAGTATTATATGATGTATTTGACGCACAACTACAGAATGGTATTGAGCCACAACAAAAAAGGCGAAAAGAATACATTAATAGAGATGAATATATCCAAAATTTACTCACTGGAGTCATTAATGTAGGATGTTTTCTTGAAAAGTTGAGATCTTAATCTTTTAATAGCAATTAACACTTGTTTTTAGTGGCACTGTCAATTATTCTAAAGAGAATCTCTTTTTTTTTTTTTTTTTTATTGCGTAGGACAGCAGACAGGCTGACAGCCCGCTTAGAATTTAGCAGTTACCGTCGCCTATAGGTGTTTGCAATGCCAGTCGCATCGCGAACACGCTGCTGTCCCATAAGGGTACAGGAACTTGGGTCATTAATGCCGGAACACAACACAAGGTTATTATGGCGGCATACTTAAGACCAAAGGTGGTCGCCATCCAGACGGGCTTGAGGCCCTACCACGTAGCTAGGGTGGGTTGTTTTGTCGCCTTTTACGACAGGCCGACCCCGGCCACAGAGGTTAGTATTCTTTCTCCGCCCCTGCACGGATAAAATTTATTTACTTTATTTCTTTTGCAGATGTTTTATTGTTTATAAGTTAAAAAAGTGTGATATAGACTCAAAATTTATTTGACAGGCGTAGGTTATTTTGAACAACATATAGAGACTCATTAATACGAAAAAGAATAGAAATAAAATGTCGTCAAATGGTAAATATATGGTAAAAAATCAAATAGTTATCTAAGTAATGTTGAACATCTATTTATGTTTAGCATAATTATATATTTAAGCCAGTATTAGCCATAGTTAATTGTGTGTATATAATTAGTTATAATTTTATTGTTAAAATAATTATAGGTATTTAAATTTAAGTAAGGCTTGTAATACTAAGTATATGAAAAATATGGGTAAAGCAAATTTCTAAGTCGCCTGTGTCATAAGAAAAAGCCATTAAACGAAAAAATAATACAGTCATCATAAATCGCCTCAGCGTATATATTGTTCCAGCTATCAAAGTATAAAAATCTTGAAGGCGCGAGCAAATATTCCATCGGATATGTTGTTTGATCGGCGAGACATGTTTACTGATAAATATGGGGTCGACATTTGCGACACACTTAGATCCAACCCAAGATAGAAGTAAGATTTGTTGATTCATAATATGAACATAGTATAACAAATCTATCAGGCTCTATTTGATATTTCAAATCGTTGCTGCGAATTAAAATTTAAATAGTGTGCAAATACATACAAAACTGTGTATGTGTGTATCTTTAGTTAATTAACTAACGAAGAAGTGGCCAAAAAACAAACATTTTAATCTTTCTAAATATGTTTTTCCCTTTTAAATTCTGATTACCGACTTTTTATACTTTTATTTATTTGTTGTTATTACTGTTTTTATTTTGTAATAAATTATATAATTGTATTAAGCGAAATTGTGCTATAAATAGATGTATGTGCACTATTCACGGATTTATGTAATGAACATCAGTGCCTATGTTGTTTGGGTCATCTTTGTCAGGGTTAATACTGAAAATCGGTGCTGTATCGATTTATTTTGATGCAGCAACTTTCTGAGCTGTTGACCTCGTTTGGTGCTAATTATTGCAGCTTGTTATAAGTAATGTTTCAATGTTTATAGCTGTAAATCACCAAATAAATACTTTTGCTTTCTTTCTTTTCTTTCAAATAAATTTGTATTTACTTTTGTTATTGTTTCAATATTTAGAATAACTTCTTTTGATTGTTGCCTCTATTAATTGTCTTTTTTTCTTGTGTTTTAACCATCTATCTATTGTTGGGGAGGCTTAATGTCTTGAGTTGCCACTATTTACCCGATATGAACCCGAGGGCAACGCGGTTCCATTAAGTCTATGGGGTACGTAGCCAGATACCACGGTGACCCGATAGCCAGATGGGCAACATACAACGCACCAACCTTGCAAGTTGATGATCACATACTGATGTATGTACCTGCAAAATATATTATATTTATAGTTGGGTTCAGCTAGATATTCATAACAGTACTCACCCACCACTGGATAACCCGGGCACTGGATCTTATCGGAAGCAGGCACTACGGGATGTTCCTCGCATTTTGGCTGGGGCTAGTGAGCAGCAGCTGCTTCTGCGCGCTGTTCAAAGTGGACTATGACCCGCGGAAGGACGGTGCCATCAAGAGCCATTTTATACCGTGAGTGTAGGTAAGGGATGGTTACTGTGGTAAGCGGGGTGCGGGAATGGAGTGCGGGAGCGGGAAGGAGAAGACCGACGTATATTGAAATGCCCGGCGCATACATAGTCTTTTAAAACTCCCTACGTAAGTGTTAGGTTAGCCCTATTCTTAGTTCTGGTGCTGACTACAGACCTTAAAATACTACACCGTTATTAAATATTTCATTTAGTGTACTTAAAAACCCATTTAAAATGGACGTGATCCAAAAATAGGCATGGAGCAGCGGCCGTACAGTTTCGTTTGTTTACGGCTGACAAAAAGAGGCGAAAGACCGCAGCCGCAGCCTCTTGGCCTACATACGTCTCTGTTTGTGGGACTTGGCTCTGATTCAACGTGTGATAGGGACATGCAACTACAAACTAAAGGGAAATTATTCTAGACAATACAATACAATTATAATTTTACCAAATATTATCGATGTAATTTGTGTAAGCCACATAACAGCGAATTGCAGTGACTTTTATTAAAAACTAGCTGACCCGGCGAACGTTCTTCTACCATATAAATAAATAAAAAATACTATAGTAAAAATAGCTTATGTCCTTTTGCAAGATTCACTCTATCTCTGTACCGAAATTAATCAAAATTGGTTCAGCGGTTTAGACGTGAAAACGTAACAGATAAATAGAGTAATAATATATTAATACAAATACATAATACGTATGAAGTATTTTGTATGGCTTACACATAAAATATAGATATATGCTGTCCCGGGCTTTTTTGTAGGACTATTTAAGATAAACATTTCCATTTTACATTAAATACTTGTAACTCTAACGGTTTTTGCAGCGCACGCCAGAATAGCTCGCAGATGGCAGAATTTTTTCCTACTTATTTGACACTTATCTTTATATTTTGGACAATTCACACATCTTTATAAATTATAGCCTATGTATTATTCTGATATATAAGCTATATTATTGTAAAGTTTCACTAAAATTAAAAAGAGTAACAAACCTACACTCTTACCAACTTTCGCGTTTATAATATTAGTAGGATGTGTTATTCTGGTGTATAAGCTATATTATAGTAACGTTTCATTAAAATCCATTCAGTAGTTTTTGCGTGAAAGAGTAACAAACCTACACTCTTACAAACATTCGCGTTTATAATATTAGTAGGATGTGTTACTCTGACGTATAAGCTATATTATTGTAAAGTTTCATTAAAATCCATTTAGTAGTTTTTGCGTGAAAGAGTAATAAACCTACAATCTTCTAAACTTTCGCGTTTATAATAAATAGTAGGATTACGATAACTTATTAATTCTGTATTTCGCGTAAGAAATATAAATAGCGTGTCGTATATATACGATCATTTTCTAGACACTGATCTCTAGATTCCAAATTTTCTTGAATCCTATTGGCGCGCTATATATACCCGCGCAGGCGTGTAGAACCCACAATGTCCAGCCTAAGCTGAACCCTATTATATATGATTGTTGATATAAATCTGAGGTCAACTTATATTGGAATATAAATCATTTTTAACAAAAAAATATTTTTTTTCTAAAACAAAAATAGCCTAAGTTACTCCTTGTTATCAGCTATCTGTTTAATATTCAACACTCCAGAACTTCAGCATAGTAGTCAACTTTTTATTACTGTAGGACAGGCTGACCCATTTATAATTTAGCAGTTACCGTCAGCTATGCAACGTCAGTGGCATCGTGAACACCCTGCTGTCCCATAAGGGTACAGGAATTTGCGTCACTAATGCCGGAACACAACACAACGTTATTATGGCGGTATACTTAAAACCAAAGGTGGTCGCCATCCAGATGGGCTTGGGGCCCTACCACGTAGCTAAGGTGGGTTGTTGCGTCGCCTTTTACGACAGGCCGACCCCGGCCATATAGGTCAGTATTCTTTCTCCGCCCCTGCACGGATAAAACAAACACGAACATAATTACGAAGCGGCGCCCAAAGCAAACGACTGCTTTCCAGTAAATAACATCGAAAACATTTACACACTGTTTAACAAGGCCTTTCGTTTCATACCGTACTTAATTCTAAAAGTTCCTGCTAAAGTACGTCCGTAACATTTGAGATATTGGTTACTTACTCTTAAAATTCGCGTCTCTTAAACCTAGGGCTGTCGAGTGCGAAATTGGAGGCCATATTGAATATTACAAAGGTAATTTTGATTAAAAGGTCTTGTTCTATTTTACATCTATATATCATAAATAATAAAATATAAATAATAGCAACATTTATGTGAAAATTATAGAGTAGTCAATTTAAAAAAATCTTCTAAAAAGGCTTCGAACAAGACCAAAAGCTAGCTGGTAGGAATGGGCGCGGGCTTCTAGCGAGCTTGGGTGGGGTCAGTAGGAGTGGGGAGACCCAGTCGTTTCACACTCCCGACCGGTTACTGACCGTCGCAATGTCGGAGCAGCAAGTGCACCCTTCTACTGCGCAACACATTATTATAAAATTTCCCGCTCATGAAGGAGTTCAAACGACGGATATTTTTCAGAGATTAAGTGCACAGTTCGGGGATCAAACATTGTCAAGGATTGTCGTGTGTTTGCTTGGTATAAGGAGTTTAAAGAAGGGCGAGAACGAGTGGAAAACGAGGAACACGATCGTCCTCCGATCAGTATTACAGATGAAAACATTCGCGCAGTTCGAAACATTCTTGAAGACGATCGACGAGTTACGGTATCCAAAATTGCAGAATAGGTAGGAATAACTTATGGGAGTTGTCAAACAATCATCACAAAGAACCTAGAGTTCCCTAAAGTTTGTGCCAGGTGGGCCCCTCGTCTTTTGAACGAAGATCAGAAATTGAGACGTTTGGAGGTCTGTCAAAGGCTTACAGCAAGGTTTGCGGAAAAACGTGATGCATTTTTGACTCGTATCGTCACCTGCAACGAGACATGGGTCAACCACTACTCTCCAGAATCAAAACAAGCCAGTATAGAGTAGCGAAAAAAAGGGGAGGCAGCTCCAGTAAAAGCTAAAACTCGACTGTCAGCTGGTAATGTTCTCTCAACAGTGTTTTTTAACCAGAAAGTCATCTTGCTCATTGATTTTTTGCACGAGCGATGCACGATGCTGTTTACTACTGTGAGCTATTGACTAAGGTGAGAGATGCATATCGCTGCAAAAGCCGAAAACAACGGATTCCAGAGGTCATCTTTCTCCATGACAATTCCAGACCCCATACTGCAGCTCTAACAAAGTCAAAACTGGAAGAAATGCACTGGACTCAACTTGAACATCCTCCCTACAGCCCGGACTTATCGCTTTGTGATTTTCATTTGTTTGGCTCGCTTAAGAAAGCTTTAAGAGGGCAACGATTTGAAGATGAAGAAGGTGTGGAGGAGTTTGTACACAATTGGCTTCTGACCCAACCAGTTTCATTTTACTATGCTGGGATAAAAAAACCTTCCTGGGTGCTGAGAAAAATGTAATTTTAAAGCAGGAAACTAAGTAGGAAAATAAATTATATTTGTCTTTCATCATTCAGTAATTACATTTTATGAAAAAAAATGCCGTTTATATATGATTCGCCCTCGTATGTAGTATATCAGCTATCTAGTACCCATAATATAGGTACAAGTGTTATGCAACTTTTTTGAAACAAAGTGGCGTTGTGTGAAATGTCTCAATATATTTATTTATTTATTTTATAGGCTTAGTTTCCGGGTAAGGCCAACCCTAAATCAAACCTCGCAATTTGTCGGTCCACGAAACGCTTGTTAGCCCAGAACTTGACCTAACTTGGTGAAAACTTGGCAAGTCCGTAGAAAGTTAAGTGAAGATAAAATTGGCTATCTACATGTAATTTTGGTCTCGCATTAAAGCGAGAAGTGCATTATCTTGTCCTGAAAAAGTCGAGGAAACTCTAAAAAGGCTATTCAGTCAAAGTTTTCATGTCATATTTTACATTCATCTTTGTTATGCAATGTGGAATCAAGGCTAAGAATTTTCTCGGCAGTAATAATTACGTCCATTTAACATTTGGTAAAAACTTAATTTTATTTATAGTTTCTAATTTGCATATTATAATATCTCAAATTCAATACTTGTAAATTTTACTCTACTAGTACCAAGCTTCTAGAGTGCTCTTTGGAGACCGAGGTAGTTACTGAATATGTATAAAACATAACCACCTTATCCCCTAACATAGAAGGAATAAACCTACAGGATTTTTTTTTACTCTTCCATTGAACTCCGATAGTTTTAATGTAACTCCTAGCATATAATATTGACAGACCATTATAAACCCTGCAAAACTTATATTCAAGATTTTATAATACCTTTATTACTTCAAAAATTATTATGCAGCTTTCATTCCCATAGGAACGCCTGCAATTTAAAAATATGGATTACGATACAATGGACTAACTCACTTGCATCACAATTACTGTAATATGATTATAATGCTTTATATACAAAGGTAGAGAATACACACGGCTCTGGCGTTCAACAAACAACAATTATGACTATTCACGTTCAAATACAGATATTCATTTAATTAAATAAACTTGTTTTGAAAATCAGTCAAAAGTTCTCGCAAAGTTTGCTATGACCACTAAGACGGTCTTTTATACTTCACATATAAAGTTATGTATGTACAACTAACTGAGGAGATTTTAAATTATTCTAAAATCCTATTTAAGTTTAATTTTAGTTAATTTAATATTTGAATAACATAGAACTTAATATAAAACAATTTTGATAATTTAAAATAATATAACTACAGATTAAAAATTAGTCCCAGGCGCTAATCGCTGGTAATGTTTCCAAAACACTGGTAACATTGCCACGTCGGCAACGTTAACTCGCTGCCCAAAATACGTAGCAGCTTTTTGGTCACATGAGACTTCTATTAAATGTGTTGATAGATCTTGATAAATCCAAAAGACCTTAGGACATAAGGAAGACTATCCGTGTAGGGGCGGAGAAACAATACTGACCTATGCGGCCGGGGTCGGCCTGCCGTAAAAAGCGACAAAACAACCCACCCTAGCTACGTAGTAGGGCCCCAAGCCCGTCTGGATGGTGACCACCTTTGGTCTTTAGTATGCCGCCATAATAACTGTGTGTTGTGTTGCGGCTTTAATGACAAGTTCATGTACCCTTATGGGACAGCAGCATCTTCATGATACCACTGGCGTTGGAAACATCCATAGGCGACGGTAACTGCTAAATTCTAAATGGGCCATAGGCCTGTCTGCTGTCCTACAGCAATAAAAAAGGACCCCGTGGTTCTAATAATTGCTCTGTATTAATTTAAAAATAAAATAAAAAATTACCTAATCCGTAAATCAAAATAAACTAGAGAACTCTCCACGCAGGGGTGGAGAAAAGGACCCCTCCGACCGTAAAAGGCGACAAAACAAACGACTAGGTGGTAGGATTCCAAGGCCGTGTGGATATCGACCACCACTGGTTTTAAATATGCCGCCATAATAACTTTGTGTTTTCTTCCGGCATAAGACAGCCAGGTTTCAGCTCCTCTGGTGTCGCAAACATCCCTAGATAACGGTAAAAGCTTACTAGTAGATGGTTTGTCAGCTTGTCTGCTGTTCTATAGCAATAAAAAATTACATTAACTAGAAAATATTAACGAGCTAAATAGCCTATGAACCGAATGCCATTATGTGAAACACATATAGGTCTGTTTTATACTACGTTACTTTACCTTTTGCCTTGTATGATAAAATCTAAAATTTAAGACTATACAATTTAAAATATAATTAACACCTTAATTTATAATATATCAGTAGCGATTGCAAAATGTTTTTATATATTTATATAAAATATATTATTGTACAATGCAACGTCTGTATGTCACGAGAGTTCCACAGCCCTCGTGTGGTTTGAGGTCATAGTGCACAAGACTACTCTGCCAAATGGAAAAGTTAGTTTATAGTTAAGGAATAACAAAGTTAAGGGTTGTTCTGAATATTGTCATATATAATTGAGATTGATAACATTTAAATTGCGTTTTGAAGTGGAACCAAATTATATGATATGATGAAATTTGGTAAGTTGGTATTGTAGAAGTTTGGCAATGATTGTTTGTGCGTAATTAATTTAAAATCTTATGAAGGAATCTCCATTTTTTATTTACCGATAACTTACATATATATTTTTATTAATTGCAAGAGCTTAAGAGCTTTCTATTGCTGGATAAGTAACATTTCGTAGAGCAAATAGTTTTTAGTATTGTTAGAAGCAATTATAACTTTTCTAAGCTTTTTTTTTCAAGCAACATGATTTGCCCAGTGCCCTTAACTAGGGTTCTGCGTCTACAGTTTAAACAGACGGTGCGCACGCGATGCACAATAATTTCAAATAAACATTGCAAGTCTAAAAAATTATTGTTGTGCTCCATAAAAAGCATTTACAAGGAAGGCTACCGTTTGATTTTCCAAACTAGAAAGGAAAAATTAGACGAGCTCCTTTAGCTAAACTTAAGGAGTGTTGACTTTTATTGATTTTTCCTAGATGGGCCAGCCTAATTTATATAAATTATATATGCCAGAGATACAATATTTACCTTATATATAATATTTTAAATGTTATAAAGCAAAACTTTAAATAAAGCTAAACCGTCGAATGCCTATACGATACGAAATATCTTTATACAAATCGCTGATGAATAAAAGCAAACAATTTTCACGCGTCAATAATTTTAATACGAACCGAGGCATATAAACGTAACCCGCACTTTACTATTGGTGCGATTCGACGATTATTCGAAAATCTCAGGGATCGTAAATATTTTAATTATTTTATAATACATAGACGTCGTGAAAGGGTCGTTTAATAATTTTGTGGTAATAACTGAGCAATAAATTAATTAACTTTGAACTGATATCCAGTTATGTGTAATAGTAAAAAAAAATGTTTGTTGTTAGAGACATACAAGCACTACTCTTGTACCACATTAAAAATATACTTAAAGGCTTTCAAAAAAGGAAGATGATAGGAATGTGAGTGATAGTAATTTTTCTTTTTAGTTTTATATTCCCATAAAAGTCTACTGCTAGACAAAGGCCTATTCCAAAACTCAATAATTTGTTTAATTTTATTTGATCAGCTTGCTGCATTTCATGACGAAGCCAATACAATATAGCTGGCTCGTCCAAGACTCGTGGAGGAAAAAATATAAGTTTGTTGTATATGTCCGTCAATTACATGTTTGTGAAAAAGCCTTGCGACGCATATTTTCACCTAGTTCAGGGAAATGTTTTATAGAAGGTCATCGCCCACCTTGCACCACGTTTGTCATTACGATATTTTTGTTTTGGAACATGTTTACTCCAAAGGTCATCGAAGCAAAATACTTTACAGAATAAAATGTAGTTTTAAATTTTTAGATTATTGAAATCTGAGGTATTTTTATATTATTGTTATTATTTTTGCTTTGGAACTGCACTTAGGTTGACCGCCCACTTCATAATAAGTATGGCTGCCGCTATCACATTGTCGTTTGCGTAGGAGAACTGGAACCTAGGTCACTTTTGGCATAATGTAACACAAAGTTATTATGGCGATATATTTAGAGACCAAACATGGATGCGATCCAGTTAGGCTTGGAGCCCTACCACCTAGCTGGGGCAGTATTTGTATTTACGACAGGCCGTCCGCGGGTCAGTATTCTTACCCCACCCCTTCACGGACAAATTGAGAATATATGACACTAGCTGACCCGGCAAACATTGTCCTGCCGTATAAATTAAAATTATAATAATTAATTAAAATTACATTTTTAATAAGATTTCCGTAAAATCCGTTCTAACTGAGCGTCTAAATCGTGAAATAAGTGACTATGCTAAATTTCAAATCAAGCCGGTGTATATATAGTTTTAGAGATCTCGTGATGAGTGATATTCCGCTTACCACTCACTTTGACCACTCGTTTCAGATTATTTAAAACACTATAAAATATTCCTACTTGGTTGAAATGTTTGTAACCACTGTTCTATTTGAATAGAGTTAACCCTCTTCCGCCAGGCCGGCTACGGAACGATGATTGATTTCTGTTTACTCTCCAGCCGGGTTGCAATTTAATATCTTATTGTTAATCGCCAGTGTTGTTGACTCAGACGCTACGTTTACTTAAGAACCTTCTGTTAATTATAATAAACGTTATTGTTATGTTTGATGTTTGAAATTTGTGTATACTTGAGAATTATAACTAAATTATCATGATCTTTGATAGAACAGGGTATGAAGGTTCAAACTAAAGTCTTTGGGGTTCAACTGAACCTGACCACCTACTACACCCTGCAATGGAAAAGGCTCTAATGCACTTTAGAATTCCTCCCAACTAAAAGGGCAGGTGTTAAACAGCAGTCGCCTAATCTATATAGATATAGGGTTAATTGATTGAGTCTGGATGTTTACTATATGTATGTATTCTTTGGTATAATATTAGGGGTTAAAGTTTGAAATTGCGGTTTGTACTAAACAATTAAAACTCATTTTCTTTATAATTTGATATTTATTAAATCAAAATATTTACCCTCGTTATCTATACATTGCTTTGTAGTCGACCTTCGTGGCGTAACGGTTAACGCATGTGGGTATGGTTGCGAAGGGCAAGGGTTCGATTCCCGTCTCGCATTTGGGTGTTTATATGTAATATTTATTTATTTATAAAAGAAAAGTATGTATGTAGTATATCAGTTATCTAATACCTACCCATATCACAAGTGCTATGCAATTTAATTTGGGGCTAGATGGCGTTGTGTGAAATATCCCATAGCTATTTATTTATTATTGGTGCCATCTAAACGCCATCTAACTGCAGCTCCTGTAGAGTAACAACGGTTTTTCGTGCATTGTGAGCTCTTGCGTTATCATGGAGCAATTATGGTGAAGATTGATTCACGAGTCGGGACTGTTTCACTGCCAGTTTCACCATCATTGTTCAAAGTTCGGCACAGTAAATATATGCTGTTACTGTTTGACCAGATATGAGAAGATTATAGTGAATAACACCATAAAGAGGCCACCAAACAGCTACAATTATTATTAGCTTTGCTTTAGGGTACATTTGCGGCGTTTGGCTTTGCATTTTGTACTGGAGTCAGCCATTTTTTTTCGCTTACTATTAACTGTACTGTACTAAAGAATCTACTTTTCATCACATGTCACAATTCGATCCAATATTCCTTCATTTATGTACCGATTCAACAAGACAACACAGTTTCAACACGCATTTTATTGATTTTATGCAAATATTGTGGGTAGGGTAATATTAAACCATGCCGCTAATTCTAGGGTAGTTTGACTCCAGTCGGCTTCCACCATCTCCTTCAATTCAGCATTATTCCCCTGTGTGGGTGGTCCACGTGGTTTATTCCTCAAGTCGAAGTTTTCATTATCAAAGCGTTTAAACCAAAACGCACGGTGTGTTAATTAGCAGCCTCCTCTCTAAATAAAGCGCTGGTATTGCGAGCCGTTTTTTCCACTTTAGTTCCGCGTCGGAACTCGTATTAAAAATGACTCAGATTTTCGAAGTACCCATCTTTCAGGTCTAAGCTGAATAAAAAAACTACTGAAAGTCAAAAATCAAATGTTAAGGCCTGTCCGCACAGCGATATTTCACTGCGAGGTTTTTATTCTCACGTATTAAATTCCGCGATCGGAATTACACCTAGTACGCACTGCGAATACAATTTCGTACTATTTTTGTCAGTTTAATTCAGTTCTCGGCTGAGACACACGTGTAAAATGGACAACTGAACTAAAATTTTAATTTACCTAATACTTAGGCGGCCTAACAGATGTATCAAAAAATGTCATGAACATTGAATTCACCCACTTACGGCATTGAGACCCATGAAAGGATTTTTCTACATAAAATATCAAGAGTTGCGAAAATATCTTTACACAATCTCGCCTTCAATATTCTATCCTGGTAGGCTTTACCAAATTTGTCCCACAAGGGAAGTCTCCTGTACATCAGCGAGATTAGTTGCTCCACATCAATCTTATCATTTACTTGCACGGTCGCCGATCGGGCGGGAGAAGAAGCGCGTGAAATTTTTTCAATAGCAACGTTGCACAACTGAGCGAAACGCGCGAATTTTATTCCGCTGTGCGAACATAGTCATACTTACTTTATACGATACAAAATATTCGCGCGGTATCGCATAATAATCGCACCGCTTCCCGTTCAATCTGCATCAAGTCACAGATTTATTCCCGCACGATTTTTTTACCGCTAGTGCGGCTACTCCTATAGGATCAAATGTGTTACAGAATCACGAGAAAAAAAAAAGGTGCTGTGAAATATCGCAGTGCGGACAAGGCCTTACACATTTTAAAAGAACGAAAATCTCAAACCAATTAATTTTAATTCAAAGTATCTATTACTATACAACGGTAATTTCATACTTTTATTATATAACTAATGTATCAGTTTTTTAATCCGATAACAAAGCGCTTTGCTGCCTAATTTGAAATAAGATGGCGCTGTGTACGTTGTCAACCACTTGGGTGAAATTATCATCTGACAAAAATATACATCATGAGACATATTGTCATTAAGTACATTCATAACGCAATAATTTACCGCACTTTTTCAAACCGCTTTTCGGGGATTCTCAATTTGTCTTGACTAACATTCAAGAAATAATTTCTAACAAAATTTCGTTTAGTTGAAATAATGAATCTAGAAGAGCAATTACTGTGTCATCCATCCTCCTCTATCCGGAACAACTGGGTTGGTTTTAATATTATATCAAAGAAAAAGATTTTAAAAAACAATCTTGAACCAATTATTTCATAAATCTATTTTGCGGATTTTGTAATTGATTTATTCAAAGTCAAATTATGTTTAATACTTTTATATGAATGATTATATCATAAAATTATGCAATGTATAAAAAGATGTCATGATTTTCATTTTCAAACATTACCAACAAAACATTTAATCATTATAAATTCTAAACACGTAGCGAATAAAACCGCATTTAAACTGCTCGTAACAGACGGTCTACCGCTTGAGGCCGCATTTAATCGAATATAACGTTTAACACTAACTGCAATTGTTACATAAATATATAGGGTAAGAACCTGGGAGATAATTTTAATTAAAGAATGAGTGGGTATACATATTGACCACTAGAGAGTCACCACGCTCACCCTGGGAACTTCCTCCAAAAAACAAGTAAAAGTAACAACAGAAGTATATATATATATATATATATATATATATATATATATATATATATATATATATATATATATATATATATATATATATATATAGATCATAGTTTTGCACTGCTCGACTTTTTTAGAGGAAATGTCCATATCACGTCGCGTCACTTTTTCATGGTGAGTTACTCGTACTTATGATGATATGATTGTCACAATATATACTTTCATCACCAGTACCTTAAAATGACAAAATATACTTAAGCGTAATAAAAAATGTATAAATAATAAAACACACCTCTTAAGTAGTTTGTGTCCAATTCATGTATAAAAATTGCCATTTATAAATGTTGATGAAAAAATCGTTAGAAAACCTTCACACTGAGATAACCAATGCAGTCAACCCACTAATTCACCATAGCCAAGGGTAACGTGTGTACCACCCCTTCCGTCTTGGTGATGGAGGCTCAGGTAGTGTACAGTGTGGAGGCACAATCAAATGCAAGTCGCTGATACTCAATTATCACATATTTACATTCCTCGACCCTGAATGGAATTATTGTTTTTATTTTAAATGTGTAAAATAATAAATACACTGAGACAATTCACACAAATCCCAAAGTAAATAACATAGTACTTGCATTATAGCTACTAGATAACTAATATACTATATATATTTTTCTTTTAGAACCCGTGATTTCCATAAGTATAGGTATATTGAAGTGCGTTAGCAGTTCCACTACGGTGGTCGTCGGAAAATAAATATCTCTCCAATACGTGATTTTTTCTAGTTTATTCATTATGTAACTAAACCCTTGCACTTTCGCACCCTGGCTCTATTTTAACTTTGTCTATTCACTCTCTTTCCCCGTTCAGGAGCATAGTCAGAATATAGACCCCTGCAGTCTAGGACGGCCTGTCGTAAAAGCCGACAAAACAACCCGTAACTAGATAGAAAAGCTCCAAGCCCGCCTGGATGCGAACGACCAGTGGTCTTAAAATGTGCCGCCATAATAACCTTGTGTAGTGTTTCGATCTAAGTGCCCTAGATCTCAGCTCCCCTACGTAGACAGCAGCGTGTTAGCGATGCATGAGTAACTACTTTTTACTAAGTAGGCCGCCAGCCTATCAACTGTTCCACAGCAATAATAACAAGGTTTCCTTGGTCTTCGTCATCCCTAGAGTTCGTTATATATGATACTTATACTGTGGAAAAATATTTTTACTGCAAAGATTGTGCCTTTAATTAAAAAGGAAACCCGATAAACAATAGAGTTTATAAACGTAATAAGACATAAAAGATTATGTTACAGAAATTCGGAGCATTGTTATCGTGTTAACGGTTTCTTTTAATTAGACAACAACAGTATTTAAATAAAGATAAAGTAGGCTTAAATTACTTCTACAAGCGTTTCATATAGATTTATTCTGAGAAGAAGCTCATTTCCTACCCGACTGAAACTAACCACTAAAAATCTTCTACTAGTGTATGCGATGACAGACGATTAGAGTGATGACACCGTGGCCGGCTCGCCCTTTGTATTAGGAGTGCCCTCTTAAATGATTTGTCCAGCCCCGAGGGTCTTTCCATAGCGGTTCGAAGCCCTTCGGCACCGGGGTCCTAAATCCTGCATTGGCGGGAGGAGAGATAACTTCTTAGCTCTACCGCACAATGGCACGTGTCTAAATGTCGCCTTAGCTATGAGTAGCAAAAGAAGCATTTATATGATGTCTCTACAAGCTTAGGTAAGTCATGTGGTACCCATATTCTTTGTCTTATCGAAACTACATGACGAAAGCGGCTAATACTAAGCAGAAAAAAATGCTATCCTGTTGTAAAAACAAACAAAATTTAAATATTCTCATCATATACATATACGAGATGATTAAGTGTAGATGAAAACATATGCGCTATTGATATGGTTAAAAACCAGTTTTAGCTCATATATCTGTGTTCCAACTTTAGTCAAAGGCTGAATCTTATTATAAACTACTTTTGTTTGTCAGAGTTATGATATAATAAAAGTTATACTCGGGCTACTGCTATTAAAAAAAAGTTTTCAGCAGTAAACTACAACCCACGGGATGCTACGCGTATCTCGTCGATACATAATGATACATACTCTCGTCGATACATAACGAAATTCATACAAGCGAATCCGTGGGCTTAGACGATGGTATTATATATTATAAGCCAGAAAAACATAGAAAATACTTTTTAGGTGACTAATATTATATAAGTCGTTTTTTTGTCGTTTATAATTTTTTTAATATGTTTGCTTGGTTTTTTCGGTTAGTTCAATGCTAAATTGTAAAAATACTACTAAATAAGTAAAAAAAATGATTTATGGTAAAAATATTATACAGTATATAAAAACTAACATTTAATTATATTTTATAATAATTTTATTTAAGTAACTTTAAGTAAATGTAGTAAACATAATGATAGATAGAATCTCAAAAAAAAATTAATAGTGAAAGAAAACTGTGAATAAATAGTCCTGACTCACACGTGTCAGGAATGAAGGATTTATAAAAAAAACGGCCTTAAGCGAATTGGTTTCGCCATTTAATTTCTGATCAAAAGTCGATGGTCTTTAAAATTCAATAAATAATCTTTATGATTTTATATTTAATTCCAATATTTAAATTTGGTAGTAAGTTAAGATATTGTATAAGTAGGTAAATATGTTTATTTATTTATTTTTAGTAAGACTTACAGGCTAATGAAAATTACAATATGTATATATAATTTAACATTCTTAAAAGCTATTGCTGCTTACAAGTATATAAACACAGTAAAAAGAAAAAAAAAAGAATAACAACTTATATTCAATGTTCAACAGTGTCGAAAAAGTATTTGCCCATCATTACTTTGAATCTGTTAACTTTAGTTGTGAATAAATCGATATCGAGCTGGGCATCTAATTGATTAAATCCATTTGCACCTCGAATAAAAAAGCTATTTTGTCTATAATTAGTAGGTGCAAATGGCACACTTAACAATTGTCGCTTTCTAAAATTTTTTTTGTTCGACAGAATGATTAAATTTTCTTGATATTCTACTATTTTATATATTATTTGTGACCATTTACCAGGGTGATTGATCACGTGTCGACCACTAAGACTGATGCAACCGCTGTCTGACCTTACGCTTCAGCCCACGTCACCCGATGCATTAGCCTTATTGGATATACCTAATATGGCGACACGATGTAATAAAGTATCATCGTCGACATATATTTTGATAAATGATAAACAAACGGAATTCATCTATTACATTTTTAATGAAAATTTTCACTTAATTAAAATATATAAATAAATAAAAATAAAAAGACGGATTGAGATTATAACGGGATTATTACAATTTGATGTAGATATTTAAAGTTCAATGGCTTTCATCTAAAAAAATGTATTCTTTAGCCTGTTTTATCTTTCTTACAAGCATTTCATGTCTATTGCATTCAAAGTGCTAACTTAGGAGCTCATGGTCCCACCGAGTACTAATCAAAGCTAAACTTCAACGTTAATTTATATAAATTTGCTTTGACAATCCACACAGCGCCATCTAATCCCAAAGTACGCAACAGAGCACTTATGCTTTAGGTGACACACAACTGATACACTGTTATATTTTACTTTGCAAAAAATATATGAAATTGTTTAAATGCACGAAGGCCAAAGTGTTTTTATAATAGAAATAGTAAAATTCAGAGTTATAGGTATATTTATTTTACCTGTAATTTGCCAGAATGTATGCAGCATTCAAATAATATAAATATTTTGAATAAATTTCCCGATATTTTGACTTTTCATTGACTTAAGATCTCAGAGCAGAATATGGAAACCATAGTGTCATATTTGAAAATACAAGTATCGCAAAAAGATCAAAATATAACAATAATTGAATCTCTGTGTTCTGCCATGTGCATATCTTACAAAATTATTTAAATAATAAACTCATATTGAACATTGAAGAAAAAAAAACAAATACAAAATATAAAAATTAATTCACATTAAAATATCCTCTCTTGTTTAGCATTTCACGTAATTTGGATTTGAATTTATTAATGTCAGAAGTTTATTTGATATCTAAGGAAATCTAATACCTAGTCAGGTCATAAATTCTGTCACATGTTTAATGTAAAATAATTGTAACAAGTTTATTCATTATGTAACCATTCATATACCAAAATGAACTTAACAAAACATAGATTCTTATGACATTAAAGTTTATTCAAAATGACCTCCGTGATTTTGAATACAAGCCTTCAATCTGCGCGGCCAGTCGTCTATCGCAGCACGAACGAGGTCCATGTCAATATCGGCGGCTGCCTTAATCAAGGATGTCTTGAGTGACTCCAAATTGGGATGAGGCTTTGAGCACGCCTTTTCCTCCAAGTGTTGCCATATCTTGTAATCTAACGGATTCAAATCTGGACTGGAGGAGGGCCAGTCTTCGTGCCGGATGAAGTCGATTTCACGCGCCGCCAGCCAGTCTTGTGTGCTCTTCGCTCTATGAGCTGGCGCCGAATCTTGTTGGAATACCCAGTATCTGTTATTGAACATGGTATGAGAAACAGGTTCCACAAGGTTCGTCAGGACTGTATTTTGATACACAACAGCATTCGTTTTTACACCTTTCTCACAAAAATGTACCTCTGTTAAGCCCCAATAAGAAACTCCCAACCATACCATGAGCGAGGATGGAAAATGACCTCGTTGGACACGCGGAATACGGTTGCTCGCTTCTTCACTACTGTGTGCGTACATCTTATCATTTTGTTTGTTGTAGCTCTCTTCTACGGTAAACATTTTTTCATCCGAAAAAAGAATTTCCCGATATTTTTTTCCCGCGTACCGCTTCAACAAAGCGCGGCATCTCTTCAGTCTCAGGTCCATTAGACGAGCATTCAAACGATGTCCTGTTTTTCTTCGATATGCCCGAAGCCCTAAGTCTTCATTTAACACCCTTTTCACCGTAATTCTGCTTAACCCCATCTGAAGGGCCAACAGTTTCTGCTTACGTTTGGGATTTCTTTGAATTCGTGCCTTCACAGCTTTTATCACTGCTGGAGTCCTAACAGACCGAGGGCGACCACTTCTTGACCTGTCATCTACACTAGAGTCTTCATTGTATCGTTTGATGGTACTCGTTTATCGTATCTTTTGGTTATATTCAAATTTTTCAGTATGTTAAAAATTTGAATTGGCGCGTAACCGCAACGATGCAACGCAATAACTGCAACACGGTCTTCTTTAAGCGTCCACTCCATATTTAAAAATGAGTAAAATTCTAAAAGTATACATTTTTATTTTCATGAACAATTCGAAATTCTAATTCAATAAACTTTTTTGTGGCCAGCATTCTAAAAGAAAAGTTTTTACTGTGTGACAATACTTATGACCTGACTAAGTATATAAAATTCTCGTGTCACAGTTTTCGTTGCCATACTCCTCCGAAACGGCTTGACCGATTCTCATGAAATTTTGTGAGCATATTGAGTAGGTCTGAGAATCGGCCAACATCCATTTTTCATCCCCCTAAATGTTAGGGGTGACCCACCCCCAAAATTTTTTTTTTAGTTTTTTGACATTTTATTATTTATATGGCAGAACAACGTTTGCCGGGTCAGCTAGTTTTAGTATATATTTCTGTGGCCATTCTTTCATAATTTCTTCTGATCTGGGTGTATATGACCATCAAACTTCAAACAAGTTTTCATCTAGTAGGGAAACTCTTTATAATACTTTTCAAGAAAACAATATTTCATTTATTATCCGTGCAGGGGCGGAAAAAGAATACTGAGCTCTGCGGCCGGGGTCAGCTTGTCATAAAAGGAGAAAAATAACCCACCCTAGCTATGTACATGGTAGGGCATCAAGCCTGTCTGGATGGCGACCACCTTTGGTTTTAAGTATGCCACCATAATAACTTTGTATTATGTTCCGGCATTAGTGATCCAAGCTCCTGTACCCTTATGGGACAGCAGCGTGTTCGCGATGCCACTGGCGTTGTAAACACCTATAGGCGACGGTAACTGCTAAATTCTAAGCGGGCTGTCAGCCTGTCTGCTGTCCTACGCAATAAAAAAAAATTTCATCGATGTTATGCTTCTTACTAAAAAATATTTGTTTTGATTACTAAAGAATAGCTTGTTATAATTGTTAAATTAAAATGTCATCATTTGTAGAGAATAAAGTCTTGCAGGATTTTAAACTTGAACAAAAAACTGTAAGAAGAAACAGAGCTAGATGAGTTAGAAGAATCAGAGATATGATTCGTCAGCTCTTAGAATACTTGGAAAAACAAAAATATTGCTACAGTATAAATTCAATTTTTTTAAAGAAAGTGATTTCGTTTGAATAAAGACTTGGGGGAGGTTAGCAAGGTACACCCTTGTCTGCTGGGGATGTTATTAAGCAGAAAGTAAGCATGGGATAATAGTGAGGAGCGTTGTCATTGTAAGGATGTGACGAAATCTTATAAAAAATCTTAAAATGGTGGGCTACATTTACATTCAAATATAATTCCATTATTGAATAGGAGGAGAAAAATTGAATTGGATGCGCTTTATACGTTGATTTTCGGAATCTCATGTTTTCTTAATCAAGAAGACCCATTTTCGTTTTATAAAGTCATATGACACTATGGTTTCCATATTGTGCTCTGAGATCTTAAGTCAATGAAAAGTCAAAATATCGGGAAATTATACATATATATATATATATATATATATATATATATATATATATATATATATATATATATATATATATATATATATATATATAACCATTAGAGCTAAAGACTTGAAATTTGGTAGGAATATTCTTTTCACCGAGTAGAGGTCAGCTAAGAACGGATTTTACGAAATTCCACCCCCAGGAGGGGTTGCGGGGGCGTTAATTATTTATATGGCAGACAACGTTCGCCGGGTCAGCTAGTTTAAAATATTTATGTTTTTTGAATGCTGCATACATTCTGGCAACTCACTTAATACTAAACAGTTACCGTCACTGTGGATGTTTGTAGCATCAGAAGCACCGCTAACACGCTGCTGTCCGGGCAGAAGAACGGGAACCTGGATACATTTGCACCGGAATACATTCCGGAACACAACTCAAAGTTATGATTGTGAAATATTAAGGAGTGGTTGCCATCCAAACGGGCTTATAGCTAGGGTTATGTTAGAATTATTGGCAAACGGAGAAAGCAATGCAACTAATGTGTTGAGCAATATTCTCGCGCGCGGCAATCTAGCGTGAACATTCAGTGATAATGGACGTAGAGGAGGCTATTTGGTTGTAGGGTAACAATATGTTATTTATGAATGAGTAACAAATTGTATGTTTTTGTAGTTGTATAATGTGTATTGTTCATTTATTGTGAACTGCAGCAAAAAATATTCCTTTGCTCAATGAGTCATAGCATTCTTGAAGGTCTCTGCGGAAGACCAGCGTTGGTTTCTTATAACCAACTGTGCTGAGCGGAAGACCTTTTAGGGCACTTGTATTTGCAATGCGATTTTATTTAATATGTTATTATTTACTTATTTTGTGCTCTAAATAAACATTTTTTTTTTCTTTCTTTCTTTTTCTATTTTGAGTCAAAGACTTTCTTTAAGCCTATTTATGACTTTATATCCCACACTAAGACTACACGAAGATCGATCAGAAAATCAATAGAAGGTAGAAGTAAATCAATAGATATCTCGTCCACCATTTTCGTAGCTCCGTGCGTCCGTCGCCCTCAAACCACATCTCAAACCGCGTGGGTCAACTGAACAAGTCGATACAGGATTGTAGATCTCAAACCGCGAGTCGCCGCGCGGTGATGCGCGGTTCAAGAACTTGCGCGCGGTGCATGGCGGTGCGCGCGGACACGCGTGTTGACGCGCGGTCATGTACACAACAACATTGATTTGTTACAATCTCAAACCGCGCGTCGAGCCAATCGCGCGTCGCCGCGCGGTCCTCTGAACTTAGCCTAAGTGTAAACATCAGTTACTTTTGAATATTCTAAAATTACCACATCCACATTAATCAAACAGTGACACCTAAATAATACGACCAGAATGACAGTTTGATTCACTTAGCTCGCGTTACACAGTGTAGACGGCGTGAACCGTGGGGTCGACAACACCTCATTTAGGCCCTGTTAAAGGGGGAAGGATTTTTTTGCTGTCCCTATACGATTTAAAGCACATTTTTTATGGGAGCCAAAACTGTTTTTTGAAATAAAAGAAGAAGAATGTTTGGCTCACTCTAAAACTGTCCGGATTACAATCTGAAAAATTTAGTAGTTTAGCATAAAGTAAATATGTGTATACAAAGACTAGATACACTAAGCCACATTGCACCTCACGACAATGCAGACGGGGACAGCGATCTGTGTTATAGAAAATTAAAAAGTCATAAATAAACATAAAAACCAACTTAAGTAACGGATAAGCTGGAAAAAAGTGCCAATTGAAAATAATGTGTGCTATGCGTTTATTATTAGTCCTAATTGTCATTTGTATGTTGACGATACTAAAATTAAATATCAGTTAAAATTTCTCTTATACTCCTCTCCACCCCAAGAGGTTTGTCGTTTGATATCGAAACCATAAGTTCATAATTTTTTAGGTCACCAAGCATTTTTCTATCATCATCATCACCATCTTTGCGTTATATCCCGGTTGCAGCCCAAACTCTCGCTTCGGCGCCCGGGGTCCGCTTTCCGACTTTTTCTTCTCCACTTCGCACGGTCTTCAGCATCCCTGGTAGTGAGCCCATTGGCACGCATATCATCACCCTTTACGACGTCAAGCCAGCACTTTTTGGGTCTACCCCTTCTGCCGGGGCCCGGCGGAGGCGGCATGGCCAGACATTTGTTTCCCACGTAAGCATCCGGCTGCCGCAAAACGTGTCCGTACCAACAGAGCCGACTCTCCTGTAATTTATGCGCAATGTCACGGACATGAAGACTGCCGCGAATGCGGGAGTTCCTAACGCGGTCTTTCCGCGTCACTCCACACATCCACGGCAGCATATTCATGTCCATGACACGCAGTTCCTGCTTGTGTCGCTCTAACACCAGCCACGCTTCACAGCCGTATAAAAGGACAGGCCTAATGATGGTCTTATAGACCTGTCCCTTCAACTTTACCGGCATCTTGGGGTCACAAATGACACCAGTTACCTCACGCCATTTGGCCCACGCGGCAGCAATGCGTGCCTTGACGTCGCAATCGATGTCACCAGACGCATGAAATACAGATCCCAGGTATTTGACTTGGTCCGTCCGTGCGCTCGACCGTGTTGCTGCCTATACGTACGGGTGTGGGATCTGTGGAGTTACAGGCCAAGTACTCTGTCTACTCGGTCGGTCATTTTTCTATCTCCCCTATAGAAGCTTGGATAAACAAAGGACTGGGCTGTTCCTATAAAATAAGCAAAGGAACAAAATTTAAATAATATACTTATTTAATATATTACTATTTATAAACTTATTTTATATTAAATTCTGATATTAGTCTCAATGGATGACTTTAGGAGAGACGAGAAAACAATTTCCTATGTAGCGAGGTTAAATTAAAAAACAAACAAATAATTTTGCAATAAGCAGCGATTGCGCACAAAGGAGCAGAATGGCAACAAATAACATCAAAGGAACTGACTTTCAGAGGTTTCAAGGACCATTATGCAAAGCGTCTTTTTATTTTTTCAAATGAACATACAGACTTAATTATGCTAGATGAGATACTGAATATATTCTATTTCTTACATTTTCTATTATTATATGTCAAAGGTAATTTTTTTTATATTATTATGTTTTAGATTTTTCCCGGATCATTTTTGCCTTTCTTTCCTTCTCTATTTTAGATAAATGCAAATTCTCATAGGAATCTCATAGTCGAAGCCGACGCTTCATTGCAATGCAAACGCAAGGACTAAATTGGAATATTTAAAGTTCGAATAAGTACATCACACGCTTAATCATAAACTGACCTAACTCAAAAAAACCTGTTTTTTGGGAAATCGCAAAAAACGTTTTGTCATTAAATTTACGACTTACCCCATATATTGACTTATAACTAAATAGCGGTAACTCAGTGTGGGAAAGAGATATCGAAATAAATCTTAGTTTGGCCGATAGAGGGCGTCGATATAATGCTGCCCGTTATATTATCTCACTTTAGACCTAAATCGTAATCGGTCAGTTTATGATTAAACGTGCGACATGTTCTTAATTTTTAAAAGTAATATAATGTAATAATAATAAAAGGAATTTTCCGTATTTTAGATTTAAAATTTTAAATATAACACAATATAAAATTAAAATAAATAAAACATAATAAATGAATAAACTAATTAAAAATTACAATATATCTCTTAATTTGGTATGGCTTTCGGCCAAATCTTCCTCCAACTCTTTCCACTGTTTTCTTTCAGCCGCTACTCTTATCCATATCATATCTTATCTTATCATATCTTATATATAACAAAGTTTCATTTTAATTTATAATTAAGAGTAATCTTTACTTAATCCGCCCAAACTGACTTACAGTTTGGGCGGATCATCTGACGGCCAGAACGACGGTGCTGCTCCGCAGGCCGGAGCGCGTCATGGTTGTTAGGGCGATAAGAGGATACCACACGGTGTCCTTTGAAACCGCTTCAATGCTGGCCGGATTCTCACCATGGGACCGAGCGTGGCTCCCATCCTGCACCTGAAGAAGTAAAGTGGGTGGAGCTGCGCGACGAGATACTCATGGTGGAGTGGAAGAAGCGTCTCGCGCACTCCAGCGCGGGCCTCACCACCTCTATGGTGGTCCTGGCTGAATGGATAGAGAGGCGCCACGGTGCCCTAACCTTCCGCCTGACGCAGATCCTCTTGGGTTCCTTCAGGAGGTACCTGTATCGCCTAGGGCAGGAGACAATTTCAGAGTACCACCATTGTGGCACGAATGATAAGAAAGACATGGTGATCCACACTGTCACTATATGACTTGCGTAACGTGAGGAGCGCCGCGCCCTCATCGCCCAAATTGGCGTAGACGGTTATGTCCGCAAAGGACGTGGCGGAGCGGGAGCGGCAGTGGATCACCACACTCCCCTCCCGCCAACGCAGGCCACATCGTCGGAGCCGAAGAGCATCCAATGACTTCCGGCCGACGTAGAATACGGAAGTTGGCCTTCCCTCGGGGGAGGATCCGCCGCCCGCACTATTGCCACGAGGGTGAGAACCGCGTGGTGTTCCGGGTGCCCCACTCAACTCCATAGAACTGACAGAAGAGTGTGCCATGGGACGAAATCCTGACCCTACCGGCGCCAAACATATGGAAGAGGCCCGCCCTTGGCAACAAAAGGTGGGCCGGCGCCGGCCTGGGTCACGAAATCAGCGTGACATATATCCGTGGGTCCAGGCATATACGATAAGAGGACAGCGGGATTTTTAGTGGGTAATCGAAAGCCGAACATCTTTCCACATATCTGTCGGTCCCCTCGGGCTGGGAGAATCCGTCAAAAGAGGGTTTTTCCCCGAGACCAAAAAAGTCAGTGAATAAATTTCTAATTGGGAACTTGCTGTCTACTTAGAATTAAGCTTTAAGTTCTTAAGTTAATTGTGAACAGATTTCCCTCTTTTCCATCAAACTAACTTACAACCAACATTATAAAGAAAATATTCGGAAGACGTTAATAGTAGCCATAAAAATCAACATCTTAAAATATGACATAATACACTAACATTTAAGGTAGTAAAACGTGACCGTAAACTGTGTGATAGGTTATCAATTTTATAATACACATAAATCTATTATGAAACTACACTTATATTTTTATAATTCTACGATACGGTAATAGTAATAAAATTTTACCCAAAGTTTCGGTCATACCGATTGATCCTTAAATTTATGATTATGATACATATATAAAAGGTGTAGTAATAAGAAATGCATTATTTTTCCAATAATGACCACTTATAGTATTAATCTGTAACTCTCTCAGAAGTCCGACCGAGTCACGCTAGATGGCGTTAGAAAGATGACATTTCGTATAGATTTCGTACTAAAAAATTGCAATGACAATTTAGTGATTGGTTAATTCAGTTTTCTGCGGATCAAACTCGAAAAGCAAAGAGACTATACACTATATTTTACAGTTTTTCTTTGATAAACGCAAACATAATATTATTTTATCTACTTTAGTGGTAATAATAATTAGAATAGTTAACATCACGAACAAAAAGTACAACCAGTAGCTTCATGTTGTGGTAGTCGATACAAGTATGACGTGCTACGAATTTTACCAGCATACCGGATGACAGTAACCTTAAATATATAATAAGATTTTTAAGGTTACTGTCATTTATTAACAAAATCGATGTTGCGATCTAGAGGCCGTTTTATTTCTTGATGAGGTAGAAATCTTTGATGCACACACCACCATTGTGGCCCCGCGGCGAAGTTTTGTAAGAATCCCATCAAATGAGCCCGTGCCCCTATACAATATTTCAAATCAACTCTTCCGTTTGTTGCAGCGCTTTGGTCTTCTAGAAGGAACGGTTTATGCAAAACTTTTCTAAGGCGAGTTGGCAAGTTACATATACCGGTGATCTGGGTATTCAGGTTTTCTTGCGTTATTTTTCCTTACTTTTACTTTTGAATTTGTGCCCGTGTCGGTGCTTAATTACAAGTACAATGCATTTACTTTTTGCAGTGAAACTTTTTTAACACCGTTGTGAATTGAAAATTTGATCAAATGAAAACTCGACACCAAAAAGAGACAAACATATTCATAAAAAGGATTTAACCTGCGAAAGAATGAGTTAGAATACAAGTAGTCAGTATTTCCTATAATTTTCGTCTCCTCTTTGTTCGGGCTTTCATAGCTTTTATACACTAATATCTGAAATGTAATCTACTTTTCTGATGTTCTACTTCTGCCGTATGTGAATTACATACACAACCAATTTTTTATACTCAAGTCAAAAAACTCGCTGTTTTGTGAAGTCCTTACGCAGATTTCTGTCCGGACTGGCAATAGATTATCAGTCATAGTGCCTTTCAGAAGAATCCCCACCCCAGCATAAGAATACTGAGGAATTGTAATAAAATATTAAGCGTTTCCAGTGTTTATATATCAATAATGCCGATATTGGCACCATAGAAGCGGCACACGCGTCGAGCGTCCGCCGCACGCGGTTTCGCAATTTCGGACGAACAGTCCGCGCTGTCCGCAGGCGACGAAACAGCTCCTATTACGTATCGAAAATATAACTAATCCGATAAAGATTATAGGTAAAAAACATTAAAAAGAAAGACTTAAAAGTCAAATAAGACAAAAGACAGAAAAGGTAAATAATTTTGTTTTGTGGCCAAGATCTTGTATTCGCTAAATTAATTAATTTTATTAGAAGCGAATACGTATAAGAAAATCTACTCACTTGAAACATTTATTTAAAACATATTCATATTAGAAATAACATCAAAAACCAGTTTGTTGGAGTGACGGCTGACTGACTTCTCGGCGGAAATTTTCGTGCGCTAAAATCGTAGTTAGCTCGTTTCATCGAAAAAAGTACTTTAAATGTACAGATAATTGTGAATATTTAATATAAATCATTTGTTTCCGATTGGAAAAGGCCCACGAAAGTAGCCGGAACCAGTCAAAGCCGCAGTCACGTCATGACCCACAACCCTAATGAAGGAATACCGGGGTGTTTCTAAAGGGTATACCAAAGTGCGTCCCTTGCCAAAAGTGTAGCAGGGGTATTATATATCATGGAAGTCCCATACTATCTGCGCGTTACGTCAAACTGGGTAGATGAAGGTATTTATAGCTCAAAAATGTAAAAGTTTTAGTTAGTTCCCAAGACAAATGTCAATAAAACAAGCAAGCTTCCTACAAACAAAATTATAATCACTCACAAAGTAATTTATGTATTTTATATATTATCTATAATGTCAGCACCATTAGTTGTGCAACTATGGGCAGAACAAAAGACAGGGCTCCCCATCGTTTACCTAAAGAGCCAAAACAGGCAATACTTTGTTACTATGTAGTTTACAGACAACACAGATACTATAATAGTTTCCTTGTCCTGTGGCTACAAAGCCACGGTATTTCAAGCCCAAAAAGAAACAGAGGTGGTTTTATCCGTTAAACCACCATTATGCATTACCTACAACCTGTGTAAAAAGTACAGGTTATAGTTGATGTATAAGTGCATACACGCATTGCATAAGATTTCCACACTTGACAAGAGCAGCTTAAAAATGTAATAAAATGAGTCTTGTGTTAAAGACAGATTTGGAAAAATTCTGAAAGTTTAATATATTTTAATTAAAATAAAATCATTTACACACAGCCAGTTAGTATACAGTAGTTACAGTGATTAAATTAAAAGACAAATTTCTTACTTTGTAAAATATATACCACGAAGCGTTTGCGTCATTAATTAACGATTGCTATAAGCATATACGTAATTAGGATGGTAGTCAGTATGTTCGCAGGCGTGGATAGTTGAAATTCGCCAACCGTAAAATCCTTTGGCTTAAATCGTTTAAATCACTGATGCAGCTTGCAACGTATTATTAGAACGCCTTAGCTCATTTATATATTAACCATTATTAATATATATGTGTTCCGTTAGATTATTTTATGAAATTCTTCTTTTTCTACATCCTCCCAATTCCATAATTGGCGTCTCTTTTTTGACTAAAGAGGTATCAGAAAAAAAATTGGATAAATGTGATTAATTTCAGTTTTACTTCCGAACACCGATAGGAAATTGCATCGGAAATAATTTATTTAGTCGTATTTGACGTCCTCCGTGGCGTAGCGGTCGAAGCGCTTGCAGAGATGCAGACGTTCCGAACTAACTGCACCGATTTCGATCTCGCTTCCCGTCCCGAATCTGAATGTTTACGTATTTTTACGACAGGCCGACGGATAAAATAATAAAAAAACAGCCCCCCCCCCCCCAGCTACGTGGTAGGGCCCCAAGCCCGTCTGGAGTATAGGCGACGGTAACTACTAAATTCAAAGCGGGCCGTTAGCCTGTCTGCTGTCCTATAGCAATAAAAAAATGTCTTTATTAACATATACGTATATTAGTTATGTTTGAACTTTGTATATATATTTCTTCTTGGTCGAATTCTTCATCACTGAAGTTTGTGACCATGAAAATCAACCATGGCCTGTCTCGTAAGGTGTTTTGTATGTTGACTTGAGCTATAAAGTCTCAAAGAGACCCCTTACACCCCAAACTTCTAAATTATTAATATGCAAATATTCAACTACAACTCTTCGTAAAGCTTTTCCATGCACTAATAAGCATGCTCATCAAAGTTCACGAACTCATAAGATGTGCGAACACGTACCCTAAGTTCCCGCATTAACTGGTTACATTTTAGTTAAGAATTTTAAGACCCCGAATAGGGAGACTAGGGGTGTATTAATATTCAAACATCTTCAACTCTAGTATATAGATGTATTGATAGTATAGCTAACATGTTACAGGAAAATAAACAAAAAACAGAAAAATTGTATTAAATAGAAATAAGACTAATAAAAAACTAAAGAAAACATAGTAAAATGAAAAGATAAAAGATCCACAGGTAAAATATAATTTAGACGCCGAAAAAATAAGGTGTATAATAAATGCAGTGGTGAAAATTACGGGCTACACCATTAGGAAAAAGCAGTCTTAAAAAACCTGACGCAGATTCGTTACAGTCTTAATGTCATTCATTTTTTTCATTAAATATACTGGCCATAAAATTAACATAATTGTCCTAGAAGTTTTATTATATGTACAACTTACCCTTTTATTATACCACTTACCTTATATTCCCTTCGGATGTCAAGTTGCACTTTTAAGTGCAAGGAACTGTCATTCAAGAATTGCTGACATCCGAAGGGTTAGTAACAATCGTCCCGCCTAAAGTTCCCAAATCTGAAGTGCAAAAAATATGAAAACTTTCAATTAACAAAAAGGAGGCGATCCAGACGGTCTACCTTCTCTGTTTATGGTGCAAATTTCTTCTGCTATCGACTATTATTTCATTTTCATGTAATTTCATTTTGTTGCTCACTAGTAATGACTCTTTAAGATGGAAACGAGCTAGATTCCATACGCTTTATATGAAAGAGCGGTGACTCTGACGTAAATAATTACAGACCAATTTCCATTCCGTCTTGTTTTCCTAAACTATTTTTAACTAATTTAATTATTTTAATAAACAGATTTTCAGCACATATTCAGAGCAGTTTTATACCAGTCTTGTAACAAAATATGCAGAGATTGAGTTTCTTTCAAATGTGTCCCCTTCGAAAACGTTCTTGATTTGCCATATTTTCTACTTCTTTTAAATTATATATAACATTCAATGTCCACATCTCCTTCGTTGCATCTAAGTAGGTGTATCATATAAATACATTCCGTATATTTCTCAATTTAAAATTTAAATAATAATTTGAGATTCATAGAAATTTAAATATTGTATACTAAGTTAATAATTGTATACTTTGTTAGCGTGCCTTTGTAATAAATAAATAAATGTCAATATTTATCATCAAACAAGAGTAAAAAATGTTTAAAAGAATACAAGTTTTAACTTGTACCCGTCTTTATCGACCACAACAGAAGTACCACGATGCAAAATAACCCACAGTTATTTTTAAACCAAAAAAGTGGGAGCTTCGGATGTAATCGGAAGAAAACACTAGAAGTTACGGAAATCTATAATAAAGTGATCTGCGTTTAGAATCATAAAGCAGGCATCATAAAATTTCTTCGCGGTCAGTGTGTTGATAGTGTTTCTGGTGTTGCAAATGTCTACAGGCTTCATTAGCTGTCAGGTGGGTCATTTGCCTATCACTGAACTTCAGCTATAAAAAGCTCTCTAAAATAAAAAATCTACGTCATTGCTACATTATCACTGATCACGTCTTTGTAAAATCATAAAATAATAATGGTCACAACGTCCCAGGCTAAGCCCAGGGGCGCTCCTCTGTCCGAGGAGTGCACGGGTGTGCGTACCCGTGGTGCCCGAGTATCCGTCGCCTCACTCCCCTCTTCGGCCGTGGCGACAGACCTCCCGTCTACCTCCTACATCCTTTCCAACTTAGCTCTCTGTTCGTGGCGTGGTCCCCAGTGGGATGGTTGCAAATATTGATTGGGGTCCCGGGTTCTGCCCTGGACCCTGATTACCCGGTAGTCGAAACCTATTTCGACTGCGCCTGCACAGAGAGCGTTCCCGGGGCGGGAATCGCATCCTCGCTGTCGGTTGGTCTTGCTGGGCCGGCTACGACGTCAGGTGACTCCCTGGTTTTTCTGGAGTGTCGTCTGGTAGTCGTACCCACGCCTGACTAGCACGCGACGGTGATGCGAGTCCCGTCCGGAATTGGCCGCGGACCTGTCGCCCCCGGCCCTGGTTCTGTCCATGGTTGGGGGCGATCCTGGATAGACGGCCGTCGCCTCCTTTTGCGAGGCAGTAGTGTCTGCAAAGGAGGTGGCGGAGCGGGAGTGGGAGTCCGCCATCGCACTTGCCTCCCGCCAACACAGGCCGCGTCGTCGGCGCCGGAGAGCGGACAGCGACCTCCGGCTGCCGTAGAAAGCGGCCGCGGGCGGCCCCGCGGGGCAGGATCCGCCGCCCGCACTATTGCCGCGAGGGAGAGGGCCGCGTGCTGTTCCGCGAGACTGTTCCTAGAGTTGTTACAGGAGAGCGCCGGGGGGACGAAACCCTGACTCCTTGGCGCCAACACTTTAGAAGGGGCCCGCCTTAGGACAAAGGGCGGGCCGACGCCGGCCCGGGCCAAGAGATCGGCAGGCCATATATCCATGGGCCCGGGCGTAGGCGATAGGAGAACAGCGGGGTTTTTTAGTGGGTAGTCGGATGGTCGAACATCAAAGATGTTCGAGAGAGGGATATCCCTCGGTCCCCCCAGGCCGGGGGAACCCATTAAGAGAGGTTTTTCTAGGGTTTTGTCGTCTTTTACGACAGGCCGACCCCGGCCGCAGAGGTCAGTATTCTTTCTCCACCCCTGCATAGATAGAACTGCTTAAACGGTGCATGTCATCGTGAAATTTGACTCCGGACTGGAGTCTCCCAGTGTAATACAACCCAGTTACCAGGTTGCTATTTGTACGAAACACGATCAGATTAAGATCTTACCCTGGGAGTGTCTCGAATGAATAACAAAATGGTGATCTCCTTTCATTACCTCGGAACTGGCAATAGAAGCAATTCGCCTATTTCCATTCGCCTCATTTTCTTCATCCACCGGAGCCTTCATTTGTTTACTTATAGTACAGTAAGTGTTAAAAGAAACAGACAGCCGTCCGCCCGATTCGTCAGGCTGTGTCAACAGTCGTGTGAATCGTTCCCTATTTTACATTTAATTGCATTTCTTTGTCGGTCTCCCTGTTAATCTGAATGCACCCTTATCTCATATATACCCAATTTCGCTTGATCTGTCAAACAAGTTTTTAACTTGTTGTGATCTTGTATACTTGGTACTAAATGAATGGTCTTCTCAGTTGCAACGTTTTAAGGCGAGCGATCTTACGTGTGGAACAATCTAAGCATGCTGCCTTCGCCGGGCTCTGACAGGAGGGTTAGACCTAAAAAATACTGCCTCGACGTCGTTAAAGGTAATATGCGTGCCGGTGAACTCATTACAACCAAGGATCGTGCGAGGTGGAGAAGGAAAACTCGACCCCGTTGCAACCGAGATTTAACGCTATCATGATAACGATGATGTCTGATAGAGATCACTATGAGCGATAAAGGTGGTAATTTTCTGAATCTGAAAGACGCTGCTGGGTTGCAAGGATTTACTGGTGCCTATTTTTCCCTAGCCTTTAAAAAAAAATCTTTTCCATCCCTATAATTTATAGGTATTAATGTGCATTTATTTACAAAAGAAAAGTATGTTGGTAGTAAATCAGTTGTTAAGGATCAATAGCATTAGCGATCTGCTGCTTACTTTGGAACTAGATGGCGCTGTATAAATTGTCACATTATATTTATTTATTTCATAAATGGAAACAATGGATAAGATTATATTAAAAATTTAGATTATATTAAAAAAGTTTTCCATGTGTAATATTGCAGTATTTAAAAAGACCACTTTCATCATCAATAAATTTATGTATGAAATTTAGGGAAACCATATTTTTTAAAATTTTATTTTGCTGTCTATGTATTTTATTTATGTAAGATTTAAAGGTGCGACCATAACTCGTTAATCCATACTGGATATAGGATTCACCTAATACATTATTAAGCTTTAATATACCTAGTCAGGTCATAAGTATTGTCACACAGTAAAAACTTTTCTTTTAGAATGCTGGCCACAAAAAAGTTTATTGAATTCGAATTTCGAATTGTTCATGAAAATAAAAATGTATAACTTTTAGAATTTTACTCATTTTTAAATATGGAGTGGACGCTTAAAGAAGACCGTGTTGCAGTTATTGCGTTGCATCGTTGCGGTTACGCGCCAATTCAAATTTTTAACATACTGAAAAATTTGAATATTACCAAAAGATTCGTTTATCGTACCATCAAACGATACAATGAAGACTCTAGTGTAGATGACAGGTCAAGAAGTGGTCGCCCTCGGTCTGTTAGGACTCCAGCAGTGATAAAAGCTGTGAAGGCACGAATTCAAAGAAATCCCAAACGTAAGCAGAAACTGTTGGCCCTTCAGATGGGGTTAAGCAGAACCACGGTGAAAAGGGTGTTAAATGAAGACTTAGGGCTTCGGGCATATCGAAGAAAAACAGGACATCGTTTGAATGCTCGTCTAATGGACCTGAGACTGAAGAGATGCCGCGCTTTGTTGAAGCGGTACGCGGGAAAAAAATATCGGGAAATTCTTTTTTCGGATGAAAAAATGTTTACCGTAGAAGAGAGCTACAACAAACAAAATGATAAGGTGTACGCACACAGTAGTGAAGAAGCGAGCAACCGTATTCCGCGTGTCCAACGAGGTCATTTTCCATCCTCGCTCATGGTATGGTTGGGAGTTTCTTATTGGGGCTTAACAGAGGTACATTTTTGTGAGAAAGGTGTAAAAACGAATGCTGTTGTGTATCAAAATACAGTCCTGACGAACCTTGTGGAACCTGTTTCTCATACCATGTTCAATAACAGGCACTGGGTATTCCAACAAGATTCGGCGCCAGCTCATAGAGCGAAGAGCACACAAGACTGGCTGGCGGCGCGTGAAATCGACTTCATCCGGCACGAAGACTGGCCCTCCTCCAGTCCAGATTTGAATCCGTTAGATTACAAGATATGGCAACACTTGGAGGAAAAGGCGTGCTCAAAGCCTCATCCCAATTTGGAGTCACTCAAGACATCCTTGATTAAGGCAGCCGCCGATATTGACATGGACCTCGTTCGTGCTGCGATAGAGGACTGACCGCGCAGATTGAAGGCTTGTATTCAAAATCACGGAGGTCATTTTGAATAAACTTTAATGTCATAAGAATCTATGTTTTGTTAAGTTCATTTTGGTATATGAATGGTTACTTAGTTAATAAACTTGTTACAATTATTTTACATTAAACATGTGACAGAATTTATGACCTGACTAGGTATATACCTAGTCAGGTAACAACTAAACTTAACAAAACATAGATTCTTATGACATTAAAGTTTATTCAAAATGACCTCCGTGATTTTGAATACAAGCCTTCAATCTGCGTGGCCAGTTGTCTATCGCAGCACGAACGAGGTCCATGTCAATATCGGCGGCTGCCTTAATCAAGGATGTCTTGAGTGACTCCAAATTGGGATGAGGCTTTGAGCACGCCTTTTCCTCCAAGTGTTGCCATATCTTGTAATCTAACGGATTCAAATCTGGACTGGAGGAGGGCCAGTCTTCGTGCCGGATGAAGTCGATTTCACGCGCCGCCAGCCAGTCTTGTGTGCTCTTCGCTCTATGAGCTGGCGCCGAATCTTGTTGGAATACCCAGTGCCTGTTATTGAACATGGTATGAGAAACAGGTTCCACAAGGTTCGTCAGGACTGTATTTTGATACACAACAGCATTCGTTTTTACACCTTTCTCACAAAAATGTACCTCTGTTAAGCCCCAATAAGAAACTCCCAACCATACCATGAGCGAGGATGGAAAATGACCTCGTTGGACACGCGGAATACGGTTGCTCGCTTCTTCACTACTGTGTGCGTACACCTTATCATTTTGTTTGTTGTAGCTCTCTTCTACGGTAAACATTTTTTCATCCGAAAAAAGAATTTCCCGATATTTTTTTCCCGCGTACCGCTTCAACAAAGCGCGGCATCTCTTCAGTCTCAGGTCCATTAGACGAGCATTCAAACGATGTCCTGTTTTTCTTCGATATGCCCGAAGCCCTAAGTCTTCATTTAACACCCTTTTCCCCGTGGTTCTGCTTAACCCCATCTGAAAGGGCCAACAGTTTCTGCTTACGTTTGGGATTTCTTTGAATTCGTGCCTTCACAGCTTTTATCACTGCTGGAGTCCTAACAGACCGAGGGCGACCACTTCTTGACCTGTCATCTACACTAGAGTCTTCATTGTATCGTTTGATGGTACGATAAACGAATCTTTTGGTAATATTCAAATTTATCAGTATGTTAAAAATTTGAATTGGCGCGTAACCGCAACGATGCAACGCAATAACTGCAACACGGTCTTCTTTAAGCGTCCACTCCATATTTAAAAATGAGTAAAATTCTAAAAGTTATACATTTTTATTTTCATGAACAATTCGAAATTCGAATTCAATAAACTTTTTTGTGGCCAGCATTCTAAAAGAAAAGTTTTTACCTGTGTGACAATACTTATGACCTGACTAGGTATATATATATATATATATATATATATATATATATATATATATATATATATATATATATATATATATATATATATATATATATATATATATATATATATATATATATATATATATATATATATATATATATATATATATATATATATATATATATATACAAAAAAATGTAGGCAATTTGTAATATATTTTTCATTAATTTTTTTTAATACATAGTGTGAATTCCAGTGCTGCTGCGTTGTATTCCAGAGGTCTTATTAAAATGGTGGACATTTGGATTTATTCGATAGGAGTGCTGCGTGTTTGGCAATGTTTGCGGACGTACTTAAGTCGTTTCCGATGGTGTGTGCTTAAAGGGCTTTTTTCGTAAATTGCTTCGTGATTGAATTTTTTCGGATTACGTTTGATTCGAGTCGAGTGATACTAATTCGACTTGGAGAAAAACTAAACGTACCTCAGTTCTCTAATTACAATGGTAGTATTTTCTATGCGTCAATTTCATATCGTTGTCATAGTAACAGATCCATGTTACATATATATAAACTTCAGTATTTGGTATTATAAACAGTATTATAATATAACCGTTATATTAATTTATTCAAATTTATTAAATCTGCAAAATATTTATACAAAATTGCTTATGATAAACTCACCAGTTTTGTCACTCAAAGTAAAAATAAACTCGAATTTTGAACAAATTTTCTTTTAGAGATAGAATCCGTAGGGTCAGCAAGATTATTTTACATACATACAGATCAAAAAATAGTTCAACATAAATAAATGAAAATCATAGAAGTATTTTGTCTTTCATGCGACTCGAATCCACGGATACGTCCGTGTCATCAACTTCGACAGCTTTCTCAAACGATGATCATGTCTACAATAGAAAACATTACGTGAATTATAAATATTTATTATTATTTTTGTGTGCTAATGGAATTAAAGTGGAACTACTACGGTCTACTCTTTTTAATTAGTTAGTCATAATACAGACGGGTTACTCTGCTTGTCATCAAAGAAAAGATACTGATTGATTTTTCTCCGTGCAAGGGCGGAGTAAAACATTATCGTAAAAGGTAAAGTGCTTATTACACTTGGCTAAATTTAGGAGACTGAATTCAGTCGCTACTGAATTCAGTGAAGTGTAATAGCATTTAGTAAGTTATCATCCTAAATTCAGAAGCAAGGATGGTTTCTAACTGACTGAATCATTTAGAAGCCTAATTAGAAACACATTTAGGAAGGTGTAATCGCATTTAGTTACTTACTCACTTACTCAGTCGCCCAATAGCTCTCCGTGCGTGAGGACGTTTTAGTTTGTTTTTTACTTCCGAATAAAAAAGTAAAGTCTGAGTGCCATACACAGTTACGAAATGTCAAACGAAAAAGAAGTTATGTTTAATATTTTATGGCTGTATAAAGACATGCCCTATCTTTGGGACAAGAATGACAAAAATTGTATGAATAAAAATATTCGCAATAAAGGTTTCCAAGTATTACTGAATTTATACAAAAAAGTTGATATTACGATTACGACAAAGACATTAAAAGAGAAGATTGATAATTTATATTTATTAGTCCGAATTGATATTTATATATAATAGCCCGACATGTTTCAGGGATAATTTTTGTTAGCAGGGGTTGGGATATTAAAGAACTAAATTTTAAATCTGGATACGAATTTCCTGTTGCGAGAAATCTTAATGTTACAACCAATCTTTCTTTTGGACTTATACTATCTCGTAGGATAGTATCCTGCTTTTGAATAAACGGTGTCACAAGGTTTAATATTAGGTCAAACGATCTCGAATCTATTCGTAGATAATTTCTGAAGTCTGCTGGTTCTAAATCACTCATAATGTTCATATTTGATAACTTTCCGCGCAGCAATAAATATTTCTTCACCCATATGCTTCTTTTTCTTTTTTTTATTTAAATTGAGCCGACTTCGAGGGCTACGCCAAGACCGATTTTTTGTTGTTTAGACAATATGGGGGCCATTCTCGGACACACACGACACGTCCAACTTCGTCGCGCTTAAACTGGCAATTGAATTCAGTGACTGAATTTAGAACAGTGTAATCAGAAGCTTCTAACTCGCTTCTAAATTTGCTTCTGAATTCAGTCGACTAAATTTAGCCAAGTGTAATAAGCACTTAACTAATCAACCCTAGGTAAGGTTCCAGTCCCGTCTGGATGGCAAACACCCCTGGCCTCTAAAATGCCGCCTTTAACCTTGTGTTGTGTTCCAGCATTAGTGACACAGGTTCTTGTACTCCTAAGCGGACAGCAACGTATTTTCGGTGCTTTTAACATCGCAAACATCCATTGGTGATGGTAGTTGTAAGTGCTGAGTAAGTGCTTAGTAGTAAGTGGGTCGTCAGCTTGTCTGCTTCAATATAAGAAATGCTACAAAATACTACGTTAATATGCTTCTAGAATATCTGGCAATTTAAACGGTAATTTTAGCTATTGTATACGTGTAAGAATATCACGTCATTTAACAATACTATGACAAATTATATATTAAAAAAAACATGCGGGGTAGTCTTTGGGGACTGCCGATAGAAGTGAAAACTAAATAACTTGTGAATTGTATCGTCGAGCTATTAGATTATTATTTTCGGTTTATAAAGAAGTGTTTATGATCAAGGATTAAAATTTCAATTAGTTAATAACACTTCTTTACAAACCCCAAATTGTTCACCCAAAAATTGCTCAACGCGCCTAAAGAAGTTTTCACTTTAAAAACTCAACTGTATTTCTTTGTAATAAATTCATAATTCGAATAGATATGTACATGTAATGCAATGCAATCATTAAATTTACATTATAAAATAAATCTTAAGTCATTATTTATAAGGTTGGTACTACTGGAGCAAAACTCCGTCTTGCGAATCTTACGAATTTTTGATCAGAACACGTGACCTGACGCGAGTTTAACATTTTTTACCAACCACAAAAAAGTGCACAACGCCGCTAAAGAAGTTTTCACTTCAAAAATATATATTTATTGATATAACACGTTTCTTATAACTTTTAAAACGTTCGATTCCTTCAACGCCGTATTCCATCAGTCAATGAAGGCAATCAGCGGCTATTGAACCCGGGGGGGACTACTGATCAATATTTCGGCTTTTCAATACAAATTGTCAACGTTTAAGGATTGTAATTATAATGAATTCTTACAAAGAAGAGAGAAAAGAACGTTGAAGTTTTGGATAATTATCGTCATATAAGAGTTCAATCCCAGTTGCAAACCAAACTTTCCCTTCAGTGCCCGAGGTCCACCTTCCGTTCACATTCATTCTTTATCTTCGGCATCATCATCATCATCATTTCAGCCGGAAGACGCCCACTGCTGGACAAAGGCCTCCTCCAAAGATCTCCACGATGATCGGTCCTGCGCTGCCCTCATCCAACCTATTCCGGCGATCTTGACCAGATCATCGGTCCATCTTGTGGGGGGCCTACCAACATTGCGTCTTCCGGTACGCGGTCGCTATTCGAGGACTTTTCTGCCCCAACGGCCATCAGTCCTTCGAGCTATGTGCCCAGCCCACTGCCACTTCAGTTTTGCAATCATCCGGGCTATGTCGGTGACTTTGGTTCTCCTGCGAATCTCCTCATTTCTGATTCGATCTCGCAGGGAAACTCCGAGCATAGCCCTCTCCATTGCCCTCTGAGCGACCATGAGCTTTCTCATAAGGCCCATATCTTCGGCATCTCTTGTGCTTAATTCATTGGCACACATATCACCCTTTACAACGTCAAGCCAGCACTTTTTAGTTCTATCCCTCCGGCCGGGACTTGGCGGAGGCGGCATGGCTAGACATTAAATTCTTCATAAATTCATCGCATCGAGTGAAAATGAGTCTTCTTGTTGTCTTCTTGTGTTTTCAATTCTGACTTCCCAATTGTGTTCGAGCCCGCAAACCATTATTGGATATTACAATATGATGCCAGGTGCACTGTAATTACAGTAAATTCACTGTAATTTTACTCCATTTACTCGTAATGTATACTGTATTATAAATTTACAGTGTATGAAAAATATTGGAATTATTTAGATTTGATGTCAAAAAACAGAATGTCTATCTACGTAAAATGAAACTCACTATGCATTAGCTAGTATAATAATAATAAGTAATCGGGAAATTTTCTACAGATAATATTGAATGGTGTAGCTGTAACTTTATTGAGTGGACTCATAGATAATTATTATTCAATAAAACGTAATAATAAAACGTAAATAATGAATGTATGACTGAACTATGATTTTATTTTGTATTATGAAGTGTATGTACTAAAAGCTAAAATATTTCATTCGTATTAATATTTGTATTGATTTAATTATAATTTCTACTCGTGAAAGCGACAATGTGAGACGTTCTAGGCCTAAAAAAATTATAAGCAAAAATTTCATAATGAGTGGTGATTTCATGACAAGTTCAAAAAATGATTGAAGATTGAAATGAATGAAGATGTTCCCAGATTCTGCAAATTATTGCAAAAAAAAAAATGAAGCATACAAAACTCTGGGTCGTAATAAATAATGTTACGGGTGCGACTGAAAAGCAAGATTTATGCAGATTTAAAACGTCAAAAATTCTCAGTGATGGTTGATGAAAGTATTGATTAAGACTATGTGCGTTGTTGTCAGATATTTTTGTCAAGCTAAGGGTCAAATTGTTAGTAGTTTTTGGGACCTAATTCAAATTTATGGAAGCGATAATACAGATCATAGTTCGTCAGCAGAGCAATTTTTTATACTGTACTCAAATAATTTCAAGATCTTTCAATTCGCCTTGATAATATTATAGGGTTTGGTTCAAATGGCTGCAAAACTATGACGCGGTCTAACAATTTAGTATCCAGTTGATTTCGATTGGCTTGTACAGGCATCATAGTTTTGAAATATGTGTGTCACTCGCTACATCTTTGCGCTAGCGATGTATGTGACATTTACAACTATTTTGGTACGAGCTGCAAATGACAGTCTGAATTTAAAGAACTTCAGGAATTTGCTGACACATACATACACAAATTATCAAAACCTTCTCAAACTCGATGATTGTCTCTAGCTGCAGTTACTGAACGAGTTCTTAAACAATGGGATCCTCTAGCACTTTTATTTAAAGATAAATAGCTGGAAGAGTGCAAAAGTATTCACAATTGCTTAAATAAATTAAATGATCCTCAACTAAAGGTCTAATTTTACGTTTTAAACTGGATGTTTAAGGTATTCAAATTATTTTAAAATCAGCCTAATTTTTTTCATCTGTTGGAACGTTCGAAGAATCGTTTATGCTATGACTTGCTCTTTTCAGGTGATGCAAAAAGAAGAGTTCTTGAACTTTGCAATTTTTATGCTGGACATTATAGCACTACCACATTCAAACGCAAAGTGCGAAAGGAAATTTAGCGAAATAAACGATATCAAAACAAAAAAAAGAAATCGGTTGATTACAAATACAATTAAGGGCAATATTTTAGCGCGTCAGGCGTTACGCAGTTCAAGTAGTTTTGTAACTTTTTCACCAAACCATAAAATCCTTAAAGGTTAAATTTATAATAAAAATGAACCTTCTCCAAGTGACACAGATAGTGAATAATTTGCCTTCTCTTTAATAAATGTGATTTTCAAAAAATATGGTGTATTTTTATTTACTATTAAAGCGCTGTATTTAACAAATTGATTTATTATATTTTTATATTCCGAACACTGTAAATGTACAAATATGACCTGACAACACTAGAATATTATCACTGAGAAAAAACTTTCGTCTTTTTGTGTTGTACCCACTACCCTTCCGTGAGGCTTTTTTTTTGCTATTTCTTATGCAAGGGAAATCAATAATAAATAAAGTTAATAAGAGTAACTGCTGCTTAGAATGGGTTTACTTTCAGTCTCAAGAACGTGAAAATCTTAGTTCGCTCGTTGCTTTTATGCTAGTCTAGGAGTTATTTATTTTTCAGCTTTGTGTGTTCCTAGGACATCGACTGAGGCGAAAGTGACATTAGAACTAAATAAAATTGACATTAAATAAAAACCTAGTGTTGAAGGGTTTGAATTCTAGATTATGGGTGCTTCAAATAATGATGAAATTATACATAAGTCCAAGGTATCACTTGTATAGTCAATTTTGATTGAGACCACAAAAAAGATTGAAATTAAATCTCGGTTTTGAATGCCGAATATCGCGGAATGAAAAATGCCGGATTTGACCGAAAAAGAAAGACATGGAATGGGAATTGTGCTAAACGAATAGACATGTTTCTTATATTATTAAAATATTCAATACTATAGAAAGCAGAACATTTCCAAGACGTCAAATCGAATTATTTATAAATGGTCTTTTTTTAAAAATATTTTTTTTATTTCACTAAAACATTATATACTGAGAAATAATAAATTTCTTTTCGATTCAATCATTCATCGTAATGGCTACTCACGTCGGTACGCTTACGGAGGTTACGGGTTTGATTCCCGTCGAGCATCTAGGTGTTTATGTATTTATTTACAAAAGAAAATTATATATGTAGCTCAGTTGTCCAATACCCATAATACAATAGCTATGCAATTTAGTTTAGGTTAGAATCTTACGATAACAAGTAGCGCTTAGATAGTTTTACTAGTATTGCCTAATGTCTATATGCCATATACCGGTGGTGAAAACAATAATCATGAGGAAACTTGCATACCAAAAAAACCATGTCAGTCGGAATTTTTAATCCGCGAATTCGCCTCAAACAAGTGTGGTATGACTGATCGATCCCTCTAGGGGAAGATCCGAACTCAGTTGTACAGCAACGAGGCACAAGAAAACATATTAAGCCAATATGACCAAGTTATGACAAAATATACTTTATGTTATTATTTTTTCTTTTTTATTGCTGTAGGACCGCAAACAGGCTGACGGCCCGCTTGCAGAAAAACAATGTTAACAAGTTTTTGAAATATAAATACATTCCTATTTAATATGCGGAAATTGACTAATAATCGAATTCCCAGAATGTAAATACTCTTAACGGTCCAATAGACTATTCGGCCAGCAGAAGGCCTCAGGCTTTTGTTAAGGAAATTGCATTTTATTAAGGCACCCCTTGAAACGGTCCCCTCGAGCAAGGCATAGAACTAAATCCCAACAGTACACTGTATTCGGAAATACGTACCAACCAAGATGCTCATAAAGTTCTTACCTATATTAAATTATGAAAAAAAAAAATAGCAGAACAGTTTGCTTTCATAGTTAATCAATTTTATACTCTTTAAAATTTTCCAGGGTTAACATTGCTAGAAAAATTATTTAATCTATTAGATTCAATAATTTTAAACCAATTATTAAAAATTTAAGGTAATTATAATAACAGCTCATAACGACCCACTGCTGATCTCGGGCCTCCCCTAGAGAGGGGAATGGACATTCTCCACGCTTGTTCAAGGCTGATTGGCGGGTTACACATACCGGTGATCTCGGTATGCAGATTTCCTCACAATGTTTGGCCTACACCGTCGGTATATGACAATTCCCTGGCGTAACGGATAACGCACGTCGGTACGCTCGCGGAGGTCACGGGTTCGATTCCCGTCTCGCGTCTGGGTGTTTATGTATAATATGTATTTATTTACAAAAAAATTATATAAGTAGTATATCAGTTGTCTAGTACCCATAACACAAGTGCTATGCTACTTAGTTTGGAACTAGATGGCGTTGTGTGAAATGTAATAAAAATAATTAAACAGTAGCATAGCTAAGGAGCTATGCTACTGTGGAATTCACAAAAGTATCAGTACGGAAATCAACACTAATTAATGACGTCAGTTAATTAGTAAAATGGCTACTGATAAAACTAAATATTCAAATGCCAATGAAAATAATATTGCCAATTTAAAAAAAAAACTTCTCAAAAAGAGTTTTACGCAACCTAACGTTTTGATCATCCCGATCCCGTAATAGTGGGGTCGGATAGAGTGCTACAAGAGAATATGTGAAATAGCCCTTGAGCCTAGAAATCATATCGGCTTTGCCGACAAAGTCGATCCTAGTTGGAAGCAAACAATACTACTATATACTCTATATGTCGTCATATTTAATTAGTTATAAGTTATAAACAATACAAAGTTAATCAATATTGAGTTCAGGTCCATAGGCTGATATATAATATTGTGTCATGTTTAAATCTGATTTTAAAAAATTCAATGGATACATAACAGATGTCCATTCTTCCGTAAAACTGGGCACGACTCCCTCCCGATAAATATGCAAAAAGTTCCAAAAATATGCAGAGCGTCATTGAAATACGATGTGGATTTTCACAAATATCCTACACACATCCGTGAGCGATGAAGCGGTTTACATCGGATTTTGGTGACAGGAGGCATTTTGTATGGAAATGGCATTGAATCATTCGTATAAAGATGACAGGCCAGATGTCATGTATGTTAAAGGCACACCTTTACCACCAAAAAGGAAATAAATGTAACGCTTGAATGCATATTTGAAACTTCCAAATTAAAAAAAAAAATACCGCTTGGGCGATGTATGACAATTTATTAGTATTATATATATTTTATTTTTTATTACTGTAGGCCAGCAGGCAGGCTGAAGGCCCGCTTAGAATTTAGCAGTTACCGTCGCCTATATGGGTGGTTGCAACGCCAGTGGCATCGTGAACACGCTGCTGTCCATAAGGGTACAGGAACTTGCGTCACTAATGCCGGAACACAACACAAGGTTATTATGGCGACATACTTAAGCCCAAAGGTGGCCGTCAGCCAGACGGGCTTGGGGCCCTACCACGTAGCTAGGGTTGTTTTGTCACCTTTTACGACAAGCCAACCCCGACCGCAGAGGTAAGTATTCTTTCTCCGCCCCTACACGGATAGGTTAGAGAAACAAATTTACTAATATTTACACTTTTTGGATAGTCTTCTGAAAACTATGCGTTGAATTTTTACAAACAATTAACTCACGTCTTCGCTGAGACCAATACTATTCGCATTGTACAAATATTTCGCTCTATAGCGGTCAAACATGAGATGTAGCCACTGAGTTTACCGTGTCAACTCTGGTTTCAAGCATATAATAAAAGCAATTACCACCACGCTTATCCCAGGCAGATTGGCGAGTTACACCAGTAATTTTGGTGCAAATATGAAAGTGTTTAATTTGTGCAAATATGGAAACCCGCATACCGATTATTGACCGTTCCCTCTAGAGGGAGGCTGAGCCCAGCTGTGGGACGTTTATGGGTTATTATTATATGACATAAAAATCTCACCGTATTATTATGCAAAGTAAAATACCTATATACTTTTCAGTTATGTTACACGGTAATTTCCTCGGCTCGGCAATTTAAGAACTGAAAATTGCCCACTCAGTCAATTACAAAATTGTTTTTAACTTATTAAGCTGCCTATTATGATATTAAGTCATTAAATCATTATTAGTGATTGCTTTACATAATCCATGAGTCATGTTAAACGCTCGATTGACCCAATTTTTACTCATGCCGTAATTTGTGGTGATTATTAGAGGGATAACAATGGACAAAGAATTCATTTATAACATGACAGTGTGTATTTTTTGTATTATTGCAAATTATAAACGTATTGATTTAATTCTCGTCGTCATTTTTTTTCTAAATTCTTTGTCATGCAATATTAACTAACTTTGACATACATTTTAATGTGCCTGGACCGTGGTATATATTAGCCAAGCCTATCAGAACATGTCCTTTGGCCAAGGCAGTAGGCACGCCCGACAAGTTCCGCTGTTTGCGAGTTGTCCGGCATCCTCTATAGTCGGGAGAAATCGCAAATAATTTTTTTTTAAGAACCTTCCACCAACTCTAGGTCTGACATTCGCTCGAAATATGCTTTCACCAGATCGTGTTTGATCGTATGATCGCTCGTTTCGGCAGTATACAGATGAGTATACTATTTTTATCATATAGATCAAAATAGTATTTTCAGATATACAACAACCGGAATTCATATTAAGCCAGCAATCGAGCATTTTTATCGGTACTGAATCACAAAAATTACAATACACATACATAGAGACAATAATTACAATGCAGAGTAACAAATTCAAAGCATGCAAACGAATGTTCTAGGCGTTTTGTTAGCTAAATTTTAGAGCATTGTCAATATGTGAATGAAAATTGGTACAAGTCATGGCCTGAAAAGTTTTATATATATATATATATATATATATATATATATATATATATATATATATATATATATATATATATATATATATATATATATATATATATATATATATATATATACCTAGTCAGTTCATAAATTCTGTCACATGTTTAATGTAAAATAATTGTAACAAGTTTATTCATTATGTAACCATTTATATACCAAAATGAACTTAACAAAACATAGATTCTTATGACATTAAAGTTTATTCAAAATGACCTCCGTGATTTTGAATACAAGCCTTCAATCTGCGCGGCCAGTCCTCTATCGCAGCACGAACGAGGTCCATGTCAATATCGGCGGCTGCCTTAATCAAGGATGTCTTGAGTGACTCCGAATTGGGATGAGGCTTTGAACACGCCTTTTCCTCCAAGTGTTGCCATATCTTGTAATCTAACGGATTCAAATCTGGACTGGAGGAGGGCCAGTCTTCGTGCCGGATGAAGTCGATTTCATGCGCCGCCAGCCAGTCTTGTGTGCTCTTCGCTCTATGAGCTGGCGCCGAATCTTGTTGGAATACCCAGTGCCTGTTATTGAACATGGTATGAGAAACAGGTTCCACAAGGTTCGTCAGGACTGTATTTTGATACACAACAGCATTCGTTTTTACACCTTTCTCACAAAAATGTACCTCTGTTAAGCCCCAATAAGAAACTCCCAACCATACCATGAGCGAGGATGGAAAATGACCTCGTTGGACACGCGGAATACGGTTGCTCGCTTCTTCACTACTGTGTGCGTACACCTTATCATTTTGTTTGTTGTAGCTCTCTTCTACGGTAAACATTTTTTCATCCGAAAAAAGAATTTCCCGATATTTTTTTCCCGCGTACCGCTTCAACAAAGCGCGGCATCTCTTCAGTCTCAGGTCCATTAGACGAGCATTCAAACGATGTCCTGTTTTTCTTCGATATGCCCGAAGCCCTAAGTCTTCATTTAACACCCTTTTCACCGTGGTTCTGCTTAACCCCATCTGAAGGGCCAACAGTTTCTGCTTACGTTTGGGATTTCTTTGAATTCGTGCCTTCACAGCTTTTATCACTGCTGGAGTCCTAACAGACCGAGGGCGACCACTTCTTGACCTGTCATCTACACTAGAGTCTTCATTGTATCGTTTGATGGTACGATAAACGAATCTTTTGGTAATATTCAAATTTTTCAGTATGTTAAAAATTTGAATTGGCGCGTAACCGCAACGATGCAACGCAGTAACTGCAACACGGTCTTCTTTAAGCGTCCACTCCATATTTAAAAATGAGTAAAATTCTAAAAGTTATACATTTTTAGTTTCATGAACAATTCGAAATTCGAATTCAATAAACTTTTTTGTGGCCAGCATTCTAAAAGAAAAGTTTTTACTGTGTGACAATACTTATGACCTGACTAGGTATATATATATAAAGAAATAGTTAGACATTTCTTTAATTTGAGTTTTGCCGCGACTCGTTCCGTCTGTAAATCAATATGGTGTTCGGCTGTGTCGGCAGATGGCAGTGGAAGCAATGTATTCTGTTACGTCGGTAAAGCAAAGCTGTCATGCACAGATGGAGAGAAAAAGAAAATAAAAATGGTGGTCTTTGTGTGTTAAAGTAAAGTAATTATAGAAAGAAATACTGAATAATAAACGTTAAATGTCGTTTCTTTGTTTACAGAGCAACACATTGTTTAAATTCACGTCGTTAATATTTGAAAGAAGATTATAAAACGACATTTTTGTTTATTGACGTTATTTAAAAATGGAAAAGCTGCGTTTTGAATTTACGGTGTTGCCGGGAAGTGATGGAAAATCTAATATACTGGCGATAACCTCAATAACAACCAGCGATGATAAGGTGTATGCTATACCGGAAACACTACAATCCGCTAGTTATCACAAGGAGATAATGAAAACAGCAGCCTATACTAAAGTGAAAAACAGTTTAGTAAAAAGATATCAAGTTCGAAGAGTCTGGATTACATTGACAGAAAGTCTAAAAAAAAATCTACATTGATGACGATGAGAATTTGCAATTTGGGGACCAATATTTGGAAGAAGTGAATATCAAACAATCTGTTACAAAAGAAACCGATTCATTTGAAAAATTATTTGAAAAATTATTGGGAAATTCTCAAGAAACAAAACAACAGAACTTAAAAAATATTGCAGAGAAATTTGTTATTGAAAAGTTTACAAGTAAGAACTCAAATGCAAAACAATGGATTGATATTTTTGAAAAAGAGTGTACACGCTTCGATGTTACAACAGATGAGAAAAAAATTGAAATTCTACGGTTGTTTATGGACAAAATTTGTGCAGATTGGTACAGTTCTATGATTATAAAACTAACTTTAAACTCGGAATGGTCAACATGGAAAGACAAATTTTGTGAGTCGTTTGCAAATAAAGGATGGAGCCCGGTGACATATGCACTGTGGTTTAAATACAAGGATGGATCGCTATTGGACTATGCCATACGAAAAGAAAAACTGCTGTTGGATATGAGAAGATCTATTGACGCAGGTACGTTGGTAGATCTCATTGCAGCTGGCTTACCAGAATTTATTTTGAATAGAATCGATCGTGAAGCACTAAGAGACACAGTAGATTTGTTTAACGAAGTAAGCAAATATGAACATATGGTAAATAAAAAAAATGTATTGCCTAAAAGAAAATATGGAGATAGTAATGTAATGAAGACATATAATAAAACTGAAAAAAAAAATTCCATGTAAAATCTGTGAAAAATTAAATAAAGGCAGCCGTTATCACTCGGAAGCTACATGCTGGTTTAGAAGGTTTATATTAATAACACTCATACAATTCAAAATGGTGTTAAAAGACATACTTCGAGGTCCAACATACATGGAACAAACGAATATTATATCAAGTAACGACCTCCGGCCGCCGTAAAAAGCGGCCGCGGGCGGCCCCTCGGGGGAGGATCCGCCGCAGGCACTTTTGCCGCGAGGGTGAGGGCTGCGTGCTGTTCCGCGGCCCCCCTCAACTCCTAGAGTTGTTAGGAGAGCGCCGGGGGGACGAAACCCTGACCTCCAGGCGCCAACACTTTAGAAGGAGCCCGCCTCAAGACAAAGGGCGGGCCGGCGCCGGCCCGGGCCACGAGATCGGCAGGCCATATATCCGTGGGCCCGGGCGTAGGCGATAGGAGAACAGCGGGATTTTTTAGTGGGTAGTCGGATGGCCAAACATCTTTCCCGGAGTCCCGCATATCCCTCGGTCCCCTCGGGCCGGGGGAACCCGTCAAGAGAGGTTTTCCCCGAGACCAAAAAAAAACGAATATTATATAAGAATATCTGCAAGAGATCGCTTTTTGGTATTAGACCGCCCTTTTTGCAATCAATTGCCATATTGCCGTATAGCCGTATTGTCGTATTGCCATATAAATATTATATTTTAATTCATCATGAAATTAATCTGGCAGAGTGCGACTAACGAGTGGAACAGAATATATCAAGAAGAACACACAGCTACAACAACCAATTTCTTTCTGCCTGACGCCATGCGGGTTTACAATTGTTATGTGTATTAATAGCTTAAATAGTTAAACGGTAGTACATTAGAATAAGGTCGGCTTTACCGGTGAAGTCAACATAACCCCTCATTTCTAGCCTTCCACGGCCTCTTTCTCTCTCCCCATGCAGCGGTCCAGCCGAGATCGCACCCCACACGAGGCGCGGACCGAAAACGATACCACGGCCGAACAACTCCAATCCTAGGGAGTCGGAACGTCGTACGATCGTAGTCGCTGTTACATCGTCTGAAACAAACATCAACTGTACTCATATTTGTGTGCAGGTTGATGGATACAAATGATATGCTCTATTTTTGCTATATGACAGACAGCACTCAAAAAGTACCTCGGGCTATTAAGCAAAAGATTTGGATGGAAACATCTATATTTGGAGATGCAGGGGTGCCTGGCCTCCAGTAGAATGTTGTTGGATTTTCAAGTAGAGTTTGTCCCTAAGGGTCTCTTATGTAAATAATAAAATTCAGATCCATATTCCAATATAAAAATATGCGAGCGACACGAAGACCTTGCATGCGTGAGTTGCACCTTGCGAGCCATGTATGGTTTAAGAGCTGCTCCCTGCGCTCATTGCAATCATCGTGTGCTGCTGGAATAATCTCTACTCTTCAACTTCAACTGACAAGTGTAGGAGAATAGCTACAAATATGATGATTCAACGCCAAAATACTTTTATTTGTATGTAAAAGTGCATATTTTGCACCGCATCACATTCAAACAGTCGGTATAAATACGAAAAGCACAGCAAATATTTTCCTACACAACTGGTCGTAAAATGTACGTATTTGCAATACACAGGCGATGCAGAGCAGTCTGGTCAACAATATTTAGGTTTAGAATACAGCCTTTTCTATAAAACTAAATGTCAGTGAAAAGAAGAACTGAAATTACTGTATTATATTGAAATGAAATCTAGTATTACAATGATGTACTAGCTAAGACATCTGATGTTGCTGTAACTGTTGTTGATTATTGAAAATGCTTCTATGAATTATTGAGCGTGTGTTTATTTTCTCAATAAATGTAAATATTAATCAAAATAAACACATTTAAAATTATAAAAATGAAACAAAGGTAAATATTATATAATAATTTATCCGTGCAGGGGCGGAGAAAGAATACTAACCTCTGTGGCCGGGGTCGGCCTGTCGTAAAAGGCGACAAAACAACCCACCCTAGCTACGTGGTAGGGCCTCAAGCGACCACCTTTGGTCTTAAGTATGCCGCCATAATAACCTCGTATTGTGTTCCGGCATTAGTGACCCAAGTTCCTGTAGCCTTATGGGACAGCAGCGTGTTCGCGATGCCACTGGCGTTGCAAACACCTATAGGCGACGGTAACTGCTAAATTTTAAGCGGGCTGTCAGCCTGCCTGCTGTCCTACGTAATAAAAAAATAATAATAATAATCAAAATTTATGTGATATCTAGTTTAAAAATAGGGTGCTTCGTGGCGGTTGTATCTAAAAAATTCAAAAAATAATCACACGGCTAGTTAATAGTTACAATTATCTTGAGTTCTGCCTGTAAATCCAGATCATCAGTATGTGATAGGACAATTTTTGGAAATATTCTACCTGTTCTTTCTAGGGAGGACACAGTCAGAATTAAGATCGCGGAGGGCTAACAGTGAATAGTCGTCAGATTGACCCTGTAATGCCAGTAATATTTACTATTGCATAGATTGGTTACTGAGTTTTTGGTGTTTGTAATCTTCCAGTATTGCACTAGTGCTCTTTTAAGGACGCTAGCTGCCAGCAGAGCCTCACATTGTATTGTTTATACTTTTTATTTATTAAAACACTGTTTCAAAGTATTGATGATTATTGTTAATATTTACTGTTTTATTGTTTGTTATAGTATTTAATATATTACATATGCCTGTATCTGCAATCAAACACAATGGAGTGCAGGACCAAGAATATTATAAGACGTTCGGCATTGCGAATTTCCTATTTAGAAGCCCTCGTGACGTAGTTGTCGAGTATGAATTGTGCATGGACCCTTTCTTGTCTTACTTTCAATGTGAAACGAAAAAATTATTTAAATAAAAATGATGACAGATTTTTGTCCAAAAGGGGTTAACGTCAGGCAGGCAGCCGGTTGTAAAAACTAAGCCACAACTATTATAATATGTAACTTGTTGTGCCGACCCCATGTAATGTGGGATAAGGGCAGGAGGAAGAAGAAGATTTTATATTACAAATACGTATGCTTTCTTTACATGTTTTTTTTAATAGCGACAATGGTACTAATTTGCCAAGGTCCAAGTATGAAAAGCCTGCTGATGATGGTAAATAACAATATATTAACAAACTTTTGCCCAGGCCTTTATACAGATTGTCTGCAAACTTATAAAAATTCAAATCTACATACTTTGTACATCCAATATAAAAAATATTTACAATATTTAGAAAATTTCAAATTACATACAATACCTGGAGTGATGATTACTATGACTTACATATTTTATATGGTATTATATACATTGCGACGCTAATACGACATAATTATATATGAATATCATTAGAAGATAAAAATTTACATAGAATATTGATAAAAACACTATGAACTGAAGTCAGTAGGTAATTAACATTTACAGGGTGCGGCAAGTCATCGAGGAGAAAGTCATACAGAGGAATAAAAACTTTCGGACAATAAAAGAAAATTTGGTCAATCGTACTTTCGCCTAAACTACATTCACAGAGAGAGTTATTGCGAATTCTAAGTTAAGCCAAGAAAACTGGTGATCACACGTGGCCAAGACGAAGTCGTATTATGGTTAAAGTTAGTTTTTTCGGGAAATGACGAAATCGGAAAAACCAGGGAGATGATGGGATGGAAGCTTGTAAGTTACCGTAGTGTCTACAAGAGGTTTGTCGGGAATTTTGCCATAACTCGTTCCAGTTTTTTAACATTGAAGGTTTAACAAGAGCTCGGAAGACGTAAGGAAAACATTTATCATATTTATCTGAACTTGTAGAGACAGCTTGTTTAGCACAGCTGTCAGCGTTTTCATTCTCCTAAATTCCGGAGTGGCCAGGAATCCAGGCTAAAACAATATCCAAACCTAAAGAAAAGCAGCGGTGCAGTCAGAATTGATAGCTGGGATTTTGAAGTTGAGGATTATCCTAAACTTTGGAAGCCAGACAGCGGCCCTAACTAGACCATATTTTGTTAGTCACGATGCATCTGTGAATACAAGAAGTCTGTTGAACCATTTTTCATGAATGATTATATTGAAAAGAAAATTCGCAACAGTTGAACTTTTATCAATTACACAATTTAGAATAATCACGGGTTTAAACAATAGACATTCAAAACTGTGTTCGAAAATGGGATTTTGTATATCTGAATAATGGACTTGGGAAGTTCTATATATTTTTTAAAAGATATGAAAGGTTTAGTAGTGATTTATTTTTCCAATACTTGGATGTTGATGAAATGTGGAGAAAGCAATCAAGGGTATTCGATAATAGGTGGCTAGCTACTTTCTAGAAAGTCCGGCTACTTTATAAGAAATCTATCAGCTAAGACTTAATGTGTTATATCCGAGTGTGTGAGATCTGTTAGATGTCAAATCTATTGACATATATGACTTATTAATAACGTTTCCTTATTACACACATCGCCGAAATATTCCCCGGCGAAATATCCGCTAAAGATTTTCCCAGTTTAAAAAGAGAGAGGGATTGTGTTGTGTTGTTGTAATTTACGTTATGTTACATACAATTTAAATATTTCTACTTAATGTATTCACAACATTGAATTTCATATAGAAGTTGGGTCATAACGCAACTTCCAAACTCAGGTGACGCCATTCTCACGCGTTCTAAACGTAGCTATAATTGCACTTAACTAATAATGATTTAATGGATACGGTTAATTTGTGTAATAGTTAATCTTCACATGTAATTTTCTGTAAACATTCCATAATGATTCAAGCCATAAAGCTTTTTTATACCTCTAGTAGGAGGAGAGATTTTAAAAGAACCTTTGAACAAAAACGTATTCTAAAATTTTACATATCACAAAGAACAATCATATGGATTATGAGAAGTGATCATCCCATCACTTCCATTTTCTACATTAATGTAGACTATTAATAGTCTATAGTATCCAAAGACATAAGCCTTTTTAACCAACTTCAAAAAAGGAGGAGGTTATTAATTCGTCTGTATTCTTTTATGTTTGTTACCTCAGAACTTTCGACTGGGCGAACCGATTTTGATGATTCTTTTTTTATATGAAAGCTGGTGCTTACCGTATGGTCCCATTTCAATTTGGTCCAGTTCTGACAATGGCATCCATGAGAAAATTATATAAGTCTTAAATTTGCATTAAGTATGTACGCGACAAATGGACGAATAACTCAATATCACGCCAACCGATTCCGACGATTCATTTTTTATTGGAAAGAATGTACTTCAAGGGTAGTTTAATGAGGTCTTCTGGTTATGGGATCCATGACAAAGTGTGTAATGAACTCTTCAATTCTTAAGAGCAAATTAGCGATACTCAGCCGAATCTTTTATAGGCTGTCCGGACATTTCAGTCATTAACCGTAACGTCGTTGTGGTCAAGTAATTGTCGTAGTCGAATATGATGATCAATGGAACTCCTTAACGGCTTACAGTAAGGGTGCGATCCGTGGCAGAATATCTAACTGTCTGTAATCAAATTGCAATGCGCTTACATTTGTTGCTGCATTGCAACATGACGCAAGCGTTCTAATTACATTACAGTGTATTATGTGGCAAGCGGTGGTAGCCGAGTGGGTGGTAGAAACTTTTGCGTATTATTGATGAGCTTTATTACCATATAAAATACTGGTGGTAGTGGAGTGGCAAAGTAACCGACCTGTAACGCATGAGGTTGCGGGTTCGATCCCGGGTGTGGCAGGGATACTTATGTAAAAACATCTGAATCGGTGGGCATGTTACTCTTCCGTCTTTTTGGATAGACGATCGTGTAACACGCTGAGTCGGTGGGCACGTTGCTCTTTCGTCTCATTCGATAGACGATCGTTGATCAAGTCGAGACGTTGACTACGTTTTTCGATATTTTCCCTGTTCAAAACTTTTTTCATGTAAAGCCACATTTTCGAAAGTCTATTTTTGCGTTCGCCGGATAGTTTTAAATCTAAAATAGTTTAACAAAATCTTGACATTACGTGTCCATTACATTTTATAGCTTCATGTTAATAAACTAGTGTACAATTTTCAGAATATGGCTGTCTTTTAATAACCTACCTATCGCCAGTAATACTGGTTTTAAGTATACAATACTTAATATGCGTTTATTAGTTTTCTTATCGTATCCTGATAAATCCTGTTTGTGTCTAGCATTTTTAGGCCACTTTTGGGTACAATCACAGGTCAAAATTCTAATCGTATTTAATCGATGGTGCATGGTTGACATGGTTTAGGTATTATTTTTGTTTATTTAGTTTTAACATCAATCCGACTGTCTTACCCGAAAAGAAATCAAATGGTGACCTTGATTTGCTGTCTGTAAACAAGCAAAATTTATTATTCGCTTATTACGACTTCCTGCATAAGTGATGGGGAAGCTGTGTTCTTTGTTCTAGGTGGAACCACCCGATCATTCTCATTCCTATTTTCAAGTACGTGGGAGTTTAAAGAAGGAAGTTTAAAAAAAACTTGAAATGCGAACAAAAAAATTTATTCTCTAGTTCAAAAGTCCTGATTGCATTCAGTTTCCAGCGCGGTACTTCCGTGACGTCGCTGCAAGAGGCCCGAAAAGGAAGTCGAGCCGATGAACGTCGGTACACGGATAATTGAGTGGGAAGAAGTCCCTTACACATGCAAGGAGCTGGTCACCACTCGAAGTCCCTATAGTAATAGTTCAAATGGGGACTTCGTATCCTATAAAAAACTTATAACCTGGGTTTCGAAATGTAATTATAAATAAAGAAAAGAATCACTTTACGAAATTTCATGATTACTGAACACATTTAATATTATGTAGTAGATAAAAAATAAAAGTGTTGCAATGGCGACGGCTGCGAGTGCGAGGGCCACGCACAAAATATGGCCGACTCACATCACACGCATAACATCATCATGCATATAATCAGCAAAATGTACCGCAGGGCTTATAATTAAACATGCAATTGATAGACAAATACACCAATACCAAAACCAACTATGGTATTTGTTTTATATTTGTTTTTTATATATTAGGACATTTCACACAACGTCATCTGGTCCCAAACTAAGTTGCATAGCACTTGTGTTATGGGTACTAGACAACTGATATACTACATATATAGTTTTCTTTTGTAAATAAATATAAACTATAGATAAACACCCAGATGCTAGACGGGAATTGAACCCATGCCCCCACAAGCGTACCGACGTGCGTTAGCCGTTACGCCAGGAGGTCGTCAAGTATATGACACATTACATGACACACATCGTACCAGACCCCTTGAGTAGCCTCTGAGCAAACAGTGTCCTGTAAAAAGACGTCAACTTAGACTCAAGTGGTCTTCATTTTAACTGCACCAGATACACGCATTACGTTTTTAGTTTTTTGCCCAGTTTCCTAGCAAATTTATATTACATTTGAAGAAAAGCGAGTTGTTTGATTACATGTACACATACTGAAATGCTAAAAATATCAGGCGTATAAAATGGCTAAAAAAGGTATCGCTGAGTTTATAGAAAAAATGTATCACTTAGCAATAATATGTTATTATATGATATTATATTGATCCCGTACACTGAGTTTAACTCTTAATTTCACAAGAAATAGGGGCTGATTGAGGGATCAAATATTATTGGTCGTTGTCCATGTACCGTGGTGTGAGGAATGAAGATAAAATCTCAAAAGATTGACGGGTGTATTCTGGGTTCGTAACTCTTCCAAGCGTATCATCCTGGTTGCATCTAGATTTAAATTTTTTGAGGTCTACTGTAACGTATTAACGCCTATGCATGTCCTGGCACCTTCTTTTTTTAATCGACATAGCTTAAAAAAATATGTTTATTAATAATTTGGATAAATTAATTTAATATTTTCTCCGAAAAGGAATTTTTAATGGTCCATTTCCTTTCTTGTATTTCATGATCATCGTCTTAGCGATATCAAGACAGCACTTTTTGGTCTCTTCTTCATGACGGAGCTCGGTGGAGGCATGGGTTAAAAAAACAGCATTAAAAAAAACTCACAAATTATCTACACATAATTGACCTTGAGTTCCATGGAAATCATACCGATGAAAAAAGGTGCATGAATTTGTTATCGCTTAGATTAAAAAAGTACCGGGTTGAAACGTAAAGATTAAAAAATTATGTGTGTGTAATTCACATATCCTACGGCTGAACTGAAACTTCAGAAAAGTAGAATACAATTCATATATTAGTGTATAAAATTTGCGAAAGCCCGAACAAAGGGAGACGTAGATTATATGAAACACTACATACTTGTATTCTATCTCGTTATCTCCGAGGCTATTTAGCCGAATTTCTAATCACCAAAAGTATTGCGGTCCCAAAATCCAACCCAAGCTATTTTTGGCCTCCTATAATCGTGTTCATGGATCCCCAACGCGGATAAAATATTAGTATTATTTGCAAATGGTTTATTCTGCCGTAAATGTACATGAAACTGCGATACAAGTGTTCAATTAATAATAATAGATATTAAAAAAACTAAATTAATACCAATATAAATTAATAGCTTGTTCATATATTCGGAATAGTCGTCCAGTCTTGAAGTTTTTGTTGGGGCTTGTTAGAAGAAAATTGTCGCAGACAGCGATGTTTTTGCGGCGCTTTCACCCGGATAATATTTTGCTGAGATGATGGATATGATTTATCACTTAATATGTAGAAGTGCTAGAAAATTGGGGGAGGTCATAACCGTAGAGAAGAATTGCACAAAGAATAATAATATTATCTGTAATTATTGCATAAATTGAATGGTAGATGACAGAATATTTAATTTTATCATTTAACAGCTAAATCTATACATCTATACAAATAAATAAAATTGGAGGGTCTGTTTGTAATATTAAAATAATCGCTTTTTACTAAGTGTATATGGATGCATACACGGTACATATACCAAAACAACATTTTTTACAATTTTTGTCTGTCTGTCTGTCTGTTTGTTCGGGCTAATCTCTGAAACGGCTGGACCGATTTTGACGGGGCTTTCACTGGCAGATAGCTGATGTAACAAGGGGTAACTTAGGCTACTTTTATTTTAGAAAAAAAAATAGATTTTGTTAAAAATTATAAGTATTGGAAATTATTATCCAATTTAAGTTGACCTTAGATTTATATCATCAATCATATAAAATAGGGTTCTGCTTAGACTGGACCTTCTAAGTTCGAACGCAGTTTGTGTATTTCATTTATTTATATTTTAGGGTTTATAGGGTTTGTAATCCAAAATAAACCATAAGATATATCCAAAAATGCTGCCCAAAGTCACTATTCTACGCAGACGGAGTCGCGGGCACAGTAGTTGAAAATATATCATCTATCCGTGCAGTGGCGGAGAAAGAATACTAACCTCTGTGGCCGGGGTCGGCCTGTCGTAAAAGGCGACAAAACAACCCACCCTAGCTACGTGGTAGGGCCTCAAGCCCGTCTGGATGGCGACTACCTTTGGTCTTAAGTATGCCGCCATAATAACCTTGTGTTGTGTTCCGGCATTAGTGACCCAAGTTCCTGTACCCTTATGGTAGAGCAGGGTGTTCGTGATGCCACTGGTATTACAAACACTTATAGGCGACGCTAACTGCTAAATTCTAAGCGGGCCGTCAGCCTGTCTGCTGTCCTACAGCAATAAAAAAATATAATATATAATATACACATATACTTTGCTTTATATAAATATGGGATATAATAATATTAATATTGGGAGTTTCACACAACGCCATCTAGTCTCAAACTAAGTTGCATAGCACTTGTGTTATGGGTACTAGATAACTGAACTACATATATACTTTTCTTTTTTAAATAAATACATACTATAGATAAACACACAGATGCTAGATGGGAATTGAACCCGAGACCTCCGTAATGTACATATATATAATACACATTATTCAAATAAAAGTAATATGCAACAGTAATCCATTTATTTTAAATAGCTTTATTCCACATGATTGTCTTGAAGAAAACGCTCACAGCAATAAAATCGCCAACTATACTATTATTAATCAATTTAAAATACTGGCCCACTGAGATACAGTATTCACTAGTTGAGGGGCCAGTGTGATTTTCTCTAGTCAAATTAGTTGTTTTACATGAACTGCTGTGCTATGTATCTTTTATTTTTAAAATTTGTATGTCATGTATAAATAAATGAATAAATAAATAAAATAAAATATAAAATAGTAGTCATAAGGTTTTATTTGTAATTTCGAAATTCAAAACGTGAGCACGTTTCCATTCCTATTTACAAAGAACCCTATAAACTAATAAAATATGAGGAATTTAATTCACACTCCTTTATTTATATTAAAACCACTTATAGCCCCTGTATAGAGCGGTTGACACCCCCAGATCAACATCAACGCGTTCGAGTGGACTGGAGAGTTGTTAAAACCCCCATTGCAGTTTTTCTGAAGTAGTTTAGCAGATTTTAGGGTGGAGAATCGTTTATCCTGATTTGTTCCAGACATTTCATTTATCATTTGAAAACACAGTATTGGTTTTTACTTTTGATTACGAGAACTGCTTTTCTTTGGTACAAAGATAATAATAATGTATAAAAAATGCATTCATTAAGTATATTGGGTATTAATGAGGTTCTAGATAAATCCAATATTTCGTATAAAGATAGTATTATATATATAAAATATAAAAAATATTTCTTTGATTATTTTAAACAAGCAAAAGTACTTATTTATCGGTATAATAATTCCTTTAAGATTTGTTGTGGAATAACTTATTTCCGGCTCCCCTTCAACGCGGAAGAAGTGAGGGGTATATAAGTCTATACGGGACAACCCACTCTACTATTTTTTTATCGCTGAGGCACGGAGAGAGTTCTTAAGTTATATATAGTAGTACACGGGCGGGAAGAAATATGGCTTATTAGTTTATTAGTGTACAATCTACAGTTTTTTTTTAATTTTTTTAAGTACAAGTACTTATTACGGACGTGATGACGAATCCCTATTCTAATCACTTACCAAAGAATTTTATTTTCGACAATTTGAAGTAAAATAGCGTACAAGTCATATTTGGCAATGTCATGCACTTTCAACTTCGTTAAACAAAGCCGTAAACCTTAACGATGTCCGATGTTATAGGGCAATGAATGATGAAAACAATAATATTTTTACGAGTCTTTCCCCCTCATTTACTAAAAGGTACGTGAAATTTAGATACACATGTCAACGGTGATTTGTAGACCAATGGGCTTATTGTACGGGGTGTAAGGGGCACTACTAATACCTTCTGAACCCTGATATACAATACAATGGACGAAGCTCTGAAACCATTGTCGATAAATCAATATATTCAATTTTAAATTCATTTATTGGAGTCTTGTAAATATTTATAATCATACTAGCTGTACCCTGCCACGCTTCGCTGTGGCACATTGTGATTGAATGGTGGAGAAATGAGAAACAAAAAAATAGATAAAAACAATCCTTGATGCGGATTTTATATCATGCTAAAATTTCAGCTCGATCGGTGCAGAACTTTTTGAGTTTTTGAAGCGTACACAAACCAACATAACATTTTTATATATATAGATTTATACCATCATAATTCTATTTATATTTCAACATTTATACACATAAGCCTAAAACTTGTTTAATATTAAATGATCAAAATAGTTCTAAATAACCTAACTTTCTGTGATATGTGTCAAAGAAATTCTTTACAGCAGATACTTCCGTATCAGTTCCTTGACAATATTAAATTGAACTATATTTTCAAGAATCTGTTTAATATGTTACATTACATTTTTCCAATACCAAACAACACGGCATAGAGATCTCCCTGGAGTTCCGCCCGCTTTACCTCGATTTCACGAGGTGCAGGGCGTGAACTCCGGGCGACGGCTTCCTGACGCCACCGATACAGTGACGCCAAAAGCCGAGTTTCAAGATCCCACGGCATGGATCCAGCGAGGAGGGAGGCCGCCTTGAAGGACACCGTACGGTATCCTCTGATGGCCCTAACGGCCAACGTGCGCTGTGATTTTCGCGGCAACAAATAAAGTAACCTACCATTATTGTCATACTCGTAAAAACACTTCCCACATATTTACGACGGTGTGCTTATCGAAGCATGCCGTCGCACACTTCCTTTCCTAGACTCAAGAAGCTGCTCTCAAGAGTTATATTGATAACTAGCAGCCCGTCCCAGCTTCGCACGGGTATTTAACAAAAAATTTAAACCCTTCTATTTTTTTTCGGTCTCGGGGAAAACCTCTCTTGACGGGTTCCCCCGGTCCAGAGGGACCGAGGGATATAAGGGACTCCGGAAAAGATGTTCGATCATCCGACTACCCACTAAAAACCCCGCTGTTCTCCTATCGCCTACGCCCGGGCCCAAGGATATATGGCCTGCTGATCTCGTGGCCCGGGCCGGCGCCGGCCCACGCTTTGTCTTAAAGCGGGCCCCTTCTAAAGCGCTGGCGCCAGGGGGTCAGGGTTTCGTCCCCCCGGCGCTCTCTAGTAACAACTCTAGGAGTTGAGGGGGGCTGCGGAACAGCACGCGGCCTTCTCCTTCGCGGCAATAGTGCGGGCGGCGGATCCTCCCCCGCTTTCTACGGCGGCCGGAAATCGTTGCCCGCCCTCCGGCGCCGACGACGCAGCCTACGTTGGCGGGAGGGGAGTGCGGTGGCGGACTCCCGCTCCCGTTCCGCCGCCTCCCTTGCAGACACTACTGCCTCGCAAAAGGAGGCGACGGCCGTCCATCCAGGATCGCCCCCGACCATGGACAGAACCAGGGCCGGGAGCGACAGGTCCGCGGCCAATTCCGGACGGGACTACCATCCCCGTCGCGTGCTAGTCAGGCGTGGGTATGACTACCAGACGACACTCTAGAAAAAGCAGAGCCGCCTGACGTCGTAACCTGCCCAGCAAGACCAACCGACAGCGAGGATGCAATTCCCGCCCCGGGAACACTCTCTGTGCAGGCGCAGTCGAAATAGGCATGGTTTCGACTACCAAATCAGGTCCCAGGGTAGAACCCGGGACCCCAATCAGTATTCGCAACCATCCCACCGGGGACCACGCCACGAACAGAGAGCTAAGTTGGAAAGGGTGTAAGAGGTAGACAGAAAGAAAGTTAGGAGGACTCTGTCGTCTCGAACGGAGAGGGGAGTGAAGCGACAGATGCTCGGGCACCTCGGGTACGCACACCCGTGCACTCCTCGGACAGAGGAGCGCCCCTGAGGGCAAACCCTTCTATTTGCGTCAGGTTACTAAAAAAATAAAATTATAAAGAAAATTTGAATATTATTATTTCTATGAGCTTTTATTTTAATGATTTTTTTGTTATTACTTTTTATTTATTTTTCGTTATTTTTTAATAAGTATTCTAATTTTTGTAAAAACCACAGTGACGCACGCCTACATTGCATAAGGTGCTGTCTAGCTTAGCCGAACAGGGTGAGCGGCTACCACGCAACATTTTTCTAATACCTAGTCAGGTCATAAATTCTGTCACATGTTTAATATAAAATAATTGTAACAAGTTTATTAATTATGTAACCATTCATATACCAAAATGAACTTAACAAAACATAGATTCTTATGACATTAAAGTTTATTCAAAATGACCTCCGTGATTTTGAATACAAGCCTTCAATCTGCGCGGCCAGTTGTCTATCGCAGCACGAACGAGGTCCATGTCAATATCGGCGGCTGCCTTAATCAAGGATGTCTTGAGTGACTCCAAATTGGGATGAGGCTTTGAGCACGCCTTTTCCTCCAAGTGTTGCCATATCTTGTAATCTAACGGATTCAAATCTGGACTGGAGGAGGGCCAGTCTTCGTGCCGGATGAAGTCGATTTCACGCGCCGCCAGCCAGTCTCGTGTGCTCTTCGCTCTATGAGCTGGCGCCGAATCTTGTTGGAATACCCAGTGCCTGTTATTGAACATGGTATGAGAAACAGGTTCCACAAGGTTCGTCAGGACTGTATTTTGATACACAACAGCATTCGTTTTTACACCTTTCTCACAAAAATGTACCTCTGTTAAGCCCCAATAAGAAACTCCCAACCATACCATGAGCGAGGATGGAAAATGACCTCGTTGGACACGCGGAATACGGTTGCTCGCTTCTTCACTACTGTGTGCGTACACCTTATCATTTTGTTTGTTGTAGCTCTCTTCTACGGTAAACATTTTTTCATCCGAAAAAAGAATTTCCCGATATTTTTTTCCCGCGTACCGCTTCAACAAAGCGCGGCATCTCTTCAGTCTCAGGTCCATTAGACGAGCATTCAAACGATGTCCTGTTTTTCTTCGATATGCCCGAAGCCCTAAGTCTTCATTTAACACCCTTTTCACCGTGGTTCTGCTTAACCCCATCTGAAGGGCCAACAGTTTCTGCTTACGTTTGGGATTTCTTTGAATTCGTGCCTTCACAGCTTTTATCACTGCTGGAGTCCTAACAGACCGAGGGCGACCACTTCTTGACCTGTCATCTACACTAGAGTCTTCATTGTATCGTTTGATGGTACGATAAACGAATCTTTTGGTTATATTCAAATTTTTCAGTATGTTAAAAATTTGAATTGGCGCGTAACTGTAACGATGCAACGCAATAACTGCAACACGGTCTTCTTTAAGCGTCCACTCCATATTTAAAAATGAGTAAAATTCTAAAAGTTATACATTTTTATTTTCATGAACAATTCGAAATTCGAATTCAATAAACTTTTTTGTGGCCAGCATTCTAAAAGAAAAGTTTTTACTGTGTGACAATACTTATGACCTGACTAGGTACTTACATTTTTAAACTCGTGATATCTTTCGAATGGAATATCCGAATTGAATAAATCAAAAAGTTATATGAAGGTAGTGAAGCCGTTTTGAATATGAAGTAATTTATTTTGATAAGGATTAATACCAAGATCCAAATTAAGAGCCCTTTCTAGGGGCGGCATTTCAATTAAATTTTTAAAATAAAAAAACACTTATTGTGGCATAACTATAATAGTTAGACATATGCTGTCGCGACACTTTTTGTAAATAATGATGTGTTCTGCAAAGTTGTAGTACATTATTTTATTCTATCATCAATAGTTTTCGCAACGCACGCGATTTAAACAATATTTTAGGTAATTTTTTTACACTTTGGGTTACATTATTGGAGTTTTAGTAAGGATCCCTAATGTTTTTGAAAATATAATATAGCCTATGTCACCCGGGGATAGTGTAGCTTCCCAACAATGAAAGAGTTTTTTAAATCGGGTCAGTAGTTTCGGAGCCTATTCAAAGCAAACAAACAAACAAACAAACAAACAATCAAATCTTTCCTCTTTATAATAGTAGTATAGAGTATAGATATAGATAAATGTTGAACGTACGTATAAAGTTACGATTATGATTGGCGTTTTATTCCAGCAACTAAAAAAACCAAATAGTATATATCCTTTACAATGTATGAAAAATAATAATATACGAGTATATAATAAAAGAAATTAATTCAAGACCATCAGGACCCATTCGCTGACTGATGTCAAATTAAGTATGTCCGTATTTATGAATTCTTCAGAATATTGGGGGCAGAATATAGGGGCACTAAGGTTTCAATTCCATTCTAGTCTAGGGGTTTATATATAATGTTTTCATTTACAAACGAAAAGTGTATAAAATAATTTGCCGACTTTCGTGGTATGACGGCTAGCCTACGGTCATGGGTTCCATTCTCGTCATGCGTCTATTCATTCGACGACCTCGGTGGCGTAACGGATAACGCACGTCGGTACGCTCGCGGAGGTCACGGGTTCGATTCCCGTCTCGCGTCTGGGTGTTTCTGTATAATATGTATTTATTTACAAAAAAAAAAGTATATAAGTAGTATATCAGTTGTCTAGGGCACATAACACAAGTGCTACTTAGTTTGGGACTAGATGACGCTGTGTGAATTGTCACAAAATATTTATTATTATTATTATTATTATTATTTATGTATAGTGTTTTTATTTACAAAATAAAAATATATACATAAGTAATCGAGTACCCCATACCCATAATACAAGCGCTTTGGGGCTAGATGGTGCTGTATAAATTGTCATGTCTGATGAAAGCCTCGGAACTCATTGGATCTCATTCATATGATTAAATTCATTATAAGAGAACACCATATATAAAAAATAATAAGGATTAAATGTCTGCATTCTAAGATACATAAAACTTACCTCATGCAACTGAGCAATAAATCAAATACTATTCAAACAGCCAACAAGTGGTTTGTCTCGACTTTCCTAATAATATTTTCACTATATCTTTTACGTGTAATTTATTACCTCGGTATCTTCATAGATCATTTCTAGCGTCGCTCCGTTAGTTGGGTGGTCTATTTATAATATTATCACTGGAAGAAATGGATATAATATACTCGTACTATTTTATTAGGTTTATTATTGTACTGGAATTTTATTTAAGTTAGGTAAAATATCGTTTTATAATATTTTGACAAAAACCTATTGCACACAAAATATTAGACAAAAACCAAACAATAAAGATTGTATAAACGGCAGCCTTATCGCTAGAAGCGATTTCTTCCAGGCAACCTGAGAATGAATTAGAAGTTCAAGAAGTCTGGAAGTGGTGCGTTATATATATATTAATGATAAATTCATTTTATTTAAATTATACATATATTTATTATTAACGTGCGTGGTAACCAACTCAGAGAACAACATAAGCGGTTACGGTATCGAATCCAACGATGGCATGGTCCGATTAGATAGTTTTTCCTACCAAATGTGACGTTGAAGGAAAACATTGTGAGGAAACTTCCATATTGAGATCAGAGATGTGGGAAACCTACCAATCCACCTTGAATAAGCGTATCGGATAGACTGTCCCAAGGCCGTTTCATATTGAATAGTTATATATCTGATTTTTATTTTTAACAAATTATTTTGCTACTAAATAAATATAATGATTCAAATAGAGCATGGTCATATGACTTTTCAGTCTACGCCAATAAAAAGAGAGCGTCCGAATTACAGTGATAAAAAAGCAAAAGTATTTCTCCTGCTAGCTTAACAGCAGCAAAGGAAGGCCATCAATCGATTATACCTTTGAGTGTCGGAGAATCAGGCGGCAGTCAGTCATTGGATTACGAATAGCACTTCTAGACGAAACCAGAATAAAAAAGTAACCGCCATGATTAGCATGCCATTTTAGGAATTTGTATCGTATTTAATTTGTTTTTGTACCAATTATAAATTGTTCAATTTCGTTTTGCTGAAACATTAACTAATACCTAAAACAATTCAACAACATACAACAAGTACTAAACGTTAAATTAGTAGACCGTAACTTTGATTTGCGGTACAGTGTTTCATAAAATATGTTGGTGCAGTTTGAAACCGACTAAAGCATTATTTAGTTTATACAAAAGAAACTTTCTATTATAGAGGCAGACTGCTGTTTCAAATTTCTAGCTTTTTGTCGCTAACCATTCGGGCGTAAAGCGAATATGACGCTATTAATTTTATATTATTAATATAATTAAATAAATAAATAAATGAATATTTTTTTATTGAAGTGAAAACTTCTTCAGCATCGTTGTGATCTGAAACTCGAAGAAACGGAAAAGTCTCAGTAAAAAGAGACACCTTAAGACATCTTTTTTTGAAGTGTTTTTAATAACTTGAATAATTTTAATCCTAAATTTCGATTGGATTGTAGCTCTTGGGTTGGGTCTCTGGGTTTCTGATCGATCCGGGTTCGAATCCTGACTTTGACTCCAAAAGTTCCCTTTTATGATTTGTTTTTCTTTTTAAAATTTACAGAAATCTACCTTAGAGAATAATTTAATTCCTTGAATAATTTTAACCCTAAATTTCGAGAGAATTGTAGCTCTTGGGTTGTGTCTCTGGGTTTCGGATTGGTCCGGGTTCAAATCCTGACTTTAACTCCAAAAGTAGTCTTTTTTGATTTTTTTATTGCTGCAGGACAGAAGACAGGCTGACAGCCCGCTTAGAATTTAGCAGTTACCGTCGCCTATAGGTGTTTGTAACGCCAGTGGCATCGCGAACACGCTGCTGTCCCATAAGGGTACAGGAACTTGGTCACTAACACAAGGTTATTATGGCGGCATACTTAAGACCAAAGGTGGTCGCCATCGAGACGGGCTTGAGGTCCTACCACGTAGCTAGGGTGGGTTGTTTTGTCGCCTTTTACGACAGGCCGACCCCGGCCACAGAGGTTAGTATTCTTTCTCCACCCCTGCACGGATAAATAGCGGTAGCCCAGAGCATCGCAGTGGATTAGTCCAGGTACCTGGCCCCAACCGCTGGGGGCAATTAAAATTCCCGGCTTCTTCCCGCGTAATCCTCATGGAGCCCTGATTCATACTCCGAGGTGACCGTCTGCGGTCATTCGCCAATCTACAGCCACACAGTAATCCTACGTGAGTGGAAGGTACAGACCGATTTGCCGTCCCTTTTGTGAATACTTTTGTGGATAAATTTTATCAGTGCAAGGTTGGAGAAAGAATGAAGAAACAACCCTGACTGTATGGCGACCACCTTTGGTCTTATGTATGCCACCATAATAACCTTGTGTTGTGTTCCGTCATTAGCGACCCAAGTTCCTGTACACTTATGGAACAGTAGCGTATTCGCGATGCCACTGGCGTTGCAAACACCCATAGGCGACGGTAACTGCTAAATTATAGGTGACCCGTCAGCCTGTCTGCTGTTCTACAGCAATACAAGAAATAATATACCAATCTCACTGAAGTAATGAACATTTCACACGTGTATAACATGCGCGAGCGAATAAACACAAGTTTAATATCGATTTAACATCTGTCAAGCTAATAGCGTCAACTTCATAAAATACCTCATCAAAACTATTCCAACTATTGAAACACGAGACATCGTGAACTATCCTCGGACTTAATAAGTACATCTATTAATTCGCATATATAAACAAACTCAAACTGTGCAGACAGAAAGCGGTTTGCAAATAATGAAAGTTCACCGACGATGTCAACGCATTCGACACCCTGTTAAGGGTAAGCACGTTTCGAAACCAGCTCCAAAAATATTTTTTAAGTCAAATATTATTTAAATGAATAAAAAGAAGTTAAAAGTAAGTAACTACAAACAATCTATGTTTGAGGTTATAAGGTAACGCTTAAAGTAAGTAAAAAATAAAAAAGCCTCTATTGCTGGTGCCTTTTTACACGCTTTTTTATATCAACAATACCATTTTTAAATATCGGCATACAGTCCAGCTTGTCTTCCAAAACACAAAGGACAAAGGCCTCCTCTAAAGACTTCCACTGTATCTTGTCTTTTGCTACACGTGTCTACATTGGCCCCACTATTTTTCTTATGCCATCTAGAATATGAAGATGACATAAGGTAACGCTTACAAATATACCTAGTCAGGTCATAAATTCTGTCACATGTTTAATGTAAAATAATTGTAACAAGTTTATTAATTATGTAACCATTCATATACCAAAATGAACTTAACAAAACATAGATTCTTATGACATTAAAGTTTATTCAAAATGACCTCCGTGATTTTGAATACAAGCCTTCAATCTGCGCGGCCAGTTGTCTATCGCAGCACGAACGAGGTCCATGTCAATATCGGCGGCTGCCTTAATCAAGGATGTCTTGAGTGACTCCAAATTGGGATGAGGCTTTGAGCACGCCTTTTCCTCCAAGTGTTGCCATATCTTGTAATCTAACGGATTCAAATCTGGACTGGAGGAGGGCCAGTCTTCGTGCCGGATGAAGTCGATTTCACGCGCCGCCAGCCAGTCTTGTGTGCTCTTCGCTCTATGAGCTGGCGCCGAATCTTGTTGGAATACCCAGTGCCTGTTATTGAACATGGTATGAGAAACAGGTTCCACAAGGTTCGTCAGGACTGTATTTTGATACACAACAGCATTCGTTTTTACACCTTTCTCACAAAAATGTACCTTTTTTTTTTTTTTTTTTTTTTTGGTCTCGGGGAAAAACCTCTCTTGACGGGTTCCCCCGGCCCGGGGGGACCGAGGGATATGTGGGACTCCGGGATTTTTCCGGCTACCCACTAAAAAACCCCGCTGTTCTCCTATCGCCTACGCCCGGGCCCACGGATATATGGCCTGCCGATCTCGTGGCCCGGGCCGGCGCCGGCCCGCCCTTTGTCTTGAGGCGGGCCCCTTCTAAAGTGTTGGCGCCAGGGGGTCAGGGTTTCGTCCCCCCGGCGCTCTCCTAACAACTCTAGGAGTTGAGGGGGGCCGCGGAACAGCACGCAGCCCTCACCCTCGCGGTAATAGTGCGGGCGGCGGGTCCTCCCCCGAGGGGCCGCCCGCGGCCGCTTTTTACGGCGGCCGGAGGTCGTTACTGGCCCTCCGGCGCCGCCGGCGTGGCCTGCGTTGGCGGGAGGGGAGTGTGGTGGTTGACTCCCGCTCCCGCTCCGCCGCCTCCTTTGCGGACATGACTGCCTCGCAGAAGGAGGCGACGGCCGTCCATCCAGGATCGCCCCCGACCATGGACAGAACCAGGGCCGGGAGCGACAGGTCCACGCCGATTTGGGCGACGAGGGCGCGGCGCTCCTCGCGCCACGCAGGGCACACGGCGACAGTGTGGTTCACCGTGTCCTCCTCGTCGCCCGCGCCACAGTGGTGGCACCCTGACGTCATCTCCCGCCCTATGCGACACAGGTACCTCCCGAAGCAACCATGCCCCGAGAGGACCTGTGTCAGGCGGAAGGTCAGGGCGCCGTGGCGCCTTTCCAACCATTCAGCCAGGACGGGCCTCACCGCTTCGATGGTGGCGAGGCCCGCGCTGGGGTGCGCGAGGCGCTCCTTCCACTCCACCATGAGCACCACGTCGCGCAGCTCCGCCCGCTTTGCCTCAACTTCGCGAGGCGCGGGGCGAGAGCCACGCTCGGCCGCGTCCCGGCGCCACTGGTACAACAGCGCCAGGACCCGGGCCTCGAGGTCCCATGGTGGGGATCCGGCCAGCAGGGAGGCCGCTTCGAAGGACACCGTGCGGTATCCCCTTATCGCCCTGACGGCCAGGACGCGCTGCGGCCTGCGAAGCAGCGCCGTCGTTTTGGCCGTCAGGCGATCCGCCCAGATCGGGGCCCCGTAAAGGGCCATCGACCGCACGGTTCCCTCAAAGAGCCTGCGGCACACTGCGCCCGGCCCGCCGATATTCGGCAGCAGACGGGAGAGTCCCGCCGCCGCCCGAACTAGCCTCGGCGCCAGGCGCTCGAAGTGTGCCGCGAAGTCCCATCGCCCGTCGAGCACCAGTCCAAGATAATTCATAGACGGCCCGACGGCGATGTGGACGCCTCCTACCGTTATGCTCAGGCCTGGTGGCGGCCTCTGACGGGGCCCGTAAAATATCACAAAAATGTACCTCTGTTAAGCCCCAATAAGAAACTCCCAACCATACCATGAGCGAGGATGGAAAATGACCTCGTTGGACACGCGGAATACGGTTGCTCGCTTCTTCACTACTGTGTGCGTACACCTTATCATTTTGTTTGTTGTAGCTCTCTTCTACGGTAAACATTTTTTCATCCGAAAAAAGAATTTCCTGATATTTTTTTCCCGCGTACCGCTTCAACAAAGCGCGGCATCTCTTCAGTCTCAGGTCCATTAGACGAGCATTCAAACGATGTCCTGTTTTTCTTCGATATGCCCGAAGCCCTAAGTCTTCATTTAACACCCTTTTCACCGTGGTTCTGCTTAACCCCATCTGAAGGACCAACAGTTTCTGCTTACGTTTGGGATTTCTTTGAATTCGTGCCTTCACAGCTTTTATCACTGCTGGAGTCCTAACAGACCGAGGGTGACCACTTCTTGACCTGTCATCTACACTAGAGTCTTCATTGTATCGTTTGATGGTACGATAAACGAATCTTTTGGTTATATTCAAATTTTTCAGTATGTTAAAAATTTGAATTAGCGCGTAACTGTAACGATGCAACGCAATAACTGCAACACGGTCTTCTTTAAGCGTCCACTCCATGTTTAAAAATGAGTAAAATTCTAAAAGTTATACATTTTTATTTTCATGAACAATTCGAAATTCGAATTCAATAAACTTTTTTGTGGCCAGCATTCTAAAAGAAAAGTTTTTACTGTGTGACAATACTTATGACCTGACTAGGTATAAATGATTACTTTTAGTGTAATTGTGTAAAGAATTGGAAGGGTCGGAGCAATGACTAAAAGTTGATCCTGTGATAAAGGCTCCCCTAATGACTATCATTTACTAGCCACCTGAGTCGCATTAAGTGATTGCGGAAAATACCAGATACCTGCCTGTCAGGTCTTCCCCGAATTTCAGCGCGGCAATTATAAGGCATAGTTTTATTTAGCAAGTGGAAAGTTGCCTATCCCTACGGGAAAAAACCGTGATTATATGTATGTATGTATGTATAGTTTTATTTAGGATAAAAACAGATCTCTGAATCTAACTTATTTATTATTTGTTGTACAAATCTTTGCGGCTTTGTAACCTTTATTTATTTATTTTTTATTTCTGTAGGACAGCAGACAGGCTGATGGCTTACTTAGAATTTAGCAGTTACCGTCGCCTATGGGTGTTAGCATCGCCAGTAGCATCGCGCATACTAATGCCGGAACACAACACAAAGTTATTATGGCGACATACTTAAGACCAAAGTTGGTCGCCATCCAGACGGGCTTGAGGCCCTAACACGTATGAATGAATGAAAACACTTTATTGTTCATCAAATTAAAACTATGTTCTTAAAAACTAGGTACAATAATAGCTGAACAAAGGGCGGCCTTATCGCTTAAATCGATCTCTTCCAGGCAACCCCCACGTAGCTAGGGTGGGTTGTTTTGTCGCCTTTTACGGCAAGCCAATCCCGGCCGCAGAGGTTGGTAGAAGCCGCAGTATTCTTTCTCCGCCTCTGCACTAAAGCTATCTAGCTCTGCAGCTAAAGCTATTTAGCTTTAGCTGGACAAATAGCAATTAATGGAAAAAAGTTCTATAAAATGCGAAACTATAAAAAGGATTTTTTGTACTGTTTTTACTTCGATTCTCTTCCATGTTATGATATTTTTCTGTGCAGAAAGACCATAATAATTAATTAAATATCTCTAAATTAGATTTTTACCAGAATATTGACTAAATTTTCAATTTTGTAAGGAAATCTAAATTGTTCTCTATTCGAAAATATCTAAGTTAAAACATTATTCGCCTTAAGAGCCAGCCACCGAGTGTTTTCGACTGGCTAATTAAAGTTCGCAACACACGGCAGGGACCGCCCATGAGGTTCTCGCACCACCACACAATGCTCTAAAGGTACTCGTACAAAAGATACATGTAACATAGGATCAGATATAGCTGTTTGTGATTGATACCATTGCATTGTGATAGAACTTTAGCGGCTAATTATCACTTTTGTTCTTGATAGTTTTTTTATTCATTGTCATGTTATTCATTACACAAAAAATAATTATGGCTACAATCCAGCGAAAGACTTAAACGGATCACTGTCACTTCTTCTTCCTCCTGCCCTTATCCCACATTATATGGGGTGGGCACAATGTGTTACATGTTGTAATAGTTGTGGCTTAGGTGTCTGCCTGCCTGACGGTTGTGTTGACGGTAACCCCCTTTTGGGGAAAAATCTGTCATCCTTTTTATTTAAATTATTTTTCTGGTTTCACATTGAAAGTGTCGGTTTGGGTGTGCAGTTTGGCACTTTTGCCGGGTCGCTGACTTTTACGGGGTTCGTGCACAATTCACATTCGACAACTACGTCACTCGTGACGTAGCGCGAATTTTTCCTTATGGATTCTTTCTTTTCTTTTGAATTCGAAGCCCGAGGGCTTCTAAATGGGAGATTCGCAGTGCCGAATGTCTTCGAATGCTCTTGGTCCTGCATTCCGTTGCGCTTAAATGCAGACACAGGCAGCTTACGCACAATGCATCCATCTTCATATATTTTGTTGGTGGCTCACAGCAATCTTCCTCTGGCCAAATAGAGGTCTTGAAACTCGCGGCTTCTTTTCACAACAATACATAACCTTCGGCGAAGGATATCGTGGCAAGCAGGGATAGCACATAGGTGGATCTTCACAGCAGGTTGTTGGACAAGGGGCCACTAATATCGGACATACTGCTAATTGCTCGCAGTCTTCAGGGTAGCACGCCATTTTAATTTAGATTTTACTTCTTTTTATTTGGTAAATTTTATATCATAATAAATAAATTTTCACTAGAATTTTGATAATATTGACGGATTAAAAAAACGGCTTACTGTCACTTAGTTCGAAAAATATGCAAGCTGGCATTTTTGAGAAATATGTTGATGATTTTTGCTTTCTTGTGGATATTTTCATCTTATCCATAAGAGAATTACCAAAATTTTAATAGAACGCTGATTTATTAGAAAGTTCTCTGTATATATCTGGTAAACTCAAAATAATAATGTACATTTTGTTATCTAATACGATCACGTAAGGTTAAAAAGTATGATTGTAAACATTTTAATAAAACTGAAAATACTGTTTTCTAACTTTTTGATAATAACATTTATTTGCTACGTATACCATTTGTATCGTGTATATTTATTTTTATTTTTTTTTATTGCTGTAGAACAGCAGACAGGCTGACGGCCAGCTTAGAATTTAGCAGTTACCGTCGCCTATGGGTGTTTGCAACGCCAGTGGCATCGCGAACACGCTGCTGTCCCATAAGGGTACAGGAACTTGGGTCACTAATGCCGGAACACAACACAAGGTTATTATGGCGGCATACTTAAGACCGAAGGTGGTCGCCATCCAGACGGGCTTGAGGCCCTACCACGTAGCTAGGGTGGGTTGTTTTGTCGGCTTTTACGACAGGCCGACCCCGGCCGCAGAGGTTAGTATTCTTTCTCCGCCCCTGCACGGATAGAAATATATTTATCGTATGTATTGTATATATTAAGTAAGTAAGCTACATAATATAATGTTACTTGAATATAATGTAAATAAATTTAATATAATGTAACTTTTTATGCGGTATTTGTAGACATCAATATTATTTCAATTAGTTGACCTTTTAGCGCTATTAACCATATGTATGTTGTATAAAACTCCACGTAATGTTATCAATATGTTTTAGTAGCTAACTTCGAAACCCATATTGCTTCGAACTTTATCAAGAGCGAAGGATAATAAAATTTACATTACGTCTTAGTTATCTCTCAGTTTGAAACTTAACCCATTACTGATATGGATGGGATGGAAATTGCATTTCCCATATAATACAATTATGAAGGATGTTCATGATATTGAAGATGTTAAGTGGATATTTTAGAACTATTTCTATTTTCCGTTAAAGCAATATAATTAAATTGAAATTTTTTTAATATTTTTTTTTGGAGTCACCACGCGTCCGGTGGAGTCACTGCGCAACCCCCTTATAGACCAGGGTCGATAATTTTTGTAACCAAAAAAATAACAGTAGGATGAAACCCATTACAAAAGGAGGGGAATATGATAAAAATGAAAGGAAAAATAAATTACGGGCGATCCGAGTTCGTGAAGTTGGAGGGGGTGAGTTTTTAAGGGTAAAAAATGGTTTATCTCGATTTCTGGCAAAACTACAAGTCCTATGGAAAAAGTTTAGTGGCAATGTTGTAGGTAATAAAAAGATCTACTACTTTTGTATTTACAATTTTTTCACATAACCTCAAAATTTAAGTGAAAAATTCAAATAACCATGTTTTTGGTTTTATATTTTTATCTTTTTCAAAAAAAATTATACGAAATTTGGTGAAAACTTACCTTATTATGTCCCAATTACACTGTAATTTATTTGATTTAAAATACTTATTTTTTCACCTAATTTTGACTAAATATCAAAAAAGCACCCTAATTTTCAATCGAAAATTCTCTTGTCAAAATATCAGCCTTTTTCAAAAAGTCGGTGAGCTTTTTGTTCGTTGAAATCTCTACTTTCTGATGGTGTAAAAAAATATACATTACTATAGTACATGTTCTCAGAAAATGCAAAAAAAATGAAAAAAAACTCAAATAACAGCTGATGTTAGTTTCAAATTTTTTGTATTTATTGTCGACTCTTTTCTTGCTAGATGCCACTAAACGATTCAAAGCTGCTTTTTTTATTTAATATACTTGCTTATAATCTGACTTATTGCAGATTATACAAACAGATTCCTACATACTGATAATCTGAAAAGACAAAATCAAATTAATAATGCCTTTAAAGTTTTAGCATGAGTACAACTTAATTTGTTTGCACAAAATAAACGAAATTACTATTTTTTATTCTTGTACTAAAATATCATTCAATTTTCAAAAATCCCAAGCTTAGCATTCCCGTGAGCGTCGATGAAGCTACGAATCCTAAGTATATAACAATTGTCTTCAAGAAAAATTTCACAGTATTGTCGCGTCTGGGGTCCCGTTGTACAGCGTTGGACGCTGAGTATGACTGTTCAGAATGCCTGTCTGTAATTAGCGCTGAGGATGTCAGACTTGCCATTCAGAAAATGGCATGAGGAAAAAACCCGGACTTGCAATGTTTATAATATTGTATGTATATGCCATTCTTACTTGCCCCCTGATCTGCTAAAACTCAGTTAATACCCGTTGTCAAGACAGGTATAAAAGATGTGTCAGATAAGTCGAACTATAGACCTATATCGCTTGCCACTATAATAACCAAGGTACTTGACAATGTGATTAATACTCACCAGAGCGCCCATATCTACTTACACGACGCGCAGTTCGGGTATCGCTCTGGACAATCCACCGAAACTGCTATTCTGAGTTTAAAGCACACTGTCAGGTATTATGTCGACACAGAAGTGTGTCGACATAATACCTGACAGTGTGGGCCTGCTTCTTAGAACTTTCTAAGGCATTCGATTTGGTGTCTTATAATATTTTGTGGGATTTACTGTCAATTATTAGGTTTTGGTATTGAAACCAGGAAAACAGTGTTAAATGCGGTGTAAGGCACAGAGGGATTAGCTCAACATTGCTCTTTAACTTGTATGTAAATGCATTGATCGAAGAACTCATCATCCTACCAGTAGGCTATTATGTTGACGGAATTAGTGTTAACAACCTAAGTTATGCTGATTTTATAGTGCTGCTGGCTCCTTCGGTCAGTGTATTGTGAAAGCTCCTGTCTGTCTCCGAGATGTACGCTGCCTCGCACGGTCTTATTTATAACGTGCAAAAAACTGAGTGATTGGGGCCGCGGGCCGTTGCCCTCATTATGCTCCTCCTGTAACTTTAAATAGAATAAGAGTTAACCAATTTAAATATCTCAGGCATCCGGTCAACGGCGGTCTTAAAGCCGATGCAGCTATAGAAAGACAGCGCGGGGCGTTGTCAGTCCAGGCTAACATGCTGGCCGCAGATTCGCTGGATGCACGGACGCAGTTAAAACAGCGCTTTCCAAGGCTTATTTCACGTCCGTGTATTCAGCGAGTCTATGGTTCTCATTAAGTATTAACATAGTTTAGTTTTTAAGTCTAACAATTTATGGACTCAGCATCTGAATTAAATAAATAAATACGTGACTAAATAACCCAAGCTAAGTTGTAGGGCTCCAAGCTAGACTGAACAGCATTGGCTTCTAAATATGCCGCCATTATAACTTTGTGATATGTTCTGGCATTATTAGCCATTTTCCAGCATATCTACACGGACGGGAACATATTAGCGATGCCCCTAGTGTTGTAAATATCTATAGGCGACGGTAACTGATAATTATTAAGCGGGCCATCAGCATGTTGGTTGACCCACAGAAACAAAAAAATCAGCATATTAATACCGATTTCTCCTTCTGTTAGGAAAATAGTGGGCAGCATTCGGGTTTACTTAAGGAAATGGGGTCATATGGCATCATACAGTAGAATGGATTATTTCAGGTACTAAGCAAAGCTTTAAAATTAAAGAATAAAGCTTAATACATTACACGTTTGTGACTTTTCTCTTAAATATTTTTTCTTAAAATTGACGTCTTTAACAACCTAATACGTACCAAAAAGAAAGTGAACCCTTCGTTCGACTTTTCGATTTCGAATGGTCTTCAGTATCCTTTGTAGTGACCCTTATTCTTAGTTACCCCTATTACAGCGCTTTTAAAAGCTTGAAAGAAGAAAAATATCATATTAACAAAATATGAAGCTGAATTACGTAAACATATCATGCTAAATTAATTACCGGTTAATAAAGTCAATATTGCAGCTCAAAATTCTCGCATCCACATAATCATAGCTAGAAGCACCAAACATCACGAGCTCAATAATGGGATTATTCCTAAAATTTGCGTACCCCTATCCATCACCCTTCATATTTGAGAAATTTAAGAGGATTTGTCAAGTTCCAATGCGTCCGTCCGACTACTGAAATTATGCTCACCCTCGTTACGTGGAGCCTGCGAGTGACAACGGGGCCGTGTACGGTGTTTTGTTAAGCTTTAAAAAATTTGCTTCTAGAGTGTATTTTTAAGGATATTCTAATCCTGGCACTGAATAGATGATGTTGGTTTAAAAAAATACACTATATTTAATAAAAAGATGCGTTAAAGAGTACGAATTAAAAACCGGCTAGTGAGAAAATGGTTATTGGTGACTAAATATTAAATTAAAGATTGTTTTTTATTATATAATCCATACTAATATTATAAATGTGAAAGTAACTCTGTTTGTCTATTGCGTTTTCATGCCTAAACCGCTGAACAAATTTAGATGAATTTCGGTATAGAGATAAATTGTAGAAGAACATAGGTTACATATAGGATAAATAATGCTTTAATAGAAAAATTTTGACATAAAAGTTGATATTTCCATTTCCATATTTTGCTAATATTATTCGCTGTTGGTACTGCATATTAGTTCATGATTACTCGAATTTCGATCATTTCGAACGTATTAGTTATGGCGGCATATTTTGAATGAAAAATATTTGCTTTAGAGTCGAGAGATCAGATTCCAAGAAGTCATGCTGGAAAGTGCGAGGCGACTAAAATGATGATGTCAATGTCACGTTAGTAACCTCACTATATATTCAAACTACGAAATCATTCTAGTTGACTATCGCGTTATGTCAGTGCTAGGTAACACATCCAACAGCAAAAGCTTAGTCTTTATTATTATAAATTTTTTTTATTGCCGTAGGACAGTACACAGGTTGACGGTCCGCTTAGAATTTAGCAGTTACCGTCGCCTATGGGTGTTTGCAATGCCAGTGGTATCACGAACACGCTGCTATCCTATAAGGGTACAGGAACTTGGCTCACTAATGCCGAAATACAACACAACGTTATTATGGCGGTATACTTAAGACCAAAGGTGGTCGCCATCCAGACGGGCTTGGAGCTCTACCACGTAGCAAGTTACAAAAATAAAGGTATGCATATAAAAAAAGTAGTTCTTTCTTAGTGGAATAGTTATATATTGACCAATTATGTATCGGAGAGTCTAAGAAATCCTTAATATCAACAAGTCCGATACAAAAAAAAAATCATAAAAGAGAATTTCGAATGAAATGAAGAAATAATAACACAATTACAGACAAATGTAATAAATACTCACGTGTACGCTAGGTCTAATATGATGTTTAAGTAACAGACGATAAGAGGTTATTTAAAAAATTATTTATTGATCAGTGGTTGGTTAAAAAATATCAAACATATCCCAAATATTAAAACGAGTTTGGATCTCAGAGTATCTTCGGCTTGTTACCCCATTCTTTGTGATTCAAACACCAGTCGGCGCTAGATTAGGTTCACGATCCTGTCATTTTAGGCGTACGAAAAAATACTAAAATCATTTTAGTAGATATATCAGTAACGTGCGTCCCCTTTACAATGTGATGCATTGACGTATTGTACGGGAGTTCTATACTATCCTACTGTACGTTTCCCCATGCGATGAAGAGTAAGAAAATCATTTTTACCTCGACAACGAAAAAATTTTCTTTTCAAACTGTGGAATAGACTGGGTTGCCTCTGTAAAATCTGAACATGCCACAGAAATCATTTAAATCATATTTGTCTTTTTTGGATCGCAATTAAGTCGGAAGTAGTCCGTGAAAAACCCATATTCATCTTCATCTATTTATTTGGTAAAAAAAGAGAACCAACCCAAAAATGCGCAAAAAAGTTTATACCCATGTCATAAACCGGATGCAAGTAGAACAAAACGCTTGCAAGAAGACGGCTATGACTCTAAAACAAACACTAGCACACTCCTTTAACTTACACCATAATTCCACTCTCAGCCTCCCTTTTCGGCCGGGATCAACCGCGAATCGAGAACGTAACTCGATCATATTGTAACGTGATTACTGGGGTTTTGAGTACTCTCCAATGGAGGCTTTTATCCGTAATGGTGTGTACCATACGCTTTATTATACGTAGATCGATGTTTTAGAAAAGTAAAGCTTTTTCTTGAATCGAATATCGTTTCAAAATTCATTCGTTATTAAGTGCCTCTGTCATCAATACAAAAATATACATGGCATGTTCACCGTTATCTGCATTTTACTTTACATGGAACTTTTCGGCTCTTAAACAACTTTAAAATGGACTATAATTACACATGCTGGAGGTGAAGTTCTCTTAATCTACATAGCATAAGCATTCTTTAAAAAAATATACTATCAAACTTTTTTGAGCAGAAGCGCCCTTTGCCCTTGCTATAAAGCCGCATGCTGCTGGTATACCTACTAAAACCACCCTAGTATTTTTTTTATTGCGTAGGACAGCAGACAGGCTGACAGCCCGCTTAGAATTTAGCAGTTACCGTCGCCTATAGGTGTTTGCAACGCCAGTGGCATCGCGAACACGCTGCTGTCCCATAAGGGTACAGGAACTTGGGTCACTAATGCCGGAACACAACACAAGGTTATTATGGCGGCATACTTAAGACCAAAGGTGGTCGCCATCCAGACGGGCTTGAGGCCCTACCACGTAGCTAGGGTGGGTTGTTTTGTCGCCTTTTACGACAGGCCGACCCCGGCCATAGAGGTTAGTATTCTTTCTCCGCCCCTGCACGGATAAAAAGATCACGGAATTTGTTCGTATGCCAGGATCAGCATAGGCCCGTGACTGACTTCTGACGTGACTGGCACCGAATTGCTTTGCGAATATCTTGAAATGTAATTAATAATTGAGTAATGATTAATAAAATCATCAATACTAATTTTATATCTACGTGGATCAATAATGCTCATTTAAATTAATTGCACAAACATACTGTATTATTTCCTCTACTAAAATTGTAGCCAGCGTTGGCGTATAGATGTACAGGCATGTAGAATCATAAAATCAACAACGCTTGTTTACAAACCGCAATAATTCGTATTTTGGCTTCAACTGGTCTGTTTATTTGTTTAATTTATCGAGGAATGTAAATTTAGATTAAATTTATTTATGATGTTCGTTTATTAGAATGTCATGTGTGTAATGACATGATTTTTAATTAAATTAGGAGGAACGTTTACGCTATAAGGGATCAAAGTGATCTATTCAACCGAAATAATCAATCAAAAAGAGATGGAAAGATTGGTTTAAATAATATTTGTAAAAATAATTAAATAAATAAAGAGACAGGATTTTATAGAGAAAATTAGAGATCTACCTCTGCAGAAGTTTCAAATAAGTGAATAAATTTATATTTTTATTTCTTGGGATTCATTATTAATTATTAATTTTGATTAATTATGAAATTAGTGTTTAATTTTTTTATATTGTCTCTCTTTTATTTTATGTTGTTCGCATCAATTTAATAATATTTTTCATTAATTTAAAGAAATAATTTTACTCCACATCCATTATCATAATATTAATGGTCACCAAGGTTATAGTTATTATTTAACTGTCCCAAAAGTCCAATAAATATAACAAGTTATCAAGCCATGTCAAGGGGCTTGATAAACTGCCCTAAATTAACACGTTATGGCAAACATTTTGCTCATTTTTTCGTACACACACAATATTTAGACAGCTACCCCATTTTATAATGAGTTCTTTTCTAACAAGCGTTTCATTCGGTTGCGGTGGCAATCTTAGTCATTAGAGGCAAATATATGCTACTGAGGAAAAACTATACTTCTGCCAGCTTATTTTCTTTAGTTCTCTTGTTTTTTTTAATGCTGTAGGACAGCAGACAGGCTGACGGCCCGCTTAGAATTTAGCAGTTACCGTCGCCTATGGGTGTTTGCAACGCCAGTGGTATCGCGAACACGCTACTGTCCCATAAGGGTACAGGAACTTGGGTCACTAATGCCGGAACTATACGACAAGGGTGGTCGCCATCAAGATGGGCTTGAGGCCCTACCACGTAGCTAGGGTGGTTGTTTTGTCGCCTTTTACGACAGGCCAACCTCGGCCGCAGTATTCTTTCTCAGAAAATTGTTTTAAGTGACTCTTTTTACTAGGTGGAAGGGCTTCAAGCTCGTTTGATCTCAAACATTTCACCATAATAACCTTGTATTTTGTTCCGGTATTAGTGAGCCAGGTTCCAGTGCCTCTGGCGTCGTAAACATCCGTAGCCGATTAAAATGTCCATGTTGCGACTGGTGCGCGCAGCTATACCCAGTGGCGAATCATTTGGCTATCCCATCGATTGCATAAAACTGCCACCATACTGTGAGGGCTATCACGGACCCTAGCTGAGGTGACTGCGCAACGTTTACGCATGAGGGCCTGAAAGCTGTCAATAGCATTTTCTGCAAACATAATCGATGCATGGGTTATAGGTATGTTATGGGTACTAGACAACTGATATCATATATCCTTTTTTTGGAAATAAATACATAATATACATCGTGTATATACATCAAGTGTACCGAATTACCTTAGCCGCTACACCAAATCTAAGAATTAATGTTATGAAGATCATTTTATTGTGTAAGTGAATCCGTGTATAATAAGAGCTAAGTAGGGACTCTCTAAAATAGTAAATAAATATACCCCAGTATAATATCCCCACAATACACACAGCGCCATCTTGTCCCAAAGTAAGTAGCATAGAACTTGTGCTTTGGGTACTGGATAACTAATATACTACATATATAATCGTACTTCTCCTTTTGTTGATAAATACAAATTATACATAACCCATAATTGGGACGAAAATTGGACTCGTGATCTCGGAGGCTACGGAGGTCATCAAATCTAATATATAAAATTCTCGTGTCACAGTTTTCGTTGCCATACTCCTCCGAAACGGCTTGACCGATTTTGATGAAATTTTTTGTGCTTATCCGGTATCTATGAGAATCGGCCAACATCTATTTTTAATCCCCCTAAATGTTAGGGGTAGTCCACCCCTAAATTATTTTTTTATTTTTTTGACATTTTATTATTTTTATGGCAGAACAACGTTTGCCGGGTCAGCTAGTAAGATATAACTTTACTTTTACCTTACCCGTTACTTTACTTTTTGTTTACTGTTTTATTTAGTTTTAATTATTACTTGATGTAAATACATAATATGTAAGCCATACTTATGCTTTTACGATGCAAACATTTTTAATGTACCCCTAATAACGCTCTAAGCCTTGAAATAATTACCAATTAATACATTTTTTTAATAATAAAATAAAGCCAACAATCCCCGTCAACTAGGGTGCTCGCAAACTTTGAAGTTGACCTCTTAACCCGAATAAACTGTTAACTCCATGACAGATGTTTTCACGGCCAAAATTACTGTGGAACACGCAAAACGGTAATATTTCCGCTACGTGTTAGGTACAATTTGATACGTTTATGACTTATACTTGTAATTATAACGAGGCGTGTGAAAAAATAATATTACTTAATAATGTAAATGAAAGCTATCAGTTTCGTTCTATCAAAATAAATCCAGGAGTTAAATTTGTGTAAAATATGAAACATGTTTTCTCCGTGCAGAGGCGGATTAAGAAAACTGACCTCTGCAGCAAGTGCGACCTATGACAAAAGGCAACAAAACAACCCGAGCTGGAAGTAGTGCCACAAGCCCGTCTGGATGGCAACAATCCCTGGTCACTAAATATACGTATAAGAGATACAGGTTCCAGTTCCTTGCACGGACGGTAGCGTGTTAACGGTGATTCTGGCGTCGCAAACATCCTTAAGTGACGGTAACTAATTACTAGTTCAAACGAACCAACATGGCGTGATTTTATATTGTTAGATATGAGTCCAGTGCAGCTATTCAAATTATGTTTCACCAAAATACAAAAATTTAATACAAAAATCCGGAAGTAAAATAATAAATACAGAACTTTATGTCGTATCGAATATATGCGAATGACCTTGCGTGACAAAGCCTAATACTGTCGAGTGCGGCTAACAAAATAACTTAATTAAACAAAGCAAGATATCAATGTTACCCACTTCCTCACCTTGGTGGTCACACATAATAATGGAAAAAAATTATCAGTAATTTATTTAGTTTCTGTAATGTTTGTTTTTCATAATAATATAATTATAATCATATAATATAATTTACTTTTCTGTTTTGTTTCTGTAAATATAACATCGCTACATAAGTTTAATAAATAAATACAACTCCATCTATATGTACCATGGATACTATTTATATACTTTTATAAATGGTATTTCTGAGTCGGACTAGGCTTTCAAACCATCAACTAACGACCTCCGGCCGCCGTAAAAAGCGGCCGCGGGCGGCCCCTCGGGGGATGACCCGCCACCCACACTATTGCCGCAAGGGTGAGGGCTGCGTGCTGTTCCGCGGCCCTCCTCAACTCCTAGAGTTATTACAGGAGAGCGCCAGGGGGACAAAAGCCTGACCCCCTGGCGCCAACACTTAAGAAGAGGCCCGCCTTAAGACAAAGGGCGGGCCGGCGCCGGCCCGGGCCACGAGATCGGCAGGCCATATATCCGTAGGCCCGGGCATAGGCGATAGGAGAACAGCGGGGTTTTTTAGTGGGTAGTCGGATGTTCGAACATCTTTCCCGGAGTCCCACATATCCCTCGGTCCCCCCGGGCCGGGGGAACCCGTCAAGAGTGGTTTTTCCCCGAGACCAAAAAAAAAGGCTATCAAACCATTTTTTTGGATTTGGCATCTGTGACAACCAAATTCTAATTCTAATTCAAACTAGGCACAATATTGTCAAGGATGACATTACTCAAAAGTGGACGGCTTAAAAGTATTCAACCGGCTTCAAAATCCGCGCATGGGACACAAACAGATTTGATAATTTATTGGATAGTGATAAAGAAGTTAATAATATCATTTTCATTATAACAATATATTTAAATATAAGTTTTTTTTTTTATTTCTGTGCAACTACAGATAGATCGTAAGGGTCAGTATTCTTAATCCGTCTCTGCATGGAGAAAAAGAGTTGAATCTTTACAACAAAACTGCAATATTTAATACTGTAAACATACTTAATATTCACAATTGTCGTTGAAATAATTATTATGTATGTACGAGTACGTATCTTCTTTCTTCCCGAATCCCACATTATGTGGAGTCGGCACATGTTCTCTCCTTCCACTCTCCTCTGTTAGCCGTCATCTAAAAAAAAATCTAAATATTCACACCCTGACTGATTACGATTTAGGTCTAAAGTGAGATAACATAACGGGCAGCATTGTATCGACGCCCTCTATCGGCCAAACTAAGATTTATTTCGATATCTCTTTCCCACACTGAGTTACCGCTATTTAGTTATAAGTCAATATATGGGATCGGTTTTAAATGACAAAACGTTTTTTTGCGATTGCCCAAAAAATAGGTTTTTTGAGTTAGGTCAGTTTATGATTAACCGTGCGAAATCATCTAATTTATGTAATCTAATCTTCTTTTCTTTGGTTTACCTCTCCTCCCGTATCCATACACTCTTATTTCTATTTTTTGTCTTGTTATATGACATTTGTCCCTCCATTCTTTCCTTTGTGTATATGTATGTGAAGTTATTTTCTATTTTATTATGATAACAGTTACTTTATAAAATGTTAAGATTCATACTTCCCGGAAATAAACAAAAAGTTATAATTATTCAATAAGAAATTTGGTACGAACATAAATTTGGATATACAAAGATAAATTTGCAGCTAGAGAAAACAAAAATTATTCTTACCCTAAAGAAGAATCATATACAAGAAACATAATTGTTCTTAGGTGAACGCAGGTCTTACCCTTTGACGTATAACCTAGGACTGGGCATGTAGGTGTTCCGCGTGCCCAGCTTTTCTTGTGCAAGATCGAAAATACCAACGCTCATCAAGAGCTTGGAGTATGCCCGTGCAAGAGTTTTAGAGTCTTGTTCGAGTCTCCGCCGGCGTTTCTCAGTACTCGTTTCACGTCTCCTATGGTGATGGCCAAAGAATTAACACCGAGATACTTTTAGTAGGTATACCACCTGCTTAAGTATCCTAGCCAAGAGATGACGTACATGTGATGTGCCCATATCGCACAAGGAGTTCCACACCAACCTGCTGTACGTTTTCCAGTCAGCGATGTGTGCGGAAGGCATTTAACCCCGAAAAGATGCAGCACATAGAAGCCATGCTTGACGCATCTTACTTTAGTGTAAATAAATATTTCTAAACAAACATAAATTTGTCGAGGTGTAGTCAGAAGGCAGTCAGTGTTTCCTGTCCGGTCCCTTCCGGTCGGGTTCGTTTTCCGTATTGTGCCCAATTTTGAAATTTGTTTGTGTTACCGCTTCATTGATTTGTATTTGGGGGTAGTACACATGATTACGATAAGTTCATTGAATTTGGAATATGAAATGCTTTCTTTCTTTGAAATTTATTTGTTTATTTATTTTATCCGTGCAGGGACGGAGAAAGAATACTAACCTCTGCGGCCGGGGTCGGCCTGTCGTAAACGGCGACAAAACAACCCACCCTAGCTATGTGGTAGGACCTCAAGCCCGTCTGGATGGCGGCCACCTTTGGTCTTAAGTATGCCGCCATAATAACCTTGTGTTATGTTCCGGCATTAGTGACCCAAGTTCCTGTACCCTTAAGGGACAGCAGCGTGTTCACGATGCCACTGGCGTTGCAAACACCCATAGGCGACGGTAACTGCTAAATTCTAAGCGGGCCGTCAGCCTGTCTGCTGTCCTACAGCATTAAAAAAAATGTGTTCTTGTTTTTTTTGTGATAACGTGAGTTGTATTTAGTTACTTATTTGATTTGAATTTTATTTTACATCAGATCTAACCACAGCTATTGTATCCGTGGGAGAACTTCACTCTACAAGATGTTCTTCCTGCCTTCTCTCCCACCACTGTCTTGTGTTAGCCGTCACCTCAACATTCAATCTTTATTCGCTATACAATCAATATTTTCTTTAGTCTATCTGTATTTTTGTATTCATCCATTCTCATATCCTTGTCACATGGCATTTATCCTTTCGCATAATATGTTATGATCATACCATGCTAGTTCGTTACTCTTTAAATTGTCAATTACTGGTCTATGTGTATATTTTGTTTGTCTATTATACTTAGCATAAGACATGTTTTATCTTGTATGTTGTCCATTGTTGTAACCACTGTATTTATTTTATTTATTGGACACCACAAAAAGAACAATCAGCAATAATTAGCATACACATATTGTCTTAGTCTAGATTGCTATTAAGGTGTACTAACACACAAATTTCGACATTATATCGGCACAAAAATACTAGTAATAAGTAATAGAAAGTCAGTAATACAATAATCTAGAAGAAAATAGTGCTAAAAGTAAAAGTTAACACCAGTTAAATTACGGATTTATTCAATGAGAATGATTTTTATACAGTTTAGGCAATACATTTTATAGGTATCACAGTTGTGATGGTGTTCAAATATCGGTGCTCTTTCGAAAGTTCCTTATACACGCGACGTATTAACACGACACATTCGTGCCACGGAGCCCACCGACTTTCAGCCAAATCCTTATGGAATTAAAAAGAAATACATTTATGTAAGATATGAAAATATTTATCAGAAATAGGAACGTGAATCGATTGGAATGTTTGCATTGAAATATAAAAAACATGTTTCCGCCCGGGATCGAACCGGGGGCCTTCTGCGTGTTAGGCAGATGTGATAACCGCTACACCACGGAAACTTGAACAACAAGTTGAATTTATATAATAAATTGTGACTACAAATCTAATAAGGCGAAATCACAATTTTGTTGGTGAATGTCACATACATAATATGTATGTTATTATTTTTTACTATATTATAATTATTATTTTTTACTATATATAAGCACTTTATATTAGCTCCACCTGTGTTTGTTTGTTTCTAACCGACTCTTTTGGGCGCGATTTTGACCCACTATAAACAGCCAGGTTTCGTACAAATTTTGTAGATATATCGAAGACCGATGACAATACCATAATTCGATAAGATTATCTCACTATCCTTATCAGGATCCTCAGGAATCAGGATTAATGAATTTTCGGACCGGTTCTCGTCCGATCACCCAAGTTAAAGCAGCATCGGGCGCGGACAGTACTTAGATGGGTAACCGCCTGTGAACACCGCGTGACGGTATCTTTTTGATTTTTTATACAAATTTTATATTAACTTGACCTGTATGTAACTGAATTTTTAGACTCGATTTTTACCCACTTTGAATAATAAAAAAATTCAAAATTCTGCCGAAACGCCATCTGGAGTTTAATTAATACCTAACACTGCCAGAAGATGGCGTTCAATTAATAAAAACATTTACCGATTGGAAATTGACAACAAATAAATTATATTATCACGATTTTATTTTTGAAATTTTATGAAAATATTTTAAAAAGCACCCCACACTTTTATACAATAAAATTATTTTTTTTTATCCCACTAAAATTTATTTTTAAATTTAATTATTTTTTATTTATTTGATTATATTTATTTATTAATTTATTAAATTATTTTTTACCTTTTAGTTTTATAGTGTATAAATGTTTTGATTGCGTCTTCGCTTGCATCATAGTTGAGATTGAAATGGACTTCTCTCTCTCATCATCATTCTCTGTCATATTATCTCTTTTTTTATCTTTGGGGTTATTTTCAAAATCAATGTTCAAAAGTTCGTAATATGAGATGATGGCAAACTGCCTTTTAACTTCCTGGGCATGGCAGCATGCGTTGAGACTAACGATGGTTGCTATCCATACGGGCTTGGAGCCCTACCACGTAGCTAGGGTTGTTTTCGACAGACTGACCTCAGCCGCAGAGTTAGTGTTCTTACTCGCCTCTGCACGGAGAAAATAATTCAGTAGTTCTGAGTGGTGCAACTTAAAACTACTTTTTTATCAAACTCAAAGTCTCCATGTTAGTCCTATTAAAATTGGCTCCACCGTTTTTGAGGAATCACACGCACAAAGCAGGAAGATTTATTATTCTCCCTTAGACAAGATGGCATGTTTAGTCACCTGTTTGTAAAATGATAATCTGATAATAAATTTATCTTTACACCCACCAATAACGAGATAATTCAAGTAGTCTATTATATAAGTATATAAGATAAGTTTTAATCTGATAAAGGTAAACGATTCTTTAAAAAATAATTAATTTTCTTAAAAATATATATTCATATTAATATTTTATTCATACAGTTTATAATTAATATCAGTAATTATCTGTAAAGAAAAGTTTATGTGACGATTCCTAATTACTTTATTGATCATCTAATAATAAATATATCATCTATTTTTCTAAAATAAAAAACAAATGATAAACACTTAGAACTATCCTGACCACTAGAATACTTCAATTTGATTTATTTTATACTAACCCTTCTCGCCAGCTTCCCTAAGTCAATGACACAAAAAGGTAAATCTTTTTTTTTATTGCTGTAGGACAGCAGACAGGCTGACGGCCCGCTTAGATTTTAGCAGTTACCGTCGCCTATGGGTGTTGCAATATCAGTGGCATCGCGAACACGCTGCTGTCCCATAAAGGTACAGGAACTAGGGTCACTTATGCCGGAACATAACACAGGGTTATTATGGCGGCATACTTAAGACCAAAAGTGGTCGCCATCCAGACGGGCTTGGGGCCCTACCACGTAGATAAATAATTAAAACAAACAAAATAATTAAAAAGAGTTAATTTAGTCAAAAAGTAACTAGAAAAAATCTATCATCCTTCGTCTTAGAAAAAATTCCGCGTCAAATAGTCGGAGTTCCATTTTTATATGTTCAGTAGCTTTGAAGGTTGGTGCATTAAAGGAATTTTATTTTCCTTTTCTAATTATAGATATTTGCTTCGCTTGATCTTGGTAGTTTTTCCTGTGACGAGTTATCCTAATATTTGGCCCCGGCTCGTCGTGTGCGACTCTCGTATAAAACCGACGCATCTTCACCAGAACGCAAAGACGGCTTACTAACTTCGGTTTCCTTCTCCTCGTCTTGCTTCGGGATAAGAGAAGTATCGAACTAACCTTATTGAATAACATAGACTTCAGTGTTTCTTAAAGCCAGCTGTGCACGCGATGATTCCATTTAATGCTTATACATACCATTACCTCTTCATACTGATATTATTGAGACTATTGGGCTCACTACCAGGGATGCTGAAGATCGCGCGAAGTGGAGTAGAAAAAGTCGGAAAGTGGACCCCGGGCACTGAAACGAAAGTTTGGGTGGCAACCGGGACTAACGCTAGGATGATGATGATGATGATGACTGATATTATTGAGACATTTTAAATTGACCCCAACCCAGCCCTATAAGTATGACCAATAAATAATTAAATTACGAACAAAACTGTAGATATTTTTTATAAAGAACCTGTTTATATAAAACCATAAATCCCATAAATTACGAGTAACCAAGTTTCTATCAGTAAAGAAACAGTAGTTTAAAGAGATGGGCGTGTAAAAAGTTTTCCCTGTTGCGGCCATTAAGTTAACGGTCGCCGATATATCCTTTAGATGGCTTCTTTTGTTTTAGTTTTCTTCTGTTTACTAGATAGCGGTTCAACAGAGTACTGCCTTAAGTCTCTAAGATAATCTACATATACAGTCATAGATTGTGATATTAGTGTATAATAAAATTCAGATACAAATTTCCAGCGTATTTTCTATATAAATAAAATGATAGAGGTCTGCAGTTGTGCGCGTATCACAGTAAAACTACTGGATAAATATCTTCATTCACTTTCAATTCACTTGGCCCTTACTTAAAAAACTTGGCCTTAATTTTAGTGGTAGGGCCTCAAGCCCGTCTGGATGGGGACCAGCTTTGGTCTTAAGTATTCCGCCATAATAACCTTGTGTTGTTTTCCGGCATTAGTGACCCAAGTTCCTGTATCCTTATGGGACAGCAGCGTGTTCGCGATGACACTGGGGTTGCAAACACCCATAGGCGACGGTAACTGCTAAATTCTAAGCGGGCCGTCAGCCTGTCTGCTGTCCTACAGCAATAAAAAAAAATATTGTGTTATATTAATTTAAGATAAAGTTATAAAAGTTTTAAGAAATGTGTTTTCTTGCCGCGGATACGTGAGGCAAGCGATGTAGCGCGCATGCATAGGAGAGGGGAAGTCTCTTCCACCTCTACCTCATGACGAAAGCAACGCGGACGAACCTAGTTAGTATTTAAAATAGTCAAATTATACTAAAAGATGACTAGCACTAAATATCAGGCGGGATAAGCCACATTCACTCCGGTTGACAGAGGAAAGACCAGCCAATTTTAACATAGCTGGCGAACATCGGGCAGAAGCGGACCCTTGTAGTGGTTTTATTTGGTATACCAGCTAAGTGTGTCTTCCTGGTTATTAATAAATATACTAACTATATATAACAATATGAATTGCTAGATATTATGAGGAGAATCTATGAATATCAATAATTTAATATTAAAAAATTAGTTTGTTGCAATCTGGCTTTGTTTATATATAATTAATAATTTAAATAAAATTAATCCCATTTGAAATTTTCACATCATAACCCGAGGTACTCGGCTGCTCTAAAAGAGCATCGACAATAACCTACCTAATGAGGCAGAAAAAAATATATGTAATAAATATATTAATACACATAAATACACAATCCTAAATAAAATTATAAATGCAAAAGTGAGTTTTTTAGTTTGTTTGTTACGATTTCACGCCTACACCGCTGAATAAAATTTTTATGAATTTAGGTAAAAGGAGATTTTTTTTAAATTCACATCGCAGAATAACGTTTGCCGGGTCAACTAGTGATATATAAAAACCATTTGGCTAAATATTGTATAACATAGGATACTACCATCTGATCCCCCAATCTACAACTCCTTTGCAGCTTTTGAACTAGTAAAAAACATTATAAATGTGTGGCCATGTTCATTACATTCTAAAACAAATATAACTTATCCTTATTTCCGTTGTGTTTGTTTGCGTAGAATTTTAAAATATTTACTTATGAACTTTACAGACATTCAAAGAAATAATTCACTTAATTCAAAGCTGGCAAAATCAAGCTACTCCGTTAATTATTTTAAAACATGGCCCTTTGAAATGCAATAGGCTGACAGCGGAACATGAAAACTACATGAAACTCGGCTTAATTGACTTAGCATGGCCCGCCCAGAGGAAAACGAAAGTAATATTATTAAACGTGCTTTTAGCCACGACCCCGGTATAACTTCATTAAATCGTTGCAAATGCCATTTCCTATACATCTATATTAAGCTGGTTGTGATGGAGTTTATAATCATTTTAGAATAGCTGCATTTAATTTAACCTGTCGAGCGTGCAAGTGGTTTTGGCTTAAAACAATATTGGGGACACCACATCTCGTTCATGAGATTGTAGAATATTTTTTACTACAGCATACACAGGAAAGTTACAACTTGATTTTAAATTTCAAAACAAGATTATTAAAACTATTTTGCGCACGCCACGAATGTGGACGGTTTCCCAGCTGAGGTGTTTTACTACACTACGATAATAATTATTAATATATATATATATATATATATATATATATATATATATATATATATATATATATATATATATATATATATATATATATATATATATATATATATATATATATATATATATATATATATATATATATATATATATATATATATATATATATATATATGGATTCTCGGAATCGGCTCCAACAATTTTCATGAAATTTAGTATACGAGAGGTTTTGGGGGCGATAAATCGATCTAGCTAGGAATCATTTCTAGAAAATGTCATATTATTCGCTTTTTATTTATTGGAAGAAAAATAACAAAAAAGTGGCGTTTGAGTAGTCCCAATTTAAACTGAAAAATGACTCTTCCTGACATCTATCGGCGAATAATAATACTATTTTTTTTAAATTGCTTTAACGACACAACAACACTAAAGCTATTCCAGCAGATGGCGTTGTCAAGTAACACGAAGTCAATGAGTGTTTGCTTTGAGGTTAGACTAAGAAAATCAATTGTTAATTTCCAAAAAACACAATTTATAAATAAAGCATCATACATGAGCAGCCCCCGTGGCTGCTCATGTATGCTGACGATATCGCGCTGGCAGATTCGGACAGGGGTAGGTTGGTGCGACGTGTGAAGGCGTGGAAGGAGTCGCTTGAGAACGGTGGTCTGAAGATCAATGTGGCGAAGACCGAGTACTTGGCCTGTAACTCCACAGATCCCACACCCGTACGCATAGGTGGCGACACGATCGAGCGCACGGAACAAGTGAAATACCTGGGATCTGTGTTCCATGCGTCTGGTGACATCGATTGCGACGTCAAGGCACGCATTGCTGCCGCGTGGGCCAAATGGCGTGAGGTAACTGGTGTCATTTGTGACCCCAAGATGCCGGTAAAATTGAAGGGACAGGTCTATAAGACCATCATTAGGCCTGTCCTTTTATACGGCTGTGAAGCGTGGCCGGTGTTAGAGCGACACAAGCAAGAGCTGCGTGTCACGGAGATGAATATGCTGCGGTGGATGTGTGGAGTGACGCGGAAGGACCGCGTTAGGAACTCCCGCATTCGCGGCAGTCTTCATGTCCGTGACATTGCGGACAAATTACAAGAGTGTCGGCTCCGTTGGTACGGCCACGTTTTACGGCAACCAGATGCTTACGTGGGTAACAAATGTCTGGCCATGCCGCCTCCGCCGGGCCCCGGCAGGAGGGGTAGACCCAAAAAGTGCTGGCTTGACGTCGTAAAGGGTGATATGCGTGCCAATAGGCTCACTACCAGGGATGCTGAAGACCGTGCGAAGTGGAGAAGAAAAAGTCGGAAAGCGGACCCCGGGCGCCGAAGCGAGAGTTTGGGCTGCAACCGGGATAGAACGCAAAGATGATGATGATGATGACAATTTATAAATAAAAAAAATACCGAGCAAAGCTCGGTCATCCAGCTGGTATCAATAAACCGACAATAACCATTAAGACAATGGGAAACAAGAGACCACTCATACAGTATCTTAGCGTAGTTAAATAAAAGAACCACTGTTTGTATTATCAGATATAATTAATTGTAAGGTATATTTATAAGTGATTCTGGTTAAATAAAGGTTCAGTTCTTCAAGCTGCAAACACCTAAAAATTGTCTTTTTTTAAAAAGGCTTTCGCCGTCGCCCTCAACCTAACTAGGGGCGTCACAAAATTTCTATGCAGCCGTCAGTATGTTGGTGCCCGTAAGCATCGCAAGCATACATAGGCGACGGTAACTGTATTACTATTAAGCCGTCAGCCTGTCTACTGTTGCCTAGCAATTCCATAACACATGTAACTTATAACCCGCCTATCAGTACGTAACATGATAGGGCGCGGACGTCAAGAGCATATAAAATGCTTTATAACAGTGCTCGGTAACAGATTACATACATAGTCAGGTCATAAGTATTGTCACACAGTAAAAACTTTTCTTTTAGAATGCTGGCCACAAAAAAGTTTATTGAATTCGAATTTCGAATTGTTCATGAAAATAAAAATGTATAGAAAGAAGAATTTTACTCATTTTTAAATATGGAGTGGACGCTTAAAGAAGACCGTGTTGCAGTTATTGCGTTGCATCGTTGCGGTTACGCGCCAATTCAAATTTTTAACATACTGAAAAATTTGAATATAACCAAAAGATTCGTTTATCGTACCATCAAACGATACAATGAAGACTCTAGTGTAGATGACAGGTCAAGAAGTGGTCGCCCTCGGTCTGTTAGGACTCCAGCAGTGATAAAAGCTGTGAAGGCACGAATTCAAAGAAATCCCAAACGTAAGCAGAAACTGTTGGCCCTTCAGATGGGGTTAAGCAGAACCACGGTGAAAAGGGTGTTAAATGAAGACTTAGGGCTTCGGGCATATCGAAGAAAAACAGGACATCGTTTGAATGCTCGTCTAATGGACCTGAGACTGAAGAGATGCCGCGCTTTGTTGAAGCGGTACGCGAGAAAAAAATATCGGGAAATTCTTTTTTCGGATGAAAAAATGTTTACCGTAGAAGAGAGCTATAACAAACAAAATGATAAGGTGTATGCACACAGTAGTGAAGAAGCGAGCAACCGTATTCCGCGTGTCCAACGAGGTCATTTTCCATCCTCGCTCATGGTATGGTTGGGAGTTTCTTATTGGGGCTTAACAGAGGTACATTTTTGTGAGAAAGGTGTAAAAACGAATGCTGTTGTGTATCAAAATACAGTCCTGACGAACCTTGTGGAACCTGTTTCTCATACCATGTTCAATAACAGGCACTGGGTATTCCAACAAGATTCGGCGCCAGCTCATAGAGCGAAGAGCACACAAGACTGGCTGGCGGCGCGTGAAATCGACTTCATCCGGCACGAAGACTGGCCCTCCTCCAGTCCAGATTTGAATCCGTTAGATTACAAGATATGGCAACACTTGGAGGAAAAGGCGTGCTCAAAGCCTCATCCCAATTTGGAGTCACTCAAGACATCCTTGATTAAGGCAGCCGCCGATATTGACATGGACCTCGTTCGTGCTGCGATAGACGACTGGCCGCGCAGATTGAAGGCTTGTATTCAAAATCACGGAGGTCATTTTGAATAAACTTTAATGTCATAAGAATCTATGTTTTGTTAAGTTCATTTTGGTATATGAATGGTTACATAATGAATAAACTTGTTACAATTATTTTACATTAAACATGTGACAGAATTTATGACCTGACTAGGTACATACATACATATAATCACGCCTCTTTCCCGTAGGGGTAGGCAGAGACCACTTCTTTCCACTTGCTACGATCCTTACATACTTGTTTCGCTTCGTCCACTTTCATTATTCCCTTCATACATGTCCTTCGGTTTAGGGTACTCTTGACCTGGCCTTTTTTCAAGACGTCCCTGATTTGGTCTCGAAACGTCCGCCTAGGTCTACCCCTTCCAACACTTCCATTCACACTCGCCTTATACACTTTTTTCGTCAATCGTTCTTCATTCATTCTCTTGACATGGCCAAACCATCTCAGCATAGCTTTCCCAATTTTTGTCACTACATCTTCTTTACACTGAAGTAAACAGTGACAACGATTAGTTAAGATATTTATAATAACTAATATGTCAAATTAAAATCTAATTATTTAAACAAAATTAAATGATCTTTATAAAACAACCTTTTTTCTTCCTGCCCTTATCCCACATGATATGGGGTCGGCACAACATGTTCTCTTCTTCCACTCTCCTCTGTTAGCAGTCATCCCAACATTCACACTCTTTTTTGCCACATCATTTTTTACGCTATCCATCCATCTTTTTTTTGGTCTACCTCTACTCCTGTATACATCCACTCTCATTTCTATCATTTTCCTTGTTATATAGCATTCTTCCCTACGCATTACATGGCCAAACCACGCTAGTCTATTACTTTTAAGTTTTTCAACTACTTTCCCACTTCCTCTAATATACTCATTTCTAATTTTATCCATTTTCGTAACTCCATACATCCATAATCGCACATACACCTTTATAAAAACCAATAATATAATATGCAGGAGAAGAATTGACATGAAAGCCTGAATGGTACCAAGCTAAATAGAAGATATATTCGCAAAACCATGTGTAAAGTAGCGTCTGAAACGTGCCTTTGCAGCCATATTCAATTAAGGTGAGCATGCGAGCGTTAAGTATGATCACACGTGTCAACCAATAAACACAATATTGAGGATTCGGTAAATTACGACGAAACGTACTCCAGTTATGAACTATGTAGTAAGGCTATATTAAACCTCTTTTGTGAAGTATTTGGCGATCTGACACGTTTCTTTTTGTTATTTATCTTCAGATTAAAAAGTACGTTGTCACTGTTTACTTCAGTGTATTTCGATGACCAGTTATTAATTTATTTAACATACTAGTCGATCCGGCAAACGTTGTTCTGTCATAAAAATTAAAAAAGCAGCCTATGTCCTTATTCAAGGTCCAATCTATGTATATACCGAAGTACGTCAAAATTGTTTCAGCGGCTTGGCGTGAAAACGTAACAAAAAGACGGACAGATACATCACATTTATAATATTAGTATGGATATTAACCCTGATTAAATTGTAAAATGTTTATGATATCTGGCTCGAAGAATTCAAATATGTTTTTATTTTGTCTGAATAACTAAATCTGAATGAATTTCATTCCTCCACGCTTTTGTAAGCGAAATTCTTCGACATTTTAGTCTGTCAGTCGATGGTAACCGTTTAGCTATCTTTCATATCGAGTATAAATAAATAGGTGACAAGAAATGTTTCACTGTGGAAGTCACTCATCAGGCGATATGCAGCAAAAGCTTAAAGCTAATTTCTGCATGTCATTTTTGAAATAAAACTTCTTTAATACCGTTAGAATTCGTATATTCAAAGAAACGAAAAAGAGACGAACATATTTTTAAATAGTATTTAGCCTGCGAGAGAATGAGATAGAACACAAATATACAGAGTTTTTTATGATCTTCGTCTTCTCTTTGTTCAGACTTTCGCGTTAAATATAAATTTGCATTAAAATATAAAATAAGTTTAGGGCTTGATAAAAATATTATAAAAACAATAAATTTTACAATTATCTGAATACTCCTGATTGTTCGATCCTTGCATAAAGGGTATTTGAAATTCCGCCACCTGATTTTTGTAATCTACCCTCACTCTCGGTGAGGTAATAATGGTAAGCGAGGGTGGGACGGAAAAATAGGCTCCTTGTGTCAACATTTGACCAGATAACCGCCTTTTGCACCGTGTGCGATATTATAAATAACTGGACGGGACGGTCGACGTTCGACCTCCCTGGTTACTCTAATTGGCCGTGCCATTAAATCTAAATGTATTCAGTGTTGTGACTTTAGCTGGTGCCGTGCAACAGTTCCTCAACGACCTGAACCGAACCGAGAAGGGGTGGAAACAAGGTTAGTGCGGGTTTCTTTGCCCATAGCAAGGCATCAACGTCTCTCTAGCCACCACTCCTATCCCATCCTCTATCATACAGTCCACTGCTCTCGAGCTGTCCTTCTTATTCCTGTACGGTGCAATCTGGGTCCGTGACCGGCATCGTACACTGATACTCTATATTTAACTCATTCTCTGGTAAGCTATTTTTCTGAAGTTTCACTTCCGACTTATGTAAATTGCACATACACACCTTTTTCTATTAATGTAATGTTACTAAGCTCATATCATTAGTGAGTAGTAATTGTAGTGACAACTACTTGAATCTTAAGTAACCTCAATTATATTTGTACAGTTATATACTGAACTGTTTTGTTAAGTTAGTTAAGTTTAGTAGTTTTTTTTATTGCTGTAGGACAGCAGACAGGCTGACAGCCCACTTAGAAATTAGCAGTTACCATCGCCTTTAGGTGTTTGGAACGCCAGTGGTATCGCAAACACGCTGTTGTCCCATAGGGGTACAGGAACTTGGGTCACTAATGCTGGAACACAACACAAAGTTATTACAGCGGCATACTTAAGACCAAAGGTGGTCGTCATCCAGACGGGCTTGGGACCCTACCACGTAGCTAGGGTGGACTATTTTGTCACCTTTTATGATAGGCCGACCCCGGCCGCAGAGTTTAGTATTTTTTCTTCGCCCCTGCACGGATGGAAAAATTAATCAGGGGCTGCGGAAATATTCTTGTATAGTCGTATATGTATAAAATTATCCGAAAATAGGTCATCCTGGCCCGAACGTATATAAGAGCAAATCTAAAGTTTCTTGCTAGTTTTTCTCCAGGGAATTCTGTCTTTGGAACAAGTTGTAGTTGTATAAATAATTACTAGTTTCAAGTGTAATATGATTTACCTATGAAATAAAATAAAAGTATATTTTAATTTGTATACATTAACTATATACTTCTATAAATTTCTACTACGTAGGGTTGCAAATGTTGCAATTAGTGCAGAGAACTTTAAAATAGATATTTAATAATATCAGCCTGGAACAGTGGGACCGCTGTTAGGCTCCTCCGCAGACATTGATAATTTACATTGTCACGCAAAAAAAATAGCCTTATAATGTAGGTACACATCAAAAAAGTCTAAGCAACATGCATGATATTACAAATTTACCATTTATACTAATTAATTTCTAAGTCTTTACTCACTCAAAGTGCGTAGGTATATAAACTTTTTTGTTATTGATGACATACTGGCTGGTTGTAAAAAAAAACTTCGATTATGTTTTGTTTTTTTTTTCATAAAATTTAATGAAAGGGAATTTGTTTCAATTTAAGTGCGTTTTTATTGCTACGTTTAGTCTTGATTTTTAATTTTACCAACCATTTAAATGAAGTTAGCGACAAAATTGAATTGTTAGATATTCTTAACGTCATGGGGCGACGTCATTTGACAGCAAATGAAATGCAAAGAGCTGTAGGGATGTTGCAAGCGGGAAGTAATCAATCTCAGGTATCTCGGCATTTTGGTATTTATAGAAGTGTTATTTGTCGTCTTTGGCAGCGCCACAATAATACAAGGGAACCCGCTGAACAGCATCCAGGCCGTAAAAGGAGTACAACCACTCGGCAAGACCGGTACATACCGCCAGCCGATGTTTACCGCTCGAGAGATAAGTTTGAGGCTATAAAATTCAAGTGGTGTTGATGTAAGTCCCCAAACTGTGCGAAATCGACTGCATGAGTATGGCCTACGAGTTCGACGTCCAATTAGGTGCCCACCGATACGTCACGGAAATTGCGCTCGTCGAATTGAATGGTGTAGAGAACGCAGAACATGGACCCAGGAACAATGGGATAAAAGTATGTTTTCCGATGAGTCGCGATTCGGGTTTAGGCCTGATACAAGAAGAGTGCGAGTGTACGGTCGGCCCGGAAATACTGAAAGGCTCAGGCGCATTCAGGAAGTTCATCCATACAGCGGCTCATCCACCATACTAAAATTTAAATTAGTACATGTTGCTTAGACTTTTTTGATGTGTGTATATTCCTCTAATCTTGATGTATAATATTGTATGTATACCTTGATTTGGAACAAAAATATACATGAAATGTTATCTATATATCTATAAATATATCTAATAAATTATTTGGAGGTAAATCAAAGTTCGTATTCATATTATTAGTTAGTCAATAGTTAGTAGACACCCTAGGCGGCATAATTAGCATCCTATCCTGTCTGCGAGATATGTGAATTGCGAAGGGTGCGAATCGTACCTAAAGGGTAGTGTACAAGCAAATCTTAATAAAATCTCTTAAAAAATTATTACAAAACTCACATATTTTTATACCATCGATATTATTTCATTTGAATTTCGAAATAATATTAAAATATGATTTTTAAGTATAAAATCCAATCACGATTTTATAGACTGCCTAGAACTATCTAGCCGCAGTTAAGGCAGTAAGCATTCACTGTCGCCCAAATCGGCGTGGACCTGTCGCTCCCGGCCCTGGTTCTGTCCATGGTCGGGGGCGATCCTGGATGGACGGCCGTCGCCTCCTTCTGCGAGGCAGTCATGTCCGCAAAGGAGGCGGCGGAGCGGGAGCGGGAGTCGACCACCACACTCCCCTCCCGCCAACGCAGACCACGCCGGCGGCGCCGGAGGGCCAGTAACGACCTCCGGCCGCCGTAAAAAGCGGCCGCGGGTGGCCCCTCGGGGGAGGACCCGCCGCCCGCACTATTGCCGCGAGGGTAAGGGCTGCGTGCTGTTCCGTGGCCCCCCTCAACTCCTAGAGTTGTTAGCAGAGCGCCGGGGGGACGAAACCCTGACCCCCTGGCGCCAACACTTTAGAAGGGGCCCGCCTCAAGACAAAGGGCGGGCCGGCGCCGGCCCGGGCCACGAGATCGGCAGGCCATATATCCGTGGGCCCGGGCGTAGGCGATAGGAGAACAGCGGGGTTTTTTAGTGGGTAGTCGGATGGCCAATCATCTTTCCCGGAGTCCCACATATCCCTCGGTCCCCCCGGGCCGGGGGAACCCGTCAAGAGAGGTTTTTCCCCGAGACCAAAAAAAAAGTAAGCATTCACTCCCCTCAGGGGCGCTTCTCTGTCCGAGGAGTGCACGGGTGTGCGTACCCGAGGTGCCCGAGCATCCGCCGCCTCATTCCCCTTCCCGTCCGAAGCGGCGGATTCCCACCTTTCTTCCCGTCTACCTCTCACATCCTTTCCCAACTTCGCCCTCTGCTCGTGGCGCGGTCCCCGGTGGGATGGTTGCGAGTACTGGTTGGGGTCCCGGGTTCTGTCCCGGGCCCTGATTTGGTAGTCGAAACCATGCCCATTTCGACTGCGCCTGCACAGAGAGTGTTCCTGGGGCGGGAACGGTATCTCCACTGTCCGTCGGTCTGGCTGGGCTGGCTACGACGTTAGGCGACTCTCTGGTTTTCTGGAGTGTCGTCTGGTAGTCGTACCCACGCCTGACTGGCACGCGGCGGGGATGCAAGTCCCGCCCGTCCGCAAAGGAGGCGGCGGAGCGGGAGCGGGAGTTGACCACCACACTCTCCTCCCGCCAACGCAGGCCATGCTAGCGGCGCCGGAGGGCAAGTAACTCCGGCCGCCGTAAAAAGCGACCGCGGGCGGCCCCTCGGGCGAGGATCCGCCGCCCGCACTATTGCCGCGAGGGTGAGGGCCGCGTGCTGTTCCGCGGCCCCCCTCAACTCATGTTGATTTAGAAGAGCGCCGGGGTACGAAATCCTGACCCCTGGCGCCAACAATTTAGAAGGGGCCCGCCTTAAGAAAAAGGGCGGGCCGGCGCCGGCCCGGGCCACGAGATCGGCAGGCCATATATCCGTGGGCCCGGGTGTAGGCGATAGGAGAACAGCGGGGTTTTTTAGTGGGTAGTCGGATGGCCGAGCATCTTTCCCGGAGTCCCACATATCCCTCGGTCCCCCCGGGCTGGGGGAACCCGTCAAGAGAGGGTTTTTCCCCGAGACCAAAAAAAAAGTCAGCATTCACTCCTATCCAAGATCTCACAAAACATTTTTTAGTACAATAGTCTCGTATATATGTAATGAGAATATCAACTCTTTAAATAGTATGGTTTATCTATGTAAAGGAATATCATCTCTTTAGATTTAACGCGCACTGTCATGTGTCATAGAAGTATGACACATGACATTTGCCTACATAAAAATAAGTTACAAAGATTTACTGTTTTATTAGGGTTAAATTTAAAATTAATATAATAGCAAGAGTTGTGAAAGAGAGGCGAATAATTAACTTTAATTGTCGTTTCTCTTATTTACAGGTAACGTGTAATTCTTATATGAATGTGCATTGTAAGTATTAATATGAATTGTAATATATGACTCTTATTTACAGAGAAACTAATTTGGTTGATTTAATCGGATCATCCAGACTTCCAACATCTAAACATATTATATATACGTAAATATCAAAAGAAAATAATAGACATTTGACATTATTTGTTTTTTTTTTTTGCATCTGTCAAGCTATTGAATATAATTGTCAGTACATGGCATTTTTGTGTGTCACTAATCTGTAAAAAAGAGAAAATAAATCAACGCATGATTCAAGTTATACAAATAATATATAGTTAATTAGCTAACCGGCTAAACGTTGTATTGAAATACAAATTTAAAATCTCTGTCTTTCTCCTACATCCAATCTATCTCTATACTGAAATTTATAAAAATTAGCTCAGCGATTTAGCCGTAAAAACGCAACAGACCGTCAGACAGACAGAGTTACTTTCACGTTTTATTTTATTGCTGTGAGACAGCAGACAGGCTGACGGATTGCTTAGAACTTAGTTTGCAACGCTAGTGGCATAGCGAACACGCTGCTGTTGGATAAGGGTACAGGAACTTGGGTCACTAATACCGGAACACAACAAAAGGTTATTATGGCGGCATACTTAAAACCAAGGGTGGTTGCCATCTAGACTGACTTGGGACCCTGCCACGTAGCTAGGGTGGATTGTTTTGTCGCCTCTTACAACAGACCGACCCCGTTCGCAGAGGTCAGTATTCTTCCTCCGCCTCTGCACGGATAAAATGTGATAAAATTAGTATGGATTAGTACATACATACATACATATAATCACGCCTCTTTCCCGTAGGGGTAGGCAGAGACCACTTCTTTCCACTTGCTACGATTCTTACATACTTGTTTCGCTTCGTCTACTTTCATTATTCCCTTCATACATGCCCTTCGGTTTAGGATACTCTTGACCTGGCCTTTTTTCAAGACGTCCCTGATCTGGTCTCGAAACGTCCGCCTAGGTCTACCGCTTCCAACACTTCATTCACACTCGCCTTATACAATTTTTTCGTCAATCGTTCTTCATTCATTCTCTCAACATGGCCAGTAGTATGGATTAGTAACCTGAATATTTAGCAAAATACTAATTTAGTGTTCCAACATCATTTGTAGACTATCCTTTATGGCGGGCGACAGTCGGCGCGTAGGGCGGGCGACGAGTTAACGCTCCTCTGGACACGTTAATTGAAAGTGGATTGGAGGTGACAGTGTAGAACGAGCTTTATTTATTTTTAAATATTGCACTGTGTATGTGTTAGAATGTGAATTTGATTATCTTTGAATTAATCTCATACAATCATGGCAATTAGAAATGAGTGTATTAGAGGAAGTACGAAAGTAGCACCCGTGGTTGAAAACTTAAAAGTAACAGACTAGCGCGGTTTGGCCATGTAATGCGTAGGGAAGAATGTCACATAACTAGGAAAATGATAGAAATGAGGGTAGATGGACAGAAGCAGAGGTAGACCAAAGAAAAGATGGATGGTTTGCATAAAAGATGATACGGCGAATAAGGGTGTGAATGTTGAGATGACGGCTAACAGAGCAGAGTGGAAGGAGAACATGTTGTGCCGACCCCATATAATATGGGTCAAGGGCAGGAAGAACCCTCGTGTTTAAACCTAATCTTCGCTTAGTCTTGCCCTTTTACTTCAGTCTTCTCTCTTTTTTCTTGAAGCAACAGACTTTCGAAGAGTTTTAATTTCTGATTTTTGTGTGTTTTATTTTTATCCTCTATAATCTATATCTATACTACTATTATAAAGAGGAAAGATTTGATTGTTTGTTTGTTTGTTTGTTTGTTTGCTTTGAATAGGCTTCGAAACTACTGACCCGATTTAAAAAATTCTTTCATTGTTGGGAAGCTACACTATCCCCGGGTGACATAGGCTATATTATATTTTCAAAAAAATTAGGGATCCTTACTAAAACTCCAATAATGTAATCCAAAGTGTAAAAAAATTACCTAAAATATTATTTAAATCGCGTACATTGCGAAAACTATTGATGATAGAATAAAATAATGTACTACAACTTTGCAGAACACATCATTATTTACAAAAAGTGTCGCGACAGCATATGTCTAACTATTATAGTTATGCCACAATAAGTGTTCTTTTATTTTAAAAATTTAATTGAAATGCCGCCCCTAGAAAAGACTCTTTATTTGGATCTTGGTATTAATCCTTATCAAAATAAATTACTTCATATTCAAAACTGTTTCAATACCTTTATATAACTTTTTGAATTATTCAATTCGGATATTCCATTCGAAAGATATCACGAGTTTAAAAATGTAAGTATTAGAAAAATGTTGCGTGGTAGCCGCTCACCCTGTTCGGCTAGCTAGGCAGCACCTTATGCAATGTAGGCGTGCGTCACTGGGGTTTTTACAAAAATTAGAATACTTATTAAAAAATAACGAAAAATAAATAAAAAGTAATAACAAAAAAAATCATTAAAATAAAAGCTCATAGAAATAATAATATTCAAACTTTCTTTATAATTTTATTTTTTTAGTAACCTGACGCAAATAGAAGGGTTTGCCCTCAGGGGCGCTCCTCTATCCGAGGAGTGCACGGGTGTGCGTACCCGAGGTGCCCGAGCATCCGTCGCTTCACTCCCCTCTCCGTTCGAGGCGACAGAGTCCTACCTTTCTTTCCGTCTACCTCTTACATCCTTTCCAACTTAGCTCTCTGTTCGTGGCGTGGTCCCCGGTGGGATGATTGCGAATACTGATTGGGGTCCCGGGTTCTACCCTGGGACCTGATTTGGTAGTCGAAACCATGCCTATTTCGACTGCGCCTGCACAGAGTGTTCCCGGGGCGGGAATTGCATCCTCCCTGTTGGTTGGTCTTGCTGGGCCGGCTACGACGTCAGGCGACTCTGCTTTTTCTGGAGTGTCGTCTGGTAGTCGTACCCACGCCTGACTAGCACGCGACGGGGATGCGAGTCCCGTCCGGAATTGGCCGCGGACCTGTCACTCCCGGCCCTGGTTCTGTCCATGGTCGGGGGCGATCTTGGATGGACGGCCGTCGCCTCCTTTTACGAGGCAGTAGTGTCTGCAAGGGAGGCGGCGGAACGGGAGCGGGAGTCCGCCACCGCACTCCCCTCCCGCCAACGTAGGCCGCGTCGTCGGCGCCGGAGGGCGGGCTACGATCTCCGACCGACGTAGAAAACGGCCGCGGGCGGCCCCTCGGGGTGGTACCGCCGCCTGCACTATTGCCGCGAGGGAGAAGGCCGCGTGCTGTTCCACAGCCCCCCTCAACTCCTAGAGTTGTTACAAGAGAGCGCCGGGGGGACGAAACCCTGCCCCCTGGCGCCAGCACTTTAGAAGGGGCCCGCTTTAAGACAAAGCGTGGGCCAGCGCCGGCCCGGGCCACGAGATCGGCAGGCCATATATCCGTGGGCCCGGGCGTAGACGATAGGAGAACAGCGGGGTTTTTTAGTGGGTCGAACATCTTTTCCGGAGTCCCTTATATCCCTCGGTCCCCCCGGGCCGGGGGAACCCGTCAAGAGAGGTTTTTCCCCGAGACCGAAAAAAAATAGAAGGGTTTAATTTTTAATTTTTTGTTAAATACCCGTGCGAAGCTGGGACGGGCTGCTAGTGATCAAATAATTTGCATAATGATGATTTCGTCATTATATCATCCTTTAGTTTGCTTCATTCATGCACATTTCTTTAAGCATGCCCCGCTTTTACAATATTCCTGTGACGTTTACTTTTTTTATTGCTGAGGAACACTTAATAATAAGCAATTACCGTCGCCTATGGATGTTTGCAACGCTAGGTGCACCGCGAACAAGCTTGTTACATGCATGCATGTTGGGGTACAGGAACCTGGGTCCCTAATGCTGGAACACGACACATGGTTATTATGGTGACATACTTTAGACCAAGGGTGGTTGCCATCCACACCGGCTTATGGCCCTATCATATAGCTAGGGTTGTTTTGACACCTTTTACAACAGGCCGACCCTGGCCGCAGGGGTTAGTATTCTTACTCCGCCCCTGCCCGGAGAAGTATATTTTCAGTATATGAGGAGAATACCAGGTGAAGAGTCACTAGGAAGTATGACCACATTTTATGGCCACTGGACATCGGCAGGAGTAGATAAAAAAAACAGCTCAACGTTAAGAACTCAAGTTAAAATATGGACGTTGCGATAAGATGTAATCTTGATCGATGACTCATTACTAAATTAATGAAATCCATATGAAGTTCTGAAGAAGTTTAAATGTGGATACCATGTACCGCATCGCAAACTGTTTAGGAATGGCCACAACGTTGAAGCAACCCTGCTCACTCCGGTCGGCTCCGGCTCACTCGACGCCGTCCCGTAAATCCCCACGAACCCAGTAAGGTCAAGATGAAGCACTTACCGCTATTGGAGCTGTGGCAGGAATTGGCTAGGACTCGGCCTTGGCGCTTCCACCACCGGTTGGTGCGTACACGGGGAACGGTCGGTAGCAAAGTTGTGTTAGGTTTCCAACGTTTTTTCTGTAGCAGACGCGCGTGGTTCCGTGTCAATGCTCAGGCAGCCATTGATTTTAATATATTTGAAATGCACTTGACAGGTTGGCTGCGCGAGCGCATGCGCACAAGAGCCGAGATTGACGGAGGCGAGGAAAATGATACCAGGAAAGGGATGCTTTATTGGAATATAGTGGCATGTCGCAACACAAACTATACCTCAATTCGGTACATATTTTTCGTAAAGTACGAAGTAAGGTATTCATACAGCCTATATAAATAGGAGTAATAGAAAACACATTGAATATTGCTTCGGATATCGTATATTCTTATATACTGTAGATATATATCAAAAATACGAGCAAAACGTAATCCCAGTTTGATACGTGTCATCTATGTTATACCTCCGCAAAGTGTGTCGTGGCAAGATATTCAATGTAAGGACAGTATCGTGGCATCTATGGCCTCTCATGAGATCATGTGTGGTCCAAGTGCACAAAAATTTGATATTGTTTGTTAATATATACTCGTAGGCCGTAAAACTCGTTTCCGTTAGTCACCGCCACCTGATGGCACTTGATGGAGTTAATGCGCCCGCCATAAACTTTTAACTTCATTTCGACATCAACAAGCAACGCGTGCTGTAGTCACTAAACTATCGCACGCTATTCTGAGATACTGGGGATACAAGATATGTGTGTGATCTATGAACTGTTTATCACTGATTGGCATAATAGTTTTATCACCTACAAAATTGTTTTCTTCTTCCGACGCTCCAACGACGACGCTGACATTTCCTAGATTAGATAGATTTTTTAGAATTACAACCAAATAATTGGTACATATGAGTAAATTTAACAAAATTTTCAATAAATACTCGAGCTAGTGATTTAACTATACGTATGTTTTGATTGTTTGGATTTTAAAAACTGGTAAAGTGATTTTAAGAATTTACTTCACCAAGAACTTCGATCGAATAAAAAGGTCAGCATTATTTCTTTATACATGTAAAATTGTTTCGTGTGCCTTCATGTCTTGTATTCTCAACCTGCAAAAAAGAATCATAAAAACGTCTGTTGTATTTAGAAATTAAAATAAATGAATAAATAACATCGCTTATGCTTTGTACCATCATGCAGGGTCTCGGAATCGCCACCTCTGTTCGGCTCTATAGCAAAAGGCAATATCATCCTGGATTGAATGACGGAATCGAGTTTAGTAACGACATCTTTTTGGATTACTTTTTGAAATGTTATAGTTTTTAAAACTGTTTTGCTTCAATCTGTGTATAGCCACTAGCTTGGTTCAACTCAATTAAACTTTTATCTCGACGAAGTTTGTAAGCTTTGAAACTCCACAGACCAAGAGTTTTAACTCCAAACGCTTGCGGCGTATATATATATATATATATATATATATATATATATATATATATATATATATATATGTAGCTATTAGTAATGACAATTTAGATAGCACACTGACTTTGTAATTGTGTTGCTGCAGTACAAGCCTAATAGGTGGGACGCCACCATTGTATTCATGCATGTAGTCTTTCAAACTAATGGCCGATCCATAAGAATGTAAGAGGGTGCCATAGAATATCTCTAGTGTTATAGAGTATGACACTCCATGGGGTCTCTTACTATCACGACACAAGCACCTCGACTCTAATATAGCGTGTATCTTGGCGGTAGATTGTCGAATAGGGCTCAACGAATAATGTTATGTAGTGACGTGTGACGGCTTACTTTACCGCTGCTCCTGCAGTGTGAAAGGCCGTGGTGCCAGATTTTTTTTAATATACTGTAATAAAATGCTGTCAATAATAATAAAGTACCTACTAAGTTCACAAGCACCGTAGAGAGTAGAAAAGAAGATAAAGTGTTATGGAAGAATACAGAAAATTAGCTCTGTGACAATACCTTACCATTACTGAGGGTAGTCTAAAGAAAAGATAACTGACGTCATCAAAAATGATATGACGTAAAAAGTCGTGAATGTTGAGCCGATAGAAGAAAAGAGTGGAAGAACATTTACCGAACCACAGAATTTGCGATGAAGTCGCGAAGAATGCGGAGGATTTGTACCGTGTAGGCGCGGGGTAAAATACTGACCCTCATGGCCGGGATCGACTAGTTGTAAAAGGCGACAAAACAAACCAAAATAGGTGGTAGGGCCCCAAGCTCGTGTGGATAGCCACCACCCTTGATCATTGGCGTTGCAAAAACCTTTAAGCGATGGGAACTGCTAACTATGAAGTGAGCTGTCAGCCTATCTGCTGTTTTTCAGCAATAAAAAAATAATACATTATTTTCATAATGTTTTTTTTTTTTTTTTTTATTGTTGTAGGACAGCAGACAGGCTGCAGGCCCGCTTAGGATTTAGCAGGTACCGTCGCCTATAGGTGTTTGCAACACCAGTGGCATCGCGAACACGCTGCTGTCCCATAAGGGTACAGGAACTTGGGTCACTAATGCCGGAACACAACACAAGGTTATTATGGCGGCATACTTAAGACCAAAGGTGGTCGCCATCCAGACGGGCTTGAGGCCCTACCACGTAGCTAGGGTGGGTTGTTTTGTCGCCTTTTACGACAGGCCGACCCCGGCCACAGAGGTTAGTATTCTTTCTCCGCCCCTGCACGGATAATGTATTGATGATTCATTATTTTCATGATGTTTTAAGGCAGATTATTGCACTATGTAAATATTGTAGGCCTTTTTACAAACAGGTGAATAGGTTGGATACCCAGATTAGAACAAACAAGTCCAATCCAAACCAGTCCAATGACATATCCACTAAGCCTGCTCTGTTCTCATTAGGATCCGTATAAGCGTAACTTATATATAATGAAAACCTATGATATTCCAAATAATATCAAATATCGCTTATGTTGAACTTAGTTTCGACCTGAAATGTTAACCTGTGCGGCAGGATTCGGCTTCGCTATTAATTACAGAGATAGGTACCATTACCATCAATGATGACTTATAAATAAAAAGGTAAATAAAAATCTTTATTTGCCAAGAATAGTTGAAACCGGAAGTTAAGTCTGCTGCAAGGCACTGTCTCGTCGAGATTCAAGCACTTCCGTTGTGCTACGAGAAAAGGAAATGAATACGACGGGCTATTCAAAAACTAAATGTTAGTCGATATATTGGCATCTATTGGTAATACTTTCCTTTATATATATATATATATATATATATATATATATATATATATATATATATATATATATATATATATATATATATATATATATATATATATATATATATATACAACACAAGGTTATTATGGCGGCATACTTAAGACCAAGGGTGGTCGCCATCCAGACGGGCTTGGGGCCCTACCACGTAGCTAGGGTTGTTTTGTCGCCTTTTACGACAAGCCGACCCCGGCCGCAGAAGTCTTTCTCCGCCCCTGCATGGATAAAAATTCTGAATATTATTTTTAAATATCGTTTAAAATGCTTTCTAAATAATAATGTATATTACATATAAATATGTAATCTATAATGTATGCAGTGTCGTGAAAAAAATCCAATATTTAGAATAAAGTAAAATAATAACTAATTTTATTGCTTATTTATAAAATATAAATTCCTATTTGATAAATTTTCTCTATTTAACTACGTTGCATATCAAAAATCCAAAGAGCTTAAAATATTTATTTAACCACACCCAAACGTTATGTGAAACGATTTATAACAAAAAACAACCAAATAAACATTTTTCTATCAGCCCGAAGTGCTAACCACATGTCAAATCGCACATCAAAAGTCCCCTAACAATATCCTACAGTTTCCCTTATTGATAAAACAGTATTGGCTGTCGAAGGGTCCAAATGCAACGATTGCAACTTGTAGATACCGGTTATCGGGGGCATTTTGATTTTTTCCATTTGAAATAGTAAGGGGTTCAAGTTAAAAGATCATCGAGAATTTTAGGCTATAAAATTATGGTTTAACACGTTTTATGTGTTTAGATTGACAATTATTTAATTTTTTTGATTCAATGAAAGAATTGGTAACCTTATTGTGGTTACATGAATCAAAGTCGTGACCTACTAGTTCTGAACAGGCTTGACAATCCTAAATCCTTCCACTTTCCTCCCTTTGAATCTTCGCGGCAAGACAAGACGTCATAAACTATCGATCGATGCGACACGTAGAACATCAACAGCGTGTGCGGCGGTGCGAGCGTCTGCCACCAAAAACATCCTAAAATTAATATTAAAACTGTGCATATCAAGTCCCGCGGGCAAAATAAAGATACAAATAGAACTCAAAATTGGTGAAGTGATGTCTAATGTGGTGAAACAACTGTGAGTACAAAACCCTTGTTTATTCCGTCCATCTATCCTGACGGTCTGTTTTTCTAAACTATTATCTCCATTTAAGTCTAAACAAGTTCTTTTCAATCAACAACCCCAAAAAATTGTCACCGTAACAACGCTGGTTAGTTGATTGTTTTTCCTAAATGCTGGTATACCATTTAGTTTCAACTGTTGTAAGATGTTTTATGTACTTTGGTCTAATGAGATTTCTCCGAAAACATTTGAGTCCAACTAAGAGTGTGAATGACAAAGGACAGTGGAATGAGACATAAAAGTTATTAGAAGTAATATAATCTCTTACCCATTTTTGGCTTGGTAACGGAACGTATAGAATATATAGAAATAGGACCGTAAAGAGGACCGCCCAACTATGTGAATCGGGTAATTCAGAAACTCTAAGTCATATTTTCATACTTTTTTTGCGTTTTTGCGTGTTTCTAAGATAACTTCATATGTCAAACAAAAATCACATAAGTCACTGTATATCAACGGAATAGAGCATCGAGTCAAATATCGCAGGTATTGGAGAAAACCCATAAGTCACAGACTATTGGGGTTTCTGCAACATATAGGTATAATATTGATTTGTTTTAATTTCATAGATTTAATGGCAAGCACTGGTTTTGTAAAAAAATTATTGTCACTGTCATTTTTGATGTGTTTCCCGGAGTCCCACATATCGCTCGGTCCTCCCGGGCCGGAGGTACCCGTCAAGAGAGGGTTTTTACCCGAGACCAAAAAAAAAAGAACAATTTTTAGTATCAAAACAGTTTTTTGTTTCTTCTGAAAAATTAACTTTGCTTGACTTGGGGTTTCTGAAATATCTGATTCATGTAAACCGTGGTTTTCTTCCAGTCTCTTAAAACGTTCGTAGATGTTGTGTATGATGTTCTCAAGTTTCGCTGATAGATAAGACTAGGTTATCTGAGTTCTAGACTGGTAATTAGATGGTGTAAGACATGAAAAGTTGGCATATTATCGTTTTGGAAATGAAAAGTCACTTTGAGTCTTCAAACGGAGGAATTATACTATGTATTCTTATATTTCTGCTTAATCGTTAATTTACACGACTAATAATCTATTTTTCATTTTACGGACAATAATTAACCAAGGCAAGTCCCATCATATCCTTCTAATTAATTTTCGTGTTGAGTGTGTTTCAACTTTCTTTATTCAGTGTTAACTAGAGAAAAAGGAATTTTAACTGAGAGCAATTTAAATTTTAGATAACCAAAAACTCCAACTGTAATGCAATTTTAACATTTTTATCTTTCATTAAAGCCTACGTAATAATAATATATACTCATACTAACTTGACAATTGAATTTAGAAGATAAAAATGCCGAACTTTAAATGTTGATATACCTTATCATAAATTATTTAATAAAACATGGGTTAAATATTTAATAAAGTAGTTTACAATCGAATAAATTATTGTTACAGTATATCGCCGTCAGCTTATACACTGGTTCATTTTCGAGGGGTGAATTTTCATAACCTAAAGGGAAACATCGGAAATTTTATGTACCATTTAAAGGCCAATAAATACCTTGATAAAATGGATATTTTTCCTCCTTTAGTATTGAGAGATGAGAGGAAATATTCAGCAAAATTTTACTATAAATAAGTATAACGTTTTATAATTACACGTTAAGGTTAATTTAGTGTTTTAATCATTACAATTAAAAAGCGTTTACTAAATGGAAAGTCTGTTCAAGCTTGTTTGTCAAGTGTTATATTATAGTCGCGTCCCAACTTTTAGGCCTTTCCTTATGATTCCTTCTCTAGTGCTCTTAGACTTTTTCTTCAAGTATGCGTATCATATAGTCATTCGTTGTCCTCACCTGACCTTCAATTACCTGATCTTCAACACCTTATTGTCTCTTGGATTACTATGGACTAATTCCATAAATAATTCCATTATGATATTGTCAACACAAGAAGAGTAAGTTTTCGAAGTATTCATAGGTGCATCCTATGTGGGTTACCACGTAAATCTTGTCAAGGTCGCACGTGAGCGTAAATGGATACGGGTAGTAAGCCCCGATACATGGGTGACTACGTGATCTGCGAGCTAAATTTCTATCAAAGACCAGAATGATGATAGATACGCAACATGTACTCCATTACATTAACACATTTGAAGCGGGACTGATTTTTCTATTCTTTCTATTCCTGCAGGACAAGACGTTTTACGCCTGGTCATAAAACTAGTGGCGGTACAGGGCTTATTAAATACTGTAACATTTAAAGGATTTAAATCCTTTTTTGGCTTCATGTTAAATATCTTCTAATTAATAATAAGAAATGATTATTTTAATTATAGTATGAAATATAGAATAGTAGTAGCTAGTCTTATTCATACATTTTTCTTTTATGAATCTCGTGTTATACAGCAACATCAAGTTCAAGTTAAAAACGAGAATCAAATTCATAACATCCGCATGCCTTCTGACATGCGAAAACACATTTCGTTACGGAGGTCGTCCTTTTTGTTACATCACCTCCCCTCGAATAATATTCGATATCTCTCTTCATTTTAGGGCATTGGCAGGTACCACTAAAGTTCTATTTAATTATCAAACAATAATGAAAAATATAACTTTATTTATAAAGTTGAAAATAATTCTGCCAAGTAATTGAAGCTTTTAATTGTGGCAAAGGTTTTTTGCTGTTAAATTTCTATTAAAAACATTCATCACACTGCCAAACAAAGATATGCTTGTGGAGTCACGTTTTATATAAGCCAGGTGTCGTGTTTCAAACAAAATGGCTGGCAATTTGTGTTCAGCGTGATATCGAATTTTTTATAAAACAGCCGTAACAGATTTTTGTGTACAGAACTAAACAGTAAATCGCATGAAAACAATTTGCAGTTACGACCTTTCTCTATAACAAAGTTTACAACACATACCTACAAAATCTTTTATATCACACTCTTTCATTATTATGGCCCTAGACTGTACATTGAACATATAGGGTCTTCCAACAGGGACATCTGAACTTTGATAGTTGATAACGGCCATCTTGTTGAAGCTACATCTGTCAAATTATTTGTCATTTATTAAGTCTGTTTTGCCAAATCACCATGGACGGATATAGCATTTAACAATACGAGAAAATAATAAAATTATTTTATCAAAATGGGTGTTCTGTTCGGGCAACATACCGCGCGTTTCGCCCATTTTACGGTCGCCATAATCGTCCTACCTAGAGGACTATTCGCAATGTGGTGGATAAATTTGAGTCCAATGGTAACTGTAAACGATCGTCCAACACCCGTACGTCGATGAAACGCAAGATCTGCGGAAAACATTGCCTCTGTCCACGAGAGTGTGCAGGAGAATCCGAGGCAGTCGATTTCACGTCGCTCACCAGAACTCGGCCTTTCGCAAACTACAACTTGGCGAATTTTGTGTCGTGACTTGGGCCTGCACTCGTACTAAATACCACTGACCCAGGAACTGAAGGTAAACGACTATAGACAATGATGTGTATTCGCTGAATGAGTTCTGGAGCAGTTGGCAACTGACCCGAATTTTGATCATCATCAGCGATGAGGCCCATTTCTGGATTAATAGATAGATGAACAAACAAAATTGTCTAATTTGGGTTGATACCAATCCACGTGCGATCCAAGAGCGTCCAATGCATCCCGAAAAAGTCACTGGTGTGAATTTTGGGCTGGCGGCGTCATCGGTCTATATTTCTTTGAGAAAAACGTTGGCCAGGCTATCCCTGTCAACGGCGAGCGCTATAGGTCGATGATTACCAACTTCTTTTGGCCTGAATTGGATTATCTGAACACCAACGACATGTGGTTTCAACAGGACGGCGCTACGTGCCACACAGTTCATGCCGCGTTGGATATTTTGCACAAGCGATTTGAGGGCACGGTCATCTTACGTGGAGGTGATGTGAACTGGCCACCAAGATCGTGCGATTTGACCACGTTAGACTTTTTCTTGTGGGGTTTTCTTAAGTCGCAGATGTATGTTAATAAGCCACAAACCACAGCGGTCCTCAAAGCTAACATAGCCTATGTCATCGGTCAAATTTAGCAAGATTTATGTGCCAGAATTACGGAAAATTGGACATTTCGAATGCGCTTCACCTAGAGAAGCCGTGGCTAACATTTGAACGATGTTATATTCCTCACTTAATTGCATCAAAAGGTCTTTCTAACGCATAAATAATTTCGATGATATCTCACACACACTTTGTTTTATTTAAATTTAAAGGAAGCGCTTAATGACAGACCCGTTACTCGTTGATGCTAAACTGTGGTGTTCATAAGGTATTAAGACGCAAATTCTTTAAAAGAAAAATGTATTTTGTTATTTGCGGGTGAATGAGTTGCCACTTGTTGTAAGTCTTATTTTTATTCTTCGTAACCTATTTCAATAGACGAACAGAGTATAGAACAGTGCTTCTCATCATTTTGTTCCCGTACCCCTTAAAACAACTTTTAATTTAAGAGTATCTCTCCCCTGATATGTTCATGCCTACTCCTAAAATATGTGCCTCGTTTCTCTTAGTGTTTATCTATTGTTAGTCTTAACTTTGAAATGTAACCAATACTGTCTCTAGATACTTCTGATTTATAGAGGGTTACTATCCTTTCTGTTTTAGTAATTTTTTCTCTTCTATATATATGTTCTATATATTATATATATTTCCGCCATTACCAATATAATTTTCACGTTCCCCACATGGAACTTTACATATCCCCCAGAAGCACGCGTACCACAGGTGTGGACGTAATCGTTGTTATAGAACAATGCTAAAAGGATGCGAAATTGAAATACTTTCGTTTGTCTCGTTAAAATACTTTGAATGTATAACCAACAATAAATGGTAATTTAAAAGATTTTTACTTGACGGGTGATCGCCACCCATTATTTTAACTTTCCTTAATAATTATTTTAACTTTCATAGGATGTTCCAAATCGATTACAAATAATAATTTGGTTGATGATCAAGCCTGCAGAATGAAATATTCACCAAGTTTAAGATGTGTTACAACGACATCTATCCATTTATGAAAATAATAAATAGTGACTTAGAGACATCTGTGGAAAAAATCTAATGCTAATTATACGGGGAATCTGTAGTATATATAATTTAATATTCTTATAAGCATTGTAATACATTTGAATTAGGTATGACTTTTAATTTTATATACGAATAGTGTTTAAAGGTCCGCCTATTATTTACGATTTTTAAACTAAATCTTAAATGTCAATGCTTTTTATGTACATTTCTGAACGTTAAAAGAAATGATACCAGATGCATATTTTAATTCCGAATTAAAAAGAAACATGATTTTTTTATAGATTGAACCCTGCATATATTTCTATAATCTATAATTAACTTCAAATTAAATGTTTTGTTTAATTTTAATCGGATTTTTGTCAAATAAATACGAAAACTCATAGAACCATATTCAAAACTAGTTTTTTTTTACTTAACTCTTCTTTAATTTAATTTACTACAGCAGGAATTCTTAAAGAATGTCAGATTCAATACACTATACACCGGCCTAGACTATGAGATTGACAGGGTACTTTTCGTCAACCCAGGACCTAGGCAATAAGAAAACAGCAAGGTTTTTTAATGGAGTTCAGTCCCACATACCACTCTATGAGACATACAGTTGCAAAACCCGGTTTAGCAATATTTTTGGAAACATGTGGACTAAACCCATTCCAATTATTGGGAATTGATTAGAAACACAAAATAAAAGTTTGAATATAATATTGGAATATACTCTCACTAGTGTTGTCACTCGCTTAATGAGTAGCCCAACACTGGCGAGAGTATGTACGCCAAAGAGGCATTAGTGCATTATAAACTTTATAAAGTTCACAGACTGATAATAAAGTTTCCTAACGTTTTCTAGCGAGTTTTACATAACTATACACCTCTGAATATATTGTGACATAAAATAAATAAATGATAGAAAAATCGATAAAGCCTAGCAACCCAGGCCGTGACGTTATTAAAGTACTTGTAAAAGTTATCGATCGAAATGTTTGCGAATTTAATTTAAAAACACTTCGCTGTCGACGTGAAATGAACACGGCAGCTTATGTGCTTTAAAGTAATATATTTTCATAGCACCACGCTTGGTACTCGGCACGTCATCTGTACTTAACTTCTAAACCGCAAGAGTCGAAACAGTTCATTATATTTTGTGTTCTCTATCAACGAAATATGTCGAAGAAGTTATTTTATTCAATATTTGCTGGGTTTTTATTTTGTTTTTCTCTTACCCGTGCATATGAAGTTGACACATATGATTTTCTCATGCCAAATGTTTGGCCTAGCTCGGTAAGTTTCGTATTAATTTTTCCATAAATAAATATCACTTCAGTGTAACGTGCTAATGCATTCTGTGATTCTTAGTAAGAACACAATTATATTTGCATTCTCATCGATACTTACATGCCTCAGACATCTGCTTAAATATTGTTTTTTGCGCCCTTAGTTCATGCCTTTCTTTAATGCTTGTCAAATTAATATATAGAAATATTTCATATAAAAAAATTAAGGTCCTACTTCAAAAGTTAGCACAGATTAAATTCTGTTAGGTTCTGGTCTGTAGATTAGAGAGTGGTAGTGGTAGAGGTCTGTAGATTAATTCTATTAATTAAAAACATATTTAGAAACATTTTTTAGACATCACTGGGTGAAGAAGTATGTATTGATTTATTATTTTTGTACTTTATTCCAATAATAAAAAATATTAGGATTGGATTAAAGTAACTTGTTTTAATAATAATATAAAACTGCTTGATTTGATTGGAGATGTGTATGTGAATTACTCAAGTATGAAATAAAGGCTGTTGAGAATGCTCAATATTTATGATTTAATATAGGTTTTGTTTTTCTCTTCCTGTTGGCCTAATGGTCCCAGTTATAAGAACAGGGTTACCCTATTACATAAGAAGTCATATAAAGTGATTTAAAAATGACTTGTGTATTTTTACAACCATTTGATATTGACAACCATGGAGTAAGACATGGTATGTTATGCTCAGAATGCCTGTGGTTACAGACTTCATTCTAGTTCTGAATCTGGGTGTTAAGTATAGTTATTTACAAACTAGTTGACCCAGCAAACATTGTTCTGCCTTAAGAATTAAAAAAAAAAGTAAAGCCTATGCCCTTCTCCAAGGTCCAAGCTATGACTATACAGAAATTAATCAAAATTGGTTCAGTGGTTTAGGTGTGAAAGTGTAACAAACAAACAAATTCACTTTCATATTTATGAGTATAATCGCATAACATTAGTTAGAATGAAAAGTATATAATATATGAGGCATGTAGTCGCAAAACCCGCTATAATGGATTTTGACAAAATGATGTCTTTAGAAAACACTTTAAGCTATCTACATAGCAATCAACTTTTGTTGCACAAATGAAATAAAAAGATTTTGTGTATTTCAACGTTATATTGAACCTTTTATTTTACATTTCCAATCAAATTCCTCTAAATCAGCATAGGTTTAGTTCAATTTACGAGTTTCCAAGACCTCCCAGTATTACGACTAATACATGTAGTCAGTAAGCTTGTGGAGGTCATTGTCTGGATGTTTATGTATAATATGTATTTATTTATAAAAGTATGTAGTATCTCAGTTGTCTAGTATCCAGAACACAAGTGCTATGCAACTTAGTTTGGGACTAGATAGTGCTGTTTGAATTGTAACAGTATATGTTATTATTAGTTTGTTTTTTTCTTTCTGGATTGGGAGTTAGACAATTGCTCTGAGTAAAGATTTTGCTATCATCATCATCATCTCAGCGTTCATCCCGGTTGCAACCCAAACTTGCGTTTTGGTGCCCGGGGTCCGCTTTCCGACTTTTTTCACTTCGCACTGTCTTCAGCATCCCTAGTAGTGAGCCCAAAGATTTTGCTATGTCACTTTACTTTAATAAAGTAACTATACTAAACGAAGAAACATTATAAGTTTTTATCTGAAGTTTTGTATTGTAGCTGTACTTTATATTCAGGAAGGTGCAATAGTGATTGCCTTAATCAAATTCAACATCAGTATATCCATTCATTCATTATTTCATCCATCATGTATTTATTATTATACACAAACTAGCTGACCCGGCAAACGTTGTTCTGCCATATAAATAATAAAATGTCAAAAAATTAAAAAAAAAAATTTTGGGGGTGGGTCAACATTTCATCCCCCTAACATTTAGGGGGATGAAAAATAGATGTTGGCCGATTCTCATAGATACCGGATAAGCACAAAAAATTTCATCAAAATCGGTCAAGCTGTTTCGGAGGAGCATGGCAACGAAAACTGTGACAAGAATTTTATATATACACAAATGTAGATGTCATGAAACAACACCAAAGCAAAAATGTACACAATTGATTTCATCCCATTTCAATACTCAATGTGTTCCTATGGGTATGATACTTTTATTAAAAGACTGGAAATACATGTTGTCGACTTAGTTATCACAATGTGTTAACTCAATTTGGATAAACTTTACAGGAGCAAGTAAAAACTTTGTTTTTGCTATGCCTGGGAGTTATTTTACTCATAACACTGTCACACATAAATTGGCCACATTTTTGTAGAACATATGAAGTAATCCAATAGATAGACTATTTTGAAGTCTATCTATTGGATCTCCACTAGTCATCTAGTTAAATTTAAAAGTTTTATTTCAATATTTTGTGAATTTACACATTCTGATAATTAAACCAATGATGTGTATTTAAGAATAAGTGAAGATTATAGTGATTTTTTAGTAAGAAAGTATTTCATAAGATAAAACTAATGAATACAAAAGTGTTATGCTCTTTGAAACTGTAATTATTGATTGATACAGATGTGATGCCACACTTATTTATGCCCTCTATTAAATACTTACTTTATTACTTAATGGCACAGTCACTCTTGGTCCATTGGTATGTTTAAAGTGAACTTTTTTAAACTACTTACACTTTAGCACATAACACACTCCCACTACAGTGCCTTTCGTTCTTGTAACTCTATCCAATTCTTAACACATTAGCACACAACTTTTAAAAATTAAGAAAAAAAATATTTTCTCAGCCAAACTTTTTACTTAAGTAAAATAATGTAAAAATAGTTTTTTTTTTTTAATTTGTATAGAAATATTATTGAGATTATGTCTATTTTTTTTAATTTGCTGTAGTACAACAGACAGGCTGACGGCCCACTTAGAATTTAGCAGTTGCCATCCCCTATGGGTGTTTGCAATGCCAGTGGCATCGCGAACATGCTGCTGTCCCATAAAGGTACAAGTACTTGGGTCACTAACGCCGGAACACAACACAAAGTCACTATGGTGGCATACGTAAGACCAAAGGTGTCCGCCATCCAGACAGGCTTGGGGCCTTACCACTTAGCTAGGATAGGTTGTTTTGTCGCCTTTTACGACAAACTGACCCTGGCCGTAGAGGTCAGTATTTATCCGCCCCTGCATGGATAAAAACCTAATGATTAAATATATTATTTAATAAAAATATAAGTTAAATAACAAAAAATATTTTTAATGTCTGATAAATAGGACGCTAATGGGTTAACTAAACTAATAGCCAAATGACTCAAAAGGACTCAATACAAGTTTTCTGTGCTGGTTGACAAGCATAAAAATGATTCCAATAAATACCATGAGTGTCACATGCTAACTAAATAAATGCAAAAGTGAGTTTGTTTGTTTCGCTTTTACACCTAAACCGCTCAAGCAGTTTATAATTACATAAGTGATGATTAATAAAGTTAAGTTATATTATTTATTTGAAAGATACAGCATTAAAACTATGACCAATTATAATAATTAATTATTTTAAATTAATAATAATAATTTCCCTAGAGGCAACCGTTTTTAATTGATACAGTAATTTATGCTACATTACAGGCCACCAGCTAAATTCACGCACACTGAACACACAATTGTATGGCACGGCCCATGAGAGTTTGGAGTAACTAAAGGAAGGTCGAACGTCGACCGTCCCGCGCGTTTAGAAGCTCACGCGTTACTACTTATATTATTTTTTGTCCCACCCTCGCTTTTACCATTTATCTTACCGAGAGTGAGAGTAGGTATCAAAAAACAGGAGGCGGGATTTCAAAGACTTCTTCAATCAATAATTCTTAACATGAGAATAAAACTACTGATCATGAAATGAATGTCACTTATAATTGCGTGGAGTGCTTTGTACGATATTTTTAAACTGCATTTCCGAATGAAACTAGTAAAAAGAATATTACGAATGATATCGAGCACCCCACGCTTTTTAGAATAGTGACATTAATTTTCTCGTCAGAAATTTTATTCTTAAGTTAAGAATTATTTTTTTGTTTTATTATAATATAAGCGTGTTTTTTAGTTTTTTTTAACTATAATTTATTTTTAGCTTTTTAGTTTGATCAACTATGTGCTATAATATTATCATCATCATCTCAGCGTTGTATCCTGGTTACAACGGGGTCCGCATTCCGACTTTTTCTACTCCACTTCGCACGGTCTTAAGCATCCCTGGAGTGAGCCCATTGGCACGCATATTACACTTTACGATGTCAAGTCAGCACTTTTTGGGTCTACCCCTCCTGTCGGGCTCGGCGGAGGTGGCATGCCCAGACATTTGTTTCCCACGTAAGCATGCGGTTGCTGTAAAACGTGGCTGTACCAACGGAGCCGACACTCTTGCAATTTATCCGCAATATCACGGACATGAAAACTACCGCGAATGCGGGAATACCTAACGCGGTCCTTCCGCGTTTCTCCACACATCCACCGCAGCATATTCATTTCGGTGACACGCAGTTATTGCTTGTGTCGCTTTAGCGCTGGCCATGCTTCACAGCCGTATAAAAGAACAGGCCTAATGATGGTCCTATAGACCTGTCCCTTCAACTTTACCGGTATCTTGGGGTCACAAATGACACCAGTTACTTCACGCAATTTGATCCACGCGGCAGTAGTGCGTGCCTTGACGTCAAAATCGACAAAATCGTCAAAATCGATGTCATCAGACACGATTATAACTATATAATATAATATATTTGTTGTCAATTAATTGATCAAGTTAATATAAAGCGTGTAAATAAATATAATATCCCTACATTGAAAATACCATAGAAGAAAGAAAACAGTCAACCTAAAGGTCGTGCGTGGGTGTCGATCGAACAGATATCATTTGCTGAGTGGTGGTATCTATAATTTTAATAGGCACTTGAGGAAATATTCCATTAATTTTGATGACAAATCGTTAAATATTAGTCCAACTGAATTTTTTTAAATTAATGTCACCTTCTCTGGCTTCATAACCTATGATATTATTTGATTAGATCTATTACCTACCTATCTGCTTCCCCTAGTGTTTCTGGGTTTGGTTAATGTACCTTTGTTAATTTTACTAATACATTAACATAACCCGTCTAATGGCGGATAAATATTTGTGTTGAATGGATTTAACATAATTAATATTGACCATCAAATTTAATTTTATGAACTTACGCCTCCATTCCAGAAGTAATATTCAGAAATACATAAACATTTAAAAATGTGTGGTTATAACATTTTATACATACTAGTTTGGGCATTTGACACTGATTTTAGATCATCATCTATCGTTATATATAGTCAGAATTTCCTTAGAAGTGCGTAACGGTTGCGTCCTAACTCTGATCATAGTAATAAGTAGTCGAAAGCGACTGTCTATTGACTCTCTATATCCGGAAGGTAAGCCGTCGTAAGAAGATTGCACCAAATAGTAGCAGAGGTTGACTTTGTCTCCAATATAACATATATTACTGATTAACTTTATTTCTGGTCAAGTGATTAGAGCATACTGTAGGAAACACTATAAGTTTCAGTATAACTCGACATGGATTCCCTATAATCTCAACAATGTTACTTGTCAATTCATTAATATCTCATATGATACATTAGCATTACTTGAATACAGTTCTCTAATAATATTTTACTAATAATATTTTATTTTTCAGGATGAGTTGTATCTTTGCACGCCTATCAGAATTTCGCCTTATCACAATTATTATATAGGTTTGTATAATTATATGGTTATAAGTTCTTTTATGTGACTGAAAATTAACCTTTTTTGTAATGTGTAATTATTTCGTATCGTATAATAGATAAATTTACACGTATTCAATTAATTATTCCCACGTGTCCATTAAAATCACCACCTACATATACGTTTTCCTTATCTGCTATATTAACCATGATTGTGTCAAAGTCCATCCAGAATATTTCTTTCACTCTGTCTTCACATCCAGCTTGAGGGGCATACACACTCACTTTGTTAAGCGTACGATCACCTACCAACAACTTTATTACTATGACCCTATCATTTATCCTCTTAACATCCGTCACACATTTTTTCAATTCACTGTCTAATACCACACCCACACCATATCTCTTACCATCCCTTACGCAATAGTAGAATTTATATCCCGCCCCGATCTTTGGAGCTATCGAACTCTTCCACTTCGTCTCTTGCAGTCAAGCTAAATTTATTCGTCTCCTTTCTAACACACCTGCAATTTCTCCTCCTCTTCCAGTCATTGTACCTATATTCCAACTTGCAAGTCTCATTTTTATTTCACGAACTCGCGTTCCGCTTTCATTTGAGTACATGTTGTACTAATAGTTTTGGCTTGCTATTTACAATCAACCCTTTTCTGGGGATTTATTCAAATACATTAGAAACTATACTGATAACAATACAGTAAAAATACTTGTAGAAAATTTGCTATGTAAAAAGCTTAACTATTTATATATACTAAGGTCCATAATTTAGTTAGATGCCAAAGTTTATACAGGGTGACTTTGACAAAACCGTCCAAATTCACACAGAAGAATCTTTAGTAAAAGTTATGAGAAATATGTATTTTAGTTTAGTATCACATAGTACAAAAATGTTGAGTAATCAGCATCACAAAGTCATCCAAAGAACTCTCAATTTACATAATACGGCGCGCAAGTGTCAATGACCTCTCCATCGGTACCGCAAAAAACTGGCAATGACCTAGTACGAGGCCGAGGACGGCGGTCATTGCATCTGTGCGAGCGAATACGCCCTACCCACTTACGATATTTACACGGGAGTGACAGAGACAGGTAATAACAGGTTAACGTACGAAGTTTGCACCATATGACTATTTTGTACGATTGAATTAGTGATCATATTTTCCTTGGAATGAAATATTTTATGGTGAAAATTTGACATACAATTTTTTTTTGCAAAAATGGGTTCGTTAAATGATGTTTAGTGCGTAAAAAAATTTGGACGGTTTTGTCAAAGTCACCCTGTATATAGAATAGTCTAAAAATATGATACATAAACCAATGTGAAAATGGTCTACGGAAATACGGGAATAACATATAATTTATATTCCCGTAACCAATTGAATTAACAGTCTATTGAGATTCATTTCGCTTTCATAATGACAACAAAAATACAATCAACTCACACAGAATGCGTAAATTAATAACAATCTCGTTTATTTTATTGTAAAACAACATTTTATGTTAAACAAACATATGATTCAAATGTTATTGTTTCAGTGGGTTTCCAACCAAAGGCTTCGATGCACACTGCTCATCATATGTTACTGTATGGATGTGTTGAACCTGGCTCTAATACGTCTGTTTGGTTAGTATATTAGTGTTAACAGTACTCGGAAACATGTTATCTGTAGTTTTATTTCCAACCGTCATGATTCCCGCCTTTTAAAGGCAGAACTAATTTTCACAAGTCTTCTGAAAATTGCTCAAAAACAGATGGTCCGTTTTTTGCATAAAATCATTAGAAGATAATGAATGATTCTTCTACTTCCACATTTTTACCAATGCTCACGGTAAAAATGTGGAGTCACGGCCGTTGTTTCGTGTGGGTGTTTCGCCGCGACCGCCCTGGCTTTGCTCAGCTCCACGTACTCGCGTCTGATTCCCCGTGGTTTCGACGCGATATCGATGAGCAGTTTCCCCCGGATAATAAGGTGCATTTCTCGCGAGTTCCACAGTATTTCGCCGCGTTCCCTTCTCTTCTAGGTTTATGTACATTTCATATGTAAACATGTGTAATATAGTCGCTGTTATTTTTTATTAATAATAAATTGATAACCTAATTATTATACTGGAATTTCTTTACTAATCATGAAATTTAAATAACATAAATAATTAAGAAACTAAGAACAACGTAATAATTTAATAATATATATATATATATATATATATATATATATATATATATATATATATATATATATATATATATATATATATATAATACAAAATTATAAACTGTTTTCTATTAAAATTAACTTAAAAAATTGTAGAATCTAATAAATATACATCATATCAAGGTTAATACAGATAATTTATAAATTTTTGTTGTTTGTTATTGTAGAAGTCATTATCTTACGTTATTTTTATTAGTAACAAAAAGATAGTGCTGTTTTTTCCGCTAAATTCCGTTGTAGATAACTAAAACATAAATCATAACAACACCATGGAACGTGCTTATAAAGGGGGTTTCCCTTCAATCCGAACACTATATTAAATGTAAGAACTTAGTAATCGGCTAGAAAATAAAATTTCATAGTCAGATCAGTAAGTAGGTTTAGAGCGTTCTTTCTCTTAGCGGACCCCGGGCACCGAAACAGAAGTTTAGGTTGCAACCGGGATATTACGCTTGGATGATGATGAGAGCGTTCTTTTCCTTCATCCTTTCGGCTACGTCTAAGTATCGGAAAGATCGTTTCATAATGTCGTAAGTTATAAAATACTAAATAAGATCAATCCTATAAAAGATTATTAAATATTGTTATTTATGGAAGTGTAGAATAATATAAATATGTTTTAATAAATTAAGTTAATATAAAAAAAACTTCTTTATAAATAGCAGTGGAGTAAGAATTTCATAAATGGTGACAATACAACCTTAGTTACATGGTAGGGACCCCGTCTGGATGTCAAATACCCCTGGTCTCCAGATTTACCGCTACAATAACCTCATGTTGTATTCCAGTATAAGTAACCCGCTTCCAGATCCCCTTGTGCCTCACGCGTCGCATACATCAATAGGCGACGATAACTGCTTGGTATTATGCTGCCTATCGATGTTCTACACTAATAAAAAAATATAATCTCGCTAATTAGACTCATATATTCAGTGCTGCGGGAAATCCCAAGTGACAAATTTATTAATCACAAATAGTAAACAATAAACACGTCACAGATGTCACCAATCTGTCAATTCATTGATAACGCTTGATTTTAAGGAGCTGCGGAGAAATGCAGAGCAATCAAGTGGATGATATTTATACAACGGCTAGTCCATGCAGTTCGGGATCACAGGTAAACTTGTATTTACTGATTTTAGTTGTAATATTTCGACTGTCGACGAAAACAATGTTCACTGCTTCTTTTTTAGTTCTACACTTTGTTTCGTTATCTATGTTTATATATAAGCGAAATATCACTCATCGAAAGATCTCTAAAACTATACACCCGATTGACTTGAAATTTAGCATAGTTACTCAGCTCGCGATCTAGACACTCACTAAGAACGCATTATACGGAAATCCTATCCAAAATGTAGTTTTCATCAATTTATTTGACAGAATGTTTGCCCGGTCAGCTACGAGTAGTATACCTTTGCAGCGCACAGTGTAATGAATTTTTAATAGATTTACAAATTAATTAAATTAGTAATTGAGGCGAGAAATATAATGCCAACATAACGGTATTAAGTGATCAAAGAAATTTGGATTTATAGAAATATGAATACAATTTCATCTGGGTGTTAAGGGTCCTTTCGAATTACTTGAGGCCCAAATTAAAATATTTTTTTTGTTGCCCTGGATATCTTTACCAATTTCTATGTTTTCAAGTGCGCAGTTTACGAATATGTTCATAAAAATAATTAATGTGCTCTAGTTTTTATGATTTCAGCGTGTCCTATATTTAAAAAAAAATAAACAAAAATGATTAACTTTACTTGGTTTGCAAATATGTTGTCTGTGGGACAGTAGAGCAAAACAACTTCATCCACATAATATCTTATTCCCACAAGATATGTGGATGTGGCCTTTGAGAAAGTCCTTACTGTCGGTAAAGCCAACGTAATAAAGAAACTATTATTAAACAGAGACAAAATTAAAAGTATGATCAAACAATTTGTTAAAGCGTCAGACAAGGAGGGCGATTAAGAGTAAAAGAGCAAGAATATTTACAGATATTTTTTTAAGAAATTAAAAGTATTTGATGGCAAAATTTAAAATATTTGATGTTCCTCAAATTCAGCAATTGATGAAAGATGTAATTATTATCACAGTTATAATAATTCCGAAAGTGAAGCTTGAAAGAGGTTTGTATTGGTAGTAGAAAATTTTCTAAGTAACAATAAAGCATCAAATTGTGAAAAAATTGTGCAAAAAATGTTGATAAGGTTTAAAACCTTTCTTTCAATTCAGGAGCAAATATGAGTATAAAGCTGCATTTTCTCCACAGTCATCTGGATGGATTTTCTGATAATTTAGTAAATTATAGTGAGGAACAAGGCGAGCACTTCTACCAGGATCTAAAAGTAATAGAGAAAGGTATCAAGGTAGACGGGATTGCCACATGATGTCATATAGTCTTTAAAAAGAGATTGTCACCTAAATATTGTAGAAAAGTTCATAAAAGACGTTTCAATGAAGAATGACATGGATTTTCCACATTTTCCTGTCTATTTACTTTGATGCATAGTATTATAAATTGAAAAAAAAAGAATACATTATAAATAATTACCAGTATAACGAATACGTGACTAATTCAAAATCTATATTGTATGTTGAGTGGAACATTAAAATCACTCTTATATAGTAAGGTCAATTAGCTTAAACGCACGTGATAGAATTGTGTGAATACCATCTGAAACCATCGTATATGATTTATTTTATAAAATTTTTACTCCATATTTCCTTAGACTTTTCCTCTGCTAATAAAATCGGTATACACTCAATTCAGAACCCTTACACAGTTGAAAGAAATATAAATACTTATTAAAAATGGACTATCATGAAATAGAAAACTTTAAACATATTGGAGAGTAAGCCATACATTTTTTTTATTACACAGGACAGCAGACAGGCTGACAGCCCGCTTAGAATTTATCAGTTACCGTCGCCTATAGGTGTTTGCAACGCCAGTGGCATCGCGAACACGCTGCTGTCCCATAAGGGTACAGGAACTTAGGTCACTAATGCCGGAACACAACACAAGGTTATTATGGCGGCATACTTAAGACCAAAGGTGGTCGCCATCCAGACGGGCTTGAGGCCCTACCACGTAGCTAGGGTGGGTTGTTTTGTCGCCTTTTACGACAGGCCGACCCCGGCCACAGAGGTTAGTATTCTTTCTCTGCCCCTGCACGGATAATGTCATGTATGTATATTTTTTTTTTATTGCGTAGGACAGCAAACAGGCTGACAGCCCGCTTAGAATTTAGCAGTTACCGTCGCCTATAGGTGTTAGCAACGCCAGTGGCATCGCGAACACGCTGCTGTCCCATAAGGGTAATATATTTAATATACATACATGACACACGCACATCTTACTACCCACACATCCTATTACATACGTAACAAGGGGAGTTAGTTCCTAGATACAGTTAAAACTAGTCAGATGGAATTAGAATAGTGGAATCATTGCATCCATGCAGAGGCGGAGATAGGAGCCGGTAAAAGGCATAAAAAGGCTGTCGTAAAAGGCGACAAAACAACTTACCCTAGCTACGTGGTAGAACCCCGAGCCCGTCTGGATGACGACCACCTTTGGTCTTAAGTATACCGCCATAATAACTTTGTGTTGTGTTCCGGCATTAGTGACCCAAGTTCCTGTACCCTTATGGGACAGCAGCGTGTTTACGATACCACTAGCGTTGTAAACACCCGTAGGCGACGGTAACTGCTAAATTCTAAGCGGGTAGTCAGCCTCTCCTACAGCAATAAAAAAAATTAATTACAAAAAAAAACTCTGACCGGGAAACGTCAAAAGTGTCAAGTTAGAACACAAAAAAAAATAGAGGCCAACTAACACTAGCAAAATTGAGCCCTAAAATTTAATGTTTTATAAAATTTAATTAAATTCGTAGATAGTATACGCGTGGGCTAGAGACGCACCGAGCCTTCATCTCCCGCAAGATGTCGGCTTCCTTATCGGCAAGGATTCACCCATCAAGTACTTAGTACTACAAGTGCATTACATGCATGCATTTCCAGGTAACTTACTCTATTAAATTCATACTGCAGAATCTCTGTAAGCGAACTTGAAGGTAGACGCAAAAAATCAAGTTATAGAATTTTCTACTTCTAGAGACTTTCGACCTGAGCCAGTTTTGTAAGAAAACATTGGACTTAAAGAGTTGAAATAAATGAAAGTCTTAGTTATAAGAAACAACGCTGTGCATCGATAATCTCTTAAACTCGGTTTTCAAATAATCGATTTGTAAGTGTTGTAAAATGTGGCAATTGCTATGTTGGAGATAAACATGATCAATTTATTTTTCAAGTTATACTCGTAGAGGGAAAATAAGTATTGAAGTTACTGACAGGGGCTCACTAATTATTTCGAGTTTAGGAGGTTTTCGACTTATCGAGTTTCGAGTTGCAAAGTATATATGTATTTATAAGGCATAAAGTATGCAAAAAAAAAAATGAGATGTTCAACCTTATCGGCCAGTTGGTACATTATTATTATTATTATTTCGAAAGGTGGCTATGCTAGTCTGTTCTAACCTAGTATCACTGCGTCCAATTTAATGAACTATTGTGATCGCCACATTTACTATAGCTCATTGGCAAAGCCTGCCTCGTTGAAGTAGCGAAGCAGTTTTTTGGCAGGAGCTGCACGTATCTCATCCGGTTCCAACATGTGTTTTCCTAATATGAGACTACGTTTATGCATCAGGGAACAGCAGTAGCACAGCAGGTGCAGAGGCGTTTCATCCGCCTCATTACAGAATCTGCAGGCTTTGCCATCCCTAATCCCTATGATACTGAGGTGCTTGTTTAGGCAACAGTGTCCGGTAAGCGCCCTCGTTAGGTTGCATAGCTGATTCCTATTTAGTGCTAGTACTTCAAGCGCAAGTTTGCGGTTGTAGGCTTTAACTAGCACCTTGGAGTGATTTAGGCCTGGAATTGTATTCCAGCGCTTAAGAGATTCACTGGTACATTGATCCCTGAGGGTGAGCCGGATCAGGCTTTTGGGTATGCCGCAGCACGGTTCAGGTCCGTACTGCGACCCCTTGGCCCCAATCCGGGCAAGTTCATCGGCTTTTTCATTGCCTATGATGCCCGCATGCCCGGGGATCCAGCGAAGGATTACTTTATTTTTCTCACCTAAAGTATTTAAGTAGTCCATGCAGTTTTTGACGAGTTTCGAGGCTATGAAGTCTGAAGACAACGCCAAAAGTGCTGCTTGACTGTCAGAGTGAATGTATATCACATGATTGATGTAGTCTTTTTGCAGATTCACTTCCGCGCATTCTAAAATGGCGTAGACCTCTGCTTGGAAGATGGAGGCATATTTACCCAGGCTCAGACTGGTCTTGAAGCTTGGTCGCTCTCCAAACACACCGCAGCCTACATCATGTCCAATTTTGGAACCATCGGTATACCATAAAAGGCTACCGCTCTTCCAAGAGATTTTCTTTAGCACCCAGTCCTCTCTGGAAGGAATTTCCACAATGTAGTTTCTCGATCCTACAAACTGTGGAAGCATATTGTCCAATGGCATGCCTAAGATGGAGTGCGTGACTACTGAGTCTTTTAGAGTCCTCAGCGTATGTGAGAGCCAGTTTTTCGACCCCTGTGCATTTATCCTGTGCATGCTGGCCAACGCCTCATACTGAATAAACAGCGGGAGAGGCGGTAGGCTGAGCAATGCATCAAGAGCCGCTCCAGGAGTTGTTTTCATGGCCCCCGTTACCACCATACATGCCGTACGTTGCAGACTATTTAGCCTGTCAGAAGTTGTCCTTTGGTTGGCTTTTCTACCCCACACAACGGAGGCGTACGCAATTGTCGGCCTGACAATGGCAGTGTATAGCCAGAGGAGAAGTTTAGGATGTGATCCCCACCTTCTCCCAACCAGACGACGGCCGATTCCTAGTGCTATTTTAGCCTTTTGACCTGCCTTTTCCATATGTTGATTCCACGTGAGTTTTTGATCCATAGTAACCCCCAGGTATTTTACCTCCGTGGAAAACTGTATTACCTTTCCGTTTAAGCTAGGGGGTTTTAGCTTACTTAGGTTTTTCTTTTTAGTAAACGGAACAATAACAGTCTTGTCGGCATTAATCGACAAGTTGTTTACTGTACACCATTGTGATATGGTGTTGAGTGCCTTTTGTATAAGAGTGGATAGGGTATCCTGACAGAAGCCTCTAACGATCACAACTAGGTCATCCGCATAGCCCAGAGTGTCAATTTTGAGGTCTGCCATCTCATACAAGAGTTCATCCACCACAAGAGTCCATAACAGTGGCGATAATACTCCGCCCTGAGGGCAACCTCTTGTGGTAGTAACCTCAAGCATGGTCCCATGTAAGGAGATCCTAGCTCTACGGTTAGAGAGCAGCGACTGAACCCATCTTAGAACTGTGTCATCCACTCCCTTCCGCTGTAAACCGCGGATCAGGGTGGTTATGGGGGTGTTGTCAAAGGCGCCCTCTATATCTAGAAACGCACAAAGCGCTACCTGTTTGTCCTCAAACGCCTTTTCAACTCTGTCTACTAGATGCAGTAGAGCAGTCTCCGTAGATTTACCTCTACGGTAGGCGTGTTGGGTTTCATGAATAGGCTTAAGGGCTAAGACTTCCTCTCTTAAGTGTCGGTCTAGAATTTTCTCTAGCGTCTTCAAAAGAAAAGAAGTCAGGCATATTGGCCTGAAAGACTTTGGAAGTGAATAGTCTTTCCGACCTGCCTTAGGGATAAATAGAACCTTAGCCACAGTCCATTTTTCTGGAACTTGACCCCAGGCGAGGCTCGCCCGGAAGATCTTAACTAAGAGTGGCACAAGTTCCTCCATACCTTTTATAAGAAGGATTGGAAGGATATTGTCAGTACCACCAGACTTGTAAGGTTTGAATGATTTGATCGCCCACCTCACCACTCCGGGTCTCACGATCCTTGACGCTCTGCGCCAGTCCTCATTCTGAGGCCTGCGCGAAGTGGATTCAGCGTCGGAAACCCGAGCCCCAGGGAAGTGAGCGGCAACAAGCAAACCCAATGTTTCCATCTCATCGACTGAGAAGGAACCGTCTGGTCTTTTAAGTAGTCCCAGTTGATTAGGTTTGTCCTTTGCGAGCATTTTGTGGATTCTGATCCTCTGAGGCGTATTGTTTAACTCCTCACAGAACCTCCGCCAAGATGCTCGCTTGGCTTTCCTAATCTCATTATTGTACTCTGTTAGGGCTTTGCGATAGGAGTCCCACTCCAGAGTCTTCTTAGCTTTATTGAAAAGTGCCCTCGTTTTCTGCCTGAGTTTCCCCAGTTTAGAGCTCCACCAGGGCACCTTTCGATTAGAGTGCCTGACTTTAAGTGGACAGCTTTCCTCATAGGCAGATGATATGCCTTCAGTCATTATATCCACCGCTAGATTTAGCTCCTCTTCAGTTCTAATGCTATTTGGACAGTCCTTCAGCTTGAGCCTTAGTGTCGTTTGATAAACGTCCCAGGCCGTAGCTTTCGGATCCCTGTAACCACAGGTTTCTCTGACCAAGTTGCCTAGAAATTTAAAGTGTATATGTCTGTGATCAGACATCGACACTTCATTGCTTACCTTCCATGAACCAATTCTCCTGGCCAAGTTGTCAGTGGCGACAGTTATGTCTAGTACCTCTTCTCTACAGGCTGTGACAAAGGTCGGCTGGCATCCTTCGTTGAGTACCTGTAGGCAGTTAGTTGTAAGGAATTCATGGAGTAACTCACCTCTCACATTGATGTCACTGCTTCCCCACGTTGTGTGGTGCGCGTTGACATCTCCCCCAATCAGGAGCTCGGCGTTGTGGCGGCGTGCGTAATTCACCACTCGCTCCAACTCCATCGTCGGGTCAGTATTTTCATAGGGTAGGTAGGCAGAACAGACTATCACTTTGGTTCGCTCCCAACCCCTGAAATTTACATACGCAGCTACCAGGTCATCACTGCATAACTCTGTAACTGGTAAAAATTCAATATTATTGTTGAAAACGATACATGCCCTAGGTCTCTCGCCGCCTTTGTGGTAGAGTAATCTGCCAGCTGCATTGAGCCCCAAGACGCGATCATTGTTAACCCAGGGTTCTTGTAAAAGGGCGATATCTGCTTCTCGGTTTGCCAGGCATCTCTCCATCACAGCAGCCGCAGCCTTAGCATGATGGAGATTTGCCTGCACGAAGTTCGCCCAATACCCCTGAGTCATCATTGTTGAGACTTAGAGGTCGAAGGCCTTGGTCCAGCTTTGCTTTGGGGTGGGCGTTTCCGCCCGCGCCCAGAGACAGCCTGACTTCCAGCCCCCTTTCCTCCAGTAGTAAACTTTCTCATCCCCGTGCTGGCGGCCTTCGCTATGTTGGCCTTTGGCTTAGGTACCGTCCTACTGGACGCCCCCTCGCCAACGGGCTTAGTAGCGGCGGCCGCACCTACGAAACGGTCGGTGCTCAGGGATGAGGCAGGTTGACTAGCTGGGCTGCCTTTTATCCTAAACAGGATAACTTTGAAGCCCAGTATAGCCTTAAAATTTAACTCCTTCAGGGACTCCACAGATTGATCGTCCAAGGAAAACGTGACCACACGGCCTTCCTTGTCCTCTCTTTCGTGAAGAACCTTCCAGAGTTCGGTATTTAGCCCAGAGTTTTGTGCCCGTAACAGTTTCAAGGCAACCTCAGTTGAGGGGACCTCACTGCTGGGCAAAAAAGTCGTGGCTACGGTTGGCTTAGGCAATTGGCTCCCCAACATGATGGAGAGTTTTGCCTCCGGCCACGGCTTGAGCTCAGGTATTTTTGCCTCAAGCCACTCCCTGCTCCTCTGGTCTCCACAAGTTACCAGAATCCAGCCGGGTCTGTGGGACCAATTCAAGAATTTTGGACCGGTACCCTTACTGGTCCCGGCAATGTCCATGATCAATGCATGGTGAAGTGTCCCCATCTGTTCCTCAGTCATGGGCTGTGAGTTACAAATGCCCACCTGTGAGGAGCCCGCCACCGCTCCATAGTTAGGCTTTACATGAGTTACTGCCTCATGTAGCCTAACTGCCTTTTTAGGCTGGGTATTGGGTCATTCCTCCTCGGACCTTACGCGTTTTACCGCCTTTTGTCCCGAGGAGGATACTTGTCCTGCCTTCTCTAAGTCCGCCCAGTGCTTTGTAGCCAGAGCCCTGGCGTCCTCGACAGACAGGTTTTGCGACAGTAGACGCTTGAATCTTTTCCGGCCTGCGCCGGACAGCTTCTTGCGCTTCTGCCTATTAGAACTATTGCTGGAGTCCTCTGCCAGTCCACTGGATCCCATATCGGTTTCCATTGCGTCCTGGCTGGGCCTCTCAGCTCCAGTTACAGTTTTGGATCCCTCGGAGGCGACTGACCGCTCTCCTTCAGGACCCAAAGTTGTTGGGATTTCTCCCAGAACTTTTATAAGTGAATTTAGTGCATCATCCATAAAGTTCCCACGATTAGCAAGGGAAATAAAAGGTCACTTACCGGCAGAGCCCCGCTTACCGGAAGAAGGGCAGAATAACCTCCGAGGTGCCCCGGTGTCGAAGGTGCTCCGTTAATGACTGGACAACCCTCCAGCCATGCAGTCTTCACCACGGGTCGCCTAACAGCTTGACTTGGGGTAGCCTCTCTGCTACCGGCCAACGGCTCACCAGGCTTGGACCCAGTGAACCGCCGACCGGCACCCAGGGTGCACCACGGGGAGGTGGGCTACATCGCACCCCCAGTTGGTACATTCTCCTACATAGTGAAGAGGTCGAAGATCAGGTCATAGACTTTTATAAAAATCAAATTTAACCAAATCTATGTTCTAGTATAGTGATTATTGCAACACAAACCAAAGAGGTGTTGCCGATAAGTATCGACGTAAACGTCGCGCACTTTAATAGCATTAGGAAATTATTTAAATAAGGATGGAGTGTAAACTTGGATGCAATTGATATTCATCGTATATAATTTGGAGAAATAATAGATTTTTTTCTCACAGTATTCTTTAGAATTATAAATAAATATATAGGTACACTTCCACACAACGTCATCTAGTCCCAAACTAAGTTGCGTAGCACTTGTGTTATAGGTAGCCCGCAAGCGTATCAAAGTATGTTATCCGTTACGCCATATTGGTCGTCAGCATTTATCGTTGCTTTGAAAATTTATTCAACTAAAAATGTTAAAACTAGTTACTTCAAGCTTTAAATTGCTTTTTTACGACTCCAAAACGACGATTTTGATCGAAGATGAAAATCGCTAAAAATTTGGAACACCTGAGAGGTTTGGAGCCCTACCATTTAGCAAAAAGTCTAAATGAACTTATACTCCCAATGACTTATGATAGATTAAAATCACTCCATCTCGTTCCCAATGTTGTAATGAATTACTCCTGTTACAACAAAAGTAGCAAAGACCAATATTTTGCCCTCTCATTCGGGATTCGACATCTATATTATTATGATTCTATTTTTTTTTGTACAAAAAATTTCTGGAAAACTGCCAACACAAAGCATATTGATAACCTCCGCGACACAAATTGTAACGACAGAACAATTAAGTCTGAGTGTTTAAATTTGTATTTTTTTTTTATCCGCGCAGGGGCAGAAAAAGAATACTGACCTTTGCGGCCGGGGTCGGCTTGTCGTATAAGGCGACAAAACAACCCACCGTAGCTAGCGTGGTAGGGTCGCAAGCCCGTCTGGATGGTGACTACCTTTGGTCTTGAGTATCCCGTCATAATAACTTTGTGTTGCGTTTCGGTATTAGTGACCCAAGTTCCTGTATCCTTATGGGACAGCAGCGTGTTCGCGATGCCACTGGCATTGCAATCAACAATAGGCGACGGTAACTGCTAAATTCTAAGTGGGCAGTAATATTCGTCAGCCTGTCTGTTGTTGTACAACAATAAATTAAAAAAGAACAAATAAAAACTATATAAGTAGTGACAGTTGTTAAGTACCAGTAGACTAGATGTCGTTGTGTGTAGTCACAGTCTATTAAGTTCAATGACAATCTTCTACGAGTACAATGAAATTCGGACTTCATAATGACTTGAGAGGAAACCGCGCTGAAACACTTGGAAGAATACGCTGTTATAATTTTTTTTAGTTTATTATTAAAACTGATAGAAAATTATAAAAAACACTGCTGCTATGATACCGATTCTAATTTCAACTCGTAGTTCTTCGTTAGATGCCGTTATAAATTATAACTTAAGATATTGAATTTGATTTCAGAGGGAAAAACTGACAGCTCCGGTGTATTTTTGAAGTACACGACTAAACGGTAATTATATATTAAATATCTTTTCTCATAACTGTATCTGGTATTCCCCAAAACTGATTTGTAAAACTCACAAGTGTGATTAAATACTTTTTATGTATTATTAAAGTGAAACTTCTTTGCGCGCATGAGGGTAAAAATTTTATGGATGAAACGCAATATTAGCGTCACGAAGATGTGAAACTTTTTTTTGCTCCATTAATATTAACCTTATTAATAATGGCTGAAGGCTTATTGTATATGTAATTTTAGAATTGCATTGCATCACTTATACATATCTATTCGAATTGCGACTTTATTGCAATTAAGTAAAGTTGAGTTTTGTTTAATAAGATATAAAATATTTCATAAATTCTCTTTTCTAAATTTATTAGAAGATTTAAAAATTTGTTTGCCAAAGAAGTTCCACTTCTGACATGTGTATACTTTGTAAGCACGCACTTTTTTACTTTACATTTTTATGTAAATATATTTATTATATTTATAAACGAATTATAGAATGCCACGTCAAGCTGGAGTGATTCTGCTCGGTACTGGAGGTCAGATTCCCCCGAACTCCGTGGAGCACATGGAGACAGCGTGTCCCGTTGCGGAGGATAAAGTCATTCACCCCTTCGCGTTTAGGACTCATACCCACGGATTGGGTAAGTATAGTGTTCTTATTAGTGACTGTTCCAACGTCCACGTATGTCAGTGGAATGTACCCCTTATTTATTTATTTTTTGGAGTAACAATAGTATTCTAACCCCAGCGGCCGGTTTCGGCATGTAGTAAAAGGCGATAAAAAAGCCCTAGCCAGGGTAGGGCCACAAGCTCGTCTGGTTCTATAAGTATGCCGCCACAATAACCTTGTGTTGTGTTCAGCCATTAGTGTCCTAGGTTCCTGTACCTCTATGGGACAGCAGCGTGTTCGCGGTGCTCTAAGCGTCGTAAACATCCATAGACAAGGTAACTGCTCATTAAGTCGGCCGTCGGCTTGACTGCAGTTTCTCAGGAATAAAAAAAGCTAGGAATTTGACTTTAATAAGTTAATATATCGCTTACACTCGCTCGTGACTAATGTATTTTGACAGTGACATCTTGACAGCTAGACTAAACTAGACGAGGCAGCGTATTCTATAAATGACCATAGACTAAATCGCTTTTAGATTTTAAGGTAAAATTTATGAAACCGTAATAAGACCTGTCATATTGCATCAGAATACTGGGCCACAAAGGGAAAAGATGAAAGATTATTTATTGCATACAGCAGAGATACGAATGTTGAGATGGATGAGCGGAGTTACAAAAATGGATAAAATTAGAAATGAGTATATTAGGGGAAGTTTGAAAGTAGTGCTAGTGATTGAGAAGCTGAAAAGTAATAGGTTAGCCTGGTATTGCCATATAATGTGAAGAGAGGAGCGTCATGTAACAAGGAGGATGCTAGAAATGAGAGTGGATGGATACAAGAGGAGGGGTAGACCGAATGTTGAGAAGACAACTAACAGAGGAGAGTGGAAGGAGAGAACATGCTGTGCCGACCCCACATAGTTGGGATAATGGCAGGAAGAAGAAGAGACTAAATTGCATATTGTGGGGTAATTTAAAAAAACCCTTTTTAAAACAGAACTACCCTTTTTCAGCTCACTTATGATATCTTTCTTTAGATATAAAAGTCAATTTTTCAAGGTCGACGATACGCTGACAAGGTCTCTGGTGATGAGAAAACATTAATAAAAGCTGCATCCATCAATTAAAAATTATAAATCATGTACGAATTGAACATGTGTTACCTGAATATTCCTAACATTAAAAGAAACAGATACAGATTTACGGCTGCGATGACAATAATTTATAGAATAAAGTAATAAATTATGATGACACATACTTTTTGCAATTGAATTATTATTGTCACAAAATATTTATTTATTTATTATAATTGGATTATTATATCTTAAAATGGTTAAAAATTCTAAAAAACGGTAATTTCCAAATTTTAAGTAATAAACAGTTTAAATAAATACTTGGGACTACGTTTGATATGATTTTTAACTTTATGTTACCATTAAAGTAAAAAATGTTACGCCCAACGTGGGGCTCGAACCCACGACCCTGAGATTAAGAGTCTCATGCTCTACCGACTGAGCTAGCCGGGCTACGAGCAACATTGTAGAAATGTAACATATTATGTAACTACTTTTATTCTATGGCAAAATAGATAATATGTTAGCAGTTTTTTTAATACAACAAAATTTTAGCTAATACTTGTTATAAATTATAACGAGGCCAGTTGGTTTAGTGCCATACGTGAGTTAAATCTTAACCTATAATAAAAAAAAATTAAAAAATTTATAGTTTTTAAATTAAAAAAATATTCACTGGTTATAATTATTTTAATTAATTAGTCTGGGACAATATAATATTCATAGTGTAATATAACTATAAAATTATAAATACGTCTTAATTCCTAACTAAATAAAGTCAAAAATATGCTAAAATTGCGTTAGGTAATACTTGCACGCTCCCTCCGATAGTAAGGTAAAGTAATTTCTCTAACGTTTCTTGGAATTCTTTTCTATATTAACAAAAAAAAGTTTTGTTATACCGATATAATAGCTTGTTAAAACTATTACAGTAGTTTTATACAATACTTATACCAAATAAAAATTAATTTATAAATAGTTCGTCTGCTATAAAACGACTATCTGATACTAGGAATTAGGAGTAAGTTGCCTAACATTTAGTTTGTAATCATAATTCATCCGTACAATAGTCACACGGCCAACGAGCTTTGGAGAACTCGTCTCGTTTGTAGGGCGTCGTAAATGCGGAACCCCTTATGTTAGTTTAGGTAGAACGACCATAATTATATTTTTCTTATTTATTAGGAACTCAAACCGTTACTTGAAAAGTTCTATCTTGACTTTTCCACAATAACACATTATATGAAATATTATGATAGTCGTGTTTTAGAATTTATATTCGATTTACATTTTAAAATCTCACTCTTTATTACTAGTATGTCCCTATTTTCTGTTAATTTTTACTTATTCTCAACATTGTTATTTTGTAGTGTTTCAAGAAATATAGATTTTGATCTGTGTTCAAGTGGCATCACTTAGTGTATACTACCAAAACGTTAGGGGTTTGCGTACTAAGACCCTTGCTACTTATAGAAACATTAGTCTGAATAATTTTGATGTCATAATATATACAGAGACTTGGTTAGTAGACAGCGTATACAGTGCAGAACTATTTGACGCACGTTACTTGGTATGGAGACGGGATCGCGAATATGATCATACTTTGCAGACCCGCGGTGGAGGTGTTTTGGTTGCAGTTAGGAGCGATATTACTGTCATAGAGAGGCCTGAATGGCGTAGCTCTGCCGAGGATATATGGCTATCAATAATAATAAAGAGAAACCGACCTTCTGTTACTTACACCATTCATGTCGCTACTATCTATCTATGTAAGGAGAATAAGGGTAACTCGTATCAAGATCAACTACATAATTTTACAAATCAGTTACATAACTTAATGTTGCACCATCCGCTGGATAAGTTCCTTGTAGTGGGAGATTTTAATTTTGGTCACTTATTAGATTGGCGTGTCAATAATGACAGTTTTGGTCTATCACCTATCAATGTGTCTTCTCAACTGCTTGTTGATTTTTTGGATACCGTAGAAATGTGCAATCTTACACAATTTAATAACGTGCGAAATAAGAACAATAGATTACTAGATTTAGTGTTCTCTAACGGAATGGTAACTGTTGAAGAATGTATTGAATCTCTAGTAATACCCATAGATGAACACCATAAGCCCCTGGTTATACATACGGACTTTTTAGAGATACACAAGTTGGATGAGAGGACTTATAAAAAATATATATATCAGAAAGGAGATTATGAAGCTATTAATAGTGCGATTAATGATGTAGAATGGGAAATGTTATTAAGTTCACCAACTCTAGATAATGCAGTTAATTTTTTTTATTATAAACTATACGAATTTAGAGATATGTACGTTCCATTAAAATCAAAACGTTTGTCTTCGCACCCTGTATGGTATAGTTCTGCTCTTGTAAAAGTTTTAAAAGAAAAGTACAAATATCATCGCAAATATAAACTATACGGTAATTTATCTGATTATCACACTTTTGCTTTACTAAGAAGTAGAGCCAAGAGCCTGGAAAAGCTTTGTTTTGATAATTATATTCAACAAATAGAAAAATCAATACTCACTAATCCCAAATCATTCTGGTCTTATATTAAAAGCAAAAGAGACAATTCCAATTTACCTAATTTAATGTATTACAATGGAGTGTCTGCAGACAATGGTTTTGACATATGTAACTTATTTGCCACGTATTTTAAATCCACGTTTCAAACTGCAAGTGATAATGATTTTAATGACTCATCTACTCCTAATCCCAATATTCCAGTAAACTACATTAGTTCAATAGAAATATCTGAAATAGAAATTCTAAAGCTGCTCACAGCAACGGATTTGTCTAAATCTGGTGGTCCAGATCATATACCCCCCATTTTTATTGTTAAATGTGCTAATAGTTTAGTTAAGCCTATTTGTTTACTTTTTAAAAGGTCTTTAAAGGAAGGTGTGGTCCCTTCAATATGGAAATCCGCGTTTGTTACCCCAATTCCTAAAAAAGGTGATAAGTCTAATGTTGAAAATTATCGTCCAATTTCAAAACTTTGTTTGTTTTCCAAAATCTTTGAGCGTGTTGTTTACAATCAAGTTTATGTAGTTCTTAGGAATTATATTGGTGAAGAGCAACATGGCTTCCTTAGACATCGATCAACTACTACCAATCTCATTTTGGGCAATGAATTTATAAACAATATAATGGAGCACGGAGAACAAGCGGATGTGATATATACTGATTATAGTAAATGTTTTGATCGCATTGATCACCGAATCCTTCTAAAAAAATTGTGTGATGCGGGAATACATGGTGACTTATACCGTTGGTTTAGTTCATATATAGATAATCGTACTCAAGCTATCGTACTGAAAGGATATACTTCGCAGTGGTATAATGTGCCCTCGGGTGTGCCCCAAGGGTCTCTCTTAGGACCCCTTTTGTTTTTAATTTTTATATCTGACATAAAACTATGTTTCAAACATTCCCAAATTCTTTTATACGCGGACGACATGAAAATCATAAAATCAGTTAAGACTAGGTCCGACGCTGAGCTTTTACAAGACGACTTAAATAAATTTGTTGTATACTGTACGGACAATAAATTACAGTTGAATGTTTCCAAATGTTTTCATGTCACTTTTACAAGGCAGCGATCAACAGTAAACTTTTGTTATAAGCTCAATAATGAACCAATTAAAAAAGTAGATAGCATTAAAGATCTTGGAGTAATCCTAGATAGTAAACTTTTATTTGATAAACACATAAACAATGTGATTAATAAAGCATCCAAATCATTAGGTTTTGTGATAAGAAACTCAATTAATTTTCGTTCTTTGAAAACCATCAAAATCCTTTACTGTTCTTATGTACGCAGCCTATTAGAGTATGCATCACCAGTGTGGAATCCATTTTACCAAATTTATATATCTCGCTTGGAGGGTATTCAAAAGAAATTTTTACGATATTTAGATTTTAAGACTAAACAGAACTCTGAAAACTATCACGATCGATGCTTACGTTATCACTTTTTGCCACTTGAATACAGAAGATCCGTAAGTGATGTCTGTTTACTTATTAACATAGCAAATGGATCATCCGACTGTCCCGAACTTTTAGCTAATATAGGATTCCGTACACAGCATAAAAATTTTAGAAAGCGACAATTGTTAAGTGTGCCATTTGCACCTACTAATTACAGACAAAATAGCTTTTTTATTCGAGGTGCAAATGAATTTAATAAATTAGATGCCCAGCTCGAAATCGATTTATTCACAACTAAAGTTAACAGATTCAAAGTAATGATGGGTAAATACTTTTTCGACATTGTTGAACATTGAATATAAGTCGTTATTAATTTTTTCTTTTCTTTTTACTGTGTAGAGTAGTGGTAAATAATTAAATGTTAAGACTTGTAATCAGCAATAGTTTTTAAGAATATTAGATTATATGTACATATTGTAATTTTTATTAGCCTGTAAGTCTTACTAAAATAAATAAATAAATAAATATTTTCTTTTTACTCCGATCAAGAAACGTATGTAATTTTTTCTCCGTGTTAATACATAATGTTTCAGGTTTCAAAATGAACGTGTTCGATGCAATCAGGCTTAGTGCTTGTAACTCATTAATAAATAAATATACTGCGACAATACTCACAGCGCCATCTAGTCCCATAATGAGGTAGCGGAGCGCTGTGTACCATATAATGTGATGAGACTGAAGGACCGTATAAAAGAATGGTGCGGTGCGGCTTAGATCTAGACCCCCCATAGCCACAATCACACATGACATGAATACACGTTGAATAGATGTGTTGCGGGGGAGTTTCTTTCGCCGTTTCTTCTCCCTCAGCTATAAGCACTCCGAAACGGTAGTAGATTAGAATAGGATCGGCTTCACCGGTGAAGCCGATAGTCCCCAAATAAATAATATTCTTGCCATTCGTGGCTGTTCTCAATTGTCCCCATGCAGCGGTCGAGCCGGAAACGCACCTCACAGGAGGCGCGTGTCCGAGCACGCTGCCACGGCTGATCGACCTCGCTTCCACGGGGTGGGAATGCCTTAACGCCCGGAGTCGCTGTCAAGTCGTCTGAGACACAGCTTTAGCTTTAAGAAAAAAAAACTTAGATCTAGAATGATGCTAGCCGCGGTGCGGGATGCAAAGGTAATAAGGGTTCGATAATTAACGTGGAAAGGAAACGAAACGGAAATACCCAGCAAGGCAGAAAGAGCGGTGACTCACCTGAGGGTCTCCGATCCGCCATCCTCCACGACTGGTTCCGCGGTTTGGAATCCAGGATTTTATAATTAATTCACAAACATATAAAAACTCGTGCGGGCTCAACCAAGATCCAACGGCACACATCGTCGGCGCGGGCACTTGCCAAGATGATCACCAATTTATTTGTTTATTTATCACAAATTACAATAATGCATTACAGATAGATTCTTTTCACAAAATTGTACCATAAGAGATATCATATATCATTTTATTTTTAAATAAACATTATTATTACTTTTTTTTACATATCTATTACAAAAATATTGTTTATCTATTACATAAATTTGAATCCAAATTCGGAACGGAAACGAACCCGTAACCCTCGCAAACGTTCCGAGGTTGTTAAATGTTGTATTCTGGTTCACAACCTGCCTAACGTGATATTTCCTTTTCATCGTTGTGTAAATGGACAGATATTCTACTTCTTCCTGCCCTTATCCCAACTATCTACTTGCTTTGTTACAATTCACTCCAGTTACTCAATTCACTCTGTTACAGTTCCACTTCCACTCTCCTCTGTTAGCCGTCATCTGAACATTCACACCTTTTTTAACCATATCACCTGTTACGCAATTCATCCATCTGTTCTTTAGTCTCTACCTCTTCTCTTGTATCCATGCACTCTCAATTCTAGCATCCTCCTTGTTACATGACGCTCCTCTCTTCGCATTATATAGCCATACCAGGCTAACCTATTACTTTTCAGCTTATATAGACAGATATTCTACTATGTATGTATGTATATGTATATATACAAGCTTCATGGTAGCTCAGTGATATTACAATCGGAAACCAATCTAGAGGTCCCGGGTTTGAATCTAACGGTGGCGTGCGCCCCTTAAGCATTTTTTCTCGCCTAATGTGTACAAACAAACAATGTGCACTATGTAAATCAAAATATGTCGTCACCACACACACGTACATAATAACATTTAATCGTAAGCCAACACTAGTAAATAAACACATTGCCTTGTACCGACGGTGAGGGAAAATGTCGTGAGGAAAACTGCATACCAAGATCACCGGTATGTGTAATCCGCCAATCCGCGTTGATTAAGCGTGGCGGGTACGCTACCCGTTCTCTCTAAGGGGAGGACTGAACTCAACAGTTTGACGTTATGAGCTATACACACATGGGTTATAAAAAAAGTTATTATGTTACACAGGAGTGCAAGTATCGGGCTACGCTGTTCGTAAGAAAGAATACGGCGACATCTGGCAGTTGATCGGCAAAATGAATCCGCAGCTCCCCCAGATGTTTTACCCGGTTGCGAACAGCAAACCTATCAAGAAGGGCGACATACTGGCTGCGAGATGCACTATGAACAATACTAGAGGACACACTGTTAAAATCGGGTAAGTTTGTTTTTTTCCGTGCAGAAGCGGAGTAATAATCCTCTGCGGTAAGGTAGGCCTGTCTTAAAAGGCGACAAAACAACCCTAGCTACGTGGTAGGGCGCCAAGCCCGTCTGGTTTGCAACCATATCTGGTTTAATATGCCGTCATAGTGACCTTGTGTTGTGTTCCGGTACTGGTAAACCAGGTTCCAGTTTCTCTTCGAGGCCGGCACAGCTTTGACGCGACGGTGACCACCTACTATCGGATGGGCCGTAAGTGCATATTATACTCGTAAATAAAAAAACTCAGTCTCGGAAATTAAACCGGTATAAACGTTGTCGCTTTATGACCTCCTAAGAAAGGCGCATAACACTATTCTTTCTGGAAAGGACAAGATGATCGTGTCCAATTTTTTTATATCTTGCTTATTACCAGGCCAACACACAATGACGAGATGTGCAATTTCTACCTCATGTATTGGGTACAAAATGACACTCCATTGGAGCAGAAGTATTGCTTCACAGCCGGACCGCCGTATTATTACTGGAGAATGTCTCATTTCAATCGTATACCGGAAACGGATGAAAGCTTGTTTTAATTGACTCGAGTTTAAGTCTCGATGCTTATTTGTCCAATCGAACCCGAAAACTAGTTTTAACCCTCGAAAAATAATAATCGATTTATATTAAATAAATTTAAATAGATATATATATATATATATATATATATATATATATATATATATATATATATATATAAATCTTGTTTTAAACACCGAATCACCGTGCATACTCGATTATGATGAATCGATAAAAACACTGAAATATTTTATGGTCAAAGTCAAGCTTGAAAATATAGCCTATTGAAAATATTAAGCCTGGTTATTCTGGTGAATTGAACAAATAGATAGATATATATATATATATATATATATATATATATATATATATATATATATATATATATATATATATATATATATATATATATATATATATATATATATATATAATCTTGTTTTAAACACCGAATCACCGTGCATACTCGATTATGATGAATCGATAAAAACACTGAAATATTTTATGGTCAAAGTCAAGCTTGAAAATATAGCCTATTGAAAATATTAAGCCTGGTTATTCTGGTGAATTGAACAAATAGGCATAGAGCAAGGAAATGTTTAGCTTAGGAGACGTTGATTTTTTTAATTATTAGGATATTTTCATTTTCATAGTATATTTTTCTTTTGTGTAGGTATTTTAATTTTACAAAATATTATTATTATTCATTCCCATATTTTCCTAATATTTTCTCTAAGTATTTTTGCAATATTTTTCCAGACATTGTAAAATACATATAGTAAATTATATTGTCTATGGTAATTACCTAACATTTGGCGATCGTCAATTTGATTCATATAACAAAATATAAAATGAAAAAAGAATTTCATGCGAATACGCAAACTGTCTGACAGTTTGTGTATTATTCTCTAATTTACACGTTGCTTTGGAAAATTCATCTCAAAAGTCGAGTTACACATTGCATGTAAGTGCATTTTAATTATCCAAAATTATCCAATGAAAATTTAAAGCAAAGTATTAATTATATTTTACATTAAAAACCTAGAAAATTCATTAATCTATGAGAACATTAAATTAGTCTCCCAAGCTAAACATCCTTAACTGATGAATGGACTAGTATATTTTAAACATAAAAAATATATTACGTATATTAAAAAATGATCTGAATTTCTAAAATTTTTAAAATTAAAATCAACTTTGACATTCCTTGAAAGTATCTCAAATATCAATGTTGTGTTGAATGTTGTTTAGGACATTTTATAAAGTAAAATTAGAAAAATAATGGAAAACATAAATAGTAATGTTTCCTCGGTATTGTATTTATTGAATATTATGTAAAAATTCTGAAGAAATTTAAATTACGTTTATTAATTTATGCCACAGAAATACTATCATATGATAGTATATACGATAAAGCAATACATTATATTATTTACAAAATATTTTATTGATAGTGAGAATTATATTTAAAATATTTTTCTTAATAGCTGACCTTAATAGCGTTTGTGACTTTTAGTTTGCACATTTCTTAGTACATTCCTTATACGATATTTCGGCTAAAAAATTTATCCACATTACAAAATCTTAGTTAGTAGTTTCTCATATTAATATAACTTGCAACATTGTTTTTTTTTTAGCAGAAATTTAACAGCATTTCTTCTTGATATTTCCATTTTAAAATGTTTAATGCAAGTATGTGCAATATATAATAATAGTATATAAAATTTTTGATACATAACATTCCATATATATTTTTTCTATGCAACAATAAATCCTACGATTAAAAGACTTATTAAGATCTGCATGTTTATTTTAGTATATAAGAAAATAATCTGTACATGGTATATAATAATTTCTAGTCAAATATCAGTATATTATACACATGAAGTCAACATATACAAGTTGGATATATATTTTCTTAAGCTTATACAAAACGACATTTTAAGACTTATATAATTTTAGGTTTGTTCCAACACTAAATATTTTCTTACTGGTAGATTGGTTTTAGAACTACCTTCATCTCAACAAATTAATGAGGAGGTATATTAATTTTCTATTTAAATATATCAAAGTGGAACTTACTGCAGATAGTTATAATATTACTCGTATTATTATAGCTAGTAAAATTGACTATCCTTTTTGACGGAGTGATAAATGTCATGTATTTGATTAAAATCGGATGATATTTTGGAACAAACCCATTAGATTTTCTAAAACTCAAAATTTGTGACATATCGTGTTTATATTCCTCAAATATAAATTAGAAAGTGATGGGGTCAAAGTAATTTTAGTGATTTTTTTTTAGTTTTTTTTCCTAAATTACATGCCATCGTAACTCAAATATAAAGTATTTCATTGATAATTAATAAAAGAACTAGTTCACATATTCGTGATAATATACACTTATAAAAATCGTTATTTGCATTTAGCTGATGGTTATTCGACGCAGTCCTGCGTCAGGTAGAGTTACCTTCGAATAATTTATTCTGATTAAAAATAAAACAGTCTCCGCCTAAGGGGGCGTTCAAGTGTTTGGTAACGCAATTTTTAAAAATTTTAAGGCTCCCTCACCCCCCCCCCCCCCATGTAACCCCCTCCTAAAAGTTTCATAAAACCGAAGTAACACTTTTTACCTAATAATCACATTTATGTGGCGCAAATTACCGAAAAGATGCTAAAATATCTTTGTTAATGTTTAAATCGCAATTTATATTCCTTACTTTTTTTATTTCAATTAAAAAAAACAATGTTACATAACGCGTTGTTTGAATCCCCGTCCCGTCTGTAACGCATCGTAATGTTTTACAAGACCCCCATCCCCTTGAATTGTGTTACATAGTACTTGAACGACCCCTAATGAACTAGGAGCGAGGATCTATAGCTTAATAAGACTAAAGTTCCCTCCTTTAAAGTTATGTCCTATGTATGAGTTATTTTATTATTCTACTTCATCAATAAAATCTCGAAATGTTTAGATTATGACCATAATATTGGTTATGTAAACAATATTAGATGGAAAAATAGTTTTTAATAAATTTAGCTCTTCCGTGAGACTCGATATCAAATATTTCTGAGCAGTTATAAATTATCTTCCATCGATATAACGTTCGTAGAATTTTGACCGTAGGTACTTCATATATTTTTAAGTAAACTATGACAATGGCTGACGTGTAATGGACCTTGATATTGTAAATATTTAATTTTAAATATGTTAAAAAAAACTTTTAAGCGAAACAGATTTTTTAATAATAATATTTATAAATAATTAAATGACATAAATTGTAAAACAAAGTGGTTTTTCTTTATTTAAATATGAAATATTTAATAATTCCAGAAAATATTTTTAAGCTATTTATTTTATGCATTTCCGTCCTTTTGTTTATTACTAATGTTATTTTGTTGCGTTATTATTAATAATTAAAACTAAGGCTAACATTCTATAAAAAATCATGAGTTTATGTAATGTTTACAGTACATTTAAATTTAATTATTTAATTTATACTTTACGTATTAAAAAAAGAAAAAGCTATTACGCATATAGTACTTACTTTTTTGGTCTATTTTATTAATGTCATATGTTATGTCACCATTTTTTAGTTTAATATAATAAATGTATGAAATATAATTATTTTACAAATTGTAAAAATTTACTATATATAATAATAAAATCTATTTTTATCAATTGTAAACATTTATTTTGATAATAAACGTTTCTTTTGGTTTTTAAAACAAATTGTGAGAATGAAATATATATTATTATATATTTATTAATTTATATGTCTAAAATATAGAAAATCTATTTAAATGTGTGTTAAAATTATAACATTCGATGTTATACGAGAATATTAAAATATTTAAGTAAGGATGTCAATAGAGCCAATGCTCTATTGACCAATGTGAGGTGTTAGCGAACAGCAGCAAATTTCCTCAACATACTATTTGAAAAACTTCATTAATAAAATTACGAACATTAGCTTACTTATATCGTTCCAAGCTCGATTGAATCCTGCTGATTTTTGAGATTTACATTATGTCGTCTGTAAGAGCTTTAAATTACTGAAATTCCTATCTAAATTAATATGAATTATTATGTGTTATAGTAGAAATTAAATGGTATATATTTTAATCTGTTTTTATTTCATTTAATATATTTTTTTTTCAAAGTATCGTCGTCTTAAAAGTCTTAGTTTGTTAAAAAAAACTAAGTTCACAGGTTGATCGTAATCCAATAAAACGGTATTAAGGTCGGTATAAGGAACTTAATATTCTCAGAGATGACAGTTCAGACAAGACTGATAATGGCTACAGAAAAGCAGTACACCATGATAATGTGTACTTTGTACTGGAAGCTATTTTATCAATTAAAGAAAATAAGTGCCGTATAAAGGTAATAACGAGACTTACATATATATGATAACTTACTGACCCGTCAAACGTTATCCTGCCATATATTTAAAAACATTTTTTATTGGACCGAATTCTCATTCATCGTTAGAGATTAAATAGTATTGACACCGTTTCAACGCATTGCGCCTAATGTTGTAATAGGCGCTTTGTTTACTCACACCAAGTTTCATTTTCGTGACAAAAAGTAGCCTATAATATTCTTCTCCAATCTTATCTATAACGATATTGATTTGCGATAAGGAGAAAATTTCGAGGCTGTTTTTTTTTTATTGGTGTAGGACAGCAGACAGGCTGACGGCCCGCTTAGAATTTAGCAGTTACCGTCGCCTATGCTTGTTTTCAACGCCAGTGGCATTGTGAACACGCTGCTGTCCCATAAGGGTACAGGAACTTGGATCACTAATGCTGGAACACAACACAGTTATTATGGCGGCATACTTAAGAAGTGGTAAGTATGTTCACATTGTATGAAAAATAAAATGTCGTAGCTATGTCTTTAAGCCGAAGAGTTCCGAAGCATTTTAAGATTTTCGCTGTCGAACGCGAAACTTCGTTTAGGAAAGGTACACGTACCACATGACTGTAAATGTTTTACTCCCGTCCCTCTCCTTGGTAAACATTCGTAGTACCTATATAAGCGAAAACACTCCTTCCGTCTAGCTTTTTAAGATACTTTAATAAAAGATAAAAATCGTTAACTGTAAATAATTAATACAGCAAGTTATAAATGAATTTAATGTCAAAAGATATCAAACAGAATACATTTTAAGTCTAATAAAAATAATCTATAATATACTATTATAGAGGAAAGATTTGATTGTTGGTTTGTTTGCATTGAATAGGCTCCGAAACTACTGACCCGATTTAAAAAATTCTTTCACTGTTGGGAAGCTACATTATCCCCGGGTGACATGGGCTATATTATATTTTCAAAAAAATTAGGGATGCTTACTAAAACTCCAATAATGTAATAACCCAAGGTGTAAAAAAATTACCTAAAATATTATTTAAATCGCGTGCGCTGCGAAAACTATTGATCATACAATAAAATAATGTATTACGACTTCGCAGAACACATCATTATTTACAAAAAATGTCGCGACAGCATATGTCTAACTATTATAGTTATGCCACAATAAGTGTTCTTTTATTTTAAAAATTTAATTGAAATGCCGTCCCTAGAAAAGGCTCTTTATTTGTATCTTGGTTTTAATCCTTATCAAAATAAATTACTTCATATTCAAAACTGCTTCAATACCTTTATATAACTTTTTGAATTATTCAATTCGGATATTCCATTCGAAAGATATCACGAGTTTAAAAATTTAAGTATATATTAGAAAAATGTTGCGTGGTAGCCGCTCACCCTGTTAGGCTAGCTAGGCAGCACCTTATGCAATGTAGGCGTGCGTCACTGGGGTTTTTACAAAAATTAGAAAAAAAACTTATTAAAAAATAAAGAAAAATAAATAAAAAATAATAACAAAAAAAATCATTAAAATAAAAGTTCATAGAAATAATAATATTCAAACTTTCTTTATAAATTTTTTTTTTTTAGTAACCTAGCGCAAATAGAAGGGTTTATGTGTATATAATTTTTAATTTTGAAATTTTTGTTTAATACCCGTGCGAAGCTGGGGCGTGCCGCTAATAAATTATAAGGATAATATCTTTGTTAGAATCCTTATAATGTCATAATTAATTCTTACAATTTGCCATCCAAATAGTCACTTATTTTGTAATATGATTTCTCAAGTAACAACTTTCATATAGTAATTTATAAATACGATTTTCAATCATTTTTTTGTAAACAGAAAGTAAAAAAAAATCTCATCTGTATAATACAGCGCTAAACACTACGCACCTATTTGAAAGTAGCTTAAGCTCGAAAAAGCGCAAGATAACTTTTAGATGATATTGATTGTATGACGAAAACTTAAACGCTATCCCTTCTTGTGACCAAGTGTGGTATCTTGATGACCTCCCTCATGATCGGGTCACGTAGTGTGCGTATGTTCCCTTAGTAGTACTTCTAAGATAGGGTTGCCAACCGTCCTGTTGTCCCAGGATATGTCCTAGTTTTTGTGGTGTCCTGGGATGTCCTGGATAGTTTTTAAGTAACATCCTGTTTTTTTAATATTCAAATACTTATTTTGTTGTTGTTATACTCTCCGTGCAGAGGCGGTGTAAGAATAACTTCTGTGGCTGGGGTCGACCTATCGTAAAAGGCGACATAACCACTCTGGCTACCTGGTAGGGTCACAAGCCCCTCTAGATGGCTGTTATCCTTGGTTTATAATAATGCTGCCATAATAATCTTGTGTATGTCTATAGGACAGCAGCGTGTTCGCGGTGCCCCTAGCGTCGCAAACATACATAGACGATAGTAACTGCATACTATTAAACTACGAATTAATATAAGTATTGCAACTATATTACTGCGTCCTGTTTTTAAACTATATTGTCCTGGTTTTTTCAACATCATATCCTAGTTTTTTAAATTTGGGGTTGGCAACCCTACTCTAAGAACCAAAACAACCGTTATATAACATTATTTCTGTTGGTATGTATGTTGATTCCGGAGCGTCATTGCATAAGTGGAATATATACATATATAATAGGAATTGGATGTATGATGTTTCTCCATCCACAATCAACAACATTAAAATTGCAAACCCATAGCCACGGAACAGTCTTCAGTCTTTTTTTAGCAATAATCTTTATATTCTTACAATCAAGTTAATGTCAAAATATATGACAAGTATTTGTTGTTTTTATTTTTTATATTTTTGTAGATAGGTGGCATATTGATACCAGTGTTGCAATTTTTCGCATAGGATTAGTATGGCTCGCTTTTATACGGCTGTGAAGCGTGGCCGGTGCTGAAGCGACACAAGCAGGCACTGCGAGTCACGGAGATGAATATGCTGCGGTGGATGTGTGGAGTAACACGGAAGGACCACATTAGGAACTCTCGCATTCGCGGAAGCCTTTATGTCCGTGAGATTGCGGATAAATTGCAGGAGTGTCGCCTTCGCTGATAGTCCACGTTTTACGGCAACCGGCTACTTATGTGGGGAACAAATGTCTGGCCATGCCGCCACCGCCGGGTCCCGGCAGGAGAGGTAGACCCAAAAAGTGCTGGCTTGACGTCGTAGGGGTTGATATGCGTGCCAATGGACTGACCACCAGAGATGCCGAAGATCGTGTGAAGTGGAATAGAAAAAGTTGGAAAACGGACCCCGGGCGCCGAAGCGAGAGTTTGAGCTGCAACCGGGATTAGTGTGGCTCGTGAAATTCGACCCAATCTCCAAAAATGGGATAAGTCTTAACCTAAACGTAAGTGTACGAGTATGATCATACTTCACACTTTAAAGTATTTGAAATTAATTTCCACCTTATTATTAGCATGTCCAAAAGCCTATAAAATACATATTCATTAATATGTATAGTTTCTATTTCATATTCATAAAATATACTGGCACAATTCACACAGCGCTATCTATTCCCAGACTAAGTAGCATAGCACTTGTGTTATGGGTACTAGACAACTGATATACTACATATGTATACTTTACTTACATGTAAATATACTTTTCTCTTGTAAATAAATATATATTATCCATAAACACCCAGATGCGAGACGGGAATCAAACCTGTGACATCCGCAAGCATACCGAAGTGCGTTGCCGCTACGCCACGGAGCTCGTCGAATTAAGAATATTTTGTTTATCAAATTCATTACTTTCAAATTTCGAATTTTCTGATGTCGTAAGTTTAGTGAAGCAAAACGCTTATGTTTCTATTTTTAACGAAAATTATCACTTTTACTCAAAACACGATAAATCTCGTGGCGACCTCCCCCACGTACGAGCGTAGCGGGGGCATCACATATGCTTAGAAAACGTGCGACCCCCCGTCATGGACGTCTTCTAACGCCCTTCTGTACCTGATTTGTTTACAAAGTTACAGTTATACGATCAGTGATATTATTTTATTGGCGCAGACTCGATATTATTTACTTTAGTGGGTAAAATTTTTTTATTATTGTAATTCACTAATTTTATTTTCAAAACCAGCTTTAAAACCCCGAATTAACTGAGCAAAAAGGCTGCGTTATATTTTGCGTAGAAACAGAAGACGTTCTGTTACTCTATGAGAGCGTGAAAAAAAAGACAATGCGCTTCTTAGCTGTGAGGTAGCAGGAACATACACTAGTTTTGACTACACCTACCCTACCCTAAAATATGGGTGAATAAACCCTATTAGACGGATACCGACCAAAGACTACATAACTAATAAAGGCTAATTGTAACCGAGTAGCTAGTTTCCTTTTTTTTATAGCTAGAGTTCAACAGACAGGCAAACAGCCCACCCTAACAGGTGGTCACCGTCGCCTACGGTCGTTTGCAATACCAGCAGAGGCATTACACATACGCTGCCGGCCTCGAAAATGTCAGCCTAAGAGAAAGTAACCCATCTAATGTAGAGAAGTAACACATCTAACGTTACTAAACTTTAAAGAATGAAATTAACACAGGAAATCTGTAATAAATTTTCATTAGTTACCTAAGGGAACGTACCAAAGGAAAGTTGTGTCAAATATTGAGCTCTTACGGCCGGGTGTGGCGTATCGTAAAAGACGAAAAAACTACCTTATCTAGGCGGTAAGACCCCAAGCCCGTTTGGATTGCAACCACGCCTGGTATTTAAGTATACCACCATAATACAAGGATTTTATGGCGAATTGTCACAAAATATTCATTTATATCTAGAGCAGAATTATCAGTGGTGAGGGGCAGGGGATTCGCTGCGGCTAGATTCGGGGAGATAGTGGTCGTGGGCGGCTACTTCTCCCCGAACAGGAGTCTCGCCGAATTTGAAGGGTACATGGAAGAGTTGGGCAACGCGGTCCAGTGGTTCCTCCCGCGCCCCGTGCTTGTCCTCGGGGACCTCAACGCCAAATCTCAGGCCTGGGGTTCCCCACGGACCGACGCGCGGGGTGAGCTGGTCGAGGACTGGGTCGTGGAGAGGGGTCTGGAGATCCTCAACCAGGGTCGCGAGTACACGTGTGTGAGGCAGTTGGGGGGGTCGATCGTCGACGTTTCGTTCGCGTCGGCCTTCCTGGCCCGCCGTGTGCGAGGCTGGAGGGTGCTCACGGGCGTCGAGACGCTGTCGGATCATCGCTACATCCGGTTCAGCGTCTCCGCCCGTCAGCGAGAGCCTCCAGCCCAGGTGACCCCGTTGAGTGACTGTCTGCGCTGGACACTTGGAAAGATGAATCGGGAGGTTTTCCGCGAGGCCTTGACCGTCGCTACGTGGTCGAGGCCGGGCGACGTACCTCCCGATGACGTCGATGAGGAGGCGGAGAATCTGCGATCGCTCACGACTGACGTCTGCGACGCGGCGATGCCGAGGCGGGGGCCACACCGACCCCCGCGCCAGGTGTACTGGTGGAACGCGGAGCTTGAGCGGCTCCGCAGGGCGTGCAACTACGCCCACCGCCAGTACACCAGGCTCCGAAGACGGAGTCGCCGCGACGCGGACAGAGCGGCCGCGGAGGCTCGGCTCTACAGGGAGTACAGGGGCGCCAGAAACGACCTCCACCTCGCTATCCGCGAGGCGAAGGCGGCGGCGTGGGAGGAGCTCTTGGCCAGCTTAGATCAAGATCCTTGGAGGCGACCCTACAAAACGGTGCGGGGCAAGCTCCGCCCGTGGGCGCCCCCGCTGACCGAGAGTCTCCCCCCGCGCCAGGTGGATGGTTTTGTCGGCGCTCTGTTCCCCACGAGAGCTGAGCACTCGCCTCCCGCCATGGTCCCGCCTCAATGGGATGAGAGGGACCCCAGCGCGGACGACGACCCCGTGCCCGACGTGGACCGGGCAGAGCTGGGGGCAGCGATGTTGCGGCTGAAGGCCAAGACCACCGCCCCCGGCCTGGACGGCATACCGGGGCGTGCGTGGGTTCTATCCCACGACGTCCTGGAGCCCCGTCTATTGAGGCTCTTCGACGCGTGTCTGCGGTCGGGCCGGTTTCCCCGCAGATGGAAGACGGGGAGGCTGGTCCTGATCGCAAAGGAGGGGCGCCCGGCGGACTCACCGTCCGCCTATCGGCCCATCGTGCTGCTGGATGAGATGGGGAAGATCTTCGAAAGGATCCTCGCAGACCGCCTCGTCCGGCACCTAGAGACGGAGGGGCCAAACCTGGCGGACGAACAGTTCGGGTTCCGCCGGGGGCGCTCCACTATTGACGCGATCACGCGTCTGAGGAGCCAGGCGGAGGACGTGGTTGCTCGAGGCGGGGTGCTATTGGCGGTGTCACTTGACATCGCCAACGCTTTCAACACCCTGCCGTGGAGCTGCGTGCGGGAGGCGCTCAAGTACCATCGTGTGCCTCCCTACCTCCGTCGCATAGTCGGGGCATATGGACGATCGTGCCGTCGTCTATCCGGTCCAGGGTGGGCAAAGTCGGCGAGACGTCGTGTGCGGTGTCCCGCAGGGGTCGGTCTTGGGCCCTCTGCTGTGGAACATCGCATACGACTGGGTCCTGAGGGGGGTGCTCCTCCCCGGCGTCGGCGTCATCTGCTACGCCGACGACACGCTTGTCACAGCGCGCGGGAGGAACCCTCGCCAGGCGTGCCTTCTGGGCACGGCTGGGGTGGCGCAAATGGTGGCTAGAATCCGGCGACTCGGCCTGGAGGTGGCCTTGAACAAGACGGAGGCCCTGATATTCTACGGGCCCCGCCAGAGGCCGCCACCGGGCCTGAGCATAACGGTGGGAGGCGTCCGCATCGCCGTCGGGCCATCCATGAATTACCTCGGACTGGTGCTCGACGGGCAATGGAACTTTGCGGCGCACTTCGAGCGCCTTGCGCCGAGGCTAGTTCGGGCGGCGGCGGGACTCTCCTGTTTGCTGCCGAACATTGGCGGGCCGGGCGCAGTGTGCCGCAGACTCTTCGAGGGAACCGTGCGGTCGATGGCCCTTTACGGGGCCCCAATCGCGCTGCGGCCTGCGTAGCAGCACCGTCGTTTTGGCCGTCAGGGCGATTAGGGGATACCGCACGGTGTCCTTCGAAGCGGCCTCCCTGCTGGCCGGATCCCCACCATGGGACCTCGAGGCCCGGGTCCTGGCGCTATTATACTGGTGGCGCCGGGACGCGGCTGAGCGTGGCTCTCGCCCCGCGCCTCGCGAAGTTGAGGTAAAGCGGGCGGAGCTGCGCGACGAGGTGCTCATGGTGGAGTGGAAGGAGCGCCTCGCGCACCACAGCGCGGGCCACGCCACCATCGAAGCGGTGAGGCCCGTCCTGGCCGAATGGCTGGAAAGGCGCCACGGCGCCCTGACCTTCCGCCTGACGCAGGTCCTCTCGGGGCACGGTTGCTTCGGGAGGTACCTGTGTCGCATAGGGCGGGAGATGACGTCGGGGTGCCACCACTGTGGCGCGGGCGACGAGGAGGACACGGTGAACCACACTGTCACCGTGTGCCCTGCATGGCGCGAGGAGCGCCGCGCCCTCGTCGCCCAAATCGGCGTGGACCTGTCGCTCCCGGCCCTGGTTCTGTCCATGGTCGGGGGCGATCCTGGATGGACGGCCGTCGCCTCCTTCTGCGAGGCAGTCATGTCCGCAAAGGAGGCGGCGGAGCGGGAGCGGGAGTTGACCACCACACTCCCCTCCCGCCAACGCAGGCCACGCCGGCGGCGCCGGAGGGTCAGTAACGACCTCCGGCCGCCGTAAAAAGCGGCCGCGGGCGGCCCCTCGGGGGAGGACACGCCGCCCGCACTATTGCCGCGAGGGTGAGGGCTGCGTGCTGTTCCGCGGCCCCCCTCAACTCCTAGAGTTGTTAGGAGAGCGCCGGGGGGACGAAACCCTGACCCCCTGGCGCCAACACTTTAGAAGGGGCCCGCCTCAAGACAAAGGGCGGGCCGGCGCCGGCCCGGGCCACGAGATCGGCAGGCCATATATCCGTGGGCCCGGGCGTAGGCGATAGGAGAACAGCGGGGTTTTTTAGTGGGTAGTCGGATGGCCAATCATCTTTCCCGGAGTCCCACATATCCCTCGGTCCCCCCGGGCCGGGGGAACCCGTCAAGAGAGGTTTTTCCCCGAGACCAAAAAAAAAAAATATTGAGCTCTTACGGCCGGGTGTGGCGTATCGTAAAAGACGAAAAAACTACCTTATCTAGGCGGTAAGGCCCCAAGCCCGTTTGGATTGCAACCACGCCTGGTATTTAAGTATACCGCCATAATACAAGGATTTTATGGCGAATTGTCACAAAATATTCATTTATATCTAGTGCACGCGGTCATTACATCTATGTTAATAATTTGAACTGAAGATAGCTTTCATTGCCTGTCACACTGGTTTCAAACAAGTTCCATTTATTTATTTGATAGAACGCCTACGTCAAATAATTTCGAAATATATATGAAACACGCCTTTAATGACCTTAAGAGCAAAGTGTATTTACGTCGTAATACCCCGTATGATTAAACATACCAAAATCAGCGTAGGCGTAACAAGCACATGAGAAAACATTTTTACATCCGCACATTTAATAAGAGCTTTCATACATCAACTCCATTGCTTTTATTTCCAACACTTGTTGGGACATTACGGAAATATTAGTGTTATGTTTTACCCTGGAAAGCCTATTATCGTGGTACATTTTTTATCAGGGAAATGCTTTCTTGGAAGCGGTAACCAAATGTTATACTGATTTTTATATTATAAAAATGTCTTAACGAAGTCTAGGCAATTCATCATCATCATCCAAGTGTTGAATCTCGGTTGCAACTCTAACTTACGCTTTGGTACTCGAGGTTGTCTTTCCGCCTTTATCTGCTCCACCTAGCACGTCTTCGGCATTTCTAGTAGTGAGTCCATTAGCAAGCATTTTACGATATCAAGCCAACAGTTTTTAGCTTTGCCCCTCTTACGAGGCATGTCTTTTAAGTTTTGTCGTTTGAAGAAAAAACACAACTAGAACCGTATAGTACTTTTTATTGTTTTTCAAAGTATTCACCACGTAGCTTAATACACTTTTCCATTCGCTCAAACCAGTTATTATAACATTTATTCCACTCTAAAGTGTGGGTGTTCAAAATGGCTGACTTGAAAGCGTCGACTGCTTCTTCACCGGACTGGAACCTTTGACCACGAAGACTTTTCTTAATTTTAGGAAATGTAAAGAAATCGTTAGGGCTGTATGGAGAATGGTCAAGAATTTATACTTTTTCCTGCTTCAAATACTCAATCGTTTGATGAGCGCTGTGTGAGCTTGCGTTGTCGTGGTGCAGGATGATGCGTCGCTTTGAGTTAGATTTTCGAAGTTCGGCGATGACTTGTGGTAAACAAACTGTGGTATACCACTCTGCGTTAACCGTTCTACGATCTTCAAGTGCAATAGTCGCAACATGACCGGTTTTCCCTACGAACGTGGCCACCATCTTCTTTGAAGTGCCACGAGAACGAACAACTTTAGTCGGCTTTGGCTCGTCTTGAAAGACCCAGATTGTAGATTGTTATTTGGTGTCAGGATCGTAGGCTTATATCCAAGATTCGTCACCACTGATGATGTCGTAGACGTGATTTGACTCTCCTCGGTTGAACCTTTGCAGAGTTTTCTTACACCATCTGACGTGAACCACCTTGTGATCGTCGGAAAGCAGATGCGGTATCCAACAGAAAACTAGCATTCTCACACCAAGTGCTTCATGCAAGATCTTCTGAATGGTTGTCTCTAAAATGCCTAATTTCTCGATACGTCACATGACAATCTTCGAGAATTAGTTGTCTCACAGCAATGATGTTATCTTCAGTGAAGGCGGATTTTGGGCGTCCTTCGCGAGATTAGTCACTGACACTAGTATGTGCACGCTGGAATTCTAAATACCAGCGTTCGACAGTCCACAGACATGGGGCTTCATCACTGAATACAGATGTTAGCTCTTCAAAACACTGAAATCGTGTCAGACCTCTTCTAAAGTTGTAGAAAATTATTGCACGAACATTTTCCTTAGAAAGATTCATTTTCGTACGTGACCTGACAGATTCCATTCGACGCTGTGACTAAACAATAGCATTAATACTTTCAACTGTTTTGAGATTCAAAATTTAAACACATTCGAATATAGAACAGTTCCAAATTCAAAATTGCTGGGAAATATGGAAACGACAGAACTTAAAGGTATGCCTAGTATCAGGGCCCGGTGCAGGCGGCGTGGCTAAACATTCGTTCCCCGCGTAAGGAGCCGATTGCCGTAAAACGTGGCCATATCAGCGAAGACGACATTCCTGCAATTTATCTGCAACATCATGGACATGAAGGCTGCCGCGAATGCAGGAGTATCTAACGCGGTATTTCCTCATCACTCCACATATCCACCGCAGCATTTTCATCTCCGTGACACGCAGTTCCTGCTTGTGTCGCTCCAGCACCGGCCACGTTTCACAGCCATATAAAAGGACACGCCAAATTATATATTAATGCCTGCCATAATTTTGGGATCAAAAATGACACCAATGCCCTCACGCTAATTGGCCACGCGGCAGCAATACGTACCTTGACGTCGCAATCAATGTCGCCAGGTATACAAAAAAGTTTCCGCCGCTAATACTTTGTTTTATACAAAATAAAATAAATCTTTATTATAACACATTATTAAGTATACATTATAGTATTCCTCTGTAATTAGCCAGTAATCTTCCCCAGCTTTCAGGCAACATTGAAAGAACTCCTCATCTTTTGAAGGTATCCACGAAGCAACCCATTTTTTTACACGTTAAGTATCGACTAAATAAAAATCATTCGGTCAACACAGTCAAACCCCTTTACCTAGACAGTCGTGTTTACTCACTCGCATTACGTGTGAAGCCAATTATTCCTCACGTGGGTCCCCGCATGAGCAGTGCACGCGATTTTAAGATGCTTATGTATTATGGAAGTTATAAAGGTACACTTGAAGTAGGCATAATAAAAAATATATATAAAACCGTAGCTTGATTTCTAAAAAAAGATTATAAATTAAAAATGTAAGATGAACGAAAATGACACAGATTATTGCAAAGATAGTTGATTTAATTAAAATATATTTGCTAGGTAGTAGGGTTCCAAGATCGTCTGGATGGCAATGGTTGTGTTGTGTTGTGGCATAACTTAGCAGGTCCCAGTAACCGTACGCGGACGGCAGCGTGTTACCGGTGCCCCTGGTATCACAAACAGCCCTAGGTAGTTAACGTTAACTGTAAATTATTAAATGGGCTGACAGCCTGTTTGCTTCTAGAGTAATAAAAAACAAAACGTATCTAACGTGCTAAACTTAGTATTTTCTTGACACGAGTTTTCAAAATATATGCTTACAAGCGAGCTTAGTATAAAATGTAAAGATGAAACCGCGGTCTAACTCCTAAATATGAAAGACATGGTCGAATGGTCTTTAAACTAGTGTAAGGAGTAATCATTTATCACCCCATAGCTTTCCTAAAGAGACGAGTTTTTTTGGCCCTTCACTTAAAGTTCTTAATTCAATTTACAGTGTATATAAAATAAAAACCTATTGCCGCAGTAGCGGATTTGCCCTAAGGCCCAGTAGGCCCGAGCCTAGGGCTGCCAGATATTAAGGTCGGCCAATCATAACAAAAAATTCACTGATAATAACAAGAAATAACTCAAAGTACGTAAATATTCTAAAGGCTCGCGCACATTATGGTGGGCCGCACTGCACTGCATCGTATAACAATAATCTCCCTAAATCATTTATTAAATATTATCTTGTATGAGAATAAACCTGTAATTAAATAAATAAACCATTTTAAATGTTTTATTTAAATGTGCAATTATCCTTGAAACCTCGGAAAATATTACAAACTAGCAGATAATATTATAGTTAACTAAATTTCTGAATCGATTTCGATAAAAGTTGGCAAAAAGTAAATTCATTATGTACTCAATATGATGGGAGCTGAGAAAGGGGTGTCTGGTACTTCCTACATGGCCTGGGGCCTAGGGCGGCCAAGACTGCAAATCCTCCGCTGTATTGCCGAACCATAAAACCTTTATAAATAGATTGTTTTGTAGCTTCATGTATTTCACACTCTAGAAGTCATAACAACGGGAAATAGGCTTATGTCTCGTAACGACTATTTATGGGCTTCGTAGGCCGTGCCTTTTGACGTCGACATTTTATTTACCAGTACTCAACCATGAAGTTCATTACGTTAACAACTATTTCACAATAAAGCCTTTATAAATAATTTTTTATTGCTGAAGAACAGGCTGGCGACTTAATAGTAAGTAGTTACCGTCGCCTATAGATGTTTGCGACGCTAGGGGCACCGCGAACACGCTGCTGTCCAATAGGGGTACAGAAACTTGGGTCACTAAAACAGGAACATAATACAAGATTGTTACATACTTTAGATCAAGGGTGGTTGCTATCCAGACGTTTTGTAGCCTTTTACCCCGCTTAGAATACTGGCCTCGGTTGCAAGGGTTGTTTTGAATGATCCAAAAAAATGCTATAAAATTTTGCCGGAGGCGTTTGTTATAAATGATGACAACAGCTCTAGCTTGGTGGAAGACTTCAAGCCCGACTGGATGGCAGCCATCCTTGGTCTCTGAATTCGCCGTCATGATAACCATGTCTTATGTTCCGGCATAAGTGACCTATATTCTGGTTTCCACACGCGGACGATAATTGTTTACTATTCAGTGGGGCCTCAGTCTATTCTGAAGCAACAAAAAATCCAGTCCTCCGTAAAATACCTTTTCATACATATATATGCATATTTCATACGACAATTCCGTACACAAGTAAATTGATAATGCCTGCGACTGTCATCGCTACGTGCCTTCTCACATAAGCTGCCTACGTATATTGACGTCACAGTGCCTCGTGTGTACCGGAGTGTAAAATATAAAAGGTTAGTCCATGCGTATTCGATGTTATACAATTATCAATTTAATAGCAATTTAGTAAAAATTGTTTATCATGTTATATATATTTTTTTATTGCTGTAGGACAGCAGACAGGTTGACGACGCACTTAGATTTTAAATTTAGAACCAAACTTAATTGAACCAAATAGAATAGTTAGCGTCGTCTATGGGTATTCGCAACTCTAGGGGCTTCGCTAACACACTGCTAACCGCTTAGCGATACTGGAATCTGGTCACTTACAACACAACAAAAGGTTACTATGACGGCATACTTAAAAACCAGGGATGGTTGCTATCCAGCCGGGCTTGAACTACCACCTAGTTTGGGTTGTATAGTCGCCTTTTACGACAGGCCGAACCCAGCCGCACAGGTCGGTATTTTTTCTCCACCTCTGCACGGATAAGACTTTTTTTATTGTTATAGGACAGCTGATAGGCTGATGGCCCACTTAGAATTTAGCAGTTACCGTCGCCTATTAATGTTTGCATCGCCAGTGGCATCGCGAACACGCTGCTGTCCCATAAAGGTACAGGAACTTGGGTCACTAAAGACGGAACACAACACAAGGTTATTATGGCGGCATACTTAAAACCAAAGGTGGTCGCCATCCAAACGGGCTTGGAGCCTTACCACCTAGCTTGGGTTGCTTATTCGCCTTTTACGACAGGCCGAATCCGGTCGCACAGGTATTCTTTCTTCACCCCTGCATGGATAAATCTTCTCTAAAGTGTTTGCTTGCGTAGTTTTCATTTTGGACCCTACGGAACTTTTGAATATAATCATAAGTTACGATGTCAGGAAATCGATTAGCATCAGTGCTCCTCGGTGACCATTGCTTTTCTTAGTCAAAGTAGCATAAAAATGGAATAAATATACTTTAACAATTTACACAGGGCCATCTACTCTCAAATTCAACTGAACCCTTTGTTATTGGACAAAATAACTAATATAATTTTCTTTTGCAAGTAAATTAGAGTGGGGATGAAAGTCGTACCCTTAATCTCCGCAAGTGTTGCGATACGAAACAGTCGTTACACCACGTAGGCATTCAAAATACATATAGCTTTGGTAGGATTTGGAATAATACCAAATGTATGCAAATATAAGCGATTGCCATCTAACCAACTTTGAAAAGAAAACAAAAGTCTCTCTTACTCGTCTTGTCTTAGTCATATTATTTTATTTGGCCCCGACATTTTAGGAATTATAAGGCACATGACATCACCCTGGAAGATCTGGGTTCAATGCCGATGATTGATGATCCATTCAAGTAATTTTTCCTCACTTAATATGCATATAACACAACTGCTACAACCGACAGTGATGGGAAGTAAATAACCAGTACACCGAAATCACTGTGTAATCCGTCAATTTGCCTTGGAAAAGTGTGACGAATGTACAGTAGTACATTTTCAGTAGGAAGAAGCCGCCCAAGTGGAACATTATGAACTCATAATTGCTCTTAGCTCTTGCTCTTATTGATATTAGTAAAGTTTTGTTCTACTCGCAGTTAATAAACATAGTTAAAATATGAAAAATAATAAAGCAGTTAAACTATACAAATAGCGACACTTTGTCAGTCAAATCACTTGAAACTCGCTAACAAGACGAAATTTAATAAATATTCACCAGTACATAGCGAAGCGGCGTGCGTCTATCAGCTGAAGGTTCAAGGTTTACCGGGTCAATGCTAGCCCGGGAAGGGGGCTGAGGCGCGTGGGCGTCTCCATGGAAACCGGCCCACGCCTCCCACGCGACCAGGTAGTCAATCAATTACAAAACGTACTTCTGAGTTAATCAACTGAGATAGAATGTGATGCATTAAGTTTTCTCGCACTTCGGTTCATATGTTGAAAGGAGTTTACGACCAAAGGGTCTAATAACTTCGTTGGAGTTAGGTTATCATTAAATTGTTAACAATGGGAATAAGTTTACTATTATTATCCGGTTTTATCCGTGCAGAGGCAGAGAAAAAATACTAACCTCTGCGGCAGGGGTTGGCCTGTCGTAAAAGGCGACAAAACAACCCACCCTAGCTACGTGGTTTGACCTCAAGCCCGTCTGGATTGCAACTTTGGTCTTAAGTATGCCGCAATAATAACCTTGTGTTGTGTTCCGGCATTAGTGACCCAAGTTCCTGTACCCTTATGGGACAGCAGCGTGTCCGCGATGCCACTGGCGTTGCAAACACCCATAGGCGACGGTAACTGCTAAATTCTAAGCGGGCCGTCAGCCTATCTGCTGTCCGATAGCATTAAAAAAAATTGTATTACAAATATATTAATATCAAAATGAGTCACGTTATGTACGAAGTGTTCTGTTTAAAATTGTCGCTGGTAGCATTGCGATATTACGACTTTCAGTGTAGTTCGCTACTAAGGAAGCCCTATTTAATATCAATCTGCCAAGTCTGTTCATTCATTTTACGATGTTTTTTATTGCTGAGGAGAAGCAGACAGACTGATGGCCCACTTAACTGTAAGCAGTTACCGTCGCCTTCAGATGTTGGCGACACTAGGGGCATCGCAAACACACTGCTGTCCCAAACGGGCACAGGAACCTGGGTCACTAATGCCGGAACAAAGCACAAGGTTATTATGGCGGCATACTTAAGACCAAAGGTGGTCGCTATCCAGACGGGCTTGGGGCCCTACCACGTAGCTAGGGTGGGTTGTTTTATCGCCTTTCACCACAGGCCGACCCTGGCCGCAGAGGTTATTATTCTTACTCCGCCCATGCACGGAACATGATAAAACTTGACTCTTAAGCTATGAAATTTTTTTTTTTTGAAGACTGATATATTACAATGCTTGCTAATGCAAGGTTATATAATTAAAACAGGCCTAAATTACTCTGTGGAATATGTACGTACGTAGTGATTTTATTACGCGCGGATAATGTTGTATTATAGGTACATTTGTAGGGGCATGTTGCGAGTAGTTTGTGCAGTGAGTATTTCCACTTCATAGAGCAATGCGATATGATCGGAATACTTACGTGCATATGGATGCCATTTGCAATTCAAGTACTACTATACTGAAGTAGTTTTTTAAATAATAATTAATAAATATAAATAATAATTAAATTATTGAAAAAGTATTTCAAATACACACCTGAGTGTTTTACTCTTGCATTTAAAATGCACTCCTTGATCGATTGATACTGTAAACAGCAGTGAGAATTTTTTTGGTACTTTGAAACACTGTGTTAAAACGCTGTATGCTCATGGTGTGGTATGCGATTAACATTTCGAAAATAATTAAGCGCTCGTCTCTGCTGGTGTTTTATGCAGGTACCTGACACGTCCTTTTTGGACTTATTTTGTTCAACTGTTTATTAATTTTCGATAATGATCGTTTTCCATTGTCATAAATTACCATGAACTTTGTAATATAGCTTCATTAAAGTACATAACTTAAAAAGCAATTAGAACTATTGTTTCATATGTTTCATTTTCAAACTTTATGATTGAGAATGTAGCTTTGATTGCGGGTAAAACACTTCACGTCGGTTGTAATTCGTTGAAAAACTAAATATATTTATAGTATAGATCTATATGTCTTCTTTCTTTCTAGCAACTTATCTTTACGTTTTTTTTAATCTGATACGATCGAAATTGTTCTTAACTTTGGCTTATGAAGATAAGTTTTGGATTTAGTTGTAGGGTCTAAGTTTGTGAGATTGTGTTAGCTCCTTAAAGGATGGGCTTATTTCAATGAGTTTTTAATAGAATTGTAATTTATTTCAGCCGGATTTATTACTAGCACCTTTCATGTTTGTGCAGGATATCCTGTTCTCTTAATAGCCTGGCCATTTATATCAAATCACTATGATCATAAACATTCCGCAGAAATATTGTAAGTTAACCATTTCAGATTGACTTTTTGGGTGTCAGACGCTAGTCTCTCTTGTAAAAAGCAAATTTAGGCACGTGTCGCCAAGAAAAACGAATCACATAGGGACACCGATAATATTCCTGCATAATTATACTTTTTTTTTTGGTCTCGGGGAAAAACCTCTCTTGACGGGTTCCCCCGGCCCGGGGGGACCGAGGAATATGTGGGACTCCGGGAAAGATTTTCGGCCATCCGACTACCCACTAAAAAACCTCGCTGTTGTCCTATCGCCTACACCCGGGCTCACGGATAAATGGCCTGCCGATCTCGTGGCCCGGGCCGGCGCCGGGCCGCCCTTTGTCTTAAGGCGGGCCCATTTTAAAGTGTTGGCGCCAGGGGGTCAGGATTTTGTCCCCCGGCGCTCTTCTAAATCAACATGAGTTGAGGGGGGCTGCGGAACAGTACGCGGCCCTCTTTCTCGCGACAATAGTGCGGGTGGGTCTTTCCCAGAGGGGCTGCCCGCAGCCGCTTTCTACGGCGGCCGAATGTCGTTGGTTGCCCTCCGGCGCCTACGACGTGGCCTGCGTTGGCGGGAGGGGAGTGTGGTGGTCGACTCCCGCTCCCGCTCCGCCGCCTCCTTTGCGGACACGACTGCCTCGCAAAACGAGCATAATTATACTTTTTTTTGGTCTCGCGGAAAACCCTCTCTTGACGGGTTCCCCCGGCCCGGAGGGACCGAGGAATATGTGGGACTCCGAGAAAGATGTTCGGCCATCTGACTACCCACTAAAAAACCCCGCTGTTCTCCTATCGCCTACGCCCGGGCCTACGGAAATGTGGCCTGCCGATCTCGTGGCCCGGGCTGGCGCCGGCCCGCCCTTTCTCAAGGCGGGCCTCTTCTAAAGTGTTGACGCCAGGGGGTCAGGGTTTCGTCCCCCCGGCGCTCTACTGGGTTGACTCTTGAGTCAACTCCTTAGGGTTGAGGGGGGCCGCGGAACAGTACGCGGCCCTCTCCCTTGTGGCAATAGTGCAGGCGGCGGATCCTTCCCCGAGGGGCCGCCCGCGGCCGCCTTCTACGACGGCCGGAGGTCGTTGCTTGCCCTCCGGCGCCGACGACGTGGCCTGCGTCGGCGGGAGTTGATTCCCGCTGCCGCTCCGCCGCCTCCTTTGCGGACGTTACTGCCTCGCCGGAAGCGATGGCTGTCCATCCAGGATGGCCCCCGACCATGGACAGGACCAGGGCCGGGAGCGACAGGTCCGCGGCCAATTCCGGACGGGACTCGCATCCCCGACGCGTGCTAGTCAGGCGTGGGTACGACTACCAGACGACACTCCAGAAAAACCAGGGAGTCGCCTAGCGTCATAGCCGGCCCAGCAAGACCAACCGACAGCGAGGATGCGATTCCCGCCCCGGGAACACTCTCGGTGCAGGCGCAGTCAAAATAGGCATAGTTTCGACTACCAAACCAGGGCCCGGGGCAGAACCCGGGACCCCAATCAGTATTCGCAACCATCCCACCGGGGACCACGCCACGAACAGAGAGCGAAGTTGGAAAGGATGTAGGAGGTAGACGGAAAGAAAGGTAGGACTCTGTCGCCTCGGACTGAGAGGGGAGTGAGGCGACGGATGCTCGGGCACCTCGGGTACGCACACCCGTGCACTCCTCGGACAGAGGAGCGCCCCTCCAAATTCAAAGCTTTGGTTATAACCGGGAAGAAAGGCTAGAATAAAGATGACTATTTTTTATTTGTAGGTGTCATCATTTAATCGATCTCCGTGGCGCAATAGACGACGACGACGACGTAACGCCGTTGTTTTCTCTGCATGTATAATATAATACATTTATTTAAAAAAAAAGTTTTCTAGTACACACTGCACAAGCACTTTTATGCTTATTACTTATATGATTTCTTAGTTGTCTATTTATCAGAATTGAACATTAATTTTAATAGCAGCGTTAAGCTTTCTACCAATTTATCTAATATACGTCAATATAAATAGTATATGTAAAATAATAGACGAGCCTTCAATTTGCCTTCCTCTCTGCTCTCTCGGGGAGACATATCATCTAATTATGTGTGGATATTAAACAAGGTGCACAGGAGCATAGAAGGGCTTGAATCTCACGCGCATTGAACACTGGCTATACGCGTTGACCCATGAAACCGTTTCACGGCACAATCGCCGTGCTCGGCGTCACGCTCGCACTCACCCACTTCAATGTTGTTTATTTATAATTATTATTAGATAAAGTCTAAAGGCTTACAGTGGACAATGTCTTTGATTCCGAAATTGTGACACTGAAAAGCCAACCCAATATGGACCAATAAGCGACTTGAAATAGGGTTACTCGTCGCTGAAGGTTGGCAATCGACTTTAGGCCATCGTAGTGCGAGGTCGCAAGCCACCTTGGAATAATTATAATCTGCCTGCACTAAGGTCCTGGAAATGGAAATAAGGCGCGTTGGGGCGCATACTCTACACATCAAAAAAGAAGAGCAGATCGTCTCTAGGGGTCAGGATATCTTCCTACGAACACAGTTCCTTCCCACAAGTCCACGCCCACTGCAATGCTTTTCAAAGTGGTAGTAGTGGGGCTCGTAACTAACGATGCCGTATACTTAAGCATATTGACGTATTGGTCATTTAATTCATTTATTGCGCTTGTTATTTTATAGTATACTAACTGACCCGGCAAACGTTATTCTGCCATATAAATAAAAAAAAAACAATAATAAAAGTAACCTATGTCCTACTTTAAGGTTCACTCTGTCTCTATACCGAAATTTATCAAAATTATTTCAGAAATGGCGGACTTTTTTATCGATCTTTTTAAGATATACAATTTCGTAGTAAATTAATTTGATATATCTAAGTTATCTAAGGTTTAGCTAGTGTTTGCGATTTAAGCGCTCAAAAATATGTTTGGTACTACGTTACATTACAAATATTTGAATTTTTCGTTTTTTTTTGTACTATAATATGTATGTATTATACATATGTATAAACCTTCCTTTTGAATCATTCTATCTATTGCAGAAAACTGCATTAAAATCCGTTGAACAGTTTGAAAGATCTAAACGAATAGACAGTGGAAGCGACTTCATTGTATAACTATCTAAAAAAGAACTCAATACCTACTGATAGTTTCACAATAAGTCTCCTCAATGCTTTAATTAACTAATATTTCACATACTTTATTATTTAATATTATTTAAAAAGTTTTTTAGTTTTCTTCTGTTTTCATGTAATCATTTGCATTTGTCCGATATTGAAGATCTTATTATAAGATTTTGAAATTTTTTCTAATGAAATGTTTTACAGTGTCCAGAATAACTCAAATGTTTGATCACATATTTCGAGGGAAAACAAGTTACCTTAATCCGCTGTTCGTGAACAGAGGCACGTAGACTATCGCCAAGGTCTTGGGATGTGTTGATTTTACTTACCGTATTGATTGGTCCGGACTGATTGAGATTGAATCTTGTTGATTTTATAATATTTTGATTAAGGTTATTATTTAAAGCAAGGTATAGAAGACAATATTAGATCATTGTCTATCACTAACTGATTTAGTTTCATACGAAACCGGTCCCACTTAGCTTTTTTACTATTGTAGATTCTAGTAATATTCTGTGCTTCTGAACTTACCTTACTCTTAAAATGGACTTCAAATAATATGGGGCTGTGATCAGCACTTATCGTAATGGTGTCTATTCTTCCTTCACCCACTAGTTCAAGTACCTCCACTGTACACGCTGTGACATCTATGTAACTTGTCACATGTTTTCCTCCTCTAATAGTATCGATAGTAAGCGTTGTCCCCTCGTTGAGCACCGGAAGGCCAATTTCTTCCAAAAATCCTGACCCTTTGCTACCTCTCAAATCTTCTTTTGGACTCCCCCACTGGCTACTTTTGGCGTTGGCATCACCACCAAGGACTATTCTCTTAGTTTCCAAACCACAAATAATGTTGCTCAACTGCTCCAGGTAAACTTCTATGTCTTTGTGAGGCTCTAAATAAAAATATATAAACGCTGTCATTTTAGTTCCTACTCCGACCTTCACTACCACCATGTTTTCTGTAGTTAGTTCTGGACATTGCGTTACACGTTAAATACGGCGCTACGGGTTTTAGTTATTCCGTTTCTTGATTAGCTAGCTTGATATATCCTAGTTCCTATATACTCCCTCATTTTACCTATCGTACCAACATAGGGGCCTGGAGCAGAGCTAAAGCTATTCGTTTCCGGTTTGCCTATAATATTACAGGAACTTGGATTACTAATATCGGAATACAATACAAAGTCATTATGACTTTGTGTTGTAGACCTAAGGTGGTCGTCATCCAGACGGGCTTGGGGCCCTACCACGCTAGGGTGGGTTGTTTTGTAGCTTTTTACGACAGGCCGACCCTGGCTGCAGAGGTCAGTATTCCATTCTCTGCCCCTGCACGGATAGAAAGGCTGAGCAATTCTATGTACCTTTTTGTTTGTATCTTTGTCATTATAACCCGAGTGGCATATAGCAATATGCCACCGATGCCCTGGCTATGGCATCCCATTTTGCCCTGATTGGACATCTGTCACTAAAAGCATTATGTTAGTTATTAGGGTTTTGGAACGCGTACAGTTGCGGCAAGATGAGGGCGTTGAGGCCATATATTCCAGGCTGTCGAATTTGTTATGGCGTCCCCCACAGTGGCTGCATTTCTCCACGGTCTCTATGCATAGTCTTCTTTCATGCCTATATCCCAGATATATAGAACACTGAATGAGCGGCGACCGGTCTGTAACATGAAGAGTCTGTAAGTCCACCCGAACGGTAGCCACACTTATCATCCTTTGACATACCTTAGGAGAATCCTTGATCACTATGCGGTCAGTCAGTGGATTCCTACCAGGAATCTTATATGCAAGATCCAGCTTTGTATCCTCTTCCCTAATTTTTCAAACACTCCTGTTTTAGTTCGGAACTCTAATAACCTATAGCTTTTTACTTAAGATCTCGTCTACTACTAAATATTTTTGTAATCTTTCTTTTATCTTTTGTCTTTCTAGTTCTGTCTTACAACCCAAAATGCCCTTTCCTGTCTCTTGCTTTCCTCACGTTCTCCACTTCAATGCCTTGACGCAGTACCTTTGTCCAATGCCAATTGCCAGATTGCATCATGATCTTAAGTTTATATTTTAGATACAACCAGAATGAAACACTTGTATGAAAAGATAGCATACACTGGTATGTTCAAACGTATTCCAAAAAAACTAGCATAGCATGGTTTTCCTTTATAATATCCCGCTTCGGAAACCAGCTGCAAGTTTCGACCCATATTTTTATTCGTGCAGGGGGGGAGTAAACATACTGACCTCTACGGTCAAGAGCGTTCTGTCATTAAGTGGTAGGATTCCCAACTTCTCTGGATAGTAACCCCCCTTGGTCTCTAAATATGCCGCCTTAACAACCTTATGCTCTTTTCCGCCATAAGTTCGGGCTCCAGTTTCCCTACTAGGACGGCAGCGTTTCAGCGGTCCTCTTAGCATCGCTAACATCCATAGGCGACGGTAACTGCTTACTATTAAATATACTGTCATAACAAAAAAAATATCCACTACTTCTTATTGTATCTCTTTTTCAGTGGCGTAGCGAGGGCGGGGCAAGGGGGGGGGGGCATCATGCCCCGGGCGCTACTCACAAAGGGACGCCAAATGGTCCGAAAAATAAAAAATTGCTGGATAATTTTTATTAAATATATTTTTATCCGTGCAGGGTCGGAGAAAGAATACTAACCTCTGCGGCCGGGGTCGGCCTGTCGTAAAAGGTGACAAAACAACCCACCCTAGGGTCCGTCTGGATGGCGACCACCTTTGGTCTTAAGTATGCCGCCATAATAACCTTGTGTTGTGTTCCGGCATTAGTAACCCAAGTTCTATACTCTTATGGGATAGTAGCGTATTCGCGATGCCACTGGCGTTGCATACACCCATAGACGACGGTAACTGCTGAATTCTAAGCGGGCCGTCAGCCTGTCTGCTGTCCTACAGTAATAAAAAAATTATAATTGATTTCTGGAAAATATATTTTAAATTTAGTGCCAGTGTAATATAATAAATGTTAATTCTTAAATAAAAAGGAAATAAAGGAACACTAATAGTCCAATTGTACTAATATATTCATAATAGAAACGGCACGTATTTTCTAATTTCTTTCTTCTTTGAACTAATTCTAGATGATCATATACATTTCAAAATCTATTGTTTTCTTAACTACATTTTTTGTCTCAAATTTAAAAGCCTAGCTTGAGCGTATGGCTTTATTTATTTTACTTCATTTATTTATGAGTTTTCAAATGGGGGGGGGGGGGGTTGAAAAGGTATTACGCCCCGGCCGTGAGTTAAGCTCGCTACGTCACTGCTCTTTTCATACGTATTTTTGTTCCTCTTTTTATACTTCCTTTCATTTATCGTTTCCATCATCTCCAATTTCTTTCCAAACTGAATATTATCTAAAATATTATTTAATTCAAAGCGCAATAACTCTGGTAATTATCAAGGAAGTTACCAATATATCACTTTAAAGGACTTTTAAGGCTTTAATTATAACATTTACTAGTAACAATGCGGTACGGCTACAATAACCGTAGTTTGCATGGGTGGCACGCTATCAATCATTTTCCATAAAAGCCTTTATTGTAATGACACTAATTTTCATAATAAAACAGAAGAGACTTTGACGTTCAGTTGCCTGTTAAGTTACTTTGTAAATATCTTTTGAAAGTAATTTTTAAGATTCCCTGAAATATAGTAAAATATGTTTAATAGAAAAAATATTTAGAATTTATTTGGTATTTAGAGCCATAACATCATACACAGCACCTATAAATAGGGGCAGAGAGAGTGGTAGACCACGAATTACATAATCACACAACAACAGATCACCATAGACACCCAACCAAACACACACACTAAACGCACACCAGGAATGGAGCAGAGAGAAAGGGAGATAAAAAGGAAAAGGGTCACAAAACACATCACTCATCATACATCGTACTCAATAGTTAGTCGAGACATGAGTATCTCTCTTCTCATGAGCTACGGGATGGGATACTCATGAAAAGCCAACAAAAGTCGAGATAAAGTTAGTTTAATATGTATGTAGCCCACAATGTCCCACTGGTGTCACACATGTCACAGCTGGGCTCAGATATCCATTTGGGGCTAAACGCATACCCGCCGTGTTTTAAAACCATGGATTACGTTAGGTCTTATCAAATGTATTAGAAAAAGAGATGTAGAACATATAGGAAAGATGAAAAAAATGATGAACTAAAGAAAATATATATAGACTATCGCAACGTCTGCAATAAGATCTTTCGTAAAGTTAAAACAAAATAAAGTTAAAAAATCACATGAAAAGTTAGAATTTGAAAAATGCAACAATGATCCAAAAAAAGACTTGAAAAAATAAAAAATAAATGTGTAATTTTCCCATAAATTCAAATCCTGTTGAGAAACTTATTTCTAGTGATTCTCCTCCAGTAGATAGATGCGTTAAACAAAATAAATGAATATTATTGTAATGTCGGAGAAAATTTTACGCAGGATATTCTATTGAAAACAAACTAAACAGAAATTAATTTAAATAAAAATATTAGCAGGGACGAAAACAATACACTCATTCGATCTAATAAATACGGATAAATCCGAAGTTGGGATGACATTACAGCAAAAATATTAAAAGTAGCATTGCCATTTTGTATTGAATCCATAACTAAAATATGTCAAATAAGCTTCCAAAAAGTTTAAAGAGAGCAATAATCTTGCCAATTCATAAAAACCGTGATTCTGATAAAGTTATAAATTTCAGGCCAATATAACTTTTATCCGTTGTGTCCGAATTCCTTCAATAATTCTATGTTCTTGAAAATTAATGAATAATTGATTAAAAACGTATTTAGAAACAAAAACACTATTGTCTAGTAATCAATTCGGTGTTAGATCTAGGTTATCTATTGAAAACGCTGTTCTGAGTGTCACGGAAAATATAGTTGAAACACTGGATAGTGGTTAACGGATGTTAAGTGTTTTCCTAGATCTAGTTAGAGATGGAATGGAAGTGTTGGAAGGGGTAGACCTAGGTGGACGTTTCGAGACCAGATCAAGGACGTCTTGAAAAAAGGCTAGGTCAAGAGTATCCTAAACCGAAGGGCAAGTATGAAGGGAATAATGAAAGTGGACGAAGCGAAACAAGTATGTAAGGTTCGTAGCAAGTGGAAAGAAGTGGTCTCTGCCTACCCCTACGGGAAAGAGGCGTGATTATATGTATGTATGTAGCTAAAGATTTTGACACTGTTTCTTCGAATATTCTTTTAACTAGGCTAGAGATGCTAGGTATACGAGGTTTTCAGTTAAAATGGTTTAAAAGTTATTTAACTGATAGAAACCAAACAACTAAAATAGGATATCATGTTAGTGATGACATGATTTCTAAATTTGGTGTTCCTCAGGGCAGTATTATTGAGCCTACATTATTTCTAATATACATAAATGAACTCTGCAATACAGAACTTAGGAACGGCAAAGTAACTAGTTATGCTGACGATACAGTTAATAACATTCCACGGCAATACTTAGGAGGAGGTTGAATACGTTGCTAATTTAAGATTACACGTTGTTTCAACATGGCTTGAACAAAACCTGCTTACCTTGAATGTCGATAAAACAAATGATGTTTCTTTCAGCATCAATGCTAGCACTTAACCGCTAAGACATTTAAAACTCAAAATGCACGTGCATGCAACGTGTATTGTGTCCAGTATAATACATGTTCATGTGACGAAATCCTGACAGCACATAATAGGTATTTGAGGAATAGAGTAAGAAAACTTATATACGCTTTTAAGCATCTAAAACATATGTAATGCTCAACATTCATTACTTAAAGTATATAATGCTTTAGTTGATAAAGAATAATGGCTCCTACTTTCAATGTGAAACGAGAAAAATAATTTAAATAAAAATAAAGACAGATTTTCCCCAAAAAGTAGTTAACAACAGGTCAGGCAGTCAGCCGGTTGTAAAAACTAAGCTACAACTATTACAGAGTGTAAAGCCCTCAGTATCCGTAAGTTATATAAAAGAGCTATAGTCCTAAAACAGCACACTTTTATAACCCAACAAGTCTTAGATGATCAAAAGGTAAAACGCGAACAAGATCTAGTATTTAAACAAAATAAATGTTATTCAAAGTTTGGTAATAAATTTCTTGATCCTAAAATATATAATAGTTTGTAGTAAATAAATAAATTTAACTAATTTCACTTGCTTTAAACTAAGAAAAGTGTTACCAATTATTTACATAGGAATTAAAACATCCTGTAGTTACTGAAAAATATAGTGCTCAGTTACATGGAACTATTTCTAACATCTTGTAGTTTACAATTGACCTATATCACTGTACCTTATAAAAGCATCGTGTATGAGCCACTCGAGGTTAATCTGCCGGTGTATCAGGCAAGCCATGCACCTGACCCTCTTGACTCCATTAGCTACTTAAATCTTGAGTACTCACTTTCGAAACGACAGATATCTTATTTCCTGCGCCTTTGAAGTATATGGGAACTTGGTGTAATCAGAATTATTTGAAGTTTAATTTGTGTTTTTACAATTATTTAAAATTGTACCTTAAAACTTTCAAATTACATCATTTCGTTGTAAAATTTTCACTATTACAGGTTTATAAAGAGGGGTTGTCTTTTATTTTCACCAATTAGATCGATCATCAACTAATATTTTCTGCATTAAGTATAGTCAGTTATTTTTAAAATACGGAAAATGTCTTACAATAGATCTAGAAAGATTATAATTTTTTTAGTGTTGTATAATAATCGTAAATTGCCCCTGTAGAACGCAAAGTCAAGTATATGTCACCCGTTTTATTTTTGGCTAAGCACAAGAAAAATTAGCTTCACAGAGAGACATCAATGCACTGTGACAATATGCAGGAGCGTATTTAGAGCTCGGAAATAAGCTGAACTATGTCTGGAACCATCATTTGCTAAGCTTACAAACTCAAAACGTTTCACATAGATGAACGTGATGGTGTATCTACTCCAATACTTGTTTGCTACCTTGCTTAATTCTACATCATAAATTTACCTCATAGACTTACTAAAACGGTAAACAGAATTACTTTTTACATTTTATAATTTTTATACTGTAGCTGTAAATGTTTGAATAATTACTGATTAATTTCAATTGCATTTTTTAGTAGAAATGGTCTTGCAGCTATCTAGATGAAGTCATTTATTGTATAGCGCATAGTTTTTCGTACCGAATGCTCTTAGTTATATCAGTTATATTAAGTCTCCATTCCATTGGAACTGCTTATAATTGTACTGCTTATAAATATAATAATAGCGTGTCAATCATTTATCCTTCAATAAAATATATCAGAACATAACAAAAGATATTGTTACCACTTCAGATAACATTATTCATGTTTGATTAAACTCGTTTTATTTGATATATTACTTGAAAAAAATATATCCGACGAACAGAATTTGTTCTTTCAGGATTGTCAAAAGGTTTTGAATAAACCTAAATCTATTTTGTGATAATTTAATACAAGAAAATAAAGTGTTACAGATAGATATCGACATAAATGACCAGCATAATTAGTCTAGTCACAAAATCAATGCTCGATAATGGGCTTACGAGCCATTGGATCTCTCACTCGTCTCTGCTTCTTTGGACCATACCAAACTGAAAGCCAGTCACTGACAACCAATGGGGTTACCAGAACCATATTATAGTGATGGTAAAACCATTACTATAAACTTAAAACAGTACAAATTAGAATTGTGTTTCATTTCTCACCATGTTGGTATGCTCAATCGTTGTGGCACACCAGATGGTGTACCACAAGTATTGAACATACCAACAATTAACAAAGGATCAATTCTTGGGCCATTACTGTTTGTATTGTTTATAAATGAAATAATCATAAGTATGAAAACTGTGAATTCCTATTATATGCTGATGATCCAAAATGTATCGTATTATAGAAACTTATAAAGATCAGATTAAAGTTCAAGAAGATCTTAATCATCTTCCTCTTTACTGTTTAAACAACAAGCTTGACCTAAATATAAATAAATGTAAAATTATTAATTTTAGTAAAAAGAAGAATTTAAGTAAATTCAAATACACACTTTGTATACCACTTTAACATGTGAATTTTATAAAAGACTTGGAAATTTTTCTTGACAGTAAACTAAATTTGGACTTACTTATAGATAATAATATTATTAGTAAATGCTTTAAAATGTAAGGATTTGTTATGCGGTCTAGTGTAAATTTTGCTTGACCATCAACATATATTTATCTTTATAAAGCCTTGATTCGGTCACAATTACGCTGTCCCAATATGGAATCCCTTCTACCAAAAATAAATATTGATGCTTTAGAATCAGTCCAAAAGAAATTTCTTCGTTGTGTACAATAAAAATGTTTTCATAACCGCCTGTCGCAAGATAATTTACTTATACAATTTAATTTGATTAAACTATAACATAGGCTATGTTATTGTACGACCTGTGTCATAATAGATATGATTGTATTCCCATTGTTAATAAATTATGTTATAGGATCCCTAGCAGGACACATTGTCGAGGACTTTGTTGTCTTTTCATGACTGTTGAACTAGTACTGGTAAACGATCGCCGCTTTATCGAGTAGTAAATTCTTATAATTCCCTTTTTCACTCCATTGATATAGCGGCGACGAGACCCAGTATTTATAAAAGAAGTGTGTTAAAGTGTCTGTAAGACATAACTGCGCCTTTCACAGCTACAACGCACTGAGTATCTCACTATGAACTAATGTGTAAAAATATAATATGTATTATATATTAATGTATTTCCATTCTAACTAAGTTATTATCACAATTTATTTCTTTATAGTTTTTATTAAATACTCAAATGTATTTTTTTGTCAAATCCAAATCAAATTTGTTTGCTAGTAAGAACTAACACAAAAAAATTTTTGTGTAACCTGTAATAAATATTGTCGTGTTATATTAGTACTAACATATAAAATAAGACAATTTACTAATCCTCATATAAAAACTGTTTGTTGGAACTAATGAAAAAAGGTGAGTAAAACGAGACGAATAGAAACTTAAGTAGAACAATTTTTAGTTTAGTTTTATTCACCTTTCTTGTCAAATTGGGCACCGCACATATATAAAATAACTATAGAACACCCATCATTGCTCCATGATGCCGAAATATCTCTCTTAGGCTAGGAAAGGAACTATGCGATCGATAATAATCAACTCCCTACTTGTATCTCTTTAGATCTAAAAACACAATTTTAAACTCTCACTCTCTCTCAGTACTCTACTCTAGTACTCAATTACTACTATACCGGCACGCTATGATTAATTACATTTGTCGTTCTTTATTATCAATAGCGACGTGCAGTTATTGACAATAAAGAACAGCAATTTGCTTCTTCAAATGTAATTACTAATTAATACGAAACTTCATGGAGTGGACAAAGGTCAAAACGGCCATCATAGCGTGCCGGTAGCATAGTAAGAAATTACTGTGCCTATGGATGTTTGCGACATCAGGGATATCGCTAACACACTGCCTTCCACGTTAAGGAACTGGAACCCGGGACATTTATACCAGAACATTTATACCAGAGTATATCTACAGACCAGTGGCGATCGCTATCCAGACAGGCTTGGGGCCCTACCACCAAGATTGTTTTGGCGCTTTTTACAACAGACTGCCACCAGACGCAGAAGTTACATTTTTACTCCCCACGAGCACAGTGGACGTCAAAAAATATTCCTCCGTCCGGATGTCGTACACTAGAAGAATACTGGGGTGGTTTATTGGATATACCAGCAACGTGCGTTCCACACTACCCCACCACGAGCCTTCTAAAACCTACTGCTTCTATAGCTGTAATTAAGTACACAGGAAAATGTTATTTGTTACACCAGCGGTACTGCCGACGCGCTTCCGGCCTCGAAGAAATTTTATTACGTCTTTTTTGAAAACCCTCATATCGCACATGCTCTAATGATTATTGAAAAGCCATACAAATACGGTCACCAGACTTCAAATTATTGTGGCTGAATTATGTCTCAAAAGTAAGGCCTGTTATGTCGAAGCCTAGTACACGACTTTGAAAAACAAAAATAAAATTACGTAATTCATATCTAATTTGCCGATTGAAAGTTGATAAAGGAAATATACCAAGTCTAAAAGCCATTTGTAAAAGTAATTGTTTTATCTATCACTGCCAACTGAGCGCTGAATATTTTTTAACTTCACCTTTAGTCTGCGCCTACACGGATTGAACAGTCGCCACTGTGATCAACCACACTTTAAAAAAATTCTTAAGCCCATATGATAAATTTTCATTTCAGTAACCATTATTAATTGTTATTAAAATATTTAGTGTTTCTTCTTCTTTGTCTTCATAAAAATGAAATTTAGGAAAAGCTATACTTTTTAACAGGCAACGTCTAGAAGGAAATAAAGTATCGCTCGGTAAAATAATTGCCTATTCAAACACTATTCACAAAATTTTTACCATTAATGATGATGATGATGAAACCGTAATTTACTGTTATAATTTATTTATATAATTTATTCAATCATAAAAACGTAAAGGTACGTGATAGCCAAGTGGAGTAACAATCGGAAACCAACCCAGAAATCCCGTTTTCTAATACTACAATAGCTTCACACTCACCGCCCAAGCAGTTTTTCTTCTTTGTTGTACACATAACTACGGCGAATGAAAGCATCGAAAGGAAAGCTGCATACCGATATCACTAGTAAAATATGAAATAATATGGCGGGTATAGTGTCCGTTCCCTTTGACCCCCCAAGGCTAGGCCTGGGTCTAGCTGTGGGGTGCTACTGTCTAATATTATACTCATAAACATACTTTTATTTGTAACTTTCCAGTTTTCATTTTTATTTCATCAACATTTTCAGTGCAATCAATTTTTTTATTGGTGTAGAACAGATCACAGGTTGACAGCCTGCTTAGAATTTAGCAGTTACCGTCGCTTATGGGTGTTTGCAACGTCAGTGGCATCGCGAACACGCTGCTGCCCATATGGTTACAGGAACTTGGTTTACTAATCCCGGAACACAATACAAGGTTATCATGGCGACATACTTAAGACCAAAGTCGCTAGCCAAGCAGAGAGGGGCGGCACGGCGGTGGTCGAGTAGTTTTATTCGAAATCACCGTCAGGCGCCGCAGCATATAAACTAACTTACGAGTAAGCAGGGAAAAAAGGATAGGATAAAGCGCCTAACCAAATGTCATTGCTGAGTTTGCTTTGCCGTTTATTTCCTTTGCTAGCATTTTGTTTACTAGAACAGACGGCATTTTTTTAATGCCGAGGAACAGCATACAGGCTGATGGCCCACTTAACACTAAGCAGTTACCGTCGCCCTTGGATATTTGTGACGCTAGGAACACCGCGAACACGCTGCTGTCCCATAGGAGTACAGGGACTTGGGTCACTAATGCTCAACACAAAGTTGTTATGGCGGCATACTTATACACTAGGGGTGGTCGCGATCCAGACGGGCTTGAGGCCCTACCACGTAGTCCGTCTCCGATGCAGATTTGTATTCTTTATTTGATTTACATTGGGTATTGTTTTTAATTCATTTATGGAAATTTTAAAGAACGACCTAAAGTTTAGTTCGAATACGAATTTCCGCCTGCTTCCTTTGTGATCATTTTTTTTGTTTCTTTGAAATAAGTTCCTAGTTGTTATGTATTGTTGGAGAGTTAAAAAATCGATTATATTTTTAAAATAATCTGCAAGCCAAGTTTCATAGCGTTTTTAAGGCATTTAAGTGAAAATATTTTTTTAATAAAATATTGAAATAATGTCGTTTTTCATTGCTCATTTTTAAATTTGGGCCGATAATTATTGTTTTAATATTGAAAAATAAGCAGTGTTTAATTATTTTTATAAATCAAAAGATTTTATTTTATTTAAATTGATACTTAAAAAAATATGTTGCAGTTTTAACTTATTTCGAAAAAAGCTAAAAACACGATAACTCAAAAATGGTTCACTTTTGCATTATGCATATGGGAGTAAAAATTATCGCAAATAGTCACCCCTATTTATAAGTTGGCGCGCTCCAGGATCAAAGCGGCACAGGATATTTCCAAGTGCCGCTGTGTAAAAGACCCTTTGGGCAACCTGCTATGCGAGGACCTCGAGGTGAAGGAGAGATGGCGCTCATATTTCCACGAGCTGCTGAACACGCAGCACAAAGAGGTGCAGCCGCCAGATCTTCCTCCGAATCAAGGACTAGTACCACTGGTAACGCCTGCAGAGGTCCAGAATTGTCTTCACTGCATGAAGAATCGGAAAGCTGTTGGATCCGATGGAGTCCCCATCGAAGCCTGGAAGGCCATGGGCTCTCGTGGTGTGGGCATCTTAACCGACCTTTTTAACCGGACACTCCTCCCCGGTACGATCCCAAACCAATGGAAACTGAGAAAAAATTAAATCGAGAATAATTATGTACACGCTTATCAATAAAAAAATCTTAAGTTTTGCACAATATGGTTATATGGTCTGTAAACAAATCAATTTACTTCAACATGTATGTCATTTATTCCACTAGTTTTATTAAAATATTTATGTATAGTGTTATATGCTTGGTAGGATATACGAATGCTGCACGTCCACGTCACGAATACGTGCTACATTGTGTTTACACTTAAGGTTGAAAAACTATGATTACAAGTCATATTATTTGATGATGTATAAACATTTTACGTCATCTATAAAATATGCTATGTATTGAACTACAGGATTGTCGGTGTAGACAGTATTTTAATATGTTTTGCTAGTTTGCCACCGGAGCAGATCAACAAGTGGCCCCGTCCCCAACCCCGTCTCCTAAAAAAGGAGGGGGTTGTATCTACGCAACCGAGATCGACAATTCGTTCAACATTCTACCACTTAAGTGACAGTAGGATTTTATGTTCTTTTATATATTTTTATTATGTCTCGCGTGAAATGTCTCAAATCTTTGATTATTTGATAAGTTGCTTGCTATAAGCATATTATCATGATACTAGCATTGTTTAATGGGAAGGTGCCTATGATGCCTTATGTAATTCTATACTTAGGTATTGTATACTCGTATTGGGTGGGACATACAGAACGTACATGATCAAACTTAAAAGAGCTCAAAGAGCAATATTAAAGGTCATGAAATTTAAACCTTTTTTATATCCAACCTCACTATTATATCGCGAAAGTCAAGTTCTGTCTGTTCGACAAATATAAAAATACATACATACATATAATTACACCTCTTTCCCGTAGGGGTAGGTAGAGACCACTTCTTTCCACTTGCTACGATCCTTACATACTTGTTTCGCTTCGTGCACTTTCATTATTCCCTTCATACATGCTCTTCGGTTTAGGGTACTCTTGACCTGGCCTTTTTTCAAGACGTCTCGGAACGTCCGCCTAGGTGTAGACCTAGTTGCGCATGTAAAGTGGTGCTTGGACTGCTATGAATGATCGCCAATATGGTTTTCGACATGGTCGGTCTGCTGGGGATCTCCTGGTTTACCTAACCCACCATTGGGCTGAAGCCGTTGAGAGCAAGGTAGAAGCCCTGGCTGTTAGCCTAGACATCGCTAAGGCCTTCGATCGGGTCTGGCATAGGACTCTTCTTGCGAAGCTTCCATCTTACGGGATACCTGGGAGTTTTTGCACCTTGCTATCCAGCTTTCTCGTTGGGCGCAGTATTAAGGTCACTGTTGACTCTCTCTGAATGGGGACGATAAAACCTTGTCCTGTTCAACCCCTCGAAGACACAAGTCTGCGTATTCTCTGCCAAGAAAACCCCGTTCGCACCTGCGCCCTAGGGTAGCCCTTCCAATACTTCCATTCACATTCGCCTTATACACTTTTTTCGTCAATCGTTCTTCATTCATTCTCTCGACATGACCAACCATCTCAGCATATAAAAATAAATCCAAAAAAAGTTATCTAATAATCCAAATAATTGCGAATTTGAAATAAAATACTTAATTTTAATTTTACTGGTAATAACTAGATATACATATTTTTTACATCTGAAACTTCGGTCTAGACGCCGATATAAAAAGAAACCATCTTTGTTAATCAGATGAAATTGAGCCCAAAGTGAATTAATGACGTAACAGTAACATTAAGAAATAAAATCTTCTACAACAACGAAATTTAATAAACAAATATAACTACGTAAAATACTTTGGGCGGGAAAACAACCGCGTCCGATTGGCTGGCTGCCGATCATTACGACCGTATACGGAATGCGCGAGAGCATATCGTATTACATACGCACACGCATCTAGTTATCAATGATATATCATCTACATTATTTGCTGTTTTATTTTATCTAATTTTCTTAGTATATTTCAAATATTAATTCTTCTAATCATTTTATGTTTAAGCACGTTAATAGAGTTTTTATGATTTAATGTCATCATAAAGCAGTATATAAAATAAATACCCAAAACGAGGTAAAATATAATTTTTCATTTATTATTCGATTTAATAAAACATTAAATGATTTTACACGTTAAATTCTTGTCAAACTTATTCCTATGAATATTATGAGTATATTCGAAAAGTATATACTTTTAAGAAATTTGGCCGTCGAAATCCTTGTCTATTTTTTAAATGCTGGAGTTCAGCAGGCAGGCACACGGCCCACCCTGCAGGTGGGCACCGTCGCCTACGGATGTTTGCAACACTAGTGGCATTCTAATCATATTAAACTATAGCTGCAAGCTTTTTATATTTTATAATTAAATGGAGTACACCAATGGTGATGAACTACGAAAAGCGGCTGGAAGAAGTGGATTTGACTAGCCAGAAATTCAGCAGAACATCCATAGCCGACAGTTTCCCCACGGATGGGTCCCTGTATGAAATCTGAATAATTTTACTTAATTCTTTTTTGTTTCGTAAAAATGAAATGTTACATACATGCTGCGGCATGGCACCGAAGGAGCAATGCACAGGGTTTCGCCTTGGGATACAATCTCGATGAAACTGCAGACATTTCATAGAAAAAAAATCTTTATCACGGTACGAGATACATAAATATGAAAGGTAAATACTAAGGAATGAATACATTATAACTATTAATTTATTAAATTAATAAAACACCATCGACATTTTCATTATTATTATAACATGGGGCCAAGAGAAAACATTAAACCGACGTTGAACGTAAACGTTTTGACGGTACAACGGACTGAAGTAACAACAAATTATCGGCTTCGTTTCATGTTAAACATTGTTATGCTATTATAGCTCGTATATAGGCTTTTTCTTTGTTTCTGTATAACGAAAAGAATAGGGTACATTTAGTTTACATTAATTATTACGTTAGGGAGAAAAGGATCTGCAGTTTTTTCTTTAGAATTTTAAAGACAACCGTTTTCATAAATTATAGTAGATTAGCATACTACGGATAAACGAAGAATAAAAGTTACAAGAAAAATTAGAAATATAATTATATATGTATAGGGAGGTGTAAACTGAAAAACTTGATTGATTTATGTAATTTTTATGCGAATAATTACTGTATTTTTCTAAATAAATACGTAAAAATAAACCGATGAAAAAGATGACTTGTAAGATCGCTATGAGTGTATTCTTAACAGATGGCGGCTAAGAGAGGCGAATGAAAGGAGTGGAGTAGATATTTTATTGATTTTCCGTTGCCTCTTTGATTAATAAAATAATGTGTCTTGGGTCTTCCCTTATGTAAACGACGTATATGATTATATCGGTATATTTTGAACTTCATGCGTATATTCCTGCCAAAGCTTTTTACATGATATTATCTTCATAAAAATAGTTTACTCGCGCTTTTTAAGTTAATTAAATTATCTTTTCATTATTCTCTTTCACATGAAAAAAAGTACTTATAAAGATTACTGGTTTCATAACGGATTTTACAATTAAAATATCACTGGGGAAATATTTACCCAGCCTTGTAGTTCTACGGTTAATTATTGAAAAGAAAAACTAAGACTAACTAATAATGAATTCACAGTGAATATTTCTACCATTGTTATTATTTTTCAGACTGACGGCCTATATAATAGAAAACAGTTACCAGTACCTATGTATGTTTCCGAAGCCAGGAGCCTCTGTGCCAATCTCGTAGGAATAAAAAAATTTACGACGACCTTTTTAAAGTACTCCATCACATAATGCGATGTTTTCATCCCAAGTTGAGAGCTCATTACACATCCTCAATATACGGAAAATAAGCGTCCAAGAAAACCTTTGCGTGCATGACCGTGGAGGCTTCAGATAGTGAGGGTGCACACTTAACCGATGACGAGGAATACGGTTGTAAAAAGAGAACGATGACACCATTTTATACATTTTATTAGAACATTCACACCTCAATCGTGTGTCGTCTTTGAGGTATTTTGAATAAATTTAGAAAAAATACGAGGTTTGTACTATTGTATTATTTATGGTTTACTCTTAACCTTTTTATGAAAGAAGAATGAGTAATAAACGGGAATTATTCCTAGTTATTTCACTTAAGTTGAAGTGATTATATAGGTATAAGCAATAGGCTCAATCACTAAAATATTACGCGAGTATTTACAGAAGTAGTTCATTGAAACCAAGTCATTACGCCGCACGATGAGAAAAAACAAATGCACCGTACCAGCCGTGTAAACAAACATGCGCAAGAGCAAAGATTAATTACTCGTGAGAAGTTATGTTGGTATTAAATTGTAATAGTTCGTAACTATTCTTAATCGTCTTTTGGGACTCTAATACTCAAATAATCATACAATAATCATAAAAATAATCATACATACAAAAAGTGAATAGTAAAAGTGATAATAATAAACCATTTATACAGGATGTGACTGATGATTTTCACTTTATGCTCTTTTATATAACGGTCGTCAAACGGTTGGCGTATATCTCTTTCGATTACTTGTTTGACTGGAGTCGGCTTTACTTACTAACCCTATGACATGTATTGATACTGATTTAAATAAAATTATTATTATTATTATTTACCCGAACAAACATTATTAAAATTTAGCCAACTAGCTGTGCCCGCGTCTCCGTCCGCGTGGAATAGTGACTTTGGGCAGGATTTTTGGATATATCTTTTGGTTTATTTTTGGATTACAAACCCTATAAACCCTAAACTATAAATAAATGAAATATGCAAACAGTCAGTGTTATCGAAAGCAACTGTTACGCCATGCGCCTCCGGGATACGTGCGTTCGAACCTACAAAGTCCAGCCTAAGCTAAAACCTATTTCATATGAATGATGATATAAATCTGAGGTCAACTTAAATTGGATTATAAATTTCCGAAACTGATTTTTTTAACTAAAACTATTTTTTTCTTTTCTAAAATAAAAGTAGCCTAAGTTACTACTTGTTACATCAGCTATCTGCCAGTGAAAGTTCCGTCAAAATCGGTCCAGCCATTTCAGAGATTAACTGGAACAAACAGACAGACAGACAGATAAAAACTGTAAAAATGTTGTTCTGGTATATGTACCGAGTATACATCCGCATACGGATGTATACTGACTTAGTAAAAAACGGTTATTTTAATATTAAAAACAGACACTCCAATTTTATTTATTTGTATAGATTACGATAACTCTTAAAGTATTTCAAATGTTCAGGGTTCCTTAAGAACTTTTCCATTTAAAATTAGTGACATTATGACAAATTACACGCACTAAATAAAATGTGGAGGTATAATAGTAATATTTCATTGTTTCGTACATGAGCTAACTATTAAATAAAAACATTATTGAAATATTTTGAGCGTGTTAAACTTTTTCAAAATATGCAAGCTAGTGTGGTAGTATGCCGCCACGTCTATTGTAGAGTCCTGGGCGTCGATAAGAGAGGCATCATCAGTCAGTAGGCGGTGAAGCAAAGAGTCTTGTCTTTGCAAACGTATTGTAGGGCGATCTTCTGTTGGAGACCAATAGACCGATGACCTGCAGAAAGTAACTGGTCAGGGTTAGATGGGACATCAAGGGACTGGGATTTGTGGTGCAAGTTTGGGGAGGTCTACGTTCAGCAGTGCCTCAAGCAGTGGATAGCTCACGACGACAACGCATCTCATTGCCGGAATATTTAATTATGCCGGAATGTTGTTTTTACCTCATGTCAACACGAATTAATTTTTTTACCCTCATGTAGAAAGAAATACGGACGGAGTAAAAATTCTGCCCATTGTGGCCATGGGCGGCCTGTCATAAGAGGTGAAAAAACTACCCTAGATAGGTGTCTCTAAATATAACCGCCATAATAACCTTACGTTGCGTTCCGGTATAAGCGATCCAGGTTTCAGTTCCCATACATGGGTGGAAGCGTAGAAAACGGCTGTTTTCTACGCTTCCACCCATGTATGGGAACTGAAACCTGGATCGCTTATACCGGAACGCAACGTAAGGTTATTATGGCTATAAACGACGCTATAATGTAACTTCTAGTTTAACTGTTCTGCGAACCGTAATCTATGACGAAATGTGAGCCAAACGCGCTTGGAAGGCGGGCGGCCGCGGTGGGGGAGGCGGGCCCCTATATGGCGTGCGCCAGCGCAGTTAGCGTGGACACTCCTGAACAAAATTGTTGTTCATTTACGCGTACATAAACCCTATATATTTTTGTAAGTATTACTCGTAATATTTAAGAAAATACAAGACTATACTTAATATCATATACCTCTCTAGTTAAGATTAAGAACACATTATTGTCAAGCAAATTCAATCAATAACCTAAACTCGTGAATTAGATTTTCAAACTTTTACGAAAATTATACAAGTTACGAGTATCTTCCTAAAACGCTTATATTTATAATCATTATATTCTTAAGACGCTTTCATCCGTGGAGGAGCGAACCTCTGCGGCAAGGGACGGCCTGTCGTAAAAGGCGACAAAACAACTCAACCTAGCTATGTGGTAGGGCCTCAAGCCCGTCTGGATGGCAACTAACTTTGGTCTTAAGTATGCCGCCAAAATAACCTTGTATTCCAGCATTAGTGACGCAAGTTTCTGTACCCTTGTGGGACAGCAGCGTGTTCACGATGCCACTGGCGTTGTAAACACCCATAGGTGACGGTAACTGCTAAATTGTAAGCGAGCCGTCAGCCTGTCTGCTGTACTACAGCAATAAAAAATTTTTTCCTGAATTTATAAATATCGATTTCGAGTATCTTTTCAAATCTAATAATTATTAGATTTGAAAGAATACTCAATTAATACTCAAGAAATTAAATTTAATTATATATATTTAAAAATACGTCAATACCGCAAATTTATATTATAAAAACAACAATGAGGTATAAGCATAAAGTTCGAAACACAAACAATTGTACAATAAAAAAAACTAAAAGGTTTTGATGCTTAGTTAACCCTAGTTAGACCCATATGTTGCTTAGTTTTGCATGTAATTAAGTTACTTACAATATACTTCATCTAAGTTATCACGGATAAAATTAATTTTGGGATCACTTTTTTCGCTTGTTAAATATTCACTCAATAAAGGGTGTCAAGCAAAATTATACTCCGACATTTGTGTGCTTGAGTGTATGTCGGGGCGCCGAGCTCCGTGTGTTGTCCGGTGCGCACGCGACGCTCCGCCCACACTTCTTTGTGTGCAAATGACGCCACCGGTCTTCACACTATCACAGCCACGAAGCCACGTCATTAATCACAAGAGAAGAAAATTCAACGTACGTCTTTATAATTATTTTCATTCGATTTCTATTGACGTTATTGTTAATACAAATATTTACTTTATTGTGAAGTGGTTTTTAATAATTAATATTTTATTTTATGTATTTATTGCATAGGAAATAGAATAATACCTTTTATTCTTTTATTACATAATGCTTTTAAATGTATACTTTTACTTAGTACCCTTAACAAATAATCTAATAATAATAGGTATTGAGGCCTTAAAATCCTAATCGAAAAACCTGACGTGTGAAACAAGTTAAATTGTTAATGTAATGCTGACCCGCGGCTCTTATGTTATTACAGAATCTATATTACAGAATCTTATCTATATTACAGAATCTTGATTGTAATTCCGGTAATTATTTACTGGAGTTTAATCTTCTACATATTATCTGGCTTACGTCCTTCGCTTCAGGAACAGAATTCACTGTTGAGTTCTGATGCAGCTTTGATGACGATTTCCCGCCATGATACTTTCAAATTATAATTTTCTTTCAAATTCAAATTATAATTCAATAATTTTTGTTGGCATGAACTTTTAAAGAAAAGACCATGAAATGGATACATTCAATTTCACACAACCAACTGCCTTCTCTACATTTTTTTTAAACCTAGCTAACTTATGGAACTGTCAACTTTTACAATATTAGATATAAGTCGGTTTGGCTCTACACTTAGATATTTGCTTGTGCCGTATCCAAAATCCTATGAAATCCTTGGAAATATTGCATGTGCTTACGCCGTGACGCTGACATTTTTAAAACATATTTGCGATTACTTGGGAAGCAACTCTCCTAAATTTTTTAAATTATCCATAGTGACCCAGTAGAAGGGATAAACTCAGTGCTTGCAAATGGACTTATTAACAGACATGCTGATTATGCAAAGTAGAAAAAATCGGAAGCACATGAGCGCAGAAGTTTGGATTGCAAGCTTTAATACTAAGATGATGATGAGGCTTCAAATGTAGAATCACATATGGCACACCAAGTCAAAATGGAAAATGATAACCTAATTAGTGGCAAGTCGTTTCTACTAGGAAGACGTCGGTCAGTATATAGGTCGAGTTCCTGGCATGTGGCCAGCGTTAGTCACCGTCGATGTGGCCAATGCGTGACGACGCTGCTAAAGGTTATGCCGATACGTGAGCCATTTCTTATGAATCCGTTTGACCGAAGCGCACTCTTTGATGGACATTCTATATTTATTTTTCTAACATCGTTTTTCTTTTAACTAAAGATCTGAAAATTTTCAAGACCATTTCCTATCGTTCATCTGATATTATTTCTTATTCAGCAATATTTTTTCTTCGCCTTTCCTTGTTTACTTTCTTGTAATACCAGCAGTACATTATCAATACTGCCGTCATAACGAAAAAGGACACAAGTAACATTTTACAAATCCGGAGAAAATCGGGTTTGAAATATTTCTTAGTTTTCGGCGAATAAAAATGAGAATATTTTATTTTTCGTGTTTGCATGTATATATAGTAGCACCTACATAATTTTTATAAGAATAATTAATTACAAGGTTTTATTTTATTCGCATTTATTAAATAATCTATATTTTCTTTTTCAACGTAATAAAAAAAATTGAGTAAAAACATTATTTTTACATATAAAAGTCATAATGAAACATTTGTGACTGCATTCTAATATTTAGTGGGAAAAATATGAATTAGTACAATGGAAAAGCACAATTGAATAATGTTCGAAAATTAGCTTCAGAAATTCCATTCATTTAAGCTCAAGGATTGGAATTATTTGGTTTAAATGTTGAAGAGCAGTCTTATAAACTATGAAATTCTTGAATGGTCATATTTTTTATGGTAGTTCTAGCGCCAGTATCAGATACAGCTTTGTAGAAGTCCTCAGCCGTATATGCGTTTATAATTTTTAAGAGATCTTTCCACTCTATGGTGGAATTCATCTGCAGCCAAGAAAGTGTAACCGACTTCTAAATAGCGCTAACTAATGCTTTCAAAACTAAATCAACAGAATTTACCAAATATATCAAATAAGAATAAAGCGTCCAATTTTTATTTTGAGTCGCACAGTTAACAAGCCACAAAATTACGTGCTTTAGGTCTCGTTTTTCTATAAAAAAGGGCGTGAAGCAACTTACGAGTACAATATCCTCTTTTTTTCCGCCAGGTATGCCTTCGTGCTATAAAACGGTCAAAGTTTGGCCCATATTATGTATTGTTTTGTCTCTTACAAGACTCTGGTTGAAGACAATAAGTCGCGGGCAAATCATAACAGTTTTAAATTCTTCCATACAAGGTAACATTATAACTTTTTCCAGATCTGCGGCAAAAATAACAGTGTCGGTGCTATTCTTTTTCTGAGTCTGTTATCAGCGTCTTCATACTTTTTGCGAGCTAAAATATACTTCTCTTGATGTTCCTCGTAATCTTTACATTCTTTGCAACTTCTGTGTTAGGTTCTTATTTCTGGGTTAGGGTTGTGTGGTTATGGTTGTAATGGCAAATTTTTCACACAGATTCATGGCCTAATTTTAAAAATAACCTAGTAAGCTCTTTTACAACTCTTCTGTAGTAACCATAAGGTACAGGTACTTCAGACAATTTTACAATAATGATCATACATGATACGAATATTGAGGTCAAAAGGCAATAACTTTTTGATGGGTGCATGTTCATGCCTGTAATGTATGAGTAGGTCACCGCACATACCTTCATGTCCATTTGTGACCTTTTGACGTACTTTTGTTAGATGTGCTCTTTTTACGTACTAACACAGAAAAAATTGCTCAGTTGTGTCCTTTGAGCTTATGGTACTTTTGTTGATCGTGTTTGTAAAATTATAAAAAAAATATAGGCAGATAGACATTTTTTCCCTGATTCCATATATGTATACCTAGTCAGGTCATAAATTCTGTCACATGTTTAATGTAAAATAATTGTAACAAGTTTATTCATTATGTAACCATTCATATACCAAAATGAACTTAACAAAACATAGATTCTTATGACATTAAAGTTTATTCAAAATGACCTCCGTGATTTTGAATACAAGCCTTCAATCTGCACGGCCAGTCCTCTATCGCAGCACGAACGAGGTCAATATCGGCGGCTGCCTTAATCAAGGATGTCTTGAGTGACTCCAAATTGGGATGAGGCTTTGAACACGCCTTTTCCTCCAAGTGTTGCCATATCTTGTAATCTAACGGATTCAAATCTGGACTGGAGGAGGGCCAGTCTTCGTGCCGGATGAAGTCGATTTCACGCGCCGCCAGCCAGTCTTGTGTGCTCTTCGCTCTATGAGCTGGCGCCGAATCTTGTTGGAATACCCAGTGCCTGTTATTGAACATGGTATGAGAAACAGGTTCCACAAGGTTCGTCAGGACTGTATTTTGATACACAACAGCATTCGTTTTTACACCTTTCTCATAAAAATGTACCTCTGTTAAGCCCCAATAAGAAACTCCCAACCATACCATGAGCGAGGATGGAAAATGACCTCGTTGGACACGCGGAATACGGTTGCTCGCTTCTTCACTACTGTGTGCGTACACCTTATCATTTTGTTTGTTGTAGCTCTCTTCTACGGTAAACATTTTTTCATCCGAAAAAAGAATTTCCCGATATTTTTTTCCCACGTACCGCTTCAACAAAGCGCGGCATCTCTTCAGTCTCAGGTCCATTAGACGAGCATTCAAACGATGTCCTGTTTTTCTTCGATATGCCCGAAGCCCTAAGTCTTCATTTAACACCCTTTTCACCGTGGTTCTGCTTAACCCCATCTGAAGGGCCAACAATTTCTGCTTACGTTTGGGATTTCTTTGAATTCGTGCCTTCACAGCTTTTATCACTGCTGGAGTCCTAACAGACCGAGGGCGACCACTTCTTGACCTGTCATCTACACTAGAGTCTTCATTGTATCGTTTGATGGTACGATAAACGAATCTTTTGGTTATATTCAAATTTTTCAGTATGTTAAAAATTTGAATTGGCGCGTAACCGCAACGATGCAACGCAATAACTGCAACACGGTCTTCTTTAAGCGTCCACTCCATATTTAAAAATGAGTAAAATTCTAAAAGTTATACATTTTTATTTTCATGAACAATTCGAAATTCGAATTCAATAAACTTTTTTGTGGCCAGCATTCTAAAAGAAAAGTTTTTACTGTGTGACAATTCTTATGACCTGACTAGGTATAACTCAATTTAAAAAAATTTAGTTGTGCCCTTTTTCGTTATGACGGCAGAATAGCTCTTGATAAACTAAACGTTTATTCACGATCAGAACTTCTTGCCATTAAATGGAACTTCTAAATGTCTCTACGCTCTAGCAATCAAAATATATAGTGGCAATGTATTCTGCACTTATGTAACTCATAATAAAAAATAGTCACAACCCAAAACTTTCCGAGTTCCCGTCAATGTATACATAGTATACGTCGAAGGTTATACATATTGACAATCTCGGTCTGCGGGATTGTTCACTATTTCATTCATCAAAATTGCCTAAGTATGTTAAAATAGTTAGTGGGAAAAAATCTTGGACCAATGAGTTTTGATGCCATAAGTTATAAATATATACCTTTTTCCAAAATTGTGTAGCAGCAACCACAACTATGATCGGAAGACGGGAATCCTCCAGAATATCAACACATGTGGCAACCCATACCAATGGGCATACCACCTTTAAAAGCAATAAAAAGACGCCAGACAGTCATCGTCACATTTCATCGAAATTAAACAATAATATAATATATTACACCACGACTATTTATATATAACATTGATCGCAGTAGTCTTATAGCTTGAACGATTCTTTGCAGACAATTGTATAATTAAAAATTATATAATAAATTAAACTCTTTATATTAAAGGGGATCATTTCATTTATTTACGGATTTTTAAAGAATGTATTTAAATAATGATAATTTTAAGATTTTATTCAGGATAAATATATTAATGATATTCTTGCTTATTCAATTATTTCCTAAGTATCGTTGCACAGCCGTGCCTGTTGACTCAATTCCTAGGGAATATAAAATATTTGAATGATCTGCAAACTTTGTTCTAGTCTGAATGGATTTTGCCGTCTATTTAATGTAATATTCTGAATATTTAAAGAATAATAAAAAATAATAAAGACTAGTTACTTTAGATGTGAAGAACTTGACTAAAACTTTTTTATAGTTATGGACTTTTTGATTTGTGAATTCAGTATAAAAATCAATCTCGACGCATCAAAACTTATTCCAAACAACTCGATCGAGGCCAATACATATTCTGTGGTACGTCTGTCCTCACCTGCAAAATGCTTCGTCGGTGATTATATAAATATTTACCATGTAGATTACTATCTAACGGATATAATTCTTTATATTGACACGACCATCGATTGTTCGAAATTCGAAAAATAGGGCTTCTTTTTTCTGTTCAGCGACATGAGCAATTAAAGAAGTTGAAACAAATATCTACCTGTTATACAGGTTAGTCTTATGAATGTTTTTGGGTACGAGGTGTCTCACGTGATCTTCTATCCTCAAATCCTCATCTACTATTTGGTGCACCCCACTAACTCAAAACTAAATAAATATATAAATATACTTGGACAATTCACACTACGCCATCTACTCTAAAGTAAGCAGCTAAGCGTTTGTGTTAAGTACCCTTAAAAGAAGAGTATTATTCGATATTCGATTTATTACAAAATTTCTCTAATAAATCGAATCAAATCCGTGACTTCCGCAAGCGTTCTTACGTGCATTAGTCGTCCACGAAGGTCATCGCCGTCAGACTCTTTCGTATCATGTCCCTGAAGGTCTTGAGTTCTGAAATTCTTGGTGTATTTCTTAAAACCCCACGTATTTTATGTATTTGCTAATTGGTAGGGTTTCTACTCCTCTGGATTGAAACTATCCTTAACCTCTAAGTATGTTTCGGCATAAATGACCTAGGTTCTAATTCTCCAACGAGAACGGAAGCGTATTAGATGACTATCCATAGAGTATAGTAAGTGTTTACTATTAAGTGAGCCGTCAGCCTGTCTATTACTCCACAGTTATAAAAAAATTATGGAAAATAAAATTTAAAATTAACTTAAACCTCAAGACCGATCTGATTTTCTGCCTGTTTGAGTGAGTCCATTGATTATCTACAATATCCGATCCAACCGATAAGTGACATCATAACAGACCTGGATACTGTCATTTGAGCCTTTTGAGCCCTGATTAACTTAAATAGTGTTTGTTCGCAACTCCGAATTATACTCGATTAATGAGTACAAGTGAATCGTAATAAAAACGATGTTAATTGACTCATTTCAAATAACAAGTCCATTTAGAAAATACTTATATCTATCACAACATTAATAGATTACGTTTCTAGTGGATTTCTGTTGAGTTGAAGTATAAAAATAAACAGAAACAATGCTTAGTTGTTTTGACGTCAAGAGAATTCGAAGAATCAAGAAAATTTCTTTATCTCGAAGTAACTTTTCATTTTGTAATAATTTAATTTCACGTAAGATTTTATGCAGATTTAAATTTCTAAGATGTTTTTGTTTCTTTGAGCCATTCCATGTCATCTCCATTCCAAAACCTGTATATATTATAATATATATTTATTATTATAAAATAATAAATGTTTAACAATACATCTGCCGGTTTCATTTATGCGAAGAATTAGATGTAGTGGTGGGGTACGGTCGGTAAGACGTCGAAATTCAATCCTCAATTACAATACATGTGTATTAATAAAGCCTAATCATAAATTGAATTAATCATAAAGACTGTGTGACAAGGGGAAATATAAATATTTCTACTTTAACTACTATATTAATCTTATTGAGGTTGGAATCCTAATTCCGGTGCCCTAGGTCCACTTTCTAACTTTTTCTGTTCCACTTCGCACGGTATTTGGCATCCCTGGTAGCGAATTAATTTACCAACAACTTGCCAACACTTCTTTGATCTAGGCTTCTTATTTTTGAGGTGGAAATGCTTGATGCACACCCCGCGCTTAGAGGCTCCCTTGCAATGTCCTCTACGCTCCCTACAGTTGACAATTGGGCGCACGTCGCTGGTTTACACTCATTCCATTGTACCTCTGCCCGACGTCCGGGGAGATATAAATGTTTTCTCCTGCCAATGCTGCGGTCTACTCCTGTGGGGGCCCGGCGGAGGCGGCATAAACATCTGTTATCTATATAAGTAGCCGAAGAGTATAACTTGATCATATCCTCCAATGTGAAAATCCCAACGATAAATTATAGATCTTAGCATAATAAAAAATATTATAAATGAATATCAAGTAAAATATCTTATCGATATAAATATAAAATAGTAAGTGATGGTGTACCTAGGGAGCCGTAAGTAAGAAAAATAATGCGTTTGCTAGTTTATTTTCAGTAAAAAACAGAACCTTTTGTTTTATCCTCATGGGTTAGATAGCTTCTATCTAACCCATGTTAGATAGAAGTTAGTTAATGCCTATATAGACATGGCGATAGTGGGTCAGCGAGATTTTTTAGTGGGTAGTCGCAAAAAGTATATCTCTCGACCCCCGTGTGATTTGGGAAAAAATTTACAAAAATAATTTTCTCAAGTAAATGTTAATGTTTAGATTATGGGTTCAAACGAGTCCTTCCTGAAAAACAACACTTTGTTGTATCTATTCCAGGTTTTACCTTAAGCTTCACCATGAGGCACCGACGCATTAAAGGTCTGAGGTCTTGAAGGTCATTCAAGATCTGAATCATTTTCTAAAGCCTTATATTAAAATATCTCGTCTAAAATATTTTGATTATTTATTTTTATTTTTATGGCAACACTTATACTGGTTATTATATTTTATTTCGTCTTCCACAGATAGGGTTCCCATAATTTCATAGAGACAAGCATATTAAACTAAACAAGATAATAATATTATAATTTGACTTGATATTAATAATGTTTTTTCTCCGTACAAGGGCTAACCCCTGCGGTCGGGGTCGGCTTGTCGTAAAGGGCACCAAAACAACCCTGGTAGGGACCTGTTCTCTGCGATCGCAACCTAAACCTGTCTTTGCGCATCAGAATGCTCCGTTGGTACATCTGGGCCATCCTACTATACGGGCTTGGACAATCAAAAAAGATTCAGGAAACGTATAGAGGCGTTCGAAATGTGGGCGTACAAAAGGATGCTTGGCATTAATTGGACTCAAAAAGCAACCAATGAGGAGGTTCTCCGACGAGTAAGGCAGAAACGTGAACTTTTGCAAACCGTCAAACGCGGAAAAGTTGCTTACCTAGGACATGTATTGAGATATGATAGGTATGAACTGCTACAATTAATCATAATATATCGCGGGTAGGAGACGTGTCGTGTTGGAAACAGAAATCTTGGTTGCGTAACATTCGAGAGTGAACGGGGATAGCGAGTGCAGTCGAACTATTTCGTCTCGCTAAAGACAGAGAGGAGTATGCGAAACTGACCGCCAACCTTCGCTAGTCGGAGGGGCACCTCAAGAAGATATTCCTCAGTAGCAATACAAAAATGGTTTTTAAGTATATAATATATATTAGTAAAAATAAATAATCACATACCATCTTACTGCTGGGCTCATCCTCCAGAAGAATTGTATAACAGCCACGCTTGTTCAAGATGGATTGGCGGGTTTCTCACGATGTTTTCCTTCACCGTCATAACGCGTTCGAAGACCTCCGTAGTATGGCGGCTAACGCACTTCGGTATGCTTGCGGAGATCATGGGTTCAATTCCCATCTCGCGTCTGGGTGTTTATGTATAATATGTATTTGTTTACAAAAAAAGAATATATGTAGCTTATCAGTTATCTAGTAACCATAACACAAGTGCTATGATACTTTGAGGCTAGTTAGCGCTGTGTGAATTGCCAGAAAAAATGCCGTCATAACACGTAAGTCGCGAATGCAACTGAAACAAAACGCTTATTATTATTTTGTACTAAAATATTAATTAACACACATTTCCGATTTATGATTCAACTAATAAAGCACATTATTTAATATGTTTTATAATATATGAACAAGTATTTTGTTTTGGCGATATACAAATTAATAGAGACTATCCGTTCAAACCATTAATTTATGGAGGACATACTTACCAGTACGCCCACAAGATGTCTTGGCAAAGGAAGCATAAATATTACTAAACCAGTCATAGGTATATCAGATAATTGTCACTAGAGCAATGAGATTTGAAATGACTCAAATTATTTATAAATAAACTCCACCTTAATAAAACATACATCAGTGTGAATTCAGATTTTTAATCAAATTATAAAACTTTTAAAATGTTGATATTAAGTTATATTAAAATTTTAATTATTTTAAATAACATTCGACGTTTCAACTATTATATTCACGTTAGACAGGACGTCGAATGACCTCTGGAAGCTGTATACAGTAGTCGCAGGAGGCCCCACATGGGAGGTTCCTCCGACCGCTCCTACGCTACGAGGGGTGCGTATGTTGTTTCGCGTTGCCCTTCTCAGTCCTGGATTCACAGGAGGAATGCCGGGAACTAAAAAATTCACTTCTTGGCGCACTTCATAGACGGAAGCTCCTAGTGCGTTGCCCCAGGCACTAGGCAATAGAAAAACAGCGGGGTATGTATGCAGCCACCTTGAGTCTCACATATCTTCTGACCCCCTCATGATTGGGGGGACCCGCAAATGAGTAACTAATACATTAGTTGTTACTAAATAAGAATTATGTATGATAAAAGGACAAAAAAACTTATTAATTAACATTAAAAACATAAAACGATCCACTTCGAGCTACGAATAACCGTGTTTCACAGTTTCCTGTCCTACGCTTCCTTTGCCAAATTTTTTCTTACTTGGCCCTATTTTTTATAATTTACCGAATAATTCTTTTAAGAACACAAAAAGTACATTTTCTATTGTTTTAGTTTATTATAGTTTTTAACCTTTATATAATGTTATTTATAGCCGAATAAATGTCAAAACATTATCTTGTGATACATAAAAATAACTCGAATGGATCAGTAATAATGATAGATATTCCAATACGATTGCTATTTTAAGCAAATAACAAAGAAGGAGTAAATTTCTAAATATATTTATAAAAGTAGACGTTATTTAAATTGAAAATACATTATCGTAGACGATTTAAAAAATATAACAAAACAATGCATTCTTCAATTAGCATGCTACTTGCATAGGCAGAGTTTTGACTACGGAAGTACAAAATACAGATAGACTACACATGTAATAGTAACACAACACTTTCAAATACTGAAAAATACGCCATTTTCTTTGGTGATTAAATGTTTTCTTTTTTTCTTAACAAAAATTTCCATAACCATTCACTTTTCGCAAAAGTTTAAAGTTCTAGAGACTATTAAAGCATGATGTACAGGAACACAACAAAATGACTGAATGTCAGTCTATATTAATAGTCAGTCCAATCAAAGTGGTACAATCCAAATTTACAAAATTTGGATTGTACCATGTAATATATTTATAATTGTAGTTATTGTTAAAAACTAAAAAGTATGATCTAAAGATCAAAAGAGATTCTATGACGACAAACAATGCAAATAATCTAAAACACCACGAACACATGCAAGAGTAAAACACGAAATAAAATATAAATACTCCAAGAGGAGAGATTTCCAGCAAATGTACTCCCGTGGGCATAACAATCAGTTGCAGCCCTCTCTGTCCGTTGTTTATCGTTGTAGGGACGTAACACAAGATCGGCACGCCGACATTTGGCTAGACGCACGTTCGAGGTCATCGTCTCTTCGGTGAGTACCGACAGGCAAATAGTATCATTTGAAAAGTCAATGTTTTATACGACTGTCATTTGTCAAAGAAGACACATATTTAATGGTTTTATATGGTTGTAAGTATACGTCCTGGTTGCAACCCAAACTTCCGTTTCGGTGCCAGGGGTCTGCTTTCCGACTCTTTCTACTCCACTTCGCACGGTCTTCAGCATCCCTGGTAGTGAGCCCATTGGCACGCATATCACCTTACGACCTTACGACGTCAAGCCAGCACTTTTTGGGTCTACCCCTTCTGCCAGGGCCCGGCGAAAGCGGCATGGCTAGAGATTTGTTTCCCACGTAAGCATCTGACTGCCGCAAAACGTGGCCGTACCAGCGAAGCCGACACTCCTGCAATTTATCTGCGATGTCGATGCGACATCTGACTATCCCCTAAAAATCGTACAATTCTCCTATCACCTGGTGACTGGGCCGGTGGATAAACTGGCTAGCCCTTCTCGTCGCCTAGAACGGCGCTGAACTCTTCCAGGGTTCGCGCCAGGGGGGGTCAGGATTTCAACAACCCGATTCTTTCCTATGTGAATCTGGAGGATGAAGGAGGACGAGAGACAGCGCGTGTACCCTCACCATCGCGGTGTAGGTGCAGGCAGTGGAACATCTCCCAACTGACCGCCTGTTGCCGCTTTCTATGGTGGCTAGAGTTGGTTAAATGCTCTATGGCGCCGTGGTATTCCTGCGTTGGCAGGACATGAGTTGACTTCTCCGCACTTGGTTCGAACGCGCCTCCTCCTTCGCGGATATAATAGTTTTGCAAAAGGATTCGACGACGGATGACGACATCCGGTCTCTCTTCCAAACATGACCAGAACTAAGGCCGGCAGTGAGAGGTTTGCTCCGTTGTGGGTGGCGCTCCGCGTCTCGCTGTTAGTTGTTACTGACCTCCTCGTTGCCTGCGTTACAATGGCGCAACACCGATGTCTCCTGCGCTAACCCACCTTGGACAAGCGTGGCGGGTAAGAATACCCACGGACGGACAGTAGTCCGTTCCCTGTAAAGCAGGCGAGACGAAGCAGTGGGACACTATAAGCTGTTATTATTATTTCAGATTAATTATTAAATAAATTGTTTAAATGTTTTTGCTATTACTACATTTCTTCAGCACACATAAATTTTCACCACTACAATTTTCAGATCTGGCTCTGCGCCAGGCCTACTGTACTCATATGCGTTTCATTCTTATTGCCCAGATTAATAATGAAAAATACATATTATTTTATTTAAATTAGCAATTTAAATATTTTCACCTGTAGAAACTTTTTTGAACTGAAATATTGCTATGTTTTCCAACGTAGACAACTCATTATTATAATTTTTAAGGTTGTTTTAATTTATTTTCTATCAATAATAGTCGTTAATTTTTTATTGTAATCACGAGATTAATTAGAAAATTACACAAATAAACGAATTTGAAATATTTCCTTATTATCCTAAGTTTTGGTTTGAAATTTACACAAATAATCTGAATAATAGTTGACAAAAAATCAGTTTTTATTGATTTACAAAACTTTATTATTCGTCTAAAATCTCCAGCACCGGTTGAAATCCGAATTTCAGTTTTCGAGATCTACTGTGCAACTTTTTCTTCTCTCATTGCTGACGGTCTCAGTCTAATAGTGAGTCTAGTCACTTCCTGGACCTGCCTTCCCTGCCGGAGCTCGGTAGATGCTGTGTAGTTTATTTTAATAAATTCCTTATATAAACCGCCGTAAATAATTATCGTACGGCCAGTACTCAATATTCGTTTTCAGAAATTTAATATGCATTTGATAAATTAATAATACATATGTATATTTCAATACACGATTAGTATCTTTTTATTCAATTTAACTCACATTCCCCCCCAAACGCATCTAAATACGCCCCAGTGAAACAATCAACAGTCAATGTTGTTGTGAAAAATGAAACTTGTGTCTTGGCATCTTTCCAGGGAACAATCAAGTCCATTTCATGTTAAAAAGTTATGAATAGCCGGTTACCACCTCGTTGGGAAACGAAAGTTTGAGTGAGTAAATTGTTTTTGTTAATGATTAATTACTCTGAACAGATTAAAAAGTTTATTTACCTCACTTTTGTTGGCGAATTCCAACTAAATCAAAGAAATATAAGAGAATTATATCGCCCACTTGTTTTCTGGATTACAACATTCTATTAAAATAAGAAAATACTGGAAGAACCTAAGACGATTGTATAGATCGCAGTATATACTCGTCAAGGGAAATCTCTTTTACGAGTCCCCTCGACAGCCCTGTGATCGGGGGTTGTGGACTGCATTTGGGACTCTAAGACTACTTACAAAAAAACTCGTTGGGGTCTTCTAAACCTAGTGGTTTAGCACAAGGAACTAGGCTGGGATAACAGACAACTGACCGGCCAGTCTCATGTTCCAAGCCGGAGTAGTTAATTAGTGAGTTAAAATGTAATCTTTAAAATTAATTATTAGTTTTTCAGCTAACTTAATGTGGTGTCGGATTTTAAGATGAAATCCTAACCGGCAAATTGTTAGCTTCTACCCAATCCAGTGGTAAGAGGATCAATTGGATAGCAATTGTCTTTCTACACAAATATGAATAATATTATTATGTTTTTTGTTAGTAAGGATAAATTCAGTCATACATGCCTATTTCATTAGCTCTAACTAAATATCTATTCATATTTTGCATTAAAAATTTTCAACCAAACCAATAAATTTTCCACAAACCCACCATGTTTTTACAATATGCTCCCGTGACCCTCGTTGGCTCCGTGCCTGTGAGACATCTAGCGCGCAATATCATCGTGAAAAACCAACGGGGCTATTGTTTTTGGATGCGTGCCAAGAAGCAACAGGCGCGTCGCTTCAGGTCGGTGTCACAGAATAACGTATGTATAACATAGTACATACTCTTATATACAAATATTAGTAGGTATATTGACAAATTAATTTGAGCGCTTTTCTCATTAGTTCACTGTGTTTGAACGTGATAAAGCAAATGTCTACTGACTTTTCGTAAATGACTACGTTTGTGTTTTATTGTTTTTAAGCAATTAATTTGACTTAAAAATGTTGTTTATATACTTTCATGAAAGAAATTCAAACATAAGATAATGTGTTTCGCTTTAACTTTATTGTATCTTGTATATACTACAATCAATTAAAAATGTAAGTATATAGGGCGCAGAAAATTGTTAATGTCTAAATGTAGGCAATACAAGAGATATAATGGAGTGTGGAGAGAAAAATTTCTTGTATTCTATTTGTCCTTTGAAGGCTGCAAGTCAATATGTCTGATAAAGATCTCCTTCATCTGTATGTATAATCTGTATGTTTACTTCCTTTTTCTACCTAGTTATAGTGCGCGAGGCTTAAGCTGAGCTTTGCATTTGTGTGTCTGCACATAGATAGTGTAAGTGTGACGTTAGTCGCGAGCGTAACGCGGCCGTTGCTTTGCCTGAGGCGCGATGCATTCCCCGCATGACGTCACTTCATCTCTTGTAGATAGTAGCGTGATGTGTTTAATTGTTGTTTTTATGTTCGATTTATTAGTGAAATGGCTACCAACACAAATAAACGAAAAATTCGAAAACCTTTAAATAGCCAAGTAAAAGAAATTTTGTGTAACTTAAATAGGTATATAATATAATTGTCACAAAATAAATATTTTGTGACAATTAACAGAGTGCTATATAGTCCCAAACTAAGTAGCATAGTACTTGTGTACTAGACAGCTGATATACTTATATACTTTTTTTTGTAAATAAATACATATTACACATAAACACCCAGACGCGAGACGGGAATCGAACCTGTGACTTCCGCAGGCGTACCGAAGTGTTATTTGTTGTGAAGTTATTTCAAAGACATGTCCAGTGTCACTACATCAGCCCAATTGGTGACGACATTGACGTTAATTACGCTGTCCATTGTTAAAAGTTTTATTGGAAGGTAAACGCCTTTTGGAACACGGAAGCATATTTAAATCTCCAAAAAAGTTCAGATGCAGGAAAAATATCATTCATGATTTTGATAAAGCAGTAATCTGAAGAACTATTCATAACTTGAATATTACTGATAAAGAGGTTGCCAACTATAAAACGAGTACAGGAAAAATTGAAGACAGAAAGAAACTAGCCGTGTTCGATATGGTCATTGCACAAAAAAGTGTCGTCTCTTTTAGGATTTAAATTGAAAAGGACAGATAGAAAAATTCTAATGGACAAAAATGAGATACGTTATCTACGTATAAATTTTTTCATTAAAATTTCCGAATATAGCATTCAGGGTCGGCCGGTCGTTTGTACCGACGAAACATAGACACTTCTTCGAAATCTTATTCTGATGGCAGCACTTCTGGTTTGAAGAAACCAATTTCTAAAGGAAATCGTTTAAGAATAGTTCATGCCGGCGGAGAGGATAGTTTCATACCGAATGCACTGCTTATCATTTATCATTACAATATAAATACAGTAGACTACACGAAATGGTTACAAACGCAATTAATTCAATTTTTTTTATAATTAATATTTATTTTTTAACGCTTATTGTCTGACTCTACTTTTGGTGATCACTCAAACAAATGCAAGGCTCAGCTTAGGCCTCGTGGACTGTACCTTCTTTCGTACCTATCTTTGAGTTAGATAATTCTTCTAAACAGAAGTTTTTTTATAGCGGTTGCATCCAAATATTTTTACTTCGGAGCCTAAGGGTTGCTACTAAGTATTGTTTAATTTAATTTATTTATTTAATTTAATTTTAATTTATTTTATGTAAAATAGTTGGGTTTTGGATTTTTAAAGACGCGACTTCCGCATCACTCCCTAGTCTGCGAAAGAAACCCTCTTATTTTTAAGTGTGAGCTAACAAAAGTTGTTAATGCCTTTTACGACTCCCTAGGAGCGAGAGCTTTATTCATCGAAAGTATTTTTTTTGTCCTGAGAAGAACTGTAACTTATCAATATGGCGTCGAAGCTTTGGGGGTAAGCTTATGGCAAATATGAGACAACGGCCGCGGGCGACCCCTCGGGGGAGGTTCCGTAATCCGCACTTATGTCGCAAGGGTGTGCTCCTTCAACCTTGGATTGACACGAGAAAGCACCGAGGAATATAAATCCTGATCCCCTGAATCCTAACCCCACATACCCCCTAACCCCCTTGCGGTATGGAACACTCAGAAGTTTTCCTCTAAAACAGGTGGATATTAGGAGGTGTTTTATTTTTGAATCACATTTTGCTTTCTACGATAAATAGACGGTTTCACTTTTTTCTGGGATTTTCTGCCTTACTATCCTTTAATAATATCCTACTATAATTACTTAGCTACATAGTAAAGGATAGCTAGTGACAGTCGCGGCATGTTCACTAACGATATTAAGGTGTATTTATATTTATCTGATGTGTCGTGTCGTGACGCGTCAGAACGGTATCGGTTTCATACATTTAGTATGGTGACGTTCATACTTGTAATGCGTAATGTGTCGTGATGGCTTGTGTTGTGTCGCATCAGAAACGATCCCGGTTGAGTCAGAGCAGAGGGGCGAGGGACGGCGTCGTCATGACACGTCAGACAAATGTGCAAGCGCCAGTGTTGTGTTGTGACGCGTCAGAGTGTTTTTGAGCTCTTGAATGAGACAATGAAACTCGCCATTACTTTCTCTTTTTCTATTGACTGGATGAATCCAATATCTTCGTCTCTTTCTTTCTTTTGTTAATAAAGTTGTCAGCATCATAAATTGAACATATTCTTCATAATCTGAATCAAAATTGGATAACTCATAGGAGAGCACTGAAAACATGTCACTTTTCCTAGATTTCCTAGAGCTGGGGCTGTATTAATTCAAAATATCGTCAGAAGGCGTCAGAACACGACATATAAATGTTAAAACTAGCCATCACATCAGGACACGACACGTCACGACACATCAGATAAATATAAATCCATCTTTAGTTTATTTTTTCTCTAGTTTCTTTTCTCTTTCTCTAGTTTCTTTTCTCTTTCTCTAGTTTCTTTCTTTAGTTTATCAAATTATTACCACCTAAATGTGTATGGCCTTTCTCGCCCAAAGCTCTCAAACTTGAAGGTCAAAAGGTATGTACGAAGTAAACAGTAAAATAGTGGCAGAAGCCTGAATAATATAGTTTGATGACAAGAATTGCTGACATCAATCATAGTTAATAGTGCTGCAGACACAGTAAGCATCTGGCCATATTTGGGATCAATATTACAGACAATTACTGGTAAAAATGATTTCAGTGTACCATTAAACACTAAAACACTATACCTGATCTCTAAACATGCCGTTATTGTGGTAACGTTGTTTTGTGTTCCTGCAATAGGGACCGGGTTCTTCATACCTTGCGCGTGAGGCAGCGTGTTCGCAGTGCCCCTAACGGCGCAGACATCACAGGCGATGGTAACTACTTTCTAATAAGTAGGACGTCAACTTCACTGCTGTTCCACATTAATAAAAAGACACATTTTTATGAAATACTAGCTGTACCCTGCGCGCGTTGCTACGCTACTTACTAAAATAAATTTGACGGAAAGACATTACACAAATATTGAATTTATTTCGAGTCATTTTATTGATTATGTTCATGTCGGAAAAATTGTGACGTTGTAGCCTTTCGTTTCAATTTGTATATTTATGAAGTGCTGTGGGATACACAATATTTCTTGTTTTTCCATCTGGTGCGTAAACGAATAAATCAGAAGGTTTTCCGACGCGTGAGTAGGCCACATAGTGAGCTGCCCATGTGAGAAGCATAGATTCTCCAAATTAAATCCACACACTTGCAACAATTTTCCTTGTGATTTGTTGATAGTCATTTCGAATGCGAGTCGCACCGGGAACTGCAAACGTTTAAATTCGAATGGCATATCTGTCGGGTACATTGGGATACGTGGCAACAGTATGTCTTCACTAATATTTTATTATCGAATCAAGCTGGCTATGATAAATATGTTCGTAATATAAAGAAAAGAGTTTTATGCAAAGATGCAAAACTTTTTTGATACATCCATAATATTAAAACATGGATTTTAATTTCACAATTTACATAAATTCTTACGTTCAACTGTCACGGCAATAAATGAAATTCATTTGAATGATAGTGGCGCCATCTGTCAAAGATTGGCCGTACCAACTCAGAAACCTTTGTGGGCTCATGCACATTTTGCTGAAGATCATGACATGATCAAATACATAGTTTACGATTATATAAAGAACATACAGACAAACATTCATTTTATAGATATAGATGTATCAATAATTACATTTTGAATAAATCATCTTAATTATGATAAGACAAAACACTTCTTGATTAGCTTTGACAATATATAAACTTTAAAAAGATACCGTAGGCGTAAACAAATGATTTTAGTTTTATATTTAGAATAATCAGAGCTCCATAATTCTCATATTCGTCTTTTTCCAAGATTTTCCTTCCTGGTTACCATCAAAACCACTTTGAAGGTTAACCGTTGTCTCAGGGCAAAATTCTTGCCCAGATACATCACAGTATCCTGTCTCCTATTGTCTTAAATTATGTCATAAATGCGGCTAAATTTGGTTTTTGAAAGACCTTTTACCGTCTAACCAGCCGAACTTTAAAGGAAAACCTAACAGTGCCCTTTCTTTATTATATGTGTGATAAAGAAGGAGATGTTGCTTATATACTCTCCTTATAACTATCTACATAATCGATGATGTAGGCTAAGTATTGCATTTAGTTGAGCCACATGGCCATCTTTAACTTTAAATATACGAACTAAAATGTACAAAGTTATTTTTCCAACCACTTTTCAAGCTATTTTCACATTACTAATCTTTTTTTCGAGCATATTACGTAGCCAGAACTCCAACAATAAAAATACTTTTAAAATGTTGTTTGTATGCTTAAGTAGCGCAATTGTGAATGTATTATTCAAATACTTGCCGAATCGATTTCGAATCATAAAATCTGCATCAATAAGCTAGGAATGCGTTTCAGCTATGTCCTTAGTTCGATGATCGCATAAGCTTTGACGTTTACAATAGTGTTTAACTTTACGAATATCGATATATCGATCGATTACTGTAATAATAAGAATTTATATTTTCAAATAATATTTATCCTAATTATAAGGGACCAGCAGAAAATCAGTAACATACCAAGCATAGCATATTGAATTCCTGTTATACATAATAATTATTATTTACATTAAATTATGTAAGATTATACCTTGTTATCCGTGGAGGGTCGGAGAAAGAATACTGACCTCTGCGGCTGGGGTCGGCCTATCGTAAAAGGCAACCAATACACACCCTAGCTACGTGGTAGGGCCCAAGCCCGTCTATATGGCGATCACCTTTGGTCTTAAATATGCCGCCACAATAAGTTTATGTTGTGTTCCGGCATTAGTGACCCAAGTTCCTGTACCTTTATGAGACAGCAGCGTTTTCGTAATGCCACTGGCATTGCAAATATCCGTAGACAACGGTAACTGCTAAATTTTAAGTAGGTCGTCAGCCTGTCTGCTGTCCTACAGCAATAAAAAAACCTTAATCGTTATTTATATATGACTAAGAACATTGTCACTTATGGTATTAAATACAAAATGTCTAAATAAAAAAACTAGAAATATCATGTTTTTGTAGACAATTTAAATTAAAAGCAAATATTTTATGAATAGTGATTGATGAGTAATTAATAATAAAATAATCTTGATCAAATTCATCGATATCGATTTCCTATACCCCGACAGTAATCTCTAAGTCCAAAGAGGGGGTGATTTGGTGTATTGGCTGCGTGCCAAGCGGCGTCTTTGGCTCCGCGCCAAATCGGGAACGTACAGTGGAAAAAAATGGAGTCGCGCATCTTCGATATGCGTCAGAAAACGGCGCGCGCGCACCGGCACGATCGACACAAAATACTTGACCACAGACGGTAATCTTCGTATCTTTTACTATAGATAATATATATAAGTATATAGATATAATATCAGTCAGACACGAAACTTGAATTTGATTTTCTTAGAGAATATTCTACCTATTACAATTTGTTTATTTTATTTTCATACATATGATCATCACATCTTAATTGACTTCTACATTTTTTAATATTTTATGCAATCTACCATATTTTTCACCGCTATAATGAGAGTTTTATTGTGGTTGCGTTATAAAATGTTATAGGATCAGTTACAGTTTTTTATGCTATGTCGTTTGAGATTACACTATAATTTAAGTGATTTTTATTTTAAGTGAGAACTGTATTAAACTTGTATTAAACAAATGACCGAAGAATATTTCAACCAAGAGCTCGTTATGAACCGCTGTAAAATTCTACAAATACGTATCACTGTGAAAATCCTAATAATTGAAAATATTTTGTTTTATGAATAAGTACATGAAATATATTTAAAAAAATACAGAATCAAACACGTAAGCTGCCTTTAAATCTTAAAAGAAATTAAAAACCGCTCACCAACCCCGTCAATGTAAAACAACGCTTATTACTTAATATTTAAAGTTACTATGGTGTATTACCACGTTATGCCATTTTTGATGATTAAAAATCGGAATTGACACGTGCGACGTGTGCAAAGTAAGCCGAGATCCTTTGGCAGCTGCAAAACAATTGTGGCAGGTATGACTCAGCGACGGTGGCTCTGATCTCTAGACGTATTCAGACTGTAGATTGGAATTCGTATTTCCTGTGGTTTTATCACATTATATTTCTACATATTGAATGGTGATTAATATGCATACTATAGGTAAATATAATACAATGATAAATGGTATTAGATATTATTTATAATGTAAAAATTCGCCTTCTAGTCCTTTCTAGAACTTATACATATACTTTTATTTTGTAAATAAATAATAAAAGAGATTAAATATCCAAAATCCAAACAGAATAAATTGTGTTACCCTCAAGTGAGTCAGTGATAGTCGTTGCCTCACGGAAATAAATAAATATGGGAAGAAGAAATTTAACCTAAATGTCATCATTTTTTTCTTTCTTATTGATTCCTCTAGGACACTTAAATGAATAGTTACTGAGAGTATTCGATGGAAAGGCTACACTTAAATTTAGTCTTGGGATCTAAAGCGCAAGTTTTGGCTGTAATCAGGATTACCTCCATTACGATGAAAATAATTTGTACCTGATGATATCTGCGACACTACAGAATACTACGAAAGGGATCGAATTGAAATCTGAAAACAAATATGGCAATGATTGATGAACAAGATTGTTCTTTGAGTGATATCACAACTTGGAGTACAATCTTGAGCTAACACGGGTTCAAATTCCACGATGGCATACATCGCTTAACCAGCCTTTTTTATAGCTAGAGTTCAACAGACAGGCAAACAGCTCACCCTGGTAGGTAGTCACCGTTGCCTATGGACGTCTGCAACACTAGAGGTAATACCAACGCGCTGCCGACCTAAAAGAAATTTTATAACGCCTTTCTTGAAGACCCCCATATCGGATCGCTCTGAGAAAACCTCAGCCGGAAGCTCATTCCAAATGCTCAGAGTACGCAACATGAACGTTCTTAATAACCGTTTCGTGCAAGAAAGAACAGGTTTCAATAAATGGGGATGAACACCCAGTCGATGGCAGGCAGTGCGGTGGTAGAAAGATGATGAGGGCACGATTCTAAATAGCTCCTCAGAACACGCCCTGTTGTACAGACGATAGAATACGCAAAGAGACGTAATGTATCTCCGAAATCCAAGCGTGTCTAGACCGTCTGTGAGTATGGGATCATCGACAACACGAACTGCATGCCGTTAGATGGATTCTAGGGGATTGAGCTGACAGACGGGAGCTGCAGCCCATAAATGTGAGCAGTACTCCATATGCGATCTGACCTGTACTTTGTATAGTACAAGCAGTTGCCTTGGACTTAAATACTACTTGGACTGGTTTAGCATACCCAGGTTTTTGGAGACAAACTTAGCTTTGCCCTCCAATTGTCCCCTAAACTGCACATCATTCATGATGTCGATACCAAGTATCCCAATACTGCTTTAGATGGAAAGAGGAGTTCTTTGGAACTGTGGCGCAGGTGAGAACGGGGTTTTCTTGGAAGAGAATACGCCGACTTGCGTCTTTGAGCGGTTGAACTGGACAGGGTTTTATCATTCCCATTCAGAGACTCTCTAGAGAGATCTCTATTCGTCGTCGATCTTCCTCCAAAACCGCAGGAGAGAGGTTTATACGACCAGTGTACCGTGCATCGCCGGTGCTATCATCTGCATAGCAATGGATAACATGTCATTGATATGTTATCGATTTAGGAAAGCTAGAACCTGGGTCGTCTATGTTGGACAACAATACAAGGTTATTATGACGGCATACTTAAGAGCTAGGGTGATTGCCACCTAGATGGGTTTGGGGCCCTACCAAGTAGCTTGGGTTGTTTTGTCACTTTTACGACAGGCGGACCCCGGTCACAGTGGTTAGTATTTATTCCTCCCTGTACGGAGGGAATATTTCGCATCTAAAGTGCATATTAAATCATAATTGCTACGCACGATGAAAAAAACTGGTACCGAGATCAGCGGTATACTGTCTGTCCCCTCTAGATGCGGGAACCCAGCGGTGGGACGTTATGGACTGTTATTATAATTATGGTCCATATTTTCGCTCTATCAATGAATAAGTGTTTATAAAAAACAATAATTAAAGAATCTTGCAAGTCTCCTGGAAGAGTGGCTCTGCGGGAGGCGGGGCTATAAATAGATACGCCGCGACGCGACGGCGCGTGCGACGCCGGCCCGAGTGTGCGAGTATGGTGGGCTACTTGATGTACTTGAGACGATGAACTTTCTAGGGTACGGAATTATGTCTGAGTGTGTGTAATTGTGTGTGTTAAATGTGAAAATTTTTTGGTCGATCCATATCTTTAAATACTATACGTAGAAATTATCTTATGAATCCCAAAACCGCAGAATCTTAGAAGATAAGCGAACAATAATAGAGAATTATCTAGAAACAAATAAAATTTTCTTTTGATATATTTTTATATCCTGAATTATTTATATATATATATATATATATATATATATATATATATATATATATATATATATATATATATATTTATATATATATATATATATATATATATATATATATATATATATATATATATATATATATATATATATATATATATATATATATATATATATATATATATATATATATATTTGTTGTAAACGGTGACAAAATAACCGTAGTTACGTGGTAGAGCCCCAAGCCAGTGGATGGCAATCACCCTTGGTCTATAAGCATGCTATCATAATAACCTTATGTTGTGTTCCCGCATTAGTGACCCAGATGTGACCCAGGTTGCTGTATCCCAGTGGGACAGCAGCGTATTTGCGATCTATAGGCGACAGTAACTGCTTAGTATTAAGTTGGCCTTCAATCTGTCCACTGTTCCTGAGTATTAAAAAAAACCTAATCAATACTTTGAACAGAAAATTTCAATAGTCAATCAGGAAACGCTATAGCTATAGTATTCTTACACCACCCCTGCACGAAGTAGATTAAGAGAAGAGAACTACAGCAAGTTAAAAACTAGATATTCGAAAACCTCTGTTGAGACTTGTTTCGTCTGATACGGCTTATAATTTTTATAAAATAATTAAAAGAATATAATAAACACGATTTCTCATTCGGGCGTTATGTGCTTGAGCCAGCCGCTTGCATCAATCGCACGCACACAGGCGCACAAGGCGGCCATCTTGGCTGCGCGTGGGCAGCCGGCGAGGCACGTGCGATCTATTTTGGGCGGCGCTTGCTTTGCACCGCACACCCGTCGCCGTTGAAACTCGCCGAAGTAAATTTTTGTAGACTGGTTACTTTTATTAGTTAATAGTATTTGATCTTAGTTGTAATTATTTTAGTTGTTTATATATTTAAACTTTATTCTAAATTTGCCTTAAGGAAAAGGATTCATTTACGCTGGGCGTTTTACTTAGATAGTTAAATTGAAACCAAGTAAAGAATCCGTGATTACTGTACTATATGAATAATGTTTAATGTCATATTTTAAGTTCACATTGTAAGGTAATTGAAAAACTTGTATGTGTATGATAATTTTTTTTGATGTATCTGCTTTATGGCGATCTGTTTTCCTCAAGAGCCATACTTGTATGAAAATTCCTTTCACACGACCCTCTTGATGTCAAGTAGTAAATCTTTTATGTGGGCTCGGTATGTCACTTCTTTTTAACCGGGTATGCTGAAGTGCGCCTTCTCTGCTCAGGGCATGGGCTAGTTCGTTTACATGGACGGTCAGTTTCTCCTGGTATTTCAGGTTGTTTTGAGCTATTTCCTGCCGAACTGTTTTTGGGCCGAGGTCGAGGTATATGTACCTATTACTTATACAATATGGGATGCCAAACATTATTCTCAGAGCTTTGGTCTGGAATCTCTCCAGGATATCTCTATATTACTGTTGCTGGCTGTTCCCCACAGTTTTATTCTGTAAGTCCAGATTGGCTTTATGATAAAATAATATTGAAATATATTATACAAAATAGCTATACAATAAACATGTTTGATATTTTTGCAAAACATAATAATTAAATTTAGTATACACCAAATTTAATCAATTAAAATAATGATCATCAATATCTTGGCCTTATTCCAATACTTTGGGATAGGTATAATAAGTTTATTTCTGCGCAATACTGATTAAAAATTCTTATAAGACAAATTCTTTGCATCGCTTTTAGGCCTACCCCTGCCCTTGTATCAATTTACATTTAGGTTCAACATTCTTCTTGTAGCGTGATCGTATTACAATCAATTAAAATGATATTTTCCCTCAAATTCTACAATAACATTCATATTTTAACACTCTTACGTGCTTAGTAGATTTCAATAGTTAAACGCAAATGTTAAATTAGGACAGAGCAAAGAACTGAACATTCTACATATGTTTAGTCTTTGGACATCTTTCGTCGGCGTGGTCACCGAGCCGACCCCACATTTTCATCTTGATGGCGGTTTTTAATGATCCGTTTACTATGGGATTTAGATTAGACGTGCTGTTATGCGCTTCGGTTCTGTAAACAATCATAAATCCTGTGTTTTATTCTTTGTACTAGTCACGGGTTCCGCAGGATATGGAAAGATAAAACTCCCGCAGTATTCTGGAAATTTAAAAGCTACGGTTGGTTATACCAAATAGCGTTTTTAACTTGGCTATTAGCACATTTTTATGAAGAGGACAAACTGAACATGCAGTAGATCTATGAAATGACGTGAAAAGCCTACATTTCTGTAATCTTTATGTCCAAGACATTGCAAACTGTAGAAGAGAGTCCCTTGTCTGGGGCGAATTTTTTAGCTATACCACATATCACTTGTTTTACTCACGATAAATATATCATACGTTCTGCCTGATGATATGACGTCATCAAAGTCTTATTTTTACAAATTTGTTAGGGTAAATTATTAATTATGCTATTTATTTATTGAACTAGATTTTACCTTACCTTATATCAAACTATAACTACCGGGAACTAGATTTTAAACAACGGGTTAACTTTAAAATTACTAAAGCTATATTACGCTCTTGAGATCTTACTTCAGGAGCCCAGGGTCAGTTGTTAAGTATAATCGCGAGAATTGCCTCCGGATAATTATGTAGGAAACAAATGTCTAGCCATGCTGCCTCCCCCGGGACCTGGCAGGAGGGGTAGACCCAAAAAGTGCTGGCTTGACGTCGTCAAGGGTGATATGCGTGCCAATGAACCCACTACCAGGATGGCTGAAGACCATGCGAAGTGGAGTAGAAAAAGTCGGAAAGCAGATGAAGTCTTGGTTGCAACCGGGATACAACGCTGAGATAATGATGATAGAAATGACTTTCGTTAGACCGAACCCTTAAACAAAATGCCTAAATTGCCCTTCATATACTGTCTAAAGTTAGCTTATATTCATATACTGTCTACGAAAGAAATTAAATGAGCCTATTCCTAGCTTTGGTTTAAACGTAGAGTCACTTTTTACTTCTTACATTCATATCAGCTTTAAAATTCATACAATTCCATGATTGATCTAATATATACTTCGGTACCAATTGCTACGGAATTGGTTTGCTTGATGAATATTATATTGAACCTACATATGAGGAGTACTAAAAAATAAACGTGATTCAAGAATTCTACCACGATAGGTTACGTTTCAATTACGAACATGAAGCTACGAATGCCTACGGATTATGCTACGATACAAACTACGAATTAACTACGTTCAAAATAAACACTAAATATTAGCCGTTTGTCTGACCAAAAAAAATATGCCAAATAACTCAAGACTCTATTAATAAGTCGCAATGGACCATAAATAGATTTCTTCTTTTGCTTGTTTGTGGGCGGTAAAGGAAGATTACCGTTCGAATTCTTCTTCAAGGGAAGTATGGTCTCAAAGGACCATACTACAGTTATTCCTGTAAAACGTATTTAACCACTTATTTTCCAGGTTTTTTTCTTGTCCCTTCTTGATCTAGAAGATGCATCACCGAACTAGCGGGCTATAAAAGTTTGGCTCTATGTTTGTCCTCAACAGTGAATCCCGAGCTCCAAGGAGTAAGCCCTTAAAACAAATTAACGTATTCCCAAAACACGATAGTAGAAATAATTTTAAGCTTTCCACACAATTTAAAAAATATGTGCTAAGAGTGAATTAGAGAATTCTTCATAGAGGACGAATATCATTACTACTACTGAACTGGTTTTAAATACATCCCTTGATCGGTAGTCAGATGAAATCTATTCACTCAATCTATTATTTTTACACTTCAATCATAATTTAATTAATTTATATTGTTTTTAAAGTGAAACTTCTATGCGCGCATGAGGGTAATTTTTTACGGATGAAACGCAATATTAGCGCCACGAAGATGTGAAACGTTTTTTTTTTGCTCCAGTAATACTAATTAGTAATGGCTTAAGGCTTATTCTATAATGTAATTTTTAAATGATTTCATTACATATACATATCTATTCGAATTGCGACTTTATTGCAATTAGATACAGTTGAGTTTTGTTTAATAAGATATAGAATAATAATATTTCATAAATTCTCTCTTCTAAATTTATTAGAAGATTTAAAAATTAGTTTGCCAAAGAAGTTTCACTTCTGACATGTGTACTTTGTACGCAAGCACTTTTTTCTTTTTAATATGTTGGGACATTTCACACAACACCATCTAGTCCCAAACTAAGTTGCATAGCACTTGTAATATAGGTACTAGACAATTGATATAATACATATATACTTTTCGTTTGTAAATAAATACATTTTATACATAAACACCCAGACGCTAGACGGGAATCGAACCCGTGACCTCCGCAAGCGTACCGACGTACGTTATCCGTTTCGCCAAGATGTTGTCGTGTTAATACTTGTATAAAATTATCTTTGAAATATATTCCTAGTTCCAGTACAAGAAGTGAACAATACGATAGCATTTATCATTTATTCAGGGGCTTACGAGTGCACGATGTCTCGGGCTACGGGTGTCGGCTGTAGCTTTAGACAACTGTTTGACTGTTCTTGCTTTTACTGTTGCAGTTTCCGACTGAGTTTGTTGTTTTGCTTTAAAGATTCATACATTATTAACGATAGTGTTTGATCTAGCTTTATTTATAAACTTAGTGAGGAAAACAATAAAATCAAATTTAAATTCCACGACGATGTTGGTTTGCCGTCCACTATTTTAAGAGGAGGCCTGACTTGTTGTGAAGGCCTTATGGACTGATGTTATGACATGTATTTTTTAAATGTCTTGTTAGACCTATGAAATAATATTTGACCCTCTTCATTCTCTGTTTTAAGCATTTGTATTGAATCTTAAACTTCGTTCGTTTAATTCACAGTTGAATATTATCATCTTTTTGAAACACTACCTTTCCTTTACTTTTGCATTAGATTTAATTTTTTCAGGTGCAACTTACGTCAGACTCAGACTTTGGAAGAAGAACCGAATAATGTAGTAAGAGAACAGTTTGTTAACAGTTTTTGTTTCTTCTGTCTGCTATGAAGTAGGGCTCCTAGCTCGTCTGAATGGGCATCATACCAGGTCTATAAGTGGTATTCCGGTATTAGTGACCCGAGTTCCCGTACCTCTATGTAAACAGCAGCGTATTCCTGGTGCCCCTAGCGTCGCATACATCTATAGGTTACGGTAATTGCTTACTATTGAGTGAGCCACTAATCTTAGGAACATCATCCACAGCAATAAAAACTAGCTACAACTACTATGGTTGTTATTAGTGGATTCGATAACTACGAAGGTCAAAACATTTATATGATGCAAATACATTCTTCTGGTCTGGTGCATATATATCTAGAAAATCCCGGTGAAAAGGCTTTGCGATACAGGTTTTCACTTAGTAGATGGAGATTCTCAATCTAAGAATGTAATGGTAACCTGTATTTCCTCTATATCTGCAGGTTTAAATTTTTTTATATACCTGAATTATTGGTAAAATAATGGACACTGGAAGAATGTCAACGTGGCAATGTCGATCTTAACGCTTAAAGTTGCCTATTTCATGCTACTCAAATAAAAAATTACATTAAAAAACGTGATTATTTCCATAAAATATTTGAAACGAGGTTAAAAGAGCCTAAATATCACCATTTCACGCCAACGAAGTTCGTAATTTTTTGTTTTTGTTCTATTTCCTGTTACAAGAGTTCTGAAGACTTATAACCCTTTCCTGTCGTTGAAGCGGTCGAAAAATTTCGCAACCTTGTGGTTTATGTATATTTCTATGCAACGTGAATTATTTTGACATGCTTTTTATCTTAATTACAAAAAAATATATTTATAAATTTGTAAACAAAACTACTTTTAGCTAGGGAGTTTATTTAGCCGTTTCTTCTTCTCGACTTTTTTTTTGGAAACAGTGGTTGTTTTTAACATTCAGGAAGTGGTGTACAAAAGTTTATATTTGCATATATGATTTTGAACTTTGATTTAATTTGAAGAAGTTTTAGAAGATTTCTCTACTAAAATAACGGGTCTTGTCGAGTCTCCTTTGGAGTTTCATATTTGTTTCATAATATAAAATGTTTGTAAACTATATTTCAGATACTTTCTCTTGTGAGAAACGATAGGTCGGTGTCAGAGATTTTGTATACTATTAGATGATTCCAGTTCCTTGCGAAAATAATCAAGTGTGACGTACTTCTTAGTCATGACGTCATATTGGAATGAATTTCGTTATACCTCTCACGAGTTTGAACAAATTATCTTGTTATAAGCTTATCATCCTGGTTCATCAATCTATGATACATTATTTAATACTGTCCCATGACTATATTTCAGTATATATTATTTCGTTACCCCTCTTTAGATTGCTGTGTCTAAATTTCGTATTTAAAGGGTCATCTGCTGTCTTTTCCCCAAAAAGCTGAGTTCACATACTTGCTGTTGGCCATTTTTACCTAAGAAACTGTTTGCTAGTACTACGCTGCATACTAGGAAAATCTAACGTGATTATATTGGCCTGATTCTACTAAACTTATGGCACCCGACTTTGTGCTGCTGAACAGTGGCGGTCGCAACAGCATATCAACTAAAATCCTGGTCGTCATTGTTAGCCTTATGTGTGATGTCGCAAGACCGATTTAACCTTACTTGTGAGCTAGCGAAGTTATCCATTAGACGCCTCTCACGACTATCTTGTACGTAGTGGAGTAGTTCTAATTGTATTTGGCGCCAGGATTACACACTTATATTGTACTATTGCGTATAATATACGATTATTGAATCTCGTTTGCCAAATACTTCTTTGTCAAAAAAATATTTTTGTAATAGAAAATAATTATTTTTCTAAACAAGTAATAAGTACGTGGCATTTACGGCGTTGAATTAATTACTTTGTTAAACTTGAAAGAAAACCGTTATATTTTTCTGTTCGCCTTAATCTTTTAACATTTTATTATAATCTGTTAGACGTAGCTGGCATCAAGCCAGAGCTATTTTAGTCTATAGTTTCAAGGATTCAATAGTCAAAGATGCAGTTTTATAAACAAAATGTTTTACTGGTTGAAGGTTGATGTGGTGTCGCAATATTATATATACAGTGATATTATATTGGTTGATACTTTATATTGTAAATAGTGAAAGTTATCTAACTTCTTTACACAAAAACATTCAGTATTTAATAACAATAAAGACTAATCCCTGAATTGTCTTAAAGGAAATCGATACTGAGGACGAACTTCTCCAAAATCAACTACACACAACAATAATTATTACATGAGTTTCGAATTTGTTCTTCTTCGCTTCTTCTCTTTCGTTTCTTGACAGAGCGGTCGTGGTCACGTTGAGGCATCCACATCGATGGTAGAGGTGGACACAGCTCTTCGCATGATCTCACGCCATCGCTCCTTGTTGGCAGACTGTCTGGCGCAGTCAGACACGCGGTTTCCCACTGCGGACTTTACAGGTGACCTGCCACACTTCCCTTCTACTTTTCCCTGCACTACCAGCCGTACTATGGAGTCACTATCTCGCCTCTCTTCTTCACTAGGTATATGGTAATGTTAACATAATATGCATAATAATAAAGAAAAAAATTATAGGAGATTTCCATAGTCGGGGTATATCTCTAGATTCTACATCATCTTTAATTCGACACGATCTTGGTATGAGTGTTAGTGGTTATGTTAGTTTTTAATCCATCACAGCCTGAAAATTTCAAATTCAATCCAAAACAGATCTTAATAACGTTTTCCTGAATTTTCTCTAGTTAAGATGGTCTGAAATGAACCAAAAAGATTATGTGGCCTTTGGATTAGAAAAATAACCATTAATCTCTCAAGACAGCAATCACTCAAGACTTATTTGGTTGTATTATAAGAATTGACAAGAGCACAAGGATCTCCTTTAAAATTTTCAACCTAATCTGTACGTATCAGACTTTTCTTCTGAGAATCAGACCGTAGTCGCCCTTTGCAGACAATAAGTATTCGTACAATATATAGGCAAAACTCAACCAAGATATTGCTTTTGTTAACATAAGATGAATTTGTTTTCCAGCTTTATTTACCACTTCGCACATTCTTCAGCACTCTCAGTATATATATTATTATATATAAAATAACTAATTTAAAAAAAAAATTCTCATTCCTCACAAGCGGAGCATGAGAAAATTATGAAAAAAGAAATTAAATAACACGTGAGCATAATTTTAAGTCCGTAAATTTCAGGGCCTATTGGGCTTGTAGCCCGTGACCCAGGGAAATGTGTTGGAGCGGCAAATCAAAGGGGTTTTTCAGGCCTTTTGTTTTCAACGGCTCATTAATGGGAGGATGATTATCCTGATGGCCGCTGGACATCCTTCTAATACAGTAATTAGTATGTGACGAATGGGATATTGATTAGATGCGCGATATTTAAAAAGGGATCTTAATTAATTATATATATTATATATTTCAGAAAAATACCTACATTCTCTATTAATAATTATGAACACAAAATTTTGGTCCCGGGTTCAAATCCCACGGAGGCATGAACCGCTTAGGTAGTTTTCCCTAATATGTATATTATAACAAAACATCGCGAGGAAAATTGCATACCAAGATCACCGATATGTGTGACCCGCCTATCCGCCCTCGACAAACGTGGCGGGTATACAATTCGTTCCCTCTAGAGGGAGGCCTGAGCCCACTGGTGGGACGCTATGGCTTGTTATTGTTATATTAATATGAGACTTATTTTATATATTGTTATACACAAAACTTATGCAAGTATATGTTATAATTTATACTTAAATACTAGCCGTTCCAGCCCGCTTCGCCGGTCGAAAACAGAAAAAAAAATTTCAGGTGATCCTATTTTTTTTTCTATAACTTCTTTTTTCTAAAGTAAAAGTAGCCTAAGTTACTCCTTGTTACATCAGCTATCTGCCAGTGAAAGTCCCGTCAAAATCGATCTAGCCATTTCAGAGATTATCCGAAACAAACACACAGACAGACAAAAATTGTAAAAAAATGTTGTTTGGTATATGTACATCCAAATACACTTAGTAAAAAGCGGTTATTTTAATATTACAAACAGACACTCCAATTTTATTTATTTGTGTAGATGTATAGATTAAAACGCTAAAAATGAAGAAGCAGAAATGAAGCTGTTTTCGTGGGCACTCTTGTATCGTGATATTTTCTTATGTAATTTCTTAGTCGGATAGTATTATGTGAAAACCAAACCATTTTTAAGTTTTTCTCGAAAAAAAAGGTCTCATTTTCACAGATTGCTAACCAAGAATGGGATTAAGATCTCTGTAATGAGATGATTAAATGTGTCTATTATACCAAAAGATTATATTTTTATATTATAATTAATGCACGAAAATTTGAAATTAGAAAAATATTGGAATATCCTTTTAAATTATATTACAAAGTATAAATAAATAAATGAATATTATTATTTGAAAAGTGACTGTTTTATGTTATAGTCGCTATTAGATTTATAACGTAATATCCGGTGACCTATAATTCTAGGGAAAACCTCGAGATGTTTCCCGGAAACAGGCATAGTACTCAATTCTATTTCATGCTATTCATTTAATGTACACAGTATTGTGAGTAAAAGGTGGGCTAAAAAAATTGTCAGTATTATTCCCATAGATGATTCTTGTACTTTAATCTCATTATCGTAAATGTGCAGTCTCTTTGTCAATATTATGCAATTCTCAGTAATTCTAGAAGTAAGGAGGCATGTCTTTTATTATATTAAATCTGCATTTTGAAATTTTTAAGCAATAAAATTCTTAATAATTTACGTTTGTCCTCATCCGTTCGTTGTCCATTGCTGGACGTAGGCCTCTTCGAGTTTACATCACAAATCTCAGTCCCTTGTATTTCCAATCCAGCCCCGACTGGAAATCTCTATCACCAGCCCCATTGGAAGATTTCATTGGTCTGGTGGGCATCCTACGCTACGTGTGCCGTGATCCGGTGTCCGCTCTAAGACTCGTTTGCTCCAGCGCCCACCAGTTTTGCGACAGACGTGATCGGTCCATTGCCACTTCAGCTTGCATACTTTGCGAGCTTTCAGATTTCCTCATTTGGAATTTTGTCGGAGACGAGACTTGGACACTGGCGGTGGGATTGGTTCACAAATTTCAAGTCACCCAATGGGAGCAAGCTATGTTGGGTGTTTCTCTTAATTAAGTGTACTTCATTTTATTAATTTACAATAACTTCATCTGGATTGTATCCGAAATGTTCAGTAGTAATCTCACTTACTCTCTAAAAAAAATTGTCTCAGGTACTAAATTTCTCCAAGTAACACTGTCTTGCAAAGACAGTTGTCTAGCAAAGATCCGCAAGCATATAGATTTGACTGAATTTGGTTAAGGGGCGACTGCTCACAAAACTAAAACCAATAATAAATCAGACGCCTTTTATGACTCTCTGTATAATACAGTTACTCTATTCTAATTTCTAGTCGAAACAACGTTTAGTTATCAAAGCTTTCGAAACAATTTCCTTGCCGATTTTACTTTACAAAATGGAATAAATTGGCATAAGAGAGATCCCACTTAAGTTATTTAGATATTACATAAATAACAGACTGCAAATAAGTACAATCGATAGCTATACAAGTACTGAAGCTCGTGTAACACACGGATTGCCACTAGGTAGTGTGCTAGACCCCACACTATTCCTTATTTATATAAATAGTCTGTAATCTCAAACTAACTCATTGTAAAATTTTCACTTTTGCCCATGATACAGCATTAATATTTAACGGTAACTCCTGAAGTGACGTAAGGAAATTTACTAAGGCTGGTTTACAAATAACTGCAGCCTGGCTCATACAAAATAAACAAAGTCTTAGTACTGAAAAAACTCAGTGTTTGCTTTTCACTAATACTGTAAAGTTATTGCTACCTAATCGCATCTTAAAAATACAACTACATTCCTGTGCTAATAGGGTTCAAGTAGAAAATGCGACTGATACTGTCTCAGTGTAACTAAAACAGTTAAATATTTAGGAGTCATCCTGGATGACAAGTTAACATGGAAAAGTCATATATATTTTTATCCGTGCAGGGGCGGAGAAAGAATACTAACCTCTGTGGCCGGGGTCGGCCTGTCGTAAAAGGCGACAAAACAACCCACCCTAGCTACGTGGTAGGGCCTCAAGCCCGTCTGGATGGCGACCACCTTTGGTCTTAAGTATGCCGCCATAATAACCTTGTGTTGTGTTCCGGCATTAATGACCCAAGTTCCTGTACCCTTATGGGACAGCAGCGTGTTCGCGATGCGACTGGCGTTGCAAACACCTATAGGCGACGGTAACTGCTAAATTCTAAGCGGGCTGTCAGCCTGTCTGCTGTCCTACGCAATAAAAAAAAAATATATAAATTATCTTTTTGTCAAAATAAGAAAACTTATATTTGTAATCAAGAAAATACGGCCAGTAGCTGACTTTACTCAATGTTATTTATTTTGCTTTACTTAGTCTTAGTCTCTACTTTCTTACTGTATAACATATTGGGGAGATGCACGAAAAACCCATTTAATAACGCTAGAAAGAGTTCAGCGTTCATTGCTGAAGATTATTAAAAATAAACTGTTTAGACGTCCCACAGCAGAATTTTATTCCAAGAATTTGATGTCTTATCGGTTACACAGTTATTCATATTCAATACTATCCTGTGTCAACACCAAAAGTTAATTTTCAGTGAACACTACTCGCCGTTAATTTGATGTTTGTCCCATACTATCTTTTAAACCACAATCTATTTCTAAATGTCGAAATTATCTAGGTCCATATCTTTATAATAAATTAAATAAAATTTTCCACTTATATCTATTTAATAAATATAATTGCAAAATAGTTTTGAAGAGGTGAGTTAAAACAGAAAATTACAAGGACTTGGAAAAGCTTTTCGCGTTTTTATATATATATATATATATATATATATATATATATATATATATATATATATATATATATATATATATATATGTGTGTGTGTGTGTGTGTATTCTGTGTGTATATGTGTATGTCAGTTTGTACGTTTAAGTACTGATATGAATGATTAAAATAACATAATATATTATATATAAATATGTTTTTTGGTCAAAAGGAAGTCATTAAATAAATTATTATATTTCAAAAGAAATATATATATATAAATAAAATAATTCACAAGAAATGACCTACGTCCGCAAATTATAAGTGCAAACTTTTTATATCTTGTTGTTTTGTCTGTATGAGGGTAGTTTGTAATAACATTGTTCACGTGCAACCAAAACAATTTAGTTAAATGCCAGTTTAATTAAAGCCTTTTGGAGGAAACTAACACCTATTTTACAGGCTCAGCCTAGTTTAGGTATTACTACTGAAATGTCTTAGTTTAAGGCTAATTTATGTAACAATGTAGTGTCAATAAACATTTTTATTTTATTTAATATAGTAATCCAGGTGATTCACTTAGCCTTGAGATGTAACTATTTGTCTAACGTCTACTAAAATTTAATGTTTCAAAACTTTTTACATAAATCGTTAACGAATATTTTAACAAGAGTAAACTATGAATTTCCTTTATGTACTTATCGTATATTAAGAAGTTCTGATATCTCAAATACTTTCAAATGATGCCAATTTCTTTAGAGATTATTTTTATCTGTCTGCTAAATACTATTTGAGTGGAATCCGAAATTTCTAACACAAGAAATTCTAAATATTTGCTTTAATAATTTTAAATTCGGATACATGCCCCGTCTTTAATATTTACTTAAATAGAGTTGAAAGCTGTTATGATTATTAATCTGTTTTGATATTTTAGATTTGAATGTTATTAAATTGATATTAATTATTCATTCGATACGTAAAAATGTTTAGAAATTATTACCTTATAATATATTATAAAATCTAGAGCAACGCGGTTTGTCAATATTCGATTTGAGTTTTAACAGGATTGGTAAATACTGATACAGTATAAATATGATGACACATAGTTGAAAAGCTCAACATTTTTCTGGTTATTTATTAACTTGCTTTGTTTAAAGGACCTAAATTATATTTAAAGATTAAATTAGCAGAAAAAATAACATGAAAGGTGTATAGTAAATCCATGTTGATAAATCAACAAAATGGCAGGTCACGTAACCGTCACCTAGCAACATGGCGGCCAATTTCAAAAATGGAATGTCACAAGTTTGGCACTTTTGTCAGTTACGTTGCGGCGAGTGCTGGCGCGAGCAGCGCGAGGTGAGCGCAGTGAATGGACGCGGTACTGGCGTCATGAAGACCATCGTAGCAGACAGCGTCTCAACACTAATTTTACCATCTGGCTCACACGCACCACTAAGTTTAGCCGCCCCAAGATAGCCCCGGTCCACGACCCATCGCGCATAAACTTTTCACAATTAGACTATTATTTTTGGTAGCAAAGTCAGTCGGTCGATTATTAATAGAGGCTTTTCCGAGTTTATATTCGTTACGTGTGTTGTGGTGTTAACTTTTAGTGAATTTATACATAGACGCTTATAAATAGGATGTGCTGAAGTTACGTCTGACGAACGGGGGAATACCTTCCTGAAATATCGTACTACGGTCGGTGGTTTGCGTGTTTTCGGACGCATTGGTAAACGATTATTTATACATTGATTGCGAAGAATTCCACGCGGGTGTTTGTGGTGCGCCAGCGCTCACACGACGCTCTGCCTAGGTCTTGTGTTTGACTCTATTAGGGGTTGATATTATATTCTTTGGTTTTTTTCACGAAATATCTTTAAATTTAATAAATGTGTATTCTAAATTGAAGTATATTATTATAATATATTTTATATATTATATAAATGGTGTACAGTTTTTATTTAATATTTTAATATAGATTTAGACCTTTAGACAGGCCCGATAAACAGATTTGAATAATAAGATTGGTTCATATCTCAATAGAAAACTGTTCACTGTGAGGAGAAATTATACTGAATGGAATCAATATTTTTTCTTGCAGACAAGCTGACGACCCTCTTAACAGCAAGCAGATACCATCGCTTATAGATGTTTTCTATACTAGGGGTATCGTGAACACGCTGCTGTCTCATAGGAGTATAGGAACCTGGGTCACAAATGCCGGCCGAAACACAACACAAGGTTATTAGGCCGGCATATTTATACACTAGGGGTGGTTGCCATCCAGACGGGCCTGGGACCCTTCCACGTAGTTAGGGTTGTTTTTTCGCCTTTTACGACAGACCGATCCCGGCCGCAGAGGTTAGTATTCTTACCCCGCTCCTGCATGGAGAAAATGCAATTCATGCACTCATGCATGTGATGAATATAGCAAGAACTTCATAAAATTTGCCGTAAATATAAATTATGTATACGAGTAACCTAAGTTTACCTAAAGCTATTCCATTTTTTTCCTGAACCTCTTTGGTTACTAGAAGACAAAAACTAACTAGCAGTTAAGCCCTGGACATGCCTCATCTTTCAAAATATAAACTTCGATGAAATTGAAATCTTTTACACGTAAAAAGAGGTCGTACTAATTGACTAAAATTATTGATAAAACGAAATACAAAGAAATTAGTTGCTCGTGATTTCTGGAACAGTAATTTCTCGTTAATCACATTTTTCGTGGAAAGCATCTGCTTTCTTGATATCGATTTAGTTTTCAGCTTATAAAAATTTCAGTAAATGTACATATAATATATTTATGAAAGTGTTGTGTGTACAGATGCACACGCACACCCACACGCACGCACACGTACACACAAAATTGTATTTATCTAAATAGATGTAAATAGCTCATCGTCTCATTGCGCGTATACTACTTGAGGTTGACGAATTTCGTAATCTATACCCTATAGATTGTATATCTAAGCCTTCTTCATGTCATATTTGTTAATACTGACATAAATATATTGAATAAACTAAATTAAAAAATATACTGAGACAATTTACACAGCGCCATCTAGTCCCAAAGTAAGTAGCATAGCACTTATGTTATGGGTACTAGATAACTAGTTTTTTCCTGCACTTATCCCAGTCTATGTGAGGTTGACACAACATGTTCTCTTCTTCCACTCTATTCGTCGTTATCTCAACATTCACAGCTTTTTACCATATATATTTTACACAATCCATCCATCTTTTCTTATATCCATTCACTCTAGATAATGTATATACATATATACTTCTCTGATATAACAAAATTCATATATATAAACACCTAGTGGAGACACGGAAATCGAACACGTAACCTTTGCGACTAAGTACGTTAGTCGTTACGCCGCAGAGGTAGTCTCCGTGACAACTTCAACAACATTAAAAATTACATTCATTGAGCAAAGAGATTGTGCTGTCAAATATCATGATCCGAACTGCATTAGTGCAGTGGGATAGGGGAGGGGGTAACCTCCCCTTTAGGTGGCAGACGGAGTATTTCCGTCTGGCCCGAAGTGTCAATTCGAATTAGCCTGTGCAACAACTAAATGTAATAAATGGGCAGCAGACCTTTTAAAATTTATTTCATTTATAACGAATTATTTTGTAGCAATTTCCGACTAGTTAATCGGTTTTACGATTTAGCTTCTCATACTATCACCCTCTAAGCATTATAATAATAATAATAACGGCACAATTCACACAGCGCCATCTAGTCCCAAAGTATGCAGCAGAACGATTGCGTTATAGGTGCTAGACAGTTGATATATGCTTTTATTTTTGTAAATAATCGGATCACTAATAGGATTTGAACAGTTTTTCCTTCCAGCTTAGCTTAATCCCAGTAATTACATGAGAAAATAGATTACAAGTTACAAGCCACATTTTTTATCCGTGCAGGGGCGGAGAAAGAATACTGATCTCTGCGAGCAGAGTCGGCCTATCGTAAAAAGCGACAAAACAACCCACTCTAGCTACGTGGTAGGACCCTAAGGTCGTCTGGAAGGCGACCACCTTTGTTCTTAAACATGCTGCCGTAACAACTTTGTGTTCTGGTATTAGTGACTGAAGTTCTAGTACCCTTATGGGACAGCAGCGTGTTCGCGATGTCACTAGCGTTGCAAACACCCATAGACGACGGTAACTGCTAAATTCCAAGTGAGCCATAAGCTTGTCTTTTATCCTACAGCAATAAAAAAACCACATACACCACCTAACCCTCTGGAGAGATGCCATTGACACTCATGTTGTTGTCGAATAATTATACAAACAAACACTGAATATCTGTTCTATCCACTGGTCTTCTTAAAATTAGTCAGTGATAATTTTTAAATTGCAGGTATACAAAACAGGTATTTTGGAATAAAGGAGAATTTTAGCATTTAATAATTGTTTGTAAAACACTCTTTTTCTAAGAAACATTCTTTACGACATCTTCTTTATTGCCTCAAAACTAACCTCTGTTGAGCTTCGTAGATGAGAAATATTTCTGTAGCGTGGTATACAAGAAGACTTCTGTATGTAATAATATATCCTATCGCGAAACAGTTTGAATTAACCCAAAAGAATTGACGGTAGAACTACCACACTTGTCTAAGGGTACCACACCATTAATCGTGGTGTGCCTATATCATTGCGATATTTTCCTGCAGCAAGTAAAAAAAACTACATATTTATATAACCTATAGTAGAAATCTAACTTGGGTCTTTAATTTACTTATTATTTGTTCGTACAGGAGCGGAGTATGAATACTGACCCTGCAACCGAGGTCGACTTGTCGTAAAAGGCGACAAAACAACCCTAGATGGTAGGGCCCCAAATCCGTTTATATGACAACCGCCCATGGTCTTTAAGTATACCACCAAATATTATTATATAGTGTTCCATCATAAGTGGCCACATCCAGTTTCTCTACGAGGACAGCAGCGAGTTAGCAGTGCCAATGGTGTTGCAAGCATCCATAGGCGACCGTAACTACTTACTATTGCGGCTCTCAGCCCGTCTGCTGTTCCTCATCACTTAAAAAAAACACAACTCAAGTGTTAACATTATGCACACAATTTTATTAAATACGAGTAGCAGTGAATTTTTTATAATTAAATTTTTTTATATATATAAATAAATTAGGAAAAACAAAGCTACGCAGGAAAGTTTTAAGTAACTTTTAATTGAATTTAATCGCTTCTAAAGTTAAATTTATTTAGAAATTGAATTAGTCTCCAGACTGATTACTTAGACTCTTTAACGGTCAACGAACCCAATAATTGATTTTCGTATTTTAATAGTTTAATGAAATTATCCGATAGTAAATGGACTTTAAAAAGCATACATCCTCAAACTTTTTGTGTTATGAATAACGTGCAAGGGAAATCCTAGAACCATTTTTATCCATGCAGGGGCGTAGAAAGAATACTAACCTTTGCGGCCGAGGTCAGCCTGCCGTAAAAGGTAACAAAACAACCCACGCTAGCTACGTGGTAGGGCCCCAAGCCCATCTGGATGGCGACCACCTTTGGTCTTAAGTATGCCGCCATAATAACTGTGTTGTGTTCCGGCATTAGTGACCCAAGTTCCTGTATCCTTATGGGACAGCAACGTGTTCGCGATGCCACTGGCGTTGCAAACACCCATAGGCGACGGTAACTGCTAAATTCTAAGTGGGCCGTCAGCCTGTCTGATTTACCACAGCAATAAAAAAAGATGTGTGTAATCTGCTTAAATAAGCAAAGCATGTAAATACATTCAAAGTATTGTCAGTCTCCACCAAAAACGGACCCAGGCTTAGCAGTAGCAGCAGAAGACCATCACTGTTATCCTTTTTTATAATGAGTAAAAGGAATCACATAACGTAATAGATACGTAACTTTTGTAACGGTTTACAAAAAAAGACAAATTGTGACAGGAAGCCGAACCAGCCGGTGGGCACAAAAACTCATCCCGGTTATTGACCCGATACGTCCGGAGTACGTTTTACTCATATAGTTCATTTACATTAGTCTATTCTGACTTTAAAGATATGTTACTTTTGTTTCACCTGGAGATGTATTGGTTTTATATAATAAAGGGTGATATGCACGCTAACGGACCTTGTAAACTGGAGAAGAAAGTTTCGGATACCAAAGCTAATCCATGAAGTGGAAGTTGGAGCTGCAACCAGGATTTACGCTGAGCTCATGATACTATTATTATATAAAAAGTATAAAAAAGTATTTGTTGAATAAGGTTATGAATACATGGAACATCTTTTAAACATTGTTTGAAATGCTTGAAATGTTATTTGAAAGAAAGTATGCAATGCATATTAATTTGGTGATCAGATACGCAATAGAAACTTTGGGTATAGATAGCCATTTACGCCAATTAAAGAGAATACACGACACGACAATTCAAACAAATAAAAAAATAAAGCTTTAATCCATTATGGAATAGCTTGAAAACGTACAAACATAAAAACTACGCATAAAGGATATTTAAATTACCAAACGCCACCATTTCAAATCAAAACATTCAAGAACCCTCTATCTTCCTTTTCCTTCCCCCTTTCCTCTTCCCTCGCCTCGCCTTTCAGCCGCATCCGCCATGACACCTGCGCCCGCGCATGTTACAGCTTTTATATTTACTCCGACACGGTTTAAATAATGAACATTTAAGTTGATGTGTTGATTGCTTTTGAAAAATATATTTTTAATGAACATAAAAGTTTTTATTTGGAGGGCGTGATTTCAAGAAAATTTTGTAAGATTTTAGAACACTGTTTAAATGCGATAATACGCATTTTTAATTTCGCCTACAAGAAGAGTATTTCTTTTATATTAGGAAAATTTCATTACCTTTTTACAAACCTTTAAAAGAAGAAAATAGATGGAACGGATGTAGTCAAATTCGACTTTTACAGCGGCTACTGCCTTTTGATACCCTATCCTCCAAGGTAAAAGCGATTGGCGATTTTCTTTTGTTGCTTGTAAGCTCGCAGAAGTAACCAATTTTTTGTTTTTGCAACATTTTAGGAATTATATGGGATACTCGTCGGTCATACCTCAAACCGTCAAGGGTTTTATTATTAATTTTTCAGTAGTTTAGTATTAGTGCCAAAGAAGATTTTTTACAATACACTCCTTTGCAAAAAAAAAACAGGCACCTTACAGTCATTGGTTTTTCCATGGATGACATTAATTTTTATTAATTAGCTTAGATGACTAGAATTTTTTTATTATCAATGAGAATATAATTTTAACACTTAAATCCTGATATCGGTGTTTTAGTCAATGTAAACAGAGAACCGTGTTTAAGTGGACATTTTTATGAATAAAATGAATTTAAGACTACGAGTATTTTGTGATATTTTAATAAAGAATACATTAAAAAATTTAAATTAATAACGAGTATGACCTCCCCTTACAGAGATTACGGCATGTAGTTGTCTTGGCATGCTTTCCATCAGCCTTTTGATGGTGCCCTGTGGAATGAGTTCCCACTCAGTCGAAATCACATGTTTAGCTCCCTGATGTTTTGTGGAGTTGGTTGGACAGACCATATTCGAAGCTTAATCGAACACTCGGTGTTCACAGAGTAACTTAGGAGCCCGCGCTGGTCATCGACTCCATATATAAGCCGCTAAAAACCTCATCCTTACAGTCCATAGGCCAACTTGTGCTCTTCGTACCTCTTTAAGGTTTCTTTTGAGATCTATGTAACTACATTTCAGCGCCTGAGTCACTAAAAAGTGGTAGTCTCGTGATTGTGTGCAACGGTTTCTCCCAGAACTTTGCCTTATATGAACGGAACCTGTCTCTTGGTATCGAGTCCATGTTCTTTGGACTGTTGAACTACTCAAGTTTAACCGCTGTGAGACGTAACATACAACAGCGCTATAATTTTACTAGCTCTTTTTGCTTTTTCTGCCATTACAATAGATACAAATACATCTACTTTAACTAACAATGAAGCGGGATTATATACGACAAACATAAATTATTGTACCTACTAAAAATAACTAGAAATTAGTTTTAGTTGCCTGATAACCCTTTAACCGCAAACCCGCGAAAAGTGAGTAAAAAGTCACGAACTGAGAAAGGAATTATTATTTTTAAAAACAAAAGTTTCTAATTTGTATTAACTCGTTTTCATATCCAGACTCTGGTACCCTTACTTAGTTTAGCTATTAAAGCATGTTTGGAACTAAATTATTACCAATAATGTAGAAAAATGAAAACCGCCCGTATTTTTGCAAAGGAGTTTATATATTAGTGTGATGTTACATTAATAACATGTTCTAAATTAACTTTAGCTAAAACTATATTTAAACTCTACTACTTGACCCGGCCAACGTTGTTCTGCCATCTATGACTATACCGAAATTCATCAATATTGGTTCAGCGGTTTAAGCGTAACAAACAAACAAACTCACTTTCGCATTTTTAATAGTTAGGATATACTTACTTAAAAAAATGTAATAACATTGAAAAATCTGATAAAAATGACACAAGTGCAGCTAAGACAGGTCATCTATTATTAAAAAGCCGCTCGAGCTATGCAAACAATCCAATAGCTCACTCCGTTGCTGTTACATACATTATTCAGACACCACTAAGTGGCAAAGCCATCCGACTCTGTCCATATATAATTCAGGCCGTGACTTGACACGTCGACGCCTGACGCCCCCTTCTCCCCGTGGGGGGGCGTCAGTTTCATCCCCAATTATGCACGCGCTGAAATGTCACTTAGCATGAAATGACCCTTATACCTATTGGCCTTTTATTTTAGTGTTGCGGATGCGGGTTAGAATGGGAATGTCCTTAGCAAGGTTGCCTGAGGTCAATTTTTAATCTACGGTTATATTTCCTTAATTGGGTTTCCGTATTTATTTATTATTATTTTTATTTAATCAGCCAGGGTATTTGAAATCGTGTAACAAATATTGAGAAATTTTTTATTGATAAAGAGTAAATATTTTATACTTAGCCTTTTAGTATTTCTTTCTTCTTCTTTCCTTTAATGGTCATTATCTGATGCGACCCGCTCTACTTCAAGGTACCAGTTTTAATCTACATATATCTATTATCTACCTATGATTATGATATTTTTTCAGTTCTGGATGTTCAATCAAGGTCAAAGTTTCGTGAATGGATGAACAAAGATGCTATGCATCACTTAGAAACCGATTTAGATAGTTTTTCTCGCCTAATGTGCATAACATGCCAGGTTCTACCAATATCGTGAGAAAACCTGCTCGCCGAGATCACTGGTATAAGAGTGGCGTACTTTTATTATTACCCATTATGAAAGTACAATTCACAAGCGATATTGAAAATGTAGAATCATATATTAAACAATTCTAATTCTATCATTAAATAATTAACAAATTACTTGTTTTAATTCAGCATAACTTATTAGCTATATAAAAATTATCCGTTGGAATCTGAAAATAGCAGCGGGAACTGACCAACAACAGTTTTTAATCAAGCGGACGTATTTTACATACGTGAAAATGGAAGCACAAAAGTCAGGCTATATCCGTGAACATAGAAAATCGCTTAACCTAGTCGTTTAATAATGAAAATTGAGTGACATCCGCTGCAACCTGCAACTCGCCGCCTAATTTAGATCGGACCTCGGATCTAGGACAAGATATTTTCAGACTTAGAGTTTGTAATTTTATTCCCCTTTTGGTTTTTTCTACCTTAGATTAATTAATGGAAAAAACGTTATTTTTACCAACTTTTGACGTACTCGTAGATTCGTTGCTCTTTGGATTTTCCGATACAGTATTATCATATAATTAATCTATGCATCTGTTTGCGTCGTTGCCCTTCCTTGGCCTTTCTTCTTTCTTTTCTTTTTCTGAACAACAAGACATAAGAAAACAAATATTATTCACTCAAGTATTACAGTACACCCATACTATTTATTATAAATCCTTAGTTCCTGACACGCCTGAGTCAGGCCTGAGACAGTTTTCTTTCACTACTTTTTTTTTGAGATTTTTATCATCTAGCAGATAATTATGTTTACTACGTTTACTTAAACAAATTTCTTAATTAATTAAATGTTATTTCTTATATACTAAAATATACACATCAAAAAAGTCTAAGCATCATGCATGATATTACAAATTTACCATTTATACTAATTAATTTCTAAGTCTTTACTCACTAAAAGTGCGTAGGTATGTAAACTTTTTTGTTATTGATGACAAACTGGCTGGTTGTAAAAAAAAATTCGGTTATGTTTTGTTTTTTCAAAAATTAAATGAAAGGGAATTTGTTTGAATTTAACTGCGTTTTTATTGCTACGTTTAGTCTTGATTTTATAATTTAACAACCATTTAAATAAAGTTAGCGACAAAATTAAATTGTTAGATATTCTTTACGTCATGGAGCGACATCATTTGACGGCAAATGAACTGCAAAGAGCTGTAGGGATGTTGCAAGCGAGAAGGAATCAATCTCATGTATCTCGGCATTTTGGCATTCATATAAGTGTTATTTGTCGTCTTTGGCAGCGCTACAATAATACAAGGGAACCCGCTGAACAGCATCAGCAGTACATACAACTGACTGCAAGACGCCAGCCGATGTTAATCGCTCGAGAGATAAGTTTGAGGCTATATAAACTGATGTATTTTTGACATAAGTATGTTTAACTTTTCATCTGTAATTTCTACCCCTAATTTATTTCCTGCATTTTAACTGTCTTCTACTAACATTGGACACTAGAATATAATGTGCACTACGCTTTGCAATGAACCTACTTCACATAGATACGAAAGTTCACCCTTACACTTGAATCGATGCAAGTACTCGGAAAACCCTCCGTGCAGATTATACGATGTATCCGGTCTCGTTTGCCAAGTGTCACATACGAAAGAAGACTCTTGACAGATGGTACACAGATATAAGGAAGCAGCAACCGGATCTATTACAAAACTTTTTCTCCCTGACGTCAAGCAAGCATACAAAGCTATAAGGACTCTAAAACCGATGGGTCTAATGAATCAGAGAACCGCGAAAAGCCCCTAGAGCGGGTCATCATTTCATATAATGAAATTGTCACCATTTACGATTCCCTAGATCAACAACCCGGTCTTGCAAGCCGCATGTGGCTCTTTGACTCCTTGGCTTCGACTCATCCGTGAAATGTTTAGTCCAAGTACGAAATTTGTCTATAATTATTTCCGTAATAATATCTTCTATTATAGCAAACTTGTATAAATAAATTTCAATTGTGTATTATTTATATTTGGTTCTTTTGAATGACATGGTTGCCGACCGCTGACCTAGATAATTAAACGGTCCTAATCTTATTTTGCTGCACAAAGGCTGAAAGTTTACAAAATGTTTTATGTCTACTTAATAAATTTGAAATTAAGGAAACCTGAATAGATTCCTAACTGCTTGTTTAACCTGTCAAACAAGCTCTTTCTCAATGATATGATTCGAGATGGTTCCCAATATAGTAGCAATTACTCAGCACACGAGACGGAACAACGTTCATTTCTGTAAAAGCACGTCTATCTAGATTTATAATTCAGCAGATCTACTAGCAGTTCTTTGACATTTATCTATGAAATGTACACTTCATATGGCAGAAGGGAAGACGATATTTGTTATTAGGTACTCATAATGAGAAATTAATATTGACACATATGATGTTATATTGTAGGCCAATATTTTGAAACTCGGTCTGTGTTATGATAAATCACACAGTGCCATTTAGTCTCAAAGTAAGTGGCATATCACTTGTGTTATGAATATTAAAGAACTAATACACTTACCTTGAATATACATATATATAATTAAATAAACTTTATTATATGAGGTTGTGTTTTCAGTAGCGATCGTCAAATGCGTAGAGTCAAAAAATATCACATATGGATTAATTTATAATATTCAGAAGCACCGTTATTTTTTAGGGTGGGGAGATCACATGATTGATAGTTGAACTTATACTACGCAAACTATATTTTTATGGCTCTTGATTTGCTTTCTTCTATGCTCATGTGAATAGTATGATGGAAGCCCGTAAAACTTTGATCCTGTAATAATATTCAGCAGTGACTGTCTGGTTTCGAAGTCTTATTTTTCGAAGACTAGATGAAATGCTCTTAAAAAGACTTTAATGGTTTGATCTCGATTTAATAGTTTAATAATTGTCAATTTTATATTATTTACCTTTAAATATGCGTTGATTGAGAGTCTTATTCTTTTAATTTTTTATTGACATCGTAATGAAGAAAATGCTGGATTTTACGTCTGTCTGCCTTTATCAGATATTTTGCATTTAAATGTATGCCTAGTATATGATTTGCACTATCTAATAAAAGGGTATGACTTACTTTTAGTGTAATTAACAATTTAATATATCACTATCAGTGTGACTTAGCACACGGTTGACATATATAATTTGACGTCAAACCGTTATAAAGTATTTATTTCATAAAATATAGTAGTAAAATAATAAAGTAAACAAGCAATACACATATATTAATTAGGTTCCGATACAAAAATAAAACTACCCACGTTAAACAACTGCACAGCGATTAGGATAATTTTATCGCTAAGTATTTTGGTCTTTAGGTAGAATATTTTAGACACTCGGTCAAGGATCCCTAGATTTTATTTGCGGATGCACACGGAATATCGTTCGATCGATTGCTTGGATTTATAAATAATAGACGCCGCGACACACCGTTGTTACGTGCCTGACAACTTAGACATTTCCGTTAACACGTTAGATGTTCCGTAAACACTGTTTTGTAATTTTGACTTTAATTTGCAAATGTATAGTGTAAAAGAAAAGTAATATTACTTTTTTTTATTGCGGAGAAATAGCAGATAGAATAACGGCCCACTAGTAAGCAGTTACCGTCGCCTATGCATTTTAGAAATCCTACGGGCACCGCGAACACGTTGCTGTCCCATAGGGGTACAGGAACTTGGGTCACTAATACCGGAACACAACGCAAGGTTATTATGGTGACATACTAATACATCAAGATTGATTGCGAATTCCAACAGGCTGACACCAGCCGCTTGGGTTAGTTAGTATTCCTACTCCCTCAGCAAAGGACATCCCAGAGGGTTTTCCAGTACACTCAATCGACAGCCTTTTGATACGCAACAAAACACACACATGGTCTCGAATAAATAGTAGTAAATATTAAAATATTAATTAACACCTGAAAAGTATTGAAACAAAAGAACAACGATACATAGCAAGAGACATAAAAAGGAGCAGAATAGTTGCCACAAAATATGAAAAAAATTTCATGCTACCATTAATATTCGTCAAGGAAATACTGTGGCGTTATTTTCTAAACTAAACTATAAAGTTACGACCTGTTTAAGATTTTAAAGTGAAAGTTAACGATTTGACACCGTTATATACAGTTTTATGACAGTTATAAAACTTCCCTTTAATGTCTGAATGTTTTGGAAGAATGTTACTTTATTATACAATGGTGTTATGACTGCATCAAGATTTGGTAGGTAAGGAATTGAGTGTAGATGAATAGATTTATGAAAGCTACAGCACAGGTATCCTATTAATAAGGAAAAAGGCTTTAATAGGTAAATGCTACGCGATTTGCGTCGCTTAAGTGAAGCATTGTTTTCTCACGAAGCAGACGCAAGAATACGTAAAAAGACTTTATTTTGGACGATAACCATTTTTTACGCCTCTTAGGGAAATGGCGAAATGGCTACTGATTACCAGGGACGGAGAGGAATGTTGCTGCGTGCGCCTCCGGTCCAGGCAGGCTGCCATGGTTCCGAAGCTTCTCCGGAGTACCGCCCGGGTTTAATGTGGCTCTGGCCAGAGGGTTAATGATTACCGTAGTGAGTCAGGAAATCTGTAAAAAAATGGCGTACAACAATTCGCTTAGTCTCTACGGGAAACCAAAACCTATATACTAGCTTGAGATTATATAAAATGTCATTTTAGTCTTCTTATAGAGCTTTAATTATATTTCTAAAGAAATGGCATAATACAAAACACTTGACAATGGTATCATAGACAATTTTACTCAAAGTCCTGAAACTCCAAAATGCATCGAAAAAATTATTGCAAAGTAGTAAAGTGAAGTTTTGTAATATTAGCCATACTGAAGCCGCTGGTCGATGAAAATAGGAAAGCATTCTAAACTCTAAATACGTGTAGATACATATATAAGTACAAAACATGAGAATTTATTATATAATAAAATTTATTTATTTTTTCCAACAATGTAAGGCTTCACACATCCGTTGAATAGTAACTTTGTAGTTTGTTGTTTTTGCTAAGAGGATGTTTTTCAAATACTATACAATAAATATAGCATACCGAATATCGGTTACTAAAAATAATGTTATTGTACATTGTGTCGAGTTAGTTGCATTAGAGTTCCATCCCACGCTTCCACTTCCACACCTTCGGGGTCTTTAATAGCCTTTTCTGACACAAAAACATCTAGGATTATTTTTAAATGTTTTCTTTCCTGCCACTTTTTGCTTTTCAGTACATATTATTGTTAATATTTTTCTAATAATGCTACAGTTCCACCTTGATATAAAAAAAAACTTAAGGGAATATGTAAATATTCGTTATACAAAGTAATTCGTTACAATGAGGTTTGTTATATAGAGGTTAGGTTAGACTACGATCCGTTTTAACAAGGTAAGATAAATTGTTTATAAAACCTTAATATAACGTAGATACTCACTAGCTTGTTAACCTTGACAAAGCGAGAACACACTTTAATGAACACAATACTTTTTATTTGAAAAAAGTTTACATAGTTTTACAGCCCAAAAAAATAAAAAAACAAGTTCGCTTTATAAAAGTCAAAATTCTGTAATGATTAAAAATTCTTTAAAAAAAGGTTTTTAATAAATGTATTCGTAATCCTAAGGTATATTTTGCATTAACTCTCTAGCAGTCTTAGGGGATATTGAAAAATTCGGCAAATCGAGGAATCTGTTACACTTAGGTTCGTTATATTAAGGTGACCCTGTATTAAATAATTTAATATGTTTCATACTTATTTATTAGCATTTCTAGCTAGTGTTACCTTTCTTTTAACCACCCACAACTCCACTATTATTGGAGATTTTTCTCTTTTTTTTACCTATATACCAATGTTCTTGCGACTCGTCTGGCTCAGCAGCTACGCAAGTTTAGTATAGTCGATTGGATTCGATTTCCAAGGAGAAGAAAATATTTGTATGATACAAATAATTTTTCTTGGTATGTGTCCGTCAATTTTAAGTTTGTAAAAAAGATGGCTATACAGATTTTCACCTAGAGAAGTGCACAGTCACTTTAAAAAAGTGAATAAAATTAATCCTACCTAATATTATAAATGCTAAAGTGAGTTTGTCTGTTAGTTTGTTATGCTTTCACGCCTAAACCGCTGAATCAACTTTGATGAATTTCGGTCATCATCATCATCCTAGCGTTAAGTCCCGGTTGCCACCCAAACTTTCGTTTCGGTGCCCGGGGTCCGCATTCCGACTTTTTCTACTCCACCTCGCGCGATCTTCAGCATCTCTGGTAGTGAGCCCATTGGCATGCATATTACCCTTTATGACGTCAAGCCAGCACTTTTTGGGTCTACCCCTCCTGCTGGGGCCCGGCGGAGGCGGCATGGCCAGACGTTTGTTTCCCACGTAAGCATCCGGTTGCCGTAAAACATGGCCATACCAACGGAGCCGATACAGGAGTATTTATCTGCATTGCATTGCAGGAGCAATTTATCTGCAATGTCACGGACATGAAGACTACCGCGGTCCTTCCGCGTCACTCCACACATCCACCGCAGCATATTCATCTCCGTGACACGCAGTTCTTGCTTGTGTCGCTCTAACACCGGACACGCTTCACAGCCGTATAAAAGGACAGGCCTAAGGATGTTCTTATAGACCTGTCCCTTCAACTACTATTCTTGATCATAAGCCAGTATTTACTTGAATATAAGGAGTATAATATTCGAAAAAAAAAGTTTAGAAAAAATTTCATGACGTTAAATTACTTCTGAAAATATACTTCTCATCAAAAAAATCGAAACACCGCTGAAGTTTGGTTTTGAATGAGTTTAATTTTTTAATTTAACCAAAATATAAATAATGCTAGTTAATTGTGGATATTATAAGGTATCATTTAACGAATATTAATGTTACAAAATAAATATTAAATTTATGCAGCTATTGTCTTGTTCGAAAGGTATGTTTTTACCCTTTAAGAAGAAATTATTCAATGTTAGAAACAAAGATATAAAACAGAAAAATGTTAAAAAACGTTTATTCAATATCTCATATCTCCTCCCCGGGCTGTTATCACTGCTTACATGAGGTGCCTCGTGAGATAACATCCCACAACACAATCTTGTGTTGTGGGATGTTATCCCACTCTTCTTGTATAACTATTTTAGGCTGTCCAAGTGTCTCCGGAGCAGGATCTCTCACTCATCCTATAGGTGTTGTGTGGAATTCATATCCGGGCTTCTTGCTGGCCAGCTCATAACCGCAATACCGACTTTGCTCAGGTATTCATTTACAGTGCTTGTGGTATGAGCCCTGGTATTGTCCTGCATAAAAATGAAGTCTCCGCCAGTGAAATGTGCGTAGGGTACCACATGAGGCTCCAGACACTCTTTGATGTAACGTGACCTATTTAATGACGGTAATCGAGGTCCAGATACAAACTCAAGTTCAGTTTATCTATCAGCGCTTACGCCTTCCCAAACCTTCCATGATTGGCCACCGTAACTGACTCTTTCTTCAATGCAGCACTCTGTAAAACGCTCTCCCTCGCTTAGATACACTTTCTTTCTTCCGTCATTACCATATAGCATGATTTTACTCTAGCCAGAAATAAGAACTTTGCTCCATTGAAGGTATGAATTTAAGTGCTCAAATGCAAAGTTGAGGCGCGCTGTTCGGTAATCTTTTTTTTTATTGCAATAGGTCAACAGACAGGCTGACGGTCCGCTTAGAATTTAGCAGTTACCATTACCTATGGATGTTTGCAACGCCAGTGGCATCGCGAACACGCTGCTGTCCCATATAGGTACAGGAACTTGGGTCACTATTCCCGGAACACAACACAAGGTTATTATGGCGGCATACTTAAGACCAAAGGTGGTCGCCATCCAGACGGGCTTGAGGCCCTACCACGTAGCTAGGGTGGATTGTTTTGTCGGCTCTAACGACAGGCCGACCCCGGCCGCAGAGGTTAGTATTCTTTCTCCGCCCCTGCACGGATAGAATACCGTCTACCGTCAATTTTGGGCCATTTGCTGGTTTATGAGGTTTCATGCCATGCTCCGCCAATTTTCTTCTTATGGTAGAATCGCTTACAGTCAATCCTTGAACCTCACGGAGCTACTGCTGCAGTTGAATAGTCATCTTACTCAGACGTGATTCGATGTCTACCAGATCCTAAGCGGCGAGTAAACATACCAGTCTCCTGATAACGCTGGTACACTCTATTGACAGCAGAGAGGCTTAGATGCAATCGTGCGGCCACAACACGCTGACTATGCCCTGCGTCCAGCAACGCCACGATTTGGGCGGCTTCTTTGGGTGAAGTATCCATATTTTTTAGGAAAAAATCTCTTTGGTAGGATGTTATAGAGCTTAGTTAACAATCACGCTCAGCTCAGCTCAGAGCTCAGTTAACGTAAAAATGATAATTTATGCAAAAAAATGTGATTAAGTGCAGAAATTCCGACGGAACGGATGGAACGGACATTAAAAACAAACTCTACATTAATTTATTGGATGAAAATTCTAAAATTTAAATTCAAATTTGGAATTCTGGTACACCGTTATGTAAACTAAAATAACAGATATTTATTGGTGTATTTTTATTAATCATATCTTTTTCATTTAAATGCTGCCTGAATAATATATATTCTACCTGGACATATCTACTTCTTGTCAATTCATATACATCTTTTCCTTAATACTATATAATAGAAATAAGATACCTATTACCTAATACACCTATGTTAAGATACAATTTGACACCCAAAAATATTTCATATAATAACGACTTACGTCCAATCAATAAAGGTATACTCCTCAGCGTTATAACCTTGGCCGGTCTAATAATCCCAAATAAAATATTCAAAGATGTAAAAGGTGAAGGAAATACTAAAAGCGGTATTCTGTTTATCATGAGAATGATTAAAAATGCGCTCTCACTAATAAAACAAAATACGAATTAAATGACATACACGTGACGGCATAGCAATAATAGCGACGTGTAAGTAAAAAAAAACTGAGAAATCAATCTAATCATTCTATTTTTTAATATTGTAGAACAGAAGACATGCTGACGGCCCACTTAATTGTAAGTAGTTACCGTTAGTAGTCGTCTATGGATATAGGATGTAGGGAATTGGAACCTGGGCCACTTATGCCGGAACACAATATAAGGTTATTATGGCTACCTATTTAGAAATTATGGGTGGTTTGGACGGGTTGGGAATCCTACTATCTAGGTAGGATTGTTTTGTTGGCCTTTTACGACAGGCCGTCTCTGATCCGGTCTATTTACTCCGCTTCTGCACGGAGAAGTATTTCATTACTAATACATTTGTTATTCGGAATGGGGGGGGAGGGTTGAGATTAATCGCTCAAAATGTAGCGTAATCTTTTTCTTCTGCCTTTGATTCATTCAGTACCAGTAATTGTTCAAAGAGGGAACTGCCGGATAAGGGTGATTGTTTGTTCTATTCCCTCATCGTTTTTAGGTACGGAAGTAAAAGCATTTCAATCTAGAAGAAACACTTGAAAAATAATACAAATTTTTTTATATATTCGTGCAGGGGCGGAGAAAGAATACTGAGCTCTGCAGCCGGGGTCAGTCTGTCGTAAAAGACGACAAAACAACCCTAGCTATATGGTAGGGCCCCAAGCCTGTCTGGATAGCGACCACCTTTGGTCTTAAGTATGCCGCCATAGTAACATTGTGTTGTGTTCCGGCATTAGTGACCCAAGTTCCTGTACCCTTATGGAACAGCAGCGTGTTCGCGATGACACTAGCGTTGCAGACACCTATAGGTGACGGTAATTGCTAAATTCTAAGTGGGCCGTCACCCTGTCTACTGTCCTACAGCAATTTAAAAAAATGTATTTCGCTTCTCTAGGGAAATAAAGAAGTTATTATCCTCCATTTTAGGCGAAGCAATCAAAGTTATATACATAAATGTTTTACGGGAAATAATAGCCACTTCAAACTGCAAGTTACAAAATCACTGAAGTTACAAAATCGTATATCAATATAATATGTGTATTTACTTTAAAGAGTTTCTATAAGAGATAAGATATGATAGAAACTAGTCGCAAATAGTTGTTTTGTTTAATATTCGAAAATATAAATATAGTTCCCTGGCGACAAAGTGAACTTACTGTAAAGCTACATGGAAAATTTATGTATTGCATGATGGATACAATAAATTTACCGATTACTCAGTGCGTGCATACCTAAGTAATAAGTGTGCATTTGGCTGAAATCGCCCCGCACACGTGCTACAAACGCCCGATTTTTAATGTTACTCTCGTTTAGATATGTTTAAATAATGTGGACTGTCCTTCCTACGTCTGATATTAATAAACTGAGACACAATTTAAAGAAAATATTTACGACCATAACGCAAGAGAATAGCAAGCAAGTTTAGATGGTAAAGTCAAGATTCCACCTTTGATAATCGTATCATGCGATATTTTTCTTGACGAAATTATACTACAATAATGTTATTAAATATTAAAATAAATAAAACATAAATTAAAATAAATTCACAAAGTACCATCTGATCCCAATATAAGCAGCAAAGCATTCGTGTTATAGGTAGAAAACAAAATAAATAGATATTATTCATTAAACCCAGTCTTGATATGGTTGTCAAAACTGGGGTCATTGGTAGGTTTTCAGTTGTGTGAAAACCAAGGCACCACGGAGGCGTAAATGAAAAATTTATTCGACACTCTCACTCAGTATAATATTTTAAAACTTTGCGGTTACCGCTTTGAAAGTACTAAATCCTAAAAAAATAAGTTTTACGGATTCATTATACAAGTTAATTTTATTACATGTCAGATACTTCACAGCAACCGTATACCCCAACGCCAATAATAAAAACATACCATACACAAATAAAAACACCCTATTAACATCCATAATATATAGATAGCGGCAAATTCATCTGTTTGTAAATATCCATTAAATTGTCTGTAAAAATAAATTAAACATAAGTATTTAAACTCCTGTTTAAATACCAAGATGGACTTCATAAAAATAAAAATTAAATCTGTGAAAAATGTACGGCACATCCATATAATTCTTTAGTGTGTACAGCAGCCATAAGGCGCCCGTGCCGCAGCCGCCTCTTGCGGGCCATGTGGCCGACATCCTGCTCCCCACACCTTGTTCAGGTTATACCAACACGAAACCAAATAGTTATGCAAATCCCATGCTTCTTATTAACCTGTTTCTAGAAAATGTGCAATGATTGGAAATTTATACAACTGTGTATTAGATTTTCAAGTTATATTTTTAATGTTTCACTAGAGCAGTGGTCGGTAACCTTGTCACAAATTGATAATACACAATTGAAATTTATTCAAAGAGCCATTTTTAACATGTGTTTTGTTTAGGAGACATTATTACGGAAATAATCATGGATAATAAGTAATATTTCGTGGCTGGACTAAACGTTTCGCGGAAGAGTCGTAACCGAGAAGTCAAAGAATTGAGGCAGATCGCGAGCCGCGGTTTGTTGGTCACTGTACTAGAGTGATCTTGAAACTCTACCTAGTATTTAAGAGCATTTATTTTTATAACTAACTCTTCTCTTATAAATTCTCATAATTTTTAGGTTATCATAACGTAAAATATCCTAACAAATGCAGAAACTATAAATAATAATCGTAACTAATATTACTCGTATAAAATTAAATGCCAAACTGAGTTTGTTTGTAACAAACAAGGTTTCACGCCTAAACAGCTGAACCAATTTTGTAGAATTTCGGTATAGTCATAGATTGGACCTTGGAGAAGGACAAAGGCTACTTTGTTTTTTTTAAATTCATGTGGTTGAACAACGTTTGCCGGGTCAACTAGTTTAAACATAGTTTTAAGTTCATTGATGTTTAAAATGTTAATTTGTTTTTCTTTTAATTATTCAGTATATGGTATTTTAAGGAGTCATCTTGGTATATTGTCACTACGTTAGCGATCTGAATGTTTCATAAAATGGTTTAGCAGTTCTGTTTTAACCAACTATATCGATTTTTTAAACTAATACATATAATAAAAATAAAACAAACACAATTTGTTAGTGTTATAGTGTAGTTAAAAATTACTGAAATGGTTTTATTACTAAGGGTTTGTTTATAAAAAGCAGCTGCAGTTTAAATTTGAAATCTGCACTTGTATTTTATTACATCCAGGAATAATTTACGCTACCGTTAAATTGATGGTGAAACAATGGCGTTTTTTTGGACATCACTGTTGGTTTTTTTTGTTGCTGCTGAGTTCTAGCAAGAAAATCTTCCATGGCGCTCCTTTTCTTGTGAAAATAGAAATTAGAGAGCAGACAAAATAGTGTTTCCCTTTTCATTATGAGAAGAGAGATCCGTTTGTGAGCAATATAAGCAGTTTGTTGTTGTTTACGACGAGTTAGAAGGAAGTAAGTTTATTGTACTGGATGGCTAAATCGATACACTGATTTTTTTTTATTGCCGTAGGACAGCAGACAGGCTGACGGCCCACTTAGAATTTAGCAGTTACCGTTACTAATAGGTGTTTGCAACGCTAGTGGCATCGCGAACACGCTGCTGTCTCATTAGGGTACAGACAGGGACTTAGGCTACTAATGCCGGCACACAACACAAAGTTATCATGGCCGCATAATTAACATTAAAGGTGGTCGCCATCCAGACGAGCTTGGGGCCCTACCACGTAGCTAAGGTTGTTTTGTCGCCTTTTACTACATGCTGACCCCGGCCGCAGAGATTAGTATTCTTTCTCTGCCCCTGCACGGATAAAACGTAAAACGTAATATGACTAGAAAATAAAAGGTAACAAATGAAAAGAGAAAAGAATTCGTGGTTCAAAGCACGTCAGCAGGTAGGAATGGCAATCTTCAATTACATTGTAGATGTTCTAATAAATTGTAATGCGTCACTGTACACAATAATAAAAATAGGATAACACACATTGCCTTAATTGGGACAGGATTAAAAAAATAAGAAGACAGTCTTCGAGTTTACTTTTTATCTTAATATTGCTGAAACTAGCTAAATTCAGCTTGATAATTGATTATATTATTATATAATATATAATATACTAACATAATTTTCAGACGTAAGTAGATGTAAATTAAAAAAATCGTGTAAGAAGTTTATAGATAGTCTGATAGTAAGTGGAGTTATAGAACGAGGTATACAATACACCTGAATAATTATCTATACTTACTATTACCTAGTCAGGTCATAAGTATTGTCACACAGTAAAAACTTTTCTTTTAGAATACTGGCCACAAAAAGTTTATTGAATTCGAATTTCGAATTGTTCATGAAAATAAAAATGTATAGAAAGAAGAATTTTACTCATTTTTAAATATGGAATGGACGCTTAAAGAAGACCGTGTTGCAGTTATTGCGTTGCATCGTTGCAGTTACGCGCCAATTCAAATTTTTAACATACTGAAAAATTTGAATATAACCAAAAGATTCGTTTATCGTACCATCAAACGATACAATGAAGACTCTAGTGTAGATGACAGGTCAAGAAGTGGTCGCCCTCGGTCTGTTAGGACTCCAGCAGTGATAAAAGCAGTGAAGGCACGAATTCAAAGAAATCCCAAATGTAAGCAGAAACTGTTGGCCCTTCAGATGGGGTTAAGCAGAACCACGGTGAAAAGGGTGTTAAATGAAGACTTAGGGCTTCGGGCATATCGAAGAAAAACAGGACATCGTTTGAATGCTCGTCTAATGAACCTGAGACTGAAGAGATGCCGCGCTTTGTTGAAGCGGTACGCGGGAAAAAAATATCGGGAAATTCTTTTTTCGGATGAAAAAATGTTTACCGTAGAAGAGAGCTACAACAAACAAAATGATAAGGTGTACGCACACAGTAGTGAAGAAGCGAGCAACCGTATTCCGCGTGTCCAACGAGGTCATTTTCCATCCTCGCTCATGGTATGGTTGGGAGTTTCTTATTGGGGCTTAACAGAGGTACATTTTTGTGAGAAAGGTGTAAAAACGAATGCTGTTGTGTATCAAAATACAGTCCTGACGAACCTTGTGGAACCTGTTTCTCATACCATGTTCAATAACAGGCACTGGGTATTCCAACAAGATTCGGCGCCAGCTCATAGAGCGAAGAGCACACAAGACTGGCTGGCGGCGCGTGAAATCGACTTCATCCGGCACGAAGACTGGCCCTCCTCCAGTCCAGATTTGAATCCGTTAGATTACAAGATATGGCAACACTTGGACGAAAAGGCGTGCTCAAAGCCTCATCCCAATTTGGAGTCACTCAAGACATCCTTGATTAAGGCAGCCGCCGATATTGACATGGACCTCGTTCGTGCTGCGATAGACAACTGGCCGCGCAGATTGAAGGCCTGTATTCAAAATCACGGAGGTCATTTTGAATAAACTTTAATGTCATAAGAATCTATGTTTTGTTAAGTTCATTTTGGTATATGAATGGTTACATAATGAATAAACTTGTTACAATTATTTTACATTAAACATGTGACAGAATTTATGACCTGACTAGGTATAAAGAGGAAATATTTGATTGTTTGTTTGTTTGTTTGTTTGCTTTGAATAGGCTCCGAAACTACTGACCAGATTTCAAAAATTCTTTCATTGTTGGGAAGCTACACTATCCCCGGGTGACATAGGCTATATTATATTTAAAAAAAAATTAGGGATCCTTACTAAAACTCCAATAATGTAACCCAAAGTGTAAAACAATTACCTAAAATATTATTTAAATCGCGTGCGTTGCGAAAACTATTGATGATAGAATAAAATAATGTACTACAACTTTGCAGAACACATCATTATTTACAAAATGTGTCGCGACAGCATATGTCTAACTATTACAGTTATGCCACAATAAGTGTTCTTTTATTTTAAAAATTTGATTGAAATGCCGCCCCTAGAAAAGGCTCTTTATTTGGATCTTGGTATTAATCCTTATCAAAATAAATTACTTCATATTCAAAGCTGTTTCAATACTTTTATATAACTTTTTGAATTATTCAATTCAGATATTCCATTCGAAAGATATCACGAGTTTAAAAATGTAAGTATTAGAAAAATGTTGCGTTGTAGCCGCTCACCCTGTTCGGCTAGCTAGGCAGCACCTTATGCAATGTAGGCGTGCGTCACTGGGGTTTTTACAAAAATTAGAATACTTATTAAAAAATAACGAAAAATAAATAAAAAGTAATAATAAAAAAAATCATTAAAATAAAAGCTCATAGAAATTATTATTTCTATGAGCTATATATTCAAACTTTCTTTATAATTTTATTTTTTTAGTAACCTGACGCAAATAGAAGGGTTTGCCCTCAGGGGCGCTCCTCTGTCCGAGAAGTGCACAGGTGTGCGTACCCGAGGTGCCCGGACATCCGTCGCTTCACTCCCCTCTCCGTTCGAGGCGACAGAGTTCTACCTTTCTTTCCGTCTACCTCTTACATCCTTTCCAACTTAGCTCTCTGTTCGTGGCGTGGTCCCCGGTGGGATGGTTGCGAATACTGATTGGGGTCCCGGGTTCTACCCTGGGACCTGATTTGGTAGTCGAAACCATGCCTATTTCGACTGCGCCTGCACAGAGAGTGTTCCCGGGGCGGGAATTGCATCCTCGCTGTCGGTTGGTCTTGCTGGGCCGGCTACGATGTCAGGCGACTCTGCTTTTTCTGGAGTGTCGTCTGGTAGTCGTACCCACGCCTGACTAGCACGCAACGGGGATGCGAGTCCCGTCCGGAATTGGCCGCGGATCTGTCGCTCCCGGCCCTGGTTCTGTCCATGGTCGGGGGCGATCCTGGATGGACGGCCGTCGCTTCCTTTTGCGAGGCAGTAGTGTCTGCAAGGGAGGCGGCGGAACGGGAGCGGGAATCCGCCACCGCACTCCCCTCCCGCCAACGTAGGCCGCGTCGTCGGCGCCGGAGGGCGGGCAACGATCTCCGGCCGCCGTAGAAAGCGGCCGCGGGCGGCCCCTCGGGGGAGGATCCGCCGCCCGCACTATTGCCGCGAGGGAGAAGGCCACGTGCTGTTCCGCAGCCCCCCTCAACTCCTAGAGTTGTTACAAAAGAGCGCCAGGGGGACGAAACCCTGACCCCCTGGCGCCAGCACTTTAGAAGGTGCCAGCTTTAAGATAAAGCGTGGGCCGGCGCCGGCCCGGGCCACGAGATCGGGCCGGCGCCATATATCCGTGGGCCCGGGCGTAGGCGATAGGAGAACAGCGGGGTTTTTTAGTGGGTAGTCGGATGGTCGAACATCTTTTCCGGAGACCCTTATATCCCTCGGTCCCCCCGGGCTGGGGGGAGTCACCCGTCAAGAGAGGTTTTTCACCGAGACCGAAAAAAATAGAAGGGTTTAATTTTTAATTTTTTGTTAAATACCCGTGCGAAGCTGGGACGGGCCGCTAGTACATATATATTTTTGATGTGCTGATGAACTGATGTATACTTTGAAATCCTATCACAAATCAGTAAAACCACTCACAGCTTATAAGTGCATTTCAAGTTAACTTATATAATGAATGCATGCAATTATTGTTGCGTGTTGGCTGATGATGCATGACGTGATTCGTAGCAAACACGAAGCCGGGTCAGAAGGTCACCATAATATGCGTTCATTATGCAAATATTTACACAAACGTTTAAAAGTCAACCCATGCATGTTTGTACCACTTTATAGGTTCTTCGTATCCATCGATCTTATTTGGAGTGTAACTTGTTTCACTGATTTTAATTACTGTGATATAAACAATTCTCTTAGACTAGGCATGTTGCTGGAGATTTTATTTCTCTGTTTCTTTTCTTCCTATTATAATATGTTATGAAACAGCAGTACGATAGATTATGACCGGCTCCGCCAGCGATGAGGTACCCTGTTTCCAGTTTTAACGGTTTCTTCACATATTTACCCCATGCAGCGGACGAGCCGTGGTCGTATTAAGATACACTCACAATGCATACTCGAATACGCTGCCACGGGTTGCATGTTCCTGCTCGGCATGACTGCCAAACCAAAATCGTCAGGTATTGCTGTTGGTTCGTTGAAACAGACAGCATCTCACCATTACGAAAAAATATATAAATAACCGTAACTATATTGTCTAAATCCTTACTAAAAATACTTCAAACGGAAGTTTCAGGTACAGAAAATAGATGTATGTGTTAAATTTCTATTTACAGGTCAACCAATATTCTCTTCTGCTTTGCTGCCTGTTAGCCTGAGAGTAAATTCATTTGAATCAATGTAGGCCAACGATTCTCGTTTGCTGAGACTCGAAGGCCATATAGTACTTGTTTTTTCGTAACTTCATATACAAAAAACATGTTTTTAAATATTCTAGTGGATATATCAGATAAAAACTGTTCAATCTATTGGTTCGTTTCTTATTTTTATCTTACTGATAATGTCAATGAAAAAATTATCTTAAAAAAAATCCCATTTTTGTAGAATATTTATTATGTTTATATTATAATAAAATCAATAATAAATAAGTCTATTTCTAACTCTATTTCTAATATCAATCAAATAGAATAGTCTAAAAGTTTCACACTATTATTATTCACAATAGATAGAACTTGTAGACTATTAAAACACACATTTCTTTCAATCCAAACTTGCTTTTGAGTTTCTATATAAAATTCAAACAAGATTAAAACGATAAGATGTATTAGAATATCCTTGATGAGTAAGTTACAAATAATAGTGACAAGGATTCATATAAATTTAAATTTGTGTCACTTATATATTTATGTGATTTCATATGAAGGTTTGATGATTAAATGAAAAGCTTTCAAGTCCTGAAATGCAGTTTAAGTAGCAAGGAATTTAATTTTGTTAAAATTTTGAATGTTTGAAAAATATATTCATGCTATATGGAAAACAAAATAGAGGTTAAAAATATTAAAGATGTTATTTCACTACATTTTCTCAAGCAAATCGAATTAATTACTGTTAGCTAAGATTGAATTCTAACATCTAATAGATAGAATTAACGCCTTTTGTTACAATCAGTATATATGTAAATAATTTATACTATGACATTATCTGTGATACATGGAAATGATTTAATATAGTGAATAGCGTTATTATAGTAAATGTGTAAGCAATAGCAGTCGATGCAGAATCCGGTTCACCATCATTGTCTTCGGCATCAGGCTGATTCTCAGATTCTTCATCTCCACTACCTGCTTCAGGTTCTACAATTATAATTTCATCATCTTCGTCATCTCTCACAGTAAGTTCCCAATTACCTTCTGCATCTAAGAAATATTCGCTATATATCTCGTCCCAGAACAGAACAACATCTGGATGTGGATTTTGTAGTTCTATTTCTAAAGTTGCTCCTTGTTCTTCATTGATTTCATCATCATCAAGTATACGAAGATAATAGAAATTTTCCACTGTAAATGGTCGCCATTCAATCAGAGATATGTCACTACTTGGGATTCTGAAAATTAAAAATTTATTTTAAAAATTAAAACCAATATAACTTTTAAACGTAGATTAAGGAGAAATTTCAAAAAAATTTATTTTGTGAATACTAACCCTGTTTTTGCAAAATTAGTCCATCGCTCTACTAAAATATCAGCTACTGTCAAATCCATTAATGGTGTATTATCAGCGGCTTTATCATAAAACATATATGCTAGTTCTTCACTGTGAGCTGCAGAGCCTACTACAATAGGACCTACAAAGGGTTCCCCTATGGTACCTTTATAAGAAAATTGGTATAAATAAATTGGTGAAGAAGATAGAGCTGCACGCAATCGAACCTGTCTTAAAGTAGAGACTATGATCATCGTATCACCATGATACGAGATGTAATCATCAACATTATCCATACTGACAGGTTCGTTCCGGAAGTAAAATGATTTTATTTCTTCTGCGACAGCTGTTTCCTCAGCCTCATTTGTAAATTCTAAATCAGCTTGGAGAAATTCTGTAAATGAGTTTTCCATTTTCTCTAGCCAGTCATGTTCAACAGCTTCTTCAGCTCTTATTGTTCCTTCATTGTCAACAAACCCAGATATAAAAGGTATTTGTAAAAAGTCTCCATCATTCATTGTTTGATAAGGAGATTTTGTTAAAAAGGGATGGACTCCTTCGAGGTCAGCTTTTTCAATACATGGCGCAAAAGCTAATGAATTGTCAGTTAACTCAAGCTCATTTATGACTGCCATCAAGGCTGCAACGCTTGTTCTTGTAAATATTTCAGATAGCCTCTGTACGCTTTCAACGTTATGACCCAAAGCTTCTGCGACTTTCACAGCGTAGTATAAATTATCTCGGGTAACTGCCCACGGTGAAAAAGAATTTCCACTTTGCGTTATAGCTTTTTGAACAAGCCCTTCAGCCATTGGGGACATAGTTACCAAATCAACAGCAGCTGCACCACTTCCGTGTCCAAACAGAGTTATATCATTTGGATCACCGCCAAATTGATCAATATTTTCTTGTATCCATTTCAAACCAGCTATTATATCTTTTAAACCTGCATTACCTGGGGCAGTTTCCGTTCCAAGACAAAGGAATCCTAGAATAGATTCACGAAAATTCAGTGAAACAACAACCACATCCTTTTCCACAAAATTTTTGAATGATAACTCATGTTCGTAAACACGATCTAATTCTTTCCCTTTGACCCAAACCATAACAGGTAGTTGGGCGGTGCTATCCAAAGTAGTAGTAAAAACATTAGCCACTAAACAATCTTCAGTTCCTTCGTAACCGACTCCTAGAGGTCTTACACAGCGAATATCTCTTCTATCGGCAGTGAAAGTGTCTTGAAATGACGGTGGTGGCGATGGAGCCTAAAATTATATTATTTATTACAATCGCTAGAATTAACTGTTTTTTTGACATAGTAGCATATGTACTCGTAAATTTATCTCAAGAACAATTTCTTTTAAACGTCTATTTTCTACATATAACAATAATTAACTTAAACTTACTTGAAACCGGTGGCTACCAGACGTGGAATCAGCGTAAGGTATGCCGTAAAATTCAAAGTATTCTCCATCGTTTGCCACGGATCCAACAACTGTCCCTTGATCAATATTTACTGTGGGAGGGGTTTCTTGACCTAAAACTCCGCACACCAAAAACACAACCACAAAGGTTTGATAGCACATCATGGCGAGTCACTTTAAATTCTTATACTGAATTAAATGGGAGGAAGGCGCAATACGTATGATTAGATAAAATCCGAGATGAATATCTCAAGTCACTAACATTGTGTTCGATAATGTCAATGATAAAGTATTTAAAGATATTCCGACAGGTCTTTACTTCTTTTTCAGGTTAATGTTTAATAAGAATACAAGTATAATTTTTTATAACTTCTCCGTGCAGGGGCGGAGTAAGAATACTAACTCCTGCGGCCCGAGTCAGTCTGTCGTAAAAGGCGACAAAACAAGCCCGTCTGGCTGGCAACCACTCCTGGTCTATAAGTATGCCGCTGTATTAACCTTGCGTTGTGTTCCAGCATTAGTGGTCCAGGTCCCTGTAACATATATGCAGACAGCAGCGTATTCGAAATGATTCTGGCGTCGCAAACATTCGTAAGAGACGGTAACTGATAAGTGGGCCGTTAGGCTGTCTGCTGTTGCTCAGCAATAAAAAAACTATTCATAGTTTTAATAAAAGAAGTAGAAATGAACGAATCAGACAACAATGCAATTAAGCTAGTCCTATCTAGGTATCTCCAGATATGCGGCAGCGGGTGGCCTCTCGGGGAGGATTCACCGCTCGCACTATTGCCACGAGGATGCTGAAAAGCGCCGGGGAGACGAAACCCTGACCCTCTGGCACCAACATGAACCCGGGCCTGGGTGATAGTAGAACAGCGAGGTTTTTTAGTAGGTAGTCGGAGGCCGAGCATCTTTCCTGGAGCCCCACATATCTCCCGGACCCCGCAGGCTGGGGGAACCCGTCAACAGAGGGTATTTCCCTGAAACAAAAGAAAGGTAGTCCTACCTTTCTTTTGTTTCAGGGAAATACCCTCTGTTAAAACTCCAAGCCTACATGGATGACAACTAACCCTAGTTTTAAAATGTGCCACCCTAATGACCTTGTATTGTGTTCCGGTATCAATAGACCAAATTCTATTTACCCTTCGAGGCTAGCAGTACGTCAGCAATGCTTCTGGAGTTGCAAACATAGCCCGTGAATAGAATCAACAACGAGCGAAAACAAAAATTCTCACTATACTGCCATATTTTACTATGTTGTATTCAATGTACTCAACAATTTATCGTAGAGTTTATTGGTCCTTAAAAAATAACTAATTGAAAGAAGTTAAGAAATAATGTATAAATCAGCAACTCCGAAAACTCCCGAATAGAGAATTTCAAAGTCGTTACATAACGTTTTGAGGTTGACCAGCTTTTCTACTTTCAGTACAATGATCACAAAGTTATTTAGGAAATCTAACTGTTGTAAAAAGATGATAAGAACTATATTCTGTAATATTTGCAAATATAAAAGTACATCTGTCTAACGTAAGCATAATTTTTCATTTAAAGTTCATTCACCTCACAATTTCAGACAAAAAGTTGTCCCTTTTAAATAATATTATGACTAAAATATTCATAAAAAGGACTTTACTGTTTTTGAAATAGGGTCATGGGTCTTATGGTCTAATTTTTTTAGCTCCTTTACCGGGGTGGATGGTTTGCGGGGAGGGGTGGGAACCAAATGTGTGCAACATGTGCTTACGCCTTAGCGATGGATACGTACTCACGAGAATATCTGATTCATTATCTGTAACTTTATGAATTTAATTAATTTATATTCCTGAGATAATGACTCATTTACAAAATGTTCGTAATTTATTTAAATTGTTTCAGTTTGGATAAAAAAGTGTATCAAGAGTCTTCAAGATACTATAAAATTTGAACAACTAAACAAAATAAGTCATTAGATGTAACTATTGATCAAAACGTTTCCGGACTAAGTAAGAAAAACACCAAATTTTCGCAAATTCATTTTCATTCATCGACATATTTTCCATCTAAGGCGATACAATCGGCCCAACGCTTTTCTAACTTCTCGATACCATATTTATAGAACGCTTGATCTTTGCTCGCAAAATAGGCCTCAGTTTCGGCAATGACTTCCTCGTTGGTGCTAAATTTTTTTTCCCCGGTGCATATTTTTCAGGTTTGCGAACAGCCAGTAGTCGCTGGGGGCCAAATCTGGCGAATACGGGGGGTGGGGCAGCAATTCAAAGTGCAATACATGCAATTTGACCATAGTAGCCATTGATTTCTGACATAGTGCATTGTCTTGGTGGAATAGTGATTTTTTCCTTGCCATGTGGGGCCATTTGTTTTTTATTTCTTCGCTCAATTGGTCCAATAACGCTGTATAGTATTCAAAATTCATCCTTTTTCCTTTATCAAGATAGTCGATAAACAAAATACCATGCGCATCCCAGAATACTGATGCCATAACTTTGCCAGCCGATTGTTGTGTCTTTGGTCGCTTTGGAATGCTTCCACCTGCCTTCACCCACTCAGTTGACGAGCGCTTTGAATCTGGAGTGTAATAGTGTATCCAGGTTTCATCCATGGTCAAATATTGACGCAAAACATCCGCCTTGTTATGATAAAAAAACTTCTGACAGGCCTCCGAATCGTCGATTCGTTGTTGTTTTTGATACGGTGATAAAAAACGTGGCACCCATTTTGAGTTAAGCTTTTTTATACCCAAATTGTCATTTCAAATGGTAATATGATAACTTTGAAACCTCAGCCGTCTTTAATTTTGCGGTTGGTGAAAACAATTCTGCGGAATTTTTGACGCTTTCTTCGTTAACAGCCGTATTTGGGCGAGCATTGCGTTAAGCGTCATTGACGTCGCTACGACCACGTTTCAATTCATTATACCATTCGCAAACGGTTGCTTTCCCTGGAGCAGAGTCCGAATAATGCTTACTAAGCCACTCTTTCGCGTCTTTCGCATTTTGCCGATCAAAGAACAATGCTTGATCAACACACGAAATTCTTTCTTATCCATCTTTTGACAAAGACACCAAAGTTGCTTGACACAAACAACAATAGCTTGAGAACGCATGGTCCAATAGTCATGAAATGTTGACACATGCCTTATATAGGATGGCGCTATCGAATGCTATAATAGAATTTGCTTATGTGGCGCCATTTATATGTCAGTCCAGGGACTTTTTATCTATGTAGTACCTATATACATTTTAGCTAATTATACTGTATTAAATATTTTTTTCATATCACAGTTTTAGGTCGCATCTAACCAATGACTACTGTCACCGAGCTAATAAAGTTCAGTTTACCTTTTTGCGGTCATGTACTCTCTTTTCTTGAGGCATAAGTATTAGAAGATGATACGAACCGAAACGAACAATCGAACGGGGCTCTTCTTTGGTCAAACATTTTGACACCTATTTAACGTATATACAATCTAATTGATTTAGGTAAAAAGTGAAAGAAAATGAAAGTGAGTTTAATCTACTTTACACAATAGTGTTATTTTTAATTCAATTCTTAACATTATTTACAGTTTTCTTATTATCTTACTGCATAGCTTATCTGTTTTTATATTAAGCCGATCCTGATGACAATGTAACTATTTCCTCGTCATCGCGTTTGAAAAAAGAATTTTATATATACAAGTATACTATAAAAGAAAATTTATCTGGGTAAATGATAATTAGATATAATATTTTTTTGAGAACCTATTAATATGCCAAGGTTTCTGTGACATTTATCAACATATTTCCTTTCATTTATAATTTCATTAAACACAAAATTTCGCTAGCTCCCAACAATCTTGAATCCCCCGCTGATGATGCGAAGATCCACATGTGTGACACCACGTGGGTCCTTAACAGAATATTTAGAACCAAAACGTCTTAACGTCATTATTCTGTTATTCTACTAGCAACCGTATCCAAGTTGACATAAAGACGATATTATTTTGTTACAAGAATGTATTTTGAATGTATAAAATTGAGGAATTTATACCTTGTGGGAGACTCGAATGGTACGGGCGAAAGGTTAAACGTTATGCGTACCATATTGTACAATATGCATCTCGTAGATAATAATACAAATTGTAGTAATAAAATATAGGCCACGTATTCGGACCGTTATGTCGCTTAGTTTTTGCGATTTTAATTGCTTAACTCGTTTTTTAGAGAGATGTAAAGTTTCCAGCTCCAATGTCATAACTTTGGATTAGTTCCGTGCAGGGGCGGAGAAAGAATACTAACCTCTGTGGCCGGGGTCGGCCTGTCGTAAAAGGCGACAAAACAACCCACCTTAGCTACGTGGTAGGGCCTCAAGCCCGTCTGGATGGCGACCACCTTTGGTCTTAAGTATGCCGCCATAATAACCTTGTGTTGTGTTCCGGCATTAGTGACCCAAGTTCCTGTACCCTTATGGGACAGCAGCGTGTTCGCGATGCCACTGGCGTTGCAAACACCTATAGGCGACGGTAACTGCTAAATTCCAAGCGGGCTGTCAGCCTGTCTGCTGTCCTACGCAATAAAAAAAAAAAAAAAAAATAGTTCCCTCAAGATGTTTTCATAGTTATCGTGTCATAATAATGCTTTAATTTAGACATTAGGATATAAAACTGCCTAGCGTGCAACTAGCATGCTATAGCAGTCGAGACCTCTGGGATGACTAAGTACCACATGACTGCCAAAAATAATGAGTAGAAACAGTTCTCATACCTGGCCATGGCCACACGAGCCTATATTCACTACTTACCTAAAAGTCGTGTAATGTGAAAAATAGATCTTTTTGCTAGTGCAGTACTTAGATTTTTCTTTCAGGAATAAGGGTTGTATGGTAGTCGTTCCTGTATAAACAGATTTTTTTTATATTTTTAGATGTTTTATTTCTTATATTTTTTTATTGCTGTAGGAAAGCAGACAGGCTGACGGCCCGCTTAGAATTTAGCAGTTACCGTCGCCTATGGGTGTTTGCAACGCCAGTGGCATCAAGAACACGCTACTGTCCCATAAGGGTACAGGAACTTGCCGGAACACAACACAAGGATAGGATATTATGGCGACATACTTAAGACCAAAGGTGGTCGCCATCCAGACGGGCTTGCGGCCCTAACACGTAGCTGGGGTGGGTTGTTTTGTCGCCTTTTACGACAGGCCAACCCCGGCCACAGAGATTAGTATTCTTTCTCCGGCCCTGCAAGGATAAACGCATTATATTGAAGCTCTATTATATTGAAGCTCTATTATATTGAAGCTCTATTATATTGAAGCTCTATTATATTGAAGCTCTGTGCTCAGGAAAGTATCAGTTAGGGGCATTAATGCAAAAGGTAAGCTGAAGTCCCCTAACAATTATGAGCAGGCTCCTTAGTATCTACGAGGACACGGCGCAGCAACTCCAGAACTGTCTTGCGTGAAATAATCAGCACCTCGTCGCCGTAATTAGATCAGACCTTTCGCTCCCGGCCATGATAGAAGCATCAGTTCGGAGCCCTGCTCAATGGGACGCCGTCGTCTTCTGCGAGGCTATTATTTCCGCAATGGAGGCTTCAGAATGGGAGAGAGGTTGTGCTACGCTCTCGATGAATGACCTACAGCCGCCTAGTGTGAGGATGCGATCGGCTCCCTCAGGGTAACAATAAGCTGCCTGTACAATATAGTGCCTCTGCTCTAATCCTGCCGTGACTTTGTTGGTAGTGCATAAGGGCATTTTTCTACCTCCGGAATAAAAAAAAAGGTGTCGCAGTGTTCGAAGGCGTACGCGAAGGCCTACCCGGACATCAAATAGTAGAGAAACACTAGGATAGTTTTAGTATACCAGCAACGTTTATCCTCCTTTCAAATGAAGCCTCACACTCACTGCGCTTCGAGCTGCCTAGCGGTGAGGTATGTATCGAGCAATTTCCACTTCATAAACAAAAAAGGCTTCGCTGTTAAGCTTGCTCAGAAAGGTCCACTGAACTCTGAGGGTAAATTTACTTTATTTCAAAATACAGTTGCTGCCAATAACCCTTCCTCATAAACAGAACATGGTGATCGATTTCCGTTAGCTAAAACTGTTATGGCTCTCGGTTACGTTGAAATGGTTATTTTGCACGGTCTCACATGTACGTGACCATGCCGGCTTCTTACGCCAATAAAACTACAACTAATTAGAACAACATCACGCAGCTGCGTGGAAATGCAATCCACTTAAACGGTTTATATTCCACACTTGCAACGGGCCAAAAAATTATTTAAAAAAAGAATAAGTGACGGACACCTGTCAGACTTTGTACTGTTACTACGCCATTTCATATAAGCCTTTTTTTAAGTCTCTCAGTATCCATTTGAATGATGTATAGAACTTATGCGAGATGTTTTGTTAAACCTCTTAAAACCCTAAGCGATGCCCTTAAAGCTTTTATAAAAAAAAATGGTCATGTAAAAAAACAACCACGACTTTACTCGAACCGTCAAACTGTTAACGACAACATGCAGATTGCATTAAAAATGCGATTGCTAAAGGAGTCAATGTTAGTATGTGCTTTTGAGTTGTTTTGTTATGTTAAAACAATTTATTATAGTAAATGTGGGATAGATGCCCTAGTGGGATATATGCCGAAGTCGTCATATAACGCATTTATACGGATATGAGGTTCACTTTACTATTAACTCTTTTCTCCAACCATTCGCTACCTAGCACTCCGGATATATAGCTGGAACATGATGGATGGATGGAACAGGATGGATACATGTATCAAGCACGATTTACAGGAAAAGCCAGAACATATATTTAACATTGAGGAAACTGGTGTCCAATTAAATAATAAACCAAGAAGTGTTATTGTTACGAAGAGCGCCAATACTGTTCTGTAACATCGGGGGAGAAAAGGAGATGGAAAGACATTGTATTTATGGTGTCGGTAAATTTCCTATTCCTATTTTCCATCCCATTAATGTCGATAAAAGTTAAGTAAATCTGAATATTCTTTCATTTTTGTCTTTACGCAACTACCCCACAAGTTTAAATACTAATGCGGCATCTAAACCACACAGTTGGTATCTATCCCCATCTAAGGACCTTTTTATGTCGTTTATAACTAATAAAATAAACATATAATATGAAATCACTTGGGTTATGTTGTTCATTAATGAGTAAATAAACTATGTTATAAGATTTTTAAATGATTATCTTCTGTGTTTTAATCACGAGATTTCAAAAAGAGGATCACTTTCCATTACTGGTCAGATAAAATGTGATTATATTAATTCATCGATGTATGTATGTATATGTGTACATGTATGTATACATATATATATACATATATCGCTATATGTCATCTATGTCATCGATATATGTATTTATGTTATATTTGTATAAAATATGTTTTTATGTATATATATTTCTTTTTTTTTTTGTTTACCTTATGTTAGCCACCATCTCTATAGTTATACTTATTATCAATCATCCCTCACATAGGGTTGCCTGGAAGAAATTGCTCTAAGCGATAAGGCCACCCATTGTTCAGTAGCTTGTAAATTTATTTAATTTTCTTGTATATATATTTAAGGTGAACAATAAAGAGTTTTCATTCATTCACTTTTTTCATAAAGTTGTGCCCACATTTACTATATACATTATATGTATTAGGTATATAATAACTGGCAAAAATGCACCTCCTTTTTCTGGTATTACTAAATTTATATTTGAAAATGTTTTTCTATGTGGTCTACAAAAAAGTTTTTTGTATCTTTGCATTTCATTCCTGATGCGTCCAAAGTTTATTCTAGTATTTTTCTCGACTTTTGACGCTCATTGTAGTAGACTTTCTAGCACTTCACCAGCAAAATGTTCTATAAAGATAAATGAAATAGGTAAGTCGAATTACTTAATGACCACTATTATCCGACCAGGTAATCCCGAAAGGAAACCGAACGGTGCCCTTCCTTTAATCTGCCTATAGAAATGCACTACTGGACAGTGACCCCTTCCAAGGCTTACCACAGGACCCTATCTTCGACTTATCACACCCAGTCCTTCCTTTGCTGTTTGTGACCTAGTCAATACAACATGGCGTCCAAGGGATAATATGGGACGGTAAAAAAATATACTTTAATAAACTAAAGTTCTTGTAGTAACGTTGTACACCACTAGCTGTCATAGATATATTATTATGTCAAACATCAACTAGAATGACAGTTGACACTTGTGCAATGGTCGTCCTTCATTACGGTACTAGATGCTAAATTATTATACCTATCCTTATTAACATTTAACTCGCAATAAACACTGGTCAAATCTTCTCTTACGCCGACATTGGCAAAATCAATGCCCAAAGCGTTGGAGCCAAAATTAACAAGAATAGAATAGAATACGGTACTAGAAGAGCACAGTTGTACTAAAATATTAATTATAAATAAGTATTAAGAAGTGTAAAATAAAACTACCATATACAAACTACAACAAAGACTATCTTTATAATACAAGAAGGAGATTAAATAAACTATATGTACTCATTGTAGTTTGTTCTATGTATATTCATCATAATCCCTAGTCTGGTCGTTTAGATATTTTATGTCAAGCCTTGTTTGTACTCCCTAATACCATTTGCTACTTTTGTAATCAAAACCTTTGAACTTCTTTTTGATATTCACCTGAGCCGTTTATTTTTAAAAGTAGAGGACTCCTGTGGGCTTTTTATTAGCAAAACTCGACTCAAAATTTCTCTTGTGAATATTTAAGTGATAATAAGATCGGTTCAATAAATATATTTCTAACGTCATAATGAAAATAATCTGTTTATTTATTACTTAATTTAAATGTATATAAATTGAATACTTTATTATTTAAGTTTATACAATATTTAAATTATTCTTTTTTTTTAGTTCAATATAATACCAAAAGCAGGGGCGTCCGTGTTATCCGTGCAGGGGCGGAGAAAGAATACTAACCTCTGCGGCCGGGGTCGGCCTGTCGTAAAAGGCGACTAAACAACCCACCCTAGCTACGTGGTAGGGCTTCAAGCCCGTCTGGATGGCGACCACCTTTAGTCTTAAGTATGCCGCCATAATAACCTTGTGTTGTGTTCCGGCATTGGTGACCTAAGTTCCAGTACCTTTATGGGACAGCAGCGTGTTCGCGATGCCACTGGTGTTGCAAACATCCATAGGCGATGGTAACTGCTAAATTCTAAGCGGGCCGTCAGCCTGTCTGCTGTCCTACAGCAATAAAAAAAAAAAAGCAGTCAAAACATGATCACCGTACTATGATCAAATCCCTCATAACGTACCCAAAGACTGCTATTATTTTTCATAGAAAGGCACAGGGCAGTAAAATAAAACATTACGCATTTTTTGGCATTACATTAACAAGTGTCGTTAATATGTATTTATTCTCAAAACTAAAGTATACGTGTAAAGTAATATGAAGTCTATTAAAATCATTGTCTTTTTTAAAACTCCGGAATAAAGTTAAGCAGTATTTCATTTCAGCTTCAGGATTTCCGAGCCGACAGTTTTTAGTACATTAAACTCTCGTTGTAATCTCGAGTTGCGCGTGCGCCGACGAGGGGGAAGGTATAAAAATAACCTCCACACGGATTCCTCAGTTCCTCACCGTTACTACGAAGCGGAATTGCTCGGCGTATGCGCCTTGTTTACACACAAATGTAACCAAATATCGGATATTAAATAAAAAATTGGTCTCTAAATTACTAATTATTTAATTTAGCTAAGAATACTAATCTTCTGGAAACAAGGGGTTTTTATAGCAGACTCAAGATGAACTTCTTTAATTATGAGACGATGTATGCTCCATCCTCTTTATTATCTACTAACTGCCTAAACAACCACTGTACTTGTTTCGAATCTTGGTCGAAGTTAGCTTTAATTAGCTATATTTCTGGATAAAGCTGAACTTCATAGTACAACTGACTGCATCTCCAAATTAATAAGTAATAAAATATTTTTAACAACCCTTGCGAGATAAATAAACGAGAATATATTACAAATTATTTTGAATTCATAATATGACTCGTACATATCAATATTCTCCCTAGATGGAAATGCCTGATCGAATTTAAATCCAATCACAATTAGAGAGCCGCTAAAAGAATAAACCTGTATGGGGGTCTACAAAGTATAATATATTTTAATATATATACAAACTAGGGAGAAGTTAATTAAAACATTACGCCCTAGTCGATCGAATAAGATTTTATGAACTGTTTATTAAGCTGTCGACATATGTCGAGTGTTGACAATTGTCAAGTGTTGGAGATTTATGTATTAGCTTGAACTATGTTACTACATTTAATTATAACAGTCATAGATGATATTGGAACAAAGTTCTTTCAGGTTTTGAGTCTAATAAAACTAGGCTTACTCTTTAATGTCAATTTATGTGCAGTAATAAGAAATTTATTTATAATAATTGCCGTTATTTGGAAAGTAATCATGTTAGGTGTAAATCACAGCAAACGCACTCGTATTTGTTTGTCACCATCTCTTCTACTTCGGTGGTTTTTCACTTTTTTCATTCGTACTCACATTGAACCAGTTATCAACAATCAATTCTTTATTTATTTTTTTCTTTATTTTATCAACCTGCAAAGCGCAAAAGTCACTGTACTCATTGTCATTTTAGCCAAATATACAAATAAAAACGGATATACCGTTTTTATTGCATTTAATTAATGCAGCTGGGATAGCATAAGACACATTGACTCTCGTTTTTACCTCAAAAACTTCCTGCTTGTATTGCGAGAAGGAGTTGGCTTGCTCCCCGCATAGTAAGATTGAGCGATAAGGATTTCCCATGCAATGCGCCAGACGCTTCTGTCTCTATGTTAGAAGATGCACGTCGCTAGTATATCCACTAAAAACCTTGGTTGTTACCTGTCTTTATGGGGGGTTGCAAGATCGACTTTTGGTCATTGCTACGTCGGAACGGCTTACAATAAGTAGCGAATGGTAAAGTATATCACGACTACCCTGCTGCTAGCCAGCTGCGTAGTCGTGGTAGCAGAATGGAGAACACCACCACACCCCTGCGGCAGCTTCACCCCCGGAGTTTTGACGCGGGACGGTTAAGAAGCAGTTTCCCCTCGCAAAAATAAGTACTTCACTACTTATAAGGCGGTATCAGATTTATAAGCCTAACTTCTTATCAGGAAATGAAACCGATAAGAAAGTTATGATATAATAGAAAATATTAGAGTTTAAAGTATGAAATTGCCGATTTGTACCTACTGAAAATTTTTTACCTTAACTTACTTACATTTACCTTAGCTGCAGAAAAAAAAATTCTAAAATGAAACTTAACATATGTATTTAATTAAAGTATTCACTATCATTGTCAATACAATTTTGCCATCTAAACGGAAGTTCATTTATACCGTTACAATAGAACTCTGGGGATCTAATTTTGACAAACTGTGTAAAAGTATTGTTACTACCTCCTGGGAAGATTGTTTTTAACACGTAGAAAATTGTCATAATCACGAAAATAATTGTGATCCGTTGGAAGAAGGTCTGCCGAGTACAGTGGATGACTTGTGGTTTCATACTGCAGCTCCTGTAGTGTACAACGGTTTCTCATGCAGTGTGAGGTCTTACGTTATCATAGAGCAATAATGCTGAAGATCGATTCACGAGTCGGTAGTGTTTCACTGCCAGTTTCGACATCATAGTTCGAAGTTCGGCATAGTAAACATGTGCTGTTATTGCTTGACTAGACCTGAGAAAGCTATAGTAAATAACACCACGAAGAGGCCACCAAAAATTGCCATTACCTTTTATTGGTAAGCTTTGCTTTAGGGCAATCCAAGATTCCTTCATTTCTGTACCGATTCAACAAAGCACCATAAGTTTCAACACGCATTTTTTTCTGCTGATCAGTCAAATCGTGAGGCACCCATATTTCATTTTTTTTATCGATTTGAATCAAATGAGTCAATATTGTAGGGTAACGTTAAGCCATGGCGCTAATTCCTCTCGAGTCCTGGCGCTATTGTACCAGTGGCGCCGGGATGCGGCCATGCGTGGTTTTCGCCCCGCGCCTCGCGAAGTGGAGGTAAAGCGGGCGGAGCTACTCGATGAGGTGCTCATGGTGGAAGGAGCGCCTCGCGCACCCTAGCGCGGGCCTCGCCACCATCGAAGCGGTGAGGCCCGTCCTGACCGAATGGGTGGAAAGGCGCCACGGGGCCCTGACCTTCCGCCTGACGCAGGTCCTCTCGGGGCACGGTTGCTTCGGGAGGTACCTGTGTCGCATAGGGCGGGAGATGACGTCGGGGTGCTACCATTGTGGCGCGGGCGACGAGGAGGACACGGTGGACCACACTGTCGCCGTGTGCCCTGCGTGGCGCGAGGAGCGCCGCGCCCTCGTCGCCCAAATCGACGTGGACCTGTCGCTCCCGGCCCTGGTTCTGTCCATGGTCGGGGGCGATCCTGGATGGACGGCCGTCGCCTCCTTTTGCGAGGCAGTCATGTCCGCAAAGGAGGCGGCGGAGCGGGAGCGGGAGTCCACCACCACACTCCTCTCCCGTCAACGCAGGCCACGTCGTCGGCGCCGGAGGGCGAGCAATGACCTCCGGCCGCCGTAGAAAGCGGCGGCGGGCGGTCCCTCGGGGGAGGATCCGCCACCCGCACTATTGTTGCGAGGGAGAGGGCCGCGTGCTGTTCCGGGGCCCCCCTCAACTCCTACAATACAGGAGAGCGCCAGGGGGACGAAACCCTGACCCCCTGGCGCCAACACTTCAGAAGAGGCCTGCCTTGAGACAAAGGGCGGGCCGGCGGCGGCCCGGGCCACGAGATCGACAGGCCACACATCCGTAGGCCCGGGCGTAGGCGCTAGGAGAACAGCGGGGTTTTTTAGTGGGTAGTCGGATGGCTGAACATCTTCCCCGGAGTCCCACATATCCCTCGGTCCCCCGGGCCGGGGGAACCCGTCAAGAGAGGTTTTTCCCCGAGACAAAAAAAAATGGCGCTAATTCCTGGCTTCCACTATCTGCTTCAATTCACCTGTGTGGGTGATCTTCCATGTGGTTCATTATACAAGTCAAAGTTTCAAAAACACACGATACCTTCATTAGCTTTCCTTTCCAAATGGAGCGTTGATATTGCGAGCCATTTCTGCCGCGTTAGTTCGGTGTCGAACCTCGTATTCGAAAATGACTCATATTTTAGAAGTATCCATCTTTCAGGTCCAAGCTGAATTTTTTTTTGCAATTTAAAGTCAAAAATGGAATGTTGTACATTTTTTAAAAGAAGAACCTCATACTCAACCATGAGGGTTTTTTGTCAATTCAAAGTATCTATTACTATACAATGGCAAATTCATACTTTAATACCTATTATTATATAATGGCAAACATTGAAACATTTTAAAATTTACACACCCATGGATACCAAGTCAGTGATTTATAGATCAATATTATAAATTCTTAATTATTTCACACGGAACTGACACATGACGTTTCTCATACGTGTAATAGCAGCGTTCAACACTTTAGTTATTTAAATCTGCAATTTAGAACGTTAGTGAATATTGCCTTTTGTTACCTCAGTCGTTGTTGTTGTATATGGATATTTCTGTATTTTGCGTTTATTTTTTTTTTAAATACTACAGAAATTTTACTGTCTTTTTAATATTACTTTATATTTCGTAATAATATTTAATTTAGTCAGGTTGTAGTTTTCGAACAACGAGATATTCAAATTTTTTTTAAATTTACAACGTAATCAATAATTTTTTGATGTGAATTATTTTAGATTTTCCTGTAAGTATTAAAATTATCAACAACGTAGGAAAAATTAAAAAGAAAACCAGTCTATTCGTCTATTAGTCTAGAAATCATCGTTAAGTAACAATCCATTTGCTAAACTTACTTCGACTTGTGGTAAGTTCTGTTATTGCTCGTATCCTCTAGGTCTAGGGAGACAATTCACACAGCACCATTTAATCCCAAAATAGATAACACAGCGCTTATATTATTGGTGCCAGACAACAAATATACAAATTCTATATACTTTTATTTTGTGAATAAATACATATTATACATAAACACCTCGATGCGGAACGGAAATCCAACCCGTGATATACGCAGATGTTCCAACATTTTTTTTTTACGGTGTGGGGAAATCCTCATGGACTACCTCCACCTGGGGAAAGGCGGAGGGGCATGCCGGCCTCCTACCGGCTAAAACCACCACCCCGGTGTCTCCTCACACGTGCGTGCGGGGCCGCGGGAATCCAAATTCTTCCGCAGCCCCACACTAGTGCTGGGGTCTCCTGCACGGGGTAGTGAGGTGTTTAACTATCCCGTGCATCGCCTCAGAGGCGCGCGCCTCCACCTCGGGTCCATCGAATAGGGGGCGGGAACTTCCCCAAGTCCCTCGCCCCTGGACCTATTTATGGGGGCCGGAAAAGGGCTTGTCCGCCCTTCTCCTTCGCCCGGTGCGCCTTCTGCGGCCGGGGAAGGGAGTCGAGATCTCCCTCTCCCGTTCCGCAGTTTCCTTCTGCGACATCACGTCCTCGCAGAAGGACACCACTGCGTCCCACGACTCTGCGCTACCGACCATCCTCCGCACTACGGCCGGCAGCGACAGATCTCCTCCTACTTCAGATGTTCCAACATGCGTTAACCGCTACACCACGGAGTCTCAAATTAATTCTTCATTCATTTTAAGTTCCTGTACCCTTATGGAACAGCAGCGTATTCGCGATGCCACTGGCGTTTCAAACACCAATAGGCGACGGTAACTGCTGAATTCTAAGCGGGCCGTCAGCCTGGCTGCTGTACTACAGCAATAAAAAAAAGACCTCTACTATGGGTCAAGTTATTGTGCTATACGAATATTATTCATTTTAAAATCACTCACAGCGATTGTACTATTAGCGCGATGTAGCGCCGATTGTACTATTTTTAATATAATTATATACTTTTTACAATTGTAAATTATTTTTGAGTGCAATAAAGTATATTATTATCATTATTATTACTACCTCTCTGAAAACCAAGCTTGAATTGTAACCGTAATAAAATATATAATAAAATCATATTACTCTCAATTTTTACAAATTAATAAAGTTTAATTTGATACCCTGCAGAGATAAACTACCCATTACAATCAAGGAGAATTTGATTTCACTAACGCTTTTTCTTGTAATTCAACCTCCGATACAATTTCCTGTAATATATTTTTACAGATCATTGCAAAATCAATTTTATTACCATAGAAACAAATTACATTTTGTAAAAATTCTTGTAAGAATCACCAAAAACAAAATTACAAATCATGTTTAAATTTCGACTTTACACAATTGTAATAAGGTGTATGGGATAGGGTATGTTCGTTTGCTACGTAAGTACTACGTGGGTGTTTAATGGTTGAGGAGGCCTGGAGACAGCTGTCTTTCCCTCGGGCTTTACTGAGGGTTTTGTTTACAGCTCACTCTAATGACAAATACGTTCCGAAAATTAAACTGACATTGGTAAAAAGATTTTATTTAATAGGTTAGGTACTAAGGTTCGTATAACTTTGTAAGTAGATTTTAAAAATATCGTTAGATTCTTCCTAAAAAGCATTTCATTGCATTTCTAGTATCCCACTTTGCAATCTGAAGGTCTTAAATGAATTAGATATGCTTCAATATTAGCGCTACCTTTTCTTTTCCTAATCATAGAGCCTAAAAATCGAACAGCTTGTTTAACAAAGCGCCTGACCTCTAAACTAAATAAAAACTGAGCAACATCATTTTTTTTAATGGCAGGAACTGTTGTATAGCATAAAATACTTCACTGAAAGTGTCGGAACAATTAATAAAATAATCAAGTATCTGAAGCCAGTTACACATAACGGAGAATCAATCCTCAGAAAAGTTGAATGTGAACACTTCGCACACGTGATACTACCGCTTGTTTCACGCTTGCTTTCACCGTCATCTCATGCGAGTAAGGGTAGTTATCAAATTCAAAAGGCGAGATTTCCTCTACCCTAGAAACATTCTTGTTGCTGGCAGCGACCATAACGTTTGAAGTAAGGTAAAGTAAATAATACAAATATATAATATATCACGTTATTTATAATAATACCTATATATATTGTAAAGAACGTGATTAGAATTCAAATATGCAAACTATTCTAGAAGAATATTTGGAATACAAGTAACTTTATTTAATCACTAAATTAAAATGAAATTGTATGCTTTCATTGTCCGTTATTCTCAAAAATCTGTTATGTGTCTTATTCTTTATTGCTGTCGGACAGCAGACAAGCTGACGGCCCACTTATAATTTAGTAGTTACCGTCGCTTAAGAGTGTTTGTAACTTCAGTGGCATCGCGAACTCGTTACTGTCCCACAAGGGTACAGAAACTTAGGTCACTAATGCCGGAACACAACACAAAGCTATTATGGCGGCACACTTAAGACCAAAGGTGGTCGCCATCCAGCCGGGCTTGCAGGCCTACCACGAAGGTAGGGTGGGTTGTTTTGTCGCCTTTTACGACAGGCCGACCCCGGCCGCAGAAGTCAGTATTCTTTCTCCGCCCCTGCACGGATAATAATATAATAATAAATTATAACATAGTTTGTATATTTTTTTTTTTTTTTTTTTTTTTTTTTTTTTTTTTTTTTTTTTTTTTTTTTTTTCTTGTCAAAATTCCGTCAAAATTATCAAAATTCTAGTGGAAATTTATTTATTATTATATAAAATTTACAGATGAATAAGAAGTAAATCTAAATAAAAATGACGTGCTTTTATCCTAAAGACTGCGAACAATTTGCAGTATGTATAATGTTAGTGGCCCCTTGTACAAAAACGTGCTATGAAGATCCACCTATATGCTATCCCTGCTTGCCACGATGTCCTTTGCCGAAGGTTATGTATTATTGTGAAAAAGCTGCGTGTTTCAAGGCCTCTAACTTTCTAAGAGGAAGATTGCTGTGATCCACCACTAAATTATAAGAAGATTGTGCGCAAGCACCTGCGCAAGCTGCCTGTTTCTGCATTCAAGCGCAATGAAATGCAGGACTAAGAGCAATCGAAGACGCTTGACACTGCGAATTTCCTATTTAGAAGCTCTCATGACATAGTTGTTGAATGTGATTGTGCACGGACCCCGTAATAGTCGGCGACCCAGCAAAAGTGTCACCCTGCACATCCAAACCGACACTCGGATGTTGTTTGTTCAAGAAGAAACCAATAAAAGTGTAGCTTGAGGATATGTTAGATGACTAACAACGAAATTTCGTTTCCTACTTTCAATGTGAAACCAGAAAATAATTTAAATAAAAAGGATGACTGATTTTTTTCCCCCAAAAAGGGCTTAACGTCAGGCAAGCGGGCGGTTGTAAAAACTAAGCCATAACTATTGCAACATGCAACATGTTGTGCTGACCCTATATAATGTAGGATAAGGGCAGGAGGAAGAAGATTTTCATAAATGGAGATCAGCAGATCTTATCTTTATGCTATATATAAAAATAGCGCATCGTTTACTACTTATTTTAATAATTATGTGTGTGATTGAACGTTTGAAATCTGAAAATATAACCCATTTCAAGACTATACTACAATTTAGATAAGTTATTATAAAACATACTCCATTAATAATAGTGTTTATAAAGATAATACAAATCAACTGTCATTATCATGTATTATAATGGATCATTATCGTTTATTTTAGTTTATTGGAATTTTTATTGGTGTCGCTCATATATATGTGTAGAGTTTAAAAATAGTTGTGTGAAATTGGAATACTTTGTAAACTATGTTGTAGTTGCCCATTAATTACTACCTTTTATTGTCACTGTTGTAGTGTGTGGTGTCGCACCAGAATAGCACCACCCCATCTTCTCCTCCCTTGGGTGTCGTAAGAGACGACTAAGGGATAGAAAGAACGGAGGATGGGCAGCAGCATCTTTCCGTGAGAGCATCACCAACTGCGAATACTGCGATCGCCAACCCGCCTGCCAAGCGTGGCGATTATGGCAAAACCCCCCCCCTAAAATGACAGATACACACAGGCTCCGGCCCCTAGTCCCCGGCGGCCCCGTTCGTGGTGGTCACGGTAGCAGCCACATAAGCGACGGGGCAGGGGGTGCGAAGAATCCCCGGGTTCGGATTCGCTACCAAGAACGACGACCTTTGGCCCTGGCAACATACAATGTCAAGACACTGCGGACCAACGAGAAGTTGGAGGAACTGGAGGAAGTTTTGAGCAGACTGCGATGGGATGTTGTGGGGTTATCTGAAGTCCGAAGACAGGGAGAGGACTCAATAATCCTAAATTCCGGAAATCTGCTCTACTTCCGGGAGGGCGACCAACTGTCCCAAGGTGGTGTCGGGTTTCTCGTTCACAAGTCTCTTGTGAACAACGTTACTGAGGTGGGGAGTGTTTCGACTAGGGTAGCGTACCTAATACTCAAAATTACCAAACGGTATTCGTTGAAGGTCATTCAGGTTTACGCTCCGACTTCGACACATCCTGACGAAGAGGTGGAAGCCATGTATGAGGACATCTCAACAGCCATCCACACTTCTAAAACCCACTTTAACGTTGTCATGGGAGACTTCAACGCAAAATTGGGGAAACGTAGCGGCGATGAGTTGAGAGTGGGGCAATTTGGGTTCGGAAATCGGAACACCCGAGGCCAGATGCTGGCCGACTTCATGGAGAAGGAGGACCTGTATATGATGAACTCCTTCTTCATGAAGCCAGAACAACGCAAATGGACTTGGATTAGTCCCGATGGTGCCACCAAAAATGAGATTGACTTCATTATGTCGACCAAAAGACAGATATTCAATGATGTCTCTGTGATCAATTCGGTGAAAACTGGGAGTGATCACCGCTTAGTAAGAGGCACATTGAATATCAATCCAAAATTGGAGAGGTCTCGACTGGTGAAGTCTACGCTCCGACCTGCACCCATACAGATCCAAAACCCGGTAAACTTTCAACTCGAATTGCAAAACCGCTTCGAATGCCTCGGTGACTGCGTTGACGTGGACGAGTATAATAACAGGTTCGTGGAAGCTGTTCAAACGGCCGGGTCTAAATTCTTCAAGGCCAGCCGTTCAAAAAGAACCGGAAAAATCTCAGATTCTACTCTCAAATTGATGGATGTGAGACGTCAAATGACCCTTCAGTCCCCGGACGATGCTTCCCAGTATAGGCAGCTAAATAGACAGATCTCCAAGTCCTTGACTCGCGATATCCGCCGCCATAACACAGACTGTGTAAAGGCGGCTATAGAGCGTAACAAGGGCTCTAAAGTATTCGCACGAGACTTGTCTATTGGGCAGAGCCAACTGACGAAGCTGAAGACCGACGACGGCAGGGTCGTTTCGTCTAAACCCGAACTTTTGAGGGAAGTCGAGAAGTTCTACGGACAGCTATACACGACCACACGGGCACCTGTTAACAACAAGGCTAAAGACCCAAGAGCCAAATTAACCCGACACTACACCGTAGATATCCCAGACGTCAGTCTGTACGAGATTAGTGTGGCCCTTAAACAGCTTAAAAACAACAAGGCGCCGGGTGATGATGGAATTACAGCCGAGCTTCTGAGAGCTGGTGGTACTCCTGTGCTTAAAATCCTCCAGAAGCTATTTAATTCCGTCATCCTCGATGGCAAAACGCCGCAGGCCTGGCACGGAAGTATAGTGGTGCTGTTTTTCAAAAAGGGCGACAAAACCCTTTTGAAGAACTTTAGACCGATATCACTTCTGAGCCATGTTTACAAGCTGTTTTCAAGGGTCATCACGAATCGTCTCGCGCGCAGATTTGACGACTTCCAGCCTCCCGAACAAGCCGGATTCCGAAAAGGTTTTAGCACCATAGACCACATACATACGCTGCGGCAGGTTATACAGAAGACGGAGGAGTATAACCAGCCACTATGCTTGGCGTTCGTGGACTATGAGAAAGCCTTTGATTCGATCGAGACCTGGGCGGTGCTTCAGTCTCTCCAGAGGTGCCACATTGATTATCGATACATCAAAGCGTTGAAGTGTTTGTATGAAAACGCCACCATGTCAGTCCGTCTCCAGGATCAGAACTCGAAGCCTATCCGACTGCAGCGGGGAGTCAGACAAGGCGATGTCATATCGCCGATGCTGTTCACTGCTGCGTTGGAAGATGTCTTCAAGCTTCTGGACTGGAACGGACTGGGCATCAACATTAACGGTGAGTACATCACTCACCTTAGATTCGCAGATGATATCGTAATCATGGCTGAAACCATGGAAGACTTAAGCCATATGCTTGATGGCCTCAATACAGCTTCCCAAGGAGTAGGTCTCAAAATGAACATGGACAAGACGAAAATCATGTCTAATGTCCATGTCGCACCTACCCCCGTAACAGTTGGGAAGTGTACTTTCGAAATTGTTGACGAATACGTCTACTTGGGTCAAACGATCCAGTTAGGCAGGTCCAATTTCGCGAAAGAGGTCACTCGTCGAATCCAACTCGGATGGGCAGCGTTCGGGAAGCTCCGTAAAATCTTTTCGTCCCAAATACCGCAGTGTCTCAAGACGAAGGTTTTTAACCAATGTGTGTTGCCAGTGATGACATACGGAACGCAGACGTGGTCGCTAACTATGGGCCTTATGAGAAAGCTCATGGTCGCTCAGAGAGCAATGGAGAGGGCTATGCTCGGAGTTTCCCTGCGAGATCGAATCAGAAATGAGGAGATTCGCAGGAGAACCAAAGTAACCGACATAGCCCGGATGATTGCAAAACTGAAGTGGCAGTGGGCTGGGCACATAGCTCGAAGGACTGATGGCCGTTGGGGCAGAAAAGTCCTCGAATGGCGACCGCGTACCGGAAGACGCAGTGTTGGTAGGCCCCCCACAAGATGGACCGATGATCTGGTCAAGATCGCCGGGATAGGTTGGATGAGGGCAGCGCAGGACCGATCATCGTGGAGATCTTTGGGGGAGGCCTTTGTCCAGCAGTGGGCGTCTTCCGGCTGAAATGATGATGTATATAGAAACACAATTTTATTTTTCATCTTCCTCCTGTCCTTATCCCACATTATATGGGGTTGGCACAATATGTTCTCTTCTTGTCGCTCCCGGCCTTGGTTCTGTCCATGGTCGGGGGCGATCCTGGATGGACGGCCGTCGCCTCCTTCTGCAGGCAGTCATGTCCGCAAAGGAGGCGGCGGAGCGGGAGCGGGAGTCGACCACCACACTCCCCTCCCGCCAACGCAGGCCACGTCGGCGGCGCCGGAGGTCAAGTAACGACCTCCGGCCGCCGTAAAAAGCGGCCGCGGGCGGCCCCTCGGGGGAGAATCCGCCGCCCGCACTTTTGCCGCGAGGGTGAGGGCTGCGTGCTGTTCCGCGGCCCCCCTCAACTCCTAGAGTTGTTAGGAGAGCGCCGGGGGGAAGAAACCCTGACCCCCTGGCGCCAACACTTTAGAAGGGGCCCGCCTCAAGACAAAGGGCGGGCCGGCGCCGGCCCGGGCCACGAGATCGGCAGGCCATATATCCGTGGGCCCGGGCGTAGGCGATAGGAGAACAGCGGGGTTTTTTAGTGGGTAGTCGGATGGCCAAACATCTTTCCCGGAGTCCCACATATCCCTCGGTCCCCCCGGGCCGGGGGAACCCGTCAAGAGAGGTTTTTCCCCGAGACCAAAAAAAAAAAAATATGTTCTCTTCTTCGACTTTCCTCTGTTAGCGGTCATCTTAACATTCACATTCCCTTTTTTGCCATATCATCTTTTACGCAATCCATCCATCTTTTTATTTTGGTCTACCTCTACTTTTGCATCCATCCACTTTCATTTCTATCATTTTCCTTGTTATATGATATTTTCCCCTGCGCATTACATGGCCAAACCACCAGTCTGTTACTTTTAAGTTTTTCAATAACTGACGCTATTATTACACTTCCTCTAATTTACTCATTTCTAATTTTATCCATTTTTTTAACCCCACACATTCATCTCAGTAGTCTCATCTCCGCAGCATGTACAATCCTTTCATCCGACCCCTTTGTGGCCCAGCATTCCGATCCATACAATATGACATGCCTTATTACGGATTTATATATTTTACCTTTGAATTTAAATGGTATTCTTGGGTCTTAAATTGTTCACAAACATAATTTCTTTTTATAATCTTATCTTATATATTTAAACGAGCAATTCTTGTGTATGTATATATATATATATATATATATATATATATATATATATATATATATATATATATATATATATATATATATATATATATATATATATATATATATATATATATATATATATAACTGGAATCTCGGAATCGGCTCCAACAATTTTCATGAAATTTAGTATACGGGGGGTTTCGGGGGCGATAAATCGATCTAGCTAGGAATCATTTCTAGAAAATGTCAAAAGGTGGCGTTTGAGTAGTCCCAATTTAAACTGAAAAATGACTCTTCCTGACATCTATCGGCGAATAATAATACTATTTTTTTAAATTGCTTTAACGACACAACAACACTAAAGCTATTCCAGCAGATGGAGTTGTTAAGTAACACGAAGTCAATGAGTGTTTGCTTTGAGGTTAGACTAAAAAAATTAATTGTTAATTTCCAAAAAACACAATTTATAAAAATACCGAGCAAAGCTCGGTCATCCGGATATTAAATTATTATATTCGCTACATACTTCATACATATATCAGAAATCGATTTCATACAGTCATTATAGTATTCAAATCCATTGTTCGTTAATGAAAAAGTGGTTATCACTGGCACTTCTCACAAAATATTAACTTGTTGCCGACTGGCGTAATCCCTGTGGATTCAATAATGAAATACTTCTGGCCTAAATGAAATACTTGTTACCTAAACGAAATAATTGTTGCTTTGTCAATTTTTATAATGACAAAAGTTTTAAATTAGTGCGTCCAATCCGTAATGACATTCTGAGGTGGGGTTTATCGGTGGAACTCGGTGTTTCATTTATTAAAAATCGCTCAGAAAGCTAGGAAATACTTGTAGCATCGTTATGGATCGCATCTCTAATAGCGTAATCCGTCAGATAACCCAAAACCGAAGTTTCTCGAATAAGCAAGCAGAGGCAGTAGGCTGATCATATATCGAACTGAAAAGTCTTAGAGTAAATATGTGCTAGTAGACATTAGACAATGATTTAACAAACGAAGAATAGGAAGCAAGATTGTACAACCACTAACAATCCAAAGATCAGGCGTGGTGTATCTTGGGAGAGCTACGTCCAGCACTACACTTTTGCAGGCTAGTATTTTTATTTTATTAATAATCGTTTTTAAAGTAATGATTAAAATACTACTTACCTCATATTGAACCAGGCATGAGGTCAACACTTATTATTAGATCATTATGACAACCTCCATGGCATAACGGCTAACACACGTCGGTACGCTTGCGTGTAGGTCACGGGTTCGATTTCCGTCCCGCGTCAGGGTGTTTACCTATGTATAATATGTATTTATTTACAAAACAAAAGTATATACACATATCATCAAAAAAATCGAAACACCCCTGAAGTTTGGTTTTGAATGAGTTTAATTTTTTTTACATTTAAACAAAAATATAAATAATACCAGATAATTGTGGATATTATAAGGTATCATTTAACGAATAATAAATGTTTCAAATTAAAATTAAATTTCTTTACCTATTACGTTTTGTTCAACAGATATGTTTTTACCCTTTAAAAAGAAATAGAAAGAAGAAATAGTGTTAGAAACAAAGATGTAAAACAGAAAAATTTAAAAAAATTTTTATTCAGTATCTCGTGTTTCCTCCCCGGGCTCTTATCACTGCTTTCATGCGGTTCCCCGTGGAACGGAAAAACGTCACAATCTTGTGTTATGTAATGTTGTCCCACTCTTCTTGTATAGCTATTTCGAGCTGACCAAGCATCTCCGGAGCAGAATCTCTCGCTCTGACTCGTATCTTCAACTCATCCCCTATGTGTTCTATGGGATTAATATCCGGATGGTCAGCCCATAACCGCAATACCGACTTCGCTCAGGTATTCATTTACAATGCTTGCGGTATGAGCCCTGGCATTGTCCTGCATAAAAATAAAGTCTTCGCCAATAAAATGTGCGTAGAGTACCACATGAGGCTCCAGATACTCTTCGATGTAACGTGACCCATTTAATGGCGGTAAGCGAGATCCAGATACAAACGCAAGTTCGGTTTTTCTATCGGCGCTTAGGCCTCCCCAGAACATCGATGAAACGCCACCGTAACTGACCCTTTCGAAGTGCTGCTGCACTGTGCAAAATGTTGTGCCTCTCTTCGATACACCTTCTTTCTTCTGTCATTACTGTACAGCATGATCTTAATCGCGTCAGAAAAGAGAACTTTGCTCAATTGAAGGCATGATCAATTTAACTGCAAAGTTGAGGCGCGCTCTTCGGTGGTCAACCGTCAAATTTGAGCCATTAGCTGGTTTATGAGATTTTATGCCACGCTCCGCCAATCTGCTTCTTATGGTAGAATCGCTTACAGTCAATTCATGAATCTCACGGAGCCGCTGCTGCAGTTGAATAGAGTTAAAGTGGCAGTTTTTAGAGAAACTGACACAATATACCGGTCATCTTGCTCAGACGTGACTCGATGTCTACCAGATCCTGGACGACGAGTAAACACGCCAGTCTCTCAATAACGCTGATACACTCTATTGGCAGCAGAAAGGCTCATATGCAATCGCGCAGCCACAACACGCTGACTATGCCTTGCATCCAGCAACACCACGACGTGGGCGGCTTCTGTGGGCTAGGTATCTATATTTTTTAGGAAAAGATCTCTTTGTATCTTTGATGTCACAGAGCTTAGTTAACAATCGCTCTCAGCTCAGAGCTCAGTTAAAAAAATGATAATTAATGAAAAAAAATTTGATTATTTGCAAAAATTCCAACTGAATACACATTGAAAACAATCTCTACATTAATTTAGGTATTAGATAAAATTTCGAAAATTTAAATTTGAATTTGGAATAATTCTTGTACATATATCTATAGACTAAACTGCTATTTATTTATTGGCGTACTTTTTATGATATCTATCCTCTTTTTCATTTAAATGCCGCCTGAATGATACTAGTAGAATAATACTAGTAATGTTTCGATTTTTTGATGAGGTGTATATATAGTATACTATAATATTCCATCGTTGTCAAACCAGTATCTAATATACGCAAAAAGTTAAGCTTTGAGATATGGAATAAAAACATTCTCATGTAAAATTTTATAAGAAACAAATTCTTTTAAAGTGATTTATATTAAAGTAATGTAATGACTAGAATCACATAGCAATTTTTATATATCAAAGCTTATGTGGCAAACTAGTCATATTAGTCAAAATATTGAAATCTGAAAGAAGTGTGCATAGCAGATATTGGCTTAAAAACAACGATTTGTTGTTTAGTACCCATAAGCTGCTTCTTTGAGACTAGATGGCGTTGTGTGAAATGTATTAATATACTTTTTATACATTATATTTTTTAAAGTCATCTAATATCAAATTTACACGGAAGTAACAAAAATGTAGATTTAAACTTTATTATTCCATTCGTAAACATGTATATTCTACATAACTCATTATGTATTCCAAACAGCCATTGTTGTTATACACTAAGTTTTGTTCGTTTGTAAATTGTGTACCAGTTTATCTTATGTTTCCATATCGTAAATCGTGTGTAACATAAACCCCCCTGGCGCCAATATCATGGAAGAGGCCCACCTTGTCACAGGGGGGGGGCGCCAGTCCGTGTCACGCGATCGGCAGGCCACATATCCGGGGGAACCCGTCAGGAATAGGGTTTTTACTCGAGAATAAACCCTGGACGGAATTAAAGGAAGTAATCTGGCAGTGTAGGTGACTTACAATTAAAAGAAAATATACAAACACACAAACGTGTGCGCTCACGCACACTCACACACAAACACACACACAGGCACGCGCCCGCACACACACACACACACAAACAGGCACACGCATAACATATATACGAGTATACAACCCATAAAAACACCATTTATAAATTTACTTTTAAGTATAGTTATTTAATGCAAAATAGTGACAGCGAAGTAAATTCTTGAAAGTAGCTAGTGATTTTGTTTGTCGGACATGCAAAGGCAGTGAGTTCCAGAGTTGTACAGCCTGCACGGTAAAGGAATTTTTATAAAAAGATGTGTGCACAGGTATCATGAGCTTGCAATATGTACAAGTGCGCAATTTTTGTTCTAGAAAAAAAATATCAGAAAAAAAAACACTCAAAAAAAATCCTTATATTCGACAATGGACGCCAGACTCCAAAGTGCAAGTTTTGAATACAATAATTTGTCACTTAGACGGTGATGATGACAAATTAAATCCAATGTTGTTTTACTTTGAAATCTACGTATGTGGTTGAAGCAATAAAGATTTAAAACCTTGAAAAATTTACTAGGTGGTAGAGCCCCAATCCGGTCTGGATGGCAACCACCCCTGGTCCATAAATATGGTCCCATAACAACCTATTGTTTCGGTATTAATGATCCAGGCTTCAATTCCCCTAAGCGAATTGCAGCGTGTAAAGGTGCCCTTGCGTCGCAAATATCCATAGGCGACGGTAACTGCTTACTATAAAGTGAGATATCAGCCTTTCTGCTGTTCCAGAGCAATAAAAAAGTTGTATGGTCATTAAATTAATCCTTTTAATAAATTTACCCTATTTTATTATTTCAAGTAATATTTAATCTTACAATTAATCTTTTCGTTTTAATGATCTATATCACTCATAGAACACTAGAAATCCTGTTAACCTTCCAAATAAGCTTGAGAACTACTGCGTCGGAGCTCGTATTTAAAAAAAAACAATTAAAAGTCGAAAATCAAATGTTTTTTTTTAAGATGAACCTCTTCAGGTATCATGTGAAAAAAGTTTAATTTGAGAATCTCACACCATGAAGGTTTTATATCAATGCAAAGTATCTATTAAGTACTATACTCGTACAACGGCTAATTAATTCGTTAACCCCTATAACAAAATACCTTTATTTGTAACTGATGACATTTCTTAAATTTTATTATTTGCTCTTATTGTCTTTATCTGCATTAAGCAGATAAAAGAAGAAAGAAAATTAATGTTAGTGGTATAAAATATTCAAAATATGAATTTTGTGTTTCATATCATAAATTTTAAGGTAGGTTGCCAATAATTGTGCTGTGTAAACTGTAAATATTAAAGCGAGAAAGAAAATTTTAAGATAATGGACTGTTTCTGAATGTTTACACATAAGGTGAGAGCGCCAGTATATTAACCCTCATTTGGCATATTTCCAAAACACTCTAAACCTGGAAACGTGAACGATACGAAGTAGCCACGAAACAAACTCCCTCGATATAATAGTGTTTTATAATAATTTTAAATTAAACGTGTGCTATGTGGTCGTGATTTTTTCGGTCAGATTAGACCTGTAAACGCATATGCCCTAGCTGAAGAAAGCTCATAGGGCGGGCGACTTCCTTGACAGGGACGCCTCTAGCGGATACTGCTAAGAAACACACGCTTGTCGTTTATTGGCGGCTCGCAGTGACGTCTCTCGACAAGCAGCCAATGGAGGGGATCGCGCTCGCTCTCGCCCGCAGTCCTCGTCGCCGCGCCTTCGCAAGAGTTGTGTATTGCCGCCGTCGTTCCCCCCGCACCCCGCTACGAGCCGTCTCGCCCGCATTCTAGTTGTGGGTGTCGCGCTGTGCAGTACTCGCGTGTGTTGCAGAACTTAGTGCGCCGTTTGTGAGTGCTTTGAAACCCGCACCAGTGACAGTGTGTCGGAAACCTGCATCCCGACGCGGAGGATGTTAACAGCCCACGGTGAGTGTATAGGACGACTTGTCGGGCGCTTATTTCGCACCAGCGCCACGTGAACGCGCTCTATTTATAAAATGTAAACACGCAGCTAATTTGATTTGATACTATATCGCGGTATAACCACTTAAAAGCGAGAGTACACGTTCAGTGTATGTTCTACTGCCGCCGTTAGTAAATTGAGGATACAGACTCGACGCACGGCGGCTGAGATTGCCCAGTTCCTGTAAGAAGGACGTAGTGACGTGGTGGTGTCGATTAACGTTCAGGATTGCGTTCGGGGGAAGTGATTGCCGCAACGAAAGTGGATATTCTATGGTTAACCTTGAAACGGTTCAGAGCTGGCGATAGCACGATAACGCGACCTTGGGGCGAAGTCTCGCTGACGCCGGCCGGCACTGGAAGCGCGCGAGCTCACGGAAAATGTGCAGACAAACAATCGTGTTGTAAATGCAAAAGATAATTCTGCTATAGCTACTGACAGGAAACAAATACGTCAATACCGAGATAATGGCAATATAATTATGACTCTTATTAGATTCCAATAAGGTTCTTGTTATGATAAAATGAACGAGTGGTTTGAATAAATAAATCCAATATAAAGAAGCACAGTGAAACAAATTAAGATCTACTGTTTTGAACTCGTTTCAATTAACAGGAATTGATGCTGCTTGAATGACTAATGAAGTATTCGAAATGAATAATTCCAATGAATGCTTCTGGCAAAAATTGAACTACAGGAAAATATATTACAATAAACCTCATTGCTCACTTAAGATGTTGAATAGTCTGTTTCTATTTGTTTGAATGGGTTTTCTATAACACAATTTTTCCGCTTAAACCTATAAATGAAAACGGCCTACTTGGCTGTCTTCGTTTTTTATAATAGCTGTCAAGCCGTCCGGTTGTGATACCTAGGTATCTAGATACGGTCAGGTTCGAGATGTTGTCCCACGCCCTGTTCCACATACTCAATTCATTCGATTTGTAATCGGATGGTCAGTGGGGCTGACACCAATCTGCTAAGTAACTGCTTCTCATCTGATTAGTTGTAGAGAAAGAAAACTTGTTTATTCGGACAACATTGATATCACAAGTAGAAAAACACTAAACGAATGAAAAACTGCATAATTGGTTATCAAAAAATAGCGTTTAACGTTCCAACCACAAGGTTAAAACTCAGACCCACGTAAAGTTGGCAGCAAAGCGAAAAATTATGAGGAATTGGGAATCTCATTCGCACTTACAATGTTGAAAGAGCAGTCACCATATGTATTGCATACTAGCGATGTCTGTCTTATGAGTTCACGCGTTGGAGTAAGCGGGATGGAGTTAATTCGCACCGAGTAAGCGAACCGGCCATGCGAGATGCTCAGCCGTATCATAAATATTAATCAAGCGCTGGTGTCAACAGCCACTGCGTAACGTGACACCGCCACGATCCACTGCTAGCCTGCTACTTGAAGTACCAGACACTCCAGACAAAGATCGTAATAATTTAAAACCAAACTATTTATATAGGATTAAAACACAACGAATTGCAGTTTTATCTATATTATGAATACAATTAAAAGTTACTTCAGCAAAAGATCGCGCTTCAAAGTCATAGTGAGATAAAATGTTGATTAAATATTGATTTTCTCTAAGCCACTAGCGTAATATGGAATTGAGATAATGATATCGTTTGCACATCCGTTTGTGCTTAAGCGTGCAGCCATGACCTGCCCTACCAATCAGGAATGAATCTATAATTATTGTGCAATAAACCTTAAATCTATTGGAAATTAATATAAATGGAATTAATTTTTTCAATGATTTTTAAGTATTATTGCCGGGAATTCCACTTTTAACTTTATCCATGAATATACTAATAACAAACACGTAGTACCTATGACATTTAAAATTACAACCCATCCCAAAACATTATTATTTACTACAATATGTCGGAAGTACTCATTTCGATGGTTCTCCGTCGACCTTCAACGTTTACATAAAATCAAAAAACAGGTTTTAATCCGCTCTGAGAAAAATATACTTAATATTGTTAGTGAAACCTTTATTACTCTTTTTTGCATAATTTTTATGTTGATGGAACTCTGTTTTAGCGTTCATTTTAATGCAAACTGACATAGTCTTTGCAGTAGCAAAAAATTATATAATATTGTTTAACTTCTTTCGAAAATAATTTGTTTTCGGCTTTTGTAGTTCTTGTAGATTACAATCATGTACGAATATAATTATACATTTATATATTATAGTGTCGGGTCTAGTTATGTTTAATGTTTTCAATATGATTGTCAGAAACTTACAAATTAAAATCTACAATTTAAATAATTTTTATTCACGGCCTATATCCAAAGCAGTTATATTGTCTTGATATTGAAAATTATAATCAGTATTACGTTTAACATTGGAAAATAATATTTTTATTTTACATTTGTGTTATGCGATTCATACTCAACAATATTTATTCAGGTTTTTCATATACAAATTCTTACTGATATATTACGAACAAGCTTACTTATGAGCATTCCTATAACCGCAAAATTATACTCAATTTATCAAACCGTTTTTAATTTCTTCCGCTTCATTCTTATCTTAGTTAAATCTTTCGATTTGATTTTTGAAATTCCTATTTTAAAACCCATTCACCAGGTTGATAAACATTTCAAAATTTAATAACACTTTATGAATTATCAAAAATACTCAAACATAAAAATAAATGAGAAAAACGATACGGTGTAATTTCTCTAGAACGGCCTAACTAGGTATGCACTTAAAACGTAATTAAAAACGAGTTACCACTGCACAAACGAGTTTTAAGGATACGTTTAATTGCAAACGTGCTTTCGAAAAACAATTTTCTTAAGCTCATATTTCAAGGGTTTATGGGAAAAAATAATATAGAATGCGAACTGATTTCTCAATAGACTCGATATGAGATACTAAATAACTCTTGACTGCTAAAGTAATCATAAGTAGTGTTTCGGCATTATAATTTTTACACTGACTGGTTTTTCATTAAAATTTGCAATTTTTGACACCCCGCATAAATATCAGTCGATGTTTTTGTTGTAAACGCAAGTGCTAAATATATTTTAAATAAAATATAATGTACACATCCATGAATAAGTAAAAAGGTTTAAATATGTACGAGATTACAGTCCCAAGATCAAGAAACGGTCAATTTTTTATCAAGTACGATGCGTGTGAGCACCACATGTGATTTTGCTTATGTGTGTTCACTTACATGTTTTTGCCATCGTTAAGAGTCGCCTTTTCCCCTAACTTGCTTGCATCTTGTTTTTACTTTTTTTTTTGTTGAGGAACAGCAGACATGCTGACGATCCACTTAACAATAAGCAGTTACCGTCGCCCATTGATATTTGCGAAGCTAGTGGCAATGCGAAGACGCTACTGTCCCATAGGGGTATAAGGGACCTGGGTTACAAATGCCAGAATACAACATAGGGTTATTAAGGCGGCATACTTTAGACTAGTGATGAGCAAAGCAAGACCAAGACCAAGATAGTCTTGGTAACGGTCTTGGTCTTGCTTCTCCGGTCTTGGTCTTAGTCTTGCAAAATCGCAAGACCAAGACTGCAAGAACAAGACAGATTTTGCTCATCACTACTTTAGACCACGGGTGGTTGCCATCTAGACGAGCTTGTGGCCCTACCACGTAGGTAGGGTGGGTTTTTTTGTCGCCTTTTACGACAGGCCGACCCCAGTCACAGGGTTTAGTATTCTTACGCCGCCCCTGCACGGTGATAAATTAAGAAATTACTTTCAAACCAATTATATTAAAGTAAACGTTATATACGTTGAATATAACGGTTTCATTTTAAAGTTTTTTAACTATATACAACTATATGAAGATAAGATTTTCAGTCAGAACTCTTTGATGCTCCCGGATTTCCTTTTAGTTCCGTAGACATGTGATGTTTCGTTCGTATTTGTTGAGGTTCGTATCTCTGCAAGGGCGGAGAAAGAATACTAACCTCTGCAGTCGGGGTCGGCATGAGCATGTGACATGACGGTAATTGCAAACCTTTTTAACAGGGACAGAATAACGTATTGTCATATAATTTAAAGCAGTTTTTACATTGACTTCCAAAGTTGTACTATAACCGATCAATGAAACGTTTGTAGCTTGTAAAGTGATAATTTGAGACCAGACTAGGAAATTGCATATTAGCATTCACAACACCGTGAAGTCGCGTTATAATAATAATATTTCCTACAATATTGCACTTAATGTTTAAAGTGACAAGGTCTGCATTGCTCTGACAGATATCAGAGGTGTTGTTACGTTTATTAATCAAATGTTCTTTATAGGAGTCACGAGTTGTTACGCAATGCGAACAATCTTGTTTAGATCATGTGGAATATTAAAATTATTGTACATTCCTTTATTTACTACTAAATGTGTGTTAAATACTTTGTTAGTGTTTCTTCTGAACGTTTCATCCCGGTTAAGTCGAAACTAACGATATTTAGAATTCCTACTTAGCAAATCCCATAGACATAATTAGTTTTTCTTTCTTTATTTGTTGAGCAATGGCAGACAGGCTGATGGTTAATACTAAGCAGTTACCGCCGTAGATGTTGCGACGCCCGGGGCATCACTAACACGCTGCGGTCCGCGTAAGAGAATTGGAACCTGGGTCACTTATATCGATACACACAAGGTTATTATGGCGAAATTATTAGAGATCAGAGGAGTTATTATTCAGTCGAATTTGGAGCCTTACCACCTATCTAGTTATGTCGCCTTTTACATTACGCTTTTGCACGGAGAGAAAGATTTGGTTATTTGTAAAAGGGCTGCTATTCGACTTCCCAACCCAGAAAAGTTAACCTTATGTGGCCATTTGTTGGTTAACAACTTCCTCAGAAAGTGATCGAGTGACTCTAATCTTTGGTTAACAAGATCTAGAAATTTCTTGCTAACAATCAAAACAAAACTTAATCAGGAGAAAAAAATATTTATTCAAACACATTATACCTCTAATTTCTAACAAGATCATAAATAGTAATTATTACAGGTAACTTAATTACACTTTGAACGTCTTCCGATGTTTTTTTTAGTAATAATATTCATTATAGTTGCTCATGTATTTTAAGGTACATTGCCCTCTATCTGCGGTTTCATTATATTGTATAAAATAAATAAATAAATAATTTATGTTACGAATAATGTATCAGTAAGACAGTATTTTATATCTAGTTACTTTTTTAATTTATAATATAACATTAGAATAATTAAGAAGATTACCATTGTTTGTGGCTTTAGCTGTATATCAGGTATCAGTCCTTGAGAGAAATCAGTGAATTGTTTTATAATATACAAATTTGATTTAGTTTACATTATGTCGTGGGTGACAGCTTTGAATTACCAATAATAATTCTCGATTTAAATTGAAGTAAATTATTCCTCCTCGAAAGTGACGTATTTGTAAAGCAATTAAAGGTCCCAGGACCTTAAGATCTTTGACATTTAATTTTCCATTTTCACGTTTATACCGTTTAGAGGGGCGATGTGGGTGGTTGTGAGTGTTATAACAAGAATTAAATTTCGATTATGATCGATAACTAGAAAATCAATATTTAAAACTATTAATATTTAGTTTCTAAAATATTATTCGCTTCTAATTAGTAGCGTCGATAGGACTTAATTTGAAGCGTTATCAAGTAATCTTTCCTGTCTGACATTCATTAGTTCTGCTTATTCTGTCAAGTCTTGACAGAATTCAAGTCTTGAATTATAAAAATATATTGCTCATTTATGGATATAGATATATAAATATGGAATATGTATACTTATATATATATATATATATATATATATATATATATATATATATATATATATATATATATATATATATATATATATATATATATATATATATATATATATATAAAATATTTTATGGGATATTTTAAGATTGTACGTCGGATATATCAATACCTTTTATATTTAGGAATAATATGACAGGTCCGAAGCCATTTTTAATTCTACACTGTCAGTTTATTATGATTTCTATAAATTTAACCGCTGTAATAAATTATAAAATTTTTATTATTTTATTAAATAAATTGCTGTTTTATACATTCAATTCAAATTATGTATCAAATTTAAACCTATTATATAGATTAGTTAACAAAGAACCATATCAATAAATCCCAGCCATTAAGTCAAAATGCATACATAACTTGTTGACACCAATTAAATATTAACACGTTGACTACCGAGTGTTTTGACCGATAAATGCAGATTGGACCGTTACAAATTACATTTTTTTGTTGGTATTTTTCAAGATATATATTCTTCGACCACTAAAAACTAAAAACTTAATTTCATTTATTATATTTCCTTTATAAATTTCTATTAACTTAGACAAAAATTGCCTTAAAGTAGTAAGGTGACCTCTATGACGTCTAATGTGCCATACACGTTAAATATAATTTAAAGATACCTTTAAACACATCAATCTTTCTCTCTTTTTCACATTACGCGTTGCGCTTGACAATAATTGATAAATGTATAGAGTGCTGAAAATCTTCCGTGAACAACGACGCTGGAGAGCATTCTGTGACAGACGCGTTGCGGTGATGGATGGGCCTTATCGCGTCTGATAACCTTCCTCTTTCAACCCCTCCCACTCCCCGCGCCGCTGTCCTCCCGTTGATGCTAAAATGTGTACTTGGTATTGTTTTATTTATTGTATAATACATAGCAAAAACTTTGTATTAACGCTTCTATTTCAAGTGTATTTCGTGCGTTGAAGAACAGCTGTATTTTCTATAAAGCTGACTGCTGAGCTGGATGCAACGAGCTTAAGGTAAAGCACTGGCACGCTTTGGAAGAGGCCTATGTCTAGCAGTGGACTTTAATAGGCTGACGATGATATGACTGTTATTCATATATTTTAATATGCTCAATAGGAAGTGCATTTAATATTAAAATATCTGGGGTGATAATATGTAAATGAGCCAAACTGTCATTTGTCAGTTAAGTACATCGGTACGATTCATTCGAATTAGTAATTATAATCTTATATAATTAACATATACATTTCATTGAAGAACAAAATCTAAAAATAAATTATTTAACATTATTTTCTTCTTTATCTAATTTATATTATACTTTAAGAAAAAAATTAATGTTAATACAAGTAAATTAGGTATCCATTTTTAATCGTAGTCAAGTTTTACCATCATATTAAGTGTATTAATGCTCACCATTCATTTTAAATTTTATCTATATGTTATAGACTCTATAAAAACAGTTTTGTTGAAAACAGTTTTCAACTTCCGGTGGAGAGCGAGTACAGTTACGTGTGTGTCGATATTAATAATAAAATTTAACAAAGTTTAGTAGATAATTAGTGAAATTGGAGTAAATCAAGACCTTGGAAGCGGAATCTGTAATATCACATAAACAAAAAATCAAATTCGTGTTTCATGAAGCCAACATTTCCACAAGTCATAACAGAAATAATTAAAAATTTAAAGAATAAAGATAAGTACATGTATTGTCACGATGGTATTAAAAATTATAAAGTCTGTATCTACAGTTATAGTACCTGTTCTTAGCCACATTGTCAATAAATGTATTGAAACTGATGTCTTTCCTAAGTCACTTAAGCTCTCTATCATCAAACCAGTATTTAAAAAAGAAAATAGAGAATATGTTACATTTTATAGACCCATTGCATTAATCCCGGTGTTTGCAAAAAAATTTGATCGAGTAATATATAATAACAATCTTAACGATTATTTTGAATTCAATAAAATTATTAATCACAAACAGTTTGGTTTTCAAAAAGGAAAGTCTGTAAATGATGCTTTTCATAGTTTTTATATGAAGTGCTAACGGCTCTTGACAATAAAAAGCAAATTGCGGCTATTTATATGGACATATCTAAAGCGTTTGACTATGTAAATTACAATTTATTGCTTAAAAAGTTATACATATATGGGGTACGAGGAAAACTACTAGAATTATTAAAATCATATTGGTTATATAGAAAACAGCAAACAGAAATTACTAAATTTTGCGCAAACACAAAAACTTTAAAAAAGTATAAATCAGATGTATAAACAATAAATTGTGGTGTGCCACAAGGGAATATACTAGGTCCTTTTTATTCCTGGTTTACATTAACGACATGCCGTTATCAATAGACTACTCAATAGTTTTGTTTGCCGACAATAGTACCGCTCTGATAAGAAATGATATAAATATTGACTATAAAAATGAAATAAATAAAACTTTAAGTGACATAATAATATGTAATTAATTGCCTAAAAAATAAAAATTGTAATTACATTATCAATAAACTATAAAGGAACATATATTAGTCAGGTGGAAACCACAATGTTTCTTGGTATAAATATAGACTCAAATATAACATGGAGAACACATTCTGATCAGATTTGTATTAGGCTGAACCAATTCGCATATGTGTTTTATATGCTTAGAAAAGTCGCAAGTATACACGTTTTACTCAATGCATTGCATGCTTTTGCGGGTTCCACACTTAGATACTGTGTTCTCTGTTGAGGAAACTCTGCGGATAGAGAAAGTGTGTTTAGAGTCCAAAAGAAATGCGTTCGTTCCATATGTGGACTTCAAGAGATACGTGTAAACCACATTTCCTTAATCTCTGAATATTAACATTTCCTTCAATATATATTTATGAAGCGACAATATTTATTAGGAAAAATATTAAAAGCTTTCCAACTTTGAAAAGCATTTGACACAATACAAAATTATGTACATGTCAGACTACTACATTTAGCAAGAGTATTTTTGGTATGGGCATTAGAATATATATCCATCATCATTATCCCAGCGTTGTATCCCGGTTGCAACCTGAATTCCGTTTCGGTGCCCGGGGTCCGCTTTCTGACTTTTTCTACTCCACTTCACACGGTCTTCAGCGTCCCTGGTAGTGAGCCCATTGGCACGCATATCACCCTTTACGACGCCAAGCTAGCACTTTTTGGGTCTACCCCTCCTGCTGGGGCCCGGCGAAGGTGGCATGGCCAGACATTTGTTTCCCACGTAAACATCCGGTCGCCGTAAAACGTGGCCATACCATCGGAGTCGGCACTCCTGTAGTTTATCCGCAATGTCACGGACATGAAGGCTGCCGCGAATGCGAGAGTTCCTAACGCGGTCCTTCCGCGTCACTCAACACATTCAACGCAGCATATTCATCTCCGTGACACGTAGTTCTTGCTTGTGTCACTCTAACACCGGTTTATCTATACAAATAAATAAAATTGGAGTGTCTGTTTGTAATATTAAAATAACCGCTTTTTACTAAGTGCATTTAGACGTATACACGGTACATATACCAAAACAATTTTTTTTACAATTTTTGTCTGTCTGTCTGTTTGTTCCGGCTAATCTCGTAAATGGCTGCACCGATTTTGACGGGTCTTTCACTGGCAGATAGCTGATGTAACAAGGAGTAACTTAGGCTATTTTTATTAAAAAAAAATAGTTTTTGTTAAAAATGATAAGTTTAGGAAATTTTATAATCCAATTTAAGTTGACCTCAGATTTATATCATCAGTCATGAAATAGGGGTGAGCTTAGTAGAATTTATAACCATCTTCCAACATAAGGTCGGCTCAATCTCTAAATGAAAGTTATTTTTAATCAATAAGACTTATTATACAATTAATGTCTATTTTAATGACAATTTTGATAATATAATTGATGACTGACCGAGAAATGATTATTTCTTCTATAAATTGTATTCCAAAAAATAAGTCGTAATTGGTGAAATGTGGTAAACAAGTAACAATTGTCAAATACATATATATACTATACTTTAAAAGGGTCTATGTATAATGTATTATTTATAAGTATGAATAAATGGAATTAAATTGAATTTTTATTAGTTAGTTATAGTAGTTGATATCATTTAATTTATTTTACAATAAAACAACGTCTATTCACTAGACTTTCTATTCCATAATTTTACTATATATCTATCTATTTTAACGATTACATTAAGAAGATTGATTATATTTAACTATTATACTTTGTTCTTAAACTAACTAGGAAATGTAACTAGTGATATGGTAGAAAAGATGATGGATAGAAGCAGAAGTAGACCAAAGAAAAGATGGATGGTTTGCATAAAAGATGATAAGGCGAAAAAGGGTGTGAGTGTTGAGATGACGGCTAACAGAGGAGAGTTGAAGGAGAGGACATGTTGTGCCGATCCCAAATAGCTGGGATAAAGGCAAGAAGAAGAAGATTTTGTTTTTAAACTCTATAGTTAATTTCACGGAAGCGCCATTGTATTATGCGTAATACACGTTGTCAGAAACATGATCTACTTGTTCGAAGGTTAATTGACTTTTTAACCTCGGTTCTGTGTTTCGTGGTCTTTTTGACCGAAACTCCCTTAAAACAAGTTTTTGTGTTTAATAATCATGTCATTCTTTGTGACTATTTATAACTACAATAACAGCCCATAATCCACTGGGGGGCTCGGGTCTCCCACATTAGGAAAACTGCCTAAACGGTGCATACAATATGGTTATCTATTTACTTGTCTTCAACGTACTTTGTTTATAAAAAATATTGGTTCAATTCTTTGGGTATTAATTACCTGTTCTTGGTATTAATTATCAACTGGCATGATATTTTATTCAGAGAGTATCAAGGTTATTCGGTTAGTATTCGTAACGAAGTTTCATAGGGTTGGGGTTTGATTGATTGCTTGACAAAATCCTGGCCTAACCTGCGGAGGTCATGGTTTCGATTCCCGTCTCGCGTCTAGGTGTTTATGTATGTTATGTATTTATTTACAAAAGAAAAGTACATATTATGTAATATATCACTTGTCTAGTATCCATCACACAAGTGCTATGCTACTTAGTTTGGGACTAGATGGCGTTGTGTGAAGTGTCACAATATATTTATTTATTTATTGCTAAGGCAACAGGCTGACGGAACACTTAATTATTATTTACTATTATTATAATAATTACTATTAAGTGCAGTGCAGTAAAACACTGCGAAGATACTATTGTCCCATAATAGGATTATCTTCACTAAACCTTCTTTTGTGTTCAGCACACGTTGAAACTGGTCGTAGCTTTCATATCACGGACTTCATCATAATTAACATTTCATTAAAAAGTGATTAATCGCAATCACAGGTCTTCAATTTTATTTTTTGTGTTACTATCCTAACATATCATTTTCCGTGTAAAGAGTCGGTAGAATTAAGGAATACTGAGGAAAGAATACTAAGGAATACCCAAAAGGAATACTGAGTACTTTCTTTCACAGCCATAGAGGAAAAGAGGTCGTCTATTAGCTGCCTTTTATAACTCTATAAGAATATCCTGGGGTAGCCTTTTTCATATTCCTGCCTAACATTTATGTACAGAGAGAATTATAAGTTATCGTATGGAAATAAATAACGTATTCACACTAACATGTACACTTAATCAATTTTGACCCAATTGCATCAATGAGCAATTAAATTTATCGGTTGGGACTTTCGAATGACCTTGCTCTGACCTTATCATTTGCCATAATTACAGAAAAACAAGTGAGAGGACTTTTGTTAAAAAAGTTTTTGCCTTACAAAGGTTGTATACTCGGTGAAGCATGAACGGGAGAACTTATACTTAGTTTTACTCTTTGACATCCCTTTGAATAGTTTAGGTTTAACTTTGTAAACTAGTAATTTATACTTTAATAACATATATTTTAAAATAAATTTTAACAGTGACAAATTTCTGAAAGAATATAAAAAATTTAACAATTGGAACCCATTAAACTTTTAGGACACTTTCATTATACCTACCTACCTAAAATATTATGGTAAAAATCATAATTTGTCACTAAGTAACAAAACCGAAATTGTGGATAATGCTCCATCTACATTAACGATAAAAACAGACAGTATACGCAGACTCATCCCCGATTATTCAACAGAATGACAGTATCATTGTTCCCTTTTCATTACTGAACTTGGTTGTTATCGCGGCTCGCGGCTAATGGCACCATATCAAATATTGACTGTTTCGCTATCACATTACGTCATCCAGTAGTCTACTCTAGAACAAACCACTTGTATTTTGATAGCTAATTAAACAAACAAACATTGTGCATTGTAACTTGTGTCACATCGCTTCAAATACTAATAAAAAATACTACATGTCTGTATAAAAATATTATTATTAAAGATATAATTATATTAGATTGATAACTCTTTACTGCTATACAATTATAGTAAAACTAGAACAACACAATAAAACTAAAACAAAAGGCGATCTTGCCATCGCTTAAAGCGATCTCTTCCTGATACCCTAGCTGAAAGGAACTATGTAAAGTTATGTGGCGATTCATATTATAATGATATCAATTATCCAAAATAATATAACCATAAGAAAATTTGGAGAGCGTCTATATATACCTAGTCAGGTCATAAATTCTGTCACATGTTTAATGTAAAATAATTGTAACAAGTTTATTAATTATGTAACCATTCATATACCAAAATGAACTTAACAAAACATAGATTCTTATGACATTAAAGTTTATTCAAAATGACCTCCGTGATTTTGAATACAAGCCTTCAATCTGCGCGGCCAGTCGTCTATCGCAGCACGAACGAGGTCCATGTCAATATCGGCGGCTGCCTTAATCAAGGATGTCTTGAGTGACTCCAAATTGGGATGAGGCTTTGAGCACGCCTTTTCCTCCAAGTGTTGCCATATCTTGTAATCTAACGGATTCAAATCTGGACTGGAGGAGGGCCAGTCTTCGTGCCGGATGAAGTCGATTTCACGCGCCGCCAGCCAGTCTTGTGTGCTCTTCGCTCTATGAGCTGGCGCTGAATTGAACATGGTATGAGAAACAGGTTCCACAAGGTTCGTCAGGACTGTATTTTGATACACAACAGCATTCGTTTTTACACCTTTCTCACAAAAATGTACCTCTGTTAAGCCCTAATAAGAAACTCCCAACCATACCATGAGCGAGGATGGAAAATGACCTCGTTGGAAACGCGGAATACGGTTGCTCGCTTCTTCACTACTGTGTGCGTACACCTTATCATTTTGTTTGTTGTAGCTCTCTTCTACGGTAAACATTTTTTCATCCGAAAAAAGAATTTCCCGATATTTTTTTCCCGCGTACCGCTTCAACAAAGCGCGGCATCTCTTCAGTCTCAGGTCCATTAGACGAGCATTCAAACGATGTCCTGTTTTTCTTCGATATGCCCGAAGCCCTAAGTCTTCATTTAACACCCTTTTCACCGTGGTTCTGCTTAACCCCATCTGAAGGGCCAACAGTTTCTGCTTACGTTTGGGATTTCTTTGAATTCGTGCCTTCACAGCTTTTATCACTGCTGGAGTCCTAACAGACCGAGGGCGACCACTTCTTGACCTGTCATCTACACTAGAGTCTTCATTGTATCGTTTGATGGTACGATAAACGAATCTTTTGGTTATATTCAAATTTTTCAGTATGTTAAAAATTTGAATTGGCGCGTAACTGTAACGATGCAACGCAATAACTGCAACACGGTCTTCTTTAAGCGTCCACTCCATATTTAAAAATGAGTAAAATTCTAAAAGTTATACATTTTTATTTTCATGAACAATTCGAAATTCGAATTCAATAAACTTTTTTGTGGCCAGCATTCTAAAAGAAAAGTTTTTACTGTGTGACAATACTTATGACCTGACTAGGTATATATATTATAGCTACGTCTGTGACGGGCTTTAATAAGATCTTAATTTTTTATTCGCGTATGTCAACTCGTAACACAAAAATGTGAACAAAATTCGTTTAGTTTTATGTTGCAATAGTATTCATTCAAGTTTAACTCTGATTGTTTACAATGTCCATTATAAAATTAATGATCGAATGAATATCAATGATCATCAGGGTTATGAAGAAAAACAATTTAAGGAGACCGGAGTAACGAGATCAACAATCGCGATCAACAAATATTTGTTATCTTGATAATCGAATAGATTGCCTCCCTCTAAAGGGGTCTTAACTCAGTAGTAGGACGTTTATGGTCTGTGATAATGCCAATTATCATTAATCTAACAAAGCTGAAAACTGATGTATTCTCAACAAGTTATAAAAATGTTAGATATAAAAATCTTTTTTTTTATTGCTGTGAGACAGCAGACAGGCTAACTGCCCGCTTAGAATTTAGCAGTTACCGTCGCCTATAGGTGTTTGCAATGCCAGTGGCATCGCGAACACGCTGCTGTCCCATAAGGGTACAGGAACTTGGGTCACTAATGCCGGAACACAACACAAAGTTATTATAGCGGCACACTTAAGACCAAAGGTGGTCGACATCCAGACGGGCTTGGGGCCCAACCACGTAGCGAGAGTGGGTTGTTTTGTCACCTTTTACGACAGGCCGACCCCGGCCACAGAGATTAGTATTCTTTCTTCGCCATAGAAGTCGTAATTTTTCTTCTTCAGACCTATATATAAGAAGTTATTTATAATTCTAATAATATTAATATGCCGCAGTTACAATGTTAAAAAATTCAAGTTTACATGTATCTTACACAACTCATAATTGGAATGACTACAATGTAATTAATGAAACGTAAACTAATGCAATATTAAAATATAACGGGGCACAAATTTAACGTAGCTTTATTCTACATTACATTATTAATATGATAGCAAGGAGATCAGACTGTGCTTTTCTTACAAAAGTGTATATTTTAAGAATTATTAATGATAAAAGAAAATGCATGGTATATGCACTTGAAGGCAATTATGACAAAAGTCATTACTAAAGAGTTATTTGGAATTTTTATAATTATGTACGGAGCTTGTCGTGTAATTGGGTATGGACTGAACTTCTTTTTCTTAAACTAAACTAAAAAAGAATATGAAGTACCATAAAATGTATGAACAAAATACTTATTAACAGTCTATGTGACGATATTTGAGTGTCAGGCTCTTCTATTAAGAAATACTATAAGATTTGTGTTAATTTAATTTGTGTCTAATTGTGACCCGTTTCAGACAGATATTAATCACAAAGAATAATTATATCATGATCAGAGTCTACAGACAAATTACTGTGTCTGACATTAATATATATTACGGAATTTCAGGTTGTATACAACGGTATTAGGTGGAATGATCAGCACAAAACGTGATTGATTGCCCATTCAGATAAGGTTTATACTGTTACCATCTAAGAATTCCAAATAACTAATCACCATTAAAGTTGTCTAAAACATACTACATGATCATCATTAAAGTTGTCGGGTGCATTTTAAGTTCGATTGATAACGAAGGACCATATACAAAGGAAATTAATTCGATATTTTATGAATAATACAATTTATTACAACAAAATTTATAGTTTCGTAATTACTACATAGGTTTGTTCACAAAGCCATGATTTTACTCTAGAACTCATTTACCTATACTTACATACATATTATACCTAGTCAGGTCATAAGTATTGTCACACAGTAAAAACTTTTCTTTTAGAATGCTGGCCACAAAAAAGTTTATTGAATTAGAATTTCGAATTGTTCATGAAAATAAAAATGTATAACTTTTAGAATTTTACTCATTTTTAAATATGAAGTGGACGCTTAAAGAAGACCGTGTTGCAGTTATTGCTTTGCATCGTTGCGGTTACGCGCCAATTCAAATTTTTAACATACTGAAAAATTTGAATATAACCAAAAGATTCGTTTATCGTACCATCAAACGATACAATGAAGACTCTAGTGTAGATGACAGGTCAAGAAGGGGTCGCCCTCGGTCTGTTAGGACTCCAGCAGTGATAAAAGCTGTGAAGGCACGAATTCAAGGAAATCCCAAACGTAAGCAGAAACTGTTGGCCCTTCAGATGGGGTTAAGCAGAACCACGGTGAAAAGGGTGTTAAATGAAGACTTAGGGCTTCGGGCATATCGAAGAAAAACAGGACATCGTTTGAATGCTCGTCTAATGGACCTGAGACTGAAGAGATGCCGCGCTTTGTTGAAGCGGTACGCGGGAAAAAAATATCGGGAAATTCTTTTTTCGGATGAAAAAATGTTTACCGTAGAAGAGAGCTACAACAAACAAAATGATAAGGTGTACGCACACAGTAGTGAAGAAGCGAGCAACCGTATTCCGCGTGTCCAACGAGGTCATTTTCCATCCTCGCTCATGGTATGGTTGGGAGTTTCTTATTGGGGCTTAACAGAGGTACATTTTTGTGAGAAAGGTGTAAAAACGAATGCTGTTGTGTATCAAAATACAGTCCTGACGAACCTTGTGGAACCTGTTTCTCATACCATGTTCAATAACAGGCACTGGGTATTCCAACAAGATTCGGCGCCAGCTCATAGAGCGAAGAGCACACAAGACTGGCTGGCGGCGCGTGAAATCGACTTCATACGGCACGAAGACTGGCCCTCCTCCAGTCCTGATTTGAATCCGTTAGATTACAAGATATGGCAACACTTGGAGGAAAAGGCGTGCTCAAAGCCTCATCCCAATTTGGAGTCACTCAAGACATCCTTGATTAAGGCAGCCGCCGATATTGACATGGACCTCGTTCGTGCTGCGATAGACGACTGGCCGCGCAGATTGAAGGCCTGTATTCAAAATCACGGAGGTCATTTTGAATAAACTTTAATGTCATAAGAATCTATGTTTTGTTAAGTTCATTTTGGTATATGAATGGTTACATAATGAATAAACTTGTTACAATTATTTTACATTAAACATGTGACAGAATTTATGACCTGACTAGGTATATATGTTAGCTGCTTTGGCGTTAATTGTTTCTTACAATGTTGATACTTGATCACTTTAATGTAATTAATGCATCTATACACTGTTGGAAGAACAATCAACTTATAGATACATTTTCTGTATGGGTTCCAAACTCACTGACTGATAAACATTACCATCCTAGCTAGGCATTAATGCCGCATATTTTCGACAATAATGTATAAGCATTATGGTCGGAAATAATGTCCAGAAAATTACAAACGAGAAATTACTCTTAAAAGTATGAATTATTAACAACTTGTATTTAACGTTCTTGAACAGTAATTATACAAGCTGTATGCAGTAATTCTTAAGGTCACATAATATTTGCACGTTGTTCTGATAATGCGACGATGCATTGTTCGATTCGATGTAGGTAAACCTCGATGCGCCTTCCGTGCTTTCATATGATAAGATTCCAGGGCTAAAAGTACGCGAAGTATATTTATAGAATGAATGAATTACACTTGAAATACATATTATCCATCCATAAAATAGATCTGGTTGCCATAGACGTACGGATTTAAAAATAGCATTGTCTCTGGGATGACTCTAAGTTTAGCTAAAGAAGCCGGATTAACGAAACCTGTATAAAATAAAAAAAACAATGCGGTTATTATTTTTTGTATTATATTTTATTTCTCGTAGAAAATAATTCGTAAGGAGCGATATTCAAAATTATAATTACCAAAGGTGCTCTCGTATAACCAAACAAAGGAAAATTTAGATGCAGTAGTCTATTGAAAATTTATTTTCTGTATTATAAAAATGTAAAAAGTCGAGGAAGAAAAAATTATATTAAAAATCGGCAATTTTTACGCATGGTCCAATATTGGTTTTTATTATTTATGTTGCAAACTTTATCATAAAACCTTATGTTGTTTGTGTTTTTAGCATATGATAGAGTTAGCCAATCTATGTCTTAAAAAATACTGCATTTTTTCTTAAATAAAACCTTACCGGTCTGTATATTTAGATTATTAATTTATAATTGCGAAAACTTATTATATACCTAGTCAGGTCATAAGTATTGTCACACAGTAAAAACTTTTCTTTTAGAATGCTGGCCACAAAAAAGTTTATTGAATTCGAATTTCGAATTGTTCATGAAAATAAAAATATATAACTTTTAGAATTTTACTCATTTTTAAATATGGAGTGGACGCTTAAAGAAGACCGTGTTGCAGTTATTACGTTGCATCGTTGCGGTTACGCGCCAATTCAAATTTTTAACATACTGAAAAATTTGAATATTACCAAAAGATTCGTTTATCGTACCATCAAACGATACAATGAAGACTCTAGTGTAGATGACAGGTCAAGAAGTGGTCGCCCTTGGTCTGTTAGGACTCCAGCAGTGATAAAAGCTGTGAAGGTACGAATTCAAAGAAATCCCAAACGTAAGCAGAAACTGTTGGCCCTTCAGATGGGGTTAAGCAGAACCACGGTGAAAAGGGTGTTAAATGAAGACTTAGGGCTTCGGGCATATCGAAGAAAAACAGGACATCGTTTGAATGCTCGTCTAATGGACCTGAGACTGGAGAGATGCCGCGCTTTGTTGAAGCGGTACGCGGGAAAAAAATATCGGGAAATTCTTTTTTCGGACGAAAAAATGTTTACCGTAGAAGAGAGCTACAACAAACAAAATGATAAGGTGTACGCACACAATAGTGAAGAAGCGAGCAACCGTATTCCGCGTGTCCAACGAGGTCATTTTCCTTCCTCGCTCATGGTATGGTTGGGAGTTTCTTATTGGGACTTAACAGAGGTACATTTTTGTGAGAAAGGTGTAAAAACGAATGCTGTTGTGTATCAAAATACAGTCCTGACGAACCTTGTGGAACCTGTTTCTCACACCATGTTCAATAACAGGCACTGGGTATTCCAACAAGATTCGGCGCCAGCTCATAGAGCGAAGAGCACACAAGACTGGCTGGCGGCGCATGAAATCGACTTCATCCGGCACGAAGACTGGCCCTCCTCCAGTCCAGATTTGAATCCGTTAGATTACAAGATATGGCAACACTTGGAGGAAAAGGCGTGCTCAAAGCCTCATTCCAATTTGGAGTCACTCAAGACATCCTTGATTAAGGCAGCCGCCGATATTGACATGGACCTCGTTCGTGCTGCGATAGACAACTGGCCGCGCAGATTGAAGGCTTGTATTCAAAATCACGGAGGTCATTTTGAATAAACTTTAATGTCATAAGAATCTATGTTTTGTTAAGTTCATTTTGGTATATGAATGGTTACATAATTAATAAACTTGTTACAATTATTTTACATTAAACATGTGACAGAATTTATGACCTGACTAGGTATTATTATAGAAAGAACAATTGTAGAAAAAAAAATACTCATTTAATTATTAAGAAGCTATTTAATAACTTAAATGTAGATGGAATATGTAGAATACGTTACTCTAATAGTAATAAATTTGTCCACAGTGAAATTACGTGATACCTGTGGGAATAAAATGTACAAATTTATTAATTATACTCTCATTATATTTGTAATAAAACAAAAACAAATCTAAATTAACCTAAAATATCATAAAATATAATACATTATAATAATTAAGTTAATCTTTAAATAAAAACTTAATTATGATAAAGTAAATTACTTGTAATTTATTTTGAAAATATGTCAAGTCATTTAACATCGTTATTTTTTAATAAGACATTTTTATAACATTTAAAGCCCCAAAACAATAAGTACCTAAAACATAACGGTTTCTCGAAAATTATGTATCACTGAGTAGACGTCGTTAGAAAAGCTGTATACAAACAGTGGAATTTTGAAGAGGGCTCTAACGTAAGCGATGGGTCCAATGAATGAACGCCTCGGGCGTTCTCGGGAATATTCGGGTATCTCCGCCGAGCAAGGTCACGAGCGGCAGAGGACCGACCCCATTTCCACGAGGATCGATTCCGGTGGAATGGGAGCGGCCCAGAAACCACCCTATTTGTGGGGAGCTTTGGTTTTTCCTATTGTTTTCAATGTCAAGTAATTGTTGGGTTGAAATTCACGTTATATTACCCTTTTCCGTGACCCGAGACCGTGACGTCGAAGCCCACAGTTCTGATTTGCCGCCTTTGCCTACACCATTGTCTCCCGGATGTCGCTGAAAGCTAAGTGTCTCAAGGGAATCCAGTTTATTTTTCTTTTACCAATTTATTCGAAGTTTACTGACTCACAATACTCCCTGATTTAGTTTTTATCCAAATAACTTTTAATCTCAAATTTATATAAGGAAATAAATATTGTTTCAATCTTCTCTCTAAAATCCTTAAAAAATAACCATAAAGTACGATATTTTTTGCACATTTCTTCATAACAGTGAATATTCAAATGAAGCAAAGCTCCACTTTAAAGAATAAATTGATGCAATTTACATGTCTCGTGTAATTTACCATAAACACACCCTACGTGGGAGAAGTCACGGTTGTATAAAATAGAAAAACTTGTTAAGAACTTGTCGGGCCAATTATTTAGTTCTAAAGGAATTGAATTATTGACTTACTTCCAATTGTGTAAAATACTAGCTGCATGTAACATTCATATTGCTAAATTACTTTTGATAGATTTCATTGGTCGATATGGATGTATTTTGTTGCTGATTTATTTAACTAAAAAAAATTTAAAACAACCGTCGATATTGTAATAAACGTGGAATGATCATGTTATACCTTCTCGACCTTAGCCGTTCATGATCGTGACAGATTTTAGTGCTCTACAATTTTGAAAAAAATTACCTACGTATCTCCTGAAAGATAGATTTATCTTTCACTTAAAATGTACGTGATTTCGAAAATGTTCTTTATATAGATAAATTCTTGGTAGATAGCAGGATATACGAACACATTGCTGCGTGGTCTTTGAAGTGCACACATAATGACCGATGACTCCACACCCATTCTGCAGTGTAACTACTGCAATTGTGTTTTCTTTAACAGCTGTTTGTTTACTTTAATTAAATTATTATTATAAGTTCGATAAAAACATGTAAAAAATAATTAGTAATTCATAACTTGTATTTAAGTAAGTATATACCTGACAGACTGGCGTTTGTATATTTTTACCACCTTTTATCCTTTACGGTTCCTCATTACTAGATAATTTATGTTACTTATTTGATAACAAACATTGTCACGCGTCTCACGGAGATGAATATGCTGCGATGGATGTGTGAAGGACCGCGTTCGGAACTCCTGCATTCGCGACAGTCTTCATGTCCGTGGCATCGCGGATAAATTGCAGGAGTGTCGCCTTCGCTAGTATGGCCACGTTTTTCGGCAACCGGCTACTTACGTGGGGAACAAATGCTTGGCCATGCCTCTCCGCCGGGCCCCGGCAGGAGGCATAGACCCAAAATGCTGCAGAACTTGCGAAATGTAGAAGTAAAAGCCATAAAGCGGACCCTGAGCACCGTAGGGAAAGTTTAGGGTGCGATCGATATTAAAAACGCTAGGATGATGATGATTTGACGTACAACATACATTGACATTCTAAAGAATTCCTATAGCAGGGTGATAACCAATCCTCTCGTATGCTTTTGTAAAAGCAATTGTTTTAACTCGTGTTACAAACCTAATCGAAGTATTTTAACATGATACGAAATGCAGACATTTTGCTATCATTTTCAATTTAGATACAAAGATAATGTATTTTTTAATCATGGCGTAGCATTCATGAACACACATGTTGTTTTAAGATCTCCTATCATACGAGTAACCTTTGATAATCTTTTGCTATCATTTTTATCATTGGATTAATATACATATCAACTAGAATTATCTATTGACAATATTTGCTAATAAATAATGAAATGTTAGATAGTAGTGATGATACTGTCCGACATAGCATTATTTTTAATTAGTTTAATATGCGAGTTTTCTAGAATAGATCGCTATAAGTAATAAGGCCGGCCGCCCAGTGTCATACAATATTGATTTCTGTATATTTTTGAGTGAAATTTAAGTATTTGTTTTTATTCATTCACATTGTATTTGATTCATTCACATATAAATTATATGAAGCCTATGATGGCCTATGAAGTTTCTTTTCACATATTTATTTTCAAACAAGGAAACTATAAATTTATAATAAATATATTAAATTTTCAGGTAAATGTGAAACAGTGAATATTAAGTTTGATAATTTTTACAGATTCTAATATTTCTTTTAATCTAAATATACCTTATATACTATTACATTTTATAAACAAAGCGTATATTTTTTTTTATTAGAGCAAACATCACGTTAATTGGTTTAGCCAACAACAGCCTATGGCGTTCCATTGCTAGTCTCGGGCATTCCCTTGATGATAACGTGCAGTATAGCCACGCTTGTGCGCTGTATGCAAGTTTCCTTTAGGGTATTCCCTACACCGAGAGCTCTTAGTAACCCTAAGTATAATATTATTTTTATCCATGCAGGGGCGGAGAAAGAATACTAACCCCTGTGGCCAGGGTCGGCCTGTCGTAAAAGGCGACAAAACAACCCACCCTAGCTACGTGGTAGGGCCTCAAGCCCGTCTGGATGGCGACCACATTCGGTCTTAAGTATGCCGCCATAATAACCTTGTGTTGTGTTCCGGCATTAGTGACCCAAGTTCCTGTACCCTTATGGCATGGAGAACACGCTGCTGACCCATAAGGGTACAGACATTTGGGTCACTAATGCCAGAACACAACTCAAAGTTATTATGGCGGCATACATTAGACCAAAGGTGATCGCCATCCAAACGGACTTAGGGCCCTACCACGTAGCTAAGGTGGGTTGTTTTTTCGCCTCGGCCGCAGAGGTTAGTAGTATATTCTTTAAAGTGTATAAATATAAGTTTAAAGGAAAATCAATCTTTCAACCGTTGAGAGGTAGTTATTAATAATTATTATTAATTCATTAAATCGATGATGAAAAAGCGTTCTATGCTTTTATTATGGGATTTAGGATTTTCAAGTTATTACAAAAAAATTATCTCAACGATTCGTATATGTTGTATATGTATTTAAAAATAACATAATACTGAATATATTTCGTTTTTACTCTTTCAGATTCAGATTTTTTTTAACAAGAGTGAAATAATGCACAGATGTTACATAAAAATGCTCATGTCCTTATCCTGTTCTGCCTAAAATACGTATAAATATTTTTTAAATAATCAATCATCAGTCATAACATTAAAATTATATAAAAATATCCAGTCACATTACCAATAAATACAAATAACAATAATAACTTAAAACAAAAAAGCTCTCTATATGTGGATTTTATCTATTAAAATTAACAATAAAATTATGATCAGTTTCTAGTAGTAATACTAGTGGCTTCCAAACTTTAGCTGTGAATCTCAGAGTGTATTATGCTATCGAAGAGGGAAACTAGTGGCGTCGTTTGCATTGGTGTCCACACATGAACATTTTTATGCTGGGACAGAATGGCAGAATACATGAAATAGATTTACCTAAATTTGGCTTTGACAGGTTTGACTGTCCAATGTCTAAAGTGCATAAAACTTATAAGCTCTTGAGCATTAACTATTTATTACCTGCCCGGTGTAGTTGAATTAGATCCTAAATCCATCGGTCAATCGATTATAAATAAAAACAAGCTTTGGCTTCCTGGATTAATCCACTGTGGGGAAGTTATTGGCCATCCCCTATCCTGGAAGAATTCAACGTGTATACAATGTTTTTTTTCACCAGTTAGTACGTAGCAAATATGATATAATAATCACATTAAGCATATATTGCATAAGAAGCGTACGTCATGTTTAATATGGATCCTTAACGCTTGCTTTGCGTTCAATATAGGATACTTGGCTACCACGTATTTGGTTATATCCAAAATGAGTAATAAAATAAAATCAATAAAACATTATTATCTTTATTAATTAAACATATAATGAAATATGTAGATTGTTTAGGTTGATCAAGTTGCAGGTTCCGTGCGCGACAATTGCAAAATGGCAGCACGACGGTCTGGCCACTCCCTTGCAACCTTGACTGTGACGCCAAGGTATCGAATATCTCATACATTGTTAATATTTTTTGTTAACTTCGCTAAAGTTTACGTGTAAAACACAGCGTATAACATTCAAAGTTTTTAATTACTTATTCACACTTTTATTGTGTTGATTATAAACCTTTGCGATTGCAAAGATTTGAATAGAATTATTAAGTACACCCTGTACTTAATACACGCGTCTTAAACTAGCATAGCAAGTGCACAAGTACTTAATATACTCTTTTTAAATTAATCTAGCTTCTTTATCAATAAATAAATAAATATATTGGGACATTTCACACAAATCAATTAGTTCCAAACTAAGTTGCATATCACATATACTTTTCTTTTGTAAATAAATACATACTATACATAAACACCCAGACGCTAGACTGGGATCGAACTCATGCCCCCCGCAAGTGTAACGACGTGCGTTAGTTGATATGCCAGGAGGTCATCGCAATGGCTAATCAAAACGTAAATTTCGTAAGGAATCTTTTAAACAATCCTTAATAATACTATAATTGAAATTAGTACATTCATATTCCGTTTTATATGGTTTTTAGGTTTTTACTAATTATTAAGTACATACATACAACATTGACTAAAGGAATTAATATTGTTGTTTCTATTCATTAGGACGTTTAGAGTAAAAGAGATGCAGTCATAAGCAAAATCTATTGGATCGTAGGAGACAAAAGATTGTGTAAGATGGAAGTAATGAACCCTATGTTAATAGAATATAACTATAGTGATATTTTTTGTAAATATTTATTTTAGTCTGATATTTTGGGACATTAAATAAAAAAAATTTAAATAGTTTTTTATATGTCAGTGGGATATATGATTATAAAAAATTTGGGGTAAGTTAAAAAGTAAACACTACACACAGTAATTACATACCCGTAACTGAGTACTTAATATTATTAAATCAGTTTTTCCTTTTTTACATGGAGCTAACCTTTTTTTAAACCCGTTTTAAACTTCATCATGTTGTAATCAAATATAATATTTATTTTTCCAGAGCTTAGACTTCAAAATATATCTATAATAAAAAAACAGGGTAAACAAGAGAATCCGTTTGAACGCATAGTATTCCTCACTTCTCTAAAGTGGTTCCTCAATTGATTACTTGATTTAATGGACAGCGGTCTGAATAATGGTCCTTGAGAACGTTGCATACACTGCACGCGTGTTTTTAATGAATTGTTGCAACTCTTAATTTGCTCTATAGCTTTTGATATTAAGAGCAATGTACATAAGCACGGTGCTGATTATAAAAAAGACATTTAATGTCCTCAAATTATGAAGAATTTGGTTGTGTAGTTATTGAGAATTGTATTATCTATTTTTAAATCATAACGATTCGGTGAAATTTATAAGAACTTGCAATTTGTGTTGTGTATTTTATATGATAAATTATTTTATTTTTATTTTATTTAATAAATAAAATAATTTATAGAATTACATTATTATTTATTGTTTATTCACTCTCATTTATCCACAATTGTAAACTGCAATTAATTGAGAAAATCTTCTGTAAATATTACATACACAGATGGAAGTTATAATCTCACTTAAATATTAGGTTATAATTTAAACGTATGACGTAAAATGTCATTTAGAATTTTGAGACCGTCCAAGTAGTTTATCGGACAGGCTCAAAATTGTTATTCGCTTACGCAAGGTGTTGCCTTCCTTACAACTACTATACAAATACATAAATATCATATCATTATCCGTGCAGGGGCGGAGAAAGAATACTGACATCTGCGGCCGGGGTCGGCCTGTCGTAAAAGGTGACAAAACAACCAACTCTAGCTACGTGGTAGGGCCCCAAGCCCGTCTGGATGGCGATCACCTTTGGTCTTAAGTATGCCGGTATAAGCCATAGGCGACGGTAACTGCTAAATTCTAAGCGGGCCGTCAGTTTGTCAGCTGTCCTACAGCAATAAAAAAATACCCAGACTTTATTCAAAACAAGTTCCTAGCAAGCACATTTTTTGAATGTCAAGTATTTATTTTGTAATGATTAATTTTTTTATTATATAATAGTTTCTAGTGGATCACCGATTACCCCGACTCATTCAATATTAAGTGTTAAATTTCCAACAAGTGAAATGATGCGATCTGATTATTGCTTAGGCAGAATATCAACGGCCTCTGTGGCATAATGGCTTTCGTTTATTGGAATGTCAGTGGAGCATGGATTCTCGTCCCGAGTCTGGGACTATACTTATGTATAATAGGTATTTATTTTTAAAGAAAAGTATATCAGTTGACTAGTCTCGTTTCCAAAATGGACCAGTTGTCATGTTGAAAACTTATTGTGACGCATTTCATCATAACTTACAGAGCATGATTCATAATTTGTCGTATTAAAACTAGTTAACATCGCAAGCTGTAATTGTAGGACACAAAAGTCCAGAGTGTTAAACCGTGACACTGGTATAACCTCGCAACACATTGGCGCCAACCGGCTAGCGCGGATTAATAATTTTTGTCAATTAAAACGGACTTGGAACCCAGTCTTGTGACCAATTGCTACCATTTTGGTTTCTGGAGCAGTTATTTTTAGGTTTTTCTCAAGCACAATGACTAATATGATTTATTAATAAATACGTACATACAAAACATAAATCGTTTAAAATATTTTTCGACCATTACTAGTAAATGTAGGTTACTCTTGTAATTAATAGCTATTTGTTTTAATGACTATTTAAAGTAACTTACCGATATCTAAATTAATATTTTATAAATATGTAAATTACTATTAATGTATTGTATAAATTTGTGGTGTGTGAGATTTTTGAACAAGACGTAATTTTTTTATGTTATAAAAACTTTACAGACGCGATAAATAAAAGTTAGCTAACATTTCCTCATTATTTTTTTCTTTTTTGTAGTTTCTACATGAGAATGCATTTTTCTAAATTAATATTAATATAAAAACGCATAAATTACTTATTCATATACTATTCAAATGTATGTATATCATATATACATACATTTTATCCATGCAGGAGCGGAGAAAGAATAACTGACTTCTACGGCCGGGGTCGGCTTGTCGTAAAAGGCGAGAAAACAACCCACTCTAGCTTCGTGATAGTGCCCCAAGCCCGTCAGGATGGCGACCACCTTTGATCTTAAGTATGCCGGCATAATAACTTTGTGTTGTGTCCCGGAATTAATGACCCAAGTTCCTGTACCCTTATGGGACAGCAGCATGATCGCGATGCCACTAGCGTTGCAAACACCTATAGGTGGCCGTAACTGCTAAATTCTAAGTGAACCGTCAGTCTATCTGTATTACAGCAATAAAAAAAATCGAAGTTAAAGATTTCATATTTCTTAAATAAAAGAGAAATGGCAAATGATTCTTTTATACGGCTGTGAAGCGTGGCCGATGCTAGAGCGACACAGGCAAGAACTGCGTGTCACGGAGATGAATATGCTGCGGTGGATGTGTGGAGTGACGCGGAAGGACCGCGGTAGGAACTCCCGCATTCGCGGCAGTCTTCATGTCCGTGACATTGCGGATAAACTGCAGGAGTGTCGGCTCCGTTGGTACGGCCACGTTTTACGGCAACCGGATGATTACGTGGGAAACAAGTGTCTGGCCATGCCGCCTCCGCCGGGCCCCGGCAGGAGGGGTAGACCCAAAAAGTGCTGGCTAGACGTCGTAAGGGGTGATATGCGTGCTAATGGGCTCACAACCAGGGATGCTGAAGACCGTGCAAAGTGGAGTAGAAAAAGTCGGAAAGCGGACCCCGGGCACCAAAACGAAAGTTTAGGTTGCAACCGGGATACTACGCTTAGATGATGATGATGATGAAAAGAGAAATGGCAAAAGGATTCTAGCATTTGTTATTTTCATCACGTAAAATAAAGAGCTATATAAAATTACTCCTAATAACCGTTAGCCGATACATAAGTAAAACAAGAGTAACAGCGAGGTTACAACGAGGCTAAGCCTGCTTACATGTAAAAGCCCGCAGCACTAAGACTTAGCCATGGCATAATTGAATAACCTATAACTCTGAACTACTTCATTTTCTATGCGGATTTATGTTTGTTTTTAATGTTTCTTTAGGATTTTCAATACCTTACACTATGGCATTGACTAATTATTTCTCTATTTTAATCAGTATGTGCCGATTGAGTCGCTGCAAGTGTAAATTATAATCCTAACTAATATTATTAATGCGAAAGTGAGTTTGTTTGTTTGTTCCCTTTCACGCCTAAAGCGCAGAACTAATTTTGATGAATTTCGGTGTAGTCATAGATTGGACCTTGGAGAAGGACAAAGGCTACTTTTTATTTAAATTATATTTTATTTTAATTTTATTTTATTTATGCATAGATACGAGTATTACGTTTTTAAATCTGGCGGTCTTCGAAAGAAATTAATTCCATTTCTTACCTCCTTTTCATAAGTTCACAATGATTTTTCATATGTTAAAATTGCCACCAAGTAAGTGATAGTCACTGGTGATGGCATCTTATATATTAACAATATAGTACCATTTTAATTACTGCAACTGTACTGTAACTAAATTCAAATTTGTATTCCACTTTTTTAAATTATTATTCGATTGAGGAAAAGGAGTTGGTAATCATATTACTTTACTATCGAGTTATATTTTAGCTATTTCATAGACAAAGGTAATACACCATTAGACAGTTACATCCATTCATATGACTCTTTAAAAAAATAAGTATCACGGAGAGACCGATACAAAGTACCTGCTATGATATAATCTTCTATCGATTGATATGAAAGACATAAAAAGAAAGATAAATCTCCTGAAAAAATATTCTCCTAAATCGTAAAAACGTCAAAGCTTCTCTTTTCACCGTGGCAGTTACCATACACATGTCTTTTAAGGATATTAACTTAAAGAAAAACTACGTAAGTATGATTAGTTTAGAAACTTCTGAATTTGTTTGAATTTAAGTGCGTTTTTATTGCTACGTTTAGTCTTGATTTTATAATTTTACCAACCATTTAAATAATTTTAGCGACAAAATTGAATTGTTAGATATTCTTTACGTCATGGAATGACGTCATTTGACGGCAAATGAAATGCAAAGAGCTGTAGGGATGTTGCAAGCGGGAAGTAATCAATCTCAGGTATCTCGGCATTTTGGCATTCACAGAAGTGTTATTTGTCGTCTTTGGCAGCGCTACAATAATATAAGGGAACCCGCTGAACAGCATCCAGGCCATAAAAGGGGTACAACCACTCGGCAAGACCGGTACATACAACTGACTGCAAGACGCCAACCGATGTTAACCGCTCGAGAGATAAGTTTGAGGCTACAAATTCAAGTGGTGTTGATGTAAGTCCCCAAACTGCGAAATCGACTGCATGAGTACGCCCTACAAGCTCGACGCCCAATTAGGTGCCCACCGATACGTCACGGGAATCTCGCTCGTCGAAATGAATGGTGTAGAGAACGCAGAACTGGACCCAGGAACAATGGGATAAAATTATGTTTTCCGATGAGTCGCGATTCGGGTTTAGGCCTGATACAAGAAGGGTGCGAGTGTACCGTCGGTCCGGAAATACTGAAAGGCTCAGGTGCATTCAGGAAGTTCATCCATACAGCGGCTCATCCACCATCCTAAAATTTAAATTAGTACATGTTGCTTAGACTTTTTTGATGTGTGTATATGTGCATAAATTTTTTGTCAAAATGATGATTGATTTCTATATGAAGCCCTCAGTTTGTTAATAACGCTTACTTAATTGTTAATATTAAGTTATCTGAGTATTATAGTCATGGAGGATTATTTGATGTAAACTACACTAAGATGTAATAAAAAAAATTAACAGAAATACTCTAACAATTCAAATCGGCATTGATCAATTTTCTTTGTGAATGTAGTCACTTTTTATTATTACTACTAAGCAACGACACTATCGACTGTTTACACCACTACCGGAACGTACTATGTCCTTCATTACACTTTTTCGACGATTCGAAGCAGTCTCGATTTGCGGAAACATAATAAGTATTTTTTATGTCGTAACGTCACGGTCAATGTCGACAAGCTGGCCTTGTGGCTCACTCGAGCACGTCTCACGCTCGAACATTGTGGCTCTTGGACACCTTGTTATGTAACTGTTCTATTAAGTTTATAATGGAGACATCTCGTTTACAAAGTTTGATAATGGCAAATAGACACACAAAACTTGGGGGTTTCTGAAAGAGATCGCTATTTTAAAGCGTTGAAACCACTCGCGACACGTTCTTCAGTAAGAGCAGCTTCACCGTACGTATTCGAGAGCATTCGATGAGCTTCAGCCGCGCTTTTCTTCGAATGAAAACAGAATCAAAAACATACCGCCAAAGACGAAAATTTGAATATAAACTGAGATTTTCAATCGAACAGATGTACAAGCTTACAGACATCTATTGAAAAACGGCGGAAGCAAAGTTGTACACCAAATATTGGTATAGTTCAAGTTAGTGTTAAGTAATGCAATAAAGTTTTTTTCATTCATCCACTCAAACCAGGAAGTTGCTAATACTCTTCCACAACAAAGTTTGAATTTTAACAGCTTATATCCTCAAACTGCACGGCTCGAGCTTGTAAGAACAGATAGTGTACCTGCCATGCTTGTCGAAGAACGATTAGCGTTATATATATATATATATATATATATATATATATATATATATATATATATATATATATATATATATATATATATATATATATATATATATATATATATATATATATATATATATATATACACCGGTGTTCTTGGTATGCACGTTTCCTCACAATTATTTCCTGCACCGCGTACATGGTCATTATAATAAGCACTTTAGGCGAAAAAAACTGTCTATGCAGTGCATTCCTCCTATTCTGACTGGTCTCCAAGTTAACATACATACATATAATCACGCCTCTTTCCCGTAGGGGTAGGCAGAGACCACTGCTTTCCACTTGCTACGATCCTTACATACTTGTTTCGCTTCGTCCACTTTCATACATGCCCTTCGGTTTAGGGTACTCTTGACCTGGCCTTTTTACAAGACGTCCCTGATCTGGTCTGGAAACGTCCGCCTAAGTCTACCCCTTCCAACATTTCCATACACACTCGCCTTATACACTTTTTTAGTCAATCGTTCTTCATTCATTCTCTCATGGCCAAACCATCTCAGCATACCTTTCTCAATTTTTGTCACTACATCTTCTTTCAGACCACAACGTTAACCACAAGCAAGTTAACCTTAGATAAATAAATAACAATATTATAAAAATAGCAAATTAAAACTAGTAAACTACTGAATCGAAATAGTGAATCGAGTTGGAAGTTGTTTTAATAACAAACATTGTGGCAAGATTCTCATTAAAGGCGAGAATGAATTATTATTTCTAGCTGAATAGGCAGAATATAAATAAATATAAGTAAACTGTTACCAATCACATAACACCGTCTAGTATTTTAATATTAATAGTAAATGCAGTCACCTATGAATGTTTGCGAAGCTAGGGGCAACCTAACAGGCTGTCATCCGCCTACAGGAACTAGTCCTAAAGTAACCGCCAGATCATTTGTGTTATGTTTAATAAATTAGTACTAGTAATTAGTATTAGTAATTAGCCTATGTCTTTATCCAAGGTACAATCTATGACTGTACCGAAAATCATCAAAATTGGTTCAGCTGTTTAGGCGTGAAAGCGTAACAAACAAACAAACTCACTTTCGCATTTATAATATTAGGATTATATAACTATCCGGCCTTTAGACGATATTGGAAGTTGTGGCCCCCGCAAGCATTCCGGCGTTCGAAATCTGTTGCGCCACGAATGAGTGCACCAATTGAGGGTTGGGAGATTCGTCAATCACCATTGTGAACATTTTAAGACTGAAAAAATTAATCCTTTTCAAAGTCCGTCAGTATAGACGTAAAACCCAATTACAATTTAGTTTTATTGTATACTAGCAGCCCGTCCCAGCTTCGCATGGGTATTTAACAAAAAATTAAAAATTAAACCCTTCTATTTTTTTTCGGTCTCGGGGAAAAACCTCTCTTGACGGGTTATCCCGGCCCGGGGGACCGAGGGATATAAGGGACTCCGGAAAAGATGTTCAACCCACTAAAAAACCCCGCTGTTCTCCTATCGTCTACGCCCGGGCCGATCTCGTGGCCCGGGCCGGCGCCGGCCCACGCTTTGTCTTAAAGCGGGCCCCTTCTAAAGTGCTGGCGCCAGGGGGTCAGGGTTTCGTCCCCCCGGCGCTCTCTTGTAACAACTCTAGGAGTTGAGGGGGACTGTGGAACAGCACGCGGCCTTCTCCCTCGCGGCAATAGTGCGGGCGGCGGATCCTCCCCCGAGGGGCCGCCCGCGGCCGTTTTCTACGTCGGCCGGAGATCGTTGCCCGCCCTCCGGCGCCGACGACGCGGCCTACGTTGGCGGGAGGGGAGTGCGGTGGCGGACTCCCGCTCCCGTTCCGCCGCCTCCCTTGCAGACACTACTGCCTCGCAAAAGGAGGCGACGGCCGTCCATCCAGGATCGCCCCCGACCATGGACAGAACCAGGGCCGGGAGTGACAGGTCCGCGGCCAATTCCGGACGGGACTCGCATCCCCGTCGCGTGCTAGTCAGGCGTGGGTACGACTACCAGACGACACTCCAGAAAAAGCAGAGTCGTCTGACGTCGTAGCCGGCCCAGCAAGACCAACCGACAGCGAGGATGCAATTCCCGCCCCATGAACACTCTGTGCAGGCGCAGTCGAAATAGGCATGGTTTCGACTACCAAATCAGGTCCCAGGGTAGAACCCGGGACCCCAATCAGTATTCGCAATCATCCCACCGGGGACCACGCCACGAACAGAGAGCTAAGTTGGAAAGGATGTAAGAGGTAGACGGAAAGAAACGTAGGACTCTGTCGCCTCGAACGAAAAGGGGAGTGAAGCGACGGATGCTCGGGCACCTCGGGTACGCACACCCGTGCACTCCTCGGACAGAGGAGCGCCCCTGAGGGCAAACCCTTCTATTTGAGTCAGGTTACTAAAAAAATAAAATTATAAAGAAAGTTTGAATATTATTATTTCTATGAGCTTTTATTTTAATGATTTTTTTTGTTATTACTTTTTATTTATTTTTCGTTATTTTTTAATAAGTATTCTAATTTTTGTAAAAACCCCAGTGACGCACGCCTACATTGCATAAGGTGCTGCCTAGCTAGCCGAACAGGGTGAGCGGCTACCACGCAACATTTTTCTAATACTTACATTTTTAAACTCGTGATATCTTTCGAATGGAATATCCGAATTGAATAATTCAAAAAGTTATATAAAGGTATTGAAACAGTTTTGAATATGAAGTAATTTATTTTGATAAGGATTAATACCAAGATCCAAATAAAGAGTCTTTTCTAGGGGCGGCATTTCAATTAAATTTTTAAAATAAAAGAACACTTATTGTGGCATAACTATAATAGTTAGACATATGCTGTCGCGACACTTTTTGTAAATAATGATGTGTTCTGCAAAGTTGTAGTACATTATTTTATTTTATCATCAATAGTTTTCGCAACGCACGCGATTTAAATAATATTTTAGGTAATTTTTTTACACTTTGGGTTACATTATTGGAGTTTTAGTAAAGATCCCTAATTTTTTTGAAAATATAATATAGCCTATGTCACCCGGGGATAGTGTAGCTTCCCAACAATGAAAGAACTTTTTAAATCGGGTCAGTAGTTTCGGAGCCTATTCAAAGCAATACAATACAATACAATACAAATTTATTTTTATACACATTATTTAAAACACATTATTTAATTAACAAAATTAACAAAAACATCAGCCACTGCCCCCAAACTAGAAAAGTATCTGTGTCTTGGAGGCCGAGGCAAAAAAAATTCCATTGCATAATCCGTGCAGTGTGGGTGTGTATATGAGAGGGAAATTAAATGTTGTGTATGAATACATTACATAAGTGTATATACAATACTATACAAATAAGAAGAGTATTTTATATACAGACATACTGGGAAATAAAATAGAAAAATATCATGTCATTGGTTTGATTAGATTTTCAGTGTCATCATAATTAAGTTTTTGCAACCAGTTTGAAACAATGTTCTTACATTTTGATTTAGGGTAGGAATAAAATTTTAATTGTATGTTCAATTTATTATATAGATATATGCCCAAAAAATCAAAAAAGCGATGGGAAGAGCTAGTGTTACAGAAACGTTTTTGAGATATCTTATTTTTTATTCGTTTGGTACATCGTGGATTATATTTTGTAATGGAATGCTGTCTTATAACAGTTTGTAGTATAAAAAGTTGACGTACTGTAAGTACTTTGGTTGTCTGATATAGGGCTGTAGTTGGATGGAAATAAGGGAGGGAGAACAAAACTTTCAGCACACATCTCTGTGCTCTTTCGAGTTTCAGTAGATGAGTTTTACAAGAACCTCCCCAGACTGTAATACAATAAGTTAACAAAGATTGACATAGAGCAAAGTAGGTTGTCATGAGAATTTTATTGTTTGATATGTGACGTAGGTTTTTAAAAATAAATATTAGTTTTCTTACCTTAGATGTAACATAGTCTATGTGTAGTTTAAAGTTTAAATTTTTGTCTATAATAATTCCGAGGTATCTGATACTAGAAACATTTTCCAATTTTGGACATGTACATTGATTCAATGAATAACTACACGAGTGTGCAAAAATATTCAGATTAAGAGTTAGCAAAATATTAGAAGTTCTGAAAGAAAATGCAATATATTTTGTTTTATCAACATTGAGAGTTAAAAAGTTGTTTGACAACCAAAGATTAACTTGGTCGAAACCCAATTGGGCAGATTTATATGTAGCAAACAAACAAACAAACAAACAAACAATCAAATCTTTCCTCTTTATAATAGTAGTATAGATAATTTAAATCTGATATTCCATTGAAAATATTATTTAGTACAAAACAGAATGTTAAAATAAATTTCCAACAATAATGTTTCAAATTCTTTGAACAATCTCTTAACAGTAATGTTTATAGTAATTATCGTGGAATATTTAATGTTCAACCAACCAATTTGTTCTCAGATTTAAGTGAATACAGGTTTGTTTTATATTTGTTATTGTAACATTCCTTATTTGAATTTTAACCGTAACATTGTAACAATTTCAAACTTGTGAATAGTTAACATTCAGTCGAAGAATTAATATTTATTTTTGAAAAAAAAATTTTCTATATATATCGTACTGTGATATTATAATAACGAATATAATATATTTTACTAAATATTTACTAGATAAATATTTTGTACTAGCTGTTCCCGTCCGCTTCGCTGGTCAAATAACAGAAAAAAAGTAAACTTAAAAATGTTGAGAAGTTTTCTCACGCATGTAGCGCGCATAGACCCACTTCTCCGCGGCAAGACAACACATGTTTCTTAAAAATTTTATAACTTTATATTAAATGAAGATATCGTATTTTATTGTATTTTATTAAATATGGGCCAAAGATGTCTAAGAAATAAAACTTAGAAAATTTAATTGAAATCTATCCCGTAGTTTTGCCGTGATTCCCGCACAACTGCAGACCTCTATCATTTTATTTATATAAAAGACAAAATTATTTACTGTTTTTTTGTTCTTATTTATTTTATAATAAATGTACGGAATTGGATAATTTTGGTATGTAATTACTTTTGTATAATTATTACATCGTACGTATCATGAAGGCGAAAATCCTCATAAATTAATAGTAGAAAGACGAGCATTTACTGAAGCCTATGCAAATATAAATAATAGAAACCAGACCCTGGGCACCAAGGAGGATGTTTTAACGCTAGCATGATGGTGAAGGAAAGAAAGAGGATACGTCCAACTATAGGATGGTGTATCCTTAGAAGAGAAATACTTGCCAAACTTGTTCAACGTGTATTTTTCACAGGTATAAAGGTGTCTTGATAAGCAGGTTTCGTCACGTTGTTTTTCCTTTATCATAAATTCTTTGTAAATAGTATAAAAATTAAATACATTATTTTATCATTGAAATCGATACTAAAATTATAAATGTGAAAGTAACTGTCTGCCAATCACGTTTTCAAGATTAAACCTCTAAACAAATTTTATGAAGAATTAAAAATATTTGATGATGATTGATGATATTTTTTAAAATTTTGGAGTAGTTTGGTATAGAGATAGATTTGGACTTTGGAGAAGAACATAATATAGGTATTTTTATCGTGAAAATTAAACTTGAAGGGGGTGAAATAGGGGTGAAAGTAAGTTCTGTTTTATTTATTTATATGACAGAACAAGGTTTGCCGGGTCAGCTAGTTTTTTTTATAAATATAATTTAATATATATCAATTCATTTATGATGATACATAGATACATATTGTTATATATATATATATATATATATATATATATATATATATATATATATATATATATATATATATATATATATATATATATATATATATATATATATATATGTTTGTTCTCAACAATGAGTAGGGTAAAAGGCAATTTATCGTCGATAACCTCACTTACGACGCGTCTATCACAAACAATAAAATCCAATAAATTGCATCAAGTTAATGACACGGCCACATAACACGAGTAACATTAGTATTATCAAGAGCGTCATTACGTTACGGCCGCTGTATTTTTAGAACTAGGCACACTAAAAATAGTACAACAGTTATATTGAATTATTATTTCTAAAAACGGAACGTCTACACGTTGTTGATAACGTGGCCGAGACCGATAGTGGTGACGTTTAAGCGCCATATTTATGTTTTCGTTATGGTGTATGTTTTTTATTATAATAGAGTTTAATCAAATATCACACTTCTATCTATATTATAAATACTATACTTTATTGTGTCAAATGGAATGTAATAAAAACAAGTGTGTGTGCGCGAATGATATTTAACGTATACTTTCGTGCTTCTAACTTCAGTATAACCGTACGATACGAGCGCAATTAAAAAAACGATTAATCAAAACCTAGAATTCTTTAAAAACAGTATTTGAAGTAGACTTTTAACAGTTACCCTAATTCTAAAACTTTTATACAATTGCTAAAATACTGGATTGTTAAATTTACTCAATCATAACAAACATATTGATACTAACTACTTAAATCTGATATGACCAATACGGAGCGATGAGTTCAATTGAAAGGTCCTAATAAAATAGTTTTTAACAATTTGAAGCTTGGGCTAATATATAATAATTAAATGAAGTCTTTATTGCTTACTAAAAATTAAAATTACTCATAAATACAGAAAAAGAAACTTCAAAACGATTGACCTATACATGTGTATTGCTTATTACCATATCTACCAGATAGGCTTCGTTTACTGTTTTACTAAGATAATGTAACTTATAGCACATACATTTAAATGCTATTTTGCATCAATATGACCGTACAAGTTAAAGTAACATTACAAATACCATCGTGACGTAAGATATCTATTACTGTACTCAATGTATACATAAATATAAATAGCATTTATTACGCTTATTATTATCCAACCAAAATAATTATTCTAAAAATAGCGAATACAACGTTTCTCTTAATTTAATTGTAGTGAAAGTACGTATATAATAACTCTCGCTGTAAAATTCCATGAACATGTTTAACTGGGAGCTATGCGCAAAATCCGATAGATCAACAAATATGTGAACTTTGAAGGATCATTTATCAAGAAAACTGCATTTTATCGATGCTGCTACAGAACTTCAGGGGATACCGACGCGAGTGGGGTTCTTCACACTCCTTTACTGCGAACACTCAGTTTATCCAGTTGTTGTCTTGAACTTTTGATTTAGCATCTACTCGTAAGTGGTAGCGATAGCTCGTCATGAAGTTTAAAAATGATCTGACTAGGTATATATACCTAGTCAGGTCATAAATTCTGTCACATGTTTAATGTAAAATAATTGTAACAAGTTTATTAATTATGTAACCATTCATATACCAAAATGAACTTAACAAAACATAGATTCTTATGACATTAAAGTTTATTCAAAATGACCTCCGTGATTTTGAATACAAGCCTTCAATCTGCGCGGCCAGTTGTCTATCGCAGCACGAACGAGGTCCATGTCAATATCGGCGGCTGCCTTAATCAAGGATGTCTTGAGTGACTCCAAATTGGGATGAGGCTTTGAGCACGCCTTTTCCTCCAAGTGTTGCCATATCTTGTAATCTAACGGATTCAAATCTGGACTGGAGGAGGGCCAGTCTTCGTGCCGGATGAAGTCGATTTCACGCGCCGCCAGCCAGTCTTGTGTGCTCTTCGCTCTATGAGCTGGCGCCGAATCTTGTTGGAATACCCAGTGCCTGTTATTGAACATGGTATGAGAAACAGGTTCCACAAGGTTCGTCAGGACTGTATTTTGATACACAACAGCATTCGTTTTTACACCTTTCTCACAAAAATGTACCTCTGTTAAGCCCCAATAAGAAACTCCCAACCATACCATGAGCGAGGATGGAAAATGACCTCGTTGGACACGCGGAATACGGTTGCTCGCTTCTTCACTACTGTGTGCGTACACCTTATCATTTTGTTTGTTGTAGCTCTCTTCTACGGTAAACATTTTTTCATCCGAAAAAAGAATTTCCCGATATTTTTTTCCCGCGTACCGCTTCAACAAAGCGCGGCATCTCTTCAGTCTCAGGTCCATTAGACGAGCATTCAAACGATGTGCGGTTTTTCTTCGATATGCCCGAAGCCCTAAGTCTTCATTTAACACCCTTTTCACCGTGGTTCTGCTTAACCCCATCTGAAGGGCCAACAGTTTCTGCTTACGTTTGGGATTTCTTTGAATTCGTGCCTTCACAGCTTTTATCACTGCTGGAGTCCTAACAGACCGAGGGCGACCACTTCTTGACCTGTCATCTACACTAGAGTCTTCATTGTATCGTTTGATGGTACGATAAACGAATCTTTTGGTTATATTCAAATTTTTCAGTATGTTAAAAATTTGAATTGGCGCGTAACTGTAACGATGCAACGCAATAACTGCAACACGGTCTTCTTTAAGCGTCCACTCCACATTTAAAAATGAGTAAAATTCTAAAAGTTATACATTTTTATTTTCATGAACAATTCGAAATTCGAATTCAATAAACTTTTTTGTGGCCAGCATTCTAAAAGAACAGTTTTTACTGTGTGACAATACTTATGACCTGACTAGGTATACATCTACGTATTATACATCTTACTGTCTATCAGCCCAAGGAACGACGAAGTCAAACAATGAAGCCTATTATTATAATTATAGCATAGATGAGATAGTCTCATTCGTATGACACGCGTTTTGTTTTTCGAAGCGTCGTCATGTCAAATGTACAAAAGTATGCCAGGAAAGTAGGTCTTGTGCCAAAATAACTCGATCTATTTTACGGGAGATTTGGCACAACAATATAAAATAATCAATTGATGATATATTTCTTTTATTGGCTTGCTATGTTAACTAAAATGAGTCTTACTTAATTATGCCAACTCATAACGAACTAAACTTACTACCTTTCATAAAGGTTACGAGTAAATACATCCGTTACTTGCTTGTAAAAGGCAGATTAGCGGGTATACACTAGTGATTTTAGTATCTGACTGTCCAAGAGATGTATGTATGATTATCTCTCCAATATGTGTGACCATCATCAACGCATTTAAATTGTTATTAACGTGTGCCGGTAGATGAGTCGATTGAATCCCGACTTGTGAAGTGCAACCCTAGAATACAACTGTTGCACCCTTAGCATACAATTTTAAACTTACAAATAAAATAAAAAAATAATTCACATTTTCTTCCGAATGAGACGAAGTTTTAAAAAAGTATTTCAAGAATTATCTAATTAAAGCGTTATAAAAATAAATAATATAGAATTCAATGTAGTATAAAAAGTTTCAATAAACCCGCCGCCATCATATAAATTATTCATGATAGTTAGAAAGTGTAATTTTTGTGAATAAAATTTTTTGTGTGTGTTAATTTATTAAAATTATATAAAACTATTATTAAGTCATTATTATATAAAACTTTTAAGTTCTAAACTTATTATAAAGTGAAAAAATATATCATGCAATTAATATGAAATAATTAGCACGTATATATATTTAAAAAAATCCTACTTATCTATGAACCTATAGGATATGCGTTTTATTATATAATTTACTAATTATGTCCGTGAATTTCACTTGCGTAGATTTTCATAAACAAATATTCAACATTTATTATTCTAAAGTACTTAGATTTCGACAAGCTATTTGGCATTTCATACTAAATCCAACCGTTATATGTTATTACATTGTTCCAACATATCATTTGCTTTACACCAATCTACAATACTAATCTCGAAATTAATTGTTCCAGGTACGTCAGCCAAGTCTTTGGCATAATCCGACCGAATTATAGACACCCTGACATCTTTAATCGTACTTTGTTTCGGGTGTCTTGTGTCTTTAGTTGGATTCCATTTCGGCGGGAATTGCGTCACGCTTCATGCGTAAGTATATTGGAACAATGCCCTTATTTAAGGCGGATTCAGGGTGGGCAACTCATTTAATGGCAATTTAAATATTAATTTTTCTCTGCGCAGGAGTGGAGTAAGAATACCTCTGCGGCCAGATCGGCCTGTCGTAAAAGGCGACAAAACAACCCACCTTACGCGGTAGGGCCCCAAGCCGATTCCTAACTCTATAAATGTGCCGCCATAATAACCTTGTGTTTTGTTCCGGAATTAGTACTTCATATGGGTCGGTAGCGTGTTCGCAGTGCCCAGACGGGCTTGAGGCCCTACCACGTAGCTAGGGTGGGTTGTTTTATCGCCTTTTACAACAGGCTGACCCCGGCCGCAGAGGTTGGTAGAAGCCGCAGTATTCTTTCTCCGCCCCTGCACGGATAAAAAGCCTGTCTGCTGTTTGTCAGCAATAAAAAAGTAATTTCGCGAATTTTTTTTATTGCTGTAGACAACAGACAGGCTGATGTCCCGCTTAGAATTTAGCAGTTACCATCGCCTATAGGTGTTTGTAATGCCAGTGGCATCGCGAACACGCTGTTGTCCCATAAGGGAACAGGAACTTGGGTCATTAATGCCGGAACACAACACAAGGTTATTATAGCGGCATACTTAAGATCAAAGGTGGTCGCCATCCAGACGGGCTTGAGGCCCTACCACGTAGTTAGGGTGGGTTGTTTTGTCGCCTTTTACGATAGGCCGACCCCGGCCACAGAGGTTAATATTCTTTCTCCGCCCCTGCACGGATAAAATTGAACCAAATTAATTATATATCAAAGATATTTATTTGATATTCAAAAAAACACTTCGCTACCGTTTTAATATTATATGGGCAGTCAATATAAGTTTTTAACTTTTTGGCATTACTAGACAACCCACAGGATGGTATGGTCCTTGCGAAATATGATCGATAATGCACACTCATGCACTTATTTAAAACCTAACAACGTACTATGTTGGCGATATATGGAAATTCGTTATAAACCCCCTAAAAAGTTATTATTATTATAACATAAAAGTTTCCTGATAGTGCTGATGCAAGCCTTATCTAATAATGGTGTGCGAAACAATTATTTCTTAATTATTTTCTACTAAATCACTTTTATTGTGGTAATCTATTATTTTATTTAAATTAATGTTTTCTGCATCCAATTCTTCTACAACGTATACGTATAAAGTGTTGTTTTTTTTTTAATTAATGATAATTTTTAATTAAAGATTAAGATCATTACTAGAAGAAGTCTACATTTTAATTACGCCATAAATATTTAACGAACCGGAAAACTTTTTCAGTCATTTTAATTTATTCAATATGTTTTTTTATTAACACGATACTATAAAATCATTATATACTAAGTTCTCGTATGTATATTTTATAATTTTACAAATCGTATATTAAATGTACGCTATTTTTTTACTAATTGGATATAGTAAATATATTAAATATATTTTGCCACTATTAGTCAGCTAACATCATATTGTATTTACAAGCTAACATATAACATATCATACAAGCTAGCAATCTTGTATAATGGAAACAACAACAACTGGACCCGGTTCCGGGAACACTAAGATATAGTCTCCTTAAAATCCGAATCACAAGGTTCAATGGTTTAGAAGAAGAAAATACTATAATATAACCAATCATTCAGGTGGTCTATACATGTAGAAATAAAGGAAAACTAAAATTAGAACCCAAATGTTTTACTTAAGGATAAAAATATTTAAAACAATAAGGACAAAACCACTTTTAGTGTGAATTATTTTTCAGTGACTGTAGAAAAGTGATATCATTATTGATGAACGGTAAACCCGCAACGTAATCTATCGGCAAATAGAAATAATAAATAAATACACCGTTTAAATTCCCACACAGCGCCAACTAGCCACAAAGTAATCGGCAGAGTACTTGTATTTTAACTGCTTGACAACTTTATGAGACCTATATTTTATAGATACTTATTATTGCCATTGCATGTTATTGTATGTTATCAAAATATTCTTATTTTTACTACCCACGTTAAAACGACGGGCCGTTAGAAGTTTTCAAGAATAGAGTGTCAGATTTCAAAGTAGCCCCGTAGAAACTAAATTTCGCCAAATGGTTTCTATTCAGATTATTGTTAATTTCAATACAAAATGCCAGATGATTGTTGCCTTCAATCCTGAAGAGAAAATGAACAGTAACCTTCAGTCCGTAAACTAGGTAAATGTAACCCATTTGTTTTTTACGAATCACTATAAAAGCGACAGAGCCTTATTTCTCATGTCCGCGAAGGAGGCTGCAGAGAAAGAGCAGGCTCGCGACTTCCCTACCTATTACGCAAGGCCACTCGTCGCTAGAGGTCGACAGACCTTCGGCCGTCGTAGTGATCACTCATGGGCGCAGTCCCTGGAATAGGGTCGCAGCCCATTAAAATATGGCTAATAGGGGGGCGAGTGTTGTAGTTCCGCGTGCCCAGCTCATCCCTGTGTAAGAAAGTAGATGCCAGGGACCCTACCCCACTCCTCTGTCTTGGAAGAGGCCCTAGCAAGCGTCACGTCCTGCGGCCTGGGCGCTCGAGACAAATGAACACTAGGGTGGTTTTAGTAGGTACTCCGGCGATGTTCCCTAGCCAAGAGACAGGTACGTATGGGCAAATAGCACGGGGAGTCCCATGTGGCGAGGTGTGCCTAGTGCATTTCCAACTCTCTTAACAAAAAAATTAAACAAAGAGTCTTTCTGATCTGATCTGAGAATAACATGGCAAAATCATTATTTAACATACCTGATATTGAGTTTGAATGATAAAAATGACTAATTCGCCATTGACATCATGCACTTTACCAAAATATGTAGTTGTATCGTTACGTCAATGTTTGTTTATTTAATTTTTATTGGAAATCACTTTACATTCCAAATACAACTCAATCTAGGTCTTCAACCGAGTTACGCGCCGTTAATGTCCTTATTCATCAAATTTTTAGTATATTGTTTACTTTTCGAGTCGCTACTATTGCGTTTTAAAATTTTTACTACTATACTTAATTTTTATTATACGAAATGCTTGTAAAATTTCGTCTGCTAATCCTCATCCACTGTTTCAAATCTACATCGATGTCTCCACAAAAACCTGATCGATAGCTGCGTAGTTTATTATCATCTGGATAAAAACAATATTTAAACATGCATGTGCAAATGAATTTATATTAATTCTGATTAAGTATAATTAATGGTCTGCTGAATTTGAGTAAAACGGATATTTTCCTGAAAAACAACCGAATTTGTGATTAATCAATCTACCCAAATGATACGTATTTCATGTTCATAATAAATTAATAATATTATTTTATTAAATTATACACGTACAGCCGTATAAGCAAAACATCTTACAAAAATATAATCATCTTCATTGTCCTTAACATTAGTAGGTGTTCAAAATATGGAAAGTTTGAATACAATAAGGCTAATAAAATTAAATTAGTGGCTGTTATATAAATAATCAAAAATAAAGTTATTTGTCCAATGCAAAATGCGAGTGTGGAACTTGTGTTAAATTATAATACGCCAGTGGTTAGCGTAAACGTGTAGTCCAGTAGCAACATTAGTCGGCATATTAAAAAATAGGGCTGCCACCAATATTTATTGAACCATAATATTTGCGCTAGCACATTCATTGGTGCAATATAATCTCAGAGAAATGCAGACAGGCTAACGGCCCAATTAATGGTAAGCAGTTACCGTAGCATATGAACACTTGCGACGATTGGGGCATCACCAACACGCTGCCATCCGCGTAGGGGAACTGGCACCTTATGTCGGAACACAACACGATGATTAGGAGTGATTACCATCCAGACAGGCTTTAAGCCCTACCACCGAGCTAGGGCTATTTGTCGCCTTTACGACAGGCAGCCCTCGGGTACGTATTAAATCAGTACTCTTGATTCACCCCTGCACGGATCAAATATAAAGTTATAATATATAGAGATGTAGGTTTCTACATCTCTATATATTATAACTTTATATTTGATCCGAGCTATTTGAGCTGTTTAGCTATATAAATTATATGTTATATTAATTACATTTCAAAAAAGTTAAATTCTAATCTACATTTTTTATGATCAGCAATTGATACCGTTATACGTCTTTTTTGATTAAAGTTAAATATACACAGCTGTATTTCATATAGAAGTTTCAGTTTTAAACCTTGGAACATGATCTTTGTATCGTCGTTGCCTTTTCATCTATACAAATAATAAAATTGGAGTGGCTATTTGTAATATTAAACTAACTGCTTTTTACTAAGTGCACACACGGATGTACACACGGTACATATACCAAAACAACATTTTATACAATTTTTGTCTATCTGGCTGTCTGTCTGTTTGTTCCGGCTAATCTCTGAAATGGCTGGACCAATTTTGACGGGACTTTCACTGGCAGATAGCTGATATAACAAGGAGGAACTTAGGCTACTTTTATTTTAGAAAAAAGAATTATATAATAGTTTTAATTAAAAATTATCAGTTTCGTAAATTTTTAATATCCAATTTAAGTTGACCTCAAATTTATATCATCAATCATATGAAATAGGGTTTAGCTGACTGTAGGTTCGAACGCACGTATTCCGGAGGCGCATGGCGTAACAGTTGCACTGACTGTTTGCATATTTCATTTATTTATATTTTATGGTTTATAGGATTTGTAATCCAAAATAAAGCATAAGATATATCCAAAAAAAATGCTGCCCAAAGTCACTATTCCACACGGATGGAGTCGCGGGCACAGCTAGTTATGAATAAAAATGGGCGATTAATACAAAAACAATTTCTCATTTAAATTAATATCACAGTTATATTAATATCTAATTTAAATATCCCAAATCTTTGGAATGTAAATTTGTCACATACGTTTAAAACGCGATTCTTTTTTGAATATTGAATATAATAATAATATCATAATTGAAATGTGTGTATTCATGTTAATTATGTATTCATTAATTTATTATTGAATTCATAATTATGGACTTAAACATTCTAGAATTAAATTATTAATACAATTTAATCATTAAAATGTAAATAATAAATAATCTGAGACAAATCACACATCGCCATCTAGTTCCAAGCTAAGTAGCATAGCACTTGTATTATGGGTACTGGACGACTAATATACTACAAATATACTTTTGTTTTGTAAATAATATTATACATAATAATACTATAATAATAATACATATTATACATAAGCATCCAGACGCAAGACGGGAATCGAACCCGTGACCTCCGCAAGCATACCTAAATACGTTATCCGTTACGCTACAGGGGTCATCAAGTTGTGTACTCATATCTATTCATGTAGGTACATGACAACGACTTAGTTTCTCTCTCTCTCTTCATCAATATTCTCTATTCAATAACTGAGGGAGAGAACTCCCTCAGTTATTGAACTTATTTTTAATACTCTATACTGTAATAAATATTAGTGTTAATTATAGTCCTCAATTAGCTGATAACTGACGTTGGTCGAATCAGAATTAACACTGAGACAAGATTTTTGGAGCTGGTTGTGTTAATCGCTTCAGTAGAAATCAAACATGGCTGAGTACTTACACATTAAATAATTGTGACTGATGGGCACCGATGTAAATTATAACAGTTATTTTCTGTGACAGTAAAAATAAATATATTGGGACACTTCACACAACGCCATCTAGTCCCAAAATAGCAAGCATAGCACTTGTATGATGAGTACTAGACAACCAATATAATACATATATACTTTCCTTTTGTAAATAAATAAATATAATACATACGTACCGATCTGCGTTACTCGTTACGTCACGCAGGTCATCAGTAAATGCTTACAGGGTAATGCTTCTTTAGTATAGACTTTGGCTGCAAGCGGGGTTAACCACTCGGTTGATGATGATGATTACTGAGCAATTCAATAATTATCGCTCCAACGTACGAAAACGTATATTTGTCATGGAATATAATTTTGTATAAATTATTTAATTGAACCTAATATAAAAGAGATAGTAAAAATGGCGATCTTTACTCTCAGAACGATTTCTTCCAGACAATTTTTTATATTTTAGACGGAAAAGGAAGTTAAGTTACTTTTATTTAATTAAGTATAAACTAACGATTGGTTTGAGTAGATAGTAGTACTTTGCAGAATCTGCATTTTGACACCATATTCACTTTGTTTGTTACATTATGAATATACATAATAGCAATGCAACTTAAAATATAATTATAGATTTTGAATAAAATGATTTTACCAGCCCTATATATGACTAGGCACTGCGCTGAATGCGTAGACGCATCGCTCGGGGGTCAGTAATTTACTGTACTCGCTACCCGCTTAATAGCAAGTCTGCGAGACCGGTTCAGCAATTAAGTGACAGTAAAAGATAAAAAAGTATCCAACTTCGCATACATACGTATGCTGGGTAATGACCATGTTATGAAAACTATTATATCAATTTTTGAGATCTGAAAATGTTAATTATACGATAGAAACGATAATGCAAAATATACTCACTAGGAGCAATTGAGGCAACAAAACAACTCTAGGTAGCTGTAGAGCTCCAAGCCCGTCTGGGTTGCAACGACCCGTAGTCTCTAAATATGATGTCCTAATAACCTTGTGATATATTCCGGCATTAGAGACAAGGATCCATTTCCCCTACGAGGACGGCAGCGTAGGTGGTGCAACTGACGCCACTGAAATTTAAAAGCGAGGGTAATTGCTTACTGTTAGTGGGCCGTCAGCCTGTTTGCTGTCTCATAGCAATAAAAAACCCACCAAGGTACAAAGTATTTCAACCATGAGATTTTCTGGATAAAATCTACTATAAAAACTATGGATAAAACTACGAGTAACTTCGAAACTTCTGCGAATATTTACACAATTATGGTATACTAGCTGACCCGGCAAACGTTGTTCTGCCATATAAATAATAGCGCCCCCGCAACCCCTCTTGGGGGTGGAATTTCGTAAAATCCGTTCTTAGCTGACCTCTACTCGCTGAAAAGAATATTCCTACCAAATTTCAAGGATTTAGCTCTAATGGTTCCAGAGATATCGTGATGAGTGACTATATACGTGGAAATCTCTTATATATATATATATATATATATATATATATATATATATATATATATATATATATATATATATATATATATATATATATATATATATATATATATATATATATATATATATATATATATATATATATATATATATATATATATATACAGAACCAGACCGTTTTCTTAGTTCTTGTAGCAGTCCCGACGACGATCAAACGTGGTCAAACTTTAATTATTTGACATTTGATGAACAATAAAGATCCCATGACTTACTTTCAATTGCCAAATTTAGCATAACCACTATAACCAAATCTATGACGACTCTGCTCTAGAAAAGGTAATGAAAAAAACAATGCAAATGGATACGTCCTACAGTCTTGTAATAAACGTTTTTAAAGCGTCAATCAACATTAAATCCAAATGAGACCATTTAAAATATATTTCCAATGACTTTTCTCAAAGTATTTTCCAGTCTTACAATATTAATTGCATTGGAATATGCAAGATTTTTGAATGTAATTCTACGAGTCTTCCAAATCATTTGAGCGGATGAAGCAAATTGTAGCATATTATATTCACAAGGTCGAGAGTTTAACCAGTAAACAAGTCAATTATTATTTTTTTCTCACAATCTCCCTCCATTTAATTAGGGTATTAATTTTTTAAATATAATTATGTCTTTTTATGATAATAATTCTGTTCAGTCGCTTAAATTTTGGTATTATATAATGGTCGTACTCATAGTCAGATAATAAAAATCATGATTACAATTATCTAGAATCATTAACTTTCGCTGATAAAATAAATTTCAAGGTCAATTAACCTCACACGATTATTGTACATTAAAAAAGTATCTCAGTTGGTGGGTTACAAATACAGATTGGCTGCCATTGTTTTTCTTGAGATAGAAGTGCTTGCACATCCCACCGACGAAGGGACGAAGATTGTCTCCCTGTGTGATTTTCACCAGAAGTATAAAGTACATCATTTCGTCTTCCACATCTAACTATAAGCTATTTCAGCTCGTATAATCCAAACTACTGGGACAACTGTAGAAGAACTCGTGGGTTCTGCAAGCAAATGAAAAACGAGAATAGTCCCTGCAGTTACATTATGTAAATACAAATTTAGACAGCAGACAGGCTGACGGCCCGCTTATAATTTAGCAGTTACCGTCGCATATCAGTATTTGCAACGCCAGTATCATCGCGAACACGGCTGCTATCCCATAAGGGACACAACACAAAGTTATTATCGCAGCATACTTAAGACCAAAGGTAGTCGCCATCCAGGCGGGCCCGGGGCCCTATAACGTGGCTAGGGTGGGTTGTTTTGTCGCTTTTTACAATAGGCCGACCCCGGCCGCAGAGGTCCGTATTCTTTATCCGCCCCTGCACGGTCATATGTGCATGGAAAAACACCGTCGTGAAAAAGTAAAGCGAAGAACTTCATAAAGGATGTAAATTCAAAAGTAGACCAACTGTAATTAAGGGAGACTACTAAGTTGCTAGGTCCGCTTACATTTTCTCACGATAATATAATTTTGTAAGACTTAATTGGCAAATTTTTAATCCTCCAAACCAGCCTAGGAGAGCTAGAAGTACAGAGACAGGTGCACGCCAATTATGGTAGTTCAACTTCAATTAGTTATTTTAAAATGACTCTTATATCCAAGCCATAAGGATGAAGTGATCTTCATAAAAACAGCTACAAGTACATTCCTATGCGATATACATGTATATACCGCTCTTTTTTAATTTTTGCTTTTTTGGATTTAAACAGGTCTATAAGATGATTCTGGTTTTGCAAGGCTATGCGCAGTCGATGGCCGACAAGGCTTCGATATAATCTTTAGGAATTCACATTAAAAGAATAAAAAAATTAATAGATTTTGGATAAATATTTTTTATCTATAATATTTTTATCTGATCGAATTGTTAGCAGTTTTTATCGTTCATTCATAAATCATACGCCATGTATTGATGACGTAGACAAGAACCACAAGCAAATAACAGTTCAAGGCACAAATGTAAATGGAATTGTATTTATAAATAAATATATTGGGACATTCCACACAGCGCCACCTAGACCCAAACTAGGTAGTATAGCACTTGTAGGTACTACACAATTAATATACTACATATCTTTCTTATTTTCTTTTTTGTTTTGTTTATACATATACACCTAGACGCGAGACGGAAATCGAACCCATGACCTCCGCAAGCGTACCGATATGTGTTTGCCGTTAGGCCACAGGAGCTAGCATCAATAAACACGAATATGATATTCATGGAATTACAGGAACGGAATGTTTTAAACAAATACGATAATCCGATGATCCTTCTTACAAAATACTAGCGATACTTCTGGGCTATAGGTGTCGCTGTTAACTATTTTTATAGCGTGTAATGCGTGCTACTCGTATGATTTAACGACGACGCAACGAGCCATGGACATGAATGAAAGATGAAAGGGGGGTTCCAATCCACGTCCACATAGCCAGTACCTGAGAGTAATACTTAAAACGGTTTGGCCAAATAGACTTTAATGAATAGTCTTTACAGAGACGCTTGTACTAAATAATAAATACCTGTAATGTTCAAAAGCTGGTTTTGAGTTTAGCTTGGGAACGAACAATATACCCGCCCGTCTATACTACCGGCACGCTATGATGGCCGTTTTGACGTTTGTCCACTCCATGAAGTTTCGTATTAATTAGTTGTTCGTGGTTCGTTTCTGTTGAAATATCACTGTTTTTCTTTAACATTTGAAGGAGAAAATTGCTGTTCTTTATTGTCAATAACTGCACGTCCTATTATATATAGCGTGTCGGTAGTATAGTCCAAGGTGGATTGGCAGACCCATATCAGTTTTTTCGGTATGCAAATTGCCTCGCGATATTTTCCTACTCCCTTGATATATAATTTACATTGTACATGTTTTAATATGCACATTAGGTGATAAAAACTACTTAAGCGGTGAATTTACTATCATGTACCATACGTAAATGTCATACGACTTATGAATTCCGAAATATCCGTGCAGGGGACGGAGAAAGAATACTGACCTCTGCGGCCAGGGGCTTTGGCCCCTGGCTACGTGGTAGAGCCCCAAGCTCGTCTGGATGGTGACCACTTTCGACCTTAAGTATGCCGCCAACTTCGTGTTGTGTTCCGTCATTAGTGTGGGAGTGACCCAAGTACCTGTACCCTTAAGGCACAGCAGCGTATTCGCGATGCCACTGACGTTGCAACTACCCATAGGCAACGGTAACTGCTACATTCTAAGCGGACCGTCAGCTTGTCTGCTGTCCTAAAGCAATAAAAAAAAGAAAATTTTTCCCGCTTCCAACATATACGGAAAGAGATAGATATATTTTAATATTATCTCAGAATCTACGCTACTGTTAAAGTAGATAAACCTAATAACATTAGAAAAAAGTAGAAAATAGCTCTGTACGTTTGTAGAACTAATATTGAATTTGGTTCCTTTAAAGATATTCAAATAAACCATTACGTCATTGTTCAGGGTTACACCTGAATTCTGGCAATGTAAAGAAAAACAACAACTTTACAAGGTGACCACTTACTCACCCTTTATTTATACGTAACAAAATGCCCTTCGCTCAACGAAATATGAAATATCACTGTTTTTCTTTAACATTAAGTGCTTAAAATCATGCAATAATTTCGATTAGGAATACTGTGTATATGTTTTACTTAGGAATTTATTTATAAAACATCTTTAAATTATAATGTAGAAAAAATAACATCAACATACTATTTAGACATATTTTTAATTATTTGTTCATATACATATAGGTATATACAGACAGAATAATGGTTCTTATTTATATAATACAGACGAGTGTGTGTGTATGAGCTTTATTTAAAACCAAGTATTCCAATCTACAATTAGTTTTTATTAGTCTTCTTCCTCCTGGCCTTATCCCAAACTATGTAAGGTCGACACAACATGTTCTCTCCTTCCACTCTTCTCTGTTAGTCGTCATCGGAACATTTTCACCTTATTTGCCATATCATCTTTTACACAATATTTTCGTTGGTCTACCTCTCCTTTTGTTGGATACAAAACTACCCACTCTAATTTCTAGCATTTTCCTTGTTACATGACGTTCTTCTCTTCGCATTATATGACCATACCAGGCTAGCGTATTTCTTTTCAGCTTTTCTATCTTTTGAATTGGTTTTTACTAGTCTGGATCAAAAATGATAAGATTAATTATACAACGATGGTGCAACTACAATATGCACGTATTATACTTTGTGAACATTGCCTGAAGTATTGAAAATGTAAATGCCCTCCGTGACTAGGACAGCTTCTTGCGACCTTGAAGACGGCCATTACGTTTTTTTCACGCGTTCAATGTTGCCAACATGACGGCGTCGAGTCCACATATTTTATTTTCTTATAAGGCAACTCGTTATACCGCCTTTTTGTTGGGGTTACTGCGAGCTAAACGGTATGCTTTTTTATGTACATTTGCTATGTCTGAGATACTATCATTCTTCTTCTTTCAAGTATTCCATCTCTGTTACATCTCAAACATTCAATTAGGGGTCTCTATTGAAGGGTGTCAGTGTCTTTTCGTGATACATCATTCCTTTTTTAAAGTGGTTTAAGAAACAAGGTGGAACAGACTTGCCTATCATACCGAAAAGAAAAATGTAATGGTTTATTTAATTTTTCGATTTCTAAGCTAACAAGAGTAACCTATTTGTTGTATTATGTATTCGACTCGTTGGGAACGATGCAGTATGGTTCGATGCTTCTTGTAATACATAGCTTTATTAATGTCTATGCATCCGTTTGTCTATACAACATGTCCTCTCCTTTGTGAGCCATAATTTCGTAACCATATTAACGAAGTCCTTGTTTGATTTTGTATTTGTTTACTTAGTCTTTAGTTTAATTTTAACTAATTCGACTGTTTAAAAAAATTAGCTAGCGAAAGTAATTTATGGATAGGTGAAAAAAGTTTTGTTCATTACAAACATAATTAACACACATACAGTTGAAGAACGCGCATCATAAATTTCAGTTCGTGTTTCTGTTTTTAGTTTTAAGGAATTCTAATTCCTTTTAATGTAATTCTATAAACTAAAACCAAATATCTAAAAATTAAAACTACTTTTAAGAAGCATCTTATAAATACATAGTATTGTTCACTTATCAAAAGTAATTTAAAACATTTCCTTCTTCATTGTTCAGGTCCAGCTTACGTCCAGTACTTCCAGTCGATCCAGCATTAGTGACACTCTCTTTTGACATTGAATTTATAATTAAAAACAAAACAACAAAGGGCGTACTGTAATGACACCAATAGGTCATCTGCAGTTTAAAGATATGCGCATGTTAACACTACACGGACGACGGCGGGAAATGATAAAAGTTATTTCAAACTTGTCACTTAAGATAAAAATACTATCATATTCTTATCATAATATATCAACAAGCGTATGATAAATTAATGAATTTGTTGTTAGGTGTAGGCTTTTCATTTAATACATCATTGTAACCGTAGATAAGTCTTGATGTGAAATAAAACTTCGAATAATTTGTATGTAAACGTGTAATTCTATCCGTGCAGGGGCGGAGAAAGAATACTAACCTCTGCTGCCGGGATCGGCCTGTCGTAAAAGCCGACAAAACAACCCACCCTAGCTACGTGGTAGGGCCTCAAGCCCGTCTGGATGGCGACCACCTTCGGTCTTAATTATGCCGCCATAATAACCTTGTGTTGTGTTCCGGCATTAGTGACCCAAGTTCCTGTACCCTTATGCGACAGCAGCGTGTTCGCGATGCCACTGGCGTTGCAAACACCCATAGGCGACGGTAACTGCTAAATTCTAAGCGGGCCGTCAGCCTGTCTGCTGTTCTACAGCAATAAAAAAAAATTGTAATAATATATTCATGACATTGTTTTTGATTATTCATCAAACTCTGTTGTTTATTATCACCGAACTAAACTGGGTCCTGGACTTCCTGGGTTCGTTTCACGTCAATGCCTTTCCGAAATTATCATAATAATCGTGATTATATATCCTGATTATCATCCAAACTTTCACTTCGGCGTCTGCGGTATATATACGAGTATATCCGATATCCGAATTTTTCTTCTCTACCGCGCACAGTCTTCGGTATCCCTACTAATGAGACTATCTAATTTATTTCACGTCAAACCACCACTTTTTGGGTCTATCGCTCCCGCTTGGGCCCAGTAGTAGCGGCATGGCTGGACATTAATCCCTATGTAAAATAACTTCCCGATTCCGGTCGACAAAAAGAGGAATCGAGGGCGGTCAAGGAAAAGATGGCATGATATATTCAAAAAGAGGGTAGGGTCGGTCCAATGTGCATGACTACTGCTTGAGACAGGGTTGGTTGGAAACTTTTGAGGGAGGCATACGCTCGTGAGGCGAATTCTATAAAACAAAATAGATTACTCTAAATGCTTAGTATTTTGGTACAAATAAAGACTTATATATTTATATATTTATTTATAAGATGACTTCCCATTTTCCAAGATTCCCAAGATGTATAAGAAAATATATGAGACAAATGTGCCGACATTATTTAAAGAGTTGCTGTTTGACCATCCAATCCTAAAAGGAAAAACCAAATACAATGCTGTCTATGCAAAAAAAGTATTACATGTGTATTTTTAATACTCCGTAGTAACAATTTGGAGATATTATATTCTCTTCTTACGATTTACACTCGGATATATTATGTTGTAATTACGAACTTATTTCGATATAAAAAAAACAAATTTTTCCGCGAAAACTCGTGTTCGCTTTTTGTTTTAAAAAATATATCGAGTATAAACATGCAAAACTAAATAATGAATACATAATATTAATAATTTAATTTGTTCTCGTTTTCACATGTACGTATGTTATCAAAAGATAAAAATTTGCATTGACACACCTATCTAATCTGAGGTATAAAACTACCTTACTAACAAAATATTTATCACGATTACAGATTATAAAAGACGTATTTTGTAGGGCTGTCAATATATCATATTAAACATATTATGTACTTATAATAATGAATCCTCTTAGTCATCATCTATATCTATATCTATACTACTATTATAAAGAGGAAAGATTTGATTGTTTGTTTGTTTGTTTGTTTGTTTGTTTGCTTTGAATAGGCTCCGAAACTACTGACCCGATTTAAAAAATTCTTTCATTGTTAGGAAGCTACACTATCCCCGGGTGACATAGGCTATATTATATTTTCAAAAAAATTAGGGATCCTTACTAAAACTCCAATAATGTAACCCAAAGTGTAAAAAAATTACCTATAATATTATTTAAATCGCGTGCGTTGCGAAAACTATTGATGATAGAATAAAATAATGTACTACAACTTTGCAGAACACATCATTATTTACAAAAAGTGTCGCGACAGCATATGTCTAACTATTATAGTTATGCCACAATAAGTGTTCTTTTATTTTAAAAATTTAATTGAAATGCCGCCCCTAGAAAAGACTCTTTATTTGGATCTTGGTATTAATCCTTATCAAAATAAATTACTTCATATTCAAAACTGTTTCAATACCTTTATATAACTTTTTGAATTATTCAATTCGGATATTCCATTCGAAAGATATCACGAGTTTAAAAATGTAAGTATTAGAAAAATATTGCGTGGTAGCCGCTCACCCTGTTCGGCTAGCTAGCCAGCACCTTATGCAATGTAGGCGTGCGTCACTGGGGATTTTACAAAAATTTGAATACTTATTAAAAAATAACGAAAAATAAATAAAAAGTAATAGCAAAAAAAATCATTAAAATAAAAGCTCATAGAAATAATAATATTCAAACTTTCTTTATAATTTTATTTTTTTAGTAACCTGACGCAAATAGAAAGGTTTGCCCCCAGGGGCGCTCCTCTGTCCGAGGAGTGCACGGGTGTGCGTACCCGAGGTGCCCGAGCATCCGTCGCTTCACTCCCCTCTCCGTTCGAGGCGACAGAGTCCTACCTTTCTTTCCGTCTACCTCTTACATCCTTTCCAACTTAGCTCTCTGTTCGTGACGTGGTCCCCGATGGGATGGTTGCGAATACTGATTGGAGTCCCGGGTTCTACTCTGGGACTTGATTTGGTAGTCAAAACCATGCCTATTTCGACTGCGCCTGCACAGGGAGTGTTCCCGGGGCGGGAATTGCATCCTCGCTGTCGGTTGGTCTTGCTGGGCCGGCTACGACGTCAGGCGACTCTGCTTTTTCTGGAGTGTCGTCTGGTAGTCGTACCCACGCCTGACTAGCACGCAACGGGGATGCGAGTCCCGTCCGGAATTGGCCGCGGACCTGTCGCTCCCGGCCCTGGTTCTGTCCATGGTCGGGGGCGATCCTGGATGGACGGCCGTCGCCTCCTTTTACGAGGCAGTAGTGTCTGCAAGGGAGGCGGCGGAACGGGAGCGGGAGTCCGCCACCGCACTCCCCTCCCGCCAACGTAGGCCGCGTCGTCGGCGCCGGAGGGCGGGCAACGATCTCCGGCCGCCGTAGAAAGCGGCCGCGGGCGGCCCCTCAGGGGAGGATCCGCCGCCCGCACTATTGCCGTGAGGGAGAAGGCCGCGTGCTGTTCCGCAGCCCCCCTCAACTCCTAGAGTTGTTAAAAGAGAGCGCCGGGGGGACGAAACCCTGACCCCCTGGCGCCAGCACTTTAGAAGGGGCCCGCTTTAAGACAAAGCGTGGGCCGGCGCCGGCCCGGGCCACGAGATCGGCAGGCCATATATCCGTGGGCCCGGGCGTAGGCGATAGGAGAACAGCGGGGTTTTTTAGTGGGTAGTCGGATGGTCGAACATCTTTTCCGGAGTCCCTTATATCCCTCGGTCCCCCCGGGCCGGGGGAACCCGTCAAGAGAGGTTTTTCCCCGAGACCGAAAAAAAAATAGAAGGGTTTAATTTTTAATTTTTTGTTAAATACCCGTGCGAAGCTGGGACGGGCTGCTAGTTTTTCTGGTGTTATAATCCCGTTAGCAATCCAAATTTCCGTTTCGGTACCCGGCATTTGTTTTCTGACTGATTCTAAACACTATTGTAATATATTTTCGTAAAAAATAAGCATCTACTATAGTTTCAACGTCAAATCAAATGTTTTATTTAAAAAATATATTAAATTATTAAATTATAAATAAATATATATTAAATATATTAGTGTTTGAAATTGCCTATTTATTAAATAGGCAATTTCAAACACTATCCTGTGCACACTATGTTTGCATTGTGCTCCTGTAATTTCATATGAGTTATACGTGAAAATTCTAGTCAATTGTTGGAAATTCGGCTTAATTGTAACCCTAAATCTACTTATGACGTTATCTGAAACGTTTCAGTGGATACAGTCCGCTTCCTCGCAGATTGCCAATGTCGATAAGGTGCTACATATATGCACGTTAAGTGTCAGAAGCACTCTTGAGGAAATCGTGATTAGTCTCGACACGCTCTAAGAGTATTTGATCAAATGGAGTGGCTATTCTCCGTTACACTTAATCTTATTTTTATAAATAAACATATAAAAACGGGTGTGCATCGTATATATTAAAAACTTTTAGTATATGGTAGCTAAGCGAAACGCTTTATAATGCATTATGTGGATCCTATATCCAGTATTGATTAAACAATTATGGCCGCACCTATAAATCTTACATACATAAAATACATAAACTGCAACATAAAATTTTAAAAAATATCATTAAATATCAAACATCAGTTTATTAATGATGAAAATTGTCTTTTTAAATACTGCAATATTTTACATGCAGAAATCAAATTAAAAAAAATGATACTCAAGGAAAACTTTTTAATAATAAAATACAAACTAAAATGAAGCACGCTGTATATACGTGGGCCGCTGCTCAGCACACAACTACCAAAAAATATTACGGCCTCACTTAAAAAATATTTTTTAGAGAATGTGTAACATAAATTTACTCAGTCATTTGAATGTGTATAGGCTTAAGTTTCGATGGCATTGTACAAGTTTTAGTGGTTTTTTGTGTTGTTATTTTATTTAGTCAATGTAATAACTGTGAATTTGATATATAAATAAAAATAAGCTTGTCATCAGACTATATGTACCTCTCCAATCCAAATGGACAGGCTTGTTTTGTATACGGTCCATTCCTGAGACGTTTTGGATAACCTATATTGTTGTTGTAATAAAATATTACAACAAAATTGAAGTTAGACATCAAATGTTTTCGATGACGTCTATAGCCCAGTATGTCGTACTCGCGACTTAACGTCACCGAGCCGAGTGCGTCTGACGTCAACTAGCTAGTTAAAATCGCACTCGCGTTAACTCGTACGTAGGTACTAGGGTCGGGTTGTACAATTTTGTATAACTAAAAAGATAAAATATTTCTTTCACTGTTGTTAAAGGTAGGAACTGTGTTAACTAATTAATAAAATTACGACTGTTGAGTATGGAGAAAATTCTAAGTAAATACATAAGATAGTATTTGCAAACTTTATCAGTCAAATACTAAAATGGGAAAAACCGTTGTTTGATAACCATTAAATATTCATATCGAATAAGGGACTTGGTAATGATTTATTATCTTTTCACTAGCTGATATGTAAAACTTGGTTAATTTAAAAGTGGATTAAATAAAAATACTCATTAATAAATTTATTATGACTCATGATTACGTGCTTTTTAAAATAGTTAAATATTATTATAAATATTATTGGGTATAATAATTTTCATACAATAAAAAATGCATTAAATATTTTCTGTGATATCATGGATTTTGTACATAGTTCTGTATGAAAAATAGAAAATTATTTTACAATTATTACCATTTAATATTATTACCGATTATACATTTAAAAAAAACATATTATTAATGTAATAGTACAAAGTGAACAGGAATCAGAACACTGAGATTTCCAAATGTGACAGGTAGCTATCAAAATGTCAAGTTCTGTCATCGTAATTACAGTTACGAGTCAAATGAGGGCAATATTTTATGTACGAGTAATGCAGGTCTCAACTCTAACTATTCAAAAGTACAGGTACAGGTAATTATTTTTGATTTCTTGTATTTATCAGAATCGGAAACAAAATTATCTGTCAGCATTTTATTTATGAGGACCTAGAAAAAGTTTTACGAATTATCAAGATTCATTTTTTTTTTATTTCTGATATACAAATATCAATAATTTTCACCTGTGTTAGTCACGGAATTGAACCCGTGCCGAGTATGGGCTTTCACCTACCATTTGGCCAAACCGTTTTAAGTGTTACTCTCAGGTACTGACTATGTCGACATGGATAGGAACCCCCTTTCCATGTCCATGGCTCGTTGCGGCACCGTTACATCATACGAGTAGCACGCATTTCAGGCTATAAAAATAGTTAACAGCGACACCTATAGCCCAGAAGTATCGCTAGTATTTTGTAAGAAGAGTCATCGGATTATCATATTTGTTTAAAACATTCCGTTCCTGTAATTCCATGAATATCTTATTCGTGTTTATTGATGCTAGCTTTTGTGGCGTAGCGGCTCATAGATTCGATTCGCGTCTCGCGTCTGGGTGTTTATGTACAATATGTATTTATTTACAAAAAAAAGTATATATGCAGTTCACCAGTTATCTAGTACCCATAACACAAGAGCCATGCTACTTATTTTGGGACTAGATGGCGTTATGTGAATCCTACCAGTATATTTATTTATTTTATTTACAGACTGAAAAATTAATAATAAAATAATTTATCAGTTACTTTGTCGCCATAACATAAGCGCTCTGCTGCTCACTTTCTGGCGAAGTATTTGCTTACTGTCTGATGAATATATATTAGCTATTTTAATGCTTAAGACTAACAGTTGCCTATAATTTCAATATAAGTTTATTAAATTTCACATTGACCAAGCGGAAAATCTTTTCCATTGTTTCAATACCTCGCAAACCCATTCTAGCCATAAAACCTACATTCCTACAAAACTCACTTTCAACCATTTCCACTTCGTTCCGTTCCAGTACATCGTTAGTACCACATTCAAGGGCACAACGGCACACACCTACAAGGGTGTAGAATCCGGAGGTGGGATGTTTGTCACAAATTTGCACCGTAACCAGTCGTATTAAGCCTGGATTTCGCAGTGCACCTAAGTGTCGGACTGCAGATTGAATAAACTGCTTGACACAGATTCGCGTTTCGGGTCAGACGGGTGTCGGGCCCAGTAAACAAAATGCTCTGCCCGTTACGACATCTCGTGGAAAATGTTTTACTCGTATTTTGCTATACAAATGTGTTTGTTTGTTACCACTCTTGTCTAAGGCGGATGACGGGTTACATCTCCCGGTGACATCGGTCAGCTTTTCTTAAGATGTTTTCTTTCTCTTTAAGTACGTATATTATATAACAATATATAATTTGTAATAAATAGCGATGCATATCATCCTGGGATTTAAACCTCTAGATTACTGTCCGAGTGTGATACCACTTTACCGCCACGTACCATATTATACAATGATTAAGTCGCGGTTGCATCATAATTGAGATTTTATCCGTGCAGGGGCGGAGAAAGAAACTGACCTCTGCGACTGGGGTCAGCCTGCCGTAAAAGGCGACCAAAAATCCACCCTACGTAGTAGGGCCCCAAGCCCGTCTGGATGGCAACCACCTTTGATCTTAAGTATGCTGCCATAACTTTGTGTTGTGTTCCGGCAGTAGTAACCCAAGTTCCTGTACCCTTATGGGACAGCAGCGTGTTCGCGATGTCACTGGCATTGCAAACACACATAGGCGACGGTAACTGGTAAATTCTAAGTGGGCCGTCAGCCTGTCTGCTGTCATACAGCAATAAAAAAAGCTCCACTAATTGGTACTGTTAGACTGAAAATAATAAACGTAGTTTTCGTTACATGTGTGATACTAGCACTGGTACTTTGCCAAAATATGAGACGATAAAAGATATTTAGTCAAATTCTTTTTTTTTTAAACGACACCAGTTGTTAACTCTTTCTCTAATAAAATCTCGTATCTAGCAAAGTTCACCACGTGCATTGAAATTCACATAGGCTTCAAGGTTTAGCGGTGACCCATCATATCCTCTTTCATACTTTATATTGTAGAACCTTCTTTCTGACAGATCTAAATAACAGAAGATAACAAAACTTATACGCAGTTTTAATATATCGGTCATTATTTCGATATTATTTAACCTATGAATTTTGTTCAAACGCATGTTATGACTACTTCGATAGGATAGTTAATGCAATTCGAGAATTTAAAAATACAGTGGAAGAATTAATACACATATTGTTACAATAAATGTTTATAAAAAAATTGTATTACTCTAAAATTCTAATCTAAAGCTTATCTTAAGATCTAAAAGCCTTTAATATGAATATAATGAATACTGTAATTTTTTATAGCCTGCCTGTTTCAAGGCTAGCAAGTTATGGAATAATTTTATGACAAACTTCAGCAAAATGTTTATTTACAATTCGTATACAATAATCCTAAAGGTAAACCGAATCGTAGAAATGACGTCAAATGAAGGAACGTGGTTATTGAGAGAAACTAAAGTAAATACTAATAACAATTCGTAAAAAAAATTTCATTATATATTATTAAAGAAAAATGAAATTGCATTATATGCATGAAACCGAATAGGATTTCAAAAAATAAAAAAGTATTCAATAACAAAAACTCAAAATAATTAAGTGTAAAATTAAATAATTTTATATTTTAAAGCATTCCAAAACATAATTATGAACTCCATTTATCTTCTAAGCACAGCAAAATAACTGCTCATGTTACAAATTTAAAAAAATGGTATGTACGCTCGTAATACCACTTGATGATAGCACTTTTCCAGTTTTATTTACATAATAAAACAGACAGTAACTTAATATACTAAGAGTATTGCAGCATATAGAGTTCTAACTTAGCATGATTCGAACTTCTCTTTTAGGTATAGAAAGAGGAAATCTGTATAGAACCTTTAGATGGCACACATTGTTTAATAAGAAAGAAATAATTTATTAGGAAAACTTGTATGTATATTAGACGCAGTTAATCTATAACTCAATTTTACCACTTTACGCTATCCCACATTTAATTGATTTTTAATTAATAATTAATTAACATACTTAAATCCTTTAAACAGTAATGTTCATTTATTAGTTTACTACTACTTATTTTACCAACCACCTGCACATTAAGCATTCATAAAATAATAAGCATAACATCACAACATACAATATATACTCTTTTTGTCTTGATAAGTAAAGTAAATATTTGTAATTTTAAGTTATGCTAACTTAAAATTACAAATATTTACTTTCATGTAAATATTTTGTATTAAAACTACCTTTCTCTTTGGCCATCTAGCTCTCTTAAATTTAGAACTCTATAATCTAAGTAACATGACGATGTCGTTATTAGGTCCATTTGTGAAAGACCATTTGTCTATTAATTTAAAGAGAATTTTCACCTCCGAATAGTGTAATGCTCAAGGTAATTGGTACTCAAGACTAGATACTCGGGCGTGATACGATCAACGGTGGCGCCATCTCGCGCCACCCATATTAGCATCTGAACAGTATTTACAGTTAACATTGTAGTAGGAACAAAGAAATGACCTGACATTCGTTATCTCCCGCAAACTTATATTTTCAGTTGAATTATCATGTATTTAAAATAATACATATTTGAAATCGTTTGAAAGTGTTTGTTATTTTCAACGACATGGTACTTGGTATCTGATAACATTGATTCAAAAGGAATCTGTTAAGTGAATTGTCTCATCAGTTATTGTGTCATCCTTATCTACAATAATATGAATTTTTTTATAATAACAGCTAATAATATCCTAGTGTTGGGCTCAGATCTCCCGCTAGAAGGAAGGGGGCCAGTATATCTGCTGCGCTTGTCCAAAGTAGATCAATATACATATATCAGTAATCTTAAGCAGGTTTCCTCACGACTTTTACCGGTACGTAGCAGTTATGTATATATTATGTATATTATAATTATAAGCACTAAGGTACTAAGGCAAGGAAAACTGACTAAGCGACGCATGCTAATGTAGAATTCCAAACCCGTGTCTTCTAGATAAGTCTCTACCTGATTATGATTTTTTTTATTACTGTAGGACAGCGGAAAGGCTGATGGCCCACTTATTACCGTCGCCTATGGAGGTTTTCAATACCAGTGCCATCGCGAACACGTTCGCTGGGACACGACACAAAGTTATTATGGCGGCATACTTATACCAAAGGTGGTCGCCATACAGACGGGCTTGTGACCGTAGCTGGCGTGGGTTGTTTTGTCACCTTTTATGCTGCACGGATGAAAATACCGATACCTGATATGATACGAATAAGCTACCGGGTACATCACCCTTTTTTACTTAATTAAGAAGTTACTACTAAATTTTGCTTTCATGCAGGCGGCTGTCTCCAAATCTGAAAGGAAAATAGTGTCTTTTCTGCTTCTTTTAGCAGAAGAAATCATTATTTTCTGATATTTTACACTCTAGTAACGAAATTGGATAGCCAAAACCATATGGTACATATTTATAATGTATGTAATTCTTAGAAACTAGTGATGGAAGTTTAACATAAAGACCACCCCATTTCACAATTGTATTGAATACATATTTGATCACTCCCTCGATAGTTAAGCCAATTTGTTACCGACGAAGGGAAATCGATCGTCTGTCAATAGTACATGTACGCTTAAATCCACATTCAACCAGAATTTTAAAACCAAATGCAACATTCACAACATGTAGCTCCCCGCTTGCATATTTCATGTCCAGTCACGCTTCTTCCGTACGCTGTCTTACAACTAGCATACCATTACTAAACGTTTATGTCACCTATTAGTTCTGGGAATCCATTAATTATTAAAAAAAGAACAACAAACATAAATAATTTACAATAATAATGTTCTTGACGGTTAGTGGTCAGGTCTTGGAAATAATAGGCCCGCTCTAGTTTTCGTCTCATGGTTAAGGGACGAAAAGTAAGATGAGCGAACACAAAAACCAAATTTAGACACATCCATTAATTTTGTTTTCGAAATTCGAATTCGAAAGAAATTCGAAACACCAATTCAAAAGGGGGTACTGAAGTTTTGTTCTGTGACAAAACTCATATGTATGTACTTCACGAAGTGACAGTTTTGTAAAGCAGAAGGATAATAAACTGTCATGGAACAGTTCATTCTCACGTCACTCTCAACGTCTCAATATCCACACTATTTTTCGCTATACTATATTTTACACAATCCAGTCATTTACACCAGATCATGGGATATATCCATTGTCCCATAGCATTTTTACCTAGGTATTATATGGTCACAATATTGTTATTATGTACACCACAATATAATAGCATATTACTTTGAGTTGGTATACCACTGTATTTTCAAACTGGCTTTTACTTAATTCGCTATCCTCTCGTTGTATCTTCCTTTATTTACGTTTTAGCAATAGCTTTAAAATTGTATAATAAAATTATCAATAAAATCCACCTTACAAATTACAACTAATAAATAACAATATGTATACTACACAACATATACAACTGAATGTGATTTGTAACACCTACGCTTTGTTTATGTAGAGAGGCGCATTAGAGGCGAAAACGCAAGCATTTACATAGGAACAATATATGCACACCTTATTTAGTATTAAATATTTTTGAATACCAAATTAATATTTATTAATAGAACCTTTATTAATATAATTTTAATAATGTTATTTTCTAATTCTTTTTCGAGGAACTAATGTAATTTATTTTCTCAATTATTTAGTATTCATGTGAATATTTATGAGAAATATTAGATGAACTGATTAGATGAAAAAAATGTTTCGTAAAAGTACTCGGTTTAAAGATAAAATTAGTTTGATGTTAATTGTGCGTAGTTTACGAGTCCTTTGTCACTTTACAAATACGTACAATAATATTTGTGTTCTAGGTTGATGACGTCATTCGATTGTCATCGTTGTCACGGCTAACAGGATTCATGTTGCCACTACAACTTATTTTTAAGCAAGTTATCCATCTACAACGCAACTTACATATCAAAAATTCATGTTAATTAAGTAAAACAAGTATTCTTTGTTTGGTTTCATTAAGTTCATTTCTAGCTGAGGGTAATGAAATTTCGTGGAATGTTTGCTTGAACAACGCTTACGTACACGCTCATAAAGATAAAATTATGATTTTAATCGAATCCATCAAATCACGAATGCCCTAATCTATACTAACATTATAAATGTAAAAGTAACATTGTCTGTTTGTTTGTCTGTATGTTACGTTTTTACGTCTAAAGCGCTAAACCAATTAGAAAGGATATGAGCTACTTTTTGTCGCGAAAATCGAACGTAATTAAGTTTTTTTTATAGTTATATAACAACTACGTTTGCCGGGTCACCTAGTTCCTACTAGTAGTAGTAGGATTATAATTATGATCAATAAGCAACTAAATATGATTTGAGGGAGCAGATGTTGTAAGAAATATATAAATACAATTAATAAACTAAACACTGAGTGCCAATTAAATATATCGTTATATATACGCGTCGGCGTTCCTAAATGTGTCTTCCTTTCTTAACCAAATGAGTAAGTAATTATATAGCTTGATTGGTTTTTGCTAAAGCGACGACTGACAGACTTAACCCCGAATGAAAAACTAAATAATACCTTCCCTTGATCATATTATATTATAAAGTAACTAAATAGTATTTGCATCCAGTATTGTATCCAACACTATTTGAATTCTATATGAAGATAAATAAGGTAGTGAGTCAGTAGTAGTAGTAGTTAGGTATTGAAATTATGTAGCCAAGGACACCCCCAAAGGTGGACGCACGAACCGGGGACCTTACAAGCAATGATCAAAAGTCGATCCAGCGATCAAACAATACAACAAGAACAAAGCTAAACAATAAAAACAATACAAAAGACCGCCCTGGGTATCGTCTAGTCAGTTAAGTGGTCACATTACCAGAGCTGTGAACCTCACATACCCGCGTCGGTTTCCGCCCGGAGTTCCGACGCAGCACTTATCAGGTATAGTTTTCCCCGGGCCAAAAAAATGGTAGGTATTCAAATATTTTAGCTCGGACGATTTAACAATTCACGCGCTACCTAGTCCCAAAATAAGCACCAGAGCGCTTGTTTTATGGGTAATAGAAAACTGTTATAATTCTCCTCCCTTTTTATGTCCACATTAATTGATTCTCTGTAATTAACTTTAATTAATAAATGGATTCATTTTGACCATGCAAGTCAATGACATAATTTACAACCACTTTCAAAACAGCTTAATTTCTTGCTTTATTTATTCGCGAATGTTGAATGAACGATAAATATTTCACTTAGTTCTGTAAACAAGGGCATATTATATCGTTCGGTTAAAATATGGAAGGATCTTATTAACTACTTGCCTTAAGGTTTTAATACAACTTTGAAGCATTATATTTGAAAGTATCTATAATATTGTAAAAATTCATAGTTAAAGTTCAGCAGACAGACAAACAGCCCGCCTGATAGCAGATGACCACCTTTGGTGTTGCAAAACAATCGCTTGCAACAATAGGGATACCGACGCGCTGTCGGCCTCAAAGAAATTCGCATTTGCATGAAACAGATGTAAAATTATACCAGTAAATGTCGAAAATAACTGTCTAAGATAAAAAGTTAAATATCTCTTAGCATTAACAATTAGGAATCTAGCTCGCATATTTCGTTTAATATTCAATTGCGGCAATCGATGTTTTAGTAATAAAATAACACTAGAAAATGTTAGTTTATTATTTACAATTGTTACTGATTAAGAACAAATAATGAGTAGTATCGGAAATTATGAATAAAAAAGAGCTTAAAATCTATAAATGCTTTCAATCAATACTAACAGCTGTAAATCTTTAGAAAATGTGAAATAAAGGTACTATTTTCTCTACAGCAAGATTGCGCGGCGAAGACTGTAACAATAGTGCCCACTCAAATATAAATACTATAGGTATGACACGTTTAGAAAGTGCGAGTACAAGTGTTTACTTTCTTCCTCGTTGAACTTGACATTGAACTGTTATTCGACATAGATAAACAATAGTTATGTAACAAGATGTGCGTCAGAAACATAAGTGCAAATTGTAGTCTACAAATACGAAATTGATAGAAGCCGATTTCGATTAATATTTAAATTTGTTTGTAGCTGGTATGTAATTAAGTTTCCTTTCTTGATGTTTTATTACTTTACCAGTTGAAAGTAATTTATCTAACAGTCGAACTCTCTACTATCTAGCCTTAGCGTAATTTGTTGATACCTACTTTTCCTATGCAAAGTGGAACACAGATGCCTGCTCTCTGGCTAGTGCAAAAAGAATATCTGGAGCTGGCCCTTGCTCGTGTGCGCTAACTAATTATTCTTTGTCGCCTTTATGAAACCTAGTAATGAGTTGGGACGAATTCCTTTATTTGCTCTGGCCAACGCCTTTACCATATCATCTTAAAAGATGATATGGTAAAAACGTGTGAATTTTAAGATGACGACTAATAGAGGAGAGTGCAAGGAAAGAACATGTTCTGCCGACTCCTCATAGTTTAGGATAAGGACAGGAAGAAGCTTTAATTACTGATATTTTGTTTCTTTCAGAATTCAATATATGTACAATTTGTAATAATTTTTATCGACACAATTGTATCACAATACAATTGTTTTGCATGGAATCCGACTAATGAAGTCATCCATAACAGGAAAACAAATAAAGAATCCCTAATTTTCCTTCATTACATTTAAATGGCTTATTAGATTTGATTTAGGAGAATTGTGTTGGCATTTTTTGCACATAAAATATTAATTCTTCTCCCTTGTAATTTCCTTATGCTTTATTATCCGTCAAAGGCAACGTATGGTAAGAATACGGTAGGAGAAATAGGTGGTAGGGCTTCATGCCGGTCTCTACGGGTACCATCCCTGGTTTTTAAATATGACGTCATTATAACCTTGTTTTGTGTTCAGACATAAGTGACCCAAGTTTCAGTTCCGATAAGAAGACGGCAGCGTGTTAGCGGTACCGCTGCGTCGCAAAAATCTATAAGTGACGGTAACTATTAATGGGGGCGTGTCTGTTGTAAAATAAAAAAAAACACTAATAAGATTTGTTTTAACATGTATTTTTTATATTCTTCTGTACGTATTAAACTCCGTTATATCAGTAAAGATAATTTTGGCGGCCAATCCCGAGAAGCACCAAGTGTAGTGTAGTGAGAAGAAGAAAGAAAATTTGGCTTGGTAGAGTCTAATTATAATAAGAGGTGATTAAAGAATGACAGAAGTAACTGTAGAATTTTTTTATGGATGTAGAATAGCAGACAGGCTGACGGCCTGCTTAGAATTTAGCAGTTACCGTCGCCTATGGGTGTTGGCAATGCCAGTGGCATCGCGAACATGCTGCAGTCCCATAAGGGTACAGGAACTTGGGTCACTAATGCCGGAACACAACACAAGGTTATTATAGCGGTATACTTAAGACAAAGACGGTCTACTACAAAGACTACAAAGATGGTCGCCATCCAGACGGGCTTGAGGCCCTACCACGTAGCTAGGGTGGATTGTTTTGTCGGCTTTTACAACAGGCTGACTCCGGCCGCAGAGATTAGTATTCTTTCTCCACTCCTGCACGGATACAACAGAATTGTTTGCATCAAACTGGTTGTGATTGTTAAATATAGCTAATGGAACTTAATTCTAAACCGCCTTACTAGACCCCTCAGGCAGTGGGATTGTGAAACTGTTGCAGATAACAGTCCAATAAATTAAATATCAGTTTTCATAGTATTTGATTAGTAAGACATGTTATTGTGCCATTATGCAGCATAGGGCAATGGCCGGCAAAAATTATGCGCACTAAGCATTCGATACAAGTAGCCATGACTTTATATTACCTTCGCGTAATTTCAAGGACAAGCGAGCTCCCAAATCTCTTTTTCATGTGGAAGTGACACGGTCGACAACGAGGCCTTGCCCCCTTCCCCTTCGCCTGGGCTCAGCTGACGTCACCCGCGCCATCTTGCCTCACTTATGCGTTGCTAGGCAACGAAACACATGCTGCGCAGTTTTGAGATTATTATTTTGCTTACATGAAATGTTCGAAATAATGTCATAGAGACCGCTTTGCTTTCAAGGGACGAAAATATTTATTTATTCTTTATTGAACAAAAGGTTACAGATTATAATATTTATAATATACCCTGCACAAAAGCCGACCTTGTGGCTGAAAGTGATCGTACTTTTTAATTAATTGCTTTTATCATAAAAATCATTTTCTCCTTGCAGGAGAAAACTTTAAGAATACTTACCCATGTGGCCGGGTTCGGTCTATCGTAAAAGGCGACAAAACAAACCCATCTGCGTGGTAGGGCTTCAAGCACATTTGGATGGTAATCACCCTTGGTCCTAAGTACGCCGCCATAATAAATTTGTGTTGTGTTCCTGTATTAGTGACCAAGGTTCCTGTACCCCTATGGGACAGCAGCGTGTTCGCGGCACCCCAAGCGCCGCAGACATCTTCAATAAAAAATTTCGCTTACATGCACATAATTTTAGAAGTTATGTAAAATATTATGTACCTAAGCGATTTTTCATACATTTTAGAGTATATGCGCTCGCCGTATTAGTATGGTACAAAAACAATGATTTCAGTATTCAACCAACATTTAAATAACATAATGATCTTGAAAGTGTGGCATTGAAGTGAGAATTATAGATTACGTCGAGTCAATATTTGCTGTCGACGTGTGGACATAGTTATTACAGTGATAATGTAAAACTTACATTATTTAATGTGCCTATCACGTAAATCTATGCGAAAATATTTATTTGTATAGATTATTATCCGTATTTATTCATTAATATGAAATACGATTTGAAATTAAAAACGATGTTATATATTCATATAATATAAACTTAATATAATATATTGCTTATTCTTGCTCTCAGTAAAAAATAAATAATATACTGTAATACGATATGTGGTAAGTGGTAGCAGTATCATGCACAGAGGCCCTAGAAACAACAGATTCACGGTAATTTGTACCACTAATCAAAAGAAAGAGAATAAGACAGAAGTTACCGTCGCCTATGTATGTTTATGACGCCATAAGAGAAGTAATATTTATAAGATATCATAGTTTCTTAAGATTTAGAGCCTTATATTTATTATAAAATGATTTTTTTAAACGCCTTAAATGGTTTAATGATGAGAGAACAACTTTTATGTTCAAAGGCTTGAAACTGATAAGCAAAACACAGGAAAGTAAACTGGAATTGCAACTATTATCCTCTAATATTGCTAACGGAGCTTTAATTTTATTACAAATTTATCCTGTATATATGTTATATTTGAGACGGAAATACCAAGTTTATAATAATGAAAAGCAAGCGCTATTCAATACTTTGGGTCTAGATGGCGCTGTGTGAATTATTGCGTAAAAATGAAACAGGCCATTATTGTTTAAAGGAACACCTTGCTTTAATAACCTTGGGGAAACGAGTAAATATGTTGATTGATAAACTTTCTCAATTACAGAGAAGAAGACTTTCCGTCACAATATTATAAAAATTATAACAGAAAATATAAATTTTTGTCATAGTACTCGCAATACAATTTTTGTTGATATATCTACTTTAACTTAAAATTACTTTAAAAAAAACTGACACCGATTCAAAATCAGGCTAAATGAAGGCGATAAAGACATTTGAAAAGTATTAAAATTTAACGTAACGAACAAAGCTCTGACGCAAGGTTTCATTTAGGAAGAACGGGGAGAAAATTTGCATGCATTCACTCCTGAATGAAGATGATAGTGATGTAAACTATAGCATTTTAAAAGCCAAACACAGGCCAAAATAAGCCACTGATGACCAACAATAGCCGAGATTGGGCACCAAGCTAAGATGGGCCAACGTAAAGTTGCAGTGAAGCCACACCAATCATGCGGGAGTGTGCTCCTGCGGCTCAAGCCACGGCCCCGGGGTTCATTGCCCCCTGAGTTTATGCCGGGGTAAAGAATAGCAACTCGAGGCCACAAACCTCCCCAAGGATATGGTATGTTGAAGAATAGTGTGTATTTAACCGACTTCAAAAAAGGAGGAGGTTATCAATTCGTCTGTATTTTTTTTATGTTTGTTACCTCAGAACTTTCGACTGAGCGAACCGATTTTGAACATTCTTTTTTTATATGAAAGCTGGTGCTTGCCGTGTGGTCCCGTTTCAATTTGGTCCATTTCTGACAATGGTATCCATGAGAAAACCACATAAGTCTTAAATTTGCATTAAGTATGTGTGCGACAAATGGACGAATAACAATATCACGCCAACCGATTTCGATGATTCATATTTTATTGGAAAGGATGTACTTCAAAGGTAGTTTGATGAGAGTTTGGTTGGGTTCTGATTATGGGATCTATGACAAAGTAACGGAACTCTTCAATTCTTAGGAGCAAATTAACGATACTCGGCCGAATCTTTTATAGGCTATTCGGATATTTGAGTCATCTACCGTAACGTCGTTATGGTCAAGTCTTAAAAATATGTTTAAACCCAGTTTAATTATTTTTACCAATAACGCTTTTAACGTTATACACAATGGACAAGCTAAGTCTTGAACAACGCTAAGTTACAAATACGAATATTGTTAAATATCGACAGACCTAATTATATGGTGGTTTAGAACCTTTATTTATTCCTTTGAAACAACAACTAGAAAGGTTCGATTAGCGCGTATATTATTCAAATACTAAACGCTAGCCTTAAATGCAGGTTACACAGGTGAAAATTATGCCTTTACTTCTCCATAAATGACTAATTACTGTTATGTTTAACCACACTGTTTTATTAGTTACAAGTATAGGTTTTATTATTTCTGTATGCCACAAAAGTAAGGTAAGGACACCTCAAACTATTCAAAAGGATCTTTCAATTGGATTATCCTTTCTTTTACATTATACATTTTTTGGGCCATGAGGGGGTCGTCAAGTAGCAGTATTTGTGAAAACTAAGGATAGGATGGATTGCAGAGCACCAACAGAAAAAAGAGGGCGAAAAGATCGGGAGAAGAAAAAATAAAAAGTCAAAATAATCACAAAATAACTTGGAAACACATTATATAGGATATAACAATGTATCACTTGTAGAAAGTTTATTTGGTGGAAGAAGGAGGCAATAGGCGATGTGTGCAGCGGGTTCTCAAGAACGAACTGAGTAATTAGTAACATAAAATGCTAGTACTCAGGAGTCATGTAATAGATTTATAAGTAAAATTCTGCTTTTTAGCAAAATGTTCTCCAAAGCGGCCTCAATAGAAACCACAAACCCAAAGTAAGTTCCGAGAAACTGCGTTGGCTCGAATTTATCATAATAAACAATTCTTCAATATACATGTATGCAGACAATCACCAATTTTATAAGCAGATATTTTTATTAACAGAATAAATATCCAGAAATATTTCGCAGAAGTTAGTCGTATTATACAATATTGAAAAAGATAGAGTTACTATGTTAAATGGAAAATATTTGTTGTATGTTATTAGTTGCATGTTTTGTGTAGACTTTCATCAATTAAATATTACAATCTTAATTTTTTTAAAGTGTATAGCAGGTTTTGAATCGAAAGTTGTTCCTAAATTTAACAATTTTAATATCCTTGTTTAATATCATTCCCTTCGAATTATATGTGCAACATGAAGACATAATTTGATTACACCAACAACTGCCTTTATAAAGAAAATCATTAAATATCTAATTATTGACAACTTTAAATATACGTATTTTCACATGTTGAGCTAGAAAGTTACTCCCGTTTTCCCTAAGTCACGTTGAAACTGCCAGCGACAGATCGATGTACACGCATCCATTAGCTCTCCCGAAGGTTCCACGTGCTGGAAACACGTTTACCTTTTATATAGGTATATACTTGTATTAGTTTCTGTGGAGCAAGGTTGCATTTAATCGATAATACAGACTTACAACTTACATCAATTAAAATAGTTTTAAGCGCGTAACATTTTCGATACTTTTCAGAAAACGTTAGTGAAAACTCAATAAAATACATTACAAATCTATACAATGATATTATTATTATTATAGTATTTTTTGAAAATTTCTGGATCAATTCAGATTGACATTATTTTGAAGTATAAATTAGTAGAGTAGAGTAGTAGAGTCCGTTTCTACACAAGAAGGAAGTCTTTAAGGGATGATAATTACTTCAATCAAACAGATTGTCGCGCTTGGATAAGTAATACTGAATTTATTAGAGAATCCATTCTTGTAGGTTTCGATTCACAGCTGGAGCGATTATTTGACCCTGTCATAGGGCAATTCATCTATATAGCCTGTAAATAACAAAAAGGTTTTAATTCTCAACAACAATTCAAGTTTGATTAATTCATCAAAACCTTTTTCTTTATTTTTTAAATTGGGATTCAACAGAAAGGTTTAAAATATTTTATGTTCTTGAGTATGATTTTCTGCTGTTTAGTCCACAACAAATTTTTTTTATATATTTTTATTTATTTATAAGTTGTTGTTGATCTTGGAATATTTTACATTGGATCAGTTTGTACAGGACAACGTCTGTCAGGTCCACTTTATACGTTGAATAAACGTAGCAAACTTTCCTGTAGAAAACACAGTCAACGCGGTACGCAAATTATGTTTACGAACTTTATTTTACGTGAAACGTGACGTGTTTTGTCGTTTTTGTACGCAATTGTTGATACAGTACGGTATTCGTTTTACGTATTTGTTACCAATAAATCCATACTAATATTATAAATTTAAAAGTAACTCTGTCTGGAGTTACGTTTTCATGCCTAAACTGTTTCAGTTTTGATGAAATTCGGTATAGAGATAAATTGGACATTGGAGAAGGACATAGACTACTTTTCTTCATATAATTGAGTTTTTTTTTTATTTATACTGCAGATCAACGTTGGCCGGGTATGTTAGTTCCAATATAATAAATCTCAGTGTATAACTTTTTTAAACCATACTTTTTACAGATATAAAGTACATGTTTAATATTTTTTATTACTAAAATTTCATTTGTTTAAAATGTTACACCATTTTAAATAATAAAATTTGAGCATGCTTTTTTTTATAAAATATATTATATAATAATAATTTATTTGTTATATAATAAACATCATTATATCATAAACAATAAATGTAGTTAAATTATGTTCACATGATTAAACTCTGTTATTATTTGAAATCGCAAAACCAATTTTCAATTGGCTCCAACTAAACCTTTAAAACGTAGTTTAACGTATTCTAAAATCCCTTAGAAGGAATTTTTCTAAATGTATAAAGCAAGTAAACATATATTATGCAAAACGCAAACAGATTTTCCACGTGGAAAGGTGTAGAACACTAGTACGTCGAATTTCAACAACAGATAGGGGCAACCTAACAAGGACGTATGCTAATAATGTTTTCACGTTGTTATCTAATGTGTGATCTGTCATTTATACTGTCACTTACATTGTACACTTGTATGTGCAATATTTATTTAATATTTAATTGTGTACATGTTTCTACTGAAGTTATGTATTAGCAAAGGTCTTTGAACCCACCGACATCTGAATTCTAAGTCAACTTGCACATTGATAAACAATGGATGACTGAATGGATGGACTTTGATTCAGACTTTTCTTGTCATAGGGTGTCAAATTCAGAATTTATGGAGAAAGGCAAACTTCAAAAACAATCAAGTTACATAAGTTACTTAATTTAGACCCAATGTAAGTTACTGATGATGAACGTATATTCATTTCATCAGCCACTTTTTATTATATCTACTCTTTTGCATTTGTATACTGAAATAATTGGTGCACTTAAAACATTTTTGTATGTCTAAAATGTTAGAATTTTTTGAGGAAAAGCTCAATAACTAGACGGTACTAAATATGGGACTCCGTGAATCCCCGACTCCACGTAGACCGACGGGCAAATAGCCTGCCATTCTCGTGGTTGAGACATATAAGAATATTTACTAAAAATAATGTATAAAAAGTAATATCTGCATTAGCTATGTTCTGTAATTTATTATTATTACTATTTTAGTGAATATAGATGGATACAAAAGAAGAGGCAGACCAAAGAAAATATAGATGAATTGTATAAAAAATTATATAGCGAAAAATTATTTTATTATAAATTTAGAATAAAAGTTTTAAATTAGTAACTTTACCGACCAATATATTTACGTAGTTGTGTTATTTCACTATATTAAACCCAAAGTTTAATTTCAGAAATATTTTCTTTACAAACATTATTAAAACTTTATTTCCCTTTGAAATCAGTAGAGAACCTTCTGGAACAAATTTCCCAGTGTTTTGCATGACACACGACCGCTGCTACGCATACATAGGCAGGTTGCGTGGGTGTTGGGACTAGAGACTGCACGCCTACGCTACGGCCCGATCCCAGGCAACCGAATGCCGCCCTAAGGTTGTTGTGTTGCCAGGTGACTAACAAGTCATACCATTTTGTAGGGAAATTTCAAGGTATTAGTGTTTGATATAATGTATTAATGTAAATTGTTTAAATTGTTATTATATTGTCTATATATAGGTCAAGTATCCAACAACAAAATAATAATGATAAGTCATACACAATTATAAAACATAGGATAATCTAAAACTCTCAATCATAAAACGTTATCATCAGCGTAACAAAAACTTGCACTTTATTTTGTTTTTATATAAAAAATAACGAATAATAGTAATGTAACTATAAAAACATATTTAAATGTGACAAAATTATTTATGGAATAATTACAAAATAAATATTTTCATAAATAAATAATCGAAATGTTAATTTTAAATGGATTAAAGCATTTATTATGAAAATATTAATTTCTCGCAGATGGCAACCCTAACCACGAGTGTGATCGGAAACCTGTGGGTAGATTCAAGGCTTTCGGAAAATCGAAAACGATTTTAATTTTACTCGGCCTAGTTTGAGCACTCATGGAGGGTTTTTCAATATCATCCAATGATATTTTTTTTTAATGTTCAATACCGGCTATTTATCTATTTTTACGACAAATGTACTTATATCGTTGAATTCATTTGTCTTTCAAAAGGGCAAAAGGGCTGCTTTTTATAGTTAGAGGAAAATAACCAACGCGCTGCCGGCCTCGAAGAAATTTTATAACGCCTTTTTGGAAGAACCCCATATCGTACCGCGCTGAGAAAACCTTAGCCGGAAGCTCATTCCCAACCCTGAGAGTACGCAACATGAACGTTCTTGAGAACCGTTTAGTACAAGAAAGAAGAGGCTTTTTATGTGAGATCTTTATATCACATTATTATTTCCTTAATTAACTTCACTATAATTTTATTTTAGCTTCAACGACTCATCTCTTATAGTTTTATTAAGTATCTACATTAGAGCATAAATATTTGTTATAATATTTTGTTCCTCTATCACTTTTCAATCTTGGCAATAATATGTAAAATTTAAAATCCGTTAACAAATAATCAAAACATACGTTACACCGACAAAGAAAACAGCAATTGTCAAAACTGTTATTTAAATATCTTGGCATCATTTTGCTTCGCGTGTACATGACGAATAGAAAATAAATTATTTGTTTTCATTATCTAAACCAGCGGTGGCCGACCTTTTTCAAAGTAAGTGCGCAATGACAATTTTTTAGAGCGCGTTGGGCACATGTTTTTTCTTAGGTGGGTACATTTCGGGATGGTAATCAATAAATTATTTACACAAATATTCATATAAAGGTATGTTTTTTAATGTGAGCCGACCGTTCAAATAATTCTTTTGTACATCGTATCGGCAGTCGATGAATATGTTATTATTATTTTTTTTTTTTTCTAAATTGCAATACTCGTTCGGCAGACAGAAACAATTGTTTTGTGGATTTGCAATATACCTGAATCATTAAAATAGATGAAAATAAATTTATTATTACTTATTTTAAAATTATTTTCATATTGTTAAGAAAAATGTGAAAAACGGTATTTTTAAATTAATATTTTGAAAATCTTGCAGCATGCGCATTACAAATCAACCGTGTGCACACGTGCGGGCGCGGGTTCATAAAGCCAATTATTATTTAAGTATGAAAGTATTGTAAAGTATTGGCGACCTCGGTGGCGTAACGGATAACGCACTTCCGTACGCTTGCGGAGGTCACAGGTTCAATTCCCGTCTCGCGTCTGGGTGTTTATGTATAATATGTATATATTTACAAAAAAAAAGTATATAAGTAGTATATCAGTTGTCTAGGACCCATAATACAAGTGCTACTTAGTTTGGGACTAGATGACGCTGTGTGAATTGTCACAAAATATTATTATTGTTTTATCTTTTTGACGACCTCTTGGCGTAACGGATAACGCACGTCGATAGGCTCGCGAAGGTCACGGGTTCGATTCCTGTCCAGCCTCTGGGTGTTTATGTATAACATGTATTTATTTACAAAAGAAAAGTATATATGTAGTATATCAGTTGTCTATTACCCATATCACAAGTTCTATGCAACTTGGATTGGGACTAGATGGCGTTGTTTGCAATGTCCCTACATATCTAGATATAGATATGTATATCTATATCTAGTTCTGGAGCAAGTGGAATCAATTATTTTATTTTATCTACTTTTAGTCATTTTATATAAGTTTATAGTATTTAAGTTTCCCTCATAATGTTTGGTGCAATAAAAAGCAATTTATTTTAATATCTATTATATTTATTTATTATCTTTCAACATATTTACCACCTTTACCACCAAACGTAATTATATAATTAGTTTGTAACTAGATGGTGCTGTGTGAATTGTTCCAATATATTTATAGTTTAGTATTACTTATATTTTATATAATTTTTATTATTGCTGTAGAACAGCAGATAGGCTGACGGCCCACTTAACAGTAAGCAGTTACCGTTCTCTATGGATGTTTGCGACGCTAGGGACACCGCGAACACACTGTTGCAGCATAGGGCTACAGGAACCTAGGTCACTAATGCCGGAACACAACACAAGGTCATTATGGCGGCATACTTAAAATCAAGGGTGGTTTCCATCCAGCCGGGCTTGGGGCCCTACCACGAAGTTATTGTTTGTTTTGTCGCCTTTTACGATAGGCCGACCCCTCCACGCAAAAAACTTTTTGAAAAAATATTTAATAATTATGTACATATTATGAAACATTATGAAGAAATAAATCTACAAAATATTTTTGAGCTGATTTTCATAATAAAACTATCTTAAGAATGAACCTCATCATGCTACATTATTTTTTTACTTCAACAAATATTTTCCGCGTTTATATAATATTATTTAATAAAATATAATAACTATTTGAACATTTTTATTCCTTACAGTCCATCAATAAAGTTTAAAAAGCTTTTCCCACTTATTTACCCTTAGAGCTTACGTTTCACGCGTTCACGCTTTCGTTAACCTTTTAAAGAAAAAATATTAATCAACCATAAAGGAAAGGGAAGGTTGGCGTAATCATCCTTAAATATTTTGTACCTATGTTTAGTTCATTTGATTTGAATTCTATGAAAAATATGTTTTTCTATAATAGTACGTATTTGAATATTAGTAACCTATTACCATACCAGGCTAACACCTGGTATGACCATGTAATACGCAGAGAGGAGCATCATCTAACAAGGAGGACGCTAGAAAAGAGAGTGGATACAAGAGAAAGACCAAAGAAAAGGTGGATGCATTGCGTAAAAGATGATAAGAAGAAAAATGTGAATGTTGGGATGACAGCTAACAGAGGAGAATGGAAGGAGAGAAGATGTTGTGCCGACCCCACAGAGTTGGGATAAGGGCAGGAAGAAGAAAAGTATGTTTTACTACTACTATATAATAGTTGTGGAGTTTTAGAAAGATGAGAACGAAATGGCTCTTGTTTTAAGAGAAAACGTGAAAAGTTATTAGTATTATTATTTTTGACGATATGGAATTCCCTTGTATAATAATAGTGATATAAAGTGATATAAAATTTGGGGTGTAAGGGGCCCTACCAACATCTTCGGGGCCCAAGTCAACCTCACCTGCAAGTCGGCGCACCCTGCTGAATAACGGACGAGGCTCTGACGACGGCTTTCCTTTTGGGGTTGGGGGGTCAGACGGCAGTCGCCCCCGTAAAAGCCAAAACCTGCCAAATCGATGGAAAGTATGAGGTTACGGGATTGTGTAAGGGCTAGGGCGCCGCCGCATAACGGCGCGCAGGAGCTTCGCCCGGCTCTTGTGAGAAATGGACAAGGGCTACCGTGTCATGGGCGGGCACGGCTAACGACGTTAGCCCCAACTCACGCAGCCCAAACATCTCGAAAGATCCGCTTCGCAACATGGAACATAGGCACGCTAACCGGACGCGCGAGAGAGTTGGCCGATGTGCTCTCCAGGCGGAGGGTGGCCGTGGCGTTCCTGCAGGAGACTCGGTGGAAGGCCAGCAGATCCCGGTTCATTGGGAATGGCTACAAGCTGATCTACACAGGTGCACCTGGTGGGGAGAATGGGGTTGCCATAGTGCTCTCGGAGGAGTTCCAGAACGACATTTTGGAAGTGAAACGTCATAGCGATCGGCTTATGGTCGTTAGGGTACTTATCGATGGGGTAGTTACCCACTTGATAAGTGCCTATGCGCCACAGGCCGGTTGTGACGACGCCGATAAAATAGCGTTTTGGAATTTACTCGGAGAAGTGCTCCGTGGAATCCCATTATCACAGGGGATCGTTTTGGGTGGTGATCTGAACGGTCATGTGGGTGATGAATGTGGGGAATTTGAGCGTGTTCACGGGGGATTTGGGTACGGTAGCCGCAACGCGGAAGGGGAGGACATCCTCAATACGTGTGCGGCTGCCGACCTCGCCATCGTGAACACGTATTTCAAAAAGAGACCCGAGCATCTCATCACCTACAAAAGCGGGAGGAATGCTACCCAAATCGACTTCCTACTCACTAGGAGACACCACATCAGCAAAGTGGCCAACTGCAAGGTCATACCCGGTGAGAGTCTCACTGCACAACATCGCCTTCTTGTCATGGACCTCTGCGCTAAGCCTAAAGACTCGCATACTGAGCGCGTTCAGCGCCAAATCAGGTGGTGGCTGCTCGATGAAGTCACGTCCCAGGAGTTCGCCTTAGCCGTCGGTGACAAGTGCGCCGGTGGTATGGGCGAACCAGTTCAGGCTTACTGGGACAAGATTCAGGCGGCTATCCTTGGGTCGGCGAAGGAGGTGCTTGGGGTGTCTAAGGGCGGTCGCAAGTGTGACAAGGAGACATGGTGGTGGAACGACACAGTCCAGAGGGAGACTAGAGCGAAGAAAGCCCTCTTTAAGAAGTGGCAAGCGTCCAGATCTCCTGAAGATCGCGACGCATACCGGGTGGCAAAGCGCGCCACTAAGAGAGCTGTTGCCAGAGCCAGACGAGACAACTTACAACCACTTTACGACAAGTTGGAATCGTCTGAGGGGCAGAAGCTCATCTATAAGTTGGCGCGCTCCAGGGTCAAAGCGGCACAGGACATTTCCAAGTGCCGCTGTGTAAAAGACCCTGTGGGCAACCTGCTATGCGAGGACCTCGCGGTGAAGGAGAGATGGCGCTCGTATTTCCACGAGCTGCTGAACATGCAGCATAAAGGGGTGCAGCCGCCAGATCTTCCTCCGAATCAAGGACTAGTGCCACTGGTAACGCCTGCAGAGGTCCAGAATTGTCTTCGCCGCATGAAGAATCGGAAAGCTGTTGGATCCGATGGAGTCCCCATCGAAGCCTGGAAGGCGATGGGCTCTCGTGGTGTGGGCGTCTTAACCGACCTCTTCAACCAGATACTCCTCACCAGTACGATCCCGAGCCAATGGAGACTGAGTATCATTACTCCAGTCTTCAAGAGCAAGGGGTCGGTCCAGGAGTGCGGTAGTTACCGAGGGGTTAAGGTCATGTCCCACACCATGAAGCTCTTCGAGAGGGTTATCGACTCTCGGATTCGACAGGAGTGCACTATCTCGGAATGTCAATATGGGTTTCGCCCTGCTCACGGGACAATGGACCCTGTTTTTGCCCTAAGGACTGTCGCGGAGAAATACAGGGCGAAGAATACGCCTCTGCATTGCCTGTTTCTCGACTTGCAGAAGGCCTTCGACTGTATTCCTCGCGCGATAATCTGGTGGGCATTGCGGTCCAAAGGGATTCCAGAGGCCTATATTGACATCATCCGAGACATGTACCGTGACTCCGATTCCGTAGTTCGGACCGCAGTTGGCGACACAAAACCTTTCCCCATCACCGTCGGAGTACACCAGGGATCCGTCCTTAGTCCGTTTCTGTTTAGCGTGGTATTAGACGTATTGTCAAACAGCATCAGAAACTCACATGAGCAGCCCCCGTGGCTGCTCATGTATGCTGACGATATCGCGCTGGCAGATTCGGACAGGGGTAGGTTGGTGCGACGTGTGAAGGCGTGGAAGGAGTCGCTTGAGAACGGTGGTCTGAAGATCAATGTGGCGAAGACCGAGTACTTGGCCTGTAACTCCACAGATCCCACACCCGTACGCATAGGTAGCGACACGATCGAGCGCACGGAACAAGTGAAATACCTGGGATCTGTGTTCCATGCGTCTGGTGACATCGATTGCGACGTCAAGGCACGCATTGCTGCCGCGTGGGCCAAATGGCGTGAGGTAACTGGTGTCATTTGTGACCCCAAGATGCCGGTAAAGTTGAAGGGACAGGTCTATAAGACCATCATTAGGCCTGTCCTTTTATACGGCTGTGAAGCGTGGCCGGTGTTAGAGCGACACAAGCAAGAGCTGCGTGTCACGGAGATGAATATGCTGCGGTGGATGTGTGGAGTGACGCGGAAGGACCGCGTTAGGAACTCCCGCATTCGCGGCAGTCTTCATGTCCGTGACATTGCGGACAAATTACAAGAGTGTCGGCTCCGTTGGTACGGCCACGTTTTACGGCAACCGGATGCTTACGTGGGTAACAAATGTCTGGCCATGCCGCCTCCGCCGGGCCCCGGCAGGAGGGGTAGACCCAAAAAGTGCTGGCTTGACGTCGTAAAGGGTGATATGCGTGCCAATGGGCTCACTACCAGGGATGCTGAAGACCGTGCGAAGTGGAGAAGAAAAAGTCGGAAAGCGGACCCCGGGCGCCGAAGCGAGAGTTTGGGCTGCAACCGGGATAGAACGCAAAGATGATGATGATGAAAGTGATATAAAATTTATACTAATACTAGTTGAGCCTATTTCCTTCTCCAAGGTCCAATTTATGACTATACCGAAATTTCTTCAAAATTGGTTCAACGGTTTAAGCGTAACAGTGTAACAAACAAACATACTCACTTTTGCATTTATATTTATATTAGTTTTAATTTAGGAATGTACTGAACAAAAAACATTACTAACTGTAGAACCGCCACAAAACGAATTAATCTGCCTATTAAACACCTGGCCTATAAGTTTAATAACATTACAACAATCTAAAATAGCATTTCTTATTTACTTTTAGATTAATCAATAATTAATATAAAAGTTTGAGATCATTTTGAATATTATCTTTATCCGTTCAGGGGCGAGAAAGAATACTGATCTCTGCGACCCGGGTCAGCCTGTCTTAAAAGGCGATAAAACCACCCACCCTAGCTACGTGGTAGAGCCCCAAGCCCGTTTGGATGGCGACCACCTTTGTTCTTAAGTATGCTACCATAATAACCTTGTGTTGTGTTCCGGCATTAGTGACCCAAGTTCCTGTACCCTCGTGGGACAGCAGCGTGTTCACGATGCCACTGGCGTTGCAAACACACATAGGCGACGGTAACTGCTAAATTCTAAGCGGGCCTGTGTCCTGTTCTACAGCAATAAAAAAAATTATATAAAAAATTGATTTGATAGTTGTCTTTTGCATTTATTTTAGACGTTATCTCTTAGATACTAAAAACTACAAACAACTGATAAAATCTTTATTATACTTATCATTGGTATTTCACAGTTGCAATCGAACTGTAGTCCAGCGATTTCAGTTCTCTAAAATTATTCGTTTGATATTTATTAAGATTACGATCGATACATCACTCTCCTAAGGATAGCCATATGTTAGCAACATCTAACTGCCAGGTGTGGTTATTTCGATTTTCGAAGTAATAAATAATTCTAAATTTAAATAAAATGAAATATATCGATAAGTATCCGACCCGAAAAACTTTGTTCTAGCATAAGTCTGGCCAAGGTCAAATATCTATACAGAAATTCTTAAAATTGGTTCAGCGGTTTAGACGTGAAAACGTAACAGACAGTCAGAGTTATTTTCACATTTATAGTATTAGTATGGATAAACCGGGATACTAAATGTGAAGCTATTATACCCACTTAAAACTATTGCGCGACCCCTGGGATTCATAACGTAATGTTTATACAAAATATATTTCTGAAAGTAAGTTTTAACCCTAACTAATATTATAAATGTGAAAGTGAGTTTGTTTGTTTGCTTGTTTGTTACGGTTCACGCCTAAACCGCTAACCCAATCTTGATGAACTTCGTATAATCATAAATTGAACTTTGGAGAAGGACATAGGTTACTTTTTTTAAATTCATGTGGCAGAAGAACGTTTGCCGGGTCAACTAGTTTTAGTATAAATTTTATAATAGCCAAATCGCCAACAGTAAAAAATAATCACGTTTCAAAGTTTATTAAACAAGTCAATCAATAATATTTTGTGGTAAGTATTATGCATACGTGCAACATGTGACACATTGTTATTATTCCTATACCGTGCTTGCGTGAAAATGTTGCACGATAAAACAATTCCGGGAAAGTAATGTCAATAATATATTTCTATGTCACAATTTAAATTCTTAAAATTATAACTAATTAGAAATTGTTAATTTTTTATATAGCTGAGGAACAGCAGATAGGCTGGCTGCCCACTTAATAATAGCAGCACAAACATGCTACTGTCCCATAGGGGGGGTTATGGTCAGATTAGTGTTAACGTAATAATCTAATGTCTAAGAGATCTTATGCCATTTCGCATCATGCATATTATCGCGATGGTTCGGATTGCACTGGAAAACGGATTTATTCTAAGGACTTACATATGCCCTCCAATTGTATAATTGTCGACCGCTAGTACCAGATTTAGTATAGAGACCCACTGAGTGAATAATAGGAACACGTGATCTCACAGGGTTGTCACAAATTGTAAAAAATAGTAACGTAACAATTATAATAGTTAATTTTAATAGCGTGCTTTAAAGTTAAATGTTTGAAATGTTTGCAGTAAACACTCGACAGCTGCGGAAAATGTGAGAAGACCTGGCAATGCTGTGTTTATTAGTGTGCGTAGACGTGTAGGTCGTAAAGGGGTTGTGAGGTGCCAGGTCACTATGTTTATAGGTGGCTTGTTACCACACTTTTGCATTATAACCGCACTTCACGTGAATGTTTATCGGTGTTTTTAATTGTTAATACAGATTATTATGAAATACATATGTATACGTGATAAGTAATATATTGAACGCCTAGTCGTTTAAAAGAGGGTAGTACCTGAAATGAATGCAGCAAGTAAAACAACATGGAGCAACAGCAAGTTATCGTGAGGCTCATCTGGCCCTATCAGCATATCAGTTGTACTAGACAATGGTGCGTAATGGATACCCATAATACAACATGTACGATGCCGGTCACGGATTGCGCCGTACAGGAATGAGAAAGATAGCTCTAGAGTTGTGGACTATATGAGAGAGGAGCGAGACAGGAGTGTTGGTTAAAGACGTAATACCTATCAGTGGGCAAAGAAATTCGCACTGGCCTTGATTCCACCCGTTTCCGGATCGGTTCAGATCCGTTCGCGGAGGAACTGTTGCACGGCACCAGCTAAATGTCACGCACACTGAACACACAATCTTATGGCACGGCCAATGATAGTCAGTTAATTGTATATTGATAATTATACCTCTAATTACTTTATACATCCATTTCCTTTCCGGTGACATCTCATAATTAGTTTTTGGTGTATAACTTTCGTAATGAACACATTCTGCCTGAAAATAAAGCTATTTACTCACTTATTGTTTGAGAAAAGGCACCCGTTGAACATGCCTGTTCAGCCAAATTTGATAGCATCTCATATCTAATTTATAGCTTTATCTTCTTAAAATATTTATAAGTAATTTCCTTGACCTTGAAGAGGTATGCTTATGCATATTCGTTATGCTTTGCTATGAATAACAAGTTAAAATAGTCGACTTTGAAGACCCCAGCATTATGATGTGATATTAATTTTCTTATTTCCATCCATTAAATACAATATTTAGACAATCTTCTATGAAATAAGGCTAAAACACTTCACTTAAATTTTCGAACAAGGTTCTACTCATTTGAATTTCATCAAGATTAATTGTCGTTAAGTGGAGTAAAGGAAACAAAAATACAATTTACAATGAAAAAAGTATCATAAAATAATTGAAAGTAATACAAAAGTACGTCATATTGTCACACAAATATCGTCATAGTCGTTAAATTAGATGAGTTTTATCAATATCCATATCTGTTAATACAATGAGGTTATTTGTAGAATCGCAATTTACTTAATGTAATAGAAATTCAATGTCATTTTAACAAGTCTAATATTTCACAATTTAATATTATCGGAAATGAACAAACTCAAGTTCAGCTCTTAGTAGTTTTCTGTATAGTTTATCTTATTGTATTTTCAAATAAGAATCACTCCGTCTAAGTGGTTAATTCAATCGTGCACGTTTTTATTATAAAAAAAGCTAAATATATTAAAATAGTCCCTTTGTTTGTAAAAGGAATGATAAATTAATAAATATATATTAACAATGTAAGCAAATAAAAAGAATACACACCGACAATTAACTTCAAATCTATAAATGCACTTAATAAGTTTTTTTTAAATAATAGTCACTTTTATGATGAATTTTGAAGTATAACTTTAAGAACCTATATTCACTGTTCGATATTAACACAGTGTGAAAATAGTGAGCGATAGTTACGTTGATACCCATCCTGAACACTATCTTTTCTTTTAAGCACAAGAAAATTTAGCGACGACCCACTCACAAAGAAATACCTAACTGTAAGTAGCTACTAGTAAATTTTACCTATGTGAGCCTAGGACAAATAGCTAGTTATACCTTATTTATGTACCTCAATAACCTTACTACTCTCAAGTTTCAAATATTGACCAAGTACATTAAGATTTTGCTTCAACATAACACGTTATATTTCCTCAACCAATTCGTCGTGATCGTAGAATAACGTCGGATTTGAAAAAAATCCAAAATTCACTTTTTACCATATTTGGATACTACATTGTCTAAATATTATTGCTACATTAAAAAAAATTACATGTATTTTAGATTTCAAATTAAGCAGTCGGTAAAGTGACGCATATGATAGATTCTCATAGTAAAATGACGCTTGTGTATTTTTAAAATGGCTGTCCTGTAAAGTTTAATATATGTCAGATCCGTCACTATTCTACGACTACGACGAATTGTTTAATTTACTTTTAGACTTAATCGCAGTGTTAATGTAAACAGCGCCATATTATCCATTTGGAATCTCTTTTGTTTTTTTAATCAAATAGAATATTTATTGGAATTAAATGATAATTATATCATGCATTATTAATGATATTTTTCCCACCAATAATCCTATGACTTTGTTTGCATGGTTCAATTTGTTTAACTTGTAATATAAACCAGGGTTTTCATCCAGGTTCCGCAATGGGGACAGCAGTGGCAATCTTCTATTCCTCAGCAATAAAAAAAACTTTTACGAATACCTAATTTGTCCTTCATAAGACTTGAGTTGGAAAATGGCGTCGATTCCCCTCTTTCACTGACACAGTGTCTGCCAATCGGGTTCTTTTCGGCAGCGTTTTCCGGATTTTATATAACACGCATTTTTGCATTGAACAAACGTAAACTCGATATTATTTGATAGACGAAGATTTTTGTTTACCCGGAAATAAATCAAGTTTAAAGCTTAATAAACGATCTAAATATCACTCAGGCCTTGAGCCTTGTTAGATTATGGAAAAGTTTTGTTTATGGTACTGTTCTTCCTTATTCTAACTCAACCATTAAAAAGTTAAACAAAAAGGAAATGTTTTAGAAGTTTGCTATGGTAAGTCACCATAAACTAAATTAAATTCTGTTTTAGCAGTCGTCTTATAACTTTTATACTATCATTCTCATCTTACATTTGATCCTTTAGATTTCTTCATCCTTTGGTTTGCTTCTCCTATTTTCTTTATATATATATCTTTATTTTCTTTACCATATTTAATTCTTTTTGCATTACATTTACCAGTGTAAGTGGCGTAACTCACAAATTCCTATTTATCTATTCATTCTTAATTTAGTTTCTATTAACTCTGGATAATTTTATAATTAAGTTTTTATTAGTACCCTATATTTTAATAACAAGACCCTTGCGCATATATATCATAATAAAATAATAATCATTAACAAATTGTATTATCACATAGAGGAATATCTGAGAGACAGGAATCTTACTTTTTTTATTGCTGTAAGACAGCAGACAGGCTGACGGCTCACTTAGAATTTAGCAGTTACCGTCGCCTATAGGTATTTGCAACACCGGTAGCATCGCGAACACGCTGTTGTCCCGTAAGGATCTAGGAACTTGGGCCACTAATGCCGGAATATAACACAAAGTTATTATGGCAGCATACTTGAGATCAAAGGTGGTCACCATCCAGACGTCTTGGAGCCATACCACGTAGCTAGAGTGAGTTGTTTTTTAAATACAACAAGCCGATCCTGGCCGCAGAGGTCAGTATTCTTTCTCCGCACTTGTATGGATAGAACCTAGACTAATAATTTACGTACAAACACTGAAACCTAGACATTGCTAGTTTCAATTATATATAAATTATGTTTTGAATTATTTGATGACCCATTAACTTAATTAATATAATATGAAATCTACGTCAATATATTGACACACGTCAAAAAGGCAAGTATTATTACAAAATGTACTAGCCTATTGTATTTACCTACTGTGTAATTTACATAGTTTAAAGAATAAATAAATTATAATCTTACACCGCATTCTTTCTCTCTTTCTGAATGTTACTGTATTCATATTATCGATTTACTAAATACGTGATCCATTGAACTCTGACCTTGTACACCAAGGACACATTATACAAAAGGCCGGACATCGCACATGCCGTATTGGTGTCACTAACAGTTCTGTTAATGTTTACCGATTACGTAACAACCTGTCCTATGACATCAACATCGTTATCGATAAATGTAAATTAGACGTCAATAGTCACTACGTCTTTTTTTATTGCTGAGAACAGCAGACAGGCTGACGGCCCACTTAACAGTTTGCGACGGTGGGGGTACCGCCACGCTATCACATAGGGGTACAGGAACCAGGGTCACTTATGCCGGGACACAAGGTTATTATTGCTGCATAATTAAGACCAAGGGTGGTTGTCATACAGACGGGCTTGGGGCCCTACCACCTAGGTGGGTTGTTTTGTCACCTTTTACGACAGGCCAACCCCGGCCGCAGCGGTTAATATTGTTACTCGGCCTCTGCATGGAGAATGATTGACATTTAGCTCACGGTATAAAATACTTAATTATCATGCGATACTAGTTAATGGTTAGTAATTTGCTATTGTATAGTATTTATACTCCGTTAAAGGTCATTGTTATAGCATATTCCGAGATTATTCTAATAATTCTTTACTCGAATCGTTTCAACTTGATCTAGCTAAAAGAGCAATATTTAACATTATTTATTTTTGTTTACAGATAGCAGCTGTTGACGTCCGAAGTAGCAGCCAAGCCAGCCGGCAACTTTTATTTTCACCCCTCGCTTCCCGCACCCCCTTCCAAGATTGCTGCCACCATGGGCCGGAAAAAAATACAAATATCACGGATCACAGATGAACGGAATCGGCAGGTTGGTATTACCGCAAAGTCATGGCCGACCTGATGACAAGTACACCATTACGTCTTGTTAATTTTTTTAAAATAAATTAGCGATTCGATTATTGTTAAGGCGAAAAGAAGTTTATTTTCAAGGCTTTCAACGTAATTCAAGTGTGATAATTTGTAATATAAAAGGCGAGAAATAGTTTACTTCTGCCAACTGTCAGAATTGTGGTTCAAATATTTAATACATCTATGTATGTCTCATAAAAGAAGCCATGTTAGGCTAGGCTAGGGGTCAGCAGCCTGCAGCTCGTAGTCGCATGCGGCTCTTTGACTCCTTGACTACGGCTCTTCCAATGTGAAATGTTTAGTCCAGGCACGGAATATTATATATTATCTATAATTATTTCCGTAATAATGTCTCCCACTAAAGCAAATCACAAGTTAAAAAGGCTCTTTGAATAAATTTCAATTATGTAGTATCTACTAGCTAACCCGGCAAACTTATATGTCCTTTTCCAAGGTTCAATCCATCTCTATACCGAAATTCATCAAAATTTGTTCAGTAGCTTAGGCGTTAATACGTAACAGAGAGACAGGTAGACAGAGTTACTTTCACATTTATAGTATTAGTATGGATATTTGGTTCTTTTGAATGATAAGGTTACCGACCACCGCGCTAGGCAATTGATAGCAGAGCAATGCCAAAAAGGCGATCCTGCGAATCCCCCTCTAAGGCCAAAAGTGACGACCGGGGTCCCCCGAGGGGAGTAGACAGCCCCCTCGGGAGGTAATCCTCCGGGGGAAGGCCGATGGAAACTGTAACAATTTTCCCCGGTATACAAAAAAGGCAATTGACAGGAAATTACTTGAGAAATTTTTAAATATTATTCTAAATGTAACTTTAAAGTAAAATTTTAACATAACTTTTATATAATCAAACATTTGTGTGGGTTTTTAATGAGGAGGATAATTTCAGGAAATATAGATATTTCCTTTATCATAAGCTTATTAATAAGCAATATCCGTTTCCCCTGTTGAATTGTATTGGAAAAATGTTTTCGCTGTCATGTAGCACACTTATTATATGCGGTGATAAAATAAAAAAACACCAAACGACAATTAAAGTTTACTATTATCACTTGATCACTTCTTTATCTTTCTTCTGAATTATGTGTATTAATAATTGCCTTATATGTCGCACGTTAGATATTGTTCAATTCTAAAATCCTACCTACTTATATTAAAATAGTAAAGACCGCGCGCCTCGCACGAGAAGCGCGGCAAATTCAAAACTAAGGAAAGTATACTTTCAATACATTTATGACACTTGTTCTTTTTATTTGCTCCCATATGCCAGCAATTACACACTATCAAACTCTAATCACTATCAAATAAACATACTAATTGCCAATTGAAAGTGAGTTTGTTTGTTACGCTTTCACGCCTAAACCGCTGAATCAATTTCGATGAATTTCGGTACAGTCATATATGGACTTCTCCATGGACCTTGGAGAAGGGCATAGGCTTTTTAATTTATATGGCAGAACAACGTTTGCCGGGTTAACTAGTAATATACAACTATCTAATAAATAACTAAACATTTTAAGTTAATATTTAACATGAAGCTAAACTTCGGGATAATTAAAATGGCCTTGTTTCGTACTTACTCGTAATTCACTAAATAAAGGTTCCTCTTTGCCTTTTTTCTTTTCATGCATGAGCGCGCATTACGAGTTAATTAGTTAACATTTTGTCGCTTGTTCTCATTGCACCGAAACTTGTTGGCGTTTAGTTCTCATTTTCAATTACTAATAACAATACATATATTTTATCCGTGCAAGGGCGGAGAAAGAATACTGACCTCTGCGGCGGGGTCGGCCTGTCGTAAAAGGTGACAAAACAATCCTAACTACGTGGTAAGGTCCCAAGCCCGTCTGGAGGCGACCACCTTTGGTCTTAAGTATGTCGCCATAATAACCTTGTGTTGTGTTCCGACATTAGTGACCCAAAATCCTGTACCCTTATGGGACAGAAGCGTATTTGCGATGCCACTGGCGTTGCAAACACCCATATGCGATGGTAACTGCTAAATTCTAAGCGGGCCGTCAGCCTGTCTGCTATCCTACAGCAATAATGTACATATATAGAACTCAATATTAAGTTTATTTTTAATTTGGACAAAAAATCTCTGGCAAGGTTAGAAAAACCTTCTCTGCTTAAAAAAATCTCAAGGATTCAATATCAGTGATATTCCACAGTAAACGTTTATTACGATATTCCATTAGTAAGTTTAGTGTACTGATAATAGTCAATAATTTCATAAAAAGTTTACCATAACGCTTGATTAACAATCCAAACTACACTTAAATATCTAAAAATATACAATTATTCTAAAAATAATATGAACTTCTAACCAAACTAAAGTAATAAGCTTAATAAAGTAACTTAATAAAGGTAATGTAATTAGGATAATAATGTAATGGGAGATAGAAATACTAGAAATACAATTTGTAGTGAATTAATTACTCTTAACTTATTAGTGACATGTTTATTTACCAAACAAATTGTCATCTACATTTAAAACGTTATTCTTGGTACAAATATTTATTGCAATGAAATTCGCCGAGCGACATGACCTTAGTGTGCAGGCTGACCCAGCAGATGTGGCGTATCAACACTCCCACTGCAAAACATTATCGCAAAAGGACAGTGACCGCTGCAGCTTGTAATTTATTAATTATACGATTTAACTGTACATCTGTAACCAGTTGATAAAGACTCCTCTCTATTGCACATTGCCATGGAGTCTTTATAAAATAGATTTTATAAAGGAAAATGTCGAGTTCACATCACTCACTTTAAAGTTTCAATTGGAGAGAAAAAATTGATGTTACAAATAATATGTCATGATAAATAATTAAATTAGGAGACTAATGAGATTATTATTACAAAAATCACCGTGATTAACATCAAAAAGAATAAATCTATTGTATCCAAAACTTACTAGTTTTGTTATCAACCATATCAATGATTGCCATTTGTAGAATTTAACAATAAAAAATGTTGCCCCTTAGTACTATAAAACAAATGTGTTAACTTTGAAAAAAATATGTTTCTTTTACCAAAATTTATACAAAACTACACAGTGCATAAAAACTAAAGAAACTTAAAATTAGGTGAACTTGTTCTATCAAGTTAATAAAAGTTTTGCAAAGGTAATTTAAGACTGAATGTGTCTATAGTTTCAAACAACTTAGGTTTTCGTAGATTGAAATTCCGAAATTCCAAAGGCCATCCAAAATCTACAACTGTATTTAATAATATTTATTATTAGAAACACTTTAATGAATGTTACTAATTTTATAATGATCTACAGTGATGCTAGGCCATTTTAATTGTTAGTAAATACAAAAGTATATAATCAAAAGTGTTTCCATGCAAACGAGATGACAATCTTCAGACGGATTTGTAGAGTTACGATAACAGATAAAGTGAGAAATTACATAACAACATCTCTGACTGTACCAATAACTGATAAATTAAGTGGAAACAGATTAGTGAACAAACATTTTGGAATTCGAAACATAATACTAAAATAATGGTAAACCTGAAAGTAGATGCGTACAAGGACATTAAATTTATAAAGTGATAGAAAAACAGAAGATGATAGTAATGTATCATATCATTACCACGAGAGTTCGTCACGATACAAACGAAGGCATGCGAGCAAAACAATAATAACAGACTATTTCGACCCATTTAGGATAAACATATAATGTAGTTATGATCAATTTTAATGTTTCAGGTTACGTTCAACAAACGCAAATTCGGTGTGATGAAGAAGGCATACGAGTTAAGCGTGTTGTGCGACTGCGAGATAGCTCTTATCATCTTCAGCTCAAACAACAAACTCTACCAATATGCTAGCACAGACATGGATAAGGTAAAAACAGCATTGTCTATCTAAACATTGATTTATAAAAAGCATTTATATAATAAAATTAATCGACCATAGGAACTGCGTAAATCAATTTAATTTGATGCTAACATAACTTTTCTAAATAACATATAACATTGTGTCACAGAATTGTATAAAAAAACACGGTTAAACTTTGGATTTAATGTCATTAAATTGTCTGCAAAAAGTAAGAATATTCATTTAAATTTGAATTTGTTTCAAAAATGACCATCTTTAATATTTATTGAAATAAACAGAACATTGAACCGTTGATTATCATGCAATGTCATTTTAATAGCTTCGATATCAATCGATTTTGTTAAGTTTATTTTTAAATGAGTATATAACATTTTACTTAAAATGCATGTATAATTATTATCAAACATTATTTGAAAACGTTATGCATTTTCAAATATATTTCATCTAATGTTATACGGTATAAAATATACAATCCTGTTTTATTTAGTGCATACCACTTAAATACAAGACGACGTTAATTAGAAATCCGTTTTAGTTAGAGGCATTATAATTTTTATTCCATTGTGCAATTAATACCTTGCTTTTATCAGTCTATAACCTCATACTAAATGAAGTTTTGACGTATAAGGCGATGAATTATTGAACTATAGGTATTTTTAATCAGCTATGTAAAATATGCTCTTATAATTGTATATACCTAATTTACTTCAGAGTTATATGTCAAACCCTATAAAATTTAAAGAGCATACAGAATAGTTTGGTAAGCTGGAATTTTGAATAATAATAATTGCAATAAAATTTTAATCAAACCTTCTTTTTTTATGTGAATGGGAGGGACTTTAAATATATTCTTGGATGTAGCGTTAATTAGAGAACTGTTGCTCTCTGTTTTAAAATTCAAATATTAAAAAAAAATATTGAGAGATTCTATTTAATCATCATCATCATCATCCCAGCGTTAGTCCCGGTTGCCACCCAAACTTTCGTTTCGGTGCCCGGGGTCCGCTTTTTTTACTCCACTTCGCGCGAACTTCAGCATCCCTGGTAGTGAGCCCATTGGCACGCATATCACCCTTTATGACGTCAAGCCAGCACTTTTTGGGTCTACCCCTCCTGCCGGGGCCCGGCGGAGGCGGCATGGCCAGACATTTGTTTCCCACGTAAGCATCCGGTTGCCGTAAAACATGGCCATGCCAACGGAGCCGACACTCCTGCAATTTATCTGCAATGTCACGGACACGAAGACTACCGCGAATGCGGGAGTTCCTAACGCGGTCCTTCCGCGTCACTCCACACATCCACCGCAGCATATTCATCTCCGTGACACGCAGTTCTTGCTTGTGTCGCTCTAACACCGGCCACGCTTCACAGCCGTATAAAAGGACAGGCCTAATGATGGTCTTATAGACCTGTCCCTTCAACTTTACCGGCATCTTGGGGTCACAAATGACACCAGTTACCTCACGCCATTTGGCCCACGCGGCAGCAATGCGTGCCTTGACGTCTATTTCTATTTAATCAATCACAAATTAAATAGCTTTATTAAGTGCTTACTTTTTATAGACATCACTGATACTTCTCAAAGTTTATATAATGAAAACAAAGCGGTAATCGGGTACTGACTACTTGAACATTAAGGCCGACTTGCACAACCAATCACTAAACCGATTTAGCGCTAAACTTATTTAAAATGTCATTCTGTCCCTGTCACATTGACAACATTTGACAGGGACAGAATGACGATTTAAATAAGTTTAGCGCTAAATCGGTTTAGTGATTGGTTGTGCAAGTCGGCCTAAATCAATGCAAACACATCCGTACTAGATTAGCATAACAAATATTGCCATTTGACATTCATTGAAGGCCTCCCAAATATAATGTTGGATTGTCTATAGAATTATAATTAACATCAAACGAGTAAATATGGACTCCTTAATAGTATGTCGTATCATATTAATAAATATATGGAGTTATTTAATAGAGATATGGATATTCAAACAAGATTTTAAAGAAAATTCTAACATAGCATTGTACACAATAAGAAATATTGTCTGTCCAACATCTTGGAGGCAACTATTTAATAATATAATATTCTAGAGAACAACGGATTTTTTTGTAGTAATCTTTTTCAACCTATAAAGTCAATAGCCAGAAGGTTTCGAGAACCTCGATATCATGCTATAGGTATAACTGGTGTATAACATTGTTGATTTGACTTTGATGTAGTAGGTAAATAAATAGTTCTTCCGCTTTAAAATAAACTTATATTAGCAATAAATAATAAATAGAAAATTTTGTCTTTTACGCTAAAATATATAAGACATATTTTATTTTAAATTCGAAAATATCCTTGACTTAGAACAAGAATTATTTATATTTAACTAATGAAGATATTAAGTACTTGATATTCCGTGTTAATTAAAAATGTTTACCTAAAACATAAGTCAACGCCTTTGAAAATATTTTTTTAAATAAACCTTTCAACCACCTGTCTGAGAATAGCTTTTAAAACTGTTTTAATTAATATACTACTAGGTAAGAAATTAAACATAAATTATCGATTATAATTCGTATTTGCTCTTGACTCCCCTCACATTTTATAAATGTCTACAATTATTTAATTACGTCATTTAACTGAATCAATTTGACTATCAAGTGACATAAATGTTATATCCAAGAATACGAGTACTTATAATGTAATAAATTAAATTTTAAATAGCATCACAGCCGGTTACAGTTTGTAAATAATAAAATGTTATTCAATTTAATGTGTGTATATATAATTGAATATTCTTACTTACTCGTCCTGGAACAGTCTTAAATTTCTTTTTAAGACAAAAAATATCTTAAATTCCCATTACCCTCCAGAGTCAAGAGTGTTTAATTTGTGGCTATGTGAAATGTAAAAAATAGTTTTGTGTAAAACAATTACACTTTTTACTATTATTATTTAAATAACTATAAAGTATTTATATGTTTATTTATGGTTACAATTAATTATCTTTTTATCGCAGGTTTTACTCAAATACACGGAATACAACGAGCCGCACGAGTCGCTGACCAACCGCAACATCATCGAGGTACATTAAGTACGGCGTCATCTGTGTGCTCGTGATCGCAATGCAATGTCCATGCAAAAATGACTTATCCCATTAACCGCGTGCTTTGTACTTACTTATGACCCTAATACCTACTATATTTATTACTAAAACAGTCCAAAAACCTTCACCTGTACCGTAGAACGATCTAAAGACCCTTATATAAAGCCCTATGTAGAGCTTCTACATATTAGATAACACAGCCACGAAAGAGTACACGAGTAATAAAAACGCATGTTTATTTCCTGTTAAAAAAGGATGAAATACAAAACACCAGACACAGAGTTTTATACTAACAGTTTATTACTATCCACCTCCAAATATTTATATTATTTTTTCCCTGTACCGCATGAGTTTTGTTGTAAATATATTTTGTGTTTATTTGAATTAACCGCGTCTACCTGACTCCAGTTTTGAGGATAAAGTCAGTGTTGCATCATTGCGTTCGACACAACACACAAATGTACGCTAAAAAGTTTTACACTTACAATTAGTACACGTAGTTTTTGTGAGCACTTATTTTCTACCCTCCACTACAACTCTGAACTGATTTTGAATGCTAATACTACTACATTTAAAATTAATCGCGGTTTGAAACTAATAGTGTGTAGAGGAGGGTGTTAAATAATAAGATGTTAATGCATGCTATTAATCAAACAGTAGAAATCATATGATTTTGGCTCGTCAAGCCACCTGAGCTGTTTTCGCTGACACTTCCAGGCACTAACGAAGAAAGAGCATAAGAACGGAGTGATGTCACCGGATAGCCCGGAAGCTGAACAAGAATACAACCTGACTCCACGGACAGAAGCTAAATACTCGAAAATTGATGAGGAATTCCAAATGATGATGCAAAGGAACCAGTTGAACGGAAGCCGCGTCGGTGTCGGTGTTACGGGAAGTAATTACAACCTACCAGTTAGCGTTCCGGTTGGAAATTACGACCAGTCCCTGCTGCAAGCTAGTCCACAGATGCATACCTCTATCAGTCCACGGCCTTCGTCTTCGGAAACCGATTCAGGTAGGCTTTTATACAACCTTACTGTAGAAGACAGTACTACTAAAAAATCTATTTTTTAAACTGACAATGTCGTCGTGAAAACGTTTCCCTAAAGATTTGAATTCAACAAAGTATTTGATCCCTTATTAACTACTTAAATCGAAATTATAATTCTGATATGAATTTAATAAATAAAAAGGCATCAGTTTATCACATAGAAACTGGATACCGTAAGCTCCAAGTACAGCTGTGGGTGGCTTATGAGCGTTTAATGTGTGATAATCTTATTGAGTTTTAGCTTATTTATTTGGAATCATGTAGGTTATACATACATATACGTACGATGATTGGACATGTATGGACGTGTGGAGCTCTCTTCCTTCTTTTTTATGCTGACATCCATCTCTCTAAGACCTATACTAAAATATATTTGCTAGAAGTGTTAGTAATATTTAAAAATCTAACATTAATAAGCATGTCTGTCTTGCAGTATACCCAAGTGGCGCGATGTTGGAAATGTCAAACGGATACCCTGGTTCTGGCTCGCCGCTGGATGCGGGTTGCACACCGTCGCCGTCGCCAGGACCGGCACCATCTCCACACCGACATCCTCACAAGCACGCACACGCTGCTCCTCACCACTCACCTCGACACAATAACCTCCGCGTCGTCATACCCAGCTCTATGCCACCACCACAAGATGACATATCGTACACAGGGGAGGTTAGTATACATGTCTTGCATTACTTACAGAATATAGGGGACTCGCACTGTAGCGCCATGTCTAATTCATTATTCTTAATCTAGGGAACCTAGGGCTGCAATTCATAAAAAATTTAAACAAGTTTGTGGCAAACAGAGGCCTTTTTTATTGCTGTAGGACAGCAGACAGGCTGACGGCCCAGTTAATAATAAGCAGTTACCGTCGCGTATGGGTGTTTGCACGGCCAGTGGCATTACGAACACGCTGCTGTCCCATAAGGGTACAGGAACTTGGGTCACTAATGCCCGAACACAACACAAAGTTACTATGGCGACATACTTAAGACCAAAGGTGGTCGCCATCCAGACGGGCTTGTGGCCCTACCACGTAACTAGGGTGGGTTGTTTAGTCGCCTTTTACGACAGGCCTACCCCGGGCGCAAGGGTCAGTATTCTTTCTCCGCCCCTGCACGGATAAAATACAGTGGTTAAAAAAGAGGCAGCCTTTTTTGAGGTAGAAATGCTTATACACGCCAGCACTTGGGCGTTAGCGGTGGGGTACTAAAAATACCCCAGTGTTGCTATTCTGCTTCACGCTTGGGCGAAAGACCTTTAGCTTGAATATCAGATCCGGGCGGGCTGGGCTGGGCATGGTGACTTAGGCCGGTCTCTTCTGTCTGAATGGGAGACAGCCCGCCAATATTAAGCAACACATTTGTGCCTGCGTCCCACAAAGCATTTTGTACTAACGAACGAGGCTAGTTAATGTCAATGGTCATGGGAAATGCTTAACACATGACAATAAAAATGGTATCAAATTTTCAATCATTCTCTTAAGTACAGATTTATTGATTCTATAGTCTTTAAAATGAATTAAGTTTTGTAATAAATATTGTTTGTTAAAAACAGTTTATTTTTAAATTCATGTACTATGAATATTTTAAGTGTTTTTAATTAAACATCCCATACAATAGAACTTGACAATTGACGACTTACACAGATTTGATCTCTGTATACAAGTTACTTCACTATGTGCTTCAATTTCAGAAAGTAAATGATTTTATGACATGAAAACTAGATCAAAAAACTGCGTTAGAGATCCTTAATATAATATATAGAGACCGGAATATGACATATTAGTTGAATATGACACTATCAGGCCATCAAGTTACAGTGCAGCTATTTTATTTTACAAGTACACAACTAGCGCCCTCTATATATATGAACTCTGTGGAAGATCTGAGATATATTTCATTGAACGTAGATAATTTAAGTCTTTGATGAGTAAACAGAAGTGGAATAAATGTAGTACTCCCTTTTCCAGCCTCCGCTGAGCTATTCGGGGCTGGGCAACTTCGGACCGCAGGACTTCAGCATGAGTTCGGATATGGGCATCGGCTTATCCTGGGGCGCGCACCAACTGCAGACATTACAGCACAACAGGTACATGTCTGTGCCCAATTTTCTTTTTTATATTTTATTTATAACGTTTTTAGAAGCCTGTTTGCGTAGTATTCTTTTTTTTTAATATTAGCCTAATAATATTTATTAGCAGCATGTGTCAAGAGGTTTTAGGTTTTGGATTTGAGGTTTTATTTTTGTAATATGTGTTTAAAGTAGAGTTATCTTTCGCTATATTCTTATTTTATTCATATAATACACCGATAGAAACTTTTTCATATTTTAAAAGACAGTTGATTTTTGTTGGCTAAGAAACCAGGTTTCTTGAAAAAAATTGTAACTAACCTTTAGTTTCTTGAAAAAAATGTACCATAATGAATATGTTTAACTAAGTAAATTGTAGATTTTTTTAAATAAGTAACTATTCGATAAAATATTGTTATCAATAAAAACAGGCTCCGCCGTAACAGTGTTGCCACTGCCGTGACCAGGATTCGAACCTGGGTTACTACGGCCACAACGTAGGGTCCTAACCACTAGACGATCACGGCTATCGGAGCTGATGACAGTTGTATTGAAATTTACAATCTGTTTGATAAAATTATGTACACGCTTGACTGGGTAGTGAATTCGTAACGGTTTTTGCTTTCTTTACAAATTACGCCAGTGTTCATTATAAAATCAAATTCAAGGTTATTAATTATTTCATACTAGTTGTTACCTTCAACTTAGTTCGAGTACAAGTATTACGGGATAAATAATAGCCTGTGACCTATTCCAGGCTATCTTCGTACTTAATTTCTCCCAATGTCGCTCTGACGTGATAAAGTAACATTCATCCAAAGTTTGATATTTATAATATTAGTGTAGATAGTATTGTATCTGGTAATGAAGTATCATTATCATATAACAAAACTACTTATTGAATGATTCATTTTAATATATCAACTTGAAATAACTGATATTTTACACAAAACATTTGTGATCCTATTACAATCTTCACTCAAATCCATCGAATCGATTGTTTTTTTTTTTTTATTTAAAATAATATAGAAAACAAACGATGCACCGTCTTAATTGTTTGGTAATTAACGAAATCAGTAATCCGTTTGTTGTGATTAGAAATACGTTATAGAAAAGTGTAGTGCCCTATTCTTGCATTTAGCCAGGACCTCACCTGGAACGCAACTTGAAAGACAATAAAACCTGTACCTAATTTACCTCATTCGCTATTAGCTATTATTCCTAGAGTTCATGAATATAAGCACACTCATCTGAATAAAAGTCATTATTACTTACAGTCACTCAAAAAACTCGAAGCTTGTTCCATCCGTGTTTGATATTGTCTAGATACGACCTATCAAATTACAAATCTTTTTCATATATCTACCGAAACCAATCACTGTTACAAATTGAATTTTGCATTAATCGGTTTGTTGTAAAAACTCAATTTTGTTTTTTGTTCCATTACCTCTATGCGGATGGTAGCGTATTTGCGTCCCAAATGTCCATAGGCAACGGTAACTGCTTACTGTTAAGTGGGTTGCCAGCCTGACAAAAGATAAAAGAAAAAAATCTGATCATGAATTATTTATGTATCAAATGTTTATTCATTATTTACTAAATGTATATTTTATTTTATAAACAGTAGCAGCTTGCCAGTGCTGGGTGGAGGGACGCCGCCACCAGCCGCATCGCCAAGCAACGTCAAGATCAAGGCGGAGCCGGTATCGCCGCCACGTGCGCCGGACCACCTGCACCGCGCTCCACCGCCTGCGCCGGCGCCACAGCCCGCGCATCTCTCCGGAATCATTGATGGTATGTTGTAGAACACAAAGATGTGCTAGCACTCATTTGATTTAATTAAGTTATTTAAATAAAAAAATTAATAAGTAAATTGTTATTTAATAGGATCAGTATCATCGAGTAACATAGGCTCACCGGCCGGACAGGACATGAGGCATTCGAGCGTCCCCCTTGACTATGAGCAGCCGCATACGAAACGGCCGCGGATCGAGGGGTGGGCCACATAGCTAGGCTACGACGCCTTCGGGCCGTACCCGAGGCCGCTGCACCCGCACTGCTAGAGGCGCTCACGACCGTCCCGCGACACTGCTCATCTACAGAGCAGCTGGACATGACTATCGCTTCCACTTAACCGCTCCACATTGGTACCGTGATTGCGACTTCCAACACTCGCGTGTAGAAACGAACAGATTTAACGTCTCTCTCATCTGAACTTGTTCGAGAGAATTCACCGAGTGAATGCAGACTGGATATTAGACTACCGCAAGTCACAGCCTACTGGATATCCCGCTAGCGTCCTACCAAAGTGTAAACGAAATGGAACATTTACGGTGCTTTAATATGGAACGGGTGGTTTCTCTTTACGTGTGGCACTGACCTCTTGGTTTACGCACAACTGGTTGAAACCAGTAAGAATGTGGTTAAATTAATTATCACATATTGATGCGTAATATAATGTAGTTGCACGTCCCTCAAACAATAGTTTTAGCTTAAAAAATATGTTATGTAAAGAAACATATGAATATTTTTAAATTTAATTCTATATGTAAATGCAAAATAGGTACTAGAGAGGTCAGTGACCATAGTTCACTGTTGAACCCCTCCCCAAGTGCTCCCCCAAAGTCTGATATGGAATGGTGCATCCTACCACGGTGCTTAAGATGGCACGGTCAGCTTTATTGTGCGTACGTACATAATAGATTTGTTGAAAACCACAATATGTGGTCAATCTATGCGTCCTTTTCTTTCATTATAAAATGGAAGGAGATACACGTACAGAATATTAATTGATGTCACGTTCCGCAAACGGAGCGTTTGTATACATTTTAAAAAGATCTCTAAGATCAAGTAATATAAATTAAATGTTCAAGTTTACACTACCTTTATTATACGTAAATATAATGCACATGAGTACACTAATTAATAATAAATGTTAAATTAAGTACAATATAGTTGCATACAAATTTCAACTTTAGTTACGTTTTCATAGTTCTTATTCTACCTTGTACATACGTCGTTATATGTGCAATCCGTGCCATTGTCTCTTTAGCTTAAACTTAGTCAATTTACATTAGTGACTAAATGGATAGGGCATAATCGGCCGGACGAAGTGTTGTGCGAAAAAAACTCGCAGTAGTGTGTGAAGTGCGCAATGACTATAAAATGACTGTTGACTTTGTGTTAGTGTTTTAAAAAGTTTTTTGTGCCATTTTAAAAGTATAATTATATAATAGTGCGACATCCGAACTTGAATATTTGTAAATTTAGTATGCGTAGTGTCATCACAGGAGTTAAATAAATAAATAATTGTATATCTATTGACATTATATTTATACATGAAAAATCATTATATTTATATATATACAAGTCCCATTAGGAACGAATGTTATGTAAGTAGGTACCTAATTAGATAGATGACTATAATAAAAAGTACCACACGAAGCTTTAAAATTTCTTATGATACCCTTGCACTCTAGGCAGATTTGTAAGTCAACACTATATATTAATGTTTAATAACTGTAAGATAATATTCACATTTATGCAAATATATTTTATTTCCAACCTAGCTTAAGCGTCCAGGAGTGCAATCAAAACCCTATATGATGTAGTTTAATCATACGAGTTACTAAAAGTGACTATCAAGACAATACAATAATAAAACTACTTTTAAATGAAATTAAGATGTTTAAATAAACTAAGATCTCGTTTAACAACGCGTTGAAATCCAAAATATTTTAAAAGTAGTTTTATAGTTTTTAAAATGTATATTGAATCTTGAAAATGTTGCTAAGCCAATGTTAGGCGTGACAGATGTTTTATAAATGGGTTCCTGCATAATTGGCAAACGCAGTCGTAAATGTAAACCTGTGTGTAAGCGATAAACTTGTATTCTTTGAAAAATATATATTGTCATTATATTAAGTCTAAGTCGAGTTAAGTAAGTTTGAGTCTAACAGTTAATTTAGATCAAAATCTGGACTTAAAAGACTTTTGTACCGCTATGTTTTGAATAAAGTCCAAAATATGTTGCCGATTGTGCTTTGGACCCATGATGCCAGTGTTTATAGCCATTAAATGGTTGTTTTTTGGCACTTCTCAAAAACTGTCTCAGCATAAATTCTTGACACTAGATAATAATAGTGTCATAATAAATATACGATATATTTAAACATTGTTCAAGAGTACGCAAATTTAATTTTACATTATACTAAACTAAATTTGAAATACTAACGTCTAATTTTGGTCTTAGTAATTTTAACCTTTTCTGTTTTATAAAAAGTTGTTATTTTCTTAAATCCAACAAAATTTTATGATTGTTACACGATCACAGACCAAAAATAAAAGTCAATTTAAATTTATCATAAATTGTAATTGTATCATAAGAATGTGTAGGTTTATTACAATTTTGAATTTGGTCTTATATCGATCTTCAGTAACACAGGATTGTCCGAATTACGTAAAAATGGATCTTGAACCAGAGTAAACCTTATTTAAAAGTTATAAAATCATTCAATCATTTTTTGTAATTTTATATGCCAATTTAATTACATATATTTAAAAATCAATAAAACAGTAAATAAATATTAATTGTATATTATAAAAACTTCGATATTCCAGCCTTCAAGGGCTGGTTCTTTTGCCCTAAATATGGATAAGTGGTCCAATGAAATTAAGAGAATGTTATCTTCTTCACACTATTGGAAATTGTCTATGGTATATGACTAAATTCAAAATGTCTTAGCATCAATGTTTTACTCGAACAATGTTAAAGTAGTTAGGGTTCCTTTTTGTTAATGTGATCTGAAGTTTTGCATTTTGTTATCTACTTAAAATATACACCGAACATCATTAAGAAAACAAATGCATAAACAAGAATATCTTCTATAAAATAAATAATAAAACATAGATTTAGTTTTATTTTGGAAATATATTTTATTATATTTATAATAATATAAGTAATCATATACCTAATTTGGTACAACTATATCACGATCCGCCCTATTTTAGATAATAATGCAATTTTTATATATTGAAAATACTATAATATTGCCCATAATTCGCTGAAAAGCACAGTGAAATAGACAAAAAATCATGTAGAGTTATTTTTTTACTATAAAATAACTGTTAAATTCTCGTTGCTTTTGAAAATAGAATATAAATTTAATTTAATTCTGTTAATCCATTCCCTTGATACCCAAGCCTACTTTAATTTAGAAAAGTGCATACATTTTTTCCATTAACATTTTTTTATTATATTATCCTGGAATTAAAACAAAGTTGTTAATTCTTCTCCCTTCATATCGTCTCACTGTAGATGCCTTACTCACAGTGCCTATATCACGATGTACGAAATTAATAAATTACGTAAGCATTTTTTCTTTATATATTCACAACCTTTTACTATGTAACATATGGTAGAATAAATATTTACTTATATATATAAACCGCTGCGGTGGAACCGTTTTTAATGTTGACACCTTTTGGAATATTGTTCACAGATGAGACTTGTATCTTTGTATATAATATTAAGGTTATTTAAGTCATATTGGTAGAAAATGGCGCAGAAACCAAAGTTTATAAAAATTGTTACGTTTTGTATTTTCAATCATTGCGCTTGATACAAATTCGAGTCTCCAATGTGACTTAATATTAGAAATAAATTTAGATATAAATTCATTAGGATCTTCAAATCACAGTAACAAAATGTTAAATGTTTGATTGTTATATGTACAGGGAGTAATCAGTTTGAGGTTCAAAAGTCTGAACGAATAAGAAGAAATATAATAAAAAAATGTATTTTCGCATTGTAAAATAAGTACACTGTTAGTTTGTATAACGAATTAAATATTTTACTACTGAAGCATAATTCATGTTGACCTGTTTTAGGGATAAAGCATACACTTTAATGTTTAGAAGTAAAATTTATAATGTGATAATTTTCCTACATTGTTGAAAATCCTTGGGTCAGATTGTGCGACTTTACTAATAGGGATGGTCCAACGAAGTTGATGAAATGGCAAATTAGCTGAATTGTTATCGATCTGAATTTGATTGCAGTTTTACTATCATTTTATTGTTATCATATATAAGTTTGAGCCAATTTCACAAAAGTAGCAAGCAGTACGGCTTTTATTAAAATTAAAAGTCTTACTTTCCCCGTTACATGTAAATAGTTTATTGGCTCATGAATACAACATACTTACAAATCTGGTCCAGTTAATGCAATTCTACATTTATGTTATAATTACGATGTTTTTGGTCGTTTGTTCCCAACAGTTCCTTTTCATTAGACTTCGATGTGCTTTCTATTAAAATTTGCTCAAACGTGTTTGTTTGGACGAAGTTACTTTGATTAATGTGTATTCATTTGAATGGATAGCGTTGCTTGATGTGTAGTAATTGTCACTAAAGCTGCGATTTATAAGTGTTGTTAATTGCAAAGTAATTCATAAATGTTGTACTATCGATATATTTATATCAAATAACTAATCGATTATTTGGAATCGATATTTGTAGAATACCACCTACATACCTATTACTAACACTGACATATTGAATTGTAGTTAGCACAAAATTGTAAATGATTATTGATATTTTACGAGAACACAGAATCCAGTGTAAATTGAAATTGACGTCATTGCACGGTATTTTAATATAAATATATATATAAAATATTTCAATACATAAGCTGGTATTGGGAGCATTATTTCCGAGGTTGTGAGCTTTGCTGTCGGAAATGATTTCGATTTTTAATTAATTAATATATCATTAATAATTATTTATAAACGCACAACAGTGTTGTGTGTTTGGGTACGCTTTGACTATTCTTTGAGGTTATTTCTATCAACCATAGTATATAATTATTTAACTACGATAAAGAACGTATGTATAGTTAAATAATAAAATATGGAATTAGACTAAATATTCAAAGCGTACAAGTATATGTAAAAAGAGTTTGCTTTGCTTTAGTACCTATTTTGTGTATGTGCATATTTTCCCCACTGGGTGACAATAGCAAAGTGGCTGTTACAATGCTGTTACAGTTTATCTAGTTCATTGCATTTAAATATAATTATAGGAATAAAAATTATTTTCACGTTAGTCAAGGCGGCACTTCGTCGTTTGCACTTCAGTATCGAACAATTCACATAGAATAGGAAAATACATATCCTTAATGAATACTCAGGAGTTCATAGTTTGTTTCATACCGATATGTGCAATAACAAATTGCTTAGCTAGGTGTAAAAATATTTTTTCTTTTGAATTTACATAAAAAATCTGTCGTATTATGTATTTTTAATGATATTTTTACGGTTTATTGAAGACTGTGTGAGGTCGTCTTCATATTTAAGTCATTTGTAATTATTTTTAAGATAAGGCCGGGCCAAATATTGCATTAACGTAGGTACGGCACTTGTATTACTGTGTGGCGGCCCATGCCATGTGTAAATTAACTGTGTATCCTGAATGGAAACATCTCAGTGGCTAAATGAGATATTGATGTTTATCGACAGTGTTAGAAAATTGTTATAAATTATTTTGATGACTGTTCGAAAAATAATAAAGAGTTGGATGTCATTAATTTGTTTAATTTTTTCATAATTTCTAACAAACTACCTAAACGTTCATATATATTATGTTATTGATAAATTTACTATTATTTTTAAGATATAACAAATACAACACAGTACCAAATAAATGTAGCTTGAGTTAAATTAATGCAAAAGCTGTTTGGGTCCGCTCTGTTTGACTATTTTTTAAAGCTTGATGCACACTCCACCGCTCGGAGGGGTGTGCATCAAGCGTTGTGATAATGTTGGTATCAGCCAAGCAGAATTCGACCTTCAACCTGTTGTTGCTATCAAAAGATGCTATGATGATGAGATCTCTCTCTCTCTCTCTCTCTCTCTCTCTCTTCAATCGGTCCCTCATTGCTGAGGATCATGACTCCGTTTGATTCCATCAACTAGCTGTCTCCATCGATCCCGTTCTGCAGCTTGGTGGAGTGCATGATGATGAGATAATATTAATAATATAATAGCATTTGATAAACAAAGATTTGCTAAAGTTTTTGAATGGATAATGACAATGAACTAGCGATTATTCCAAAAAATAAGTTTAAATGATCAAATTTCTAAACAGCTTATACATTCACTAAAATATAATAGTTATTTAAAAGACCTTTGCTGAATCCAAAAGAAGAATAACTTGAATAGGCTTAAAATTATTAAAACTTATCTCTATGAGTTCAAGGTTTCAAGTAATGTAAGATTTTTAATTTCCTAATCATTTGTTGTTTATTAGACTATCCCCAAAAGCTATTTTCGATGCAGTACTTGCATCTTCTTCTGTATCTAATCCTAGATTATCGTGTACAAATCTACGTCTTCTAGCATCTCTTTCAAAAATTTCTTTAACTTCTCTATCCACGTCTAGAGAAGATGATCTTCTTGGCTCCCCGTTATCCGCATTCAAATCGTATACTGAAATATTTTCTTCAGTCACATTTATTATTTTACCATCCAGGGTGTCTCTAGATCCGGCGCTAGTACATCGACTGAAATCAAGTCTGCTCTTTGTTTCATTAGATAAGTCGGGTGAATTAGCTAGTTCTTCTTCAGAAATACTCTTAGGAGGAAGTTTCTTTCGAAAACAACATCGTTTACTAAAACCACCCATCCATTCGGAAACTAAGGCCGTTGCACCCATAAGGAATCCAGCAGCCAGTAGTAAAAACATGCCTTGAGTGTCTTCCAAAGTTAGTCCTTTTTCTTCGGCTGATGTAATTATTAATGTATCTTTTTGAACCTAGAAAATAATGGAAAAGTTTTCATTGTATATAAAAAAATAACTTAAGAAGATTATGATACTAGCTGTTCTGTCAGAAGAAAACATTTTCACGACAAAAACTAACCTAAGTCCTTTTACAAAGTCCAATCTATCTCAATATCGATATTAATCAAAATTGGTTCAGCGGTGAAAATGTAACAGACAGACAGAGTTAGAAGAATAAAATTCCTGGCAGTACATGCATGATATGATTAGATTTAATATATTTCAAAAGTATGCAACTAAATATTACAGACAAAAATCCTCCTGTGCTGCTCTTCTGCATTTCCCACCGGACTTCATCAGTTATTTTGCTTATGAGACCAGCTTGAAACATTCTTCTCAAATCATCGCTCAATTTATCACTGTAGAGAGAAATATGTGGAAAACCTATTACAACACTAAATGGTACAAAGCATTCATTGGATATATGAAGCATTGCTCGTTTTGATCTGAAAATAAAATTCAAAATATAATCCTATAGAATCACAAATAAAAAGCGTATCATGTTATTAGTTACGTATATTATTTTTAAACAAGGACTGTTTACCCTATCTGTTGAGGTTCTATACAGCTAATATTTTTTTTATTGCTATATGACAATAAACAGGCTGACGGCCCGCTTAGAATTTAGCAGTTACGGTCGTCTATGGATGTTTGCAACGCCAGTGCCATCGCGAACACGCTGCTGTCCCATAAGGGTACAGGAACTTGGATCACTAATGCCGGAATACAACACAAAGTTATTATGGCGACTTAGTTAAGATTGTTTTGTCGCCTTTTATGACAAGCTGATCCCGACCGCAGAGGTCAATATTCTTTCTCCACCCCTACACGATTAAAAATAGTCTAGATAATTGGCGTGCAGGTTATCGTTATAGGAGGCCAAAACGACAGTTCTGCCATTCACTAAATAATTACAGAAAATATAAGTTCAAAAGTAATGAAACTTAAAATTATTTTTCTTCGTCTTTTTTTACCCATTCATATACGATTATTCATTCATATAAGAATACGGATGATAGAAGTGTAAAATTAGTTTGTTAAGCTCAGTGGCACAGCACACTCGCAGACTAAATCAAATTCCACGGTGGCATGCACCGCATAGGCAGATTTTCTCACTTAATTTGAATATTATAGCATAATTGCCCTGTCATCATCATCATCTTAGCGTTGAATCACGATTGCCCAAGCTCTCGTTACGGCGCCCGGGATCTGCTTTCCAACTTTTTCTTCTCCACTTCGCACGGTCTTCAGCATCCCTGGTAGTGAGGCCGTTGGCACGCATATCCCTTTACGACGTCAAGCCAGCACTTTTTGGGTCTACCCCTCCTGCCATGGCCCGGCGGGGGCGGCGTGGCCAGACATTTGTTTCCCACGTAATCATCCGGTTGCCGTACAACGTGGCCGTACCAACGGAGCCAACACTCCTGCAATTTATCTGCAATGTCACAGACATGAAGACTGCCGCGAATGCGGGACTCCACCGCAGCATATTCATCTCCGTGACACGCAGTTCTTGCTTGTGTCGCTTTAACACCGGCCACGCTTCACAGCCGTATAAGGACAGACCTAATGATGGTCTTATAGACCTGTCCCTTCAACTTTACCGGCATCTTTGAGTCACAAATGACACCAATTACCTCACGCCATTTGGCTCATAGCATAATTGCCCTGTACCGACGGTAAAGGAAAACATCATGGACACCAGCATACCGAGATTACCGGTATATGTAACCTGCCAGTTCAGCTTGGACAAGCGTGGAGGTATACCGTTCCCTCTGGGGAGAGGCTCAATCCCAGCAATACGACACTATGGGCTATTGGATATCTGTAAATTCAACTAATTTAATTATTATATATTTATTATGTATATGTTTCTGTGTTCGCAGTACGAATCCATCAACAAGTACAATTTAGTGAAACATAATTTTCGATTTGCTAAATTTGCTTTCAAATATCTTCGATGCCTAATTTGCGAAATTAATGAAGAATTGCTAATTTATAATAGTTAAAATAATTGTTTCAAAAGTTCATAACATATTAAAATCTTCTTGGGTATTCACTATGTTCCATATTTCAACTATTATTATATATTACGTACTTTGTTTTAGTAAAATTAGCTTGCACAATGTATTCTAATTCAGCTTGAGATCCCAAGAACGCGTAGGGCCAAAAAAATGCCGTCGTAGTGTTCTTTATGCCAGCTTCTACATTTGGGACAAACTCTATTTTTTTAAATAGTTTATTAACGTTCGGATCCGATGAATTCAAGAACCATCTTTCCCAGCCACCTCTGTCTGAAATATTTAATTTAAATGAATTTAGCTTTCCAATACTAAATAATTATCTATCTATTCTATAATATGTATATTTTCAATTTATTATAATAACTATGACAATTATCAGCAGCATATTCTAGCTTCCAAATAAAATTTGCAGATGCAGCTATCATTAAACGTTTATTATTAATTGATATAAAACAGTCAATATCAACAATAGGTCTTAATACAGTATAAATATCTAGATTGTATACCCAAACGTTAAACATTAGGAAACCTGGAAAGCCAGTATCATTATTCATTAGTACGCCAACCCGCCTTGAACCCGCCATTCCTCTAGGGATAGGCCCGAGCCTAGTAGTGGGACTTTTTGGGCTGTTATTATAAGTTCTACATACCTAGAGTGCCAATTCGGTAAAACCCAGCTAATAGCTGGTCAATACTATCCACTGTCTCCGGAAATACAGGTAATGTCACAAACGCTATTATCGACCCTGTGTAGCAACTTGTGATTATAATAGTGAAGATCCAATACCAGCCTGAAATAGATACAAGACTTCAGTATGTGGTAAAAAAAATATTAATATATTCCTTAGTTATTGTAATAATTACCAATTAAAAGTCTGGTTGTGAGTTTTGTGGTTCTACTCCACGAATTCTTCCCAAGGAAAGTAAAGCAGTTCGTAAATGTTCCAAAAACATACCAAAACATATTTTCTACTTCGCCACTATTATTCAACAAATGTCTTAGGGTGTGTTTGTCTGAAAATGCTAACGGAAATATGCCGATTAAATAGGTAAATATTAAAGCTACCCATACGTGCCAATGAAACGGGCCAAGGATCGCTCGGTATCTGAAAGCAACAATAATAAATCAACAAACGGAGAGCTAAGTTCCACTACTCCATATATATTTCATCCAGTTACGAGTATAATGTTTAATTGTTTATGAATGTTTTCACCGTTCTGGGGCAAAGTATAAAAGCACGAACCACTGCGCCTGGGGGCGGCCTGTCGTAAAAGGCGACTAAACAACCTTAGCTAGGCAGAAGGGCCTCCAAATATGCAGCCATAACAATCTTTTAGTTCCCCTATGCGGACGGCAGCGAGGTAAGCGGTGTCCCAGACCTCGCAAGCATCCATAGGTGACGGTAACCGTTTACTATTCAGAGGATAATCGGTCTGTCTGCTGTTCTAAGGCAATAAAAAGGAAGAAATACTGAAATATCTTCTTATTTCTAATTTAGAAGACTCAATAAAATTTATTAGTACCGATATCACACTCATGCAAATACTTGTTTTAATTTTCTTTTTATTTTGTGACAATTCACACAGCGCCATCTAGTCCTAAACTAGGTAGCATAGCACTTGTGATATGGGTACTAGACAACCGATACTACTTATATATGTACATTTTTTTGTAAATAAATACATATTATACATAAAACACTCAGACGCGAGACGGGAATCGAACCCGTAACCCCCCCCCCCCCCCCGCAGGTGTACGCGATATCCATTACGCCATAGAGGTCGTCAATATCTGGACATAATAATTGAAAAGCTATTATAATCACAGACCTTGGCAGGGCTGTTGACATTAAAGTAATGAAAACAGCACAATCCTGTGAATGTGCAAATGACATATCCATTTCTTTTATCCTTTCATTTGTTAAGTACATGCCAGCAACAGCAATGTCAGCTCTGTTTGCAGCTATTTCTTTTGCAACTGCATCTCCAGGTCTAAAAAAAATGTTTAATTTTATTTATAGTATACTCTATAAGTGGGAAATTTAGTTTGATTAGAAATATGATCATGATTTGAATTTATATGTACATATATGTATAAGGAAAATGGGGTTCCTTTGACGCACCATCACAACAAAACTATGGAACATATCGAGATGAGACTACTATCATTTAAAGCGTAATTTATTGTAGATGGTTATAAGCTATTTTATTTATTTGGATTCCACCGACTCTTTCTTATTTTTTTTCGATTTACTTTTGCCTGTTATTCTCCCAGCGGAGTGGGCGTGATCGGCAAGTTATATAATATAATATATACTAGCTGTGACCGCGACTCCGTCCGCGTGGAATAGTGACTTTGGGCAGAATTTTTTGGATATATCTTATGCTTTATTTTGGATTACAAACCCTATAAATCCTTAAATATAAATAAATGAAATATACAAACTGCGTTCGAACCTAGAAAGTCCAGATGATATAAATCTGAGGTCAACTTAAATTGGTTATTAATGTCCAATACTTATCATTTTTAACAAAATCTATTTTTTTTTCTAAAATAAAAGTAGCCTAAGTTACTCCTTGTTATATCAGCTATCTGCCAGTGAAAGTCCCGTCAAAATCGGTCCAGCCGTTTCAGAGATTAGCCGGAACAAACAGACAGACAGACAAAAATTGTAAAAAATGTTGTTTTGGTATATGTACCGTGTATCCATATACACTTAGTAAAAAGCGGTTATTTTAATATTACAAACAGACCCTCCAATTTAATTTATTTGTATAGATATAGTATAATAAAATTATAGTTATATACTCGTAGTATAATAAAATACGTACCCCAAATGAGGCTCTCGTGGCTCTATAATTTCAATAGAAAAATTATTTTTCTCCGCTAGTAAAGACAAAAGCCTAATTTCTATTCCATCCCATGCAACTCTTGGATTCCCGCCATCGAGATCTGTTTTGATCCTTAAAATAAATACAATTTAAATAAGTGCTCTTAAAACTTATTGATAACAATTTTCTTTTTTGTATCTTACCTTCTAAATACAAAAGGAGGTTGATTTGCTGCAGCAACCACAAATCTGTGCCCCGCATACCCCTCTGTCATTTTAGGAGGGAACAGATTAACATTCCTTGAAAATTTTCCATGCGACCAAGAGTTTAGCATAACTGGCTGACTTGCACCCAATCCATCAGTATACAGTTTGTGAGTATACAAAAAGTAGGGTGCTTGCTTAAATCAGGACAAAATATTCATTTACAGACAAAGTTGCATCTCCAGTGATTATTTATTTGTAATTAAAGATTAGTGATTTTTGTCCTTATAGGGGCGGAGTAAAAATAAAAAAAAACGTGCGGGGCAGTCTTTGGGGACTGCTGATGGAAGCAAAAACTAAGTAACTTATGAATTGTATCGTTGAGCTATTAGATTATTATTTTCGGTTTATAAAGAAGTGTTTATGATCAAGGATTAAAGTTTAAATTGGTCATTAACATTTATTTACAAACCAAAAATTGTTCACCCAAAAAGTGCTCAACGCGCCTAAAGAAATTTTCACTTCAAAAACTCAACTCTATTTCATTGCAATAAAGTCGCAATTTGAATAGATATGTATAAGTAATGTGATTCGATAATTTAAAAATTACATTATAAAATAAACCTTAAGTCATTATTGATAAGGTTGATATTACTGGAGCAAAACTCCGTCTTATGGATATTACGAATTTTCGATCAGGACACGTGACCTGACGCGAGTTTAACATTTTTTTTACCAATGACAAAAAAGTGCACAACGCCACTAAAGAAGTTTTCACTTCAATAACATCTGCAGCCTGTCGTAAAAGGTGACAAAACCTAGGTACTTGGTAGGGACTCAAGACTGTCTGGATGGCGACCACCCCTGATGTATAAGTATGTCTCCATAATAACTTTGCGTTGTGTTCCAGCGTTGGTGACCGAGGATCCTGTACTCCTAAGCAGACAGCAGGGGTTCGCAGTGCCTCTAGCATCGCAAATATAGCATAGGCAACGGTAACTGCTTACTATAGAGTGGGCCGTTAGCCTGTTAGCAGTTACTCAGAAAAAAAAGTGACATTATAAGCTTATTAAACTTGATATGGGAATAAAAAAAACTAAAGTAGTACTCCTACTTACTCAGCATTATTAAATAAGAAGTATATATGGTTCTCTGGCTCGAGTTAATAAAAAAAGTGCGTGCGTACAAAGTACACATGTCATAAGTGAAACTTTTTTGGCAAATTAATTTTTAAATCTTCTAATAAATTTAGAAAAAAGAATTTATGAAATATTATTTAAATTACTTGCTGACCCGGCAAACGTTGTTCTGCCATATAAATAAATAAAAAGCAGCCGATGTCCTTCCTCGAAGTCAAAACTATCTCTATACCGAAATTCATCGAAATTGGGTCAGCGTAGAAAACGTAAAAGATCGACAGATTTCTCGGATACGGGTATTATTAATAACAGCACAAAACTGTGAACACTATTATGGCGTGTCTGTAAGGAGACCATGAGGGATGGATATAAGAGGGATGCGTGGATGAGTGGGTATAGTGTATTATTTTAAATCTACCCTCCATGTAGACATTTATCCGGGCAGGGCTGGACAAAGAATAATAATGACCTCTGCAGCCAGGGTCGGCCTGTCGTACTAGGCGACAAAACAGCCCACCCTAGCTATGTGGTAGGGCCTCAAGCCCGCCGGGATGACGACCACCTTTGGTCTTAAGTATGCCGCCATAATAACCTTGTGTTACGTTCCGGCATTAGTGACCCAAGGCCCTGTACCTTTATGGGACAGCAGCATGTTCGCAATGCCACTGGCGTTGCAAACACCCATAGGCTTACAGTAATTATTAAATTTTAAGTGGGCTGTCAACCTGTCTGCTGTCCTACAGTAATAAAAAAAGACAGGGTAGATTTTAAAAAAATACTGTAGACTGGCGCCATCTATTGACTGAGTTATGAATCGTTTTCTCATTTCGAATCCACCCATCGCGAGCGTTGTGACAGTTTCTAGAGTCTAATATTTATGATTCCAATATAATGTATGTGATGCTTTTCCTTTGAGTTATACGGTTGAGGTGTAGGGGGTTAGGACTTGGAACATTTTTTTACTATGCGTGTTTTTTAAATTTTAAATGTAGACTCTTGAAAGGCAACCCTAAGTCACATTGAGAGAACTTTACTGGAAATAAACTCCTGTACGAACAGCAGTGTGTTCACGGTGCCCCTAGCATCGCAAACATTTGTATGCGACGGTAACTCATTATTATTAAAGGGGCCGTCAGCCTGTCTGCTGTTCGTCCGCAATAAAAAAAAAGGATAGATAGATAGATAATACTTTATTGTCACCAACTTAACCTAATGATACAATACAAGTTAAAGAGAATATTGTAAATATTGGAGACAATGGGCGGCCTTATCGCTTTAAGCGATTTCTTCCAGGCAACCCACATATACATTTCTTATGGAGAATACTAGCACTAACATATCGTGCGGTGTATAGAGAGAAAAAAAAATCTACATGAATGAAAAAAAAATACATGATTCAAATCAAGGAAATAGTCATCTATTAAACATGGCCTACATCTTTAAGTAATGTTCGACAACCATTCGCTTGAACACTCCTAAGGATTTTGCCTCTCTGATAGTGACGGGAAGTGAATTCCACAAAAGAGTGGCTTGATATTTAATGGATTTACGACAGTATGAGGAACGGTGTCCAGGAACTTTTAGAAATCTGTTGTAGTTAGAGCGCAAATTACGTGAACAAGAGGAGCGGACAAAGTAAAAACATTCTTTTAAGTAAGTTGGTAAAAGAGGATTGAAAAGAATGTTATATAGGAGAGACAGCAAATGAACATTCCGGCGAAGTCGGATAGGTAACCACTTGAGCCTTTTACGAAATTCTGATATGTGGTCATATTTGCGCAAGCCAAATATGAACCGGATACAAAAATTCTGAAGACGTTCTAGCTTATTTAGTTGCTCTTCGGTTAAATAAAGAAAACTAGCATCAGCATAATCCAATAAAGGAAGCAACAGGGACTGCGCAAGAATAACTTGGAGGATTTGAAGTTCAAATATTTAAAATACAAAATATTAATTCACCTAATTGTTGAATTTGAATGATTTTCTGATAGATCAATTCCCAATTTCTCCGTGCAGAGGCAGAGCAAGAATACCTGCGGCCTGTCATAAAAGGCGAGAAAACAACCCCAGCTACGTGGTAGGGCCGCAAGCCCGTCTAGATGGCAATATGTATTTATTTACTAAAAAAACTTCGAATAATTGATGTATCAGTGTGAAGTTTGAAATCAACTGTCACTTGATCTGCTATCCTAAGTGCGACTATGTTCTAAAATATCGTTAAAATAATTAATATAAACGACTTTTTTATAATTTTCATTTTATACAAACCTTGTCCTAACAATAACGAATACACAAAACAAAGAATCATCCAATTTGGTGCAGTCATTTGAAAGTGATGAGCGTACATACATTTTGAAGATCAATTTTTATTTATATATAAATAAAAATAATAGAAGATTTAAATATTATTTTATATCTTACTAAACAAAACTCAACTGTATTTTATTTCAGTAAAGTCGCATTTTGAATAGATATGTACCTAGTCAGGTCATAAATTCTGTCACATGTTTAATATAAAATAATTGTAACAAGTTTATTAATTATGTAACCATTCATATACCAAAATGAACTTAACAAAACATAGATTCTTATGACATTAAAGTTTATTCAAAATGACCTCCGTGATTTTGAATACAAGCCTTCAATCTGCGCGGCCAGTTGTCTATCGCAGCACGAACGAGGTCCATGTCAATATCGGCGGCTGCCTTAATCAAGGATGTCTTGAGTGACTCCAAATTGGGATGAGGCTTTGAGCACGCCTTTTCCTCCAAGTGTTGCCATATCTTGTAATCTAACGGATTCAAATCTGAACTGGAGGAGGGCCAGTCTTCGTGCCGGATGAAGTCGATTTCACGCGCCGCCAGCCAGTCTCGTGTGCTCTTCGCTCTATGAGCTGGCGCCGAATCTTGTTGGAATACCCAGTGCCTGTTATTGAACATGGTATGAGAAACAGGTTCCACAAGGTTCGTCAGGACTGTATTTTGATACACAACAGCATTCGTTTTTACACCTTTCTCACAAAAATGTACCTCTGTTAAGCCCCAATAAGAAACTCCCAACCATACCATGAGCGAGGATGGAAAATGACCTCGTTGGACACGCGGAATACGGTTGCTCGCTTCTTCACTACTGTGTGCGTACACCTTATCATTTTGTTTGTTGTAGCTCTCTTCTACGGTAAACATTTTTTCATCCGAAAAAAGAATTTCCCGATATTTTTTTCCCGCGTACCGCTTCAACAAAGCGCGGCATCTCTTCAGTCTCAAGTCCATTAGACGAGCATTCAAACGATGTCCTGTTTTTCTTCGATATGCCCGAAGCCCTAAGTCTTCATTTAACACCCTTTTCACCGTGGTTCTGCTTAACCCCATCTGAAGGGCCAACACTTTCTGCTTACGTTTGGGATTTCTTTGAATTCGTGCCTTCACAGCTTTTATCACTGCTGGAGTCCTAACAGACCGAGGGCGACCACTTCTTGACCTGTCATCTACACTAGAGTCTTCATTGTATCGTTTGATGGTACGATAAACGAATCTTTTGGTTATATTCAAATTTTTCAGTATGTTAAAAATTTGAATTGGCGCGTAACTGTAACGATGCAACGCAATAACTGCAACACGGTCTTCTTTAAGCGTCCACTCCATATTTAAAAATGAGTAAAATTCTAAAAGTTATACATTTTTATTTTCATGAACAATTCGAAATTCGAATTCAATAAACTTTTTTGTGGCCAGCATTCTAAAAGAAAAGTTTTTACTGTGTGACAATACTTATGACCTGACTAGGTATATGTAATGCAATCATTTAAAAATTATATTATAGAATAAGCCTTAAGCCATTAATAAGGTTAGTATTACTGGTGCAAAAAAAACGTTTCACGTCTTCGTGATGCTAATATTGCGTTTCATCCGTAAACATTTTACCCTCATGCGTGCAAAGAAGTTTCACTTCAAAAACGTTTCACATCTTTGTGATGCTAATTTGCGTGTCATCCGTAAAAATTTTACCCTTATGCGCGCAATGAAGTTTCACTGTTATTACAGTGAAACAGTCTATTATTATAGAGAGATAAGAAAATATGTGGGATATTCATAAATAAATATTCCGAGTGCATCATATTAGCGCTTACGGAATCGGACCGACTCTCGCATACCGACCGATCTAACTTCGCAGAAAAATATTTAGTTGTCACGCGTACCTCCTCGCCCGCGCGGCTTACTTTTGTAAGAACTAACTCGTAAAATAGTAGCCTTCTACTTAGATGTGTGAATCGTACTGTAGAAATAAGTGCATAAATAATAAACTGTGTTTATTGGTGAAAGTGTTGTAAACAAATACATTAGTAAGGTTCGTAAGAAGTATATACATGTATGGACCTACTCAATATGCTCACAAAATTTCATGAGAATCGGTCAAGCCGTTTCGGAGGAGTATGGCAACGAAAACTGTGACACGAGAATTTTATATATTAGATTGTTAATTCACAGACAACAAAAAAATGTCTCTGTCCAGTTTTCCTTTGAGAATACTTGCTAGCTTGTTTAAAAACCAAATTTAGCTAATTTTGTTCTATCGTTTTCATTGAGCTTGAGGCTTAGAAAATAAAAAGTCAAAGAGAGGCAATAAGGACAGAAGCCAAATAAAATTTTTGCATACGTGAGTCTCCAAATTGAAACTTTGGATGCAATCGGGAGGAAATGCTTAAGAGAAGAAACAGTTTGTGTAGGTCTAAAAATTACTTACCATAGTATAATCATCATCTTTCTTGAAACCTTGTCCTATTACTAGCAGATTTGGAAATATTCTAGATAATGGACTCGCAAGGAACTCTTGAATTGCCCATTGTGACGACTTGGCTATGATTACAATTTTACTGATAGATTGTCTAGGTAATACTTTAGCAGTTCTTTTAACATCACTGAGAAAGACCATAAAGTGTAAACATTCTTTGACTGGTTGAAGTAGTTTAGGTTCTTTTAGTTCATCATTATCATTTATGAAACCATGAATAAAAGTAGCTGGAAAGTCTTTTAGAAGGTTTTGAAATAAAAAACTTTCTTTGGCATTCACCAGATTATCATACAATAGTACTGGAGTACAATCTCTTAGATAAGTTAAAGTAATATTGTGAAGAAGTTTTATCAAAGACGGAGTCTGATTGAATGCTGTATTCTCGTTTAGGAAACGTTCGTTCCATAATTGTTCTCTGGTTTTGGGATGACCATGAAATTTTGAGTCTACAGCTCGTTTTGGTTTAAAACATTTGACTTTGTTGTTTTTCGTATTAATATCATTTATTTCATATTTTGGTATTACATTATTAATATTTTGTTGTTTCATCACCTTATCTAAGAATTTTAGTTTATTAGTATCCAATACTGTCCCAGATCTGTAATATTCAATGATTTCTGATAATATAACATTCTGAATGCAAAAACAAATTATACAGCACTGAATATACTTATTCATTCTCCTGGTTTGGTACAAATAGTAGAGAAATGTATGGTGTTACTCTTTTTTATAGTTTTTGTTAACCTTGATCGATGAAAATAGCATTGGACAGGTGGTATGATTGAATTTTCATTTTTGATGGCTACCTCGACCTTTTTATGGTCAAGGGCGTAGACAATGCGGTACCGATATACTATGCGGTAATCATATATTATTTTATGCTGTCCAGCGTAGTGCTTAAGGAAGACAATGACATGTACTTATTGCCAGCAATAGATTTGGAACAGTTTACATTGACTAAGGTCTATGGCGTAATGTGATGAGTTATTAAATCTAAACCATTCCAAGGGCGTCGCCAAGGAGGGGCGGGGGGGGGCAGCTGCCCCCCCTGCCCCCAAAGAGATCAAAGTTTGATTTAGTTATTGTGTTGTCAAGGGCTTGTGAAGTTTTATACATTGATATTAGAACCGTTCTTATTACAATCGTCATCGAGGCAAAGACTTCCAACGTGTAACGTGCTTTCGACTGTACCAGACGTTCATATTTTTTATCCTCCATAATATTGCCACATTGCCCCCCCCCCCCCTAGTCATAAGCTGGAGATGCCCTTGAACCATTCTATATATATTTTTATTATATATGTATATATTATTATATGTTTATTTAATAGTGTACAGTAAAGTTGTAAATTTTTGTTCATAAAAGTCTTCATATTAAAAAAAGTTAATAGGGTTGAAATTTCATAAATATAAAAAAAAAACAATTTATTTATAGCTTTTATTAATCTGCACTGGTTTGATTTCATACAACATTCCTTGTTACAAAATACACAGCGAGCTTTACATTGGCAGTGTCTAAATTCAAGAAACGTCGTTTCCAATACATATAAAAAAGTGAAACTACCAATTTAAATACTAACCTATATTTACAGATAGGACCCTAATAATAATGAATATTTAAATAGATTCGTTGCAAGCGCATATTATTTGAGTTGAAAGCTATCAATAATATAGCAGGGAAACGTATCAAAGTTGGGATCAGATTGTGAATTTTTAATAGAAAAATAATATTATAAATTAGGAAGATTTAAATATAATACATGTCAAACAAAAAAAAAAGAATAAAACATGAATGAATTAATGTTAAAATATATAAATCAATAACTAGTTTATCAAACTTATAAATATGGAATTCAATAAAAACTTATCCCTTATCCTTTCAAATTTATTTCATGGAACTATTACAAGTATTTTTGTAGTTCTCGGATGTATGAGTGTAAAGTTATACATATTAATAATTAATTCATAAGTTTTTACAAGCATCTATATAGACATGTGTAACATCACTATTGGCGATGTAATCAGACGTCTACACAATGCATAATTCAAAAATAATATAAATTTGAACAATTATTTTTTTGGTAAGTAATGGAATAATAAATAAACAGATTTTTATACCTGAAATATTGGATCGGTGATGGAATATATTTATTAATTTACATAAATCATCACAACAGCAAGTACTTCATTAAAACAATAGGAAATTGGAAATCAATAATATCGTAATTGATCGATCAAATTAAATCAATGGAAAAAATAATGAATACAGAACAGTTAACGTAATAAGTAATAGTATCTTTTAATAAAATTTAATCAAGTAATTATTGTGAAGCATAAAATAATTCAAGCTTTCTTATTAGCTAAATTTCTTATTTATTGTCACGCCAACATAACACAATATAAAACTTAAACTAAATACATACTAACTATTTACAATAATTAAGAGGCAGTGTCAACCATGAATCTGGCAAGATTAGAAAAATACATTTTCTAAATTGAAATATGGCTTTATATTAAATTCATTTAAGTTCGTTGGAAAATTTTCAAATTGTAAGAACTGTTATTTCTTAAACAATCTTCTAAATACATAAATAAAGTGTTTACAAGTTTAAAAATTAAAAATTTACGTTACATATAGGACAGATTTTCGTATAAAACACATCTATTAAAATCGATACAATCTTCATACTGATTGAAAACATTTAATATCACAGTTTTCAATGCATCACGACATATGACTCATGACAAAAGCTGGGCTATTGTAATAATTTTATTAAAATTTCGTCGGCTTATTGGAAGAAGTCATTATGTGACATTTCATTATTTTGGGAAAACAGTATTTTAGTTGGAATTACTTAGTGGTTATGTTGATTAGCCAAAGACGTAACGGTTAAAATTGGCCAGCTAGAAATTAGTGTATTTGCATTTTGTAGAATATGTAAAAATGAGCTCATTATAGATAAAAACGTATATAATGATGTTTTGCAGTTAATGAGTTCTTGCAATAAGCTGACAATTTATAGTATAATCTTACTTTTTGACCATCGCATACTAAATGGCACTATCTATAGGTGAAAAAGCACCAATTTTAATTTCACATTTTGATCCTTGGTTCGTTAGCTTTTTATAATTTGAATATAGGATCAATTAAATCAGTTTAACTATGTCATTTATGCTCTAATTAATCTAAATAATTTATTCTCCATTGTCATTGTCGATGCGCGAAGATCTAATACCTGATTTTCCGGTCCATGGATAAATTTCCGGACATGGTTGACACGTCCTCATATATCTTACACCAGATTTGTGCCATAGATTGCATACTTTAGGATTATTACACTTCTTCGGTCGATCCTGGAAATAGATTAATATAATTAGAAAATAAATTTATAAATTCAATTTATTCTTATTTATTATGTGTATCTTATCTTATCTTATTTCGGGGCCGAGAATTATCTCGGACACTTCGACCCAATGGGATCTTTTGTGTTCCCCTAGATAGCAATCACTCCTCTCCAATCTCATTGAAGATTTGCTTCATGAGCCTAACAATGAGATATGGAGATAGGAGCCTGTAGTCTTCCGGTGTCGGATATCCTACCCCCAAAAGATTCATTCACCTCCTGACCAATGCATCGCATGTACACAGTAGGTGCTTCATGCGTTCTGTATGTTCCCCACACAACCTGCACATAGGTGTCGCGGTTAGACCCATGTTCATGAGCATGTTGTTGGTTCCAAAGTGCCCAGTAAAAGCCCCAAGCAAGTAGCGTATTTGCCCCCTGCTCATGTTCCAGATGGATCCTCGTGCTTTGTACGTGGATATCAAAAAAATTTTTGGAGTATTCCAGATCGATTCTATGTTATTATATTTATTATGTGTAATTAACCCAAACTATGTGGGGTCGGCACAACATGTTCTCTTCTTCCACTATTTTATATTAGACGTCGTCTGAACATTCACACCTTTTTAACCATATCATGTTATACACAATCCATCCACTCTTATTTCTAGCATCCTCCTTGTTACATGACGCTCCTCTCTTCGCATTATATGGCCATACCAGGCTAACCTATTACTCTTCAGCTTTTCAATCACAGGCGCTACTTTTAAACTTCCCTTAATATACTCATTTCAAATTTATCCATTTTTGTAACTCCGCTCATCCATCTCATCATTCGCATCTCTGCTACATGCACCTTTCATCTTTCCCCTTTGTGGCCCAGCACTCCATCCATTATCCATACAATATGACAGGTCTTATAACGGACTTATAAAATTTACCTTTAAGTCTAAATGGCACTTGTGGATCGCATTCTGTTCCTGAGACCTGTCGCCATTTCATCCATCCTGCATTCAATCTGTTTTTCACATCTGGGCCTATCTCACCATCATTCTGGATTAATGATCTGAGTTACCGGAAGTTGTAGCAAGTTGGCAGAGACATGTCTTCTAAACGGCCGCGGGCGGCCCCTCGGGGGAGGATCCGCCGCCCGCACTATTGCCGCGAGGGTGAGGGCTGCGTGCTGTTCCGCGGCCCCCCTCAACTCCTAGAGTTGTTAGGAGAGCGCCGGGGGGACGAAACCCTGATCCCCTGGCGCCAACACTTTAGAAGGGGCCCGCCTCAAAACAAAGGGCGGGCCGGCGCCGGCCCGGGCCACGAGATCGGCAGGCCATATATCAGTGAGCCCGGGCGTAGGCGATAGCAGAACAGCGGAGTTTTTTAGTGGGTAGTCGGATGGCCAAACATCTTTCCCAGAGTCCCACATATCCTTCGGTCCTCCTGGGCCGGAGGAACCCGTCAAGAGAGATTTTTCCCCGAGACCAAAAAAAAAGACATGTCTCCTAAGGTAATCGGGGTGAAGGCGGATTTTCCACCAAAGTCGAAAAATAGATGTTCATAGATGTTTTGGTTCTACTTATCTTCAACCAAACACCCTCCAATCTCTCCTGACATTTAGCCAATCTGCTCTGAACCTCGTGGGCATTTTCTTCAATCAGCACAATGTCATCGGCAAAGAGCATACACCAAGGTGCCTCTTCCTGTATTTCTGATGTTACAGCATCTACCGATCCTTGGTGTAAACCCACCGCAACATTGAACTTATCTGTGATGCCAGCTAGGGACCGGACGTGTGTACTTGTCTTGTCGTACATCACACGAATAAGATGGAACTATTTCACAGGCACTCCTTTTGCAACCAATACCATGTGCAGGTTCTTATGTGCACTTCTGTATTTCTTGCACAGTTGGCGAAATGCGAATAAGGCATCCGTAGTCCCTCGCCCTGGCATAAAACCAAATTGGTTCTCCCTTATTTTGCTCTCCTCTCGTAGTCGCCTTGCTACTACTTTCTCTGAAATCTTCATGCTGTGCGACATGAGCTATATACCTCTATAATTGTTCCAAACCTGTACATCCCCCTTGTTCTTAAAAATGGGCGAACTTCCATACTTCCACAGGTATTTCATCCGGTCCTACAGACTTGCCATTTTGCATACTATCACCAATCTAACCTTAGCCGTGCTCACTTCTTTTATAACGCCCATGTTAACGTGTACCTTCTCTAACATTCCACTTTTCATTTATGCTATGTTAAATATTGAGGTAACTATTAGATTTTTTTGGTTAGTTATAATTTTTTTTTGAAATAATATCAACGTTAATTGATGAAAATACACCTGTATAGAAACTGAACTGGTCTACCAATTACTTCCGCTATATTGGAAGCAATATGAATGTGATTCAGTAGATGAAACATACCTGGTAATTACACTGGAACGGTTGGAAATTATTAAGCCTTGAAATAGGAGTGGGATCTCTGACCCACTGTAATGCTTGCCAGTTGGTAACAATCCATACATCCTGCATCTGGTTGATGAAATCCAGGAACATTATGAAGCCTTCTTTGTGATGAGGCTGCGTGAACCAGGCTGCGTGATAGAAGAGACCAAATGGTGCTCTGAAAATAAGAAAACGAAAGTTATGTTTGCCAATTCATGTACATACATACTTGTCAATAGCGACTCTACTGTTCTTTTGATTGGGAAAATAAATTAAATATCTACAATATTTACCTGTTTGTAGTATAATGTCTGTCAAAGTTTTTCAAAATCATTTTGTATACTCCTTCAGCTTCAGAAGGGTTAGCACAAGCGTCACCCATAGAGCATCGTCCTCCGTTTAAGTCTTGCCACATTACCATAGGGACTTCCCAAACACCTGACGTTAAAATAAAGATTGCATTATTATTACTCAAATTAACCACCAAGATTCTATCTAAATCGATAAAATATTTCATATATTTCTAATAAATTTTTAAATAAAATTTGTTACCTGGATAAGATTTAGTTGGGCACGGTGGAATCATACAGTCGTGGAACAACTTGTAATCAAGCGTGTATGGCCAACTAGGGGGTTTATTTTCATAAACAGGCATCGAGGAATCGTATGTAAAGTTAGAATCATACAACATCTTGAACATTTTGTTTCCTCCAATCGAAAGGAATGGTGCTCTCATTCCTCTAACATCCTCAAGTTTCACTCCTCCATAAGCGGCTAGAATTTCTCTTTGCCCACCGACTTCTCTGTTCCATTTCTTTTGTGAAAACTGTTCTCCAAAACTATGTCTAAAATATGAATGGTTAATTTAGTTTTATCAAATAAGCCAGCCAAATTAGATTTCATAACAGAACATATCAAGATATTAATTAATACATCAAAAATGCAATAGTAAAGATTTTGAAGAGACTAGAGTAATGAAATAAGGATTTAAAATAAGTAAAGTTAAAGACAGCAAAAGAAAGAAACTGTCATATTAACGTGACGTCTTAGTAATTGGTGCGGTAAAATGTATAAGTGCAGTAACACTCTTCAATGACTTACGAAACAGTATGCGAGGCCATCTCATGTCCAGCGGCGTAGAGATTTTGCACTTGACTGTAATCTGTCCACTCGTGTGATACGTAGAATGTGGCTGTGATGGGACAACCGTTGGGGTTTACGCGACCCTTCTCAAATAGATCGGTGTACAGACCCTTGTTTAAGTCGTTTACAGAGTCGTCGAACGTCAAGAGTACTATTTGTGGTACTGACTCCAATGGTAAGTCGCCTGTATGTCACGGGATGTCAACAGACGTGCAGAAGGTATAAACAGTGCCAGGAAGAGGAAGCAAAGTACAGGTTTAGAGGATGGAATAAATAAGGAAAAGAAAAAAACATCATAATTAGTATCAAATTAAGCAGAGAATAAAGGAACCAATAACAAGATATATAGATGGCCATGAATATAATAATAAAATCAAATGTAAAGAACTCTAGAAGGTTAGTATTAAAGAAAAAACCTGCTACTAACTGACTTACGATATCGTATGGGAGGCAAATTCGTGGCCATCTGCATAAAGGTTTTGAACTTGACTATAGTCGGTCCATTCGTGAGACACATAGAACGTGGCAGTTATTGGACAACCGTTAGGATTGATTCTATCTTTTTCGAACAATTCTTCATAATACATTCTGTTCAAATCGTTAACTGCATCGTCAAATGTGATTAATACCATCTGTGGTACTTCGCCGACAGGTAAATTTCCTACGCCATAAAGAATGTTATACAAAGAAAAAATTAAAATTATATCAAATTTTTTTTTTTTTTAAATTTTTTTTTTTTTAAATATTTTGTGACAATTCACACAGCGTCATCTAGTCCCAAACTAAGTAGCACTTGTGTTATGGGCCCTAGACAACTGATATACTACTTATATACTTTTTTTTTTGTAAATAAATACATATTATACATAAACACCCAGACGCGAGACGGGAATCGAACCCGTGACCTCCGCGAGCGTACCGACGTACGTTATCCGTTACGCCACCGAGGTCGTCATTATTCAAATTCAAATTATTCAAACTAATTGAGTTTAGGACAATTTTAACCAGGTATTTACATTATTTGTTGATAATGTAATAATTATTGTAAATCATAATTTTAAACGTACCAGGAATATCTTTTCCACCACAATTGCAATCAGGGAGAAGGCAAACATCTTTTCTACATTTAGCTGCTGTCTTGTCCACATTAGGTTGCGGGTAAACAGCAGCAGGTCTGCTTGGAGGGTGTGCGTAGATGTCCACAAATTCGGAACTCTTCGATACAATCGCAGTGGATGGTTTCAAAGTTGGTCGGCTTCGGCTGATCAAAATATATTAAAATAAAATTAATTTTTTAACATAATAAATTTTAATTATTTAAGAATATATTACTGACATTGTATATTTATAGTGTTTAAGTATTACTTGGTTTCTTTAATGAGTGAGAAAAGATGTCAAAGATTATACTTAAACTTAAAATAACTTTGAAACTGAATTGCGAATCAAAGTAATTTAAAATTAGTCAAAACTGTTCTTTAAAGCGATTGTCTTCTTACTAGCGCTTTATATAGGTTGCATTTGAAACTTTCACTATGGGGCCCGGGGCCTGCTATATTCTACTCTACACTATACTCAATATATTATCTTAACTAACTATATTTAATATAAGTGTAATAGATGTGAATATATATGGTTTTTAAAAATATAGTTATACTAGCTGACCCGGCAAACGTTGTTCTGCCATATAAATAATAAAATGTCAAAAAATTAAAAAAAAAATTTGGGGGTGGGTCACCCCTAACATTTAGGGGGATGAAAAATAGATGTTGGCCGATTCTCATAAATACCGGATAAGCACAAAAAATTTCATCAAAATCGGTCAACCCGTTTCGGAGGAGTATGGCAACGAAAACTGTGACACGAGAATTTTATATATTAGATTAGTTACTGTTAGTAGTTACTATTAGTCTAAAACTAAAATCCTACTGCTACCCTTCTGAACGATCCTAGATTTAAATCGGGAACAGCTTTGTCTCCATCAACTATTACACTGATTTGAAAGCAATTATAATAAAATAATATTTGCAATGTAATCTAAGAAATTGTAAAACCAATGTAAATTGCAGTCATCTCTTGTAAACTGTTAAATACTAAAAGTATATTATGTATAGTGTGATTCTAACGTTGGTGGTGTTCCTCTGTTGGGAATTGGCTGGGGTTGTGAGTCTGTGCCACTCTGGGTGGAGTAATGAGCAGAGCCGCGACCTCGCGTACTCGTTGGTCTGTAAAAAGAGAAAATATAATTCAAATGTTCAATCACTTAAGTTATAATTAGTAAGCGTGTATTTAGAACAAAAGCATTTAAAATAACACAAATTAAAATAATGTTCTCATCGATTTTTTGGGTTATGATAAATTCAAGCATATTACATAATACGAGTAAAATTCTTAATATTTAGTTCATCTGATTTTATCTAAAATACACATACAAATTCCTTGCAAAATTCAATATTGTATATTATTTTATTAATCATGCAAAAATACATAACATCGGTTACATTAATGGTGCCTTCAGTGCGTTTAAAATAAAATATGAATTGCAATGAGGTGTGCTACAAATTTATTTATAATTTGACTACATTGAGGAACTTTCTACCGACAGACAACTACAAAATATTGAAACTCATGATTCAGAACTACGATGTGCGGGAAATGGAAAAGGTCGCGTCAGGAGTTAACTGACAATTGATAGAAATAACTCAACCGACATGAAGTCCCCCAATGAGAACAGAAAGTAAAGCAAAATTGTTTAGCTGTGGTGCTATTAAACTCCGAAGAATTGTATAAGTCCATGCTAGTTACTGTAAGAGGAAAATGAGGACTTTAAATGCGAAGCCGCCACCCTCGATAAGTAATGTATGAACGTCAGGCTTAGACTACTGGCCATCGAATAAAATACCTCTGGTATTTGATTTCGTTGCATTTTGGATTCGCTTGCAGACTGTCGTCTAAAGAGCATTTGGACGACGATTGGTAACTCCTGCGCCCACTTCCAGAGTTTGTTGCGGCTAACTTTATGGCGGGATTGACACGAGATGCTCGAGTGGGGAAGGAGATACTCTTTGTCGTTGTTGTCGTAGTCGATGTCGATGTCGGCTCGAGAGTTGTCGTTGATGATGTCGCTTTAGTAGTACTAGTAGTGGAAGCAATCTCATTTACCAACTCACTTACTGGCTTACTCCATTCAATATTTGTATTATTTTTAACTTCATCACTTGCCCGAGTTGGAATAATTTGATCATTAATACTACTACGTATTGTTTCCGTGGAATAATCTATTTCTTCCCTATCTTTATATACGCGTGAACCGTCCGAATCAGGTTTATTGGAAATTGTAGGACTGAATTGATATGCACTCTTACTTGTTTTGTTAAAAGTGTTATTTGTCGTGTTTTCAATTTCGCTGCCCATTGTTGGAGGATTGATAAACATAAATGCTGTAGAACTACTAATTGTGGCTGCCAAAGGTGTTGTCGAAGATACTTTGGCTTTCTCAATATTTCTAAGAATATTATTGGGATCAGCACTGGGAATTATTTGTAGATTTAAAGAAGGTTCAGTTATTATTTGAATTCTTTTAAAATTACTGCGACTTGGTTTCCTATCATTATATTTTAAGGGTTTCTTTTGAAAGCCAATGTTTATTATTTTATCTTCACTTCTCTTCGTTAATGGTGTAGTTAGTTCAATAGGATTAATTGAAATTTCTTCAACAATCCGTGGCACGGGCGTACTCACAAAATTATTTATAAAAGCATGAAGTACGTTTTTGACTTTACCATCAAAAATTTCTGTTGTTTTATTAGGAACAACTTCATCTTCTGTGTGGTAACTAAAATATGAAAATCTTGAGCGAGAATTCTGTTTTCTTTTAGGTATCTGTTTTGTGGTTACGGTAGGAGGATGTGTCGTGCTTGTTGTGGTAAGTTGCGTTGTTTTTATTGTAGATCGAGTTGTTGTTGATGTACTTAGAGAATAATCGTCAAAAGTATCTGCATCAAAACTATAAATATTTCTAAGGTTCTCAAGTGATTTATATGGGGATACAATGGGTTCATCCCAAAAGTTTCTACCTCTCTCGTGTTTTTGTGATTTAGGTTGTTTTTCACTTGTAGCAAAAGAATTATCGAAAGATTTTTCTACTTGTGTATTTAGTAGGTTATTTTCTATCAAACCTTCTGGGCTTATTGAGTTAACAGTAAGGTCGTGTTTACTAACAATTTTTTCAGGGGCAGAGTGTTTTGGGCGGCCACTAGTAGTTTTTATATAATATTTGGTTGGTTCCGTTTGTGATAACGATGATGACATTGTAGAACTTGTAGTAACAGTTATAGGTGTAATTCTAATTATATTTGCTGGCCTAACATATGCTGGAATATCATACTCTTCTATTTCAGAAGATATGGCATCATTTCTACGTAAAATATTCTCAGTTGATCCAATATATGTTTCTTGTGACTTTTTTTCTGCTAAATCTTCAATATTTTCATTATATGTATTATAATTGTTTTTATTCTCGAGTTCCTTACTCTTGGAACTACTTTCTGTTACTTGTGACGAAAAAAAATTATTATAATCATCAAGTGAGCGAGTTAACAAAGTTAACGTATAGGGATTATTTGTACTGTTTGCATTTCGCCTAAATGAGAAGCCAGTGGTTAGTGACAAAACCTTTTTCTTACCCCTAGGCGTTGCATGTGTCACCTCAACATTTTGTTTATTTTTATTGTTAGTCACAAACGAATGTCTATGAGTCGGTAATTCAGTCATTTTTACAGTTTCTTTTAATCTGTGTAAGTTATCAGTCACTTCAGAAGGTTTAGATATAGAAAAATCATTTAAATCAGAAGAAGAAGGCTTTATAGGAGAGGACAAATGTGACAATTCTGAAGATTTATTGTTTGAAGAGGATTCAGGGTTGGGAGTAGGACTTTCATCTGTGGATGATCTGTCGAATACAAAGCAAAAAACATTTCTAATTGAAGCTCATATGACAATATTACTTATATAAATATTATATTGCATTCAAAGGCAAAGTAAAGAAAGGAAAGAGAAGAAAAGAGAAACCGAAAGTATAAAAGGTAAACAATGTCTTGAAAGGAAATCTAAAGATACCACAAAAGCTGATACGGATTAAATAACTATTTTTAAATTAATTGCAAGCGTGGAAATAAGGCTAAGTTTACTCTAAATTACGATGATGTCACAACCTTAAAACTGGTAGCAAAATTAGTAATGGAGTGTTAGCAGATACAATCAGTCGAAAGGTTGTAAATGAAAAATGAAATTAAGATGATAATGAGTGAAAACACTTAAGCGATGATGAAAATAAACTTTTGTAGTACCTTGAAGAATGTCGAGATGGGGTCATAGCTTCAGTATAAGGTGCAGTAGTAGGACGTTGTGTAGTAGTAGTAGTTGTGGTTGTGCTCGTGCTAGTCGTAGGAGGAGATGTGCTCAAGGAAGTAGCTTCATACAAGGTCGTTCTCACGCTGCTTGGAATATGATCATATCCCAATTCATTCCCTTCGCCCCTACGCAATAGTTATTGTTAAGAATTATGCAGCATCTACTTGTTTATTCAGCTTCGTTTCGTTAAAATTAGGATTAAAAGTGAAAATAAGAACAAATGTTTTAACTTACCTTGTTGAATGGCGAACAGCTGATTGGTATTGATTAGGATTGTTGTTTATCTAAAACAATTTTAAAATATAATGAATAAATACCTACTAAAATCATAATTTGATATTGACATGTCACGTGTAACATTTACTAAGCTGCGAGTTGACAACCTCGCCTCAACCCCGAATTGACATAGGAGTGCTGATGAGTCGAAGTCCTGACCCCCTAACGCAAATTACGAAAGAAGCCCGCCCTAACACAAGGAGTGACCGGACCTTGTCCAAGCCTCTAGGTCGGCCGGCCAGTTTGTCTGGTTTAGCCAGAATTTTTAATTTTTAATAATTTAAATTTAATTAAACTTTCGTGCTCAATATCAACTGCTACCTATGAATATTTTTGATAAAACCTACTTCAACAACACGCTAGTCCTTGGTCCATATTCATTCTTTAGTTGTAAAGGATGGCAGACATTATTCTTGATAGTTATCGAATTACATACCCGAGCGTCATCCTCACTTATTGTTAGAATTAAATGAACTCTGACCGACAAGAGTATTTACAAGTATGACGTATAATTAAAAATATTGTAAGTATGTATCATTAAAAAAAATTTATATTCAAATGGTATTTATAATTATTATAAAAAAATATTATATACCTGTCCTTGAATAAGGGCATCGTCGTAGTCATCGGGCGATGGTCTCGGAGTGTATGTTTCTACAGGTCTGCGAGCAGGCGGAGGAGTCCCTCTGTATGTCTGCTGGACTGCCGGACGGAGTGATGCGGTGTTATATTGCTGCACATCGTAGTCTGCCAACACCGGTGCCAACCGCCCGTTAGTGAGTTATTGGGGATACATGCTCGGGGTGGTGATTTTTGAGTGGGAATTTTAGATGTTTTATATTCAAATTATAATAAATATATCGTCGTGATCGTAGAATAACGTCGGATTTGAAAAAAATCCAAAATTTACTTTTTACCATATTTGGATACTACATTGTCTAAATATTATTGCTACATTAAAAAAAAAATTACATGTATTTTAGATTTCAAATTATGCAGTCGGTAAAGTGAGGGATATGATAGATTCTCATAGTAAAATGACGCTTGTGTACTTTTAAAATGGCTGTCCTGTAAAGTTTGATATATGTCAGATCCGTCACTATTCTACGACTACGACGATATTATGTACGAGTAATTATTAAAGAAAATATTTCTTGAGTAAAAAAAATTATTTTATTAAACTATTGGATAAATACTTAAAAATATGTTAAAATTGTGATATTTATTAATTGCAATAATTAATTCAAAACTATTAAATGTGAGTAATTAAAACATACACCATATATTCGTGATTAAAAAGTAAATCTTATAAAATCCAGGCCACATGAAATTTGATACATCTTTTCATATGTACAAATACCTACACACAATACAAACTCTGTAATTTAACAATAAAATAATTGTGTGCATAATGTGGTGACGATAATTACCTGTATCCTTATACAACTCGCCATCTTCGTCATAGACAGCATAATATGGGTCATATTGATCAGGGCTATAGCTTTGTGATCCATTGTATAACATTTTAGGGCGAGGATTTACTGAATAAGAGACAGGTGTCACACTTTCTGTAGGTTCCAAGCTAAAATTTAAATCATTATTTTATTAATAATAAATATTTAAATTTGCAATTTACAAAGCTTGCATTAGTCGTTTTTCAGTCAGTCTCTTAGTCAATTTTAATTAGGTCATAATAGTTATATTGTCAATGATTATATTACAAAATAGTCATAAGAAAGTTTTCTTTTTTTTCAAAAAAAGCATTTTTTCAGCATTTTCTAACTACAAAGGAAGAAAGATTGTTAGATATTACAATAGTGAAGTGCTGTAAAGAATTATTATTTTACAAAAAGGGGCAAGTTTTTACAGTACTTTTTTCTTTTTTTACCTGTTTGTCTTATCATCATGCTTTGTCTTAGTGTAACGAGTCTCTTGGTTGTGACTGTCATGAGGTGTAGTCGATTTCAGTTGAGCCACTAGATTAGGGTGCCTAACACGTCCTCTCGTTGGTTTTTCATTATGATGTTCAACTGCTTCTTGAACAGGGGTTGGTTTTGCTAATCTATGCCTTACTGTGTAAGGTCTAAGCGTAGTTTGATTAAGATATTTTGGAGGTTTTTCTGTATGTGGTCCAATCCCTAAGTGAGTTGGTTTTCTTGTATTAGGTATCGTTCTATTTTTAGAAATATGATGAACTATTTGGTAATCTGATATTTCGGGACGAATTAAAATATTTGGAGTATGTGATGCATTTTCATATAAAAGAGGTAGTTTTGTTTTCCCACTGTCTGGTTTGTTTTGATTTTTGGTCGGAGCTTTGGTAATAATAGGAATTTCATTTGCAAATTTCGTAGAAGTTTCAACTTTATATGTATTATAACTTGGTGGTCGTCGCGTTATTATTTTGGGTTTGATATTTACTGTTTGCTCTTCAGAGTCTTCGTAACTAGCGGCGCTATCTTCATACTCTTGATAGTTTTGTGCCATAGGAGGTCGTTTAGGCATAACTTCTGAACTCGGCATATATTTTGACTTGACTGGAGGTGCATGGTAGTACTGTTCATCTTCATCATCATAATAGTAATCATTCATCTCAGGTGAGGGCTTTGGAATTGGTCTACGCTTTGAAGGGGCTTTTGTAGTTGTAGAAGGTATATTTACATACATATTATAATTTTTTTGTGGCGTCTGAGTTGATGATTTGATTGCTTGAGCAAATAACTTTTCTAATTGTGCAATGTTTGGGGTGGTAGTGGACTTAATTGTTACAGAATATGGGTTTGCTGTTGAAGGGTTATTCCAATACTGTTGTAAGGCTGATAACTGTTGATTTGCTATTGTCGTCAGTGTTTTAGGCGTCGTTTGCTTGATACTAGCGAGTTGTTGATGAGCATTATATTTTGTATGATCGTGCTCAGAACTTGATACATATTGCTGTTTTGGAGAAGTAACTAATATTGGTGTTCCCGTGGCGGTAAGCGAAGTATGTGGCTTTGGGGAACCAAATCGATTATTCTGCTGAATTTCAGGATTTGGATTACTATTGTGATTTAAAAATGTATTTGTAGGGTTTTTAAAATTATAAGTGATAGGCAACTGTCGATCATCGTTAAAATTTGGAGGATTTAACGTAGATTGAACATTTTCATAAGCTTCACCACCTTGCTGAGGATTGCGGTTTAACTCGTTAGCAATGAAATTTTGCGTTTGGTGATGTTGCTTTTGTGACAAATGCTGCTGCACCTGGGAATCATGATGGTAGTTTTGTTGAAATTGTGGTGCCTGTTGCTGAAATTGTTGATATTGCTGTTTTTGTTGATGATTCGCTTGTTGCTGCTGCTGTTGCTGATAAGCTTGCATGTATGATTCCTGCGAAGGATGCGGTCTCAAGATGGTATCTGAGTTATATTGCTGTCCTCTGAATGAGGATCTCGTATTACTTTCAATAGGAAATACTGTGCTATGTCCAGCAGGCAGTGTAAATGGTTTAGGCGTACTTACTCCTTCATAATTCAAAGTGGAGCTATAAATTGTATTTAATATTGAAGGAGTAGACATTTCGACTGATTGTTGGATATTTTGAATTTGAGCACTTTGGATATTTGGCCTTAAAGTAGTACTGTATTGACCGTTACTAATCTTTGATAAATAAGCATCGAAATCGAAATTGGGACTTGCGAAAGGGTTTTCTATATTTGTGTACTTATTTCGTGGATTCGTGAATTCATAAGGTGGTTCAGGGAATGAATCTTCATCATCTTCTTCTGAAGAAGTGTCTTCTTCATTAGACTCTTCTTCACTGTATTCGTAATCTTGGTTATTTGCAGGGCGTCTTTGATCAAAATTTGTATTGCGTTCTGGTAATGGAAGTTTCTGTTGTTGCTCTTTTATTATATCCTGAGAGTGTCTATATTGATCTTGATTATGCGAAGGTGTAGGGTTTGGTAAAGGTTTTCCAGTTACAACTGTACTGGGTAGTAAAGAAGAATCTGGGAATGATACAGGACGACTTGATGTAGAAATAATTTGTGAAGAATACTTCATGTTTGTGTTAGGTTTTGGAGCATTATTATATATTACCCCGCCTAAAGTTAAGTACGGGTTTACATTGTTATTCAGAGAAGAAATCGGGGGACTCTTTGTTATAATTTGATTTTTTTGATATGGATCTCGAAGACTGGGTTTAAACCTTTGGTCATTTGTCTGGAATACCAGAAACGGATTAGCTGTGGAATAGTAATTATTTTCTTGTGAGATCGGTCGTCGACTAACTGCGTAATTGCCCAAACCATTATTATTTATGGGCTGGTATCTATTTCGTTGTATATTTTGATTATAGCCCTGTTGTTGTAAGCCTAATGCTTTTAGTTGATTAGCGATGGCCCAGTTTTTTGCTGGGCTATTATATCCATTTCTAAGCAAAAATCCTACTTGTCTTTTTCCTCTTTCTATATCATCTGCTTCATAATATTCAAATTCTTCATCACTGTCACTTCTTTTAGAAACTCCTATGGTCTGGTTAATTTCAGTGGAATTGTTGGTCACTTTTATAGCTTTTGTATCAGTCACTTCCCTTTTGTTTCTAGTGTGAGATTTAATATTACTGTCATTGTTGTATATCTCATTTGTCATAATGTCCAAAAGTCTGTCAGCAAAATAGTCAATGTCATTGTCTCCACTGAAAATGATAAATTTAATTTATAAGGTATATAAAGAATTCATAGACTTATTCTGTCGCGAAAACAAATAAATATCAGTTCAATAGATTGTTTACGAAAATACAAGCCAAAGAGTTTTATTTTCGTTGTTACTTTAAATAACGAATAATGAATTTATATGTTTTGTCTGTTGTACAATGTTAAATAATTATGTTATTTGCATCTTTATTATGAACTTACTTGTAAGTTTGAGGTGCTGGAGTTATAGTAGCAATACGTCTATCATCGACTTGGGTGCCAAAAGAAAAGGAACCAAATTTTCCACTATTGTGAGGAATCGAAGCAGGAATTATGTTTGAATTAATATTTCTACCAGGATTCACTTGGGCAATGTAACCATCTCTGTCCTTCTGGACCTGTCCAATTGTTGAAGGTTGTCCTCGGTAAACGCGTTGCTGTCTGTCACTTTCGATTTCTTCTACAGGTGGTAAGTCATCGACTTCGGCATATAACTGTTGTTGCTGGAATTAACAAACATATTTCAAATTAATAGGATATAACACAAATTATATACTTCCGACAATTTATAGACATCCGCGCTTAAAATTCTCACAGAATGTATATCTTTACGTATTTATTTCAAAACAAACACCGTGACTCACATAACGTGTATAAATCGACTGTACCTTTATTTCTCTTCATTACTTATAATCATTAATCACTAAATAATAAAACAGAAATTTACCCATACTTCGGTTTAAGTTTACAATTAAATGATCACATTCGGTTCACCATCTTTTCGCCTCATCCATTCTTCCCAGTGTTAAATCCAGATTGAAACCCAAATTTCCGCTTCCATGCCCTGGGTTCTTTTTCCGACTTTTTCTTCTACACTTCGCACGGTCTTTGGTATCCTTATAGCGAATCCATTGACAAGCATATTATCAACCAGTTTCTCTAGCCTAATTTGCATATTATAAAAATTGCTACATATCGACGGTTAAGGCAAGTATTGTGAGGAAACCTGAATACCGATATCAACGGTGTGTGTAATGTATAACCCGCCAATCTACCTTGGAAAAACGTGCCCAACGTACCTTATGGACTGATCAATCGCTTTTCGTAACAATTAATTCATATTAATAACAAATAGAAACGGAAAGAGTTTACATATCTATATATACAAAAATGTTATGTTGGTTTGTGTACGCTTCAAAAACTCAAAAAGTTCTGCACCGATCGAGCTGAAATTTTATCATGATATATAATCCGCATCAAGGATTGTTTTTATCTATTTTTTTGTTTCTCATTTCTCAACCATTCAATCACAATGTGCCACAGCGAAGCGTGGCAGGATACAGCCACAATGTACCACAGCGAAGCGTGGCAGGGTACAGCTAGTAATATATAAATAAATTACAACAACCTAATTCCAAATTGCATTCTAAATTGAATATGCAATATTCTTCAAATAAACTTGTCACTGACCTGTTCGTATTCTTCTCGATTGAATTTAGGCTGGCCTCTTGATGTGACTACCGGATTAGGTTGTGGCTGTGCCCTAGGAGGAGGAGGGGCGGGTGTTCGACGTGGCTGCGGAGGCGGGGGAGGAGGCTCCCGGCGACTGATCCTATCCACGTCATCACTGCCGATAGCTGATGCTCCTACCACACCGGCACAGCCTACATTTCTCGGCCAGTCACATGTTTGTAGCTCGTGGCTGAAATTGTACGGAAAGAAAGTTTAAAACCAATATCAAGACAATTTTTCTAGATATATTGAACATATCAAATTAAATGTAAACAAATTCATAATGAATACATCTAGTGTGAACGAGTTAATTGACAAAAAACAAACAATTCTCATATCCAGCCGAATAATTCTGGACTACAAAAAGACTACGTATGAAACAACATACCGGTTATAATAACGAACATCAAAGTCCTGGGTGATTTTGTACCTCGAAAATATCAAATTTTAGTAGTCGTTTCGATTTCGTTATAAAAAAAATTTTACTAGTTTGCCGTGTGACAATATTCAACTCACTTTAAACATTAAATCGTAAGCTTTAGAGACAATTTAGACAACACTTGTTCTAAGTTCGCGCTTTGTCAACAATTAAATGCCCCTATTGCCCTCACATCCCAAAAATAGATCGTGTATGACACAGCAAAATTGAGTATAGATATTTTTGAATTACCTATACATAAGGCCACCAGTACACGATTCTAGCAATGCGCCGCCAAACACGCAGACATAGTACAAAGTGCAGTCGGTGGGGTGGGGGTAGTATCCAAACTCCTCGGGGCAGTCGAAGTCAACTTCCCGTTTAGTACTGGCCGCCCTGGGAACGCTTCGCGATGAACTGGAGCGCTGCCGTGACCGGTCTGAGTGTTTTGCACCGAGGCATTCTGAAAAGAAAACAACCTCATTATTAATCCATAAATTTTTTGATCTTAGGTTTTATATTTTTTATTTCGGATCGGTTGTTACAGTACACGAAAGTTATTATATGATTATATATTTTTCTTGACACATTAACACTTTGCTGCTGCAAGAAAGATATTATAAAACAGCAATGGGGACACAGGGTAGATAAATGTAAAGGTAGATAATGAAATAATTTCCCAAATCATGGGCCAGTGGAAGTTTGCTCGTCCTACGAAAGACATTAAACATATAGTATTTTACACCGTTTTTTTTTGAGATCATTTAACCAGTCGGTACCTTGCTAAAAGTCAAAGTGCTCCAGCATGGCTTTTCTATGTCAAATATATATTAATGTCACAATGAATTTTTGGCTTTGCCAGCGATTTGGGAACGTTTTAACGTCATAAAAGGAGTCACTCAGGATCCACATTTCCATGTCACCTTATTTTGTAAAAAAAAAACATTATTTTCAATTACAGTCAAAGTTTATAGTACAATTTATAGCTTATAATATGATATGCAATATTTTCATACCAATGTTTAGGCAGAATTTGTTGACATATATTTGGTAAGATTCATATAAACTTCTATACCAAATATTTAAAGTTAATAAATACATAAAATATATTATTTACTTTACCTAATACATTATAAACATAACAATGGTATTATATGTAATGGACTCAGTGCCAAAGATGGCAAAAACCACGGGAGTTGAAGAAGGAAAATTCGAAAACCGGATCCCGGGAACCAAAGCGGAAGATTGGGTTGCAACAAAAAGAATGATGATATTGAATGCTTCACTTTCTTGCTCTAATTCTTTTTGTACATATACGAGTATATTATCATTATAATATGAGAAAGGCCAGGCATTTTTGCATTCTGAATTTCCCATATACAGAATAACAAAACAATAAAGATCCATGATAAAATAAATGTTGTAACATTTAGTTCATAAAGCGGTGATTAATATTCATAATCATAACATTTGCAATGTGGATTACACGAGAATGGTAACTGAAATGTTACACGTGAGATATCCTATAAATACCACGTCAGAGTATTTTTAAAGTAACTATAGTAAAATCTGGTAGTACCGATGTACCACACGCACCGTATAGCCCCTTCCCCGTTTCTAAATAGGCCACCATTGTAACCGTGTGTTGTGTTCCATCAAAAGTGACCGGGTTCCAGAACGTCTACGCGGGTGCCAGGGTGTTAGCATTGTTCGCTGCTTACTATTATATAGGGAGCCGTCAGTCTGTCTAGTCATCATCATCATCTTAGCGATGAATCCCGGTTGCAGCCCAAACTCTCGCTTCGGCGCCCAGGGTCCGCTTTCCGACTTATTCTTCTCCACTTCGCACGATCTTCGGTATCTCTGGTGGTCAGTCCATTGGCACGCATATCAACCCCTACGACGTCAATCCATTTGTTCCCCACATAAGTAGCCGGTTGCCGTAAAACGTGGCCATACCAGCGAAGGCGACACTCCTGCGGAGGCTGCTCATGCGAGTTTCTGATGCTGTTTGACAATACGTCTAATACCACGCTAAACAGAAACGGACTAAGGACGGATCCTTGGGAAAGGTTTTGTGTCGCCAACAGCGGTCTGAACTACGGAATCGGAGTCACAGTACATGTCTGAGATAATGTCAATATAGGCCTCTGGAATCCCTTTGGACCGCAATGCCCACCAGAGATTATCGCCCGAGGAATACAGTCGAAGGCCTTCTGCAAGTCGAGAAACAGGCAATGCAGAGGCGTATCCTTCGCCCTGTATTTCTCCGCGACAGTCCTTAGGGCAAAAACAGGGTCAATTGTCCCGTGACCAGGACGGTCTACTATCCCACAGCATAAGTATTGTCACACAGTAAAAACTTTTCTTTTAGAATGCTGGCCACAAAAAAGTTTATTGAGTTCGAATTTCGAATTGTTCATGAAAATAAAAATGTATACTTTTAGAATTTTACTCATTTTTAAATATGGAGTAGACGCTTAAAGAAGACCGTGTTGCAGTTATTGCGTTGCATCGTTGCGGTTACGCGCCAATTCAAATTTTTAACATACTGAAAAATTTGAATATAACCAAAAGATTCGTTTATTGTACCATCAAACGATACAATGAAGACTCTAGTGTAGATGACAGGTCAAGAAGTGGTCGCCCTCGGTCTGTTAGGACTCCAGCAGTGATAAAAGCTGTGAAGGCACGAATTCAAAGAAATCCCAAACGTAAGCAGAAACTGTTGGCCCTTCAGATGGGGTTAAGCAGAACCACGGTGAAAAGGGTGTTAAATGAAGACTTAGGGCTTCGGGCATATCGAAGAAAAACAGGACATCGTTTGAATGCTCGTCTAATGGACCTGAGACTGAAGAGATGCCGCGCTTTGTTGAAGCGGTACGCGGGAAAAAAATATCGGGAAATTCTTTTTTCGGATGAAAAAATGTTTACCGTAGAAGAGAGCTACAACAAACAAAATGATAAGGTGTACGCACACAGTAGTGAAGAAGCGAGCAACCGTATTCCGCGTGTCCAACGAGGTCATTTTCCATCCTCGCTCATGGTATGGTTGGGAGTTTCTTATTGGAGCTTAACAGAGGTACATTTTTGTGAGAAAGGTGTAAAAACGAATGCTGTTGTGTATCAAAATACAGTCCTGACGAACCTTGTGGAACCTGTTTCTCATACCATGTTCAATAACAGGCACTGGGTATTCCAACAAGATTCGGCGCCAGCTCATAGAGCGAAGAGCACACAAGACTGGCTGGCGGCGCGTGAAATCGACTTCATCCGGCACGAAGACTGGCTCTCCTCCAGTCCAGATTTGAATCCGTTAGATTACAAGATATGGCAACACTTGGAGGAAAAGGCGTGCTCAAAGCCTCATCCCAATTTGGAGTCAGTCAAGACATCCTTGATTAAGGCAGCCGCCGATATTGACATGGACCTCGTTCGTGCTGCGATAGACGACTGGCCGCGCAGATTGAAGGCTTGTATTCAAAATCACGGAGGTCATTTTCAATAAACTTTAATGTCATAAGAATCTATGTTTTGTTAAGTTCATTTTGGTATATGAATGGTTACATAATGAATAAACTTGTTACAATTATTTTACATTAAACATGTGACAGAATTTATGACCTGACTAGGTATATATATATATATATATATATATATATATATATATATATATATATATATATATATATATATATATATATATATATATATATATATATATATATACTTACTATTGAAATATTTATAAATACATTTCATTTCTCTTCTCTTCCTTTCTATTTAATACAACATGTTCATGATTAAGCTTAACTCATAAACAAGCGTTTATACCAATTTTTAAAATAAGGTTTTAGTAAATATTACAGATATATAGTTTTTTATAATATTAAATTGACTATGTTGCTTATGCTTTACTCTGATTTTAATACAGTTTTTTTCATAAACACTTGCAGTAATTTTTGAAATGAAAAATAAGATAAAAAATATAATTTTTAGTGAAAAATAATGTGTTTTTTATTAATGACCAAGAAATCACTAACCCATTTCCCAACTTTCTAGAGAGTGAAGACTAGTAAAAAGTTATCAAAATTAATATATTGCATATATCAATTAAAAATACCAGTCTTGTATTTAATGAGTCCTAAGTTGAATTTCCTTAACGCACTAATGTTAACCTAGTAATTATATTCACAGATGACTAACGAGTCTCGATTTTGGGAGGCGAGTATATATAATAAAAAAAACAACCAAAACTTATCTTTAAAGAATAATCTCGTCACGTATACAGTGCTATCGCTATAATATGGGATTTAGGGCAAAAGTGTAGTCTCGTGCAATTTAAAGATGCAAACTGCACCGTAACATGCAAATCATTACTGTGACACATATTTCAGCATTATTTACTTGTTATAACGATCTTTGTTTTTGTTCTAATTTGAAATTGAAGCAGTTTTATGACTTCAATGTTAAGTATTTATAATTTCTTTGTGCTATTGTTTACTGTCTTATATCTGAACACAAAATTTTATGGGTAAAAATGGTATTTTAATAGGTAAAAAAATCAATAAATTAAAACGTAATATATTTTCTAAAATAAGCATAATATCTAAAAGATAACAATCAATTAGTAACCGTGTGGCTCTGCTTACAATTAAGAACAAGGCTACTGCGCAATACGCTTTTGAGTCATTAAAGGCGATAATGGTTCAAACGGTCACTAACTCCAGACTCCAAGTTAGATATGAAAACGGAGTAGGCTAAATTTAATTTACAAGGAAAGCGGCCGTCTACCCAAACCCTCGACTCTTAAAACAAAATTATACGTCAGAACTTTATCTTGTTCACCAGCGTGCAAATGCTACCATCTTTGGCTTGAACCTAAGTCTTAAGGGCACCTCTGAGACGAACAACCAAAATAACCAAAATCTAAATGTCCAGATGTTTGTGCTCAAAATGTAACTGCATAAAACAAGTAGGTTACTGTAACCATCTCAAGCACGTTTCGGCATGAATAAACACGCTGCATCAGTTGCAACAAATTGCATAAGCCACTCATCATTGTCATGCCTGACATTGCCGAAATTGCGAACAACTTAAATGCGATTAATGAGTTCTTTTGAATAAAGTGACACAATTATTTGAATTAAGATTTCATCACGCATTCGGCAGGGGTTATCTCTGTACAGGGGGGGAGTAAGAATTCTGGCCGCTGCGGTGGGGGCCAGCCTGTTATAAAAAGTGACAAAACAATTCTAGCTAGGACGTTGGGCTAGCCTGTCTGTATAGTAACTACTCCTGGTCTCAAAATAAGCCGCCATAATATTTTATTGTGTTACAGTAGAAATGTCAAAGATTAAAGTAGCCCTACGCGGACCTAAACGTGTTAGCGGTGTCCCTAGCGTCGTAAAAATCCACAGGCGACGGAAATTACTTACTATTACGTGGGTCACCATTATATCTACTATTTCATAGCAATAAAAAAAGATTTAAATTTATAAAAAGTTTATTTTTCTCTTTAATATAAGGATTATTTTTTTTTTAAATAATATATAACTGCCAAGAGTTTCACCGAAATCTTCACCTATCGCACTCTGCTTAACAAAGTTCGAGACACCGACGCAAATTATTCCTTGTAGTGTTAAACCTCTATAAAAAAGTATAAAAAAGAAAATTCCACTAAATTTGCCTTATACAGTTTTTGACAGCTCTGGGCTCCATAATCAAAGCTCTGGTAAAACGGGAAATGGCCGATAATAATGAAGATAATTAAGTTGTTAATTCAAAACAGTTAATTTATTATTGATATGAAACATCTATTAGTGCGCCTTAATAGCAAAATCGCGGCAAATGCCATGACGCTCTGATACACACTAATCACAGAATTGTTTATCGGTTTAAAACCTATCATTTCTTCGATAGTTATTTTGATAAAATTTGTACTTCTATTTATTTATTATTATAAGTTATAATACTTGAATATTTCACATCCGCAAGGCGTCCCGTGTCGACCTATTTTTCGAAACATTCGTTTTTATCTCCTTATACAATCCATTCACAAAAACTAAAATTTATGACTCAGATCTCGATTCCTCTTTTTCTCCAAACAAGTTGAGAGACGCCATCGCTACCATAAGGCGCTTTAACATCGACTTACAGTCGCGACGTTGATACGCGAAGACGCCCCCTGCAAAAGAGTTACGCTGTCTCCATTCGTCCACGACACCTTCATATTATATAAGTAATTAAGTATCCTTAGTCAATTCGCTTCCATGCATTTAGCAGTTACTTAAAAGCGTAAACTTTTGTAAACATTCAAGGATAAACATCAGTTCAAATGCTAACTACAAATTACAAAGGAATGAGACCTTTACATTCATACAAACATACAATTCAACAAAGTATTGGTGGAAGCAACACCTTATCTTGATACAACAGGTTTCGAAAGAGAACCTTGTATTTCAAACTTCAATAATCACAATAGCTAACAAAAGCCTCAGATTCCCATAGCTAAAGCAATGCACTATTGTTCTCAAATAAAATATACACCCTATTTCAAATTCAATAACGTTTAATTTCAAGTACATAGTCGAGTACAATTCAAAGACAAACTAAATGAGGAATAAATTAAAATCAACGAATAGTAGCATTCCATCTAACCTAGATTTTAAAAATAAATAATTTAAACGTCCTACCTTAAGCTAATACTAAATATACTCTTAATTGTTTAGTAAATAGTGTTTAACGAGATTCTTACATTAGGTTTTAGAATTCTTCGACTAATAAGTTTACTTGTTTATAGTTATTCAAATATTTATATTCAAAGACATAATAGCACGCTGGTTAACATCTGAGGATAGGATCCTCATGGAGAACAAACTAATATATACAAATCAGCAAATAGTTTGGTTTGGTACGAGTATGTTTGAAAAAAATACATGTTTTAACTAGTGTATGGATCCTTTCGAGGCCACTCTCTGCTGCCGTTGTTTTCATTTACAGTAATTTTAAGATTTAGAAATAAGACATTTTATGTAATCTGTAATTAGGATAAAATGGGGCTAACATAATATTTTTATCTAGAGCCCCTAAATAATTTAGATGATAAAAAAAACTAGTGCATAGAACTTCCTTTTTACACAAGAAAATAGTTGCGGTTTTAAAAATTAAATACGCAAATCATTTGATATTATACAGATATAAATTTATACCTCAATCGTCCTACACTCTTCCTTCCATCTTATGATGACAAGCAGCATCTAGCAGCGATTGCCGTACATTGAATATCGTATCGACAAAAACAAGTCTGCTATTTAAAAGTCATGGTATTATACTCATATGCCAAAAGTTATTATACAATATATTAATGATGCAACTTTTATGATCAACATACATATGATTAAGTACAGTTGCATCCAAAGATTTTATGTTAAAGACCCTCTGGTATCTAAAATAAAATATTCAAATAATAAAATCTCCCCTACACTCAATAGAAGTTTCTTCCTCTTTTGAGTACAGGGGGGCAAACTTCAGTGCCTTTGTAAAAACTTGCAAAAGAACGCTATAACGGATGTGAAAAATTAGTTTTTAACCATATTTCATTGATGAAAATTAAAATTTATTATTCTTTAAAAGTCGTATTGATTTTTATTTTCCAACCTCAAATTCTCATTTCATTAGTCATAACATGGCGCAGAAAAAGCTCTATGAGTAAAAGTTCAATTAACGTGACATCTTGCGTACACGGAAAATTTTCATAGCGTGATCACGCCTATCACGACCGAGTTGTTAAGATTAGATTGATGACACCGTCTTAATTGTTTCCAGGTTCTTTTATCATGTCCTGCTTTTACTTTAATAACTACGGTAACTTCCCTAAATATATAGGTATATTATACATAATAAATAAATGATCAGTTAAAATACGTTTTAGACAGGTTATAATATAGTAGTAATATATAAAAAAGTGCGTGCGTACAAATTACACATGTCAAAAGTGAAACTTCTTTCGCAAACTAATTTTTAAATGTTCTAATAAATTTAGAAAAGAGAATTTATGAAATATTATTATTTTATGTCTTATTAAACAAAACTCAACTGTATTTTATTGCCATAAAGTCGCAATTCGAATAGACATGTATAAGTAATGCAATGCAATCATTCTAAAATTACATTATAGAATACTTCAATAATCCTTAAGCCATTATTAAATAAGGTTAGAATTACTGTAGCAAAAAAACGTTTCACATCTTCGTGACGATAATATTGCGTTTATTCCGTAAAAATTTTACCCTCATGCGCGCAAAGAAGTTTTACTTCAAAATATACGCATAATAACTTGACTAAAAAAGTCTATGAGGACATACAAATAAATACTATTAAAATAGAAAAGCTAATAAACATCTTAATATAAGTAAGAGAGATAAAGTTTATATAGGTATATAAAAAAACACATGAATTTACTCAGTAATTTGAACGTGCGTTGACTTAAGATATCATTGTACAAACCTTAGTGGTTTCAGTGCTTTTGTTTTTATTAAGTTTTATTAAATAAGAAAAAGTCTTAATCGACTTAATTAAAAAAAAATACATAATACCGATTTGTCTCTTGATGAATAAATTTTAGCTATCAATAGAATGATAGTGGCTTAGTTTATAATAAATATATGCTAATGTAATAAATTTAATACTAAAAAAAATTATACCAAGCAATTCATATAAATTAGAGCAAGGCAACATTTCTAAGATATAATAAATGTTCTTATTCAAACACAAGAGGTCGTAATCATTCTCCTTGTACCATAGAAACACGAGGTCCATAATAATAGTCTTGTGGGAAATGGTCGTGCAAAACAGATTTATCTGTGCATTGCAATATGACGTGTTGAAATAATGCCCATGTTTAGCATTGTTTGCAAAATCCAAACGCGCTTTATCGGTTGTTCTAATACGTTACATTCTCGTGCGGCTTACCATGAATTAATACTTTATACACAACTCATATTTCTGTTAAGTTATACATACTTGCACAAATATACTCGTACACACAAATCGGCTTACAGGCGATTTAAAGGCGACTAAAAAACTTAAGCTCGGCGTTAGGGCTTGAAGCCTGTCTAAATGACAACCCCTGGTTTTTAAAAATGCCTATAATAAACTTGTATTTCGTTCCGGCATAAGTGACAAAGTTCCAGTACTACTACGCAGATAGCAACGTGTTAGTGATGCCGCTGACATTGCAAACACCTACAGGCGACGGTAACTGCTAACTTCTAAGTGGACTGTCACATTGCCTGCTGTTCTACAGCAATAAAAAAGGAAGAGATCAAGAGAACAACTGAACGAGGAATAAAATTCAAGACAACAATGTTCTTTAACTAATTTACATTTAGGCAATCAGCTAAAGAAACTTGATATTTTTTTAATTACAATAATATGTTGATAGCTACGTGGCAGCTCAGTGGTTTTTTTTTATTGCCATAGGACAGTAGACAGGCTAACGGCCCGCTTAGAATTTAGCAGTTATCGTCACCTATGGGTGTTTGCAACGCCAGTGGCATCGCGAACACGCTGCTGTCCCATAAGGGTACAGGAACTTAGGTCACTAATGCCGGAACACAAGGTTCTTATGGCGGCATACTTAAGACCGCTGTTTTGTCGCCTTTTACGACAGGCCAACCCCGGCCGCAGAAATTAGTATTCTTTCTCCGCCCCTGCACGGATAAAGTGGTATTACACTCGGAGACTAATCAAGAGATCCCGGGTTTGAATGCTACGATGGCTTGCAACGTTTAAGCAGTTTTTCTCGCCTAATATGAAATTTGTAGCATAACTGCCATATATCGACGATGAAGGAAAACACCGTAACGAAACGTGCATACCGAAGCCACCGGTATATGTAACCCGACAATCTGCCTTGCACAGGCGTGGCGGGTATACTATATGGATACTGAAGTGAAAAGCTACGAGCTTTTAAGCTAATTATTAGTATTATGGTTGTCTACCTCAGTGAACGCTGACAAATAATAGTGGATGATAAGTTTAGACTACATTTACATTTTAATTACATTGCTTTGATTTTCATAATTGGTATTGTAGATAAATATAGAATTTATTACAATAAAACACAAGTTCTTCCATAATCTTTCTTACGTCTGACATAATGAATAAACTCCGTTATTTTCTGTGTATGGATAGTCATTATTTATAGACACAGCAACCAAAATGATATTTATTTCTTGCTAGCGAATAACACCATGTTTGTCTACATTAAGACGTTCATTGACAATGTAGGATGTAAACAGGATAATGGTCGGTGACCTCGGCACGTAGGCGAACTTACAACACACAAATGCGATTTGACCAAATATGAACATTATTATTTAATTAAACTTAGAAACTATGACTAGTAGAAGGTTTTATTTAGTTCTCATTGTACCGTTTTTTTATGGCTAAGGAACAGCAGAAAGGCTTACAGCCCACTTAACAGCAAGCAGTTACGATGGTTACTGGCGATGGCCTATGGATGTTTGCGACGCTAGGGAAATTGAAAACACCCTGCTGCCCCATAGGAGTACAGGAACCTAGGTCACTAATGCCAGAACACAACACAAGGTTATTATGGCAGCATACTTAAGACTAAAGGTGGTCCCCATTCAAACGGGTTTGAGGCTAGCTAGGGTGGATTGTTTTGTCGCCTTTTACGCTAGGCCGACCCAGGCCGCAGAGATTAGTATCTTTCTCCGCCCCTGCAGGGATAAAAACCTTTATGGATATTGTGTCCGTTGATAATTATTTTGTAAAAAAACACGCTTAACAAATATTCACATAGTATATCTAATAGTAGTATCTTAAATATATATATATATACAGGATGACTGACGAACCCGTCCAAATTTTTTTACGCACTAAACATCATTTAAGGAACCCATTTTTGCAAAAAAATTGTATGTAAAATTTTCAAAATAAAATATTTCATAATAATACCAAATTCTTATATAACTTGGCATCATTATTAAATTTGTCATTATTAAGTTTATTTCAAATAACTCGTTAAAGCAAACAAATGATTCCTCTTTTCAGGTATCATAGAAATAACACCATTATGTTTTTAAAATCATATTATAGCTGCTTAAATATTTTTTATTCAATTCCAAACACGACTCTTTTACGTCACGCAAAGGTTATAATAAGCTCACGATAAAACTGGAAAACGTTCAAAAAGAAAAAATCTAGTTGAAATAAAAGTAAAAATACTGCAACTATATACTTCTTATTTTTATTATCTCTTAATTTCTGTACATGAAGGTCTTATCACTATCGGTGGGTGTATGTCCTGTAAGTGCATTCGACATGCATGTAAAATGCAAATTGGCTCTGCACTGCCACTAATGTACACGCCCACGCCCTGATATCTACTCATAGTCAAAGTTTATTTTCGATTTCGCAAACACGGAAATGCAATTGCTTAAGGGAAATTTAATTGTAGGAGACTAGTATGGAATTTTATCGATAACGCTTCCCTTTTCTGATTTGAATATATTATAGTATATTATTTATGTATAAAACATTCAAGGGTAGTTAATTACACGATAACTAGTTTAATTAATAACTAGTTGACTCGGCGAAAATTTTTCTGCCATATAAATTAAAATAAAACAATAATAAAAGTTGTCTATGTCCTTTTTCAAGGTTCAATCTATCTCTTTACTAAAATTTATTAAAATTGGTTCAGCGTTAAGAACTCCCGCATTCGCGGCAGTCTTCATGTCCATGATATTGCGGATAAATTGCAGGAGTGTCGGCTCCGTTGGTACGGCCACGTTTTACGGCAACTGGATGCTTACGTGGGAAACAATTGTCTGGCCATGCCGCCTCCGCCCGGCTCCGGCAGGCGGGGTAGACCCAAAAAGTGCTGGCTGGACATCGTAAGGAGTGATATGCGTGCCAATGGGCTCACTACCAGGGATGCTGAAGACCGTGCGAATTGGAGTAGAAAAAGTCGGAAAGCGGACCCCGGGCACCGAAACGGAAATTTAGGTTGTAACCGGGATACAACGCTTAGATGATGATGATGATTAAAATTGGTTCAGCGGTTTAGGTATGAAAATATAATACACAGACAGACATATTACATTTCACATTTATAATGTTAGTATGGATAATAATAATATTATAGTATATAGTATGGACTAATACTGAACTTGACATTCATAGTCAGTTTTCAACTATGAAGTAATATTATAAAGTGTCAACTATTATATTTTAACTGAATCTAAATAATTAAAACTATTTTAAATAATCTATATTAGAGATACAAACCCTTGTTATTATAGACGCGTTAGTGAACTAAACTATTATCCTGCACGGCATACGTACAGCAAACAAATCAGCTGTTTGATAAATATCAGTTTTGTTTGTCTTCTTATAAGTGTTTTATTTCGGTGGTATTCAATAGGTACTCCAAAAGGAAGATACATTTATTTCTTGTTGATGAGTGGCATAAAGGCTGGGACCTCTACCACCTAAGCAGATGGTAGCCAAGCCAGCGGTATTCTTACTCCGACCCTGCACGGAGAAGAAATATAATGGATGTACTGAAATAATGACTCTATTTGCGTTGATGCTGTTCTTATCTTTTACCAAAAAAATATAAGATAAAATAACTTTATCTTTTACACGAGTGACATACCCCAAAAGATATACTCATTAACCCAAAAGATATGCTCTAGGTTAAGTGAAAATATTTTATTATATTTTTTAATAATTACAATAATAATAAAGTTAATAAGTTAAATTCCAATGTAGACAAGCGAGCCCGCAGGCTAATCTCCAATTTAGGTCAAAGCTGACCAAAGGCGTTCTAGCCTTGGACATTCACTAAAATATTAATAATTGTAACAATGCCTGTAGGCGATTTAGTAATATCTCATTACACCTCTACGACAAGTATGATCCGGATGTATTTTACGAGTAATATTCAAACAATCACGTCATTGTTATCATTTAAAATATAGAAAGCACTTTTTTATTGCTGTAGGACAGCAGACAGGCTGAGGGCCCGCTTAGAATTTAGCAGTTATTGCACTAATGCCGGAACACAACACAAGGTTATTATGGCGGCATACAGACCAAAGTGGGTCGCCATCCAGATGGGATACCAGCCCGACGGAACAGGTTTAGGGATGCCTTCCGCCCTCCATAGCATGTAGACGTACACAACCCACACAGTACATAAATACACGTAGAATAGATGTGTTGCGGTGGAGTTTCTTTCGCCGTTTCTTCTCTCCCAGCTATAAGCACTCCGAAACGGTAGTAGATTAGAATAGGATCGTCTTCACCGGTGGAGCCGATAGTCCCCAAATAAATAGTATTCTTGCCATTCGTGGCTGTGCTCAATTGTCCCCATGCAGCGGTCGAGCCGGAAACGCGCCTCACAGGAGGCGCGTGACCGAGCACGCTGCCACGGCTGATCGACCCCGCTCCCACGGGGTTGGAATGCCTTAACGTACGTAGTCGCTGTCGAGTCGTCTGAGACAACAACAGCCTTAGCTATAAGAAAAAAAAATCCAGATGGGCGATTTTACGACAGGCCGCAGAGGTTGCTATTTTTACTCCGCCCCTGCACGTATAAGTAGTATATCAGTCGTCTAGTTCCCATAAGATATGTGTTATGCTACTTACTTAGGATTAAACGGCGCTAGTGAACTGTTTCAGTATATGTATTTATTGTTAACTCGCCTAACTACGTGGTAGGGCCTCAAGCCCGTCTGAATTGCGACCACAATCGGTTTTAAGTATGCCGCCATAATTATTATTATTAAACCTTGCGCTCTTTTCCTGTAGCCAATTTCCTGTACTCATATGGGACAGTAGCATGTTCGCGATGCAACTGGTGTTGCAAACACCCATAGGCGAGGGTAACTGCTAAATTCCAAGCGGGCCGTCAGCCTGTCTGCTGTCCTACAGCAATAAAAATAAAACTACATCTTTCTGTACGTTTCCGTGATCTTTATATTTTTTAAAAAGAATAAAAGAAAAATAGAATGTATAATATAATACATAAATATAGAATGTATTTGACTATTTTAATTTCTACATTATCAACGCGATCTGTATACTTAATCCCAAATACCCATATTTATAAATATCCCAAATATAATATCTAAAATACTCAAATGTCTTGTTTATGAAACAATATCAATATTTTAGATAGAAAACGTTTTTTTAAAGCTTGTCATCAGTTTTATTCATTTTTTCCACAAAACAATTGAGTTGAATTAATAATTTTGAGTATTTTTAGATTAAATATTAAGAAGCTAATTAATTGATATTCTTAGAACGATCTACTAATATTTATAATGGTTTAACAATACTTTATCATGTTTTAGTAGTTAAAATACTTTTATGTCTTATAAGTTTCTGAGAGAGTTATATTAATGAACTTATGCCGTTATTACAACACTATAGTTTCGTTGATTAGGCTGTATCCAAGAGCGCCTCGGGTGTTTCAAATCAGTCTCGCAATCAGTAAAATGTATATGTAGTATTTATATTGAAAAATATTTTATTTCACAATTTTACGTAAAGGGTAAATGTGTTTATCCGTAGATAAGAGTCTAAATTGGTGATTGGTAAAAAGTATTTATCAGGACATTTTAAATGCGTTTTAGGGCGACATCTATATGAACAATCATATTATTATATTATTACATAATATAGTAATAAATTTGTAATTATATATTTGTTTAAATTAACATTACTTTTCATGAACACAATTTGGTGTCGATAATTATATCGATTTATTAATAATATAATATTTCATAATCGCGTGCATAATGTTTTGAATCAATTACTGTACAGGTTAACACCTGATTTCGATGTTGATTGAATTTAATAGTCTAGTCACGATACTGTTTCATATTTAACATGTTTATTTAGATATTATAAGCACATCACAAAGCTACAATTTAAAATAGGTACAATAAATAATTAATGTTTAATAAATGAATAGTAATACAAATTACTTTTTCATAATATGATTAGTACATAACCTATTTTTTCTGAAGTAAAAATGCGTTAGCTCACCACTAATCACAAAAATGCGTTTGTAGGAAGGAATATATTTGTTGAAAATGTAAAATATTATTTGTGAAATTATTACGTGTAAGAAATAAAATATTATATGAAATACTTTTGAAACAGCATTAAAAATTATTTGCTCTCGTTTGATTTCTTGTTGAATATATTTTGTCTGGTGAAGACATGTGCAGTAACTGTCAAATAGTCAAGTTCAACTTTATTAATAGTTCTATTGCCTATATTCTTGGAACTTGCAACTTAGGACACGCCTGGTTCTTTTGCCTTTGTGAGTGGCCTTATTCGATCGTGCCTATGATTTGATCTAAAAATCGAAAGTCTGAATATAATTTCTAAAAGAATTAGGGTGTACGTCTCCATTGCAGATTTGTAAGTGTCACAAGTATTGTATAAACTTATAGTTTTCACTTAATGTAGATAACTGCCTTTTGAAAAAAGAAATCAAAATACAGATATGGAATATAAAAAATGTAATTGTAGTGGCGTATAACGAACGCGCATTAAAACAATACAAATTTTGTCGATCGGTATTATTACGAAAGACTTTCCGCGTCCACATTTTGGCCGTCGGCCTAAATGATAGGCGACACGCCTATTGCTTATATTCGAAATAAAAAAAATTATTGAATGAACGAAACTGAGTAAATATTCGTTCAATAATGGATACTAAAGTTATATACTAAAGCTTAAAAATTACATAATCAAATTTGTACTTATCATTTCTCATGTCGTTAATTATCGATTTATTTTTATTGTAAGTACCTTTGTACTCCAATTCCAATCTCCACTTACATGTTAAAATGCTTCTCATGTGCATCTAAAACTTTCCTTTCAATGCCAGAGCAAGGGCTAAGCTTCCGCATCATTTTGTGATATTAAATTTCATCTTGTAAAAAAAAAGATGAAGATACTTATTTTTTTTTAATTTGATGTTTATAAAGGCAACTGACTTATAGTCTTTGAAAACGAAAAGAAAAAGCCAACGATCTCCTTCACACTGAATTCAAGCACAGCTGTGAGACATTACGAGTCGTCATTACTTATATCACTTATGCAAATACACATTTAGTGTATAGTTATAGAAAATGTTTTGAACGTGCAGGAACTGAGTAAGAGTTCTGACCCCTGTGGTCGGGGCCGACTGTTAAAAACCGTGACAAAACAGCAATACCTAGGTGGCAGGGCTCCAAGCCTGTCACTAAATATGCTGCCCAAGTTCCACTTCTAATACGCGGACGGCAGCATGTTAGCGATGCCACTGATGTCGCAAAAATCCATAGGTAACGGTAAATGTTTACTATTAAGTGGGCCGTCAGCCCGTCTACTGTTCCACATTATTAAAAAATGAAACCTATTCCTCATTTTTATTGCTTTTATTACAACTTAATGTGCGTTGAACTTAATTGATATACATCCAATATAAAATATGTTTGAACACAACTTATCGCTCTCCATTCGTTACTTGTGAGTACTGTAGTTTTATTTTAGTTGTCACGGTACACAACCTCGGTATCGTAATAGCCTTTTCACTTTTTTATTTATACATAACTGCTCTAAAATATGCCTGTATTGCTAAATCATAAAAACAATTGTCTCAAGGCTGTTTCCATGTAATGTTTCAATGAAAAAATCGAAGCAATTAGAGTTGTATGTCATAGATAGCAATGTTTTTCAAGTTTTTTTTAATACTATATAAAATCTTTTTTCTTTATATACGTAACAACATAACATTTTATATGATGTATATTTTCTTCTATAAAGTTATAGTAACCGTTATTACGATTACGTTTTCTTATATATTTTCTTCATTTATAAAATGTAGAAACCGCGTTATACTATTGGGTATTGCTATGAGAGGATACTACTACGTTTTCCTGCTTATCCGTGACGTCGTCAATAAAAGGAATTAAGTTGATATAATCATCGATCCTTTGGGGCCAAAATTAGTTTCCCAGTGGTGGAAAAACGAAAACTGATCTTGGTGATCAACCAAGTCTAAAATCAACTCCTATTAATTAACGGAAGTTCTTATTTGAAACTTTCAACGTACTGTATATGTGTGTTACGTGTGCCAACTTGTTATAAAAATGACTAACATTTTGTTTATTTGTTTTTCAATAGGAAAAAAGATTTCCGAACCCAAATTGCCCCACTCTCAACTCATCGCCGCTACGTTTCCCCAATTTTGCGTTGAAGTCTCCCATGACAACGTTAAAGTGGGTTTTAGAAGTGTGGATGGCTGTTGAGATGTCCTCATACATGGCTTCCACCTCCTCGTCAGGATGTGTCGAAGTCGGAGCGTAAACCTGAATGACCTTCAACGAATACCGTTTGGTAATTTTGAGTATTAGGTACGCTACCCTAGTCGAAACACTCCCCACCTCAGTAACGTTGTTCACAAGAGACTTGTGAACGAGAAACCCGACACCACCTTGGGACAGTTGGTCGCCCTCCCGGAAGTAGAGCAGATTTCCGGAATTTAGGATTATTGAGTCCTCTCCCTGTCTTCGGACTTCAGATAACCCCACAACATCCCATCGCAGTCTGCTCAAAACTTCCTCCAGTTCCTCCAACTTCTCGTTGGTCCGCAGTGTCTTGACATTGTATGTTGCCAGGGCCAAAGGTCGTCGTTCTTGGTAGCGAATCCGAACCCGGGGATTCTTCGCACCCCCTGCCCCGTCGCTTATGTGGCTGCTACCGTGACCACCACGAATTATTAGAAATTACAGCCGAGCTTCTGAGAGCTGGTGGTACTCCTGTGCTTAAAATCCTCCAGAAGCTATTTAATTCCGTCATCCTCGATGGCAAAACGCCGCAGGCCTGGCACGGAAGTATAGTGGTGCTGTTCTTCAAAAAGGGCGACAAAACCCTTTTGAAGAACTTTAGACCGATATCACTTCTGAGCCATGTTTACAAGCTGTTTTCAAGGGTCATCACGAATCGTCTCGCGCGCAGATTTGACGACTTCCAGCCTCCCGAACAAGCCGGATTCCGAAAAGGTTTTAGCACCATAGACCACATACATACGCTGCGGCAGGTTATACAGAAGACGGAGGAGTATAACCAGCCACTATGCTTGGCGTTCGTGGACTATGAGAAAGCCTTTGATTCGATCGAGACCTGGGCGGTGCTTCAGTCTCTCCAGAGGTGCCACATTGATTATCGATACATCAAAGCGTTGAAGTGTTTGTATGAAAACGCCACCATGTCAGTCCGTCTCCAGGATCAGAACTCGAAGCCTATCCGACTGCAGCGGGGAGTCAGACAAGGCGATGTCATATCGCCGATGCTGTTCACTGCTGCGTTGGAAGATGTCTTCAAGCTTCTGGACTGGAACGGACTGGGCATCAACATTAACGGTGAGTACATCACTCACCTTAGATTCGCAGATGATATCGTAATCATGGCTGAAACCATGGAAGACTTAAGCCATATGCTTGATGGCCTCAATACAGCTTCCCAAGGAGTAGGTCTCAAAATGAACATGGACAAGACGAAGATCATGTCTAATGTCCATGTCGCACCTACCCCCGTAACAGTTGGGAACTGTACTTTCGAAATTGTTGACGAATACGTCTACTTGGGTCAAACGATCCAGTTAGGCAGGTCCAATTTCGCGAAAGAGGTCACTCGTCGAATCCAACTCGGATGGGCAGCGTTCGGGAAGCTCCGTAAAATCTTTTCGTCCCAAATACCGCAGTGTCTCAAGACGAAGGTTTTTAACCAATGTGTGTTGCCAGTGATGACATACGGAACGCAGACGTGGTCGCTAACTATGGGCCTTATGAGAAAGCTCATGGTCGCTCAGAGAGCAATGGAGAGGGCTATGCTCGGAGTTTCCCTGCGAGATCGAATCAGAAATGAGGAGATTCGCAGGAGAACCAAAGTAACCGACATAGCCCGGATGATTGCAAAACTGAAGTGGCAGTGGGCTGGGCACATAGCTCGAAGGACTGATGGCCGTTGGGGCAGAAAAGTCCTCGAATGGCGACCGCGTACCGGAAGACGCAGTGTTGGTAGGCCCCCCACAAGATGGACCGATGATCTGGTCAAGATCGCCGGGATAGGTTGGATGAGGGCAGCGCAGGACCGATCATCGTGGAGATCTTTGGGGGAGGCCTTTGTCCAGCAGTGGGCGTCTTCCGGCTGAAATGATGATGATGAGGAAAAAAGAAAACAAGAGATAGGATTTTTAAAGTAATTTGGCTAATAGAGTCTGGGTGTGGTCGATAAGTTCCTATGGCAATCCTAAAGGTAGGATTCCACCAAAATAGTGTGCAGCACATTTGTTCACAAACATTTTGTGCAAAACTCCAGCTTAGTACGTACTGAGCTGTTATCGCGTTTAACCTGTTTCCACCGGCAAGGCTGTGTGTAACTTTTGTAAGCGCACTGTTTAGCACACTTGTGCGCGAACATGTTCACTGAGCAGACATTTCTGTCTTCAGTTATTAATATGGATGGGCAGGAAAACGTAGTGCTTTGTGCTGCAGCCTGTGTTTTATTATGTAGTCTGCTTAAAAAGAAACGAAGAATGAAACAATAAAAAATAATAATAAATAAATAAATAAAAAACGTGTTTTTTATTTCTATTTTTATAATCATTGTGACTGGAATCCCATAGTAGAGGATAATTTTCAATAGCTTGAATAAATTTTATAATTTTGTCATTCGTCCAATCCATATTTAACTTTGTGAAACGGTGTGCGCGTACAAATAAATGTTTTCGCTCCGATAGCGGAAGCAAGATTGAGTTCGCGAACAACGAGTGTGTACGCGTCGACGCGAGTCCACTGCTTGTATGTGTGCGCGCACAAAAGTACACAGATGTGCGCGAACATTCAAGAAATGTTCGCACACAATTTGTTATTGTTTGCTTGAGTGAGTCGACCAGAGCGAACATTTGTGTCGTACACTGTGCATAACAGTGCCGCACAGTTCAGCACACTGGTGGAATCCTACCTTAACAGGCACTGGGATTACGTTTTCCGCACGCATTACGTGTGTTTACATAAGTGTGCTATTTACACTGTTCTTTTTCCTTGTCTTGTATCTTTAAACGAGCAATTCTTGTGTATGTATATATATATATATATATATATATATATATATATATATATATATATATATATATATATATATATATATATATATATATATATATATATAAATATATTTGGAATCTCGGAATCGGCTCCAACAATTTTCATGAAATTTAGTATACGGGGGGTTTCGGGGGCGATAAATCGATCTAGCTAGGAATCATTTCTAGAAAATGTCATTTTATTCGCTTTTTTTTATTGGAAGAAAAATAACAAAAAGGTGGCGTTTGAATAGTCCCAATTTAAACTGAAAAATGACTCTTCCTGACATCTATCGGCGAATAAAAATACTATTATTTTTAAATTGCTTTAACGACACAACAACACTAAAGCTATTCCAGCAGATGGCGTTGTTAAGTAACACGAAGTCAATGAGTGTTTGCTTTGAGGTTAGACTAAGAAAATCAATTGTTAATTTCCAAAAAACACAATTTATAAAAAAAGTATCGAGCAAAGCTCGGTCATCCAGCTGGTAAATATAATAAACGTAACCATTTTTGTTACAAAGTCAGACAGTACTAAAACTAAAAGGAAAATCTATCCTGTATGTAAACTTGTATAAGTGTATGAAAGTTGTATTAAGCCTTATTCTTCTGTTTGTGTTTTCTTTTGTAAGAAAATTGTTTGAATATCAATATTTTTTTAATATTCGTTTCTTATTATTACTTGTCCAATAAAATACTCCTGTTTCATTTTCCTGTGATATCTACTTCAATAATATGGTATTAATCTACTAGACAATCATAAAACAAAAAAAAACTACCCATATATAAATGATAATTAAACCGATAGTATCCTTGTTTTATAACCAATAAATGTCTTTTATTACTATTTAAATATAATCAATCGTTTATTATTTCCTCTTAATCAAGTTTTATTATCACAAATCTTATATGTCGTCTATTTTTTTTCTCATATTGCTTAGTATATAAGTCCTTCAAATAGATCACAAATGCATATAGCCTTGACTTTTAAATATTTGCCTCATTCTTTGTAGGTATTAAAAATTGTTTCAACTGAATTCCAATTATTGCACATAAGATTTTTAAAAACTATCTGGAATATCATTTTATACCTTAGAGTAAGTTATTTGTCGCGTAACGTCAAACGCACTTCAGTACGCTTGCGGAGGTCAGGGATTATATTCCCGTCTCGCGTTTGGGTGTTTATGTATAATATGTATTTATTTACGAAAATAAAATTATACAAGTAGCTTATCAGTAGCCATAACACAAGTGCTATGCTATTTTCTTTGGGCCTAGATGGCGCTGTGTGAATTGTCCTAATATTTTTATCCGTGCAGGGGCGGAGAAAGAATACTCACCTCTGTGGCCGGGGTCGGTCTGTCGTAAAAGGCGACAAAACAACCCATCCTAGCTACGTGGTAGGCCCCAAAAGCACGTCTGGATGGCGACCACCTGTGGTCTTAAGTATGCCGCCATAATAACCTTGTACTGTGTTCCGGTATTAGTCACCCAAATTCCTGTACCCTTATGGGACAGTAGCATGTTCGCGTTACCACTGGCGTTGCAAACACCCATAGGCGACGGTAACTGCTAAATTCTAAGTGGGCCGTCAGGCTGTCTGCTGTCTTACAACAATAAAAAAATTATTTTAAAATATTTTAACAAAATTCCTGAAGAAAGTTTAGTTATAATTTCTCTATATAATAGAGATATTATATTAGTTTCACAGTTCGTATTCTTTATTAAAGCTACTTTCTACATTGTTACAGTTTCGACTAAATTTCAGCAGCCGAAACATTTTCTCTTTTTAATTGTATTAAAGCTTAAATGCCTTTGTATAATACCAAATATCTTTATAAATATTTGGTAAAAAAAACCTTTTGATTTTTACTTTTTTTGTAAATACTAAAATATTTACCAGGAAGTAGACAAAAAATTAAGAGCATTATGCAGTATATACTGCCTTGTTATATTTTATTGTCTCAATGTTAATTAAAAATACGTATTTCCTGGTATTATAATTCAACTAGCTGACCCGGCAAACGTTGTTCTGCCATATAAATAATAAAATGTCAAAAAATTTAAAAAAAAATTTGGGGGTGGGTCACCCCTAACATTTAGGGGGATGAAAAATAGATGTTGGCCGATTCTCAGACCTACTCAATATGCTCACAAAATTTCATGAGAATCGGTCAAGCCGTTTCGGAGGAGTATGGCAACGAAAACTGTGACACGAGAATTTTATATATTAGATGTAACCGAACCGTATATTGCTATCAACAAATAATAGCACAAAAAATTTAATTTGTACATGACATCTGTAAGCGAATTGGAGACCAGGTTATTACGGAAAATATTATGCGAACCATAATATATGTACTGGAAGTGTTATGTCTTATAAGTTAATATAAAAAATACGATTCTATCAGTTATATTATGCTAATACTCAGCGCTGTGAACGGGCTGCTGAGAAGACTCGGCTTATAAAGAAATACTTTTTTTATTTCAAGAAGTTTTATCTTAGTGTACAATAGCTTGTTTAATATGTTGTGCAGTAATTGTCATCCCCTTGTTAATACAGGCGCGACTAACAACCTTGCGTAGTACCGACCAGGTAGCTTGTTCTACATTAATCCAGGAATGCTCCGTTTATCAGCTCGTTGATAGTATTGTGCATCACCTTTATGTTGCATTTTTTTTCTGTGTAGTGGATTTCGTTCTTTTTCATTGTCTTTTCAAATTTTGTCTCTTATGAAGTACGCAATTTGATATTTATAATGTAAATATAAACCAACCCCACCAATCTCGTCTATCAGTTACTAAATGCTTTTACGTCGTATATACAAACCTTGACTAAATTGTAATTTTTCTCCTTATTACAGTAATTAACTTTAAAAAACAAAATCGAAATTAACAGCAACTCATGCAAAAGCAATTAAACCTAGATATTAATGCTAAATAATTTTAATATTTAATATAATAATTACCATTATTTATTACGTAGATTAAGCACAAAATAAATAATATAAATAGGAAATATTAAAAATGAAAAATACAAAGAAAATTTTCAGATAAGTAAAATGTATGAAAGTGTAGTTAGTAAGTTAAATACAATGTGAGGCAAGTTTTATTTTAGAATTTATATTCTATCTATGGATTATTCCATAGAGACTTAGAATTTTGTGAAATCATTAATCAGTAAACGTTAAAAGAATTCTAATATATTGAGTCAGGACGAGGAATTTATAAAAAAACTAGCTGTGCCCGCGACTCTGTCCGCGTGGAATAGTCACCTTATCACTAAGGGGTATGAAAAATAGATGTTGGCCGATTCTCAGACCTACTCAATATGCTCACAAAATTTCATGAGATTCGGTCAAGCCGTTTCGGAGGAGTACGGGAACGAACATTGTGACACGAGAATTTTATATATAAGACTAGCTGACCCGGCAAACGTTGTTCTGCCATATAAATAATAAAATGTCAAAAAATTTAAAAAAAATTTAGGGGTGGACTACCCCTAACATTTAGGGGGATGAAAAATAGATGTTGGCCGATTCTCATAGATACCGGATAAGCACAAAAAATTTCATCAAAATCGGTCAAGCCGTTTCGGAGGAGTATGGCAACGAAAACTGTGACACGAGAATTTTATATATTAGATGTAACAATTAAATAAATCATGTTTATATTACGAATTCATATAATGAAAGCTTTCTAGATCTGACTCAAGAATACATAAGCCAAAGAAAATGTCAAACAGGCTTTCATATTTACCTGGAACAAAAGGAAGTGTCTGAACTTTACTACTTTAACCATATCAACAAAACTAACGATCATAATAGCACTGTCGATCTCTGCGAGTCAACTTGTGGGAAGTGGGCGTTTTCCAGAGCATCCTTTCGAGGCCGCTCTCTGCTGCCGCAGTTTTCATTTATAATAATTTTAAGATTTAGAAATTAGAATTTTTTTGTAATATGTAATTAGGATAAAATGGGGCTGACATTATATTCTTATAAAAAGCCCCTAAATAAATTAGATAATAAAAAAAAAAAAATAGCACTGTATGTATAGTTCACACCAACCGTTCATTGCCCTGTATTGTAAAAATAAAACAAATCCTTGGTATGCATAATAAACGCATATTTACCTAAGATTTTATTGCTACTGTTTGCACGCGACTAATTAACATATTAAATTAACAAAAATAAGGTAAAAAGACTGTTTGTTTTAGTTCTATGGGCTGAAAACTATGTATATCTTAGGGTATTGCACTCAAATGTATATGCAAGCTATCCATACTAATATTAAAAATACGAAAGTCTTTCTGTCTGTTACGTTTTCACAGCCAAGTCACTGCTTTAGATAAATTTCAGTGTAGAGATAGATTAGACCTTGGGGAAGGACCTAGGCTACTTTTTTTTAAATTTATATGGCAGCACAACGTGTGGCGGGTCGGCTAGTCCCTTTGCATAAGGGTTTCATTCAGATTGTATTCAATCCTGCCACTTCGGTACTTGAGTGCATTACTGAGATTTTTTTCATAAAATGGGCTTTAAGTTACTGACGTAGGTAATTTGTCCCTTATTATTTTTAGAGAATTGTTATTTCTAGCCCTGTCGCTCATTTTCGCGGTAATATCTTTATTTTTTAAATTAAGATCTTACAATTTAGTATTGTACATGGCAACACTGTTTTGTGTTGTCACATTGCACCTTTCCTTTCCCAAACAAACACAAAAAGAAATGGTATGGATTTCGCTTATAGTTTTTACCAACGTCAGCCACTACCATATGACCCTCTATATCCAATAAGTATACCAAATAGAGTCCGTATCCTTTTCAGTACAATTTAGCAATTTATAGGGAAGCCCTATTCTAGTTTATGTACAAGACTAAGCCAGATAAGGTTACTATATTATATGTATTACATCAGTTGATCTAGCCACACGTTGCTGTGGTCCCTTATAAAAATCACTCAAAAAAATAAAAATAGTACGGTTATGTCGAGAACATGAACAAATATAACATGGAATAGAATGTAATATCTAGAAATCGATATAAAACGCCATCTACCGGATATCTACCGAATTGCAAAGAATTCTCGAATCCACACTGAAAACACACAGATACAATTATGTATATACGTATAAAAAAATTGTCAGTCAGACAAGAAGGCGTTGCTTAAATCATATTTCTAGTACCCAAAGGAGGTATTCCAAACCCGGATATTGTCGGTATCTTTCCTTGACATTTCTATAGCAAAAAAAAACCTATATACTTTATAAATAGTTGCAAAAAAAACTACATCGACATGAACTGCAAATTGTTTTCATATTTTAAATATTGATTGCTATTTCATCTTTTTTTTATTGCTGTAGAACAACAGACACGGGCTGAGGGCCCACTTAGAATTTAGCAGTTGGTATATTCACATATTTCCTTAAAAGGACAAGGACAGTGTGCAAAACGTTTAGGACTCAACCTATCGAGTTACAAACTCAATATATCTAATCAACGGCTGTATAGTTAGTTATCCTTTGGGAAATCAGACGACATTCGCTCTTGAAACCGTAATTTTAGGACACGTATCGGCGCCGGCGCACACAATATCTTGCTATTCTTGATAATATGTGTATTTATTTTAAAAGTTAAGTTCAATACTCTTGTTTTCTTCTTGTAAAATAAATCTTGTTTGTGAAACAAAGTGTACATGTAGACACGCCAGTCTCGTGTCCCATACCGGTACTGGCATGCCCCTTATGTTAGGGCAGGCCATGTTGGCGCTAGGGGTATCAGGATTTCATTCCCCCTGCGCGCTCCTCTGTCAACTACGAGTAGTGAGGGGCATGCGTAACAGCAAGCGGCTCTCACCCTCGCAAAGTCATAAGCTTGAGTTAATATTGAAAAGGAGGTTACGAGCTACATAGATCTTTTGATAATCGATTTATAATTAATCAATTATTCTTGATTTTTATTATTGACTAATACGTTTACGACTTACAATAATTATGTTAAACATAATGAACGACCGCCCACTATGTCGTAGAACTTGACATTTGCAATAGAATTTATTTGCAATAAACAATGGATTATGGTTGTGTATTTTTTGTAACACCCACTAATTTATTAAAACTAATGTTACATGTATATATGTATAACACATTTACAAAACATTATATCCAGAAATCAATGCACAAAGGTTTAGATTCTCTAGAAAATGACTCCTAGAAAACATTACAGAAATGTATTGTCCCACTGCTAAAGAGGCAGTATACCCGCTACGCTTGTTTTGGCGGTGTGTGAATGTGAAAATTTAATTGGCGGTTTACACGTAGCATTATCTCGATGCATATACAGTAGACTCTCGTCAATTCAAACCTGCGATAATTCGAACCTCTCTATAATTCAAAGTTATCATAAGTTCCCCAGAAAATATTTTTATATTTCGATCTAAATCAATACATTTTTATGCACTTGGTAATTCGAACGAAAAAATCATCGTTACGTAACAAAACGTCACAATAATTCGAACTCATCGGCGTCAAACACTCGATAATTCGTAAAGGATCAGATCCTCTTATAAAAAAGCCCGAGTCTGCCGTAATCCATCGAGTTGAGTATGTGTGCCCGCTACTGACAACTTCAAACTTGTATCATCGTACACGAGTTTTTGTTTTTGTAATGATTAATTCGACACACTTCCGCACGAATTAGTTTGTTTAATTAAGTTTCAGTTACTTTTACTCTTATAATAGACTCAACATTTGTCATTTGTTGTTATTGTTAAAGAATAGTAGTTATTTAATAAATAATACATTATTGATTATCCACACTCAATAATTCAAAGTTTTATTTCTTTTCTCTCAAAAATTTCGAACCATTTGATATTTCGAACACTCGATAATTCGTAATATTTTAAGAGTCCCTCGAGTTTCGAATTAACGAGAGTCGACTGTATGTATGTATATTTTTCTTCACCATCGGCACGTGGCAATTATGTTATAAAATTCTCAAATTCGGCTTACGCAGTGCATGTCCTTGATGTATTAAAGATATTGGCACTTAAGTACTACGTTATTATTATTTACTGCATATGATATTTCTACGTAGCCCCGAGCACGTCTGGATAGCAAGCACCTTTGGTCTACAAGTATGCCGCCATAATAACCTTGTATTATGTTCCGGCATTAGTAACCCAGGTTCCTGTAGCCTTATAGGACATTGGCGTGTTGGTGGTGCCCCTAGCATCGCAAACATCCATAGGCGAAGGCATACTCAATAGTATGCCTTCGCCTATGGATGTTTGCGATGCTACTCAATACTCCACTCAATAGTGGGCGTCAGCCTGCCTGCTGTTGCCCAAACTAAGTACGCTATGCTTGTATAATATTTATATTTTTATATGTATGTATACGAGGCACTTTGCGATAGAAATCTCTGAAGCCAGTACACAAAGACCAATTATGATTCTTATTAGTGTTAATAATTGTAGTATGATTATTGTGAAAAACTCTAAATAGTTCTAATTTAGTTTTTATGATTGTGAATAATTCAGGAATGATTAACATTTTTTAATTATACATAATAATTATATTTATTATATATTGCAATGAATAATAACTTGGAGAAACAATTACGCAGTTTATATTTAAGAACAAAGCGTGATACTAAAATGCAATGTAAGGTTTAGCCTAATATCAATAGAGCATATTCAATGGCCGTTTATGTTTCGCAATGTTTCCGACATTTTTGAAGGTTTTAAACAAGTAAGTGTAATGGTGTTTGGTTAAATCGGGCTTATAAGGCTACGGCTTAAATGTAAGCGTGTGTTATGGAATTGATTCCTTTGTTTACTGTAAATTTTATTGTAAATTTGGATGATATTTATGCATAAAACAACTAATGTTTGTCATCATCATCATCATCTCAGCGTTCATCCCGGTTGCAACCCAAACTTCCGTTTCGGTGCCCGGGGTCCGCTCAACACAACTAATGTTTGTACTAGCATTAAATTCCGGCTGCAACGTAAACTTGGTAGCTGCTAATGGGTATCATCGCAAGGTAATATTTCTGAGGAGTGAGCGCGTCGGTGTTGCGCACCTCACGATAATTAAGTCCATAAAAGTACATTTTCTTATTGCAGATCAACAGTAGACCGTAAGCAGTTACCGTCGCCTATGGATGCTTGGGATGCCAGGGGCTTCGCGAATACGCTCCTATCTGCATATAGGTACAGGAACCTGAGTCACTAATGCCGGAACACAACACAAGGTTATTGTGGTGGCATGCTTATACACCAGAGGTGGTTGAGGCTAAATATAATATTTTTCATTGCCAGTGTGATCATAACTGTCACAACCTTTTTAGTCTGTTGTTTACTCGATACTGCTATGCTACACCACCCCCCTTCAAGCCCTACTACCTAGGGTTGTTTTGTCACCTTTTGCGACAGGCTGACTCCAGCCGCAGAAGTTAGTATTCCTACTCCGCCCCTACACGGAGAGAAGTTTTGATCTACCAGTTGCTAAAAATGGGAATGTAACATATATACAACGTATACTTATATAATAGTCGCCATTATCCATTGTAATCCTAAAATAGATTTTGTGAAATCACAAGCTAAATGTATGAAGCGTTTAGAGTCATTTAACCTTATGTCCACTCCAAAAAGATGACCTTTCAAGCACCTTTAAGCGATCCTTTCCATTCGAACCACGCCTTACATGCCAATAATTGTTACAGATATCTCAACAATGACAACAGTCACGAGTATGACCGCAGTCCAGAACTGTTTCACTGCAAGTATACAACGATTTTATAAGATATTGGATTTAACTATATAGTTGCCCAATGACCATAACTCATGCTAAGGGTTGACAATATAAATATCTTCTCATGCATTTTCATATGAAACAACAATGAGGACTGCAGAAAGTTGTGAAAACTTCTTAAAATAAAAAGGTGATTGGTATAAGTCTATTTATGTGCATAATAAATGCAACTGATGTATCATAAAAAGGTCAGGTCAAGAGTACCCTAAACGGAAGGGCATGTATGAAGGGAATAATGAAAGTGAACGAAGCGAAACAAATATGTAAGGATCGTAGCAAGTGGAAAGAAGTGGTCTCTGCCTACCCCTACGGGATAGAGGCGTGATTATATGTATGTATGTACGTATCATGCTTTGTCATATAACAGTTTCCAAGCGGATATAAGAGTGACGCGATTACTATATCTCTTGGTCTCTTAGACGAGTCCAGTCAACTTTACCCGAACAAGCGTTACACAGTCGAGCGTTTTTAACGTTTGTTCGTGAAGTGGAAATACTTGATGCACACCCTATCGCAAAATTGGTACACTAACTCTTTGGGAGCCTCGCAATGATATAGTTTGGCTCCGGAATAAGGCTGTTTTGCGAGAAAGGGAGGAACTGGCAGCACCACCTATACGCAGGTGAAAGACGGATAGTAGCAGGCAAGGCTCGAGTGAGAACCAGGACTTTTTAGTAAGTACCACCACAACCATCACTGGTGTACATTTTCAAGCTAGATACTCAGCTACCGTCCGCACTACTGTGACTAGTCAGTCGCAGTAGTGTGGAGAAACCTTTTTTTGCTGGAGAAACTCTTTAGGAGTACCCCACCAAACCCCAAGGGGTCTGCGAGTTGATGTGGGGATCACCTATCGGTGCTACCCACTAAAACCCCAGACATCCCAATCTTTTTTTTTTTTTTTTTTTTTTTTTTTTTTTTTTTTTTTTTTTTTTTACGGGGTGGGGAAATCCTCATGGACTACCTCCGCCTGGGGAAAGGCGGAGGGGCATGCCGGACTCCTACCGGCTAAAACCACCACCCCGGTGTCTCCTCACACGTGCGCGCGGGGCCGCGGGAATCCAGATTCTTCCGCAGCCCCACACTAGTGCTGGCCCGGTCTGTCCGGGCCTCGTCTCCTGCACGGGGTAGTGACCATTCCGCCACCAAGACCTGACGGAGCTCCTCTCGGCGCAGCGCGATCTGGCGCTGCGCCGGCCTCGAGCCCCGTGCCCGCTCTTCCTCGCGCCATCGATATAATGACGCGAGTACTTTCGCCTCTAGGTCCCAGGGCGGGGATCCGGCCAGGACGCAAGCCGCCTCGTAGGAAATCGTGCGATACCCGCGGACGACTCTGACGGCCATCACCCTCTGCGGCTTGCGCAGAATGGCGAGAGTGCTGGAGACATCCCAATCTGCGCCATCCCAATCACCCGGGGCCTACAGGATCAGTCTTGCGACTATTCACTGCAGGTTCCCAGCAACGCTGATCATAGTTTTTTTTGGGTACTCTTATAGCCTTCCCACTACCACCATAATGGAAAAAGGACCCTTTAAACTACCCCCTAAACTATTGAGTCCCCCAAACCCTATAGGATTCAAGAGAATCAAAGAATGCAACAGAGCCCGAGGACTCAGCAATTCATGGAGGCTGCTGGATGAGGTGAGCGTATTTACACGTGTTGCGCCCGGTTCGGCTCTAGCGCATAAGATCCCTGCATCCTCTTCAGTGCGGAGAAGCATACTTGTCGGCTTTCTCCTGAAGTTCCAACTGGATACTGATAAAGCAGCTTTCTGTATTATCACAAAGTTAATTATTGTTCTCATAGATCAAGACTATCTTGTCAATATATTTGAGTGAGTATTGTGTTGAAAGACGTTATAAGACAAAGCTTACTGTTAGCATCCCGGAACTAAATACAGTATCTATTAAAACTATCAGCATGTGTACTTCCTTTCCAATGATATATTTCTATGAAATCTCGATATTAATTACACGATGTTATGCATTCGTCTAATTATTACCCAACACATTGTGTTGACTAATCAGATCATCGGTCAATGCATCACGACCGAATTATATCGTGACCGGTCCAACACTTGAAAAGTTGAATAAACCTATGAAGGTTCCGTTAAATAAATTATGTTTGACTATAGTACAAGAATGTGTGGGACAAAATAAAAGGACTTAGCAGAGTGACTTGGAAGATTATTCGACAAAAGCTTTAACTTTAATATTTACTTAATAATTGACCTATAGAACACCCTATAAATAAGTTTTGTGACTCGGAATAATATCTCCGAAATAAAATTATTTTAAAAATATCCAATATTTATTTTATTGTTATGGAACAGCAGACATGTTGACGGACCCCTAAATAATAAACAGTTACCGTCACTTATGGAAGTTTGCAAGACCAAAGGCACGGTTAACACGCTGCTGTCCGCGTAGAGAAACTGGAACCTGGGTCAATTATGCCAGAGCACAAGGTTATGGCGGCATATTTGGGACCAGGATTGGAACACGATGACCTAGCTATGGTTCCGTGTCGCGTTTACGATAGGTTCCGGACGCAAGGGTTAGTATTTTTACTCCGCTCTTGCACGGATAAATAAAATTTCTAACTAACAAAATGACTTAAAACATAAATTTTTTGAGTTTTTATATTTGTTTTCTTATTATATTTGGCTTAATTTAATACTCCAACTAAAATAACTAACCAATATGCTAATTTTCATATACCATTTTTCTAAACGCTACTCGTTTTCTTAGTCCTAATAGACTAAATACTATACATAATGTAATTTATAAAATAATTCTTATAAATTATACTTTAAAATTAAATAATAGTGGTGCGTATAAAAGAATGGACCCCAAATTATATTTGAAGTGTATGCAAGTTATTCATATGAATTTAACACTTATATAACACTATGATTATTATATCAAAACAACGTAACCAATGTCGCAAGTAACGATGTGTTAGAGATACGATAATTTTCGTACTTGTAGGTACACGATGTTCTTTAAATTATATGTAAATTAATCTCATGTAAGCGTGACTTTATGTTTCTTCTTTTTAAAAGCGTTTTATCAATTCCAACGTTCACTACTTAAATTTTATGGGCTATTTACGTTAGAGCCTTTCCGTAACTTTATTTCAAACATAGAACACAACACAAGGTGATTATGGCGGCATACTTATATTGCCAGCCAGACGGGCTTGGAGCGTAGCACGTAGCTAGGGTTGTTTTGTCGCCTTTTACGAAAGGCCGCCCCCAGCCGCAGAGTTTAGGATTCTTACTCGGGCCCTGTCGCTAAATTTAGATTTTATAGTTCTGTCTGCAGTCTGACCTCCCAAGCTTAAAATGTAAACCGGATTTTTTTTCTTAAAGCTAAAGCTGTTGTCTCAGACAACTTGACAGCGACTCTGGGCGTTAAGGCATTCCAACCCCGTGGGAGCGGGGTCCGTCAGCCATGGCAGCGTGCTCGGACACGCGCCTCCTGTGAGGTGCGTTTCCGGCTCAACCGCTGCATGGGGACAATTGAGAACAGCCACGCATTCGTGGCCATTGCCAGAATATTATTTATTTGGAGACTATCGACTTCACCGGTGAAACCGATCCTATTCTAATCTACTACCGTTTCGGAGTGTTTATAGCTGAGAGAGAAAAAAAAGCGAAAGAAACTCCCCCGCAACACTTCTATTCTATGTGTATTCATGTCATGTGTGATTGTGACTCTATAGGCTCTGGGGGGCGGAAGGCATCCCTAAACCTATTCTGTCGGGCTCGTGTAAACCGGTTGCTGCTTGTCTCTTGTTGTCAGTGAGCTATTAAAAAGTCATCTGTTTATCCTGGGAAAGTGAACATCTAGAATAGGGCTAAATGTCTTGATATCTTCTCATTAAATTAAACTTTTACAGCTACCTAATCGTTACTATGTAACTATAAATACCCTTTTTCTACTTTCACTATAAATTGTATATTTCTATGACCTGTTGCCAAATAAAACAGATACAATCCGAAATGTCGGCGTCAATCATTCCAAAAAGCGTTAGCCCATTACGGAAAATTTGTGATAAAATGTTATATAACTTGTCACAATACTGTTTCAATTGAATGTGGTAATAGACGAGTTAAAAAGAATTTATATATAAAGCTCGATAAAACTAAAATTAAGATAAATCTAGAACTTAGTGATTGTTGAAAGAACAGACACAATAATCGCTAATATAAGTCTATTTCTTCAGGTCCTTTCCGAAATTCCCTTTGGAGCCGAGCTGTTTAATTTTGTTTCTTTGTGTAACATGTGATTTCTGTTAATATTTTATGTTTAAAGAAGAGAGAGCATAAAAATAAATAACAAATTTAAAAATAAAATAGAATTTGAAAATTATTTTACGTCTCTATCGAACTATCAAAAAGTTGAAGACTCAATTACTGAAGATCGTAGAAGGCATAGCTTATCTTTTAGAAACATGACTCTATTTATTTTAGAGCATATTATTACTTATATTATTCAATATCTGCAAAATTAAATTAGGTCAGATCTATTCCATATTTTTGTACTGATTACTTTGGTACTAGATACGAATGTGTCGTGAATAGGCGTCGACACAAATGGCATGTATTTTCGCCAAGTGAGAGTTCACAAGATGAACTATGGGCTCCAAATTGCAAACTTTGTATCAAAAATTAACCACTTGGATAATGTACTTCATAATTCGATACCTTGCTTTTATGCAGATTTATGCAGCGTTCAGAAATTGACATATATTTCTGTTCACAAAGACATCACATGCAATAAATTCATAAAAATGCCCGTCACTTATCTGCAAAGTGTCACATTTCTCTTATTTATAGAACCGCACTCATAAGTTTCTTGAATTATTAGCATAACAGAGTTATAAATGGCGACACGTCGTTGGTATCTTGTTTCTGAAATACTTTATTACAATATTTCTCAAATGCACATGTTCCTAAGTATAATAAATATTTAAAAATAAATGCGAAGGATTTCATTCACGATGTGTGGTATTTTGGAATTTGTAATGAAACATTATGAGGATCTTTTTTTATTTGATACTAGCTGACCCGGAAAACGTTGTTCTGCCATATAAATAATAAAATGTCAAAAAATTAAAAAAAAAATTTTTGGGGTGGGTCACCCCTAACATTTAGGGGGATGAAAAATAGATGTTGGCCGATTCTCATAGATACCGGATAAGCACAAAAAATCACTAACTCAATTTAGTTATCTGCCTACTGCCTACCCCCTAAGAACGATGGCGTGATTATTTATAGCCTATGACCATTTCTAGGTTATCATCTATCACCATACCAAATTTTATCAAAATCCGTTCAGCCGTTTAGGCGTGAAAGAGGAACAGACAGACAGAGTTACTTTCGCATTTATAATATTAGTATGGATTGGTTATGCGTGTTCCTTACGGAGGATAAAAATATGTGTTGATGTGTCCGTAAATTTTGTTTGTGAAAGATGCTCGGCTAGTTCTAACCTAGTGCACTATTTGAGAGGCGACTTTTCATACCTTTATCGCCTTTGAAGTTTTATATCAAAGTTGAAATATAATGTCATGACAGTAATAACTAACATCTCGATCAGAGATCATTAACTAATACTGTACATAGATCCAAATTGCAAATCGATTAAACAGTTTTAAATTTGTTGGGATCAACTTTGTATATTTGAAAATTTTATAAGCTAAGGCACCAAGCACTGTATAAGTGGACCTTAGAGCGACGTGGTGAAGGAATGCAATTAATTACCTTTTATGCACAGTCAGATATGAAATCTTATAGTCAAACGATTCAAGGCGTTTAAATTACTTCCTTTAAAGGACCCTAGTTTTTAATCAGTTGTCCTGTTTTAAATGTGTATAAAAAACATTGGATCATTAAGATTTTAGCTTTACCTATATAAGTGCTGCGGTTGTCGCAACTTGAATAATGTAATCTATTTCATAAAAACTAACTGCATAGACCTCATTTCTTGTTTAAGCTTCTTTTAAATGCTTTGACCAGTTTAACAAATAATTTTGAAGTATTTGATATTTTAGGACTAACAGCTGCCGATTTTCATATTCTGTTAAATGGATTATTGTGTTGTATTTTTAATAAAGCAATTTTTTTCTAAATTAAAACGAAAGTGAATATAGGTATTATGATCTTAACATTTAGCTTCATAGTTGGGCCCGATAGGTGAAGTTGTTTAATTTGGTCCAAATAGTACAAAATTTGAAGAAACAGTTTGTAAATTAACGAAATGTATTTATCGTTGCATATTTCTACAGCTGTATTAATATTTATTAAACCAAGCTCTAAATTATTTTTTTGTAATTCACTGTAATTCAGGAAATGCAATTATACAGACCTTGATCTGAAACTACCTTTAGACAGTCTGTAATAATACACCACAATGCTTAATAATGCAAGGTCAATGTGTGCGGTTACTTTATGATTATATCAAGCAAATAAGTAACCATTTTAATGTATTGTTATACATAAATCACTAGTAATAATATGGTTTATTTTTTTTAAATTATGTTTCATTATTACTATTTTGTTTTTTTACTAGATAATTGTTCCAAGTTACTTAATAAGTGTCCTTTTATTTGAATGAACTTTGGTGTTACCAGACCGAAGTATCTCAAGTTTTTTTATAGCTGGAAATCAACAAATAGGCAAACAACCCACCCAATTACAGGTTATCACCATCATAGATTTTATCAAAATCGGAGGCGTTGCCAACGCGCTGCTAGTTTCGAAGAGACTACAGTAAAGCGCGTTTGCTGTACTGGGATATTTGTTTTTTTTTTTTTTTTGCTTGAAATAGATGTGATAACATCTTATGTGGGGTCCTTCATCTATCATCATTCGACTTCATCTAGTGATTGCAAGAGGTTGAAGCTTTCAAATTTATGAACGTGACAAAACCAAAAGAGCAAATTAGATTTATTGCCTTTCTACAATATTTGTTACTTACAATAAAATTATTCTCACAAACTTTAGGCCCATCTTATTTGTAGGTTTGTTTTACCTGAAACAAAATATTTTATTAGTTTATTAATCCTTTCTCTTCTAACTTAACCCAGTTTATCACTAGGACTTTAGGCAAAATCTCAAAGTGGTGACCGAGGTGTAGTAAGTATGCCGCTACCACAAACAGCAATCTACCTAGTTAGTTGGCTTAATAGCAAAAGGAAAATACCCACATGCCCGCATATTCTTTATTTTCCAACGTAATAAGGTTTTTTTTTACTTCTCCCCATATGTTGGTGATGGTGAGATGGTTCTCTTACCTCTACACGTTATTTTACATCTGAATCCCATAGACCATATAATGTTTTTAATGCAGCCATTACAAGAGTGTCACCTATTGTATAATGTTTATTAGAAATTAATCGATTATTTTCCATACAGAAGCGGAGTAATAATGCTGGCCCATACGGTCGTGAGTGGTATGTCGTAAAAGGCGACAAAACCCTAGCCAGGTGGTATACTCTAAGCGTCTCGGTGACAAACATCCGAAGTTTCAAAATATGACATCGTAATAACTTTGTGTTTTGTTCCGGCAAGTGTGACTCAGGTTCCAATTCCTCTGTTCAAGGCCGGCAGTACGTTGGCAACACCTATGATATTGCAAACATCCATAGACAACGATAACCACCTGCTGTCGGGTGGGCTATCTTCTGAATTCCAGATATAAACAAAAATACAATTCAACACTTTTAACGTTTTGAGCTGAACTCAAATAATGCCCTAGATTTATTATCTCGTTGATTTATTCATTCCTTCTTAAATCGAACATAAATGAAACTATATGTGTATAGAGTTAGAACTCTGTGCACCTCAATCATAATAAAATATGACCGTAGTGTGAATATTTATAGAACTATTTCTTTATCTATGGGCTTTATTAATTTTGATAGTATTTATGACACACATTATTAACCGTGTTTTGCCACAAATTATTACAGAAAATTAATTTTAATCTTTCTTTTTACCTGAAATAAATATTATATTATTAAAGGAATTTCAGATCTAATCTTCTGAAAGAATTTTGACTACACAAATGCAATAAAGATCTCCAAATTACCATGTGAATATAAATATACATTACTTTCCATGACACAATCTAATGCAAGCCCGAAAAATTAATTTCACACTCAAGGCCTACGTGTTTCACGGTTAGAATGGTGTAATACAGTAATATTTAAGGGCTATAAGTCTGATGTGAACAAATGGTTTGCTCACGACGTGTAATTGTTAAATGTCGAGGTACACGAGCGAATATTAATACATATAATTATTTTCTTCGTCGTAAATAATAGTAACTGAATGTATACTTTTATTTTACGTTCGTCTCCACTATTTTTATTATAAATAAGAAAGTCACTAAGTTTTTCTTAATGTTTTTTTTATATTAGGACATTTCATACAACGACATCTATTCCCAAATAACTAGAATATATATTTTGCACCTAGGGATGGTAATAAGCTAAGTAAAATTTTATACTAACAGTAAACTAACGTTTAAACAAGGAACGTGTTTATTTTTATTATTAAATTTATTTATTTCAATCTATACATATATACATAGTACATATCCCATCAAACGATCATGTAAAATAGAGAACAAAAACTTGATAAGTGGGATTGAACACTAAGATATTAAATAGACGACCTCTGTGGCGTAACGGATAACGCACTTTAGATGGCGCTTTGTGAATTGTCACAAAATATTTATTTATACATTATATTTATATAAAAAAATATTTATAAAGATGTATTAGAACTCTGAAATAAATTATCAAGAGCTAAAGTAATAGAGGTCAGTAATCACAATGCGACTATTAAAGTATTTGAGATTATGGCCGCGCCGCGATAATAGCGAATTTCAAATATCTTGCCTACCACTTGCTCCAGTACTCGTAATTTTGCGTAATATCAAAATGGATTACTTAACTTTAATAGGTTTAGATTTAAATCTGTCGCCATAATTTTACACCGCGGGGGCGTAGGCACGTCTTAACAACTGTATAAACCATTACAGCGTGACTAATTTTCGTTATTTGAAATGAGAAATACAAGTGACGTATCTCCTTTCCATTCTCAAATTGTTAAAAGCAACCCTCAACTAATTCTTATATTCCTTAAAAGCTGTTATAAATTAAATAAACGATATAAGGAACCTATTTCTATTCTATAATATATAGTAGACCAACTTATTATTTTATACAAAATAATACGTTACAGAAACTGGTTCTGCTACAATGATTTATACTAACCATTTTCCTAATCGTTGGATAGGCCGAGGAGGACCCATTCCGTAACCTGCGAGGAGTCCGGTATTAACGCCGGTTGATTTTTATGTCAGTCCCGCCTGTGTCATACGCGGAAGAACTCAAAACAAAAATTATAAACGCAGCAAATGCGATGGGGAATAATTTGACTACTATGGTATTTAAGTCACAATTCAGAAAAAGAATACGACGCAATAGGGGAAGTCACGTCGAGCAAGAACTTTTAGGCAAAATTACTAAATGTCTTAATTGTTACTTATTTATTAATTGTTACTTATTATTACTACTAAACTGTTATTAATTAGTTTTATAGAAATTTTAAAGAATGACCTTATGTTTAGTTCGAATACGAATTTCCGTCTGCTTCCTTTGTGATCATTTTTTTTTTTTCAATTTTTTTGAATTAAGTTCCTAGTAGTTATGCATTGTCGAAGAGCTAAAAACAGTGATGTTTTTCAAATAATCCGCAATGCAAGTTAACTTTTTACTTTATTTTTAGCCAAGTTAACTTTATTTTTGTTTTTATGGCATTTTAGTGGAAAAAATCTCAAAAAAATATTGAAATAATATCGTTGTTCGTCTCGTTTTTTTTAAATTTTACCGATAATTATTGTTTTATAATGATAAATAACCAGTTTTTAATCATTTTTTATAAATCAGAAGAAAAATGAGATTTAAATTGATACATTTTTAATAATTTTTTAATGTTGCATTTTTGACGTATTTTGTAAGCTAAAAACATGATAAATCAAAAATGGTTCACTTTTGCATATGGAGGTTAAAATGATCGCAAATAGTCACCCCTATCACCTCCTAACGGGGATACGTCGAATTACCAATAATACCGTGATCGGTTAATATATACCCTGTATATACCTATATTAACCGATCACGAATCGAAAAAAGTATTATGATAAATTCCTATAAAATTTTAAAGTTATATTTTAATCCAAATGAAATAGTTGTAGTAACCAAGCTGAGAGTTCATACTTTGTACCATCTTATAAATAAAGGGGCTTGGTCAGTAACATGTTACGGTCTTTATCTCGTAATCCGAATAACTGTGGCTTAATACTCGCCTCAGAAACAATACTAATAATGACTAGTTATGGGTTTTTTACATTTAATTTTATTGCAAAATCCATATTCATTATCAATATTTTACGCAATCTAAAAATGTAAAAAATATTTTTAGTAGTTTTGATGATAAAAACTTTTATACTTTTAAACTTTTAAAAGATGACAGATTTTTCCCCAAAAAGAAGTTAACGTCAGGCAGGCGGCCGGTTTTAAAAACTAAGCCACAACTATTACATGTATTAAGTTGTACCGACATATAATTTGAGATAAGGGCAGGAGGAAGAAGAAGAAAAAGAATTAGTATGCTCATGCCTGAACTTAATTTAATTACGTGAAGGATCGCTATATTATTCCGCCACCCCTGAAATGAAAATTAGAAAAATTACTTAGACATTTGTCCCTGTTTCCATTTTTAGGCAAGAACTGAGGAAACCCTGTTCTCATTTTTAGTATTTTGTAAACAAGTAGCTATCGCAAACATCATTTAATAAAACAACGACCATAAAATAATTATAACAAATATTTACAACCGAACGAGTTAACGGCAATTAAACGTTGCGATGCCGTAATAAAGCACGCGTCGATTACCGGGGATAAGACTTCGTAAACCATTGGTAAATAAATAGTTAAGTAAGCTGACTTTAGAGGTACAGTAAAATAATCTTTATGTATATAATTTTTCTGAGCATGCGTATGTTTTTTTTTGTTCTCGGGGAAAAACCTCTCTTGACGGTTTCCCGACGGGGAACGGGGGGACCGAGGGATATGTGGGACTCCGGGAAAGATGTTCGACCATCCGACTACCTACTAAAAAACCCCGCTATTCTCCTATCGCCTACGCCCGGGCCCACGGATATATGGCCTGCCGATCTCGTGGCCCGAGCCGGCGCCGGCCCGCCCTTTCTCTTAAGGCGGGCCCCTTCTAAAGTGTTGGCGCCAGGGGGTCAGGGTTTCGTCCCCCCGGCGCTCTCCTGTAACAACTCTAGGAGTTGAGGGGGGCCGCGGAACAGCACGCAGCCCTCACCCTTGCGGCAATAGTGCGGGTGGCAGGTCCTCCCCCCTAGGGATCCCCCGCGCCCGCTTTCTACAGCGGCCGGAGGTCGTTACTTGCCCTCCGGCGCCGCTGACGTGGCCTGCGTTGGCAGGAGGAGAGTGTGGTGGTCGACTCCCGCTCCCGCTCCGCCGCCTCCTTTGTGAACATGACTGCCTCGCAGAAGGAGGCGACAGCCGTCCATCCAGGATTGCCCCCGATCATGGACAGAACCAGGGCCAGAAGCGACAGGTCCACATCGATTTGGGCGACGAGGGCGCGGCTCTCCTCACGCCACGCAGGGCACACGGCGACAGTGTGGTCCACCGTATCCTCCTCGTCGCCCGCGCCACAGTGGTGGCACCCCGACGTCATCTCCCGCCCTGTGCGATACAGGTACCTCCCGAAGCAACCATGCCCCGAGAGGACCTGCGTCAGGCGGAAGGTCAGGGCGCCGTGGCGCATTTCCAGCCATTCGGCCAGGACGGGCCTCACCGCTTCGATGGTGGCGAGGCCTGCGCTGGGGTGCGCGAGGCGCTCCTTCCACGAGCATGCGTAGTATGTGACTTAACTCGTCCTAACTGGGCCGATTTTAATGAATTTGTGTGTGTCCAATTGGATTCGAGAATGATTAAATTCAAAATTTAGTCCACAATTATTATGTTTTTTATTTATATGGTAGAACAACGTGTACTGAATCAGCTAGTTACATATAATTTGAGTACAAAATTGTTTGTATTTGAGTACAATGTATTTTTCTTTATAAAGAAGGTTCTCTGCACAAAGTGAAAGTCACATACATCCAGACCTGAAGCTATTTGCATCATAAAAATATATTGCCTTCCTTGCTAACCACATACAGCTCCATACCAAAACACTACAGTTATTACTTCTTATTATTTTTTTAATTGCTGAGTTACAACAGACAGGCTGACGGCCCACTTAATAATAAGCTACCGTCGCTTATGGATGTTTGCGATGCTACGTGCACCTTGAACACGCTGCTGTCCCGTAGGGGTATAGGAACCTGGGTAACTAATGGCGGAACACAACACAAGGTTATTATGGAGCATACTTTAGACCAAGGGTGGTTGCCATCCCGACGGGCTCGGGATGTAGCTAGGGTTGTTTTTTGATTGGGCTCGGTTAGTATTCTTACTCCACCCCTGCATGGAGTAAAACACAGTTATGTTGACATAAGCCTTTCTAAGGCTGTGATTAATATTCGTTTTGTGAAATTGATCGGATGATTTGCTTGTCCAAACATTAAAAGCAATAGCAACATGCATGAAGATAATGGAGCTCGCAATAAAAGATAATATAATAACCTAAAATCAAAGCCACGCACATCCTACTACTAGTGAGCTTGAGATTCCTGAAGGAAACAGTATTCCCACCATTCTTGTCTATAGATTGATGAATATCCACAACTCAGTGAATAAACTCTCTGTGTTACCGTGATTACGACGCATTTATATTATAGTATGCACATTATACAAAAAAATACTTTTAAGTATTATGGTGAGAATTGACCCTGTGATCTCTCTGTTGTGTTAAATGTCGCCACCGTGTACTTAGATTTAAATAAAAAAGTTATTATTCTACTTTTACTGCTTCTACTTTTAATGTTGTGTTATTACACAAGGTGTAACGAATAATTCATACTGATACCGCCATGAATATTTTAGCACGGACAGCCTTTGATAAATAATGCAACTCTATCACAATTCACCTTCCAGACCTTCTGGTACTCTGGTACGCTTAAAACTACTATAAGCTGTCTTACAAGACTAAACTAGTGAGCGTTTTCACATCGTTTACTAGTTACTTATAGAAAAACCAAATATAATTCGTCTAATTTCGAAACCAATCAAACCTCGCGTCAAATCCTTGTAGTTTTATACAACATACCAGCCGAAAAGTAAGGTCTACTGGGCTCTCAAAGGTCTTACGATTAGGCTTACGTCCCTCATTTTATTAAGAAATTAGCTATCTGAGATTATTTTAAGTTACAACATGGAAAAAATATAGTTACGTTGAAATAAAAAGAAAAATATCCTGTTCCTAAACCCTTAATATGATCCTACCACAGGTTTCAATCTTACGTAATCGTCACCCATTGGAATAAAAATTGCACTCACGTAGAGAAAGCGTCGCGACAAACGGAAGGACAGACAGATCTATTTTAGAGCACGTGCTTTGAGATCATTTGCGTGCTAATCTCGCATTGCGTAAAGACGAGGTCAATTGCCATGCGAATTAGGGCCTTGCGTTAAAATAATTGTAATTAAAATATAAAACCGTGTTTAGATTTGAAATAATGATAAAAATAATTAATTCTTACTAATTTTGATCAAAGTTAAATTTTATTCGTTGAAATTAAATGAAATTAATAAAAATTATGCTATTGAATCGAATCAGTAACTTTGAAAGTAAAATATTTTGAAATAGTTTTCATTGCTTGAGTTTGAGAATATTGCAATTTTTAATACTAGTAAATAAGTAGAATACTTTAAATTCACTCGTAATCAATCGCATAATTGACAAGAGAAAATAATGAACGTAGTTCATCGTTTTCTCTGATTATGGAAGAGATAGTTACAAATATTATTTACTAGCCTAACCTTTACAAATGATTTACTTAAAATTTCCATGTAAATTATTCTATCTGGTGAAAACGACATAAAAAGGCATTCAGTAATATTGTAGTTTATTGCTAATACGAGTAGACAGACAGTCACGGCGGTGAATTGTTTTTTCATATTCCTGTAGGACAGCAGACAGGCTGACGGCCTGCTTAGAATTTAGCAGTTACCGTCGCCTATGAGTATTTTCAACGCCAGTGGCATCAAGAACACGCTGCTGTCCCATAAGGATACAGAAACTTGGGTCACTAATGTCGGAACACAACATGCATACATACATATAATCAGGCCTCTTTCCCGTAGGGGTAGGCAGAGACCACTTCTTTCTACTTGCTACGATCCTTACATACTTGTTTCGCTTCGTCCACTTTCATTATTCCCTTCATACATGCCCTTCGGTTCAGGGTACTCTTGACCTGACCTTTTTTCAAGACGTCCCTGATCTATTCTCGAAACGTCCGCCTAGGTCTACCCCTTCCAACACTTCCATTCATACTCGCCTTATACACTTTTTTCGTCAATCGTTCTTCATTCATTCTCTCAACATGGCCAAACCATCTGAGCATACCTTTCTCAATTTTTGTCACTACATCTTCTTTCAGACCACAACGTTTCTTTATCTCACTATTTCTTATCCTGTCAACACAAGGTTATTATGGCATACTTAAGACCAAAGGTTGTCGCCATCCAGATGGGCTTGAGGCTCTACCACGGAGCTAGGGTGGATTGTTTTGTCGCCTTTTACGACAGGCCGACCTCAGCCGCAGCGGTTAATATTCTTTCTCCGCCCCTGCACGGATAAAATGTTTATAGTATGTTGTGATTGATTACCAAAAATAATAATTTTATGTATGGAGTTTATATACAAATCAGTTTTACTCGTAAGTAAAAAGCGTGAGATAATTGAATTTAAGATGCGGCTTTATATATCCTTTAATGTAACACCGACAAACTATAAAAATATCTTTAGTATGCAACAAATTACGTCGTAATTATAAACAAGCACGGATATGCATTACAAAATATCCTACTAAATCCAGCAAAAAAAATTAATAGCAAATCCATGACCCATATGTTACTAATTGTCTAGAATAATAATTAATATTTATAACTAACGTATATTTTTTCGAATAACAATGACATCAACTTCTTGCATTCCAGGCAGATAAATTATTGAACACAAACATTCCTGTTCTCTTTAATTTCAATATTTACGCTGTTTACATTTTATAGGTAGATAAATGCAATACATATATTTAGCATCGCATAATTTTTAGAAAATCGCTTCAATTTATTTAATGATTGATTTAAGATTATTATTTACCTAGTCAGGTCATAAATTCTGTCACATGTTTAATGTAAAATAATTGTAACAAGTTTATTCATTATGTAACCATTCATATACCAAAATGAACTTAACAAAACATAGATTCTTATGACATTAAAGTTTATTCAAAATGACCTCCGTGATTTTGAATACAGGCCTTCAATCTGCGCGGCCAGTCGTCTATCGCAGCACGAACGAGGTCCATGTCAATATCGGCAGCTGCCTTAATCAAGGATGTCTTGAGTGACTCCAAATTGGGATGAGGCTTTGAGCACGCCTTTTCCTCCAAGTGTTGCCATATCTTGTAATCTAACGGATTCAAATCTGGACTGGAGGAGGGCCAGTCTTCGTGCCGGATGAAGTCGATTTCACGCGCCGCCAGCCAGTCTTGTGTGCTCTTCGCTCTATGAGCTGGCGCCGAATCTTGTTGGAATACCCAGTGCCTGTTATTGAACATGGTATGAGAAACAGGTTCCACAAGGTTCGTCAGGACTGTATTTTGATACACAACAGCATTCGTTTTTACACCTTTCTCACAAAAATGTACCTCTGTTAAGCCCCAATAAGAAACTCCCAACCATACCATGAACGAGGATGGAAAATGACCTCGTTGGACACGCGGAATACGGTTGCTCGCTTCTTCACTACTGTGTGCGTACACCTTATCATTTTGTTTGTTGTAGCTCTCTTCTACGGTAAACATTTTTTCATCCGAAAAAAGAATTTCCCGATATTTTTTTCCCGCGTACCGCTTCAATAAAGCGCGGCATCTCTTCAGTCTCAGGTCCATTAGATGAGCATTCAAACGATGTCCTGTTTTTCTTCGATATGCCCGAAGCCCTAAGTCTTCATTTAACACCCTTTTCACCGTGGTTCTGCTTAACCCCATCTGAAGGGCCAACAGTTTCTGCTTACGTTTGGGATTTCTTTGAATTCGTGCCTTCACAGCTTTTATCACTGCTGGAGTCCTAACAGACCGAGGGCGACCACTTCTTGACCTGTCATCTACACTAGAGTCTTCATTGTATCGTTTGATGGTACTCGTTTATCGTATCTTTTGGTTATATTCAAATTTTTCAGTATGTTAAAAATTTGAATTGGCGCGTAACCGCAACGATGCAACGCAATAACTGCAACACGGTCTTCTTTAAGCGTCCACTCCATATTTAAAAATGAGTAAAATTCTAAAAGTATACATTTTTATTTTCATGAACAATTCGAAATTCGAATTCAATAAACTTTTTTGTGGCCAGCATTCTAAAAGAAAAGTTTTTACTGTGTGACAATACTTATGACCTGACTAGGTATAAATATGCATGAAAGATCTACACGGTTGCAAGGTGTCCGAAGAAGACGCTGAAATGTCTCTATGTGAGAATGGATTTTGTTATTTATAGTTAAAAATTATTCTACTTATATGATTCCGCTCTACTTATTATCGAAATTCAACATTCGACTTCTATTCGGGAATTAACAATAGTGAAAGTCGTTCGCGAACGCACCTGTAATGAATACTGATTGAGTTACGTTTGTCCTGTGAGTTATGTGTTTGGTGTGAGTTATGTAAGAGAACCGATAGTAGGGTAAGGGTGTGTTATGTCATACAATTGGTCGCATAATTTATTTTACGGTGTGAACGTGTAAATTTCGTAGATTGTGACACACATTTTATATATTCTATAGCATACAACGTGTAAAATACGTTTGAAAGATCCTTCAATAATAAAAAGCATGTATAGACTATGATAGTTTCGTATAAATAAATGTTAGGTAGCTTTTACATTTGAAAACTAATATAAAGACTTCCGGTTCGAATTCCACTGGAACATGCACAGCTCAGACAGTATTTTTTCGCATATTATAGCATAATTGCCATGTACCGACGGTGAAGTAAAACATCGTGAGGAATCCTGCATAGTACGGTCATCGGTATGTATACATCATCCACATTGGATAAAGCTGGCCAGTATACTGTCTGTTACCTGTAGAGGGGGGGGGGGGGTCGAACCCAGCGGATATTGTGGGCTGTTATTATTTTTAGATACCAGATATTTTTTATTACAAACGATTTCTCAGCTTCAATCAATAAAGAGTTTATGGTATAGTCCGGTATAGTCTTCTAACTTCTATAATAGTAAAGCAACTAATTGTGAAACATGTCCGTTGAATGGCATTGACCGCTAGCGAAAGTATGAAAATATCTGTAGAAGGAAAATTCCGTGTAGTTCATCGATCACTTAGTAACTTTTATTATAAAAGATATTTTATTACAGAAAAATAAGAAAAAACAAATAGAAATGCACTTTTTTTATTGCTGTAGGACAGCAGACAGGCTGACGGCCCGCTTGGAATTTAACAGTTACCATCGCTTAAGGGTGTTTCCAACGTCAGTGGCATCGCAAACTCGCTGCTGTCCCATAAGGATACAGGAACTTGGGTCACTAATGACGAAACACAACACAAGGCTATTATGGGGCATACTTAAGACCAAAGGTGCATGGTCACCATCCAGACGAGCTTGGGGCCCTACCATGTAGAAATCACAATTAAATCCTGCATTTCAATGTGAAAATTTTCATCGCAGGTGAGTTAATCTCACTTTCACGCACTTCATTGAAAATAGGTTCTGTAGTTACATTCAAAACTACCGATCAACATATTACAATACCTAACAATTATAAGCAATTACAAACAACTTAACTCCATTCTTACAATTATTAAGGTAATATTAGTGTAATAGGCATGTATTACATCCTCTATTGAACAGAATGAGTAAAATATATGTAACAACTATTATGTAAAGAACATATCCGGTGCTTAGAAAGTGTTTCTGTTTTTTTCTTTTATTAACTAGTCTATATGCTCTTTATAGCCAGCACATGCTAAGCAAAAAGCCCTAATTACATCAGATTATACTAGCAAAATGTTTATTTCAAAAATGATGCCATCGTATTTTTAACGAGAAATTTTTTACCGGTATTGGTTTTGAACGGATTAGAAATGTGCTGACTGTAATAATAATAAAATAATTTCATAGTGCCCTGTTAATAAAATTAAAAAAATTATGTGTTTGTTTCTTTAGCAAGTTTAAATTAGCTAACATTTTATAATATCGGCACTAGTCGAATCAAACTTGATCATTTTGATAAAAATTGAAATTGATTTTGAAAATATAAACTGCGACATTTTACGGAGTTTGCTTAAGAACTGTAGACCATCTGAAAAGCTTTACATTTATAAATATTTTGGGAAAATTCACACAGCGCCATCTATTATACATTTTTCTTTTGTAAATAAAATATCCAGACGCGCGACGGGAATCCCGTGACCTCCGTATGCTTCCCACGTGCATTAGCCAGGTCATCAAAAACTAACAACTAATCTAACAACAATGTTTCCAATCTACATTCTTCAATAGATTTAGAAGAATGTAGATTGAAAACACTATAGACAGTCTTCAGGAAAGGCATATCAGACGAAGCACTTAACCACTTTTAAACAATAGACAAGACGGGGTAGTCTTGATTAACAGCAACCATCTCTTCAATATTTTTTTTTTGGCTTTTTCCTTGCTAAGTTTGGAATTTTATAACAGTGTGATGCTCAATTTTTTTCATTGTGTCAGTCATTCTGGTCCTCTTTTACTGAGGATAACTATAAACTAGTGAATGATCATTGTTTTATGAAAATAAGTGAAATTTTATATTTACTCCCTAAGATAGCATCAGTTCCTTGTTTCTTCTCTTTTTTCTCTTCGCATTACATGACCAGGCTAGGCTACCTATTACTTTTTAGCAACCAATCACTCGCGCTTCTTTCAAAGTTTCCCTGATGTACTCAATTCTAATTTTATCCATTTTTATAACTACACTCCTTTCATCCTTCCTCTTTGTGGCCCAGCATACCGCTCCACATAATATGACAGATCTTATTACGGTTTAAAATAATATATACTCGTATTTAATAATAGTATATCATCAAATAACATCTAAAGTTATAATCAAGTATAGTTTACAAGGTTTTACGCTAACGAACTAAGTAATTTGCGAATTAAGTTAGAGTTGTATATACATAATTTCTTGCACTCGATGACGTTTATGTCATTGCTAATAACCTAATTCGCAAGATTAAATCCTTGTGATTCCATTCTTTCGTGAGGTTCGCAACCTTGTTATAGTAACGATAATCTTGATTGAACCTGGTTTAAATAAACTTTGGGTAAATTTAAAACAGATAGCCGAGGTTGTGTTAAATTGCTCCATTGTTTGTATATTTAAGATTTTATTAAGTTAGGTCGTATTTTGGTCGTATATGCTTCATTAACAGTTTTCAGGATTATTTTAAGTACTATTATTTTCTTAATTTTTTTTAATTTTCGGTAAATTCTTTGTTCCAATATTTTTAAAGTTCGATTCTTGAGTTTATAAATATCATACTTGACATGATAAATAAAAGACTGGTTTTGTTTATTCTTCAATCTGTTTGTTACGTACATATAACACAATTAGGGGTGTTCTTGTTTTGCGGATATAAAATGAGTGTGTAAAAACTAAAAAAAAATATGTGCGTCTCGGGACGTCCGACAGAAGTCATAACTTAAACGAATCTAATTTGAACTATTTAATATTGAAATTGTTTAACTAGAGAAAAGCTTAGCTTATTAATGAAATTTTATGGATATTAATATGATAAGGAAAGGTTATTTATTACTAAAACCAAAAATAATTCAAAAATAACTAAAGTTTACGAATTTTCAATTTTCCAAAAACTGTTTCATGATTATATTAAATTAAATTATTCCCTAATGTAGATTCTTTACAAAGAAAAAAACTCAACTGTATTTTATTGTAATAAAGTCGCAATTCGAATAGATCTAGCGCTGTGGGTTAGAGTGAGAGAGGAGGAGCCTGTCTACCGCTGCCGTATGCGTGAGAGAAAGGGAAGCCAGACAGACTGGCGCCATAACACGTTACGTAACGAAGCGATTTACCCTCCCACAAGAAGTTATCACTTCATAAAAGAATATTTATGTGTATATCGTGGCGTAAGGCTAACGCACGTCGGTATACCTGCGGAGGTCACGGATTATATTCTTATATTACGTCTGGGTGTTTATGTATGATATATATATTTATTTATAAAAGATAAGTATTTAAGTAGTTGTCCATCATACATTTGGCCCTGTTAAAATTGGAAGCTTTTTGCCACAGGAATCATAATGTACAAGTATATGTTACATAATACATATTAAACGGAAGGTGCATTATATGCAATCATATGGCACATGAATATCGTCCTTAACACTTTGTCATTCATCACGCACTTTTATCAACAAATCGCAGTCACGCGTCGCCCCCGCGGAGGCGTGGGCATCACGTTCTTCAAGCGGTAACCGGGTCATTTGTGAAAAAGCACATAACAAGTATTAATCTAAAAATGATAAAAATCTAGTTTCTATATTGTTTTACATACTTTTAAATGTGATATCGCAGAGATGCTACATCAGCTTGCATGCATGGACAAACTTTCGCTTATAGTTAAAAGTCGGCAGGCTCCTCTATATTATCTTACTCGTATTATTATTTATTACTCGCTTTATTATGGAAAATATTAATACAAAGCTTACTATCACCAATTAACGTTACAGATTCAATTTCTATTCCGGTATTTATGAGTTGTCTAGTACCCATAACACAAGTGCTCTGCTGTTTATAAAATTATCGGCTAAAAACCATTGTATGGTTCAGAATGCTGGGCCACAGGGGAAAGATGAAAGATTATTGCATGCAGCTGATATGCGAATGTTGAGATGGATGAGCGGAGTTACAAAAATGGATGTAATTAGAAATGAGTATATTAGAGGAAGTTTGAAAGTAGTGCCAGTGATTGAGAAGCTGAAAAGTAATAGGTTAGCCTGGTATGGCCATATAATGCGAAGAGAGGAACGTCATGTAACAAGGATGATGCTATAAATGAGAGTGAATGGATACAAGAGGAGGGCTAGACCAAAGAAAAGATGTATGGATTGTATAAAAGATGATATGGTTAAAAAAGGTGTGAATGTTCAGATGACGGCTAATAGAGGAGATTGGAAGGACATGATATGTTGTGCCGACCCCACAGAGTTTGGGATAAGGACAAGAAGAAGAAGGCTAAAACCAGGTCTCCTGGAAAAGATCGCTCTTAAGAGATAAGACGGTATTTTCTGGAACCATTCTGATTTAAAATGGTTTGTCCCTTTAAAATTATCCGTGCAGGGGCGGAGAAAGAATACTAACCTCTGCGGCCGGGGTCGGCCTGTCGTAAAAGCCGACAAAACAACCCACCCTAGCTACGTGGTAGGGCCTCAAGCCCGTCTGGATGGCGACTACCTTAGGTCTTAAGTATGCCGCCATAATAACCTTGTGTTCCGGCATTAGTGACCCAAATTCCTGTACCCTTATGGGACAGCAGCGTGTTCGCGATGCCACTAGCGTTGCACACTCATAGGTGACGGTAACTGCTAAATTCTAAGCGGGCCGTCAGCCTGTCTGCTGTCCTACAGCAATAAAAAAAATTTATTGTTAAGAATAGTCAGACGCTCACTGATCTTGGTAGCAATAATTTTATTCATGTCTTATAGGGAATCTAACCCGAGAACTTATGTGGTTAAATACAAGCGTAACTTGAGTACAGTTGTGTATTATACGCACAGTTCTTAAGTATAAAGGTGTTTCCGTTGTTTTAAATGTATGTCAAAGCATTACATGACTATAAATAAATTAATAGTACCATTTTAAAACGATCTTATGTCTAATAACTTTAGTAATGCAGTAATGAAATTTTTTACTGTATATACATTATGTCGCGCTTGATTAATTCAACTAGATATGACTTTGAATTTGACCTATAAATCTAAATATTTCCAGTGCAAAAACATCTTTTGTGTCTTACCGCAAATATCCTTGAAGATACGTTTGCTCCAATTTCATGAAATGTATCATAGATATCCTAACTAATATTATAAATAAGGATGTGAGTTTGTTTGTTTGTTTGCTACGCTTTCACGCCTAAACCGCTTTACCAATTTTGATGAATTTCGGTATAGTCATAGATTGGACCTTGGAAAAGGACATATGCTACTTTTTTAAAATTCAAATGGCAAAACAACATTTGACGAGTCAACTAGTATAACATAACTAGCAGATATGTTGTTTTATTTTTGATATAACATGCGACGAGAGTAATGAAAGTTTTGATATTTTCAAAGGCTTTATACTTGAAATTTCAAGTAAAGCATAAATAAATTAAATGTTAGCAAACATTAGGCTTTAGTGGAAGGGTCAGATGAGTAGAGGCCTACGTCCACCAGTGATCTTCAATAGGCTTTTGATAATGAAGGAGCGCGGTTCAGGCTATATACACACACTCAGAACAATATTTATGAAATATTTATATGACGTAAACAAAGGGGATACAAAGATTGTATAACAACGCACAAACTGTCGTATAATAAAAATATTGCATACGGTATAAATAATATTACATGTATATAACAATATTATATTCAGTATTTTTCATCCCCTTAAGATCTAGATGAAATAGGGAGTAAAATTTGTATGGGAAAATCTTACGATAAGGGATTGATTAACGCAGAGCAAAAACAACTCAAGATCTCACATGAAAACTGGATAATATTTTTTTCTTTAGCGTAAATAATCACAAGACTTATGGGATATACGAGTATATTTGACCACAAAAGTAACTTGGGATTACAAAGGGTTCGTAAGTGAATCGAGGGTGTACAACTAGTATAAATAAACTTATCCTCCTAGGCCTCCCCTTGAACCTTCGTTTAGCGATAGTTGATAGTGTATATATGTATGTCCATAGGACATAGATATTGCAGCATATAGATATTGCAGCACATTTCAAACACATATTATGTAATCTTACATCATTATATGCGATAAAAAAATCTCATTACAATAATAAATCGAATCAGAAATTAATACAGGTGCCGTATAGAATGTATATAATGAATTTCGCAACCCGATCGGGTAGAAAAGCACGTCCGTCCTTGACAAGGCCACCTTCGGCCAGTGGAACTTGAGTTTTCGCTTTTATTACCGGTCAGTGGAAAGCAAGGCTACTGTCACTTTCATGATATTGCAAAAGCAAATGAGTATTTATAATCAGTTTCAACATTGTGTATAATATGATTTTATAATAATGCTATTTACGATTTGCTTTAACAATTATTTCTCTATTGTGACATTACTTTGTAGCTGTTTATATTTTATTACGGCCAGTATTCATATATATTTGATTACAATATTCAGTTTTAGGTTTTTAACATTGCGTCCGTAATAAGTAGTTTTAAAATTACAAAATAAATTAACGAAAATCAATATATATATATATATATATATATATATATATATATATATATATATATATATATACATATATATAAAACGAGTAATATGGAACGTTGGGTGACAAATTGCTGATAATTTCTATAAATTTTAGGTTACATATAAAGGTGTTTTAATTTTAATCAGACAATTAAGTGTCTTATATTGTTCTTAAATAATTTCTCACTGTGACATATTTCTATCGGCGACCTTGTGAATATTGAATTGTATGTCATATAGATCGCGTTCACTACAGCGTTGCCAAACAATTTACACTTGATTGAATTTTATATATTCAATGCCGTAAATAGGAATGTAAAATGAGAGGCCGAAGGTATTGAATTAACACTGGACACTGACGGATATTGCTCAAAAACATTATCTAGTCTAATTAAAAATGTCGGTTGACATTGGTATTAATGATCTTATAGGCGGGTGCACACACATGACAACTTGGACGTTGCTACCACAAAATAAATAAATATCCTTACCCTTAAATATCAGGACAATTCACACAGAGCCATTTGGTCCCAAACTAATTAGCATAAAACTTGTATTATGGCTATATATATACCTTTCTTTTGTAAATAAATACATATTATGTAAAAACATCCAGTAGTTTAATGCGTGCAGGGGCGGAAAAAGAATACTGACCTCTGCGACCAGGGAAAAAAACACCCTAGCTACGTGGCAGGACCCCAATCTCGTCTGGATGGCGACGACCTTTGGTCTTAAGTATGTCGCTATAGTAACTTTGTGTTGTGTTCCGCGGTATTAGTGACCCGATTACCTGTACCCTTATGGGACAGCAGCGTGTTCGCGATGCCACTGGCATTATAAACACCCATAGGCGACGGTAACTGCTAAATTCTAAGTGGCCAGTCAGCCTATCTGCTGTCCTACAGCAGTAAAAAAAACGTGACATGGGAATCGAATCCATAACCTCCTCAAGCATACCGAAGTGCCCTAGCCATTACACCACGGAGGTTGACAGTCTTACAACAACACTAATATAGGCCATACTAGCCTAGTTACAGATCAAACAAATATGTTTACTGGGTTGAAACCTCGTAGGTATACGATCAGGAGCCGTGAAAAGCATATTATTTATATAAAGCTTAAAAATCAATTTAAAGGCAATAAGAAACTCTCAATTAGCACTTCTTCCGTAGTACTAAAAATCGTCTTTGTTGTAAATCGTAATTACAATTGTAATACTCACTGCAAATAATGACAAGCCTCAAATTATCTACACTACAAAGTTTTTACTAATTGGTTGATAACCGCAACCGTGAAACGTGATCGCCCAGTTTACTCCTAATCGTCTCACATAGCAGTTATATTATATTTCGAAATTTAAATTTAACCGCAAAAATGGCTGCCGACCTAAACAATGATATTTTTCCCTTGTGGCATTGAATCGGAAATGAATATTTGTGGACTGAATGGAAATTGAGGTTGCAATAATTCACTTTTCTAACGACTTGTTCACTGAAAATTGAAGAAACCTAAACGTAAAGCTAAAAATAATGCAAACACACCCTTAAAAGTTTTAAATAGCAGTTTTTGTAACAGTTGGCGTAACGGCTAACGACTTCGGCAAGCTTACTTTGGGACTAGATAGAGTTATGGGAATAGTACATATATATAATTATATAAAATTTATATACTATAAAATTCAGTCTATAATTTTTATATTATATAATACCTAACAATAATACTAAATGTTTGAGCACAAAAATGATGACCTGACATATCTTACAAAATATTTCTCGAAAATCTTCTCACGGAAATATTTTCCGCTTATTCCGATTCCTTACTTTTTATTGCTTATTGTGGTACAGCATTGCCTAATCTCACGACCCACGACACAATAGAAAAGAACAGCGTCTGTTTGTTTTGAAATACTCGTTTCTGCGAGAAATATAGACACAAAGCTATTTAACTGATTCGTACATCACGCAGAATGTTAAAATATTTTTATTGTCTTTAAAATTTTACATAACAAACCTAAAATGTAGATTTAGGTATGATTTATATGTACATCTTAACGAAAGAAAAACAATGTACCTTATATTTTTAATAAAAATTTAATTTTCTTTACTACATTAAGTACTTTATTTAGTTTTGATCTATGTTTTTATTCATAGTAGATCAAGAAAAGACTAGATGTAAAATAATAATTCTGATTTGTACTCGTACAATACAAAAAAATGATAAAAAAAGTGTGAAAATAATGAATGTGAATGAATAGAAAATAGAAGAATTAAAAATAAAATATAATAAAGCTTAATATATTAGCAAACACATTAATTTTTGTAATTAGTAACAATATATTTTAAACGCAATGTAAACTTTTTGTAGTAGTCTTATTTCCTATTGAATCAAATATGAATTGAATAATATTAAAAAAATTACTTATAATTTACATATTAACAGTTGAAACAAATTTGAATTATAAGTAAGCAAGAACAATAATAATAATCAATCAATCATACTATCATCGATCGCTCAAAACTTGGACTACACGCTAAGGGTCAGTGCACACGATTCTATTACATCCCGTCTGATGTAACGTTGACCGCAAAACGATTTATTGAGGGCAACGCACTGCATCCACGGATTGGTTGTATCTCGCTGCATCACGATTGAGATGCATTAAATCACCACAAAGTGGTTCTGTATGTTCTAAGGTTACTAAGAATGGAAAAATTGTTTGAAATATTTCTTAATATTCAGTAAAATTATAGAAATAACATCGTATCATGAATATGATCATTCTACCGAAGAAGTAATAATACACTTAAGGCATAATTTACCCTCGTACAAATAGAATATATCCTCTAGGCGTATAAAAGAAATATAGGTAAAATACACCACAGTATATCATGGTCTGTAAGAGTTTCAATTGCAGTAATAACATTTGTTATATGCTCTGCATCAGATAATAAATATATATAGTGAAAATTCACATAGCGAAAATCAGTCGAAGTAAGCTGTAGAGTGCATATGTTATTCGTACTAGACAACTGATATGGTACGACGGGAAACAATCCCGTGAGCCCCTCAAACGTTCTAACAAGCATTAGCCGTTGCACCACGGTCATTTTATTTATATTCTTACGACTGACTAAAACTGACATCTATATTATACAGAGAAAGTATTTCAATATTCCACATTAAGGACGAAAACTACTGACTCTATTTTCAAAAATATTAATCGCTTCTATTATCAAGTAATATAGGTTACAATATATTTGAACCTAGAGCAAGTTGCTAGACAAAAACCAAACCAAAACCTTGAAAATGTTGTATACCATAATAACAATTCTATTATTCCTTCATCTCGTTTCAGTTTCCTTAAAAGTACAACCGACTGTCTACAAATGGTGCTTGCGTCCCACATATCTCAATAAACATTAATTTTTACTGCACATGCTGCCTCTACTTTGCAGTGGAACGGAAGAAATATTTGTTTTTGTCCAAAAACAAGTAGCATACGTTTCCTTTTATGATTGGAAGTGACGCACCACTCATCTGGGATCCGATGTCACGGTGATTTTCTTTTAAAGGGCTTTTCTATTGCCGTATGTTGTCAAGTAAATATAAAACAGCCCACAGCGTCCCACTGCTGGGATCAGGAACCTCTCCTAGAAGGAACGACCTACCACCCATACATGGCAAGTGCCTAAGCGGTGTATGCTACTCTAGGGTTTGAAACCCGGGACCTCTAGATTGATCTCCGAGTGTAATACTACTGAACTACCGTAAATAAATGAATCCAGCATTATCGTCAACTAAGAGCGAAAATCCGTTTGTATTGCAAAACATCAACCCCATGACTTCATACTATTTCTTTTATATTACCAGCGTAATAAACAGATTAAACTGTTGACATTCACAAAAGCTAAATAAACTTAAACCTCTATACATAAAATAAACAAAATACTCAGTAGAATTATAGCTAACACGTGGAATCGATTTGTCATAAAACTCATCCGATGTTATCGATTATGAGTCAATGAACTTATGTTTTGCATTCCGATTTCATCAACACATTACCAATCACTCATCTGTCAATACAACACTATTTGTTAACCATACATCTGAGCTGAGCATGCGTATAAGTATAAAGATCAGGTTAAAATTAATTGGTTATTGTTTGAGAATAAGTCTCATACTCGATGAGAAAATGATACTACGATTACACTAGCAAAATTACTGAATCGCACTTGCCTAAAATAAATCTTAAGTTCAAATTGTATTACTAATCGTCATCCACTGATGTAGGTCTCCTTGAGTTTGTGCCATATATACTCGTCTAGTCTCGCGTCTTTCCAATAACCAACTCTTATCGATAATTTATTCAAAAGTAATATTCTAAAATTGATATAATTGGAGTATTCTCCCTTTAATATCACCTCTATAGGTTTGGTGAGATAATAATGTATGTAGACAGTAATGTGTGTAGTCTTTATGTGTGTCTAGCAAACATCTTTATTTAATGTGGAAATGTACTATGCATAGCGTGAGAACGTGAGGCCGGGTAGTGTGGTACTCTCCGTGCAATGTGCCCAGTACGCTCTCGTTTTGCTTAGGGGACGCACGTCACTCGTATATCTACTAAAACTATCCCAGTGTTCCATCGTCTTGAGCCGGGTGCACTGAATCTAACATTTATCTGGCTACTATCCCAGCTCACTCCGGCCCGCTTTTGTGGGCTTGTTCAAGTATCTAGAAGAATATTTCATGTAGTTGTTGAGATTTAAGAAATACCATCAAGACATCCAAGGCACAAATGAACAAGTACAACACACCTATTTATAAAACGGGTGAGACTGGCGCTAAGTTTTCATTTCGTAATTAGAGGGTCCGACCGAAATCCCCTTTTTAAATCCTAATTTATTCCTTTCCTTTTTACCGCTGATGAGAGAGTAAGTAGAAAATTAAGGATAAAAAAGAAAAAAGAATCACGGATGAGTGTGATCAATATGCGTGATCGTGAATTCAATAGTGCATCTTGAGCTCTAAATAATTCTGAATGCAAACCGTGATACACCTGGATGATGATACTGACTGTTGTATAACCGTTAACACTAATAGTGTCAAGTTTAAAACCTAAAATAGATGAACTACAGAACAGATATTATCTATGATATTATAATTTGAATTTATTAGCTTCAAGCAGTATATTTTTTAAATTTAATCTCACGAAATAAAAGATCTTTTATCGGCCAGATCCATATCGAAATAAAAGCAATGTCAATCAAAATCCTTTCTTTGATATCCTGTCAATGTCCACCTCGGCGCTAACCATTTGCGGTCTATGTGCACAAGGCCATTTTGCAATCAATCAATAGAATTTAATGATCCACGCAAATCATACGCTCTTTACACGTTTAGCTATTGAATATACTACTTTATATTGATGGATGATATGAGAACCTTGGAAGACTTTAATTCACGTCAAGAACTAACACGCTATTAACCTCTATATGCATTATGTTTTACAATCCCAACTAATATTATAAATGCGAAAGTGAGTTTGCTTATTTGTTATGCTTTCACGTCTAAACCGTTGAACCAATTTTGATGAGTTTCGGTATAGTCATAGATTGGACTTTGGACAAGGATAGGAATAGGCTACTTTTTAAAAAATTCATATGGCAAAACAGCGTTTGCCAGGTCAACTAGTTTTTAATAATTTGACACATGCTTTGGTATTGCTAAATATGATAATTAGAATTATGTTTGTATATATTTTCCCACATAAATTTACGTGTTTAGTAAATAATTATAAATATATATTATTTTGTTTACAAAAAGTTCTATATTTTATTTTTATTTTGTAAAAGAATTTAAATAATTAAAATAGTATACTATAATTAAATAAATTTAGTTCAATTCGTGTGATCTTGGCCTACGAGAAGAGCAGATTTTACATTATCCCTAAGGTGTCATGAAAGGCGACAGATGGATAATTACTTCTAGAAGCTCACAGGCTTTTTATCCATACAAAGAGATTGCATCTTTTTTTTGCATCTTTCCTCGTGAAAATCTACTATTGTGGAAGGTCACCGATATATACGGACGTACAGAAATTCTAAGTAATAGAACTTGGGGTCCAAAATGAGTGTTCGAAATTCAAAATCTCAATAGACATTTCTTAATTTTTAGATTCACGTTTGTATGCGAAACAGGTAATTTTAAGTTAGGTAATGGGTTGGTTGTTGCGCCACATGACAGACAAGGTTGAGGTCGCGTGAAGGCCGTAATTATGACCTCAGACGCTATAAATTAAACTTTCTAAGTTTCTAAAATCTGGATTACCTATGCTGAAGCCACGGTCTGTATTTTAAATATACTCATATTTACCCACAATATAAACAATTAGCCTAATATTAGTTATACAACGGTATGTATATTTTTTATTATTGTAAAACAGCAAACAGGCTGACGGCCCACTTAGAATTTAGCAGTTACCGTCACCTATGGATGCTTGCAACGCCATGGGCATCGCTAACACGCTGCTGACCGCGCAGTAATAATGGAACCTGACCACTTATACTGGAACACAACACAAAGTTACTATGGCGGTATATTTGAAAACCAGAGGTGGTTGCCATCCAGACAGACTTGAAGCCTTGCCACCTAGCTTGGGTTGTTTAGTCGCCTTTTACGACAGGCTGACCCCGGCCGCAGAGGTCAGTATTTCTTTCTCCACACCTGCACGACTAAAAATGTGTGCTCGATTAAAATTATTGAAACCAAAACATCTTATCAGAGAGCTTGACACATAGTTTAAAGATATTAAGTTTTCACGGCATTATTTACAAGGTATCGTTATTATTAAAGTTTTTAAAACTAAATATTTTTAATATAAACATTTTAAGATATAAAACGCTTGTCATACATACGCAAATACCCAGTTGTCTTACGAACCATACCCGACGCCTAATTTTTACTGACATTACTTTCGATCTTATTCTTGATTGCGCCCGCGCAGCCCGATGCACCAATCCGAGTGAAAGTATAGTGCAGCAATCCAGTTATTGGGTGGCCTGATGTAACTCTTGCACTTTTTACTTTTGTTGATAACGATGTTGTAATGGCGGGAAACGATCCGAAATTCCTACTCGAATCACTGTCTGAACTTTATTTTATTTTTACGGGTTACTACTGTGAAGGATTTACAGTGAATATTCCTACCAGCCCTGTAGAGTACCACTCATATAGTACAGATTAGTTACAAAAAGATTTTAATTAATTAATTATAAAGAATCAAGAAGGAGATAAAATTAATTAAGAAGATTTTTAAAAATTAAGCAATACTGAGACCCCCTCAACTAACTATAATGACTATACCCTAGGCTGTCAGAATACTTATATAGCGTTTCTTAGTATAAAAAGGAAGAAATAACTACGTTATAATGACCACGCTTTGTGGCTAGCTAGCTACTGGGTGAATAAAAAGCTATGCATCTCCACCAACAGAAGAGTGAAAGAAATACTAACTTAACGTTTTATAGATGGTATAGTACAAGTGGACTTATAATATTAAGCATTCTAAGAAGATTAAAAAAGAACACAAAAGCAAAAAACTTTCCGAATTGGAAACTTAAGACGTAACTAAGATTAAAGAAAATGATAAAAATAGTCAAAAAGAAGCAATTTTTCACAAACTTCTTATTTGAAAGGGTAAAACAAGAAAAAATATTTTAAAATAAATAGCTACAGTTTACATTACATTACACGATGACATAAAAACGTATAATTTAAAATACAACTACAGCTGTTGTTACTATAATAATTGCTAAATCCAAACGGTGTTATAAGGATTTCAAATAACGTTATTTGAAACTTCGTGTTATTTGAAACCCCATTTTTTTGCATACGTCGTGACTGAATTCTAAATATCGCCATAACGGAATTACATTTTAAGATTCTTTTCACACTTTATTGCTGCCTTGTTACATTAGATCCTGTACGCTTTATCACATAAACCGATTGTACAACATGTCATTGAAAAAGTACTTATTTTATTCATGTGTTTACTTAAATTTTGCAAAAAAATATCCTAGATAGTAAAATTAAAATTGAGATCGATAAATTTCAAGTACGTGTGAGTGAGACCTAATTAATAGTTAGTTTATTACTAACCCACCTTCTGTATGATGTACGATCCAAAAGAAATCCTGCGCTTAAAGCAGCCAATATATTTTTATCTATTAAAATCCAATGCCTTGTATTATAAAATTGAAATGGTCAATAAACCACTAAGATACACTTATAACCTTTTCGGTAATTTATTTAATATTTATTATCCGAACAGACAAAAGAATTATTTAAAAACTACACAAGTTTTCATTCATCTCAAGCAATAATTTAAATGTTAACGATTACCATTTACCGAAAACTTATAATTGAGATAATAACTATTTAACACTTCGCGCTTTTAAATACATCGATAATATTTGGGTATTAACTTTCAACTTTTGAAATCGTTCATTGGCTATTCCAATTAAAAATTTACGTCTTTAATATTTATTTGAGTACAAAATTATATTTCATAAAATCATTGTTCGCTACAAAATTATTAAAAAATGTGTAGATGAGATAAGTTGTGGATGTTTACAATATTATAAATTTCATAAAACTTCATTGCTTTTTTAATACGAACACCACATAAAACTGTTTATTTATATAAACCATAATATTCATTTCCATGCACACGCGTCAATCAATCCATGCAAAGTCGATTACCAAGCTATTGAAATACGACTATTGCAACAAGAAGTGTATTGTGTTGTCAGTCATCGTGGCTCAACAAATCAGATTCAAATCAACAATCCTTCATTTTTAAGGGATGATTTGAAAAAAGAATGTTTTTTCAACAATAAAATGTATGATTTATGCATTTCAAGCGTATGTAGCTTTTGTCAACGCGCATTAAAACAAACCATCAAATATAACCAAAAAATAAAATAACAAACAATAAATTTGCCCACAAGCAAAAGTGTAAAGCGAGTGCAGAAGAATGTATGAATGGTTTGCATTGGGATAAATATCCGTAGTTTTAACACCGAAGTTTATATAATATAAAGTATCGTGGAGACAATAGCACTTTTTCACGTCTATTATTTCCTTATTTTATATCAATATATCTACCATATAAAGTATATTATGATCATTTTATTGCTGTGGGACAGCAGACAGACTAACGTAACTAGACGATAGTCTATGGTTGTTTGTAACGCTGGCTGGTGCCTAGAGGCACCGCTAACACGCTACCGTCCGTGCAGGGGAATTGGAATCGTGATCACTTAAGCCGGAACACAATATAAGGTTATTATGGAGGCATTTTTGGATACCAGAGGAGGTGGCCATCTAGATAGGCTTGGAGCCCTGCCACCTAGCATATTTTTTTTTAAATCGGTGGAGGTTGTTTTAATATTTTATGAGTAATGGAAATAATAAACTTTTTATTTATAAAACACCATGTTCCTCCAATTTATTTCGGAACCTACTCTTTCTCTGTAATATACATAAGACATACACAGAGCCTAAAGCAAGAGTATGTCAAAGACCATTCTGAAAGTATGTGCTTGATTGTATATTTAAATAACTAATTTTGATTAGTTGGTTTTAAGGAATAAGATCAAATACGAACATAAAACAAGTTTGTATTAAATTTTGTACATTTTAAATTAAAGTTAATAAAGTGATATCAATCGTCTAATAACTTACTGTCTAATTAAACGGAGACCATTGCTCTGCATACAATAGCAACTGAGATCAAGCCGGTACAACGCAAAAGTTAATTATTTTAAACGATACTGCTGTTAGCGGAAACGCTGTTGAATAAAAACAATAGGGCATAAATCGTTGATAACAGGTACTGCCCTCAGAAATAAGGCATTGATATACTATATGCGATAATCTGAGGTGATGAACGTATAAGGAAGTAATTTCTTACGTATAAACGACATGAAATTCCTAACTTCTAAACCGTTTGCAAAACAATTTTATTGTTCGAAAAATAAATTAGTTGTAGATATATCACAACTACAATAGATATTCTTGTTTTTTTTTTTTAATGATAATAGTGAATTTGAAATTGAATTGATTTTGTCGATTACTCTGAAGATTTTAACTTCCATTCAATATTGGTCATATAACGTAAGGCAGTACATAATTATAAAAAGCTATCAGATTATTACAAAACCACTGACAAAAGTCAAAGCAATCATCAAAAGCCCCGACTCCCCCATATATGGAAGCATGTTGAACAATGTTGAGACAATCCAGTAAAGTTAGCTTCAAGTACGTGTGACCGTATTTATTTACACTGTTTAGTATGATTAAGAAAATTTCAACGATATATAAAATATTGAACAAACTTGTGTAAATTTTCCTAAAATAGAATAATACTGAGTCCGTTTTAGATTAGCTACGCTTAAGATACTATGAGATAATAGTATTCGTCGTTTTTTACTTCACTATTTTCTTTAAATATTTAAGCAGCAAAAATTTTTCCTTTTTAAATTATAGATTTAAATAATTTTATTGTTATGCTTAAATTTCTAATTGTTACTGATGCTTAACAGTCACAAATTATATAGTGACATATTAAAAAAAACTAAATGAAAAAAATGACTTCCAAACATAATTTAAGTAACTTAGAACCTGTGTCATGTGCACAAGAAAAGAGAATATAAACGAAAAACAGTTAATCTAAAACTCATACAAGGTCTACCTGCAATATTACTCAACAATACAAACCTGGGGTTAAAGCTTTGTATGTGACCGAGAGCCAGTACTGATCAATAAGTATTCTATCAAATGTTGTAATATATAATGAAAATTTGAAACGATATCAATAATGTCAATCGTATCTGTCACATCAACTAAATGTTACGATTGAATAAATAAGTTGCAAAACACCAACAGCTCAAAAATAGTTTCTATTTTTAATATTTGTCAAGGTAATATCAATATTTCTGACTGCTATTATTGCTATTATTCTAAATGACCTCTATGTTCTACTTTCAAATCTAGATCAAGTAAATTCAAACGATAAAATATCAAATCGAAAAGAACATCGATACACAAATATTTTTGAAACATAAAGTTACAGAAATATTACATAAATAACAATAATAAAAATAGATTCTATTTTATAAACTTTAAATGACTATATTTTTGGGCAAATTACTGTGGATTTTCAAATTTAACTGAAAAGATTCTAGCAAAGTTTCATAATAATTTATATTTCTTTTCACATTACAAACTTTATCAGATTTTTTGAAATGACAATAAAATATAAACCTCAAACTCGTTGATGAAATTTATATGACGTGGGCTGGCACTCTGAATTTTGGACTGTAGTATAAGTCTTCTAAATCTAATTAAATTAAAAAAAAAATTATCCAGCTTGAAGGACCATAATTTCGATTGATACGGTTTGTGAAAAATTTACATATAGTAAACTTGTAAAAACAATTCACGCACGTCGTGCTACTTGTATCGTACAACAAAGTGAAGAGAGAGTTAAAACTTACATTAGATAAATATGAAAAATAATAAAACACCTTTGAAGGGCAAACTATTCAGGGCGCGATTTAGTCATCAACAATGTGTTTCCAAAACATATAATTCTTCAATTTTTTTGGTTCCACTTGAAAACTGTAGTTAATTATTTGAATATATAAAAAACCCATGTTATTGAGTCTTGTTTGAATTAATAAATGAAAAAGGTCGTACTAATCATAATTAAGTTTACAATACTATATTTCCGTACTGCATTGATTCTTGATTGAGAGATACGATGAACAAATATAATTATACAATTAATTATACTGATACGCGTAACTAACTCGTTAGTTTAAAATGCTAATACATTTAAATGAATTAAACAAATAAATTTCGAATAGGCTTCATTAATTATCATATAAAATATTGACATTGCAGCAATTAGTAACCGTGAAATAGTTCAATGTCAGATTTGGTAGTTTTAAAGATAATAGTAATAATATAGTATCTACGAGTATGCTTCCGCACGCGTGCGTTCTATAGATTAATCTTATAAAGATCTGCAATGAACTGAGAAAGAAAAATCTGTTTTCTGTCTCAGTTCACTTCAGAATTTTTGGGGAAGAACAAGTTTGTATTTTAATCTATACCAAATTTTATATAATTAATAATTTTAATGACCATAAAAATGAAATAACCACACAATATTAATATAGCTTATATGTATATTATAATTATGTCGTATATTGACAGTATGCAAGGCAACCATTATTATGACAATACATATTATATATATATATATATATATATATATATATATATATATATATATATATATATATATATATATATATATATATATATATATATATATATATATATATATATATATATATATATATATATATATATATATATATATCATCATCATCATCATCCTAGCGTTAGTCCCGGTTGCCACCCAAACTTTCGTTTCGGTGCCCGGGGTCCGCTTTCCGATTTTTTCTACTCCACTTCGCGCGATCTTCAGCATCCCTGGTAGTAAGCCCATTGGCACGCATATCACCCTTTACGACGTCAAGCCAGCACTTTTTGGGTCTACCCCTCCTGCCGGGGCCCGGCGGAGGCAGCATGGCCAGACATTTGTTTCCCACGTAAGTATCTGGTTGCCGTAAAACATGGCCATACCAACGGAGCCGACACTCCTGCAATTTATCTGCAATGTCCCGGACCTGAAGACTACCGCGAATGCGGGAGTTCCTAACGCGGTCCTTCCGCATCACTCCACACATCCACCGCAGCATATTCATCTCCGTGACGCGCAGTTCTTGCTTGTGTCGCTCTAACACCGGCCACGCTTCACAGCCGTATAAAAGGCGTATAAGTATATATATATATATATATATATATATATATATATATATATATATATATATATATATATATATATATATATATATATATATATATATATATATACCTATATATATACCTCTGCAATTTAAGAATTATAATTTCAATTTGTAAAGCCACTCTCTCGTTATAATAACGTCACAATCTTCCTAAGTGACGTCACTTTACATCTATATAAAGTACATCTAACTTGACGTAACAAGTTCAATGCCGATGGGCGAATGTCTCCGAAGGTGAAAGTACCAAGGCCTCAATACGTCACCGATGCTAACCAACCAGATGTAATATGAGATTGAATGATGCGCATCTATTATATAACAGAAGACGTTTGCATTCAGCCCGGTTATTGTGATCGTGAACTTTAGTAGCAAACTTTTTGACGTTCACATTAATAATATTAGCTTTTTATTGTTAGTAGTTTTTATGTGAATAATAATTAATTGTAATGAATTTTTCACCATTCAGATAAAAGGTTTAAGGAAAATTGGTCCGTAATGGTACTACTCTTTTATAATTTAATGTAACTAAAGCTGAAAACCTCGTGGCGTGACTAAACAAAATCGATTTGTACGTGTGGCTTATACTCTAAGAAATTTCGAAGATCACAGATTATTCTCTACAATCGTATGTAAATCATGAAATAACAGCACAGTTATGAAAGTGTAACAAAATTTTAATTTAAACTAGTTGAATTTAAAAAAAGTAACCTGTGTCCTTCTCCAAGGTCCAATCTATGACTATACCGAAAATCATCAAAATTGGTTCAGCGGTTTAGGCGTGAAAGCGTAACAAACAAACAAACTCACTTTCACATTTATAATATTAGTTAGGATTCATATTGTATAAGTAGTAAAAAGAACTATGTTCCTAACGGATCTCCCACTCCCGTTTCCTTTCAAATAAATATATTTTAGATATCCTATTTTATACAATAAAATGGACAAATCGTCGTGATCGTAGAATAACGTCAGATTTGAAAAAAATCCAAAATTCACTTTTTACCATATTTGGATACTACATTGTCTAAATATTATTGCTACATTAAAAAGAAATTACATGTATTTTAGATTTCAAATTAAGCAGTCGGAAAAGTGACGGATATGATAGAATCTCATAGTAAAATGACGCTTGTGTATTTTTAAAATGGCTGTCCTGTAAAGTTTAATATATGTCAGATCCGTCACTATTCTACAACTACGACGAAATAGTTAATTAATTTTTCACTGACATTTAAATAATTATTTTTGTTCTCTACTGTTACTGATCACAGCTCATTTGATTCAATAATGTGGGGAACGATTAATAGGTAACGTTTTTATTCTTAAAATCGGATAAAAAGCCCTGATGTTTCACCACCGTAGTAATACTGTCACAACTACTATTCTTACAAAAATATTAACCGCATTGAAATATTTATACTTGAATAAAATACAGGAATTATAGGTATTTAATACCATTGCGTTGAACTAAGTGAGAGGACTCGACGGCCTCGGTGACCGCGCCTTTTAAGGACAATCACCACGCGGAACTAGATGACTGAAACGAACAAGTAGATCAATACTTGGTCCGTGGGTACAAGTCAACTAAAGGTCAAAAACAAGTCTGAAAGAAATAAGAATAATGCTATCCACTTACTAGAGAGATACAAAAGTTAAATAAACATTCTATGCAAATTTACACAACACCATCTAGTCCTGAAAAAACCAGTACAGCGACTGTTTTATGAATACTAGACAACTGACAGGGCTGACGACCCTCTTAGAATTTAGCAGTTACTATCGCCTATGGGTGTTTGCAACGCCAGTGGTATCGCGAACACGCTGCTGTCCCATAAGGGTATAGGAACTTGGGTCACTAATGCCGGAACACAACACAAGGTTATTATGGCGGCATACTTAAGACCAAAGGTTGTCGCCATCTAGACGGGCTTGAGGCCCTACCACGTAGCTAGGGTGGGTTGTTTTGTCGCCTTTTACGACAGGCCAACCCCGGCCGCAGAGGTTAGTATTCTTTCTCCGCCCCTGCACGAATAACTACAGACACTATTTTTATACTTTTATTTTGAAGATATATAACAGGCGAATTCGGGGCGGAAATAGAACAACAAGGTGTTTTCTTTGGTAAGCAAAGGTAATTAGCAAGGTTACAGACAGTGATTAGATTTCTTTTCAAAATGAGATATAAATGGCAATCGCCCATGTAATTTATTTTCTTGCAACTCTGATGGAAAAAGGGACCGAGGGAGGAATAACTCAAAGAAGCGCGCAGAAATTAAGCCCGTGAGACATAGAAAATCTGGACTCTGAAACGGAAAGCCCTGATATAACTAGGATGACGCCTGTAATATAAAGAACAAAGTCCTTTGTTATACTTTTTGGTAACCCCAAGCCTGTAAAAGGCGACAAAACAACCCACCCTAGCTACGTGGTAGGGCCCCAAGCCCGTCTAGATGGCGAGCACCTTTAGTCTTAAGTATGCCGCCATAATAACCTTGTGTTGTGTTCCGGCATTAGTGACCCAAGTTCCTGTACCCTTATGGGACAGCAGCGTGTTCGCGATGCCACTGGCGTTGCAAGCACCTATAGGCGACGGTAACTGCTAAATACTAAGCAGGCCGTTAGCCTATCTGCTGTCCTACAGCAATAAAAAAAACTTAAATAAACTCTTAAATGACATTTGTAGATTTAAGGAACAGCTACACTGCAATCTCCTATGAAAAGAAGTGCCCTATAGAACTTGAAGCAATCTTGGCAAGCTACTGTATACCCTACATAGATTAATTTAGTTAATCGAGCCGTAGCATTACATATAATCAAAAGTCGATCCTGCAATACCCCACAGATTTAGAGTGGTGACCAAGATATTAGTCGGTATGCCATTGCCGACATAACCACCTCGGCTTCCCCACGGCGTGATAATGTCATGTCGTTTTCCTGGTGATATAAAAAAGTTAAGGTATAAATACTATTAAATAGTAACTGGTTGAAACCAGTTTGAGAAACTCAATATTTCTTAGCAAACTTCATTATCACAAAACGGGGGGAGAAAGGCAAAGGGTGGATTTACACTTTGCGAAGGCCAGTATTAAGTCTTCCGCATATTACTGACGTGTCGTATGTCACGAAAAAGAATATAACAACAAACCACATGAGGTCAAGTAAGTCCAAATTAAAGTGATTAATTAATGCGATTATTTACTATATTAGTATTTTATATATATATATATATATATATATATATATATATATATATATATATATATATATATATATATATATATATATATATATATATATATATATATATATATATATATATATATATATATATATATATATATATATCCAAAACTAACCAATAGTAATTTGGTGATTTTTAATCTATAGAGTTGTGTCTCTGGATTGTGTTTGTGATTGTTGATGGGATTGTGAATATTGTGTTTTGTTCCGGCATTAGTGACCCAAGTTCCTGTACCCTTATGGGACAGTAGTGTATTCGCGATGCCACTGGCGTTGCAAACACTCATAGGCGACGGTAACTGCTAAATTCTAAGCGGGCCATCAGCCTGTCTGCTATCCTACAGCAATAATATATATTACGTTCGCCCCTATTTCACCTTCCTTCAGGTTTTATTTTCGCCAAAAAGCGACAAAAAGCAACATATGTTCTTCTCCACTATCTAATGTATTTCTATTTCAAAATCCATCAAAATTGGTTCATTGGTTTAGGCGTGAAAACATAACATACAGACAGACAGAGTTTCACATTTATAATATTAGTATGAATTTACATCAAATACGATTAACTGATTTCGTAACTTAATAACTTACTGCTGATGAATGACACTCAATTTATCCTCAACAATTAAATTACCTGAAACAAAAACCAAACTGATTAGCATTGTATCGACGGCACATATGTCGACATTACACTAAGTAGGCCGTACTCTTTTATTCTGAACGCGCGCCCTTGCGACAGACGTCCTTTCCATGTGACGTTTTACTTACAAATCCAGTTGACAGTATTTTCTGTCAAGTACATACATCATTATAATTAAGCTTATTTAATTTGTCCTAAGGTTAGTATATTTTTTTCTATGTCTAGATATCTGTATTTTGTTGCTACGGCTTTTATAATCCATGCCCTTTTTATCCCGGTTGCCGAAAGCCATGTGTTAAAGGATTGCTGGGTCGAAACATTGTCATAGAACCTCTGTGAACATAGTTGGGTTGGCAATTTTTTATCCCATTGCTTTTCCTGTGCACAAATCTACAAGAAAATAAATAAAAGAGACAATTGTTTTTATAGAGATGCTAGCCATCTCTGGAATCTTAAACCCGAAAGAAAACACCGTATGTTTTTTGGTTAAAAACTTAAATACGATGAACTCTACAACTTTCAGGGTCCATGCCTTTTTTTCCAGTGGCCGCCCAGAGCCATGTTTTTGAGCATCACAGGATCAACTCTTGTTTATTGATCTACGACGCCACCAGCTCGTAAGCCAAGAACGAGGAGTCCCGAGTGACATTATTCTCAACTAAGTGCTAGATTAGGATGAGGATAAACCCCGCGGAGAATAAGCTTTCATAGCCTCAACCTCGTATATCACATAAATTTAGCCATGCAGCCTATTATTGCGCAAAGAAAATACTTTGATTGAACAAAAATACCAATCTATTTTATTTTTTAATTATGACAATACAATTAAACCATCTAATCCCATCGTTGCGTTTACAGGAAATTTAATAAAACATTATAACAAAGGTAAAGAGATAATTTAACCCAATGTATAAAACTAATACAAACTAAATCAGGCAAATTTGAAAAAAAAAACTAGTTATCATAAAATTAATGCACAATCGCCGATGAATAGTTGGTAAACTACACTCAATATATTTGCATAATGTTGCATGATTTACAATATCCACATTTGAAACTTGTCCTATACGACCTTGCATGGCGTCGTAGGCGGTTGCTATCTGTCATCCTCGATAAAGAAATGTCGCTTTAAAGTTACTTTATTGCTCGTGTGATTCGACTGACTTTTATTTATAACTAACTAATCCTGCAGAAGTAATTCTGCCAAAAAAAAAAATATTTTCGTGGTAAAAAAATAGCCTATGTACTTCAAGTTCCTATCTATCTCTATAGTGAAATTCATAAAATTTGGTTCAGCGGTTTAGGCGTGACAACGTAACTAATTAAAATACAAAATTACGTTCACATTTATAATATTATTACGATAATATGGATTTGTATTAAGAATTATGAAAATAATCACTATGTACACATACCGAGCTCACTTGTTCTTGTCAAGCGTTTAATTCGAGTTATATCTTATACAAACTTAGAAACCATCTTAGTTGTTAACCGAGATGCAAATAAATGTCACAGGAATAAAAATGACGTACTGCTGTTCTGTATATGCTTGAACTTTATACATCTAACATTTCATAATTCCTCCAAAATCGTGCTACTTATGTGTAGCATCATTAATCAACAGGAAATCGGAACTAAATGCATTTGCAATAAATAAACAAAAACTCGTTAAAAATAAACGCTGGCGTCCTTTTTTGCGTAACCAGTTATGTATGAAAGAACAGTCAAACATGTGTATTGTTAGCTAACAAAGCCTCGTTACAAGGTTGAATCATTGGTACTAGCTTCCACCGGAACTACTACTTTACGAAGAATGATAGGCAGTTTCCGAACCTTGTATTGTATTGAATATAAGACCTTGTAAAGATAAAGTAATAATATCTCATGGAAAAATTGCGATATGTCTCAATTTGTCATTTTTCTCCCAAACATTTCCTCTCCAGATATATTTTGAAACATAAATTGTTCGAAATCTGGAGCCTGCAGTAAAATGTTTCCAGAAAAACTCTGCGTACATAATTGTGTTGAGGTTTTTACGTGGCTCTATTTTTAAACATTACCTTTTTTATTGTTGTAGAACAGTAGACAGGCTGACGTCACACTTAGAATTTAGCAGTTACTGTCGCCTATAGGTGTTCGCAACGCCAGTGGCATCTTGAACACGCTACTGTCGCAGAAGGGTACAGGAACTTAGATCACTAATGCCGAAACACAACACAAGGATATTATGGCGCCATACTTAAAACCAAAAGTGGTTGCCATCCAGACGCGCTTGGGGCCCTACCACGTAGCTAGGGTGGGTTATTTTGTCGCCTTTTACGACAGGCCGACCCCGGCCGCAGAGGTTGGTATTCTTTCTTACCTACCAAAAATATTTTATTTTATTATTTATTTGGGAAACATACAATTACAATAAATCACAATATAAAGATAACATAAAAAATAACAAATCAATAAAGTTTCCACTTAAATATAAATAAAAGAGGTTTAATTATCACTCAACAAGGGCCAAATCTATCTTGGGAGTCCTTAATTCGAAAGAAAAAACCGTACAGTCTTTCTTTGATTAAAAATACTATAATATTTATTTATATATGTAACATACTCGTGTAACATAACATCAAAATATTTCTGTAAAATCATAATAAACAAAATGAATATTTTGATGCAATCACATTAAGGTTACCTGGTCATTATCGACCCCTATATAGAGTTTATAGAAAGCACTTGTTACAAAACAAATAAGATACTCCGATTTTAATTGTTGCAAATGAATAGTAATTACATCATACGTAATAGAACGCGATCGTATTGCGTAAATTTCGTACGCAGTTTTTTTACTACCTTGTTACGTGTACAATGTTCATTAACGCGACTATTTGTCCACATGTCCATGTATGGATGAGGTTTTTAGAGCATTTTTTAAATTCTAGGGTACTAAGGTGGTAATCAGCTTTTTAAGAGCGTGACATGGATCGGGCATGACACTTCAATTACGTGGAAATTAACTTAATATAGATGATTATGAAATATTGTCTGTGAACTTTTGCTTATTTATTCTATGTTTTAATTTTATTTGTATAATTACATGTGATAACAAATTGTTTAGGGTCACTCAAGCACGGTGCTTGTGCTTTTTATTGCTGAGATTGTATATTACCCAGATATGGAGTATAATTTACTCAGTTTAAAGACTTAGAAGTGATTGTGTATCGATCATTATTTTTATAAGAAGTTGGTTTCTTTATTCGTAAAGGGGCAGAGAAAGAATAGTGACCTCTGCGGCTGGGGTCGGCCTGTTGTAAAAGGCGACAAAACAACCCACCCTAACTACGTGGTAGGGCCTCAAGCCTGTCTGAATGGCGATCACCTTTGGTCTTAACTATGCCGCCATAATAACTTTATGTTGTATTCCGGCATTAGTGACCTAAGTTCCTTATGGGACAGCAGCGTGTTCGCGATGCCACTGGCGTTGCAAACACCCATAGGCGACGGTAACTGCTAAATTCTAAGCGGTCCGTCAGTCTGTCTGCTGTCCTACAGAAATAAAAAAAGTTTCGATATATCTTAACAGCTACAAAAATTTTATATAAACTTCAGAAGTTTTATAATGTATATATATAGGTTTAACTCGAGATGAATAAAATTCCTATTTATTAGAAATTGTCAAATTGATTTGATTATACCGAAATAGCGATATTTAATTGGTTTGATTGAATTTATAGGAGCTTATCATCGTTAAATTATAATTAAATATCACTTGCCTCAGTTCTCCACTTTGAGCGTGCCGAGGCGGCATTCAAAATGAGGTCCGGTTTATTTTTTACTGTCGCCGACAGCTTGTCAATGTCTTCCGCATTTTGCCCAACAATGTGATACAAAATCAGACCAAATTGTTCTTATTATATTTGATTAAGTTAAAATGAGTCAACAGACCTAAAGTGTATTATATACGCGATGTTATGTGTAGTATTTGTTATGTCGAAAATAATATCCACTTTATTACTTTACATTACATTACTAACCCAAATCTTATCAAATATAATTATAAATGGATTGGATATCTAAAGCTATAGATACACTCGATTGACTTGAAATTTGATTACTGATTTTGCAATGTAAAAGCTCATTAAGAACGTATTTTATGGAATACTATCCAAAAATATATACGGCAGAACAACATTTGCTGGGTCAGCAAGTAGAATTATATTTATTAAATTATTGTTTGCATGAATTGTTTGAATGAGTTTGTGTATCTGGGTTCAAAGTTTACAAGAGATGGAAAGTGTGAGAGTGATATTGAAATAAGATTGAATGCAGGAAACATGGTGTATGGAGCTTTGCACTCCTTTATGAACAGTCGGAAGGTGTCTAACAAGGCTCGTCTGGCTGTGCATGAGGGGGTGTTGGTTCCAACACTCATGTACGGAAGTGAAAGTTGGGTATGGCAGAAGAAACATGAAAGCAGAATAAATGCAGTTGAGATGAGAGCGTTAAGAAGTATGATAGGAGTTAAACTGAGTGACAGGATAAGAAATAGTGAGATAAGGAAACGTTGTGGTCTGAAAGAAGATGTAGTGACAAAAATTGAGAAAGGTATGCTCAGATGGTTTGCCCATGTCGAGAGAATGAATGAAGAACGTTTGACGAAAAAAGTGTATAAGGCGAGTGTGAATGGAAGTGTTGGAAGGGGTAATTACCTAGGCGGACGTTTCGAGACCAGATCAGGGACGTCTTGAAAAAAGGCCAGGTCAAGAGTACCCTAAACCGAAGGGCATGTATGAAGGGAATAATGAAAGTGGACGAAGCGAAACAAGTAAGGATCGTAGCAAGTGGAAAGAAATGGTCTCTGCCTACCCCTACGGGAAAGAGGCGTGATTATATGTATTGTTTGCAGATTGTGGAACTGTGTAACCACACCTGCGAAAACACTGAAAGGATTTTTTTTGAAACTGTAAAACAAGCCTTTACACCTTACAAGGCCGATTATAATAATTAGAATAACTGAATCACATAAAAGTCAATTTTTTACTTATGATAACCGTTAACAGTAGTCTAATATGCATGTTATAACATAAATATGAAGCACTGACGATGATGGCAAATGTCGTCACGACTAAGGCATTGGTTCAAATTTAGCAACGCAACTGCTAATATAATAGCAGATGTGTACAAATTAATATCAACTAAAACTAACAACAATCGAATAACCGATAAACTTTCATATCTACAAAATAACCTTATCACGTAAATCCATAAAATGTTAATGATACAAATTATAAGCAATCACTACTTCGTGGGTAAAATTGTGCAAGCGTTTTGTAACTACCAACACGAAGCATGGCCAACGTACGCCGTGTGGGTACCTAATTGTAATTTATAATTTGTAAGTAACTGCTTTGGTTAAGAGTTATAGCTAGGCAGTTATAGTTAATCAATGACTATATCAACACTGGATTTCAAATTAGTGAAATCTATCAACTTCTACCGAGAACCACCTAATTGAATACTGAGAAACTAAATTAAAAACTGAATATAAAATTAAAGGCTCGAGACGAGTTTAACTCTAGAACGTCTCTCCGTGCAGGGGCCGAGTAAAATTACTGACCCCTGTCCTAAAATCTAAACTGCTCTCGATGGCAACCATGGAGCCACTATTACGGGGACTTTGTACGCAGGACAAATAACAAAGTTGCGTGAGGAAATACGCAAGCAACGACGCGGCAAACTCGCTAAAGTTGTTTTGTTTCACCAAGATAAAGTCCCCGTGAACAAGTCCAGAGTTGCAATGGCTGCCATTCAAGAAGCTGGCTTTGATTTGATGAAACATCCTCCATATTCATCGGACCTAGCTTCTTGTGATTTCTACTTATTTCCGCGCCTAAAGGAGCATCTCAGAGGCCATAAATTTGAAGATGATGACGCAGTAGTCGCCACGGTAGGCGATTTTTTAAGGGATTGGGAAGATTTTTTAAAAAGGGAATTTTACTTTATAAAACGATATACAATGTGTATAAACCTGAAAGGTGACTACGTCGAAAAATAACATTAAAACATTTAATAAAAGATAATTGCGTCATACTCTTTACACTTACTATTGAACACCCCTATTAGATATACCCCCGTAATGTTGTTTTAGTAAAAGTGACCCAGGTAACAGATCCCCTTCGCGGATGGCAGAGTGTTAGGGATACCCCTGGCGACGCAAACATCCATAGGCTAATTGCTTACAAACAAATACAATATAATAATATATTACCAATTTCATTCCCTTTAATGATATTCTTAAAAAGTAATTAAAACACATATTTTTACTTTTCTATAGTTTTGACGTCAGTTTATTTTACCGTCTTGAATATCAATGTCAGATTTGGCGGTTCTGGCAGTATTTCATTACTTACCGTCATTGAGTTATATTTCAACTCTCTGCTTACCGTAGTCACTTCAAAAAAAAAATATCATAAACCACTTCCGAATAAAACCACATGAAACAAAAGGCCATCCCACGAGTATCTACCACGGAAGAGTGATATCGATACAATCCGTGTGCAGTGAAAATGCATTCCTTGAGCAGAACGCGGAAAGCGGAGAGATCAGGCGGTGAAGTTGTAAATAACTATCAATGATCTTTGAGATGCCTATAAATATACTAATACTGGAAACGTTTCGATATAAATCTAATATAAGGTATTTGAACAAATTTTAGCTATTGTTTTTTTTTATATTGAATAAGTTCACACAGTTTTCAGACAAAGAGGCGCGAAAAAGTAGGAATTTTAACCTCAAAACAATGTCATTAACAAGCCTTTGTCTTGTTTTACATTTCTGAACATTTTTTTTACAGTGTTGGCTTCTTGTTTGGCAATTGTTTTTCTGATTATTTTCCTAAACCTCCTTTGCTCTTTGAATATTGTAATATCATTAGCCCATCCTTTTGTGTTATGCATGCATATTACCTGTGTCTTAAATTTATCAGAACCCACTCGAAATTCAATGCAATTAGTAATAATATTAAACTCGTAGTTTAAAAGTGGGAAATTATGTTTCAGAATACCTTATGTCCCAATAATGATAATAATTATCGAAGGCCTATGCAGTGTTTGGCTTTACAGAATAAAATTCTACCGTACTCAGTTGAATGTAATCTTATAGATGAATCCGTGCATGATACGCCGACACGGAAAAGTAATGTTAAACCAAGCAGAAATTCCAGTAGCAACTTTGTTTTTTAATGACATACAAAAACAAATTTATTATGATATATGAGCAAATAATTATATATAAAAATATAGTCACGATCGAGAATAAAAACAATTTATTTGGCGAAATTTATTGAACTAAGCAACGGGCGAAAATATAAAAGTGAATCGAAATTGTATTTTTTTCCTCCTTTAAATAGACTCAGATAAGAATTTAGCAAACTAAATTATAGAAGAAACTTGCACTTTCGAATACCATAACTTATGGTCAACTAATTTCATAGAAAAGGTGGAATTATGACATTAGGCAAGTAGCAGGAGTAACGTGGAATAGAGTGGCTCAAGAAAGACAGGAATGGAAAAGGTTGGAGGGGGCCTTTGCCGATTGGCAAACAGACCTACAGATTAGAATTAAGTATTTAAAAAAAAATAGATTAAGATTAGTTTAGCTACAAAAAAACAAATATTTGTATATCCATACTCCTAGTTTTTAGTTCTTAGTACTTTGTAAATAGATACTAAGTGGGTTTGAATAAAGGGCTTTATTATTATTATTATGGTCAACTATTTTACCTCAAACAACCTTATTAGGTGTATTTTCTATACCATTTCCGAGGTAATGCCATTTATTGTTGTCATTTTTTTATTGCTAAGGAACAGGAGACAGGTGGCCCACTTAATAGTAAGCAGTTACCGTTGCCTATGGATGTTTGCAACACCAGTGGCATCACGAACACGCTAATGTCCCATGAGGATACAGAAACTTGGGTCACTAATGCCGGAACACAACACAAGTTTATTATGGCGGCATTAGACCAAAGGTGGTCGCCATCCAGACGGGCTTAAGGCCTTACCACAGGCCGCAGAGATTAGTATTCTTTTTCCACCCCTGCACGGAGTAAAACATTTTTGTTAGATCCAGACAAGTTATATAAGTGAACATCAAAACATCAAAAATAGTTAAAATTGTGTAATAATAGTATTTTCATAAATATAATTCACACAGTACACAATTTAATTTAAGAATATAAGTATAAATGCTATCAACGCCGTAATTACAACAGGAATATAATACATAAGATATTATTGGTGACATAACATATACATCCATTTAAATAATTTAACATTTTGTTAAAATAGAAAATCTGTACTAGTAAATAATCGTAATCTTAAAACATGTTTCTTATCGTTTATGTTTAACTTTCAATAATTAAATTTATCGAATAACATTGTTCACAGTTCTAAAATTTAATTATTTTTTTTAAATAGGTGGTATGAGAAAACAGCACACTGATTGCGCCTGAGTACGATTTTGGTAAATTGCCTATTTTATTTTAGGGTAATACATTATCTACATACCTATATACCTATATATGTAGTACATCACTGTGTATTACTATAAGTACTTCATTCAATAAGTCGTCCGAGCAATTATTATGAGACATCATATAATCCAAAACCATTAAATTAAGTACTACTATGAAATTTCTATACAATTATTTACCTAATTTTTAATCAAGCAAGCATATATTTACCAAGAAAATCAATTCGTGCTTGCCGCTCTATGTAGCTTTAGGATATTTTCGCAACTTCCGCGCATATGTACTCGTATTACCTGTAGGCAAACTACCACGTTATATATATTACTGGGTTTGTGGTATGTCGAAACTATTCCTAAAGCTTTAGGTAATTTTATTATTTTACATTTTTTTCTTATTATTCAAAATGTTTTATAGTTTCTAACATATCTATCGCATCGCATTTTACTTAGTAGCCTCTTTTAAAGCGAAGATAGGCGTATATAATCCGGTTGCAGTTTTCATAGAATTTACTTTAAGAAAGAAGCATAACGGAAGTTTGTAGCAGAGCCACGCTGAATGTAATTTTCTTTGACTTCAGTCTCTGCCAATTTGAAACCATGCTCTTGTGAATGTACATGAAATTATTAATCATGACCTAATGAATGAATGAATAAATGCTTCGTATGTTGAATATAAATCTATAACATCCCTTCAAAAATCATACATCTCCTCCAGGAAATAATTTTGCAAACTCAATATCATAACGATCAAAGCTATTTATGTAACGAAATTAACAATATTGCTATTATGTAACAATCTTACTAAATAGACCAGTACTGGGAGGTATGAGGAAAGGATTAAGTTCCAGCTCACCTCTTATCTAAATTCCGACACTCCATGCTCTTTATCTCTCTCTTATTTGAGATTTACAACAAATTTTCAATACCCTTGGCATTAAATGCAAATTAACTATGACAACTTCAACCCATTAGAAGCCCCGCTATATACGGTATTCTTACAATAAATAATATACATGATCAAAATACCATTTTAGTATAATAATATTAATACACTATGTAATAAAATAAAACTAATTTTAAAATCTTATCATTTTAAAAGCATATTGAGAGTTAAGGTAAATTACAGTTTACAAATTTATTGTAATAATATAATTACCACTCTAAACTTCTACTAGCGAAAATAATTGAACAATTAAAAAAGCAAATTGCAATCCGTCCAAAACAAAAGGCTAGAACATTAAGTGGTTTCTAACAAGAAGTCATCACGCTTCGTCAAATTCGTGATGCAATTTTGAAACTGAACAAAGCAGAGCTCGAAACCAAGTCTGCCAATTACAGGTTCCAAAGTAAGCTGATTACGCAGCATAAGTAGGCTATGATAGATATAAATAAGCCCAAATAACAAGACTAAATGATAGCAGAACGAATAACGGATTTGTGAAAATTACTCTTAGATAATACGAATAAACAGAAACTGTAAAACGTTGTTACTGAGTCTATTTTTCAACGGAGTTATGCTTGGTTGCAGAAACATTCACAGCCTGAAGAATATTAGGATCCGTCGCCCGCACTATTGCCGCGAGGGAGAGGGCCGCGTGCTGTTTCGGGGCCCCCCTCAACTCCTACAATACAGGAGAGCGCCGGGGGGGACGAAACCCTGACCCCCTGGCGCCAACACTTCAGAAGAGGCCCGCCTTAAGACAAAGGGCGGGCCGGCGCCGGCCCGGGCCACGAGATTGGCAGGCCACATATCCGTAGGTCCGGGCGTAAGTGATAGAACAGCGGGGTTTAGTTTAAAGAATATTAATCAAAATTATATCGAGTTAAACCTTCACCACTGAATTCTCCATTTTCTGTGCAAATAAATTGATCATAATATGAATAAACTCGTGTTTTGTATGAGCGACTGTGTTATGATCTTAACCCTGAAAGAACTTGAAGACATGTATATCTTAATGTTAACGCAAATAGTCTAGTGCGTGTGTATCTGTGAATTCAACCCCCACGGACAAAACAATGTTTATAAAGTTTGTTCTACTTTGGGGCAAAATGCTCTACGATATAGATCTCTGTCTAATATTAATAAAAAAAAAACAAAACAAGAAGTTTTAGTATTTGTTAAATGTGTTCACATTTATAAATTTACAACAAGTACCAATTGAATTGTTTCTTGTAATTGATTAAAGAAAATTGATATCAAAATCAAAATAAAGTCACTAAAGCATGATGATAAGTAGTATACAAGCACAACGTAATATACTATATCCTCAAATTTGGAGTTAGGAATACTGACCCACTAATATACAGTATTCACTAGTTCAGGGGCCAGTAGAAGTAAACGGTTTGTACATGAACGGTTGTAATGAGTCTGTAATTTATGTTTAAATAAATAAAAACTTAAGTTTTGTTATACAAAATAATACTAATACCAGAAATATCGATTTTGAATATGCCCTTTAATTTAATATATAAAGCCATAATATTAGGTGGCTTGGAGACACTCTAACCGTTCAACGAGGTCACGACAACCAAACTCCAACCAACATTTTAAACCAGTAATGAGATACAATCGAACTTAGTACCAAAATACATGAAATCAAAGCATAGGCCCTTAGTTAAATGGTGCAATATCAAACGACATGATTTCAACGCAATTGCTCCACTTATTACATAAACAACCTTACACTCAAACCTGTTGGTCTTATGCGTATCTATTGAGCATGTGGTGCAAGTTGTATTGTAGCGGACGCAAAGTAAATATAGTATTGTTTGGTCCAATTTGACATTGAATACTCGTATAATCAGAGCACAAATTACACCTATTTTTCTATTTTTTCTGGTCTCGTATTTTATTAGGCTATCCATAGGCTATACCTTACTTACGAATTTTTTTAATTGACAGTAAAAAAGCACTGATGGATTTTCCTTCAATCTATACAAATAAAAATGAATCTTCGAAATGTATGTATGCTTATAACTTTCAAATGGGATGAATCTATGTTTTATGTATTCGTTATTGACAGGACAAGGTTTGTATAAAATGAAAATTATAAAAAAGTATTTCATGTTAATTATTTTAATATTATTATAGAACATAGTATGTCACGAACACGCTGTTATCCCTCTGTGATAAGGGTACAGGAACTTGGGTCCATAATGCCGGAACACACACAAGATTATTATGACGGCATAATTATAGACCAAAGGTGGTTACCATCGAAACGGGCTTAGGGCCTACCACATAGCTCGGGTTGTTTTGTCGTCTTTTACGACAGGCCGACCCCGGCCGCAGAAGTCAGTATTCTTTCTCCGCCCCTACACGGATAGAAATTATAAAGAAACAAATTATTTATTTAGGACACTTAACAAACACAAGTCAAAACAAATAATAGAAATTAAACTTGGAAAAGCCATTAAATATAAGCATAGTATAAATTTATAACTTCACTTCAAAAATCATACACCTGCTCCAGGAAATAATTTTGCAAACGCAATATAATAACGATCAAAGCTATTTATGTAACGGAATTAACAATATTGCTATTATATAACAATCTTACTAAATAGACCGATACTGAGAGGTATGAGGAAAGGATTAAGTCAATACTTATTACTAACAACAGATTCAATGATTTATAACTTAAAATGTGTTTAATACACAAATGTATTAATTGTCATGTCATTGTATCTTGACTGAAATTCTGTTATCTTTTCAAGGTTAATCAGTAAATTATAAAAACAAATTCAGACAAATCTCAATTTCTTTTTTGTATAATAAGTTCGCTACACTAGGAAAAAACCTACATCGCAGGGTTTTTGCACAAACAAGTCGGAAATATACATCTACATTAGAACAAACTATTTGTAGCGCATATACAAATACTAGCAGATCACGCCCACTCCACTAGGCGAATAACTAAGTAAAAGTAAATCGAAAAAAATTAAAATGGGTCGATGGTATCCAAAAAATGAATAACATATAACCATCTATGAAATATTCCGCATCGAATGGTAGTCCCATCCCGATATGTTCAGTTTTGTTGTGGTGATGCGTCAAAGGAACCCCACTTTCCTTATATATGTATAGATTGAATGAATGAAAAACTATTGCATACAGATGCTTAACACTAACTTAAAATATACAGAAATATAATGCTGTATAACAATGAGCGGATTTATTGCATAATCTCTTCCAGGCAACCCACAAATATTTCGTCCTCCATAGGAATGGAACCCAGAATCAGGACTGTAAAGGATTACTTGGCTAATCACTAAGACAGTGATGCTATAGTTCTTGTGGGTCTGTTTTATGAAAAAGAAGTGTCTCGGAACGATACTACTGCAAATAAACATATACTTTCTTCTTCTTCAGTGCAACCTTGATGTTATATCGACACACTTTCACAGAGGCTTTATACATAAAATGTTAAAAAGAAATCGCTAGGTTTATATATATATATATATATATATATATATATATATATATATATATATATATATATATATATATATATATATATATATATATATATATATATATATATATACCATATAGTAGCTATGTCTTAATAAGTACATAACTTCAATTATGTATTATAAGTAATATAAAAAAACACAAAATACTGACCTCATTTTTGAAAATACTCTCTATAAATTGACTTTACATCTGTTGTCTGTTAGTAGTAGCTTATTACAAAATATTAAAAGAATTCAGTGCGTTTGACCACAATTACTTAAATGCACCTAAATCAATAGTTTGATAATAATTTTGCAATAGGTCCAGTCAGGCGACAAGCCACGAATAACTGGGTCGAGTGCATTTTATATAATGTCAATGAAACAACGACAATTCGTGTTGGCAATTGTAATTGATTCGATAAACATACCTTATCGTACAGGCATACAGGTCATAGCATACAGGTGACGAACCTCTTTCGCTGTGTGATTGTTTTTATTTCAGATATGTATAGATTTGTTCTAAATTTTTGAAGGGATATAAGTTAAATGTGAACGTGGACTTTTTTTATCATAATGTTTGCATTTTAAGAGATTGTTAATATCAGCATGTTAGTAAATACCTATTCAAGTTTGTCCTTTTAAATGTAGCAACCGGCAATTGTTAATATAATTTAATCCAGTATCCAAAAGACCTTGATGATAACAAGCTTTTTCAACTGTCACTTTACAAAGCTGAAAATTATTTATAACTGTTAGCTTAGCTTTAAAACGCAAAATTTAAAATAAGGTTGCTTTAAAGTTTTTAAAATAGTCAGTCGTGAGAATTCGATGTTTATAAATAGTTATATATATAAAGATTTTTTAATCAAAGCTTGCTACCACCAGGTATCTAACTTCACAGGCTATGTGTTAAATACATTTATATAATATTTGGCGAAGAATAAAGAACCATATAGAAAAAATAATGTAACAATACTATTTCATCGTAAGGTGAATGTAAAAGATTTTAACGAAGTATCGTAAAATCATGAAAGACACTATAATATGCTCAGTAATTAATCCCTGTAATGCAAAGCTTTCTTTAATGCCTGGGGCAAAGCCCAAGTCCAATCATAGGACATTATGGACTAGTTTATATTGTTATAGATAGGTGAGGTTATTGGGCTCCGTAGTTTTTAAAAAACCAATTTCAGCAATAAGGACCTATGATGAAAGAATATGATACACATAACATTAACTTCTTTATAATAGACCCATCATAAATAACTGTTAATAGACTATTAGACAGGTTTTGAAATAGATTTACAAAATTTCATTACGTAAATTGGCACGTGTGTTAACACATGCTTATTTAGATGGCTTATTAATAACTACATTTAGTATTTTCGTGTTTTACCTGTGTACTTATATAAGTCCTATGCGCTTACTTACATAGTCCAAAAGGTATATGTATAAACGATGTCGGATATTACCTGTAACAAAATAAAAATTTAATCCAGTACTTCAACAACTTTCCTAACTAAAGCAAGTATATAATATGTTAAGTTCCATATCAGGTAATATCTAAAGAACGAGGGAGAGGGCCGCGTGCTGTTCCGGGGCCCCCCTCAACTCCTACAATACAGGAGAGCGTCGGGGGGACGAAACCCTGACCCCCTGGCGCCAACACTTCAGAAGAGGCCCGCCTTGAGACAAAGGGCGGGCTGGCGCCGGCCCGGGCCACGAGATCGGCAGGCCACATATCCGTAGGCCCGGGCGTAGGCGATAGGAGAACAGCGGGGTTTTTAGTGGGTAGTCGGTTGGCTGAACATCTTCCCCGGACTCCCACATACCTCTCAGTCCCCCCGGGCCGGGGGAACCCGTCAAGAGAGGTTTTCCCCGAGACAAAAAAAAAATATCTAAAGAAACTACAGCTTAAATAGATTTACATTTATCTCCCTATCTTATTTGCTATTAACTGGTCATTAAAATTATAAAATAAATAATATGTTATTATAATAGTTTATACAATAAAATTTAAATCTATATTTTTGAATTTATATTATAAAATTTAATTTATATCATGGTGTTAAAAAACAAGCCCTTTCGATTCAAACTCATAAATATTTTTATTGTGTTTTGTGTAAAAATGGCATCGTTCTCAATGCCTTACATTCCACTTTTATCTCAAATACCTAATCAACAAATATTTCTTTATACACACACAGCTTAGGTATTTCTTATTAAGACGGAATATTTTAAAAAGGCGTCATAATAAGATCCTACAAGGTGATGTTGTTGATATTTCAAACATCTCTACATCACAATAATCGCATATTCTATGAGTCGTCAGCATTTTTACTACTTTACAATTATAAAATCATCAAGTGCAATCCATTTTTTGCATATAAGAGAAACTAGATAGGAAAGCTTTATTATGGAACAAATTAATATATAACTTAACAAAATATTGGTCTTTTAAGATGGGCCCAAAAAATAAATAAGAATATTCAATAAATTACGGTTAAATTTTTCCCATAAAGAACACCCTATAAATCTTGAATCGATCCGTCACACTCGATTACTTGTTTGATTTAGTTGTTACGATCTATTTCTGCCATCGAAACTGGCCTTTGATTACGTCACTTTGCACCAATTTCCGAATTTGCGATTCGATAATAATTGATTTCGTAAATTGTTGTGATAGATTGGTTGTAACATGTATGTGTCGCCTTGTCATCTATCGATTATAGTTACCAGCTTCATCAAGTTCATTAATAACATAGTAATCAATATCAAACTTTAAAAAGTACGTTTTAAGACATATATTTACAAATTACCAATAAATATATACGTATAAATCATAAATTTAAAATCTTTGACATTATTTTTAAATCTTTGTTAAAGACTTTTCTATGGATGCAAAAGAGGTAGACCAAAGAAAATATAGATGGATTATATAAAAGATGATATGGCAAATAAGGTGTGAATGTTCAGATGACTACTAATAGAGGAGAGGACATATTGCGCCGACCCCACATAGCTGGGATAAGGGCAGGAAGAAAAGTTTTTTTTTTACAATATTGCGGTTATCATTCATTATCAAAAAATAAGATAATGTTAAATATACTTCACGTATTCTAAGCGCATATTTATATTTTGATGACAAAGGCTCTGTTGCAAGCCTTAAAAAAGACTCCGATGAATGAACTTCAATAGCCTGAAGATAATGATTTTGCAATTATGTAAAGCGTAGTTTTATTATCATATCTCGTTAGAATAACATAGTATTGTAAATTTAGAAAGCATATAATACAGTTTATGTTCATTGGGTAAGAAAAAGAAATGTTCCAATTATTAAACATGACTTAAAAGATTTGGTGAAAACTTTTTTATAAAACTTTATTAGAATACACTACGTCATACATTCTTATATTTTGACAATGTCTTCTTTTACAGTTTTTGGAATCTGTTGTATATCGGTAGCTTAAAGTAAATAACTGTTAAAAACATGCTTTAGATAACAGTAAAAAATACATCATTCACAATGTACCTACATATTTAAATAATGTTACTTAAGTTATCCATCTTACTCGCTTCAATCAAATTATAAAACAATTATGCTAGAATAGATTCGGAGGTGTTCTGTTATAAAAATGATAAATGGAAACCAATGAAATAAAGGAAGTACTTGAAAAATAAGTTGCTTGAACAGGCATTAGGAGTAAATTTAAAAAAATTTCAAAATATTATAATGGCAGTAACTATGATCATGTGGTTAGTATATGAAAATAACATTCGTAAATAGTCCTAATTTTCCCGGAGTGCCACATATCCCTCGGTTCCCCCGGGCCGGGGGAACCCGTCAAGAGTGGTTTTTCCCCGAGACCAAAAAAAAAGGTGATGAGTCTACCCTAAGCTAAATCATCTTATGCGAAAAAGGAGTGGCAACATTAGGTTACTCTTTCGGATTCGGGGTTGAAACAGCACTCCAGCAAGTCCACTATAATTTATATGGCAGTATGAGAAATAAAGTAGAAGATTGAGACAATTTTATGTTATGCCACACGGGTCAAACGCCTGGCTTGTATGGTGTAGGCTTTAGAGTAAAAAAATGTCACAAAAACAACATAGAAAGCTACATTAATCTTACAGAAAGAGTCGCAATTCTAAACTTAGCATTTGAAGATACCCGTTCATCAATTATATAAGTCTATACCCCTACAAAAAAGCGAAACAAGTTGAAATAGACGATTTCTATTGTATACTCATTAAAGCAATCAAAACATCATATAAAGACCTCATACTGATGGGTGACTGGAATACAAAAATTGATAACCCGAACAAAGAAAAATATCTAGTCATGAAACCGAACGGCTACGGTGAAAGGAATGAGAGGAGAGATTGATAGAATTTGCTACCGAAAACAAGCTGTCAATTTTAAAGACACACTTTATAAGAAAAAATTGAAAAAACGGACAGACATAGAGCTCTATAAAAATATAAAAATGAAATCTATTTCGTTCTATCAAACCGACCCCACTTTGGCAGAGTCCTTCACCTACAGAGGGGTTCTTGCAAATTAAAAAAAACAGTATAACTAATATAGGATTAATTACAAATGATCAAAACTTCTAAAAGTTTTGATCTAAAACAGTGACATTAATTTTCTCGTCAGTAATTTTATTCTTATGTTAAGATATCTTTTTTTCTTTTTAGTTTGAATAATTATAAAAAGCGTGTCTTTTAATTTTTAAAACTATAATTTATTACAATAACTCTTCAAGCAAAGAAACTAATTCATTATTCCTCCTTTTATTCAATAAAGACAAATTAACATTTGCGTTTCCAAGCAAGTAAATCTTGAAGCCGGTACTAGAGTATGTCATCTGCGAACTGTGTTTTAACATAACAATGTATGTGAATATTAGAAAAGCTGGGTTTCTTGAAAGATATGAAATAAAGAAATATTAGAAAAAGACGGAACTTAAAAACTGATTGCAGAAATGGGTATGATGATGATGTAATTAATCTGAAATGCAAGACAGACTCCGTTCCCTAGAGTGGAAACTTATTATGCTATATGTGTCTTAATTAAAAGGATCATACATATTACCTATTTATGCATTTTCACGAACTGTTATTGTGAAACCAAAGAAGTAAGAAAATTAATTCTTTTTAGTTACAGCGCTCATTTAAATAATTGAAAGTTACATTAGCACTAATGTTTAGTTGCTTTTGAATATTCATTAAAATAAAACACCAATGAATAAAATAGTGAAACTCAGTACTTCATTTTTGTTTTGTTAAAATCGACAGCATTTACTTAAAATATTCAAACAGAAACCAATTGACCTATAACTAGACTAGTAGATATTAAATATAACCCAACTCCCATAAAAGGAAAGAGTAAGGGGTCTGAAACACAACTGAGGTTCTAATCTTTAGCTTATTGTAATGCATACAGCAATATTAGATATATGAACTTAGTCTACCGATTTTTTCCTTTAAATTAATGTTCAGTGATTTATAAATGTTAATAATCGAAGGATACCTATTAGCCATGACACAGAAACTAGCTTCTAAGAAAGGAACAAACTTACTATTACGCAATTATATTTCTTTTGATAACTTTGCCTAAACTGCTAAATATTTCGTCATTCCATCTCTAATAAAATTACAATAGTGTGAAAAATCTTTAGGCTACATTATGGTAATAGTTGTTAAATGTTATTTTATTATAGGTACCTATACAATTTAAGCTTTGATGCCTTTTGATTTTGATATTATTTAACTTGTTTTAAACATACATGATACTTCTGTGCTAAGTTACTAGAACATACTCAAAATACACACATCAAAAAAGTCTAAGCAACATGTACTAATTTAAATTTTAGGATGGTGGATGAGCCGCTGTATGGATGAACTTCCTGAATGCACCTGAGCCTTTCAGTATTTCCAGGCCGACGGTACACTCGCACCCTTTTTGTATCAGGCTTAAACCCGAATCGCGACTCATCGGAAAACATAATTTTATCCCATTGTTCCTGGGTCCATGTTCTGCGTTCTCTACACCATTCATTTTGACGAGCGCGATTCCCGTGACGTATCGGTGGGCACCTAATTGGGCATCGAGCTCGTAGGCCGTACTCATGCAGTCGATTTCGCACAGTTTGGGGACTTACATCAACACCACTTTAATTTTGTAGCCTTAAACTTATCTCTCGAGCGGTTAACATTGGCTGGCGTCTTGCAGTCAGTTGTATGTACCGGTCTTGCCGAGTGGTTGTACTCCTTTTACGGCCTGGATGCTGTTCAGCGGGTTCCCTGGTATTATTGTAGCCGAGATACCTGAGATTAATTACTTCCCGCTTGCAACATCGCTACAGCTCTTTGCATTTCATTTGCCGTCAAATGACGTCGCTCCATGATGTAAAGAATATCTAATAATTCAATCTTGTCGCTAACTTTATTTAAATGGTTGGTAAAATTATAAAATCAAGACTAAACGTAGCAATAAAAACACACTTAAATTCAAACAAATTCCCTTTCATTTAATTTTATGAAAAAAACAAAACATAATCAAATTTTTTTACAACCACCCATTATGTCATCAATAACAAAAAAGTTTACATACCTACGCACTTTAAGTGAGTAAAGACTTAGAAATTAATTAGTATAAATGGTAAATTTGTAATATCATGCATGTTGCTTAGACTTTTTTGATGTGTATACTTTTAAACTATAAATTGGTGTATGTTAAAATAAAATAATTAGTGGAAGTTGTACAAAGCCACAATTATAAATACTCCCCCTGCCCGTACAAAAGGTTTTTCTACTCTGTTTATACCTACACTGTCCTTTCTCCTACTCTACTCTCTTGGCTTTATTATCTATACTCACGTTTCTTGTATACATATCATTTCATGCAATAAATATAAAAGTTGTAAAGTAAATAATAACTTCCCTAGATAGTTGGACCACTTTAAGAGATTTGTTTTTTAATTCACTAACTGCAAAAATGGCGTGAAGTTTATTCGGGGTCAGACTTCAGATACCTTTGTAAATATTAAATTTACTCATCTTCTACATCTTTAGCGACCTCCGTGGCGTAGCGGCTAACGCATGCTGGTGCGCTTGCGGAGAGCACGGGTTCGATTGCCGTCGCACATCTGGGTATACGCGGGACGGGAATACTATCAACCAACACCCGTATAATATGTATTTGTTTACAAATAAAAGTATATATGTAGTATATTAATTGTCTAATACCCATAAGACAAATGCTACTTACTTTGAAACTAGATAGCGTTGTGTGAATTGTCCCAAAATATTTATTATATTTACTATTATTTTTTTTTCTCCTTTGCACAAGAAGAGCAGAAAAATCTCCAGAAAAAAGTCCAAAGAAAAGAAATCGTATAAAGCTGATAAAAGAGAATTGCCTTCAAGAGTTTCGCTAGAATTGGGTATTTGAAAAAAAATATTATTGATTTTTTATGTATTTTAAAACTTTATTATTAATAATATTGATATTTAATGCAAAAAACTTAAAAAAAAATTTTTTATTAATTGTAAACCATTAAAAATTTATGAAATTTAAATAAAAAATCACGTGACTATAAACGCGCCTTGATTGGTCACCATAGTTGTGACGACATAATGTTATAGCTATTCAAAAACAGTACAGCGTTAAAGGCTAAAATACAAGTTGTTAGTTCCGATTAGCTTTGTGTGATAAAGGATTTATTAAGGCAAAGTCTGATAATATTCCTGATGTTGATATATTTATATTAACCAATTTAAAAAAAATGACGTTCGGTTTAATTCTGCTGAAGTCCGAGGTGCCAAGGCATCAAGGTAAGTCTGTTAAAAAATAATATAATAAATGAAAATATTTAGGTATTTATTATATTATTTTGTTTTGGGATTATCACGGTGCACTGCTTGAGCCCATTTATTTCGACATTTGTCATCTTGGGGAACATTTAAAAACATTTTGTCAGAAGTTGTTTTTGTAGTATTCGTACATAATAGTACAAAACAAGAACGATAACTTTTTAGGTTCGACATTTTTAATATAAATTTAAATATTTAACAATGACCATCAAAATAAATAGATCAAAACACTGTATTTATTATTTTTCTATCAACTGCAATGAGTGAAAACTAACATTATGACGTCACACACGCGCTTAAGTTTGTTCGGGAGTTATCGGCGTGTCTTCGGTACTGGATTCAAAAATTAATTTTTTCGAAAAAAAATAGTTTTGCTATAAAACTTATATATGATCTTTTCATTTATCACAAAAAAATTTTTTTTCAAATACCCAATTGGAATTAATAATATCGTGTATAGATTAACACTGGCATTGAAATTATATTTCCTAACTTTAAGATATACAAGGAAATATAATCTTTGGGTCATTGACATACAACACAGTTTTGTTTATTAACTTTACACGATAAATTTAAATTTTAAAAGTAGTAAATATTCGAACTAGGGTCATGGCTGAGAATAGCTGCTGGGAGCAAATGTATTATTAATTAGCCTACTCGTATTACGCACAATATATATTTTTAAAAACACGAAAAAGTTATTAGAATAGAAGAAAATATTTATTGGCAAAGAATGACGTAAAATTAAGTTTATAAAGTAAAATATAACAAATATAACTATTATAAAAAAATCACCTCTCTTCTCGGTCAAAGAAGTTAAGCACTCAGCATGTTGAAATCTCAACACAGCTCTGGTTTTCAGTGCCCACCTCCATTACAAAAATATCTCATAGGCACATGCTATCTCAAATTACTTTATTATTACATATTAGCTTTTAATGGGGTATACATTTTACGAGGGCTTTATTCCCGACAAAAACGATTGGGATTTGTTTATTATTTTCACAGTCTGGGAGGTTTTCCCTTATAAGTCAACCATAACATATTATGTATATACTTTTTGAACAGTACTTGTTTTTGAGATATGTTTCTTAGCAAACAATTTTCTTTCTTTCATAATGAAGTTCGGTGTTAATGCGTAGTTGTGTGTAGAATTAAGGCGTAGTTGTGTGTAGAATAGTATTACAAAAATCTTTACTTGTATGGTAATATTTAATAAATGTACGGCATATACGAAACCTACGAAATCGTTTAGTGTTCTGTACGCCTACGTAACTAGTTACAATCTTCTCTTCTTGGTTTCATTATGCTCTTATTGAGCATTTGATTGATGCACATTAGGCAAGAAAATCTTCCTAAACGCAGCATGCCACAGAGGGATTCGACTGGGACCTTTAGGTTGTTCGCAGAGTTTAATACCATTGAGCTACCAGGTTAATAAATACGTATACATAAACCCTGAGTCTGGGTCGAACCAGTGATTCTGGTAATCATCCCGATTTGCAAAATCCATTGCGCCATAACGCTATTCAAATTATGGTATAAGTATGATTTACATTGCTTTTTTTCAAAACTAGAAAAACTATTCACACATAGTCCTTATTTTTTAAAACATGGCCATATATGACATTCCGTTACTCCAAGGCCATAGGTTACACAATATGCCAGATTCCTTATAAAGTCAGCAACATCTCTATAGCAATTTATCAACAATATTTCAGATGTCAATGTCACGAATGAATTGATGTTTCGCAGGATGGTTGACTCATTATTAAGACATTTTATAAATTTTTAATATTTTTCGTCTTGCTACCCTTATCCCAAACTATGTGAGGTCGGTAAAATACGTTTTCTGCTCCACTCTCCTCTATTAGTCATCATCTAAACATTCACACCTTTTTTGGCATACCATCTTTTACGCAATCCATCCATATTTTCTTTGGTCTACTCTTCCTTTTGTATCCACCCACTCTCATTTCTAACATGTTTCTTTTTTCAAACTTCCCTTGATTTATTCATTTCGGATATTTTTAATTAATTATTTTGACCAAATGATAAACATTATAACAATCAGTGAGAAACAATAAAATTTTACTGGTATATAAAATTTCTATTTTATATTTTGTTTTATATTATCTAATTCATTTTAGAATTATTGATAAAAAATCATATTGATATGATTTTTATTTATGGGGTTGACCCCATTTTATCCTCATTACAATTATACTCAACAATAATTTTTTAATTATTTAAAATAACAACAGCAGTTGAAGAGAGCTAATGCGAAAGGATGCTCCGGAAAAGCTATATTCCGTCGGTGTCTGACGATCTGGGGATGGCGAGTGAGGGCTTTCATTGTTATTGTCTATATGAATATTTCCCGATTAATGATTACAAATATTACAACTAATTTACAGACTTCTTTACACCTGTACCTGTACCTTGGAAAAGGACATAGGCTACTTTGTTTTTAAATTCATATGGCAGAACAAAATTTGCCGACTCAACTAGTAAGAAATTAAACAGCTGCAAAATCAAGCAGTTAGCACCAAGCAGAATGTAAAAGTAGCAAACGTCCGACAAGCGCGAGCGAAGAAAGTTGTAGCAATAAAAACGTAATCAAATTTGGCAACCGTTCGCGATAAAATACCATAATTCACGTAATACTCATAACATTATCACTCTAGTGACTTTCTCGACACTTAACATCAACGGTTACGAGTGTGTAAATAAACACTGTTGTACATCTTCGTATTGTCTTAGAATTTCGATTAGTAAAAAGTATTGATGCAAGATTAGGCAAGAAAAAAGATGGATTTCGTGGAAAATGCATAATTATAATGCAGTAATTCTAGCAAATACAGACCACGTAAATAAGAGTGACATGTAATTTAGCCTAATACGCGTAAGTCTAATAAACGTTGCCAAGTAAGTGAGTAGTAGATAAAAAAACAAGGGACCAGAATGTGTGATGTGAAATTGGCTATTGACTACCGACTTTAACATTAATTTTTTTCGATAGGACCGAATTTTAAGCTTTTAATTCCAACTCCGATATACGTATTTAATTATGTTTGTAATGCGTATATTTAATACTGCAAACTACAGGAAATAATAATATGTGTGAATGCTTAATTGAATGTACTTTTCTTTTTTTTTTTACCTTTTAAAAACGGCGTGAATTATGAATTGACTGGCTTACAAAGAAAACAAAAAGGGCATTATTCTCACATCGTGTAGTAAAATAAAAATATTCGATCTGAAATTTAAATTTAATATAGATTAAAATATATTACGGAACAATTATAAATAGTTTACGAATTGGTATTTCCTATTGTCGCAGTGATGTATAGGGGAAAGAATAGAGCCAATTAATCCCATTCATCACCAAGCGAAAATGATCAACTTTCACATATTAAGCATGATTATTATGCTTTGTTACTCAAACCGTAGCTAATTAAATCTCATTATGCGACTCGCACCCACAGAGTTCTAATAGATAGAATATTAGGACTATTAAATCAGCTAGTCCCAAAGTAAATAGCATAGCTTTTACGTTGTGAGTACTAGACAACTGATATACTTTTGTTTTTGTGAATAAATATTACACATAGACACCCTAACGCGAGACCGGGATCAAACCCTCTGCAGGCAATCCAACATGCGTTAGCCGCTACACCACGAAGGTCGTCTAAGTGTTCTATAAATAACAGGGTGGATGATGGTGATATGAAGACCTTGGCAAAACTTTCCATTGTCCCTTTCAAGCAAAATTAAATACCAACTAAATTAACCTCGTTTATTTCCTCGAGGCTTTTTCCTCAGATATCACGTAGATATATCAACACAGTACTTTCGCTATGTAACCTACCGAATACCTCGGCATAGCATGAAATGCAATTATTACGAAAAATACAACTTCTTTCAGCGATGTGAACTTAACAAAAAATCTTGTTATTGAAAAAAAACATGCGGGGCAGTCTTTGGGGACTGCCAATAGAAGTGAAAACTAAGTAACTTGTGAATTGTATCGTCGAGCTATTAGATTATTATTTTCAGTTTATAAAGAAGTGTTTATGATCAAGGATTAGAGTTTAAATTGGTCATTAACACTTCTTTACAAACCAAAAATTGTTCACCCAAAAAGTGCTCAACACGCCTGAAGAAGTTTTCACTTCAAAAATATGAGGAAGATATAAAATTACTTAACATAAAATCTTAATCATCAGGATTTTATAGTAAAATATAATAAATAATACAATAGTAAGAAAATAAATAAATTTATATTTAGTTATAGATAACTTAAACACATAATATATCCAAATAATAGCATTCATAACATATATTAGACTCCAAGGTTTATATCTAATATTGAATTAAACATCTACGAGTATTATAAATGCCTAATATACTCTATTCAGTATGGTAATATTTGCTGAAATTTAGAGAATGTAGTGATTACCACATACAGATGGTGCTTAATGCTTTCACTTTGAACTTAAATATATTTGTCGTTTTTTATGACAGGCCAACCCCGGCCGCAGAGGTCAGTATTCTTTCTTCGCCCCTGCACGTAAAATTTTTACGTAAACTTAAAATTACAAACTTATTTCACAAAACTCGTTAAAATTAATAAAAGTTGTATTTATATTAATTAGAATTATTTATTGGCCATTCCTACAAATACTAATACAAAGTTCAAACGAGATTTAAAGTAATTAAACAGTAGTCTAGTCGTTCATAACATTTGACCTTAAAACCATAATGATGTAATGTTATCTAAAGATCGTGAATATAAAACGCATCCTACATACAAAAAGGTTGAATGCTATATCTTAATAAGTCATATGAATAACTACCTAATGTTTAACCCTTTAAACGCCATATCGGTCACTGTTGACCAACGCTTACTTTGTGGCAATTTCCCTAAGTAATTGGGAGTTTGTGAATGTAATGAAATAAAATTAAGTGTTTTCAGAGGCCTCGCGAAAAAAAGAAAATATCTAAGTACACATAATTATATACCATCTACACTTGCACATACTCATCAAAATACTTGGCACTGAATGTGTTAAGTATGTTGAATTAAATTTGCTTTATAATTACTATTAATATTGATTGTTGCCCATAAACGAGATGTACAAACAATACTTAAACTTAAATTACATAACGAGATAGTCTGTCAAGGACGCAACAGTGATCATTTATTTAGAAATCAATTGAAACCAGATCTAATAAAAATCACTATCATTGCTAATTAGTTATAAATATCCATGAAATCAATAGTGTTTTTGTAATTTAAATAACGGATGTTTCGTCTTTGTCCTCTAATGCCTCTTCCACACTCGCGTTACGATTCGAGCAACCTAATCGTAAATCAAGTGTAATGAGCTCAAAATAGAAATCATCTTAAATATGTAAACAGTTTATGGCTTGTACTTGTAACCACTGAGATTCCAGCTTATAATAATGAAGTGTACTAAACTTGGACTCATAGATAAATAAATAGATAGATAACTCTTTATGATTTCCATTTACAAAATAAAACTTATAACTAGGACAACACACTAAAAACTAGACAATAATTACAAGTAATAACACAAAAATGAAATAGTAAAACAAAAGGCGATCTTATCGCTTAAAGCGATCTCTTCCAGATAACCTAACTGGAAGGAACTGTAATGAAGAATATGGCTTATACATAAATAATAAAACAAATAAAATTTAATTTGAAGACCTAATTAAAAAGTTTGTAACACATATTATTATCCCATTCAATAGTTTAAGTAAATATAATAATGAATACAATTAAACCTTTCCTGTCTTTAATGCTAGATCAAATCATAAATGTGTAACAGACTTCACAGATTGTATTATGAGCCTACAACGTCACACCCCATCGCATATGTGTGGGGGAGGCATAATAACAAGTTTCATCAAAGTTGTACAATTTATTATCGAGTTCAACAACATTTTTTTCTTTGTTTTTATTATGTCATTGAATTTTTCTCCTTTTTATTAAAGTCACAGAGTAAACTAATATTTATTTGTATACTTTTACAAACATGTTAATAATTCTACATTTAATTAATTATTAGACAAACTCTTTTCCATGTTTACAAGAGATAATAAATAGATCGCAAGCGAATTGTTGATCGCAATCTTTGGTAAGATTTTTTAACTATCATAATACTTAAATACATAATATCTATTACAGAAACAATAACATAAAATGGTCTTTAAATGGTAAATGGTCTTTAACGTAGTTTTTCTAACGAATAATGTTTAAAACAGTTAACTTTTTATCACAATTAATAGAAAATTAATATGAACTTTTACCGATTTTAATTAAGGAAAGCTAAACTTTTTAGATTAAAGGAAATGGAAAGATTAACTTCTCGTCCCGTTGCAATGGTATTTCTAAGCATAAAAGGAACACCAATGTGAGGGAATCTTTGTAATATGGTAGGGGAGTCCCGTACTCACTTAACGCTCGTTTTTATAGGATGATGTGTGCATAATGCCCTTTTTAGGATGAAATATGTATAATAATATTGGTTTTCATTATTATAATATTCTATGCTCATCTAGGATACAATAAGATAATTTTAGACTTTTCATAGTTACAATATTTTAATAGTTAGAATTATTTAGTTCAATATTTTAAGTTAGTACCTGTACTCATCTATTTTCAATGACCTTCGTGACGGCTTTCGTATGTTGGAACGCTCGCGGGGATCACGGGTTTATTTCCCGTCATGAGTCTGGGTTTATAGTATATAAGAGTATAACATATAACTATTTACAAATGAAACATTTATATTTATTATATCAATTATCTAGTACTCATAACGCAAACGTTCTGCTACTTACTTTTGGACTAGATGGTGCTGGAAGCTATCCGAGTTTATTTATTTACCTAAAGGATGCGGCGCCGATTTTCTAATTTAAACTTGAAAAATACCTGTGCAGGTATATCCAGAGGGTAATAACCCTGCCCTTACCGGTTCTGAGATAAGGTTTTCGTAAAATCATTTTAACCTTTACATATGTTATCTTTATAAAGTATGCCCTCAATAAAGCAGGATTCTTCACAAATTAAGGAATTCACAATGTGAGACCAATGATGTGCACTTTTATCTGAGAATGACTAATCAGTAAAAATATGCCTTATGGATTTTCCTTAAAGTTAAGTACAGTTCTAAATCTCGTAAAATGATGTCATAGTATCGATTTGATATTTAATCGGGATTATCCGTTAAGTACTAAAAACCACCACGCGTAGTTTGCATCGATTGTCTTCCTTGACTCTGCTTAAGTACAATAAAAAATGAAATATATAATAATACCTTTCCTACGTGGTAGGGCCTCAAGCCCGTCTGGATGGCGACCACTTTTGGTTTTAAGTATGCCACCATAATAACCTTATGTTGTGTTCCGGCATTAGTGACCCAACTTCCTGTACTCTTATGGGACAGCAACGTGTTCGCGATGCCACTAGCATTGCAAACACCCATAGGCGACGTCAACTGCTAAATTCTAAGCGCGCCGTCAGCCTGTCTGCTGTCCTACAGCAATAAAAAAGTTAACCTCCTTCTGTGGAACTCAGACCTCCCCTAGAGAGAGCGGATTGGCGGGTTACATATACCGGTGATCTCAGTATGCAGGTTTCTACACGATGTTTTCCTGCACTGTCGTACGTGTAAATTGTGTTATATTAAGATTAGGCGAGAAAAACTGCCTATACGATGCATGCCATTGCAGGATTCAAACCCTTAACCGTTATTGGTCTCCGTGTGTGATACAGCTGCTTTTATCCGTGCAGAGGCAGAGAAAGAATACTGACCTCTGCGGCCTGGGTCGGCCTGTACTTAAGTATGCCGCCATAATAACTTTGTGTTGTGTTCCGGCATTAGTGACCCAAATTCTTGCACATTTATGGGACAGCAGCGTGCTCGCAATGCCACATGGCGTTTCAAACACCTACAGGCGACGGTAACTGCTAAATTCTAAACGGGCCGTTGGCTTATCTGCTTTCTTACAGCATTAAAAAGAAAAAATCAACTAGGCTATCTCGTAGAGTAAGTAATCGATTTACTGGTCGAGACTACACAGTCAACATAATTAAACATTCTGCACATTTAAAAACCTTTATTATTATTATTATTATTAATTATACCTAACGCTGGTACAAAACATTGCCCTTAAGATCAGACAAAATTATTTAACATGACACAATGGAATGTGATATGTTTATATAAAAATAATATTTGTTAAGAAGTAGTCGTGTTTGCATGTTACAAAGTTTATTCATCTTAATTCAACCCTTTTTATATTTGGTGAATTGTGAACTTTCCTTTGAAATCCAAATATGGAGTAATTCATATTTACATTCATTATATAACACTTTTCTTTCTGAAGAAAGATTGCTACGCAACTCATCTCGAAGCGAACACCGGTATCTTTTCATCGCCATCTGTGGGGTATCACAAGAAGTACTCCATCGCTTTTGATGACTAATACTTTCATCCCCCTCCATTTTCACGATCAACTTGATTAGGAAATGGAGTTGTAGAATGCGAGGAAGAAATCAACTTTAATAAAAATGCAATTTAGAAATAAAACAAAAATTTACACAAGCCGACCTTGAAAGAAAATGCAAATAAATGTGATTCTATTAAGTAACCCGTCTTTGGTTGTGTTATAACAGTTCACTGTGACCTTTACTTGAGTTGGCATTTAGACAATTTTACGGCACCGTTTCTTGTGCCCCTCTTAATCGCAATATTCGTAACTGTAATTTATAGAATTTAAGGGGTTGTACAAAGACCTTTATGGTCGAAGCCGTCCTTATCTGGTGGTATATCAACCAAATAAACACGGATTTTGACAAAAAACAATCACCTCAACATTTAAATATACACAACTAAAATTAAGCGTCTCCCATATTATGTTGCAGCCATTTGCTCTGGAATAAATTATGACTACATAAATTTAACCCTGTGACAGTATTTGGCATCGTTCTTTGAAATTCGTAAATTTTCAGATGCAAATAGGATAAAACGTGATATAAAAACAAGAAAAAGAAAACGGCGTAATCGTTAAGAGCAATCTCTTAAACCTTGAAGTATTCAAAGCTGTCAAGCATGAAAACATATACATATATTATATAATAAAGAAAAAAGTACCGAACATTTAGTAATGAAACCGAAATAAACTTTGGTAAACAACAACTCGTGTTTGACAGGTTCATTACTAGAATATTATAATTAATCAAATATAAGTCGTAACCATGTATGTACTATTAGCGTCGATGACCGCGGCATCTCGATGACCTTACGCAGTCTTTGGCAATCGGGTGAAGTACTAGCTTGCCACATCCTATACACAACGTGAACTTTACTCATTTTTGCGTCCTACTAAATTACACACTAAGCTACTTTTGTTCTGTTATATTTGAATTTAATCTTTAAGTATTGATTTACTAGGTAGACGATTATTATAATCAAAAGAATCTGAATTATTAATTAAACACAGGCTACGAGGCATTGCGCTGGTTGTCCTTTTCAAATCACTTGATTTTATGTATCTTCTACACAAATAGCTGTTGCCAAACTAGCTCCGAGGCGAATATCTTTCAAGATTTAATAAAAAGGGAACAGATTATCTACACCACAGCTAAAACGATTTCTTCGTGCAGGGGCGGAGTTAAAATAGTTACCGTAAAAGGCGGCAAAACAACCCTAACTAAGTGATAGGGCTCCACACCCTTCTGGATGGCAACCACCTTTGGTCTTAAGTATGCCGCCATAATAACCTTGTATTGTGTTCCGGCATTAGTGACCCAAGTTCCTGTACCCTTATGGGACAGCAGCGTGTTCTCGATGCCTCTGGCGTTGCAAAAATCCATAGGCGACGGTAACTGCTAAATTATAAGCGGGCCGTCCGCCTGTAGTATAGCAGACAGTCATCTGCTGTCCTACAGCAATAAAAAAAACATAAAAGAAATAGTTCCAAATAAATATATCTAGACTCATAGAATATTTTAGTTTTACATAAATATCGGACGTGTTTTCCAATAAAAATTAAGGCAATAGAGTGTAATATGTGAATGTCAGTGTAACGTGACTTTCTTGTAACGGAACTAAGTTTACTTTTAATGCGAGATAATCACGCAAAGATTTTTCGCAATAGTGTTTATGATATAAAATATAAATAGCTAATGTGTTAATAAATAAATCGTTTTACAATTAGCTTTACGCGACAATATTTTTGATGCTTCTCAAGTTTCTTAACTGCTGAAAAACGGATATTTTCTGTCTTAGTATATACTAATACAATATTTCAAATTGTAAATAAATGATTATTCAACGATTTAATCGATGTTTTAATCAATGATAACAAATCTCATATAAATCTATATATATAAGAGATTTCCACGTATATAGTCACTCATCACGATATCTCTGGAACACTAATGGTTCCAGAGATATCTTAGATTAGATAGCTAAAAACTTGAAATTTGGTAGGAATATTTTTTTCACCGAGTAGAGGTCAGCTAAGAACGGATTTTACGAAATTCCACTCCCAAGAGGGGTTGCGGGGGCGTTAATTATTTATATGGCAGAACAACGTTTGCCGGGTCAGCTAGTATATACTAAAGTATTAAATACCCGCCCAAAGATAGCCATTGTTATCTTACCGCGTTCCCAAGTAAACTCACAAAAAATACATTCGTTGCGAAATACGACCTGATACACTGTTCACACGTGACACAATTCATAATTACTTGTCAATGCATAATCCACTTTCACACGACTCGGAAGCCAAGGAAGGAAGGCTGGCTGGAAATGTTGGGTAACTGAGTGACAGGAACATTTGATTCCCTATAACAATCATTCCGATTGCTTAATAGTTACGTAATACGTATGGTTTTTTTATATATTGACTTAGGTAACACTGTTATTATTTATCTAACTAATCGTTGAAAAGTGATCCAAAAAACGCGCGTTTAAAATTCGCTAAACTTGATGGCTCGGCTCAGTGTTCTAGTACAGTCAAGTCTGTATTTTCTACCCTAACTTTGTTCAAGTCTGTATGTAACATTTGTTATTAGTAATAATAATAATATTTTGTGACAATTCACACAGCGTCATCTAGTCCCAAACTAAGTAGCACGTGTATTATGGGCCCTAGACAACTGATATACTACTTATATACTTTTTTTTGTAAATAAATACATATTATACATAAACACCCAGACGCGAGACGGGAATCGAACCCGTGACCTCCGCAAGCGTACCCAAGTATTGTTTTTAAAGACCTGCTATATAGGTTTTATCCTAGTATAGGAACAATCGTACCCCTATAGGACAGTAGCGTGTTCGCAGTGCACCTAGCGTCGCAAATATCCATAGGCGACGGTAACTATTAAGTGGGCTGCCAGGTTGCCTGCAGTTCCTAAGCAATAACAAAGTCGTTCAGTAAAATAAGTTACAGTTATTCATTTCAGCTTTAATCTACACTTTCAATGAAAAAGCACAAAAAACAAAATATTGACACGACTCAGAATTTTCATTCAGTCAGAAATTTTCAAATACGTTATTAAATAAATATATTACACATATATACATGTTTCTCAATTGTGAGATTTTATCTAGAGTAGAAAGACTATAAAAAACATAAGAAATATCTAAATGAAGGACTACTAATGAAAGTATGAAAACAAATTTCTAGTAAGACTTTTTTTATAGCTAGAGTTCAACAGACAGGTAGACGGCCCACCCCGGCAGGTTATCACTGTCGCCTATGGATGTTTGCAGCACCAGGGGCAATAACAACGCGCTGCCGGCCTCGAAGAAATTTGAATAAAGAAAATATAATCTTTGTACTATTTAAAACATTTTATTTTTACGGACGACGACGACAGAGACGGAGTATTTCCATTTTCAAAATGGTAAAATTTAAGAATATTAACTGACACTAACCAAATCTATAAATTTATAATCTGTGAAATATTAACGAAAGTGACGAAACTATGAGGTGATAACAGTTTTAAACCTCGAACAAATCAAAAGTTCAAACAATATGATGTATGTGCAAACATATTCACGATAACTTATCATTGAGTACCAATTGTCGTTGAGGTATTGGATATTTTTGCAATAATATACAACGCTATTCGTATTAATATATAAAATTAAATAAAATATTTTCCATTTATAATATTTTGAAATATAGGAGTCATTATCTTCAACAAAGTCAAATCTTGCAAGAAACACTCTTTTACACAAATCTTGTTGTAGACATTTTTTGCTCTAACATTGTAAATTGTAAATCAAACATAATCGAATTATGCTAATAACTAAAGTATTAAGTTTAGACCTCTCAATTCTTTTTTTAATGTATTTTATAACCTTATAATTTTATTTAAGACATTGCTATTATTCTATTGGATGATGCAATAATGTGTTTTACCTTTAAGTGGAAACTTTACTGATTTGTTAATTCTAATGTTATCTTTACAATGTGATTTATTGTAATTGTATGTTTCCCAAATAAATAAATAAATAATTATTATCATATATAGGATATTAAAATATATAGATATATAGGATATCAAAATATTTAATTCAGAGACGGAGTAAATATACTGCGACCGAGGATGACCCTGTCGTAAAAGGCGACATAACAACCCTAGCTACCAAGCCAGGCCCTAACTACCTAGTGAGGTTACCCGTCTGGATGGCAACCACCCCTGGTTTCTAAAACCGCTATAATAACCTTGTGTTAAGTTCCAGCATAAACGATCAGGTTTCTGTTTCTCTACGCAAATGGCAACAACGGTGACCTGGCGCTGCAAACATTCATGGGCAACGGTAACTGATTACAATTAAGTAGGCCGTCGTCAGCCTGTCAGCAGTCCTTCAGCAATTAAAAAAATTACAATAACGAGTATAAGAGCGATACTTATTAAAAAGGTGGCCGATACTTCTTTTGTCTTTACTTTCATCTCGATTGTACCCAAAGTTAAGACTTCGAGAGACACGTTAGAAGCTTCTGTGTGTTATCATAGATAACCTATTAACGTTAGTGCCTTCAAGAAATATTCAAGTAAACTTTTCTTAACCAAAAAAAAGACATAGTTCAATTTAATTTAACAGGGGTTAAATTAATATTTTTTTAATCCACGCGCCTCTGAATAATACAGAACGATGCCTTTTCTTTGATATCGAAAAACTTGCTAAAAGATTTTACTTGAATTATGCATATTGAATACCTATAAATTATCATTGACAAGACATGTACTCTTTAGCCAGTATATCATATAAGATGAAAACAATTTAGCGCAGTTAAATAAACTCTCAGCCATTACATGAGTGTTCACTTACGGTAAAATATCTTTATCCTATTTCATGTTATTATAATTATTTTTGACATTTAATAGTGTAGTAATTAAATAAATATATTTCATATTATTTACACAGCAAGTATAATCTTATTTATATGAGATTTCTAACTAATAATGGTTATATTATGTGAATACGAGAATATAATATAATTAATTATAATAACAGAATAAAATAATAATTAATATTATTTATATGAGAGAAAATTATATACTAATATAATTTATTGAAAATAAAGTAGTTAAGAAAATATAAGTTCATTTAAAGAGTAAATTCTAATAAAATCATTAGATATCTATCATTTAAGCTAGCTCTGCTAATGTGAGAATTTTGAAAACTTGACAATTAACTCGTAAAATTGCGAAAGTGAAGAATGTTTCATATAAGACTTAAGTGAGAAACTTTTGCGGTTGATATTTGACGATACGATTTCGAAAACGTAAATAATATTCCAAGTACAAAACTCGGAAAGCAAACTCCTGCTAACTAATGAAAATTTGGGAGATAACTGGATGATGATCCTACATTTGCCTATTAAGGCAAGTTATTAAACTGCAGAATATGTTTACCAGACAAAAGAGGCTTGCTCTAAGTCATCAAGGATTTATTAATTGTAGCAAAAATATTGACGTAAATAATGATGATTTGATTTAGTAGTTGATATAAATAATTGTAAATAATGTTATAATTAATTATTGAATCCTAAGATTATAAAAACTAGTAGATATTGTTGATTATATATGAGATGATACTACGTAATAAAAAAAATTACAATAACAAACGCAGATCTCTTGTTGATTAAAAACAATGCTGCTTAACGTCTGATAAAAATCTACTAATGACAAACTGAGCTAAATAGGCCAATGCCTTTATTCGCTAAAGACTGCTAATGATTTCAACCTTAAAACATAGTTAAGATTGCAAAATAATTAGTAATTATAAAAGCGTAGTCTTGTTTATTTAAATTCCAAAATGTTTCATGGTGTATTGGAATAAAAACAATAACAAACCTTTATTACAAAACTAATCATAGCCTCTAATAACTTTCCGTCTTCCAAGTCCCAAGCCAATATATGTGTAATACACGCAAACACGCTTACGTTATATCCCGGAACACAACCTCCAATTGGTGTACACAAAAGCATGATTGGCCGGGTTATATTTTCTGGAGTCTAAAACAAATATATATATATATATATATATATATATATATATATATATATATATATATATATATATATATATATATATATATATATATATATATATATATATATATTACGACGATATAAGATGAATTCTTAATTGCGTTATTGAAGCCGCTTTAATAGCACCCTAACCTTATTAAATGATAATCTTAAGGTACCATTAACCTCTGCCTGAGAAAATATTTCCATTTTGTTACAAGCCGTTACAAAACAGCATTTATGAATGACCGATGTGAATGATGTGAAAAAGACTTATTAACCTTATGGTATACTTCCTAATTCTTGAACGATACGGCTAATTTTTGGCTAATTAAATGTCCTTGTATGATCGTATAGCCTTAATTGTAAGGATAGGATCTCAAGATAAATATTTGTATGATCTTTTTAACATTAAAGAATGCTGGTTTAATGTTATTAGTTTGTAATGTAAATTGTTGCTGGATACTGCTTCCTAAACTATACGTATTAATGGACTCAATACTAGAAAACGCCGAAAACTAAACCGAAAAAGTTGTAAAATGGACCTTTGGCACCGAAGCGATTAAGTTTCAACCGATATTTAACGCTAAGATGATAATGATTATGAAGAAACTGTCTTTAAATAAACATATCTACAGCTGATTTAAATATTTGTGACGCATCCACGATCTGATGACTTGTATTAATCTTCCTCGAGAGAGGTCATGACATATATTATACCGCTCCTAAATACTTTTGAGCCTGATGAAGTTTATGAAGCTTATGTACGTTTTGATAATGAAATACTGGATAGCTGTTGTGCATCGATCGCCAACCCTTTCTGCCATCTTATTGTATGAGGTCACAACAAATCTCTTAACTCCTCTTTTCCTTATACAAAGAGCAGTTTATATCCTATCCATATTCCATATCACAAAGCGAATGTTCTAGAAAAATGCGTAGACTTCATAGAGGTTCAATAAAATGTTTAACTAAACTAAATCATCGAACAAACAATATCGAAGCTTGCTTACCTCGACTTTATGTGACGGCGATGTTTATAGTAGTTGTAGTGTGTGTATATATATATATATATAATATATTACCTGCAACAATAAACTTGTATTTAATTTTACATTCACGTAAATTGGATGATATATTTATAACTAAGGATTTAATTTAAATTTTGGCATCATTTTAAAAAAATGTAACATATAAAATATAATAATCAATTTCCAATCAATTCAAAATGAATTTCTTGCTATTTGAGTAAAATCAAATACTTCATAGAAACAAATTAAAATTAACAAACCACAATAAACTTGCCAGGAAGAAGTGAACAATCACAAAGTTAGTTATGTGCCTAGATTACAAAGAACCTTAGATTAGCCAACCCTAATTCTGGTTAATCCATACAAATGATGATGTCAGTAATAGACCGCAACAGCGTCTATGGGAAACGGTTCATCACACCTAAGTGCCAGGTACGGATTTAGAGAATGATTTTACATAATACATTTTTGATGACAGTTATATTATCTGTGCCAATATCACAAGAAAGTTAATAAAATTAAAAAGTCTTTTTTTTTATAATAATTAAATTACGATTAGTAGTCATCACGGTAAATTTTAAATAGTAACCACCTTTCTCCATCTCTAATCTATGAAGTCGTAAAACAACAATAATTAGATTAATCTAATTGTCATCTTTTACAACTCCCCTGACGACTTTGTTGTTTTGCGAGTAGCTTTTTTTAGTGCTGTAGGACAGCAAGCAGGCTGGCGGCCCGCTTAGAATTTACCAGTTACCGTCGCCTATGGGTGTTTACAACACCAGTGGCATCGCGAACACGCTGTTGTCGCATAAGGGTACAGGAACTTGGGTCACTAATGCCGGAACACAACACAAGGTTATTATGGCGGCATACTTAAGACCAAAGGTGGTCGCCATCGAGACGGGCTTGGGGCCCTACCACGTAGCTAGGGTGGGTTGTTTTGTCGCCTTTTACGACAGGGCGACCCCGGCCGCAGAAGTTAGTATTCTTTTTCCGCACCTGCACGGATAGAATCTGCTCTGCATATTACTTTGAAAAGACTAATCATTTCACCGTAAAATGCAAAACTACCCGCAACACAACAATGTACTTAAAGTTTCAATGTTTAGTTATAGAATTCATCTGAATAAATACTGTAAATATATTCCTTTATCGTTTATCTACGAATTTCCGTTCGAAATATGTTGAAATGCAACATGTATGGAAAATTAATGACTCATAACATTCAAATGCGATGAGCCTATTTCAATAAATTAGCAATACTGGTTTCTTATGTCTGTCGATTTGGTTGCCTAATGACACAATATTTGTCGGTTCACATTCATGAATACTGACTTTAAAATTCGGCCACCACAAAAAAAATAGAACAAACTACCTTTAAGACCTATTTCCAATCGTACTAACCTATTTCTATGAATACTTAAACTTATTTTTTAATTGCTGGAGTGGTAGTCAAGTGGTCACCGTCGTCTATAGACGTCTGCTTTGACGGGCATTGCCAATGCACTGCCGACCTCGAAGAAAAATTTTAATACGAAAATTATATTTTTGTCTATGACTATAGTGTATCTCTGGATCTAATTTAATTCATTCCTTTTTAAGTTTTCTGACTTTAGGAACAAACCTCCATACATATTTCACATTTTTATTATTAGTATAAATTAATACAATTTAACCTAATTAGGTCTCTGTACTAAACGAACGTAATGTAAGAAGGCAGACGTCGCAAACTATGAGAAGATTACTAATCAGCACAACTGTGGGAGAGCAAAACAAAGCAAGTTAACACTATTGCTTCGTTCGGTGTGACTTGTCTAATTGCTGATTCAAGTTTGGGTCTAGTTTTTGCAATAACATTGCTTTTTCAAAAAGACTTAAAGCGCTTGCGACATGTGTATATGAGTGGAGTACATGCACGCAGAAAGTATTTCAATAAAGGTACTAGAAAAATAATGTGTCAACTATCTGGTCTAGATTCCCGACCAACTGAACTTCGGTTTGAATCCTAGCCGATGCGACAAAACTGCATCCATTATTATGAATTTATTTGGGGCAGGATAATGGAGTTTCTGGTATTGTTAAACTTGTTACGCGAACTTGTTATGTTCTGGTATTGTTATGCGAACACAACTATTCTAAATCAAACTATCAACCGATAATATTAAGCTAACTACTACAAAAAGATATTTTCGAAACTTAAATATAATGTCAAATACACATTTTTCAAGAATGCCACACAAATAATCTTTCCAGCATTGAAAATCATTTAAAAAAAGTAAAAGCATTTTAAGATCCATATCTGTTGCTAGGCTGATGATACCAGCTAGTATATAACGTTAGCATACCTTTTTCATCTGATAGTAATAAATTACTAAAAGTACAGACAAAATCAACAAACGGAAGGCACCGGTTTAATTGCCGTCCTGAATTTAGAAGTTCGTGTATAATATCTATTTATTTACATAAGAAAAGTATATCAGTTGTCTAGTACCCATAACACAAACGCTTTGCTGCTTACTTTGGGACTAGATGGCGCTGTGCGAATTTATTCACTATATTTATTTATTAAAATAATTCCTAAAAGGCTACATGTAGAAACACTGCCTGAAAAAATACAATTTTAAGGGTGGACCTTAAAAAATTAGAAACAAGAACTGATTAAAGATGAAAACTCGCCTACTTGGTAGAAATAGCACTTCTATCACACTTTTCATTATTTTTCCTTACATTGATATCATTTATTTGACTTGTAAAAAGTATATTGAAGAATGTAACATCATGTATTGAGAAAGAAAGAAAGAAATCATTTATTTAGGACAACATACAGTTAGAATACAAATTCAAATAGAATTGCTAAATTACTTAGAATTATGCTGGTTTTAAAAACAGTGCTGTCCTTCCGTTAAGCCCTTGGAATGACATCTCAGGATAGGGAAATAATCTTCCTAACTAATAAAAAATTGTAATAAAAGTAATTACCACGAAAAAAGACCAAAACTATGTAAGCTTATATAATTAATAAAATTATTAATTGTATAGTTAAATTAATATACAGTTATATTGTAATATTGCTACGTAAGTCATCATCATCACCTAAGCGTAGTATCCCGGTTGCAACCTAAATTTCCGTTTCGGTGCCCGGGGTCCGCTTTCCGACTTTTTCTACTCCACTTCGCACGGTCTTCAGCATCCCTGATAGTGAGCCCATTGGCACGCCCATTGGCCTACCCCTCCTGCCGGAGCCCGGCGGAGGCGGCATGGCCAGACATTTGTTTCCCACGTAAGCATCCGGTAGCCGCAAAACATGGCCGTACCAACGGAGCCGACACTCCTGCAATTTATCCGCAATGCCACGGACATAAAGACTGCAGCGAATGCGGGAGTTCCTAACGCAGTCCTTCCGCGTCACTCCACACATCCACCGCAACATATTCATCTCCGTGACACGCAGTTCTTGCTTGTATCGCTCTAACACCGGCCACACTTGACAGCCGTAAAAATTTTTATCCGTGCAGGGGCGGAGAAAGAATACTAACCTCTGTGGCCGGGGTCGGCCTGTCGTAAAAGGCGACAAAACAACCCATCTTAGCTACGTGGTAGGGCCTCAAGCCCGTCTGGATGGCGACCACCTTTGGTCTTAAGTATGCCGCCATAATAACCTTGTGTTGTGTTCCGGCATTAGTGACCCAAGTTCCTGTACCCTTATGGGATAGCAGCGTGTTCGCGATGCCACTAGTGTTGCCAACACCTATAGGCGACAGTAACTGCTAAATTCTAAGCGGGCTGTCAGCCTGTCTGCTGTCCTACGCAATAAAAAAAAAAAAAAAAAAAAGGACAGGCCTAATGATGGTCTTATAGACCTGTCCCTTCAACTTTACCGATTAATATTACTACATACGTATTACATAAATCTCAAGTCAGGAATTAAAAGCTTCCAAGTTTCCTTTTAAAAAAGTCACACGTCTTCAAGCTGTCAGCCGTTACTTCCTAACAGCATCATTAATGAGAATGTTTTTTACTTGTTAACTACAAAGAGTATTAGCTAACATGAACTACAAATACCTTTTCATTTTTATTTAATTAGATCACATATATAACCGCATTACATAATCACATATTAATATTACTGTTTCATTTGATACGGTAACACAGCTGACGATTGCATGTTTAAAAGAAATGGTATCCTTTATAAACTTAAACAAATCTATAAAATGGTAACAAATACAATTTGTTTTGAATTTCGATTTTAGATAAAGAACGTTTCTCTTTTCATATTATGGCTATTTATTTTGAAACTAAAAAACACAAATACAAAATTACATTGTGAGTTGTTAAAAACAGTATTTATTGTAATTGATCGTTAACTTGGATAATAATATAGAAAAAATTCATGGCGTTTCTTAGTAATATATAAAAAAAATTCTCGACATAAAATTACAAAGATAACGTATTGATTGATTGAAGGATGAGTTATAGATTTACTCGTACCACTGTTCCGGCACAAAAATAAATAGCGAAACAAACTCTCTAGCAATGGTTGCATTTGTTATTATATTTCCAAATACCTTGAATACTAATATTGAATGTCTAAATGTTTCCCTTGCCTCCGCATCTGTATAAACTAACAACTAGTAGTAGATTTCATAACGTTATATCGCTTTGCTAATATTCCCAGTTCTACTAGTGAAAATACCGGCCAAACAAGGCGCAAGTTTTCGCAGTCTCGTTATGCATTCAATGCAATTGGTATGTATTTGTACATACGCGTGAGTTAGTCTCATTATAAGTACAGATTGTAGTTATAAAAGATCTATTAACAATAATAAAATAAAATACGTGTTAGCCAAGAGGTTACACTCGCAACCCAGAAGTCACGAGTTAGAATCTCACGATGGCAAGCTCTACATAGGCAGTTTTTCTCGACTAATGTGTATACGGTTGGTGAAAATGGCTGCCAAGAATCAAGAAATAGACATACGCTTGAAGTTTGTCAAAAGTGGTATTAAAATAATATCAAATTAATATTTAACTGTAGATATAACAACAGTTCATGTTCATATCCTTCTGAATCTCCTATTTATATTTTATTGCATTTCCAGGTTTATTTCATCTTTTTCTTTCATGAAAAAAGTCTTTTTGCATGTGGAACACCTCGCGGTTTTTCTATCGCTTAGTGACCAATGCCGTGACGTAGACCGACGTTATCCCACTCTTTGTGTTAGGGTTGGTCTGTTCTAAGATTTGATTCAAAGATTCAGCTGATGCGTCCTCCTTAACACAGACTATGAAATAGAATTATCCTCTCAGACGAATCAACCCTGAAAAATCTTTAGTCAAATTTCTCCTAAATTTTTATAATCCCAAATAAAAAAAGAGCGTTAAATCCAAGCTTTGAATATTCTGGAATTAGCGTTTAAGGTATGATAATGATGATTACCAGAATAAAAATTATGAGCAACAGAACAAACTGATTTATATATAATTTCAATGACAGCACAGAACAAACTAATAAATCCACGATATAAAAATCAATTCATATTTTGGACGAAGCAATAAGAACACGTGCTATTTATTATTCTTCAATTTACGTACATGTAATGTTAATAATATTAATGTGTCTCGTAAACATAAAATTAAACCCCGTGGTCAGTAATTATTTAGTTTGTCATAACATAAATGAAGTGTCATGAAGACTACTTTTTTAAATTAGATGACAGCAAGATTACGTAACTGTCCGGTACAAAATGAGATACGAAAGTTTGCATATTTTCACCTTGTACAAAATGTTATTGGTGTTCACCGATCTCTCGCTGACTTGGCATTTACTTGCGACGTCTGATTGAAGCTGTAGTTTAATGATGTAATTGAATTTTGTAATTTTTATTTACCGTCCATCGCATTAGGTTAGGTTATATGTCAATGTGAAATGATCACAATTTAAACCCAAATTTAATAAGAAAATGATTTTTGAATGAAAATGAGGGCTATTCCCTTGAATGTACTAGAGAAAAGTCAGCTCTCAAAACGTTTTTCACACGTACATCTTAATTAAAGTATATCAGGTGAATAAATTATCAAAGTCATAGAGGGTGAGCAAATTTAATTTGAATCTAAAAAATTCGTGTGCTACAATGAGAGGATTTATACTATTACTTTAAAAACTTACTTAGTAAGTTTAATTTTAGCTTGTAAGCATAAATCAACCTTCCGATACATTTTTATGCAAATATATGTTTGAATTATGAATATGCATACACATGCTAATAGCAAAAATTACGTTTGACATCAAGTTGGAATTATTTTTGATATTTCGATAAAAAATCGTCCATTACAAAACATAGACATAGATTTAAAACTCATTAAAAATACTTTTAATATAAACTTACGATCCTATGTTTATAAGCAATCACAAAACTTGAACAAACTGAGCGTTCGAATACTTGAAAATGCATGACCAAAAGAAAGTCATACACCTTTCATGACCGTGAAAGTGCGCCCGAATGCGAACAATAACTGCAATTCCGTGAGCTAACGGACCGTGATGTGCCGCATTGTTACATAACTATGTACATAAATATTGTTTATTGAGGGAAACAACAGATGTAGGTCGAATATTTTGATGGAGAAAAGATTCACAACATCGATAGAGGGATCCCGGTTGCATATAAAGCATGCACTCTAGACTCAGGAAGTACACTTTTGCGTGCTTTTTCTTCACTTCTTGATGACTTTTTCTTGATTGAGAAGACTAAAAAATTGGAATAAATTCGCTAATTTGCTTTTTAAATGAGTGATTGTCGTCTGACACCGCCGACCCAAAAGGAGGAGGTATTATAATATCTTTGTCTTGAAGTCATCGTGAGTCGACTTCCTTAGTCTATTGAAGGTAACAGAGTGGCCCTATCCTTATTTTCAAACGACCTCTTGGACTAATGATAAAATTTACATGACAAATATGAAAGAAAATTTGAGAATTTCAATAGAAGAGGATCATAACAAAACGAAACTTATATAAAAAAAATATAAAATTCAAATTTGCTTTTTTATTTCATTGAATTAATCCAGTTAATAACGGCAAATATTGTTTACTTATTAGATACTTTGCCAAAATCAAATTAGTCGTAAACTTTATATAGTCCGATGGAATACATATAAAGCGCCGTGATTTAAAATATATATTATTTATAAAAATAAATGAAACGACTCTTAGACAATTAATATGACGACGGCATTTTAAAAACTACCATTAATGTGAACAATTGTAAATTAATTTATATTTTGAATAATAAACTGGAGGCAATGATATTAAAATTAGTAAATAACTTTTATTGATTAGGCCTCATCCAAAAGAAAGTATGGGCTTCACGACCGTGAAAGCTAGTCCAAGCGATGTGCGATTCCGTGACTGTCTTTACATCGGACGGTATAATTGTAAAATTACGCAACAGACAGCATTACGAGTGTTAATGTTTATTTATGGTTAGAGTGCGTTTCACTAATTGGGATATTTTATAAAAATATTACATAAAATGATCTGCATATGTTTATATTCCATAAATGATCGTTGTAGATTCGTAAACCAAATGGAATACTTATTCATAACGTAGATGCGAATGTTGAGATGGATTAGTGCAGTCACAAAAATGGATAAAATTAGAAATGAATAAATCAGGGGAAATTTCAAACTAGCGCCAGTGGTTGAGAAGAGGACCATAATGCGAAGAGAAGAACGGCATGTAACAAGGAAAATACTAGAAATTAGGTTGGAGACAAAACGAGGGGTAGACCTAAGAAAAGATGGATGAATTGTGTAAAAGATGATATGGTAAAATTGATGTGCATATACAAATGACGACTAATAGAGGAGACTGGAAAAAGAGAACATGTTATGCCGACCCTATATAGTTTAGGATAAGGGCAGGAAGTATAAAAGGAGTTCAGCACGTAGTCAAACAGCCAAAACGATAGCAGGTCGTCGGCTTATTGCAAGAAGTCATTATGTGACATTTCACTATTAGATAAAGACGTATTTAGTTATTTATCTGCCGACCTCGAAGACATTTTATTACGCCTTTTTTGAAAACCTCCATACTGCCGTGTGAAATTCTCAATCGAAAGCTCATTCCAAATCCGAAGAGTACATAACATGAATACATAAACGTTCTTGAATAGTAGTAATAATAATAATGAATAAATCAGGGGAAGTTTCAAACTAATTCGTTCCATAATTTCCTGGAATAAAACCTATATATTATATAAAATATATAGCTTGACATTAACTGTCGTACAAAATATCTATTGTCTACGTAGGTATTCTGAAATGTGTATTTTATTGCAATAATATACAATATACATAACGCGCATTAAATTCGACACTGTCCATCTAATAAATTATCAAATCCAACCATTGTAGGAACTTTAGATGTGTTCTTATTTTTCTAACTTTTCAAAATGTTATTTGTCTCGCAATATATTATTACATAAACAATAATACCGTATTGTTAAATAACTATGATTCATTTAAATAATTTTTACTATTGGATTCATTTAAATCTCTTTCTTCACCAAATATAATACTAATAATTAAATTACGGTGAGGTAATATGTAATATTACTTTTGTTTAAACATTCATCATTAACTTTGAAAACATTAACTTGAGTTTTGATTGATCAATGGCCAAAAAGAGAGGCTATTTTTTCTTCTATTACCTATGTTTTATCTCAAACGTGCAGTCACCTAAAGAAAACCAAATACTTTATTTTGCCTAATAAATATAATATATTTTGAATCTTTTCAGCAGGCATAATTGAGCTAAAAATTGTACAATGGAAAACAAACAGACACTCTTAGGCAAGTTCGTTATTATATGAAATTCAATATTATGTGCGTAGGCGGTAGTATCGCAATGTTTAGCACAATGTTTGGCAACAGATCATTGAAAAAAAATACTGACCTAATAAATATTTAGGATGAAATCAAGGACAAACTAATACCTAATTTTTACTACTATATATAATATGATTATTAATGATTAACTATATGATATATAATATGACGACCTCCGCATTGCAACGGCTTATGCATTTCGAAACACCTACGGACGAAGATTCTATTCCCGTCCCAAGTCTGTGTCTATATATAAGATAATATCTTGAAATCTTTTTTGGAATAGCAAATTTAAAGAAAACAATAGCGTCGCTCTGTAAATAAAAAAACGACAATTAAAGTATTTTCTCAATTTTTCAATTCCATCTTCCTAAATTTACAATTTTTATAATGAACTAAAAATACAATCTATACATCTATACAAATAAATAAAATTGGAGGGTCTGTTTGTAATATTAAAATAACTGCTTTTTACTAAGTGCATTAGTCTGTTTGTTCCGGCTAATCTCAGAAATGGCTGCACCGATTTTGACGGGACTTTCACTGGCAGATAGCTGATGTATCAAGAAGTAACTTAGGTTATTTTTATTTTAGAAAAAAAAAATCAGTTTTTGTTAAAAATGATAAGTTTCAGAAATTTTATATACCAGTTTAAATTGACCTCAGATTTATATCATCAATCATATGAAATAGGGTTCAGCTTAGGCTGATCATTGTAGGTTGAATTTTCAACTTTTTTTAATACTGTAGAACAGCAGACAGACTGACGGCCCGCTTAGAATTTAGCAGTTACCTTCGCCTATAGGTGTTTGCAACGCCAGTGGCATCGCGAACACGGTGCTGTCCCATAAGGGTACAGGAACTTGGGTCACTAATGCCGGAACACAACACAAGGTTATTATGGCGGCATACTTAAGACCAAAGGTGGTCGCCATCCAGACGGGATTGAGGCCCTACCATGTAGCTAGGGTGGGTTGTTTTGTCGCCTTTTATGACATGCTGACCCCCGCCGCAGAAGTCAGTATTCTTTATCCGCCCCTGCACGGATAAGATTTATTTAAATTAAACCATAGAGAATTCCGCTTTGAATCCTGACTGGCCAGTAAACGTCCATCAACCCACTCCTACACAAGCTTTTAAACTTATTTCGAGCATTTTGCGAACTTCTTATTGCATTTGTGAGTATACCTTATTGTTAACTCACAAATGAAACTACACAAACTCCCTGAATCGATTAGATAACGACGACATTAATTAATAACCGTATAATATTGTGATTTGTCCGTATAATCACATTTTTGTTAAAGACCTTGACCCAGTGAAAAGCATTAATGCGTTATTTGTATAAAATTAATATTTACGCATGATTATTCGAACCTGTTTGTGTCGTATTCGGTGCCGCATGTTTTGATTTTAAAGATGTAAATATAATTTAGGACAAAAATCGCGTTAATTAACTAAATAGTCAAAGGTACGCCAATGTTTATTGCTACGTCTAGCAATGTCTGACGTCGACGTATAGCAGTGTAGTTTTTTTTTTATTTGCACGCTTATTTAACTAGTAAGTAAATAGTAAAGTAAAAAGTTAAGTATTTGATATATGATTCTATCTAATATATAAAATTCTCGTGTCACAGTTTTCGTTGCCATACTCCTCCGAAACGGCTTGACCGATTCTCATGAAATTTTGTGAGCATATTGAGTAGGTCTAAGAATCGGCCAACATCTATTTTTCATCCCCCTAAATGTTAGGGGTGACCCACCCCCAAATTTTTTTTTAATTTTTTGACATTTTATTATTTATATGGCAGGACAACGTTTGCCGGGTCAGCTAGTTTATAAATAGAAAAACATATTTTACTAGTAGTAGTAGTATACAGGCAAATAACGACGCCAATATTCTTTCTATAAAATAGTATGTACATTAGCGCTTCGGTACGCTTGCGGATGTCATGGGTTAGATTCCCATATGGCGTCTGGGTGTTTCTATGCTACTTACCTACTTTGGGAGTAGATGGCCCGGATGAATTGTCCCAGTATATTTATTTTGTTATTTTTATCTTACTTTTAAAATATATATTAAACAAAAGTATATATTTCCTCTAAAATATAGTTTGATTACCTTAATATTCTCTTATATATTCTAGGAAATACTTGAGTCTTAAAATATTTACTATGCTGTATTTGTCTACAGCAATACGTTCAATGTACAAATAATATTTGCATAAACAGACGTCATTTCATCATTTAATTAAACATAGCTAGTGTACCTTACATATAATGAAACCAGCACTGAAAACCAGCGCTGTATAGGAATAATTTCGAAGCAGCAAAATGCTGAGTGGCCAACCACATTTGTCGTGATTGGGGCATTGATTTTATATTTATGATTTGTAAGTTATCTGTAATTGTATGTAATAATGTATATTATTACTTACCGTTTTATTTGGCGAATCATTATTTCTTTCATATATATTGGTTTTAGAGGGTTAACGTTTCATTGGATTGTACTTGTTCTTTGTTATACCTCAATTACAGTAACTTTAAAGTCTAGACTACCTAACCTAGATAACTACGTGACACTTTTAAATCCTTATAAGTAATGATTCAAAGCACGAAAAATTTTGCAATATTATTAACTTATGCACTGCAATGCCGACCGCCTGTGAAAGTAGTTTACTTCTTACAAATACTTTAAAATTGCAATAATTTCGTAATTACATCATTGCATTGAACGCACTTTATGTGTAAAATTTTGAAAACAAAAGAACGTTTTGTCTTACGAAAGTAGTGTGTAATAGCTAAATTTAAAGTATAACAAGTAATTGGTAATTACAAACAACGCAAACTAAGCTTAATAGCTAAAGTAGTACGTGGATTTGATGATAAACATTGCTAAATAGAAACTTTTTAAATCATTTTAAATGTGTAACTTTTTATTTAAATCTTACTGTATAATTTTTTAACTTAATAAAGAGTTGTAGATATATTTATATCATTTTAATGACTAATGGAGGATAAAATTTGACTTTTCTGCTTTCTTTATAATTTTTTGATATAATGGAAAAAACTCTTACACCATATTCTTGCAAGATGATGGGGCGTAGCTTCTACATATAATGTAGATTTAATTATAAATGACACTGGTGCAAATAATTACATAATTTTTAATACGATTAATTAATTGTATATACTTAATGATACTAATTTGAATATTCATTCAAATTTGCTAATGCTGATTACCATTCCTAAAACATTGTTTTATTCGAAATGCATACCTATTTCACCACGGTTTTTGTAAGTCGTATTGAACCTAGATGCTGTTAAAATGTCTTTGTTCCTAGATTTCTTAGACATTGAACTGAGACAAAACGCAGCAAGCCTCGAATAACTAATGCAGTTTGTGTAACCCAGCCTTGGCCGCGTTATTGGACAACTATTGTCGATTTATGAGTATTGAAGAAAACGCTCAGGTTTTTGGATTTTTGGTAGTAGATGTACAATTGTAACAAATGCTGTCAGGAAAACGAACAAGTATTGTGGAATGAGCTATAATTGACAGGTGTATAGGTTTGTCTCTGGGGCTCGATTCGTAGAGCATTTCCAATTGCAAAATCTCAATTTTCATCTGAAATAAAGTGTTAAAAGATCATATTGAATTGTAAAACTATACTCTGGCCAAAATATATTTTCTTGCGAAGAGAAAATCTAATACGATTTTAAACATATAATTTTATAATTAGTAGCTGAATTTAGGCCTTCTCCCATAGTAAATGGACAGTAAATCGGTTATGCTGATCTAGAAGATATTGTGACGGGTTTTTCCTGCACAGTCAATACACGATAAGTTATGCATATTAACTTGGTAGAACTATACTAAGATTCAAACTATAGTTGTTAATATAATCTGGATCTGGATTTACAAATATTTACTATCATTCTTAGGTATGATATTTTGCACTTTATCGAATTAATGCCTTCTCAATTATCTAAAAGAGCCTGAAAGAAACCCGTGAACAATTTCAAATACTAGCTATCAAGTGTAGTTGATTAGAACTCAAAATCTTTTCAATAAATTTGTTTAAATTTATGAAAGTTTTATATTTGGAGTTAAATTAACTCCAAATAGTATATGTTATCTAAGTTTAGCACTCGACACACATAGTTTAACACATGGGTTACTGATTCAATTCTCACGATACCAAGTATATTTAAAGTAGTTTTTCTCGCTTAGTGTACGTCCATATTGTTACATAACTCGTACTGATAGTGAAGGAAAACTTTGTGAGGTAACCTGCATACTGAAATCACTTGGAAGTAACCCGTTAATCCACCTTGGTTAGGTGTGATAATATTGCGAGTTTCTTCTTGGAGCTGAAACCAACAGTGCGGCGTATTAAGCTCTATATAATCTATCCTAAATGCCTAAAACTTTATGAATGATTTTTTATTTTCTAATTTACCGCTTGATGTCTTTTTATATTTATAACCAGGCTAAAATTCTATCAAACGTGTCATGTGTGCCTTTCTGTAAATACCGTGAGAAAATGTTGGTCGATCATGGAAATTGCGCAATTGCTTTTGAAACTGTCGTGATCACAGTGGACTTGTTATTTTATAACCTAAAAAGTATTGTCCTTGAAAGAGATGAACGGCATGATATATCGCCGTCTCTGTCTAAAAAAGTTTCCTCAGGATAAAAAAGGTATGATTTAGTTATATGATAAAAAAGTATTACAAACTTTAATAAAACAAAATGAAATGAAATATAATAAATAATGACTCGGAAGATAAGGAGAAAGAAAAATAAGGGATAAGAAGCCTTGATAATAAAAATTACCATCAATTCAAAATTATGACAGACTCGATCAATTCACTCAAATGCATTTTACATAACAATACTGAAAATAATTTTTGAATACGTTAAGTTGCTTCATTTGTCGTGTGGCCAAAGAATAGGCGTATAAATTTCAGTGAATAGAATACGTGTACGCAAATTCTATGTCAAAAGAGTCCTTTCGTTAAGGTGGGATTTTCGACATATTTATATGGCTGTTAAGAAGGGCATTTTTCAAACTCTATGCCGTCACGTTACTTAGATGTTATACGAGACCGTTACAAGAGCAATTGCAGAATGATTTTGAAATATACAAAACATATATTACGTTTTTCTTTTAAGCGTTCTGCTCATTATTCTTGAATCAATTGTATGCCGTTTAGTATTTTCACAGAGTTGAACTTCACTGCTTGTCTTATTTTTAATTATGTTTACTGTTTCTTTTACAAAGATGTAAGAGAATAATCGGAATTAGTAGGTATGACTTAATCAATATTAATATCAGTGACTGCCAACCTCCATGCTCTTTCTTTGCTTCAGTGAAAAAGAAGACGAATCCATTTGTCGTCTTCACATTATTTATATTTCTTCAATGAGTGATGGAATAACTCTTATATCTATATATATAATTTTGAATATATGATAAAAGATACATCAAATATGTTTTTTTTCGGTCGGGGTTATCCCCATTTTAAATATATATTTTCTATAAAGATATTTTCTAGGTGTCATGTTTTGTGATTGTTACTTTCGGAACATGTGACGCACCCCTTGTCGCGTGATTAGAATGTACAAACAAATGCCGCAACAATAGTAACAGCTAGTATTTTTTACTATTTTCACTGTTACTTTTAATAGCTTTGTGATATATTTAACTTTAAGCTGTAATATGTTTTTGTTTGATTATATGTTCACTTTTAAAGTAGTTTTAGCCCCTAAACTGACAAAAATCAAACATATACCTATGGAAAAAATTGATAAAAATACAGAAAAGAGCATATACTGAACAGATACTCGTATACCATGACACTGACACAAAAACTCTACTTATAAGATCAATTATACATAGCAATCACCAAAAAATTTTATGACAGAAACGCGAGGAGATCCATATGAATTCTTCGAAATCGAGTTTTCTAAAGAACACTGTGTATAATGTATTCAAAACTAATTATAACTTGGTATACTGAGAACATTAAATACACGAACGTAATTTTTGGAAAATAGAATAATACAAGGGATATATTATTCTATTTTCCAAAAATCTTCTTTCCTTACAAGCTTTTCGGGGCATAATGATCAGTATTTTCACAGGGAAATATATATTTCGCAATGGTGGCTACGTGAATTTTCATTTTCTTAACCAAAATTACAAGAAAATGGATATAATAAATATATTAATGTAACAATATACCTTATATTGATGTAGTCGCATTAAAAACTAATATTAAAATAAATACGCGATCGTAAATTATCTTGAAACAAATTCTAACTGCAGAAAGTCAGTGATCCCATAACAAAGTGAATGACTCTTTGTTTTTTTAATAAATTACATATACATATGTCAAAGGTTATACAGGATAATGGCTTTGCATTGCTTTTGGAGGATTTTAGTTCTGAGGTCAGTAGCCTATCTGCAAACATGTTAAGTTCCAAATATGAAAAATATTTCGATTGAATATAAACAGGTACATAATTCAACCCAAAGATACGGCACGCACTTACTAGGCTGCTTACCTCGTCTAATGTGCATACTATATAATTTCCTCGTACTGGCATCTTTTTTTTATTGCTGTAGGCCAGCAGACAGTCGCCTATGAGTGTTTGCAACGCCAGTGCCGATACAGGAACTTGCGTCACTAATGCCGGAACTCAACACAAGGTTATTATGGTGGCATACTTAAGACCAAAGATGGTCACCACCCAGACGGGCTTGAAGCCCTACCACGTAGCTAGGGATTGTTTTGCCGCCTTTTACGACAGGCAGACCCCCGCCGCAGAGATTAGTATTCTTTTTCCGCCCCTGCACGGATAGAGATCTTAAAGAAACCTGGACACTGAGATCACCGATGTCTGTGACCATTATATAGTCCATTCTCTCTAAGAGAGGCTCAAACCCAGCCATATTATTGTAATCAAACTACTCAATGAATCTATATATACTAAGATTCTAAGCTACAAAACTTACCTTGATACTAAATAGGATCCGAAATGAGTTTATATATTAGTATTTTTCATAAAATATTGGAAACAACTCTTTATATGACATTGGCGCCTGAAATCAGCTACTTTACATTAATATTTAATGTTTTACAATGATTATTATAATACTTTATTTTTTTTATAAATGCTCTTATTGCTTAAATTTTTTGTCAATTTTCTTTAATTTACGTCTCTTTAAGTCACTTTAAATTAATTTTAAGACCAAGTATTTTTTTTAAATTACTATTGCTAGATATCGAATACATTATATTATGTAAATAATGCGTGGTACACAAATTAGTGACTCGCGTGTCATCTACCTTATACCAAAATTATTAACACAGCAAACGTTATAAATTGCTGAATGTGACTAATATCGAGTATAGAAGATATAAAACCCATAAATATATTAATATATTGAATAAAATTACATATATACAATAAATATATTGTATTATTCAAATACATGCATATATTACGAAACAAAGTTGTGGTAGAGATTTTTTAATTCCATCTCTGTTAGACTATTTTAAGTTTTAATAAGATGCTAGTGTACTTCATAACACATAGTATATAATAAAATAATAATAAATGTACACAATACATAATGTCTAAATGGTAGTATTTAAATACTCTCATTTAAAAGTAAACTTTAATTACCGCATTACGTCTTCGCAAGTAAAAGTTACAAAAACCTAACACAATGTAACATTATAAATTCAAATTGTTCTTCATCTATTAACTAAATTTACGTAATTTTTAGAATAGACAAAGAAAGTTGAATCATTGTATGTTCATGTGACAATAAGATCTATGGATGTGATAATTTATGAATAAAAAAATTTAAATAAAGCATTTTGTGTTTTCACTATTGTTTTGATATATTTCACATCATTAAATTTTAATACATAAAAAACTTAATTGAATTTTGAAAAATGAAACTTATTTTATTTATGTTACGAGCTTTTTCGGCCAATTGTAACCACGATGTGGTTATAAGTGAACTAATTGGGGCCTTTTTGCGCCAGCGCCCTTCTTTGATATTTAGTTTCCTTATGTAGAAGCACTAATATAATGTGGAATTTTAAATTTTTAAATTTTTTTTTCTTTTTAAAATTCTTACAAGGACGTTTTTAATAACTCACCTAACCAATAGTAAGTCCCTATGAAAGCAGCTTGGTTTAAATCTTATCTGGATAGCCCTAAATTATGACCATTAATCTTAAAATGTTTACAAAATTATACCGTTTTTTGAGTTACCGCAATAAAAATTAATATTTCTCTCTTATATAGGTAAACAAATATTTTATCCAAAGATACAAAAAATTTACAAAAATTTCTCACTAAAATACTTACGGATTCTAGCAAAGAACAAATATTTAACTCGTATACTACGTTACATAAACGTTTAGAAAGGTGAATAATATTGAACGATATTGTCTGTTTAAACGTAAAACACGTCAATCACAACAAAAAGGAAAACAATTATTAATTTTCACTAGCAAGCCTGTTACGGGCGATTTGGCTCATGGCAGCATGTATTTAATTAAACGGAGATTGCAGAAAAATACGCTAATCATCGACCATCGTGGATAGGAAAACATATTTAAAATATATTTTAAAACTTCAATAAATGTTTTCAATCCTGAATAGTAGTAGTCTTTTTATCATACTTTTAGGTTTATAAGTGTATTTGGTTATATAGTATGAAAGTTCATTATAATTTATTGATTTATGGTACTTTTAATAAATATTTTTTTTACTTTATTAATAATTGATATCTATTCGTAAATAAACAAATAAAATTTAATGGAATTGTATATCGAAATTATATACAAGGCGAATTAAAATGAATGAATAATAAATAAAGCACGAGTAATAAATCCATAGTGACTTATAAAATAATGATGTTGAAGAGAAAAATTAAATATAACTCGTTTAGATATGTACTTTAACTTGTAGTTTAAATACTTATGTACGTTTCGCAATTCGCACCGTGCTACGAGAGTACACTTTTTCGTTCGTAATTTTCCCATGCGCACGCGCTTTGAATGAAAAGCCCGTGTAACTCGCGCATACGGGTTACCATTGAGAACGAACGTGTTTACAGTTAATATTTAAAGTTTTATTACGTAAACGACTGTTTGCGTAATATTTAAGTTTATTTTTATTTAATGCGTGAGTTGGAATTGGATATATTTAATTTATGCTCGTACAGTTAATTATTTTCTTTTCACTATTATTACCTTTTTTTATTTTTATTGTGTAGGACAGCAGACAGGCTGACAGTCCGCTTAGAATTTAGCAGTTACCGTCGCCTATAGGTGTTTGCAACGCCAGTGGCATCGCGAACATGCTGCTGTCCCATAAGGGTCACTATTATTACCTTCTTTTTATAAAAAATAAGAAAGGATTTTTATATTATATTCCGAAAGTGGTATGTTTTTTTAATAAGTATTAAAAAATTATTTATAAGTATGCCACATTTGCTATTATCTCTTCTAATTATGATAGAATACATTTTTTTAAACTTTCTCTGCCAAATCTAAATTCAAAATACGCAATGTAATTTTAATTCAGCATATATTTCAGCATATTCAGAATTTCTTAATGCTATATCGCTGAAAACCTTACCTGTTATGATAGCGAGTAAAACAAGCGCCAGAGCGCCGCAAGACCTCATATTGAATAAGTTCACAGAAACAAGGCGTTTGAAATCGAACACAACACTTCACTAAGGAATTGTCACCACCGACTCATATTACACTGTCGTCGACGCGCGAGAGCTCAGCGCGCGTGCGCGGTAGTGAACGTTAGTCGTCGTTGGTGCGCACTTGCGCCCGCGTCGCCTACGCGGTGGTGGGGCACTTGCGTTACAATTGTTAAACTTGAAGGCTTGAGGGTGCGGTCCGTAAGACAGCGATATGTTGTTGATCATGCAATGAATTAGATACTGAAAATAGTCTATCAACAGTATACACTGTAAAATTTACGAATTACTGAAAATTTTAAAGTTTAAGATCAAACAAGCTAATCATTTTTTATAGCAAATACTGGAAAGCCTGAGGAATCTTACATTATAACGTAAAAGACACTTTAATGATAACAGGACGTTTACAACGGCTTATTGTTTTGTTAAATTCCGGAATACATATTTAGATTCTAAAATCTTTATTTTTAAATCTTAATATTGACTTTTATACACCTTAATATATACCTCAATAAGATATCGAAACATTCTTGTTATAATGTTTTCAAGTGTTATGACATTTGCATCTAATAAACGCAAAAATAAACTTAGCTACAGTGGTCAAGAAATGAGTTTTTGATCGCTGTTTGACAGGCAGAAGCTTAAGGGTAACGGAAGTGAATGAAATGTCAGGGATTCGGTGTAAGGCGGATAAAGGGACGGGACAGCATAATAGTCTACTTGATCAGTGCGTGATCTGGTTCTAAATTTGGCTCTACTGGATTTTCTTGTATATTGTCCGTGAAGGTTTGTATTGTGCATGTACATTTAACTCACGTATACCTATTTCAAACTAGTTTCCAATCGGTTGTATCACAAGTAAAATCAACTTGATACATTTATTGCTATTAAATAATTATGAGCAACTTCATCTTATATCCATTCCATTGTGTAAATTATGAGAATTTGACTAAAATTATGAAATAATATCAAAAAAAACGGTTTGTCAGAATTGACGAAACGGTTCAGTAGCTAAATAGCTTTATATGTTTTATAAGTCAACAAGCCCAAACTGATTTGATGACTGATAACTTAAAAGAAAATCCCCGTAACCCCCGCAACCTTTCCGACAAGCGTAAGATATTACGCTACGAAGGTCATATATATCTGCACATAAAATGATCAATTGATACTTGGTAGCCAAGTATTATATGGAGACTAAGCTAGACGTCCCGGGTTCAAATAACACGATGACATGCATCGCTTAGTTTTTATTCGTCTAATGTGGATAATATAAGTGCCACTTCTAGACGGTGATAAAAAACCTGTACAACGAGATCAACGCTATATGTAACTCGTCAATCCGCCTTGATTAAGCATGGCGGGTATACGTTCCTTTCCTACGAGAGCCGGGACTGTCAGTGGGGTATGGGCTGTGGTTATGGGTTATTATTTATTTATGATTTTTTTATTGCTATAGGACAGCAGACAGGCTGACAACCCGCTTAGAATTTAGCAGTTACCGTCGCCTATGGGTGTTTGTAACGCCAGTGGCATCGGGAACACACTGCTGTCCCATAAGAGTACAGGAACTTGGGTCACTAATGCCAAAACACAACACAAGGTTATTATGGCGGCATACTTAAGACCAAAGGTGGTCGCCATCCAGACGGGCTTGAAGCCCTACCACGTAGCTAGGGTGGGTTGTTTTGTAGCCTTTTACGACAGGCTGACCCCGGCCGCAGAGGTTAGTATTCCCACCCCTGCGCGGATAAATTTATCAATAGAACAAAACTTCATATATAATTCTGCGTTTACAGTCTGGTGCAACTGCCATCATAACTAAGAAAACCTTACTGTTTACCTTAGATAACAGTTGTTTGCATACAAATTCACAATTGAGACGTAAAATATATTAAGGAGCAATTTAAAACCGATACAGTGCAATATACATACCTATAGATAGTTTGTGTGTGCGTGTGTATGTATGTTATATGAGTATGCGTGTGTGATAATATCTAATGCATTAATTTATTATTTTATTATAATAACTAACATTATTTTAATATAACATTATAATTTAATATGCACGAATATATTATAATTAACTTAAAAAGTATATCGATGTAATTTTTATTAAATGTGAATAATTGAATATATAAGCAGAAATGAACTTTACAAACGTAATATATTTATCTGTACATATTAAATTAGGATATACCTAAAATGAAGTACACTAATTTGAATGTATATGTACATCGAGAAGTAATAAAATATTATTTTGATAGGACCAGTTGTTAAATGTTATGGTAATAAAATTGAGGGAATTTATTTTACATGATTTCCGGTTCCTTTACATCTTAATATGGATGCAGTTAATAGTGATCATGAAAAATATAGGAAGTTTTCATTTATTGCCACTTAATGATTGAGCTGAATATCTCGATTAAATTGCTTTCTTTAATAATTGTACTATTCATTAATTGACAATAAAATAATATGAAAAATTTAACCTCAGGTTTTCACCTCGAGGGACTGGACCATGATTGATGGTAGCTTATAGATACCGGTGACTTCGATAGGTTTCGAATTCTTCACAGTATTATATCCTTTACCGTCAGTACGATTATTTAGCCGTATGGTTTTACATTAGGCGTAAAAACTATCTATGCGGTTCATACCATCGCGGGATTCGAACCCATGACCTCTAGATGGGTCTTCGAATATAATACCGCTTAGTTACTACCAACTATCTTACCACCATAATAATTTTATATACTGCCTAAAACCATCCCTCTACAATCCTGTAGGTATCTCGTTGAAATCTTTTATTCGCAAAAATAGCTACAATTTGTAGTTACGTCAGATACATTACATTACCACATTTTAAGTATTTCATTTTACTTCAAATGGAACTAGAACGAAATATTTGAAGCACGAAAATTAAAATAGTTTCATCATACTAAAGAAATAATATTAGAAATATTTGGAAATGACAATCAATTTAACAAGTAAACTCACTAGCATAAAAACTAATTTAAACTTTAAATTATGTGCTTAAATTTCTATTTTTATGAGGTGAAAATGCTTAATGCACATCTCACCGCTAGAAGGCTCTCGGCAGAGTAGTGAGGAATTCCCGTGTCCCACGTTGACCTTCACAATTATCAAAGGGATGTATGTCGCTGATATACGCACTAAAACCATTGTTTCTCTACTATCCTACACCTAGGCGGAGAAATATGCTTTTGCGTGCGCCTCTCTTTTGTGTCAGCCGGGCTCTGCGAGGCCTATCCCAGCTGCCTCTGGACTCTTAACAAATTTGAGAGAGGTGTGCAAAATACTGCGTGACCCATCTGCGTTCCGCGAGTCTATGATTCCCCATACAGACAGGCCGCGTAGCTAGGGCCTGCGGCGGCTGGAGATTGATGACGAGTCTTTTCCGCCACCAAGCTTAGCCAGAAGGCATCACTTCTGTGATCCCTTTCATGACTGCCTCACAAAAGCAGGCGGCGACGTCGTAGATAGGCATTAAGTATCATAAATAAGGTGGTAGGGTTCCGTCAACCTCATTTTAGTGTATAGAATTACTTATAAGTTTTTATCTCTGATCATTTTAAAACAAATAAACCTATTTTATCTTTAATCTTCTTAAAGGGGTCAATACAACCAAGGAGTCAAGGTTGAGCGTTCATGTCAGTTTCCATTGCAAACCTTTAAAATATGAACAGGTTTCAATTAATTACCACCAAAAAAGGACGTCTTTGAAACCGCAGTAACCAGTAATGGATGTGTTGAAAAAATAAAGTGTTATTGCAGTTTCATGATATTATAACACTTGCGGTAATGCGTGAATTATTATACCAATACAGATATAAGTTTTTTTACAAACATTACAATTATTTTACGTTTAATATTAAAAAGGAAAAAGATGTTTTTACTTTATGTGATAAAAATATTTTCTAAGAAATGATATATATCAAAAAATCATAATCAGATCATATTAGTTATTGTTTTAAACTATAACTCTTAGTGGTTTTGTAAGAAAGGTAACCATTAAATAAATATTGTATATTGATAATCAACCCGGCTGTGGCCAAAGTTTTATCCTGTAGTTTACTTAGCACGATGTTCAGGCTTTGATAAAGAGTTTAGCTTTGATGGACCAATAGGCTTTCCAAGTTCAAAAGGTATCGCGTTAATATTAGTGTTTAAGCAATTGTGATTATATTATTGATAACATACCTGGACCAGGGCTACGTAAGTGGCACGCACGTTTGTCTCTGAGTAGCATTAACGCAAAACAAAGTATGTGTATAATCAAAAAACAATATTTTTTTTAACCATGCAGTAGCGGAGAAAGAATACTGACCTCTGCGGCCTATCGAAAAAAGTGATAAAACAACCCACCCTAGCTACGTGGTAGGGCCCCGGGCCCGTTTGAATGGCGACCACCTTTGGTCTTAAGTATGCCGAAATAATAAATTTGTGTTGTGTTCCGGCATTGGTGGCCCAAGGTCCTGTACTCTTATGGGACAGCAGCATGTTCGCGATGCCACTGGCGTTGCAAACACCCATAGGCGACGGCTGCTAAATTTTAAGAGGGCCGTCAGCCTGTCTGCTGTCCTACAGCATTTAAAAAAACAATTCGTTTTGGTGGTGTGTTCTAGGTTATGTTCGAAAAAAACATGCAGTACATATATTTAAGTTAACACAAGGTCCTGTGAGAGAAAATTTCAAGCTAGACGAATGCATTCCCGGCTATAAAAACTATAATTGCCTATATTGAAATATTTTCCAAATAAACCATAAGTGCGGCTTTAACATCTTCGCATGGGATTTCAATATTTAGTATTCCCAATTTTTAAAGTTCAGGGTAACTTTGCATATTACATTTAGAATGACCTTCAGATAGGGCTTTATTACCACACTTCGATATATGATTTACAAATAAGGAGTTAAGTTTCTTCTAGGCTTAGTTAATATTTTGGTTATTTTAGTTTTACTATTTCATCTCGTTTAAAAAAGACTGTGATCCCTTGTCATCACGCTTTAACTTGCATACCTGGTATTCTCCAGCAGTATAAAAACACGTCACATCACAAATATTACAAGAGCTTCAAACATTATTGTAAATTTGGCATTTTGCACACACACACATGTTCACTTTAACATTTTATAAACGGCGGGATTAAACAAAAGATAATACTCCAATGCATTTAAATTATGCAATAGCCCAAAAGCAAAGGCTTACTGCGAACTATGTAGGCCGCGGAACACTTTCATTTTCGCCCGACCGAAAGCCGACACGATACGGGTGCTTATTTATAGCGAAAATAATATCAATGAGGTAACTTAAAATTGTCCTTGTATTTGTAATTATGATGTAACAGTATTTAAATATAGTTAAAATTCAATATTTAAAATCGTGTAAAGGGATTCACAGGAACAAATCCCAATTCAGGTTCCAGAGCATTGGGTTAAGTTCCGAAAGATAGGCCTGGGTATGAGGTCAGCAGGCCAGTTTGTCCAGCCCAAGCTTTAAGCAATAGGATTAGGAATAGGAAAGCGGGGTTTTTACTGGGTAGTCGAACTTTGAACATATTTCCCGGAATCTTAATTATTTTCCGAGCTGGGACGAAGTACAAAATATGCTAATTGAATGAGGCATTAACAGCTTACAATTAAGTGGCCAGCTAGCTGTTCCTCAGTCGGAAGCACTCGTAAACTTTGTTTTTCTACGAAGAAATATCCTATGAATCATCCCTTCAGCTAATCATAGTAATAGCTCAATGAGAGTGGGCTGCGTCCCGTTGGGGTCCAGACAAACGTCACGTCCTGCGGGCCACGCAACTCCAACGATGGAACACTGGCGTGGTTTTAGTGGGTGGACTGGGGCACATGGGTCTATTGCACGGGGAGTTCCACACTACCTTACGTTTCTACGCGGCATGGTGTGCGTAGTGAATTGCCACCGTAAAAAAGCTTGGAAAAATAAGGATCTGTTACCGGTGTTTTAAGTTTCCAAATGCATTTTTGCCCTTAGGCATACAAATATTATTGGGTAACAAATATGGGGATCCCATTCTTTTATTTTATTACAAAATTTTATAACTAAAGTTTATTTATTATGTTATTTAATCACTACGTCTTCTTTATAAACTTTACTATCCGTTTTATTAACAATCACTTATCTCCAAAGCAAAATCTTTGTATTAGATGCGGCTTAACGCGTTATAAACATGGCATGTTGTACAAGCCCTGACCTAATAATGTACAGAGCAAGCTATATTATCGTTTTTTTTTTTTTATAACAAAATGACAAATATTAAAACCTCGTTACATTCAAATAACAAATAAAATAACATTTTTTGTGCTCCAGTTTTAATAAAACTGTATATAATTGCAAGCAATTATTATATGACATATTTTACTAACAGAGAATGGATTAGAAATACGGAGGATTAAATATTAATAAATATAAATATGTTAGGTAAAGCAAGTAGCATAGCACTTATGTGATGGGTACTAGATAACGAATCATCTAAGCGTAGTATCCCGGTTGCAACCTAAACTTTGGTTTCGGTGCCCGGGGTCTGCTTTCCGACTTTTTCTACTCCACTTCGCACGGTCTTCAGCATCCCTGGTAGTGAGCCCATTGGCACGCATATCACCCCTTACGACGTCAAGCCAGCACTTTTTGGGTCTACCCTCCTGCCGGGGTCCGGTGGAGGCGGCATGGCCAGACATTTGTTTCCCACGTATTCATCCGGTAGCCGTAAAACGTGGCCGTACCAACGGAGCCGACACTCCTGCAATTTATCCGCAATGTCACGGAGATGAAGATGACGAATATAGTTTATTATATATGTAGTCTTTTTCTTTTGTAAATAAATACATATTATACGTAAACCCAGATGCCAGACGGGAATCGAAGCCCTGATATGTGCATTGCTGAAAATATTTCACCATTTAATATCTAAACATTAATAAACAAACATCGTTTTTACAATGTAATATTTATTTATTTAAATCTTTTTCAATGACATTACAGTCATTAAACAAGTCGACACTGCAATTTACTGACACAAACATAAATAAACATGCGAGTACATAATCTGTAACAACACCTGTAACCTGTAACATTCACACAACGCCATCTAGCTCCACAGTAAACAATAGAGCGCTTTAGTTATGCGACTACCCATAGTTGCCTACTAAGTCAACTGTTGCGGACCTCTTTGCTATTTTGATAGTTGATGTAGTTTTTTATTCTTGTCTTTTTTGACGTTGTCTGTTCTGTTACCTATTTCTTTCTGTATGCTTGATTTTCTGTTTTTGTTAAAAAAATAATCATTTTTCAATTTGTTTCATCGTTTTATCATTTGCAGACATTAATTCGGTTTGTTCATTTCACCAACTGTTATACTACTTACATAAATTTATCTTGCAAATATATACATATTATACATAAACACCCATTCGGGACAGGAATCAAACCGGCGACCACCTGCTATGACGTGCATAAATATTTGCCTCGTACATACGAGTATACGATTAGCTGTAGAAATGCGTTTGTAAAGCGTTTGCTTGGTTACGAAACAGTCTCTATAGTTTGGAGCGTTATTATACATTAATAATAATTTATGTTTATCATTTACAGCAGCACACCTATTGTTATAACACTTATTTAATTAAAATTATATAACATCAAATTGTGTTTGTATTTTAATATTTAGCAATAATTAACTGAACAATATATAATTAACGACTAGTAGAATTTTACACAACAAGGATTACGAGCGAAATTTAACGAGTTATTAAATAAAAATAAAAAATATGTAGAAAACATAGCAAGGATTCCTTGAAGATTGAATGTCGGCCACAAAAAAATAATCAAAATGTTTGGTCACCTTTGAAAGTTCCAGCAATACATTAGCTAATCTATACTTGAATAAACGAAATAATAATTAAGAAATTACTTATCATCTGGCCCCATCTACCACGGAACACCATTTAAAAACACCCGATTCCAGCACATAATGTTAAGAATGATAGGTCATTTTAAAATGGTAATTTTAAATACAATTACCATGCAATTAGTGGCAATACAATTAGTAACATGTACTTGGTATTTTTTCAGACCGTTTAATAATGCATTATTACATTAGACGTTGTAGAAATGTAATAGCTGTATTATCAATGTGATATCATTTTAATAAAGGAATAAATGTTATGAAATAAATGAGTAGGAGTGAATTATTTTTTAATCAATAACATTAGTATTAGATAATAGAAATCTTTCCTCCAAATAAATATTTCATATTACTAGAAACAACATTAAGTGCATTCTAATCATGATAATGACAGGGTGGTAAGATTAAGGTAACCTTATCACTTAAAATTTAATAAATAATCTTTATCAAAGGCAGCTTAAGAAGATCCTCTAACAAAGAGTCTTCTTCTTTGACCTCGCCTTTTCCCGTTACGCGGGGTTGGCTTTCCTGGCGCTGAGGTGCCACTTATTCCGCTGGTTTGCGTCGTCATCTGAAAGCCCCAACTGTTTCATGTCCTTACGGACATTTGTCATCCACGTAGTTGGGGGCCTTCCCCTCCCTCTCCTCTTTGTAGCCATGGAAAGGCACTTCTTCACGACGTGGTCATCTGGTCTTCACTGTATATGACCGTACCATCTCAGCCTAGACTGCGTGATTTTTTTCTGCAATTGGTGCAACTCTAAAAGTACCTCTTATGTGTTCATTCTCCTCTAACAAAGAGTAGTGGTCCTTATAAAAACTAAATAGAACTATACCTATGCTAGGTATTTTCTTGTACATAAGAAAAGTGGGTGTCATGGAAAATTAAGGTTCTTTTGAATGGGGTTGCTTTTTCTCGTTTCTATTCGCTTTTTAAGGTTAAGAGTTGGAGGATCTTTTATAATACGTGTAAAAGTATAAACTTTGAATGAAACTTGATCGAACCATTAAAATAAGAATTAATTGATTTTATACTACTTCAATAAATGTTGATTATACTCGAGTATATCTATAATAAATCAAACATGACAGTTATGCTATAATATGTACATGCTACTGTGGAATTTGAACCCGGGATCTCTACATCGGTCACCAAGATTAATACCACTGAGCTACCAGGTACCTCATAACAGGCATAACTAGTATACCTGCCCTTAATAAGCTGTAGTTCGTAATAGTATTGAAACATAATAATAGCTTACCATTACAGACTCTTTTTGATAAAAACATCATACTGCGGTCACAGCTCTTAACACAATTGCCAATTTACTTGTTTTAACGCCCCCTAGCGGGTGGTATGCGGAAATCCTAAGCGTGAAATCCAGCGCAGCACGCAACGTGCGCACGTGCATGTAATCGTAAAATACCTGATTATCGTATAAATACTTGAGTTTATTATAATATGTCAGCGCCGTATAATTTGGTTATATCGTCATCCAAGTTGAAAATCCCAGTGGCACCCAAAGTTTCGACGTTAGAAGTCGGAAGCCTTTGTTAAATAAGGGACGCAGGACGTGACGTTATTCTGGCCACTGTGCTCATAGCAAACGAAGGAACACTGGGATTTAGTAGCTAGTTTTGGTGCCCGGGGTCCGCTTTCCGATTTTTTCTTCTCCGCTTTACACAGTCACCCTTGACAACGTCAAGCTTTTGGGTGTTTCCCTCCTGCCGGGGCCCGACTGAAGCGGCATGGCTAGGAATTTGTTCCTCACTTAAGTACCAGCAACTATAACTACATATAATCGATATTGTTGCCTTATTTTTTTAAAAATTCTGTATATTTTCGTTATATCATTCTTCTTCTTCTTCTTTGGCGTTACACTCTTGCCTGTTTTACAATATGACGCCACTCTTCGCGAATTGCCGCTCTCCTTGTGCATTCGTGCAGAGGAACGTCGACGGCGGTTTTCACTTGGTCCGTCCACCTCATCGGTGATCTCCCGCGTGGTCGGGTACCCTCAACCTTGCCCTGCACTACCAAGCATTCGATGGATTCGTTATATCATAAATTTGTTTAAATCAGTAAACCTCTTATTACAAAATGGTTGACCGTGTTGATACACATTCATTCATTTCACACCTTCACCATTATACAGTATATTTTGATTCAGGAATTAAAATTGCTAGAATGTGTTCTAGGTTATAAAAATCTGATAATGCGTTCTAATTATCTTAAGGAAAAATAATATCTAAGTGCACATTAAGGATCGGCTAGATAAATATCGATGTAAATTTATCCCCTGCATATTCATAAGCTGGCAGCCCTAGACAACCTTGCGAACGACCTTTAAAACACACATTGAACCTTTTCAACTATAACACAAATTTATACTTGCAGTTGTTAAACAATTTTATAGTATTAATCTCTTTAATTTGTTTTAACTGTAACAGCAAAATTGTTTGGCATTCCTTTGTCTTTGTTGCGTAATCTGTAGATTTTATACTCTATTTGAAACAAACTCAAAGTCCATTTTACATTGTAAATAATTACAGGAGAAAAAACTATACTTTCTTGCATGGTCAGTATTAAGGGTCATATACGTCAAACACTCGTATCCGCATTGTATAGTAGATTAAATACGATTGCTTGAAAGGAGTCTTAATTTTTGCTTGTATGATATGTAATTTTTTTTAATATTATGTTATGGAAGAGCAGACACGCTGACAGCCCACTACATAGTAAGCAGTTATTGTCGCCTACGGATGTTTGCGACGCCAGAGCCAACGCTAACACGCTGCCGTTCACATAAGAGAACTGTGACTTTTTTTATGCCGGAATACAACACAAAGTTATTACAGTGACGTTGCCATCTAGACGGACTTGGAGCTCTACCACCTAGCTTTTGTCGCCTTTCACGACATACCAAGGTCGCGGGGGTCAGTTTTCTTAGTCCATTCCTGTACGGAGAAATTAATTTGCTAGGATTATGGGAAATATCACGATCTGACAATACTAATATAGAGTACGAAAACAAGTTATTACATGTTATTCAATCGCGCAGAATAACTAGGTTATTGAAGCAAACGACATGGCCCTTTTGACTATTCTTCTCTTTCGTTGCGCTCTTGTCAGAGCGGTCGTGGTCATAAATGACTTTCATGAGAAAATAGTGCAGTGGTTTCCCCTTGCCTTCTGCACCAGACATTTTAGGAGTCATTTAAAACCCCAAGGCCGCTGTAGCCTCTTCCGACCAGAGGTCTAATCGGGTGTATATGATTATACCGCCATTGCTCGGTCGTCAGAGCCTCGTTAGTTCTCTAGCAGGGGGCGCCACGATACTGTGTACCGTCGTCTGCTGTTCTTACAAACCACTGACGCGTGCAGGTGAGGTTGACAGTTGGGTCGGTTTAGATGTTGTTCACCGTTCTCCCCTTACCCCCCCTTTGACTATAGTCAACAGTAAAATTCACTTACTTTTGATTGACACGGTGTAAATTTTACGTTCGTGATGATCTGGTGACGCATGATTTGAAAATATGAAAACAGTTTATAAACCAGCTCAACGAAAGAAAATTATTTAGTAATCGGAAGAGAAGTTTTAGTTTTAGGAAACATTTTGATAAAATCCTCAAGATTATTTAGTTAATCATAGTCTTAAATCCTTCTTTAGCCGCGTGGCCTTGGCCAGACCATTATTGTCAAACTTTCCTAGGGTTGTCATTTACGACTGTGAAAGGCGTGTGTCTGTTCATATTTCACTTCGTGCCTGCAAATTTCAAATCATAATCACTGTTCGAGATTTTCGTTCGCAAACTTAAGTGTATAATCATTTGAGATTGACTTGAGCTTTTAGAATATCTGAAATCGCCTTATTTGTAAACAAACATTAGTTACCAAACCATAACACTTACAACAAAGCTTAATAATCTCAAAAATGCCTATCTCATTTTCCAACACTGTGTTTAGAATTGTATGTAATTTTAGCATACCAGCTGCAAATTGCTGATCCATGAAGGAAATGAGATTATACCAAATGTACGAAACCACAATACCTTGTACGGAATCCTTGAATTACGAACAATGATTGCAGAGATGAAATAGCTGGTAATCATGCGGAATAAGCTTTTTTAGCGCAAACTGCAATTTTCATGGGAAACGCTCTAGTAAGGGTAATAAAGCATTATTGGGTATAACAATAAATCATTATTTGATTAATATTTTATATTTGTGGAAACTATAGTTTATGAGTCCGTTATAAGACCTGTCATATTGTATGGATCAGAATGCTAGACCACAAAATGGAACGATGAAAGACTATTGCATGCAGCAGAGATGCAAATGTTGAGATAGATGAGCGGATTTACAAAAATGGATAAAATTAGAATTAAATAAAATTTGTGTAAATTAGGGGAAGTTTAAAAGTAGCGCCAGTGATTGAGAAGCTTAAAAGTAATAGGATAGCCTGGTAGCCATATAATGAGAAAAGAGGAGCGTCATGTAACAAGGAGGATGCTAGAAATGAGAGTGGATGGATACAAGAGGAGGAGAAGACCAAAGAAAAGATGGATGGATTGTGTAAAACATGATATGGTTAAAAAAGTGTGAATGTTCAGATGACGACTAATAGAGGAGAGTGGAAGGACAGGATATGTTGTGCCGACCCCACATAGTTTGGGATAAGGGCAGGAAGAAGAAGAGAATTACAGTTTATCATCTTTACATAACAGAGTTTAGTTAACTATAATATTTTACATACTAATATCTCTAATATTTGTTTAGTTTTTTAATAACTATTCGTTGTCGACATCCGTAGCTATCGCAAGTCGAAACGCCTGCGAAGGTCACAGGTTCGATACCTACCCAGGTATGTATAACATTTAATTATTTATAAAAGAAAAGTCTATATGTAGTAAATAACCCTGGTTCTATTACCCATAGCGTCGAAAACATCCAAATGTGTCGGTAATTGCTTAATATTTAGTAACCTGTCAGCTTGTCTGCAGTTCATCAGCAATAAAACAGCTTTGGAGCTAGAGGTCGCTACCTCAATTGTAGCAATACCCAATATTTATTTAAAATTGATTATCCCTTGTCCTACCCGGGAATATCCCTGATAACGAATTACTTACTAATTGAATCTACGGCTTGAATGTGTTTCAACATAAAAAATTTACACACCTTAATATCATTATCATGTTTCATTAATCTTTTTCATTTATACGCTCTATATAACAGATCAACGAAACATCGATCTTCATATCATTTCGTTTGCACTAACCCGAGTGTGTTACATCACAATCATTAATTTCCTGCAAATGAAAGTAGTAAATGCATCTCTTAGTTCACATAACCGTATAAGTGAATAGTTAATTTTTAGGAGATCATTGAGAATGAGAACTTTGCATTTCTGGACATATTATTGTGACATTAAGGCACATACAAATTTCCAACGCAATAAACTAGTATTGTAGTGTAATATTTTATTAAACTTAAATATTTTGTTTCAATAGCATTTTATTTAAAAAAAATGTTTAAATGGTAGTTTATTTAAGAAATAAATAATGGACCACGATATGGTGAAGATGCCTTTTAAGATCACAGGATAATGACCAAAAGTCGAACCTGGTACGGTCAGTACGTGGATTCGTCTCGAAAAGGTGTTTTAAGTATGGACATGATGACAATTATATTGGCATAAGTCGAAAATATAATAATTCAATTTAATTCTAACACAAGGCAATACTTTTGCGGTTTTTAAGCTGTCGGTACCACTCCCATTTTTTGAACGAATACAGACGTGGTATAATTTGGTTTTTACAGAAATCACTAACTAACATAACCCGGACGGAAATCGAATTACCCCAACTAGCTGTGAAACAACAATGAAAAAAGAGAAAGACAGGCTGACGGCCCATATATTAGTAAGCAGTTACCGTCGCCTGTGGATGTTTGCGATGCCAAGGGCACCCCTAACACGCTGCTGTCCGCATAGGGGAATTGGGACCTCTGTCAGTTATTCTGGAAACAACACAAGGTTTTATGGCCGCTTGGGCTGTTTTGTCGCATTTTGACGACAAGCCGCCCTTGGCCCAAGGGTCAGTATTCTTAGAACGTACAGTTGAAAAGTTACTAAATGACTTTAAAGCTTTAAATGATTTCTCGCCTTTTAAGACGCATAAGGATTATTATAAATTTTACATATTTCAATAAACATTTTTTTAAACTAGCGAAGAGATGGTAAATATACTAAATATTATATTCTTATTCCTCATGCCAAGAGTAAACTATCAAATATTTTATATAATATCTATAAAAGTTACTAAATAAAACTAACTTGAACGTTAATCACCATGTATTTATTTCAACTTCACTTATCAATTATATTTTTCACACTGTCCATTTTTAGTATTACACCGTCTTTTTATATTATTCTGTCCCTAGTTTTTATATCTCGTCGACAGGTGTCTCTCCTCCTGTCATTACTTGCCAATAACCAAAATTAAATATCTACCCAAATATTTACAACAAAAACGGAAACAATTATGATATTATAATATTAAATTAAAAATGTGAACATAAGATTATTTAGGCATCAATTATTATAATATTTCTACAAGTATTTTGTATTAATTTTGGTTATTGTGTTTTTAAACATTTACAAACTTCCGGTTAATTTTATGTTAAGGAAACCTACCTACATTTAGGTTATTTAAAAATGACATCATAAATTTAAGAAATGCCCACACCAGAATATTTAAGATAATATTATCTAACATATCTCCTTAATGCTAACATATTCAGCGTGATCGCTTTGAGTGTGCGATTAGCAAACTTTTATTACTAACCTCTCTTACACGGTGACAATCGCCATTTGACCTCCCAAGAAAGAGCATAATAATAAAATAGCATATCTTGGTAAGACTCCATACATACCTAATAATTAGGCACGTTCACTTTGAAAGCCGTTCTAATGAACTCCATGTTTAATGGTGTTTGAAAGGTACATGTGCCAATCGATCATAAATCGTTTGAAATCGACGATCGATTTGATTATATAATTAGCTTGTTAACTATGAGTTAATGAATCTTCTTAAACTACTATATATAATTACGATTCAGAATCATTATTGGATTAACTCAAAATAAACTTTAGTTTACTCTTGATTACAATATGAAATATATATACATATAAAGCGATAATTCTGCATCCAAATTCTAGAAAGATAAAATCTAGTCGAATATATTATAACTTACATATTTTTCTCTGTGCAGGGGCGCAGTTAGAATATTAACCCCTGCGGCCGGGGTCGGTCTTTCGTAAAAAGCGATAAAACAACCCTAGCTACGTAATAGGGCCCCAAGCCCGTCTGGTTGGCAAACACCCTTGGTCTATAAGTATGCTGCCATAATCACCTTGTGTTATGTTCCGGCATTACTGGCTCCGGTTCCAGTATCCCTATACAGACAGCAGCGTGTTCGCGGTGCCCCTAACGTCGCAAACATCTATAGGCGACGATAACTAGTTACTATCAAATAAACCGTTAGCCTGTCTGCTGTCCGTTAGTAATAAAAAAAACTATTCATTCTGATCATGGCAGTCATAAGACTGTCAAAACTATAATACATTGCAAAACGTAAATACTTACACGTTAATATGTCGTAAATTCACCTTGAATTTAACGCTACATAGCTTTTCAAAAATTGCATAAAAATAATTGTTAAGAAAATGTGTTGAAACTCACACATCATTACATTACATTTAAAAAGATATTGCTGTAAATAGGTGTAACAATTATGCCTGTGACATTGTTGATCGAATTATTGTTTAAGTCAATGAGAACTAAGCCGTTCATGGTTATATTTAGCTTTCATATTTTATTACATTTGATTATTTTGGCTTCCATCGGAATTTTAATAATTGTAAGATGACGATCATGGATCCAGAGTACGTCGTACAATTGTTGTTGGAGAAAAAACAGAACATACTCTATGTTAGAGAGGTAAAGAAAGAAGTGCAATAAAGGTATCGATTGTAGTGAATAAAGAAATTCGCACTACCTTTAAGTAATGACGGTGAACGTTTCTACTCGCTAAAACTATTCCACAGAACCAATTACATAATTCTGAACATTTAACCGAATATCCCAAAGTATCCCTGCTCCGAGAGCTTCTATCAGTCCATGATTGCAGAACGGGCCTCATCGCTTCCACTAAACGGTGGCCCGCATTAGGGTGTGCTAGGCGTATTTCATATACTGCCATTATGTCAGCACGGAGTTCAGCCTTCCGTACCTTTAGCTCACGAGGCGTGGGCCACTCAACCCTCAAGAGGGCCTCTTTGTATCAAAAGTACATGACTGCAAGAGCCCTGGCCTCCAAGTCCCACGGCGGAGATCCGGCTAATATGGAGGCAAAGCAAATAGTGGAGAGCCTGGTGGTAATATTAAGCTGGGCAAGAATGGAACGTTGGTTTTACGGACTGTTCATGGGATACGCAACATATGCCGCCAACACCACTACTCAAACGCGTCAATTCTCCTGCTATCGCTTGTCTTAGCAGAGTATAGTAACATCCGATACACTGTCATAATTTATATTAACATACGAGTGTTTTTTTTTTTAATGCTAATAAATCATGGAAAAATTCCAATTCTCCGTGTTTTAGACGCGTGTTTAGTAGTTGATATTGATTACCATTTAATTACATGCAAGTATATATCCAATCCGGTTATTGGCAATTACTCTAGAATTATTTTCCTACATCTGTCTCTTTCTCACACGACAATGTTCTAAATACAGGCAAGGTCGTGAGCATGATTGAAAAAAGAGACCAACTACAATTACGACATTTTTATGCATATTCAATCAAAAATAATTCGCGTAAGACTGTTATTATGATAACTTTTATTAATATAAAGATGTTTTGGTATAGTTTCGAAGTAAATCGATTTTATATATTAAACTATAATAGCCATAGAAAATTGTTTAATGACACATTCAACACTTTTTTTTTTGGGAGGTGGAAGTGCATGACGCACACCCCGCTGCGTGGGAATGGGCGGCGCAGTAGTGTGGGACTCCCCGTGCAATGCACCCGTAGATCCCCTTTTTTAACCCGTAGCTAACCATGTGGTTATGTGAACTCCTCCACCGAAGTTGTCAAATAATATTGTAGCTTTACAGAATTATACACAGATCATTTGTTAATGCTAATTTAAAACAACTAAAATACTAAGGTGAGGTGTTAAGTACTAATTTTCTAGACTTAAACAGCTAGTTAGCAAAACTAATGCTTGGGTACAGTTGTCTCGCCCAAATCACAAGGACGGACGTTTCCCACGTTACTTAACCTTTACCTAACTTGCCCAAGCCTTGTCCATTCACATACAAATTGGCCATTCAAAGTACATGACGTGTCATTGTTTTATTCTCACCGAGAATAATAACTGATAGCATTGAGGCTAATTTTATTCTTAGATTTTGGGACATTTGTTTGCTACATTTACAGTACGGTTTTAAATTTTTCAAAATCAATATATATATATATATATATATATATATATATATATATATATATATATATATATATATATATATATAAATGAATCTCTATTTCCCTTGGTCATCGCATCACGCGGGAACGGATGGAACTATTTCGCTAATTCTTTATTTGTTGTATTTATTAATGTTAGGAGAAGGTTCATATGGAAGAAAAAATTAAGAAAGTTGAGCAGAACATTAGAAAATTCAAGAAAATTTAAGAAATATTAATGACAATATTAATCTATATTAATTTTACATAACTGTCAGTTTTTTGACATAGCTGTCAGCGATTTACAGAATGCGCGCTGCAAATATCGTTTAACACAAATGGATACGTTGATAAATAATTAATTTATAATTTCGTGTAGTTTCATTTAAATTATACAATGAGTTTTTAAGAAGTATTTATTCATCACAGTAAGTTAAGAGCAATCACGTCTAATATTGAAAGTTCAATTTAATATAGAGGTTTTGGTGGGTTTTAATAGACAGTTTTGATTGCCTTGATTTAAAGAAGAATACAATATTAATAATATTTTTTTTTCCCTTTTGATGTGCTTCACTTGATTTTTATGTAGTTTAGCACTATAATTCGTTTTGTTCGGCTTAATTTTTGACCACATTTTACACAAATATCCAAGTTCACCAAGTGCTTACGTGAGAAACAAATGTCTGGCCATGCCGCCTTCGCCGGGCCCCGGCAGGAGGGGTAGACCCAAAAAGTGCTGGCTAGACATCGTAAAGGGTGTTATGCATGCAGGGTGTTATGGGCTCACTATCAGGGATGCTGAAGACCGTGCGAAATGGAGTAGAAAGAGTCGTAAAGCGGGCCCCGGGCACCGAAACAGGAGTTTAGGTTGCGACCGAGATACAACGCTTAGATGAAGAAGAAGATCGAAGCTCACCGGGTCATCTATTATAAATATGAATGTAACTCTGATTGTACCTTGGAGAAGAACATAGTTTAGTTTTTAATTTATATGGCAGAACAACGTTTGCCAGGTCAGCTAGTTACATACAATAATATAATATCCAACATCTATCTTCTTTTCTTGTATTCTTTTGGGTACGTTGTTTTGATTGCAGTGAAAGTTTTCGCCACGGAACCTCGTTTGGGTTGTTAAATATTGATTGTCACAAGAGAAAATATCAGTGCTCTTTCATGACACCTCTTTTCGTGTAAATATGCACAACAATCTAGATGGGATATTTGGATTTAATATATACAAATACCTAATAGCCCGGAAGGTACTTGAATTGTGCCCTTCCCCTGGTTGCCTGTAATCTATTAGAAGGTAAAATCCAATTAAATATTTTTATTTTAATCAAGTATTTTCCAATGAAATTGCTTTTTTTACCAAACTTCAAAAATAAAATTTGCTGGACATTATTTTCAAACGCTAGGACTACACGTTTAGTAACAATCAACAAATTTACTCCAATACATGGACTGTTTAAATATTTTTCCATAATTAGCAAGCATTGTGTTAAAAATATAACATATAATTAAAGCACTTATAAATTGTGCAAATCAGGACAGCTAAGTAAAAAATATATTCACAACAGGAAAATTTATTTTGAAGTAATTGATAGATAATGTATTATTTTCATCAACTTTATACAATAATACAAACAGTAAACATTACAGAAGGACATTAGTAATAACGGGCGTCTTTATAATAATAATAATAATTTTATTTAAATCCAACAATACATGTCATAGGGTTAGTAAGTATCTAGATTTAATGTTAGTAAAATCGTCAAAATTTAGTCACAATTTTTGTGTGCGTCAGTTTCACACACATAATATCAGTGTAGGGGAGTCGAATCGTTGTGCAATGGTGCTCAGGATGATGCATTTATCACTTTAGTCAATTTCTTGCAGTCAAGCAGTAAGAACTAATACTTAATAATTCTGGGAAAAAATTAATATCTACTACAATATCCAGATAGTTCTGTATAATCTTAACTATATATCGAAGTTCTGAACTTCCCCATCTTCTAATATAGTTTTTTTTATTGCTTTTGGACAGTAGACATGATGGCCCATTACAAAATAGTTACCAGCTGCAATCGCCTATGAATAATGCCAAGGGACCTACCAAGGGAACTGCAATCTGGGTCACTTATGCGAACACAACACAAGGTTACAATGGCGGCATGTTTAGAGATCAGGGGTGGATGCTATTCCGACGGGCTTAGAGCCCTTCCACCTAGCTAGACTTATTTTTTCACCTTTAATAACAGGCTGCCTTCAGGTCCTGGCCAGAGGGGTCAGTATTCGTATTATTTCGTACCACGCACGGAGAAAATTTTAATTTTATCTGATTTAAACTAAAAAGATAACCATGACCTAAAAAGCGGTAGAAATAATGTATGATGGATAAAATGAAGGCTTGTGACGTGACAAGGCCCTTCTGCTTTGTTATCGCTTACTTGTTATTATTACCTTAAACATACAAAAAAATGAGATTGGAAAAAATATATATTATTCCCAAATAATCGAAAAAATAAAAAAATGGCTAATCCTGCCCGCAGTACTCGATTTAATATTGTTGAGCTATAATGCTCAAAGCCTGCGCCCAACCTTCATCAGCGCATTCATAGTTATCAAGTATCGGTTTATTAAAATCGATTTGAAGTCCTAGACAACTACGTGACCTTTAAAATTCTGCTTATCATAGAACGTGAGAACTGTAATTGCTCTATTAAAACCCGAGTTAGTTCACTTTATTGCTATGACGTTTCCGATTTTGCAGGATAATATTAGCAAAGAGTTTCTTCTATTCTGATGACACTAGTTCATTATTTTGATGTTTATGAAACCTATTCCTTTAGTTTTTTTTTTATTGCTTTAGGGCAGCAGACAGGATGATGATGGCCCACATAGAATTCATGAATTCATTCCGTCACCTATGGGTGTTTATAATGCCAGTAGCATCACAAACACGCTGCTGTCCCATAAGAGTACAGGAACTTGAGTCACTAATGACGGAATACAACACAAAGTTATTATGGCGCCATACTTAAGACCAAAGGTGATCGCCATCCAGACGGGCTTGGGGCCCTACCACGTAGCTAGAGCGGGTTGTTTTGTCGCTTTTTACGACAAGACTACCCCGGCCGCAGAGTTAAGGAAAATGCAATAGTTAAGTTTTGGAGGCGGATCCATTTCCAATAGATAAAATATAATAGAACTTCTTGTCATTGGAAGCTTTGTAATCGCATGAGTAAAATTGGGTATCGACTACACGTGGTAGCAAAATTGTGCACATGTCTATTCCGGCTCCGAACTATTTTTGCCCGGAGAAAACTCATCTTTAGTAGTTGCGCACCGGGACTCCAAAGGCAAGCCGACATGGATTAGTGATGAAACATCATAAATCCACACAACTACCACAACTGACTACAATTATTATAATTACAAATATTTTGTTAAGACTGCATACACTCCTCTTGATTTGATAGTCTTCTGTTAATGATTGTATTTTATTACATTTAGTAGCTAACTAAGTTGAACTAATGAAAAATATTCATTAAAAATAAAATAAATCTAATTAATGCTGTCAATTTTATCACTTTTATCATCAAACTGGTGCAAATTGTTATAATTGTTTTACTAAAATGATTTCCTTAAAAAACAATCATATCTATTCCCTGACAACAATATTGTGAAATTAACATTAACTCTATATTATTATACATGTCTTGGAAAATTTTGAGACAGTTTAATCAAATTGTAGCGATTAGGCAAAATGTCATAAATATAATAGCCAATCACTATACAATTGAACTTTTAAACTAAAAATATTACACTTCATTATTCTACTAAGATTTTCCTTCGGATTTGCTCACAAATTTATCACTCCACAAAGCTTTACTTTTTAGATCCAGTATTTGTGTTGAGACGATTTACTATGAATGCTAGAGTGATTTTGGTTTTGAATTGCTGAAATCTGACAGCAAATTCATCCTTAATTTTTTTTTACTTTGCTGAAATAATCCGTATCAGTTACATTTGTTTTATCGCAATATTAAAGATGATTGCAAAATAATTAATATTTTTAAATTGTTAATCGCTACAGAACGATTTATAATTTTTTTATTAAATAAGTAATTAATATTTGCGAATGGAACTAAAGAGCCGCAGTTTCACATCCCAAAAGGCGCATGTGGCTCGCGAGCCGCTAGTTGCTGACCCCTGATCTAGTGCATAAGAATTATATGAGTGTTTTTTAATAATCCTAACAATATAACATCATTAAAACTCATTCGTTTTTCTTTGGAATAAGTAACAAAAGGACACACAGGCTTTCACCTTAACATATAGCTAGGTTATAAATATCAAAGCAATCAATAGCGATATAGTCCAGTTTCGAATCGACGCCTTGGCATTTGTAAGCAGCTCATACAGTTAATTGACAAATGTATTAAATATAAAAAGCGTTGTCCTTGTTTAATTAAATGTTAGACTATCATATATATACGCAATGATGAATAGAGCCGGAAAAATAGCTATTATCCAGCTAATGGATTATTTTATGGGAGTAACATTTAAGCATTCTATAAATTGAATGTACTTATAAATTCCATTCAGTAAAATTATTAGAACGAAGTTTTTGTATTTACGACTTGATTTTAATCATTTCAGATAGATTTAACATCTATTTTCAATAACTAACAAAAGATAACAACCTTTTCTAACATTTTTTATTGCCGTGGAACGTGTGACGGTCAACTTAATAGCTTGCAGCTACCATCGCTTATGGATATTTGCGACCCCAGGGGCACTCTTAACACGCTGCCGTTAGCGTAGGGAAACTGGACTTGGGTCACTTATGCCAGAACACAACTTATGATATTATGACGATATATTTAGAAACCCAGGGTAGTTGCCTTCCAGATGACTTAGAGCAGTACCACATATTTTGTCACATATTACGACAGACCGCCCTCGGCCGCAGTAGTAAATTTTTTGCAATTTAGTTTAATTTCATTGTAACATTTGTTCCATCGCTCATTGGACCTGCGACAGACACCGATGAAATGTGTAACTTTTATCAAAAATATGTACTAATATATGTTTATTGCAAATCACCTAAAGTACACAACTACCACATGCAATTTACTAAGTTAGAATAGATTTTATAATATAAGGATATTGTTAGCCTACAAAATAATCTGCCCAATGTAGGGTGGTATCCTTACCACCCTACATTGGGTACCTACTCGTGACAGGTTGACATAACTTCCGCGTGCATTTGGGCGTGTAGCTTTATGTGCTCGCAAGGTATTTTCAAGGCCTACCCATTCACTTTAGGCAAATAAAAGCAAATAAAATAAAATAGGTAGCAAATAAAAGTATTTATATTTCAGATAAATTTGTTTAAACCCTAGGATTTAGGTCGAGAAAAATGGGAACATATTTTTAAAGAAAATGCACTTCATCCCTTAAAATTATGAAGTGTTTTGTTAAAAATATAGTTTAATAGAGATTTGAGCGGTGCGACTTGCGCACCTCAGGCGGTGAGACTCGTCATAGCATCCTAAATTGGCAGGCGCCATGACGCCTTCATCTTCAGCCTGAAGCAGGTTATCTCGGGACATGAATACTTCAGGAGGAACGTAGCATAGGGTGAGTGGCGACGTCGGCATGTACGTTTGTTGATGGTATATGTAACATTGTGGCGCAGGCAACGAAGAATACACGATGGTCAACGCGGTCGCAGTATGTCCCGTGCAGCACCAGAAGTGCTGTGCCCTCGTCGAACAAATTAAATGTGACCTCTCCCTCCCGGCTTTGGTTCTGGCCCTGGTCGTGGGTGATTTTAGGTGGAATGCCGTCGCCTCCTTCTACAAAACAATAATGTCCATGAAGATGGCAGCGGAATGGGAGCGGACAGGCCAATAGCCCTCCCACCAATGTAGAACTAAAGAAACAAACAGTGGCCGCGAGCGGCTACTCGGAAAGAATTCCGCCAGCATATTATATAAAAATCAATTTTAAGTTTAATTAAATTTCAATTCAAATTTATAAGAGTTTTAATATTATATGCACATGACAATAATCTGGCATTTACAAATCAGTACCCAGGCAATTTTTTTACAAGAAAACAATGTCAAATTTCAAAATATGTCTATAGTCTTTTTTTAATCGATAAACGGTAAGTTCGTTTGTAACGGAAACTTGTTAACAATTTGTAAAAAATCTATTTATTATATTTATATTTTTGCTTTAAAATTTAATGGCGTAAGCACAGTTGTAAAATCGTGACTGTTAATCTAATGTCTCTTCATCATCATCATCCTAGAATCCCTATCTTCTTCTTATCTCAACTTCTTAGTTTGGAAGCTGAAGTCCGATTGATATGAAACAACTATTTACATTCCGTCTTCCACTGCAATATTTTTTATTGGCTGCACTTATATATTATTATTTTTATATTATATTACTAGTAGTGCCCGTGACTCCGTCCGCGTGGAATAGTGACTTTGGACAGCATTTTTTGGATATATCTTTTGGTTTATATTGGATTACAAACCCTATTAATACTAAAATATAAATAAAGGAAATATGCAAAGTGTTATCGAATGCAACTGTTACGCCATGCGCCTCCGAAATACGTGCGTTCGAACCTACAAAACCAGCTTAAGCTACGAGTAAACCCTATTTTATATGATTGATGATATTATAAATCTGGGGTCCACTTAAATTAAATAACAACCTACAAAGTCCAGCTTAAGCTAAACCCTATTTCATATGGTTGATGATATAAATCGGAGGTCGAGTTAAATTGGTCCTCTAAATTTCCGAAACTGATCATTTTTAGCTAAAACAATTTTTTTTTTTCTAAAATAAAAGTAGCCTAAGTTACTCCTTGTTACATCAGCTATCTGCCAGTGAAAGTCCTGTTAAAATCGGTCCAGCCGTTTCAGAGATTAGCCGGAACAAACAGACAGACAGACAAAAATTGTAAAAAATTTTGTTTTGGTATATTATGTGTATACATCCAAATGCATTTAATAAAAAGCGGTTATTTTAATATTACAAACAGACCCTCCAATTTTATTTATTTGTATAGATATTATTATTGACGACCCCTATGGCGTAACGGATACAGTACTTCGGTACGCTTGCGGAGGGGAGGTCACGGGTTCGATTCCCGACTCGCGTCTGGGTGTTTATGTATAATATGTATTTATTTACAAAACAAAAGTATAAATGTTGTATACTAGTTGTCTAGTACCGATAACACAAGTGCTATGATGCTACTTAGTTTGGGACTAGATGGCGATTTGTGATTTATCCCAGTATATTTATATATGACAATTTATTTGGAGTGTTCGATTTGAATGAAAACAATATATCGTTGCTCTGAAAACCAAAGATGTTTATTTTAATTACTTACAGATGTAGGTACACAATACAACAAATGCACTGATTTTACTTAACCTAATCTTACCTGAAAACCAAAGAAACGACATTTAAAGTTTATTATTTAAATCGACAATATTTTTCATGACCAATACAAACTGCTTTAATCACCGACATGACGTAACGCGCACAATGCCATCTACTGGCAGGTATGTAAGTACATTGTCGCTGCTTCACCCATCGGTTTTCAGGATTAAAGAAATGTATTTTCTTTACATTTATTATTATTGTATAATTTGTATTGTATAAAAACATATTTTGTCAAACATATTTCTCGACCAATTTCATTTACCTTGTTCTTGTATTTCTATACATTGAATAAAATTATTTGAGCACGTGACTTTAAAAGCTCTTACTAATCACCTGTTACACATAACTTTTACACAGATTAACATCTTGATCAAATATTATTTTGGAAAAGATGAATACAAAGAAATGTTTGTTTCATTGAAAGTACGGATACCAATTGTTGAAACCATCTCACGATTCAAAAGATTGTATCTTAAATTACAACTATCCTTTCAAATTTAAATGGCTTTGTTGTTTATTTTATAAGTGTTACTTAATCGAAAATTTAGTAAATCATGACTTTTTAAATAAAAAGATGAAACAATAATGGCAACGTTTGCAACTATGCTCCTTAATGGCCCCATGATTGTAACCTTTCAATTGAAAATGAAATTCTTCAGTATTATTAGCCAATTATGTTACAATACTGATTCTGACTGCTGACCAAAGGGTCCAAGCCTCACCTTCACTTAAATGTGAACTTATTTGCAGGGATTAACAAGATTAGTATTATATTCTATTTTGTGGTATATTTCAAGAAAAATTTGAACATTTTTATTTATTATGGACGTATCACTTAGGTTTCCATCAAAACTTCTTTCACGAAATCCATTATGCAGAAATTTTCGCAGATCGGAACACCTCAGTCTGGATTTTTACATAAAATAAAAGTATCTAGTCGCCTAGTCATCATTATCATTTAATTATAGAACCCAAACTTTCGTTTCAGTGCCCGGGGTCTGCTTTCCGATTTCTTCTACTTTCCCTTTGCACGGTCTTCTGCATCCCTGGTAGTGAGCCCATTGGCACGCATATCACCCTTTACGACGTCAAACCAGCACTTTTTGGGTCTAACTCTCCTGCCGGGGCCCAGCGGAGGCGGCATGGCCAGACATTTATTTCCCACGTAAGCATCCGGTTGCCGTGAAACGTGGTCGTACCAGCAGAGCCTACACTCCTGCAATTTATCTGCAATGTCACGAACATGAAGACTGCCGCTAATGTGGGAGTTCCTAACGCGGTCCTTCCTCGTTACTCCACACATCCACCGCAGTATATTCACCTCCGCAACACGCAGTCCTTGTTTGTGTCGCTCTAACACAGGCCATGCTTCACAGCCGTATAAAAGGACAGACCTAAGGTCTTATAGACATGTCCCTTCAACTTTACCGGCATCTTGGGGTCACAAATGACACCAGTTATCTCACGCCACGCGTACTTACAACGTACAGCGTGGTCGCCGCCTATGCGTACGGGTGTGGGATCGATAGAGTTACAAACCAAGTACTCGGTCTTCGCCATATTGAGCTTCAGACCACCGTTCTCAAGCGCCTTCCTTTTCCTTCCACACCTTCACGCGTCGCACCAGCCTACCCCTGTCCGAATCTGCCAGCGCGATATCATCAGCATACATGAGCAACCACGGGGGCTGCTCATGTGAATTTCTGATACTGTCTGACAATGCGCTAATACCACGCTGAACAGAAACGGACTATGGACGGATCCCTGGTGTACTCCGACAGTGATGGGTAAGGATTTGGTGTCGCCAACAGCGGTCCGAACCACGGAATCGGAATCACGGTACATGTCTCGGATGATGTCAATATAGGCCTCTGGAACCCTTTTGGATCGCAATGCCCACCAGATTATTGCGCGAGTAATACAGTCGAAGGCCTTCTGCAAGTCGAAAAACATGCAATGCAGAGGCGTATTCTTCGTCCTGTATTCCGCGACAATCCTTAGGGCAAAAACAGGGTCCATGGTCCCCAGATGACCAGGGCGAAACCCATATTGACATCCCGAGACAGTGCACTCCTGCCGAATCCGAGAGTCGATAACCCTCTCGAAGAGCTTCATGGTGTGGGACATGACCTTTATACCACGATAGTTACCGCACTCCTGCACAGATCTCTTGCCTTTGAAGACTGGAGTAATGATACTCAGCATCCATTGGTTCGGGATCGTACCGGTGAGGAGTGTCCGGTTAAAAAGGTTGGTTAAGGTGCCCACACCACGAGAGCTCATCGCCTTCCAGGCTTCGATGGGGACTCCATTGGCTCCGACAGCTTTCCAATTTTTCATGCGGCGAAGACAATTCTAGACTTCTGCAGGCGTTACCGGTGGCACTAATCCTTAATTTGGAGGTCTGGCGGCTGCACCTCTTTATGCTGCTTGTTCAGCAGCTCGTGGAAATAAGAGCGCCATCTCTCCTTCACCGCGAGGATGTCCTCCCCTTCCATGTTGGGGCTACCCTACCCGAGTATACCGTGAACACGCTCAAATTTCCTACATTCATCACTCACATGGCCGTTTAGATCACCACCCAAAACGATCCCATGTGACAATGGAATCCCACGAAGCACTTCTCTGAGTAGATTCCAAAACGCTACCTTATCGGCGTCGCTACAACCTGCTTGTAGCGCATAGGCGCTTATTAAGTGGGTGACTACCCCACCAACAAGCACCCTCACAACCATAAGCTGATCGCTAGAGCGCTTCACCTCTAAAATTTCGTCCTGGAGCTCCTCCGAGAGCACTATGGCGACCCCATTTTCCCCATCAGGTGCACCCGTGTAGATCAGCTTGTAGCCATTCCCAATGAACCGAGATCTGCTGGCCTTCCACCGAGTCTCCTGCAGAAACGCCACGGCCACCCTCCGCCCGGAGAGCACATCGGCCAACTCCCTCGCGTGTCCGGTTAGCGTATCAATGTTCCATGTGCGAAGCGGAGTTTGGATTGGGCTAACGTCTTTACCCGTGCTCGACCACGGCAAGGCATCCCTTGTCTACTTGTCACAGAAGTCGGGCGAAGCTTCCGCGCGTCGTTTTGTGGCGACGCCCTATCCGTGGTCTTTTCTTGTTCTAATTTTAATTCTTGGCTTGGTTTTGATTTTTACGGGAGCGACTGCCGTCCGACCTTCCAACCCCTAGAGGAAAACCGAGAGGTGCACTTCCTTTGCCACATGCAAGCTGGCGAAAGAGTAGTTCATTAGTCGCCTTTTGCGACTCCCTTGGAATGACCTGGGGTGACCTTATTCTTTTCACTAGTCGGGACCACACGGCCAATGAAAAGTATGTATGTTAGTCGCATAGTATCCATAAAAAACGTTCTCGATTTACATTGGGGCTAGATGGTGCTGTATGATTTATCACAGTATAGGTCTTTAAAAGTGTATATATTAAGGTGCTTTTTTTTGGGACTATTTTTTGACTTTCGCTCCCGGTCTGAATTTTGTTTGCTAATACCAAGACAAAAATTCCCTTAAAATTTGAATCCTTAAATTAATTACTAAATAATACCTAATTACTCACGCACAGCGTGTAAATATTTTCCATTTAAAATAAAACTGTATTCACGCAAAATATTATTCATCTTTTTTATTCGCAGCTTAAAAAATAAGTAGATAACTATTGAAAAATTAGGAAATAAGCCATAGAAAATCAACGTTATTTTTAAATTTGACTCAAATAACCATCAGAATTTCATAAAAAAATAAATTCAAGGCTCAATATCTCCAAATATTACCAATTTGTTTCACTGGTGTGAGATACGATTACGCCGCAATGGGCACTTTTGTAGAACATTCAATTCCGAAGAAATCCTGACCTTGGGCTACCATAAAATGAAACTGAGCTATAATATATATGTGTGTATATATATAACTTTACGTGTATTTTAAATTGAAAATCTAAAATATATGTTAATACGTAAAGTTATGCTCTCTTAAAAGCCTAATTATTTATAATGATTGAAAAAGTAAGTCAAATACTGAACAAACTGATTGATTACGTAAAAAGCGATCATTGTGCGATCAAAGCAGGTTCCGTGAAACGTCTCATTTTGCTGAATGCCGTTTGTAAGAGGCCAAAAAGACACGGTTTATTAAAACCAACTGTATAATCGATTAATTGCTACGAATCTTTTAATAGTTCGTGAATTCGACTGTGAACGCTCCCCGGCTTTTTGTTTGCTTTCGATACGGTATAATAATGTGTTGTATTCGTCGTATGTTATGTCGTCTTCGTCAGTTTCCTAAAGTTCATTGCTAGACATAGACCTCTCCCAAGATACGGCTGTTTCCGATCTTTGGCCATAGCTCTCTGAACTACTTTTAATTGGTAGTCTAGTCCTGCCATTAGTGTCCACGTCATTACGAGTAGAACTCACTGATTGAAGATATTTCACATTAGATGTAATTTTTTGAATCCCGAATGTCGTACGAGTTGATAGGTACTGTTCCTAGTCTGAATATCTATGTTAATATATATTTATTTATTTATCATTTGTCTAGTAGGCTTTATGGCACTGAGTCAATTGTCACAATATATTAATAATTATTTATTCGAAATTTTTAGGACTTCTTGCGAAAGTCGAAAGGCGGTCGAGATTACACGATTACTCACCGCATATAGGGAGGGCGTCAAAAACTTGCTTTAGCCTGGCTCTGCTTCATCGAAAATTTAAATAATATGTATTTATACATTTCACAAAATTCATCATCATCATCATTTCAGCCGGAAGACGCCCACTGCTGGACAAAGGCCTTAAACTAACACATTTGTCTTAGCCCTAAAAAGGTGCCTAACTCAGCAATGCAAGGAGCTGTTTAAAGAGCATCCCGCGCTGATCTTCCGTTAGGACCCTTGAAGTGACGGTATTACAATTATTTATATCACGTTTATTAACAACAATCAATTTAATTAAACACTGCCACTTCAGTTTTGCAATCATCCGGGAGATTTTCACAAAATTAGCTTTTCATATAAAACAATACAAAAATTTAGCTATTTACCTAGATAATATATACATTAGTGGAAGTATAAAGGATTGCATCATGGTCCACTCAATTCTATTACGAACATTTTATAATACACCATTCTTCGAATTACCTCACACGGTTGCACGAATATATGGGAAACTATCGCATCAGAAAAAACATATATCGGCACAATACAATCGAGAGGCTTTAGCAATTCTATGAATTATTATTTTGAATAAGTCATTTAGTACCTTAATAAGGTTTGCTATATATGGACGGCTAATTTCCTCCCCTCGCAATACATCTGTCGTACACAGGGACTTTTCAACAAACAATTAATAACAAAAAATCTCGTAATACTTTATAATAATAATTAATATACCAGGACTATGGGAGCGTTAAAGTATTACGTAACGCTATTTTCGGAGATTTTTGACCCCAATGTAAAGCGCCGTAACCTTTACTATTTTATTTTTCATTGTTATTTATTATTATTTACTCAAGCATGTAAATATATTTCAAATTGTATCAATATGAATTAAACTTGGCATTGAACCCAATATAACAAACAAACAAATAATTGTTACGATACATCTCGTAAGAATATGAGTAATATGTTATTTTTACGAACAGTGAAGGTAAAAACAATTGAAACCAAGCGTGACATTGTATGGAAAGGTCAATTATCGGAGCCGCGAAAAATGCATTACACTACACACGTAAGAATGGGTAATATACGCTAACAAAATTATTCAACGACATTTCACAACCACATAGAAGGCTGGATTTCGACATCCCGATTCACACCCCTGTTTTTGTCTAATGACTTATTTTCACACTTCTAATTCTTCTAAAATAATTCACTCATGAACTTTGAATGACAGTATGTATTGCGACACTGTTATTTACAAGTTCAATGATTAATGCCACAGAACACGTTTGTCAGTATTACATGTTTATACAAAACTATTCAAAATCTCACCAAACGAATCATAACAGTATGTACATGAGACACCACAATTAATGCACCATATTTACTAAAGGACACGAAATTTAAAATACTTTTTACGATCATTTTATTTTTCACTGTGGCGGTTTGGAAACCTTTCATTAATCTACTGTTTTTTTATCTAGTTTTTTTTATCATACATTTTTGTACTCATACTGTTTTTTATTGCTGTATGACCGCAAACAAGCTGATGGCCCACTTATTAGTAATCAGTTACCGTAACCCACAGATGTTTGCGACGTCATTCAGGAGCACCGCACACACGCTACCGTCTTTTTACGTCCAGTTCAGGTATTATTGTTTATTTTACCACTGTCAAGTTGACGTTGAATATTAAATAATAGTTTTAACCTCAATTGTGGATTTATATTTTGTATATTTTGAGCTCCACTTTTAATGAGTGGATCTTGAGAATATCCAAGGATTATTTCTTCTATGTCTTCCGATATTGTTTTGTTGATGTTTGTAGCACTACAGTTGTTGAGTTCAACGACAACTAATAACCAAGACTTGAATACGAACAAAACGACCTCAACGACCGAATGTCAAGTCATACGTTACCTTAAAAGTATTCCAAAAAATACCTCTTAATAATAGTACTGCAAATTTATTATTCTGTGGCAAAATATTATGAATAGAGGTCGATACATATGCACGATTTGCGGCGTGAACTTTTCATGTTTAGTTAGAGCACGCCGGCCCAACTCGACCGCCACAGGGCGTGTAACTTGTTAAGTTTATGTGACAGTTGATATCAAATAAGTGGCACAAACTAGGGCACTGCAATACTGACCTCACATTTAGATCGTGTCAACTTGCCACACAATTTCATTTCTATTTTATATCCCTGTAATATGATTTATGTGCATACAACAATATCGATCTCAAAGTTAGTTATATCAAGAAGACTTTCAAATGGATGCCATGTATATTCTAATCAGGAACAGTGGTAACATTATTTTCTCTGATATAAGGAAAAGATGTCAGAATGTCAGAACCAGATTGTCCACGATCTGCTACCAGCGAGTACTCAGCTATTTTTTCCATATCGGTCGAAGGGAGTCAGACAACCTCGAGAAACTGATAGTGCTAGGCAAAATAGAGGGGAAAAGGCCCAGAGGACGGTCGCCAACCCGATGGTCGGATCAAATTAACGCATTCATGGCGCTCACTTTGCCTGCAGCTCTGAAACAAGCCGAGGACAGAGTGTGGAAGCAGTTCGTCAACGTCTCCGTAAAGGCTTATCAAGACGGGCACGACCTTCAGGAATGAAGAACACGACGAAGAAAAAGAAGAAAGAAAAGATACTCGTAGGTATGTAGTGGATAGTGGCGACGGACGTATATTGAAAAGGTACGCCGACCAAATCAGACGCCAATAGCGACTCTTATACAAACCTGCGCCCACAGAAGACACCAACGATAGCAGTCACGAACCTGGTTCGATGAGGATGAGGAAGCCGTGTCACGGCCTAATAACATGGGATTGGGGACTCCGAAGTCCCGGTATAGTATATCACCCAGTAATAAAAAGCACTATACTAAAATACTTACACCGGTGACAAATGTTTTTGTGTCTAGCCACGAAGTGCAAACCCGTGATTAGATTTTGGGTTGTTTAAATACTGTGAGCTTGTTTGGAACCATTGTATGTTTGCTATTTTTATTTAATAATTAAAGTTAATAAATGTAAAAATATTTTCTTATATTTATTACAATTAGTTTGGTCTTCACTATGGAATGAACAAATCTTTGATTTTCCACAAGTATTTTAGTATTACTTGTAATTTTATATTGAAATAAATATTTTCAGACTCAATGAACGTAACATCATATTAAATGTATGCATCACATTATTACTAAAGTATCAAAAAGACGACTAAAAAGAATCTTAGGTTAGCAATTATTAAGTCCCATTATATCGTCATATTTATTTTTGCTTACAAGTTTTATTTGTTTAATTAATATACATATAATTCATAAAAGTAATGAAATTTAAAAAAAAACATGCGGGGCGGTCTTTGGGGACTGCCGATAGAAATGAAAACTAAGTAACTTGTGAATTGTATCGTCGAGATATTAGATAGAGAATTAAATTGGTCATTAACAAACCAAAAATTGTTCACCCAAAAAATGCACAACGCGCCTAAAGTTTTTACTTCAAAAATCTCAACTGTATTTCACTGTTATAAAGTCGCAATTTGAATAGATATGTATAAGTAATGCAATGCAATCATATAAAAGTTACATTATAAAATAAACTTTAAGTCATTATTAATAAGGTTGGTATTACTGGAGCACAACTCCGTCTTACGAATTCTTACGATCAGTATCAATAAGCGGCAACCATACCGCTGTGAATTCATTTTACCTTATAAATATATTATGTATCCAAATGTATAAAATTTATACGATTTTTAAATTGTAATAACTATGATAAAAAGGTAACTGGTAACTCTGTACAAATTCTTTTTGTTTCGCATTATGAGCATTTTATATTACAATTTACAAAAGAGCAGAAAACTATTCATTAGAATTTACTTTCAAACGAAACAAAAGGTTCGCAAGAGTATCATTCATCCGATTTCATTATCGTACTCGTTATCCGTGACTGAAACATCGTGATTATTCATAAATCACAACAATACGCATTGCGAAAAATGTAAAATAATTATTCAACTGTAAAATGTATACAATTAATTCTGTTATCGAAACCACTAAATTAGACATGCTTTGAAAAAAATGTTCTCTATTATATTTAAGTTCTTGAACCTAATTTTATCAAATCCGGGGCACGCGCAACAAAGACAATGTAATCGACCAATGCCGTTTACGTCACGACTCATATCCGTCACTATTGCATACCGATTATCGATTATCTTGTATTATTATGATGTATCGATACAGAAATTCGCGGCACGCTCTATCAATACGGTTGAGTTTGTTCTATAATTAAGAAAGTGTGTTCGCCCTTGAAGAAATAATTCATGCCTCTGCTCAGTCATTCTTAAATTATATAAAAAATTATTTACTAGTACATATATAATACCGCTATTCAAATAATGCCTAATTACACGCTTTGGACTCATTTGCATGGTTTTAAACTGCAAAAGGTTAATTTATTGATTTTAACACGATCTGCTTTTGATATGAAATTATCATAAAACAGAATTACAATCCACGCTTATATTTCAACATATATCCAAGAATCATATGAAGTGTCTGTCAAAATTAAAAACATTATAAAAACTATTTATAGCCACATCCTTGTTGCTCTTAGTTCAGGAAATGGAAGTATAACAGGAAGGCATCAATGCAAAATGGCGCGCAGAACCTAAGTCCTGTTTCAATATATAGCAGCATATTTCAGGTTCTACAGTTTTCAGCGGATCATCATATTGATTGATGATCATGTTTGTAAATATATTCTGTTTTAAAGTAGCTTGAAATGTCTTCATTAGTGAATACAAAATACAAACATTTTGAGCTATAATTGCTATGACAGCTAAATAGTAAAATAAATTAGGATTTATGTTACCTTTACTAGCAAACCATTTTTATATGTAGCCAGTTAATAGCTTGTATTACTTGAGAAGTACCTATAATCTATTTATCCGCAGGATATTGCTTCACATCGAGAGGTAATATTAATTAACATGTTACAAAGTAGTTAAATACTTCAGATAAGAACTTTTGAAATTTAGTATAAGATTATACAAATCTATACAATATTTGTGCTTAGATAAGTTTTAAGAACGTAATTTAACATATATAATATATATTTTATCGATTGTTATCGAAATTTTAATGTCCTTACATTTTTATGACATGAAATATAATATGTCAAATATGTTAATAATTTGAAATACATATTTACAACTGCTTTAATATTAAATCTTTAACGCTAAGTATTTTTATTAACTATTTTTATTTTTAATTAATTCGCCTGGGTTCGTGGTATCTTGGCTCGGGGACGCACGTCGCTGGTATACCCAATAAAACCACCCCGCAGTTCCTTCGTTCGCGACTGGTGCCAGTTTGGTCTCGCAGATCTCTTCAAAGCCAGGGTGTGATTCATAATAGGTCCATATCCGGCAATTTCGTCCTAAGCAAGGTGAGATGGATACGCGAATCACCGACGCGCTCATTCTCCAGTATACAGTGTCTGGTGCAACCTTTTAACTTCAGCTGCAAGCAATCAGCTGAATTTCAAGACAAGTTCAGTGAGACGCTTGTAGAACTAAGGCTTGTGTTATGATTAAATGATACTAGCATTACCAATAATGTTGTAATCACAATCTTGTTCTAATACTATCGTAAATCTTATAACAATTTGGTACAGAATTCCTTAGTAGGTGTAATGTTACGAAAGGCTACAATGCGGACAATGTTATCTTTTATCTGAATGCAATATATCTTATACATAAATTTGAACACATAGTAATCATTGTTGAAATATTATACTAATACTCGTATAATCAATTTCAATTATTCGCCCATGAAAACTGGCCCAAAAATAATAGGTTTGTGTTGAAGGAACTTCTGTACTTACATTTCGTAAACATTTTAATTGCACTAATTATTTATAATATATGGAAAGTGGTGTGGAGTAGAGTAAAAAGCCAAGAAAGTGTAGAGTTCAGCTGAAGAAGTTTACCGCTTTAAATTAAAGCTGTTATAAGGTAACAACACTAGCTTTATTGCACGTGATTGATGAATTTATAATGCATAATTTCATTAACCTATTTCTAAGTGCAGATTAATGCTTCCTAGTTACATCATTTTAATCTACTTTCTAATAGAAAGATTCTTATAACTATCTACAAACAAATCGGTTAAAAATATTTAGTTAAATTTCGTTTAACAAAGTTAGATATGATACGATATTAGTCTTACAAGTATGAATTCAGCAATTTGATATTAGTATCAATTATAGTGATAAATACGTATATATTTCTTTTGTTAATAATTTTTTTCATAAATTAGTGTTTGGTCAATTAGATATTATTTAAATATTATCTGAAGACACTGTGCTATAAAGAAGATGTATTCGAAACTATTACATGATACTGCTCTGAGGAATCAATTTAATAAAAATTATTGTATTAACCATCGAATTATCGGTGCAACAATATATCAGAAAATTGCTATAAACACTAAATAATTTAGGTCCGATAGTTGTCTTGATAATACCCTAACATAAAGGTCACATACCACACGTGCCTTCGAAATCTGATATGAGTAGTTCTAACAATGCCTTCAAGAATAATTGAAAACAGAGCAAGGTTACATATTGTGTTGACCTTTTCACTGAGGTCATTAGGATATTAATTATATTAATTAATCAACGCAGACGTAGGACCAGGTATCCATCAATTTTTACATTTACGTTCTTACATTATATCGTTACATACATATAAAAATAAAAACGAAAAAATAGGTGAAAACTAAGTTCCTTTTACTATACATTATCGTTAAAAACCATATTCCTTCACAATCCTTGTTACTTATTAACATACTAGCTATGCCCGCGACTCCGTCCGCATGGAATAGTGACTTTAGGCAGCATTGTTTGGATATTTAAGATAATTTAAATTGGAAATTCAACCTATTAAGTCCAGCCTAAGCTGAACCCTATTTCATATGATTGATGATATAAATCTGAGGTCAACTTAAATTGGTATATAAAATTTCCGAAAATTATCATTTTTAACAAAAACTAATTTTTTTTTCTAAAATTAAAATAGCCTATGTTACTCCTTGATACATCAGCTATCTGCCAGTGAAAGTCCTGTCAAAATCGGTGCAGCCATTTCAGAGATTAGCCGGAACAAAAAGACAAACAGACAGACAGACAAAAATTGTAAAAAATGTTGTTTTGGTATATATACCGTGTATACGTCCTAATTCACTTAGTAAAAAGCGGTTATTTTAATATTACAAACAGACCCTCCAATTTTATTTATTTGTATATATACATACATACATACTTGTAGAAATAATTTTTTGCAGGTGAGCTTATAAAATGGTTATGGTAGTTAAATGATGAATGAAACAGCAGGTTTCCCTCAATCCTGTATTGACGCATGAGAACGCCGGGAGGATGAACCCTTGATTCCTTGGTGTCAACTGTGGAAAAGACCAGACACGAAGAACGAGCCGACGCCTGCCTGGGCCACGCGATCGTTAGGCCAAATTTATCCGTAGGCCCAAGCGAGGTTTATGAGCCTTACTTTCTTCGACATATCCCCTGATCCCCTCGGATCCACTCCATCACCTTTGAGAGCAAAGAAGTTATCGCTATAGGCCTGTAGTTGGACGGGTCTTTTCGGTCACCCTTTTTGGGAATAGGGTGAACATGGGCCACCTTCGACGAAGCCGGGACACAACCATTGCGTTAGGATAATGTAAAAAGTCGGGAAAGGACTGGAGACAGCTCAGCCGAGCACATTCGCAGCACAATAGCGGGGATACCATCTGGCCCGTTAGATTTCTTAACGTCGAGGGATCGGAGGACACGTCTTACGGCTTTTTGGGAAAACTGTACCTCCGACATTAAGTAGTCTCCACATCTACTAATAGAAGGTGGAGACTGTCCCCCGTCATCAAGAGTCGAATTGGCTGCAAAGATTTCACCCAGAAGATCGACTTTATCCTTAGCAGCATGAGCCAGACGGTCGTCAGCTGCACGTAGTGGAGGAATGGACGCCCGACAAAAGTTTCCTTCGACAGCTTTGGCAAGGGCCCAAAACGCCCTAATCCCGGAGGGATAGCTGGCGAGACGCTTGCAAATCCTGCCGATGTGCTCAAATTTTGCTCTCGCAATCCGTTTTTTGAGGGTCCTGGAGGCAACATTATATTTTTTCTTCATGTCAGAGGTGTTAGGAACCTGACAAGCCCTTGCTGTAGTCCAGGCTTGATAGGCATCTTGCTTTAGCTTAACAGCCTCAGCACTAAACCTATCGAACCATGGCATTCCCGAACCACCAACGCGCAGCACAGAGTTAGGAATGAAACATTCCATTCCCTGTAACCACATCGGCAACCGAGTTCGCACAGGCGTCAGGATCGTCCGAAGAAAAACACAGCGGCCCCCATGGATAGGACGCATAGAATTCGCCCAATCCATCCCAATCTGCTGACCGATAGCGCCACACTCTCCGCTTCGCGGTGGGGCGAGCCCGTTCAGGAATTGGAGGGCGCATCACGGAAGATATCAAGCAATGATCAGAGGTTCCTAATGGAGCCCCAATCGAGATCTGATAATCTTCCGGATGTGTGGTCAACAGAAGGTCCAACAAAGACGGCTCATGGTCCACTCTATCTGGTATGCGGGTAAACTCTTCAACCACCTGAGTGAAACCATGCGCAAGAGCAAAATTAAAGGCAGCAATTCCCGACAGATCAGTTTTTGGAGAACCCAGCCACTCAATATGATGAGCATTGAAGTCTCCAAGAACTATCACCTCCGCGGCGGGATACTGCGTAAAATCTTTGTCGGAGCGTCTTGAACACGCCAGAAAAAATGAGCCGTTTCAGTCCTTTCGCATTCTCTGCCTTGGGACCGATACAGGCAGGAGTAAGCCATATTACTATTATTTACTTAAAGCACGTTCGTATTATTATTATTGGAAGTACTCCGGCTCGTTTTGCAGACACCTTCGTGGCACTGGCCATTCATGGCAACTGAAAGACTGGTAATTCGAGCCCACTTGAAGGCGAATAGGTTGTTACTTGTTAGGTCTACTATGAATATTAAACAGTTGTCTGTTTGATATTCATATATAATAAATACTCAATTAATTGCATTAATTACTTTTAAAATACTTCCTTTATTAGTATTAACACTCAAACTTATATTACAGAATTAAAAGTCACATTTAATTTTATTTATTATACCTACTTTAGAGCATATGCTTTGCGAAATTAAAAGTGATAAATGGTAATAAATAATTACAGATCTGTTCGCGATTTTAGAGATAATTAATAGACACATCGAGTTAGGTTTAGTGTATATCATTAAAATGGGATTTAATAATTATAACGTATGTATTAATCATAGCACTTTATTGTGCAATAGTTTATACGATTTCAATGATAATTCGCTATTTTAATGATCAGTGGTAAACAATTCGTAATTATCCGTGCAGGGGCGGAGAAAGAATACTAACCTCTGTGGCCGGGGTCGGCCTGTCGTAAAAGGCGACAAAACAACCCACCTTAGCTACGTGGTAGGGTCTCAAGCCCGTCTGGATGGCGACCACCTTTGGTCTTAAGTATGACGCCATAATAACCTTGTGTTGTGTTCCGGCATTAGTGACCCAAGTTCCTGTACCCTTATGGGACAGCAGCGTGTTCGCGATGCCACTGGCGTTGCATACACCTATAGGCGACGGTAACTGCTAAATCCTAAGCAGGCCGTCAGCCTGTCTGCTGTCCTACAGCAATAAAAAAAAATTGATGTCACTATGGTGACTAGCAACGGAGTGGATTTATATTTTTAGTAAATATATTCCTTTAAAATAATATTTTATTAACTTTTATATTAAAATTGTCATTTAATTTTGAACGATTGATTTGTTCGTTTAATCTCTATTCAAACATTTATACGAGTACATTATTCTATATCTTAGTTAATAATAATAATAAATCTTAATAATCCTCCATGCAGGGGTGTAGTAAGAATACTATCTTCGGCCAGAGTCGACAAAACAACCCTAGCTACTACTACGTAGTAGGGCCCCAAGCCCGTCTGGATAGCGACCACCTTTGGTCTTAAGTATGCCGCCTTAATAACCTTATGTTATGTTCCGACATTAGTGACCCAAGTTCCTGTACCCTTATGGGACAGCAGCGTGTACGCGATACCACTGGCGTTGCAAACACCCATAGGTGACGGTAACTGCTAAATTCTAAATGGGCTATCTGCTGTCCTAAAAAAAGCTACGTGTTAGGGCCGCAAGCCCGTATGGATGGCGACCACCCTTGGACTACAAGTATACCGTCATAATAACCTTGTGTTATGTCGTCACTAGTGACTCAGGTTTCTGTGCCCCTATGGGACAGCAGCGTGTTCGCGCCTAGGGGTACCCCTAGCGTCGCAAATATCCATAGACGACGGTAGCTGCTAACTCCTAAATTGGCCGTCAGCCAATCAGCTGTTCGTAAGCAATTATAAAATATATTGTTGTTTCAAAAATTGGTCCTTCGAGTATGATATTTCATAAGTAAGAAATTGTCAAATAATAGTTCGTTTAACCATTCGGTACTGTGCGTCATCTTCAACTTAATCCAAATGGCGTGCAACAATCAGTTTAATCCACAATTAACATTCTAAGGACAGAAAAATGGCCATGACAAAGCCTTGATTACATGCAGCAGCCGGCAAAGGCACACTTACACAACCTTATGGTGAAAGGAGTTTAATACTTATTACACTTGTGCAAGCCTTATCAGCTGCACTGGGCTATTTTACCCAAGTCCGAATGTCGGTAACTGACCTTAACGACAAATGCTTAATTTAGGGTTGATACTTAATTTAAAAAAAACTAGTGTCATACGTAATAATAAAAAAAACATCGATAACTTCCCTCCACGCCCAATACAGAATTGTAAAGATTTTCCAGTTCTCTAAATCGTAGGGCCTTAAGCCCGTCTGGATGGCGACCACCTTTAGTCTTAAGTATGCCGCCATAATAACCTTGTGTTGTGTTTCGGCATTAGTGACCCAAGGTCCTGTACCCTTATGGGACAGCAGCGTGTTCGCGATGCCACTGGCGTTGTAAATACCCTTAGGCGACGGTAACTGATAAATTCTAAGCAGATCATCAGCCTCTCTGCTGTCCTACAGCAATAAAAAAAATATTTATTGCTGAGGAATAGCAGAACGCCCACGGCTGATGTTTGCGACGCTAGAGGCAGCTCGAACACGCTACTAGCCGTATAAGGGTATTGAAACCTGGTTCACTAATGCTGGAACACAACACAAGGTTATTATGGCTGCATATTTATGGACCATCGTCCCCGTCAGGTTGCCATCCAGACGGGTTTGGGGCCCTACCACCTAGAAACCTAACAAACGCACCTTTAGTACCAAATATCTTTCTATTCGCTACCTATTTTTTACTTATATTATAAAATTGGCCTTCATATCGTAATTCATAAATTACGATTGAATTTCAACCACTGACAGCCATGGTGGTTCATAAGGTATGGTGGACACCATACCTTATGAACCACCATGGCTAAAATGCAATTATGGACCTAGCTATACTTTACTATAGTCGCAAAATGTAATAATAAATGTCGACCCTATAACGTAGCAACAAAAACGTGATGCTAAAATCAAGTTTGATCTGTCTTTGGTCACTTGCCTAAATAATTTGAACATAGCATAAATATAACAAGTGTCGCGTGATTAATTGCTTACCCGTTTCTTTCTAAGATCATTCTTGCGTAAATAAAAAAATGAAATGCAAATTGAGCTCAGTCTTCGTGTAGTTTTTGTGTTTTTTAGTTTTTGAACTATAATATATTTTTATACTTTTACTTTGTTTAACTATAAAATAAAAGCGTTTTAATATAATTTATTTATTGTCAATTCCCAATTGGTAAATATTTTTATTAATTTAACGCCATCTTCTGGCAGTATTATTAATTAAACTCCAGATGGTGATTCGGCAGAATTCTGGATTATTTTGATTATTTAAAGTGGATAAAAATCGAATCCGAAAATTCCGTTAGATACAGGTCAAGTTAAAGACTGTAAAAAAAGAGCATAAAGCCACCGTCACGCGGTGTTCAAAGGCGGTCACCCATCTAAGTACTGACCGCGCCCGACGGTGCTAACTTCGGTGATCGGACGAGAACTGGTCGAAAAATTCATTATTAATCCTGAGGATCCTGGAAAGGATAATGATACAAACTATACAGATTATTGCATTGTCATCGGTCCTTGATAAGTGTGCAAGTTTCAAATCAATCCGTCGTTTTGAAAAGAGTGAAAATCATGTTCAAAGATACCGTTACATAGATACATACCAAGCTAATAAAAGCGTGTTAAAATATATTTGCCATTCTATTATTATTAATACTTCATATCAACTTAAGATTAATAAACTTATCATTAATAAAAATTTAGTTTATTATCTAATTAATAAACACATTAACAATCGTACAATACATGGTAACCTATCGGTATTATACTCAAAGACCAATCTACTCGGTCACGAATTCGATTCTGATTACAGCATGCACTATTTACGCAGTTTTTCTCGACCAATATGCATTTTATAATTTTCACATACCGACAAACCTGCATACCAAGATCACCGGTATGTAAAACGCGCCAAATCTATTATTATTATTAGTATTAGTGTAGTAAGTATACTGTCCATTCCCTCTAAGAAGAGATTCGAACCCAGCTGTGGGACGTTATTAAATAATATTCATTTTTGTTTTGCTTCAGTAACTTTCCATGACAATTTTTTTTTTCGTAGTGTCGACATATCCAAGAAACTATAATAGATAGAAATTATTTAGTTTTACAAGAGTTACTGCCGACCTTCCAACCCCGACTAAAGCTCTGAGCTAGAGCTTCATCTATTGCTTAGCAGAGTATATCGCTAGTCTGTCCGGGCTGTATTGGAACATTGGTTTTTTTTAAACTGGTATACGAGCGTATGCATAGTCTTGTCAAGTGTTACACTACCTCCGTCGTGAGTATCCGTTATGGGGTGTGGATCTTCCATTTTCACCTGAAAAAAAGGTTTCACAATTTTTATTTCTATTATGGCTCGTTTTGCAGATGCCTTCGTGGCACAATCAACGCGTTAACTGAAAGGCTGGTAGTTCGAGTCCATTCAAAGGCGAGTGGGTTCATTTTTATTAGATCTACTACATTTGTTCGATATTTATACGTAATGCACTAATTACTATATTAAAATACTTCCTTAATGAATATTTAATTCAAACTTATATTACAGACAAGTCAAAAGTAACTTTATTATGCCTACTATATGCTTTGAGAAATCAAAAGTAATAAATGGTAATAAATAATTAAAGATGTCCACGATCTTAGAGATAATTAATAGATACATATAGTAAGGTAAGAACATATCATTAATTAGGCATTTAATAATTAGAACAGTATAATCATGGCACTTTCGATTTTAGACGATATTGAATTGAGTTTATAAGATCTGAAGCCATTTGCACGTCTAATTATAAGTTTCAGATTTTTTTACCTTTATACATAATTTACGTTTCATGAATCTTAACTTTTGAAGTTCATTTTATCATTCATCATATTTCCTCTACTCTATAGTATCTTTCACCATCGGCTTATGAAAACTTCTTTCAACCACGTATTGATAAATAACATCAATAAAAACATTACAACAATAAAGAATGCTTCATTTTATACAGACGGATAAAGATTTAACCATAAAATTCAAATGTTCCAATATTATTTACACGCTGCAAAAACTTAAAGAATTCGTATTTAAATATTGATTCCAGGAAGTCTTGATTTTGACCGCCCAAATAATCTTATGCAACAAAAACTGTGTTATCAATTTGATACGTTTCAACAGAAAAAATGCTTACAAAGTAAAAAAAAGGCAATGTTAAAACTAATACGAGGGTAATTAATTTACTATAGGCAGTTATAATTTTTTATTATAGTGATGACTGACTTCACACTTTTTTTTCAATGCTATTTAGCGACGATCAAGTTTACGACGTCAACCCAGAACTTTTTAGAGTACCTGGGAGTAGCCCAAAAAGCCGGGGCCCGATGGGAGCGGCTTGGCTAGACATTTATTCCTCACGTGTAAGGTTGCCGAAAACGAGGCCATACCAGCGGTGGCGGCACTATCGCGATTTGCTTAGACAGCTAAGTTGATAAAGATTTAATGGTTTACCCAGATATTCTAACGTCACTAACTCCACAATTAAGGCGTAAAATTGTGAAGCACAATTCGTGGAAATGATCTGGGTTTTGTGATGATGTAATTAACTCGTGATTTGCTGTCAAGTCTTTTTCTTGATTATTTCATCTAAAATATCTACAAAAAAATTAAATGATAATTTGTTAGACTTAGAAATATAAGTACGATATTTATAGTCATTTATCTTTCAGCTTTCACAAATACAAGACACAGTATAACACATATTAGGTATGATATTGAACCCTCTCATCGTGAAAGTTCAGAAGCAACTGGGGTAAGACACAGATACTCTGGCAGATACAGGTGAGTCTTAAGGACACGGTGTCTCGTCTAAGTTTTAAATGCACCTCCCTTAGCGTTGGGCAGTAGAGGAACATTGCGATAGTTTCGGTGGGTATATCAGTGACGTGTATCCCCTTGTCAACGGTAGGAGCGCACGAGCGTATTACCGGGAATTCTACGCTACCAAGCCGCAAGCCCCCAAGCGGCGAGTTGCGCAATAAACATTTTCGCCTCATAAAAAGTAGACTAGTAACATCTCATTCACTCCTCACACAGATTTGTGCATCTCCAGAAGAGAACAGACTAAACCTACCACGAATCGATCATGTAGGTATGTATACAACTTTCAATGTTTTCCTTCGTCACCTTTAAATATGATATTACGAGAAAATCTGCTTAATGAGTGCATAGTTACCATGGAAAGAGTCGAACTAGTGACCTCTGTTTTGTTTCAATGTGTTATCCCGTAGCTATCACACATTTAGAGGTCAATTTACTAACTAGAAGGAACATTTTAATATTACTATTCAACGTAGGTAATAAACGATAAAACCTCTACATTTCAGCTTCAAATTTCGTTTGTCTATTAGATAAGTGTTCGCTTGGAGATCTGGATACATTTTATTAAATTTTATATTTAATAAATTTATTTTATTTTCATAAGATGTATATATACAATTTACGCATAATATATACGATACGTATATGAAAGTATGAAATTTACAGGGCTTTTTTACAATCAAATAAAACAAATCAACATCATACAAATTGAATTTAAAATTATACTGGTAAATTTGTCCAAAAAAGCGGTACGTAATGCTGGGTTTCTCACCACAAAAAAAGAAGAGTCATGAAATCGCAATGACACTACCACCGCGCATTAGTTTGGCCCTGTGAGCTTACTTGCTGGCCTCAAGGTCAAAAATGAAATCAAACTGGATGTAAACGGGATTAATTGTATGGTTATTGTACAACAAAGTTGTAACTGAAAGCCTGTTACCATTTAATGATTTCCGAAAATGTCTTGACATTTGATTAAGATCTACTCCCACGGCAATATCCATACTGTCAATTTGTATTATGATCAATATCGTCCATTTATAGCAACAGTAAATATCGATACACTTTTATAATATACAAGTGACATTCTAATAACATTGGTAACTTAATATTGTTTCAAAAACATACACAATTTTTCTTTTGACTAGGATCAGGATTTATTTATTTCTCCATGAGGAAAACTTCTTTGCGAGAAATTTTTTTATTTATTTATATAATTATGGTATGCCAACAACATGAACACAATATTTATCACAAACATTTTCATGATATATTTAAACCTATGTGTTATAGTTATTTATATACGCGCATAGTTTGATTAGAGTTAAATACATTAAGTTACAATAATAAGGTATTTATAATAATAAAGAGATAAAATTATTTAGAAAAATAATTAAATAGAACTGCTGAATAAATTTAGAGTTGATAATTAATAAATGTAGGCTAAGTATTTGACAATTAATAAAGTCACAGTTTTGTTTCATTAGTGTGAATTTAAATCGATTAAATAGATATGTGAGATTCTGTGAGACCACCTACTAAAATCCCCACTGTTCTACTATTGCCTAGTTCCTGAGGGACTTCCGTTATTCATCCAATATTCCAATCCCTAGCTCAGTTTAATAAACAGATTAATTAAAAATATAAATTACCTCAACCCTAAATCCCTTTACGTATCAAATAATTTTAGTTGTGTTCACTTAAAAACAACGGACGGCCTTTCGAGATATAATTTAATATGCATGTAATTATCAAATATAATTAAATGTACCTGTTTCTGGAAAAATGCACATATACTCAAACCAAGGCCCCTGCCGTCTTAAGGAAATTGTAGTTAAATTATTTGTAATATAATAAGGGTTTTTTATAATCGGAGTTTCTTTTAATGTTTTATTTTAAATTTAATTTATAGATACGTGTTTCAACCTGAAAGAGTATTCTACACACAAAGCCGAATATATATATATATATATATATATATATATATATATATATATATATTTAAACATAGCTTGTGCAGGTATTAATCGGGCACGGTTGCTTCGGTAAATATCCTGTCACCTGGGACACTCCATTCCAGTATACGAGCCACGAGCCTCGTAGAGTAATAACCAAAAGTCGATCTTGCGATGCTCTCACACATGACTCTGGTTGGCGACCGGGGTTTTAGTATGTATGCCGGTGGCCACCACTGGCTATCGCATGCTAGCCAGACGAGAGAATAACGGTGCCTCCACATAACCTCGCCGGCTTCCCCCCTGAGCTGGCGTGGTACCTGTGATCGGGTTTCCTTGGGATAAAAAAAATACCTTTTTATATGAGTTAAATTTTGCATCAAATATCGTGTTTAAATTGTCTGTCTTAACAACACATTGAAAAAAATTACTATCCTTTTAATATATGGAAAAGTTGTGATATTACGGGATTAACTGCACACAGTAAAGTGTAATCCATAGATTACACCATCTATCAGTCTAGAAAAATATCTTACACAACAAATAGCAACCATCGACAAGGGGTTAAAATAAACAACTGTGGCTGAATTTTAGAAACCCCACTGCTATCAGCGGGGTTTCTAAAAATTTTACTCTGCCTACAAATTTACTAATGTAGTTTTATTGGTATGGAAATATTAAAAATGTAATTAAATAATAATGTTCTATAATGTTCTATAGCCCGGGTTGCCTGGAAGAGATCGCTCTGTAGCGATAAGGCCGCCCATTGTAAGTCAAGTACTCATTGATTGTGTAAATAAGTTTCATTGTGTTTATATAATTGGTTTACAATAAAGTGTTATCTATCTATCTATCTAAATTTCAATGAAACAAAAATTAAAAGCTGTAGCGAATTATTAATATATTTTTAAAGTTTGTCTGCGATGACAATTATAGTAACGCGCTCATGATAATGCTTCAAAAAAACCCACAAGGCAAATGTCGAATACAAATGTCAAATGTCGAATGTCGTATACACTTTTATTCATAGTATGAACATATCCGGAACGAAATGTTGTTATAATAAAATACATAAATGTGAACATGTCTGCACTTCCTTGATTTTATAACTTGTATCGAGTCGAACAAAACGAGTGAATTCTTAGTGTAATTACAGTACTAATATTTTATATGTAAATGAGAAGAAAGAGACCTTAACTTTAGAACTCCTATTTTATATATAGTAAATATAAAATCATGTATTATATAATTATGTTATTATTAAGTGTTTACAAATAAAAGTTTGAAGGCCGTGCGATCCTGACCAGAAATGAGAACACCCCTTTTCAAGTTGTCTTTATCCTTGCAGGGGCGGAGAAAGAATACTAACCTCTGTGGCCAGGGTCGGCCTGTCGTAAAAGGCGACAAAACAACCCACCCTAGCTACGTGGTAGGGCCTCAAGCCCGTCTGGATGGCGACCACCTTTGGTCTTAAGTATGCCGCCATAATAAGCTTGTGTCGTGTTCCGGCATTAGTGACCCAAGTTCCTGTACCCTTATGGGACAGCAGCGTGTTCGCGATGCCACTGGCATTGCAAACACCTATAGGCGACGGTAACTGCTAAATTCTAACCGGGCTGTCAGCCTGTCTGCTGTCCTACGCAATAAAAAAACAAGTAATGTATTATTACTTCATTTTGCAAAACCTAGAGCAGCTCACAGGACGAGCACCGCTCGGTTTCTCCATTCAAAATTGTACGGAAAGTTGGCAATCGATTCTGTAAATATAAATTGTCCCACATTATTTTCAGATTTTTATTGTAACTTGTATTATGTCTAGAAAGAAAAAAGTCACCGAGAGCTGTGGAAGTAAAAAATGCTCAGAAGATTTCTCTTGTACTTAATAAATAATTTACCTACTTTCTACCTTTTTCATAATCACTGAGGATATAAAAAAAGAAATATAAATATATATATAAGCGGCCTCGAATTCAGCTTTTAAACCTAAGAAGCTTGACTATACACGAAAGTGTAGTATCAGGAATGACGCAGGCCGTCCAAAATAGACTAAAAAATTCATAAAAGCAACAATTTGAATTGTTAACGATTAAAAAGTAACAAATAAAAAAACCACACTCAGAATAAACAAACAAACACGTAATCATTGAATAGAATGATTAATTATCTACATCACCCGATACATATTAAACGTGTGTTACACTTCACAGGCCTATCGTGATTAGATACGGAACTACATCTCTTTATACCTTACATACTTCTGAGAGGAAAGTTCCATGCGCTAAAGCTTAACCTCGAGTAGAAGGGCAGCACCTTGGGTGCTTCCTGCAAGACGATTGAAATTTTGACGTAAGATTTTTTAGGCTTTACTTACTCCAATGCACGTTGGTTCTGCGACTGTGTCAGTGGTCGCTTCGAATGTCCTTGTTTTTTTATTGTTGTGGGACAGCAGACAGGCTGACGGCCCGCTTAGAATTTAGCAGTTACCGTCGCCTATGGGTGTTTGCAACGCCAGCGGCATCGCGAACACGCTGCTGTCCTATAAGGGTACAGGAACTTGGATCACTAATGCCGGAACACAACACAAGGTTATTATGGCGGCATACTTAAGATCAAAAGTGGTCACCATCCAGACGGCTTTGGGGCCCTACCACGTAGCTAGAGTGGGTTGTTTTGTCGCCTTTTACGACAGGCCGACCCCAGCCGCAGAGATTAGTATTCTTTCTCCGCCCCTGCACGGATAAAACCTTGTTTGGTCCGATGTTGGCAGCAGCGGTCACAGCGTGTATGTTCTTTCCGGATTCATCACATGCCCATAAGATTCAAAGGACATCAACCAGACGACCGAATGGGCACAAATCCTGACCGGGCATTCCCAAATGTGTGTCTAAACAAGCATCAGAAACCGCGCGGCATCTGATCCTAGAAAGTGTAAGGCAAAACTGTAATAGATGCGGCATGGAGGCGCTATGGGAAAAAAACTCGCTGAAGTCACAATAGCTCAGTTATCACTGACAAGCACTCCAGATCGCATGTCCTCGTTAATCTATTCGCTAATCTTATCCACAAAACAAACGCCAACATAGCTCGTTCACAGAACGACTAGAAACAAACATTAAAATATGTATAGAAATTGATTACGTGCGCCCATCCTAATTGAATTTGAACTCCAATAGGGCAACATTTTCTTGACAAGTGTTAAATTGCTTTTTCATCATCATTTTCAACATCGATTTCATGCGGTAATAGGCTAAACCTAAACAAATTCGATTTGATTTCTTTCCATTTTCGAAACTTAACGGATAAAGACCAAGATTTGTTATAATTATCGTTCATGATGAAGCAAAACCTATTCCGATAGACTGAATTGAAAGAAGACTGTCATATTTTTAAGACTGATATAAAATAGCCAGTCAGTGTATGATGCCGGTCATGGACCGAAACTGCATCGTACAGGAATGAGAAGGATAGTGAGATGAGCGGTGGTTAGAGAGACGCGATACCTTGTAGTGGGCAAAGAAATTCGCACTGACCTTGATTCCACCCCTTCCCGGTTCGGTTCAGGTCGCGGAGGAATTGTTGCACGGCACTAGCTAAATATCACGCACTGAACACACAATTTTATGGCACGGCCAATGAGAGTTAGGGTGATTGTGCACTACAAGGAATTTTCCTGATTTTTTACGGTCCGATATGGCATGACAAAAACGGGTGATTGGCTTGTGCACTTGTCCGTCTTTACTCGGATCAGTGCGGCGCAGTTTAGCGTGGCTCTCTTTGAAACTACACGCCACGCACGCGTAATTACCCTAGGAACAATGAGTGCACAAACGAGTACATAGCCAATCGTGCCATATCGGACCATAAAAAATCGGGCTGCCGGACAGCAAAATTCCTTCCACTTCCAATTCCTCCCACAATCGCCCTTAGAGGTAACAACATCAGGAAGGTCGAACGTTGACCGTCCCGCGCGTTATAAGCTTGCGCGTTACTATTATATTATTTTCGTCCCACTCTCGCTTTTACCATTTACCTTACCGAGAGTGAAGGTAGGTAACAAAAATCAGGAGGCGGTATTTCAAATACCCTTTATACAAGGATCGAACAGTCAGTAATCAATACGCACTTAATATCCGCTTAATGTAACAATTATTCTGATATTTTTTAAATATGATTACAGAGTATTAATTATTCGATTTGTTATCCGTTTTTGTTTCTAAACTATATGGCCTTCATTCGTACTTAATATAATAATAGTCAATTAATAAACAAATGCATCATGACAATTCACACAACACCGTCTAATTCCAAAATGTCTTATGCTATAAACTAGACAACTAATATTCTGCTCAAAAAATTTTCTTCTGTTTATAAATAAATAAATTACACATAAACCCAGACTTGGGGCTAATCGAGCCACTCCCACAAGCTTTACGGAGTACGCAAGTCTGCGCCACGATAGCCGTAACATACAATCAAAGAAGTGAATTATCTGCTGATCTTGTTCTCTGTCTTCTAAATGTGTCATTCCAGTGCGTCTTAAACTTTTTCTTCGGAGCCTAGGGATTACTGTTGAGTTTTATCATCGGACGGTACTACGCACTTTAATGGTCAATATCGTAATATTAGCTTTTTTTTTGCTATGGGGCATCAAACTTTTGGCTTACTTAGTAATTAGCAGTTACAATCGCCTCTGAACGTTTGTGATGCCAGGAGCACGGCTAATACGCTGTGGTCCGCGTAAATATACTGAAATCTGGTTACTTATGCCGGAACACAATACAAGGTTATTATGGTGACATATTTATTGACCAGGGGTGGTTGCCATCCTGAAGGCTTGGGGCTCTACCACGTAACTACTCAGCCCTTGCACTGAAGAATACCTTTTCTCACGCAACAATAAGGATGAAATAAGCTAGTTTAGGCCCCCCACAAGATGGACCGATAATCTGGTCAAGATCGCCGGAATAGGTTGGATGAGGGCAGCGCAGGACCGATCATCATGGAGAACTTTGGGGGAGGCCTTTGTCCGGCAGTGGGCGTCTTTCGGCTGAAATGATGATGATGAAGCTATTTTATAGACGCAACTGTTATCTGACTCCTAAATACAATGGAAAAAAGTAAATGATAAGTCCATTGCTTCCTTTGAACTAGAAAAAGTTATTAGCCAGCTTTTAACAGTTACAATAAAGTTATAGAATGTCCTTATTCATGTTTCTGATCGAACGACAGCCCATCCTAAAGAAGAAATATACTCTCGAATTTTCTTTTCGAGTTTGAAGGTCAGGCTTACACTTTATTCAAACTGCGGGTTGGAAAGGTACATTTTTTTTCTAAATTATCATGCTTTACTAAGAGAGCTACACGGTCATAAAGTACATCATAAGTCGTATGTTTAACATTGGTAATAATATAAATTAATTATCTTAACAAATTATGACGAGCCCAGTGGCCTTACTACTAATGCATGCACGCCTGCGGAATTCGGGGATTGTATTTCCGTCCCACGTCTGAGTGTTTATTTACAAGATATCTGTCTACAAAATAAAAGTCTATAAATAGTAAAAATTTCTGACAAGGGCTGGATGCAACGAGTCCATGATAGGGCTGGGCAAGCCTTGGGTGAGGCTTATTTCCAGTTGGTTGGAAAGGCGCCACGGCGCCCTGACCTTCCGCCTGACGCAGGTCCTCTCGGGGCACGGTTGCTTCGGGAGGTACCTGTGTCGCATAGGGCGGGAGATGACGTCGGGGTGCCACCACTGTGGCGCGGGCGACGAGGAGGACACGGTTGACCACACTGTCGCCGTGTGCCCTGCGTGGCGCGAGGAGCGCCGCGCCCTCGTCGCCCAAATCGGCGTGGACCTGTCGCTCCCGGCCTTGGTTCTGTCCATGGTCGGGGGCGATCCTGGATGGACGGCCGTCGCCTCCTTCTGCGAGGCAGTCATGTCCGCAAAGGAGGCGGCGGAGCGGGAGCGGGAGTCGACCACCACACTCCCCTCCCGCCAACGCAGGCCACGTCGGCGGCGCCGGAGGTCAAGTAACGACCTCCGGCCGCCGTAAAAAGCGGCCGCGGGCGGCCCCTCGGGGGAGAATCCGCCGCCCGCACTTTTGCCGCGAGGGTGAGGGCTGCGTGCTGTTCCGCGGCCCCCCTCAACTCCTAGAGTTGGTAGGAGAGCGCCGGGGGGACGAAACCCTGATCCCCTGGCGCCAACACTTTAGAAGGGGCCCGCCTCAAGACAAAGGGCGGGCCGGCGCCGGCCCGGGCCACGAGATCGGCAGGCCATATATCCGTGGGCCCGGGCGTAGGCGATAGGAGAACAGCGGGGTTTTTTAGTGGGTAGTCGGATGGCCAAACATCTTTCCCGGAGTCCCACATATCCCTCGGTCCCCCCGGGCCGGGGGAACCCGTCAAGAGAGGTTTTTCCCCGAGACCAAAAAAAAAAAAAAAAAAAAAAAAAAAAAAAAAAAAGGCTTATTTCCAGCAGTGGACTTCAATAGGCTGATGATGATAATGATATCAGTTGTCTAGTACCCATAACAGAAGTGCTATGCTATTTTGGGACTAGATGACGTTGTGTGAACTGTCCCTGTATTTTCATTTATTTATTCAAATATCTATAATTTTATCTCGCCATATTACAGTGTGCTATTCAAATCGCATGGCGTTACGTTACATTTCTCTACAAGAAACATATCGTGAATAATAATCAACAATATAATAATATAAGCACCTGCAGTGTCGCTTTATAAGGTACATAATCGATATATAATATCGAAACACTTACAAAATAATATATTATTAGTTTGCAATTAACATCGATAATATCTCAAGTTTTGAAAAGAGGTTACAAATGTATGTAGACTTCTTAAACACGTGGTAGTCGGTATAACATTGATTTCAATACAAAAACGTAGATGGCAGAGTTGTAGTTGTAGCCGGTCATATATGATTGTTGTCTACTGGCTTAGAATAGAAACAAAATAGACTAACCGCCAGTGATGTTATTTTTTTTTGGTCTCGGGGAAAAACCCTCTCTTGACGGGTTCCTCCGGCCCGGGGGGACCGAGGGATATGTGGGACTCCGGGAAAGATGTTCGGCCATCCGACTACCCACTAAAAAACCCCGCTGTTCTCCTATCGCCTACGCCCGGGCCTACAGAAATGTGACCTGATGATCTCGTGGCCCGGGCCAGCGCCGGCCCACCCTTTCTCAAGGCGGGCCTCTTCTACAGTGTTGATGCCAGGGAGTCAGAGTTTCATCCCCCCGGCGCTCTCCTGTTGACTCAAGGAGCTGAGGAGGGCCGCGGAACAGCACGCTGCCTTCTCCCTCGCGGCAATAGTGCGGGCGGCGGATCCTCCCCCGAGGGGCCACCCGCGGCCGCTTTATACGACGGCCGGAGGTCGTTGCTTGCCCTCCGGCGCCGACGACGTGGCCTGCGTTGGCGGGAGTTGACTCCCGCTCCCACCCCGTCGCCTCCTTTGTGGACATTACTGCCTCGCAAAAGGAGACGACGGCCGTCCATCCAGGGTCGCCCCCGACCATGGACAGAAGCAGGGCCGGGAGCGACAGGTCGGCGGCCAATTCCGGACGGGACCCGCACTCCCGTCGCGTGCTGGTCAGGCGTGGGTACGACTACCAGGCGACACTCCAGAAAAACCAGGGAGTCGCCTAACGGCGTAGTCAGCCCAGCAAGACCAATCGACAGCGAGGATGCGATTCCCGCTCCGGGAACACTCTCTGTGCAGGCGCAGTCGAAATAGGCATAGTTTCGACTACCAAATCAGGGCCCGGGGCAGGAAAGGTAGGACTCTGTCGCCTCGGACGGAGAGGGGAGTGAGGCGACGGATGCTCGGGCACCTCGGAAACGCACACCCGTGTACTCAAAAAAAAAGCCAATGATGTTATAATCTAACCGCAATCAACTCGTTCTCGGGAACACATGACCTTGCTTTTTTTACTTGTGATTTATTGCAATAATTAATAATAATAATAGGATTAATAATCATATTTTTTTTAATTTCTTAAGATTACATATATCTGGTTTTACCATGTATACTAAACCATCGGCATAGATTGTTTTGCTTTCGCATAGGCCTCCCTCATGCTCTTCCAATGCACTCGGTCCTTACAGATCCTTCTCCATAAAACTTCTCTAGTATCGTTTAGGTCATCATTGCAATAAATACAATTTATTTGTATCCGTGCAGGGGCGGATAAAGAATACTAATCTGCGGCCGGGGTCGGTCAGTCGTAAAAGGCGACAAAACAACCCACCCTAGATACGTGGTAGGGCCTCAAGCCCGTCTGGATGGCGACCACATTTGGTCTTAAGTATGCCGCCATAATAACCCTGTGTTGTCTTCCGGCATTAGTGACCCAAGTTCCTGTACCCTTTTGGGACAGCAGCGTGTTCGCGATGCCACTGGCGTTGCAAACACTCATAGGCGACGGTAACTGCTAAATTCTAAGCGGGCCGTCAGCCTGTCTGCTGTCCTACAGCAATAAAAAAAATCTTGTACAAATAGAATACCAGTTGTCTACTACCCATAAAACAAGCGCTGCTGCTTACGCTGAGATGCAGTATGAATATATATATAACGCTGTCATAATAAATTAATTACTGTTATGTATTAATACTGAATTTCCACAAACCTTGGTATTTTTGGAGCAGTTAAAATTAGTATTAGTTACGCTTCAAATTGCAGGCTGTAACTGTATATCCCACTGTCAATGAATATTGCTTAATATCGTAATTCCATACATCGAATGTAAAGCATGCGTTACATTTTCGATTGTTTTGATACGGATCATAAATCACCATTAATGACCCGCGGAACATTGAAGTGAATGTAATGCCGAGCGAGACAAAGGTTACCAGACTTCCCTTCGCTTACAATAACTTAACACAAAATCTTTACTAATTTAAGAATCTATTCATCGTATTTTAGTTCTGCGTATGTATGCCGAATGGTCTCCATCAGAACTACAGGGCTGCCCACCTCTCCTCTTGGAAGATTAAAGGCGACGGTTCAGGAAGATCTTACAGTGTAGGGAGGTCAGAGAACTCTCGCCCCTTGAAAAAAGCAATTTTATCTTCAACTATTTCTTCTATGTTCGTAAAGCTTTTCCCAGGTAATGTAAGTGTTGTGACTCTGTGAATAGGCTCAATCGCAAATATTCCTGTCTTGGCCTCTAAATTGTAACCTAGCAAGACTACAAGCATTTTATTAAGAACTAGCTGACCCGGCAAACGTTGTTCTGCCATATAAATAATAAAATGTCAAAAAATTAAAAAAAAATTTTTTGGGGTGGGTCACCCCTAACATTTAGGGGGATAAAAAATAGATGTTGGCCGATTCTCATAGATACCGGATAAGCACAAAAAATCACTAACTCAATTTAGTTATCTGCCTACTGCCTACCCCCTAAGAACGATGGCGTGATTATTTATAGCCTATGACCATTTCTAGGTTATCATCTATCACCATACCAAATTTCATCAAAATCCGTTCAGCCGTTTAGGCGTGAAAGAGGAACAGACAGACAGACAGACAGAGTTACTTTCGCATTTATAATATTAGTATGGATAGTCAATAATGTGTGACAATTCGCACAACGCCATTTAGTTTCAACATAAGTAGCAGAACGCTTTTTTTATTGTGCTTTGGTAAGATACTGTGACCAATACGCATAGCGGAATTTCTTCCCTTTAAGTGTACAGTGTATGTACTGCGCCTTAACAATATCGCCGTAGAATGTTCCCTAAACTTATAGAAATAAAGAAACACAAAGAGCAGGACGGAGATATAGGACCAGACAAGTGTTAGAGCGAGATAGATATAGTTTCTGGAAATAAATAACAAAGACGGGAATACTTGCTAGACAAGGATAGACATACAGTTGAATGACGCAATGGGGAGCATTCTGGAAACTTATACGGGTATATAAACACGACAAGCGGCACACGGGGCAGACTGGCACGGGATAGTGAAACGAAACAAGGAAAAGAAAGTAAAGGAATCGAAAGGGCTTTGAGACTGCGAGACAACGATACGGCGAAGCATTGAGACAGTGAACCTGGAACACTACTTCGTCATGAGAGATTGGAACGTCGGCCGGACGGATCGAAACGCGAGTGTATCGAGAGAAGCGTGTGCGTCGTCTAAAGAGGTGACTCCTGCGTTGATTATAATTTTTATTATTAAATGAAGACATTTACTCTTCAACGGGTATTTTCTTCCAATCCCGGTACCCACTACACGTAACAATACGATTGAAATACTTCTTATATACTTTTCTTTTGATAAAAAATGCATATTTCAACATATGTATACATGCATATGACCAATACCTGGGCTCGGAAAATCGGACCCGTGATCGCCGCAGGCGCTACGCCATGCGAAAGCAGTTGCACCACGGAGATCGTCAAATAATATTCCATCAGTTTTATAAAACATTTAAAGCTGATTGCGTGTTGTACTGTTATGGTTAGTGGCTATACCACTTGGTCTAGAAGCAGTGGAGGATTTGCAGTCTTGGTCGCCCTAGGCCCCAGGCCATGTAGTAAGTACCAGCCAACCCTTTCTCAGCACCCATCATATTGAGTACATAATGAATTTACTTTTTTGCCAACTTTTATCGAAATCGATTCAGAAATTTAGTTGACTATAATATCTGCTAGTTTGTAATATTTTCCGAGGTTTCAGGGATAATTGTACATTTAAATAAAACATTTAAAATAGTTTTATTTATTTAATTACAGGTTTAATCTCATACAAGATAATATTTAATAAGTGATTTAGGGAGATTATTGTTATACGATGCGGTGCAGTGCGGCCCACCATAATGTGCGCGTGCCTTTAGAATATTTACGTACTTTGAGTTATTTCTTGTTATCATCTGTGAATTTTTTGTCACGATTGGCCGCCCCTAATATCTGGCCGCCCTAGGCCCGGGCCTTAGGGCAAATCCGCCACTGTATAGAAGTATCGTGTGTTTTATTTCCCGCGGAGGATAAAATATTTCTTTTATGCATATAGTTATAAAATTTCTTCGAGGCCAGCAGCGCGTTGGTATTACCTCTGGTGCTGCAAACGTCCATAGGCGACGGTGACCACTTGCCATGGTGGGCCGTCTGCCTGTCTGCTGAACTCTAGCTATAAAAAAAATAGTTTGTTCTGATTCGAGTGTCATTCGTCAATTGTAAATTTGTAAGAATGCCCTGTGATACAAGTTTTTATCTAGTGCAAGTAAATAACTTCTTTAATATTTTGTTGATATAAGTAATAAACTCACTTGTCTCTTTACTCTGACATTGCCAAAATTAATGCCTAAAGCAATGGGATTATAGATAAAAAAAGAAGAAACTGTCTTATAAAATACTTTGAATTTGATAAGTACGGAATAACCTTAAAAACTCAAATGTCTTAAACTCATTTGATCTTGCGCTTTTATTGATTACATCAAGCGCTTAAATTATGATTTAATAACGATTCAACATTGCCTAAATTTCAAAATACTAGTATGTACACGATGTACCTAATTACCATAGATTTGTATCGTCTACCCACTCATTTCTTTCAATACATGACATAACACCTGATTTAAACATGTATGAATACACGTACAATACTGTAATAGGATTGTTAGCGGTTTACATCATCCATCCATATATGTTATTCAATTTATGACTATTATAGAAGTTACCCGTTATATTTTGGGTAGCTATTCTATTACTTTCTTTGAATGTTCAAGTTTATACTTATGGCGGGTAGTTGGTTCTACTTTTTGACCAAATTTGGATCAAACATGTATGGTACTACTAAACTAAATGTATACTTATTATAAAACTGTTTTTAACTTTGTACTTTATATATACATAGACGGCGACCACCCTTTGTCTACAAGTGTGCAGCCATTATAACCTTCTCGTGTTCGGGTATTAGTAACTCAGGATCCTGTACCCCAGAGATTGGGGACAGCAGCGTGTAACTAACTGCTTATTATTTAGTGAGCCGCCAGTCTATCTGCTATGTTTTTTTTTATTAATTTTTATTTGGAAAATAAACATCCATACAATACATACTAAATCATTTTACATATCTATAAATACCGTTGTTTACATGTATGAACAACAACATTTCCACGTATTAATTTTCTTTGATATAAAACTAGGTCTAAGTGGTATTCTTTTATCTCTCACTTAGAGAGATAAAAGAAGTAATTACAAAATTATTAAAAAAATAACAAAAAGAAAAAATGAGAAGAAAACTATATACATAGAACAAATATTAGACAAAATAATAATAAAACAAAACATATTATATATACATACATGCACACATATACACACAATGCATGGTTATGTTATCACATCTTAAGGAATCGTAATAAAGATAAAATATTTCTAAAGCATAGGAAGGAAATTGTCCGAAATTGGAGGGTCAGTCTGCAGTCGTAGCAAGTTTAATTACGTCTATTGCAATTCATTTCTTGTTGCACTTTGTTCAGAAAAAGGAAGAATATAAACACAAAATTGTGCAGAATTTTTTTATTGCTGAAGAACAGCAGACAGATTGACGGCCCACTTAGAATTTAGCAGTTAGCGTCGCCTATGGGTGTTTTGCAACCCCAGTAGCATTGCGAACACGCTGCTGTCCCATAAGGATACAGGAATTTGGGTTACTAATGCCGGAACACAACACAAAGTTATTATGGCGGTATACTTAAGACTAAAGGTGGTTGCCATTCAGACGGGCTTGGGGCGCTAGCCCTACCACGTAGCTAGGGTTGTTTTGTCGTTTTTTACGACAGGCCTACCTCAGCAGCAGGGGTTAGTATTCTTTCTCCACCCGGCACGGATAGAAATGTTTATATGAAATACTATTTTACGAGGGGTACTATTTATATTTCAAAAGCTGGCAACACTAATGTCAATAGCTAAAATCTGGCAACACCATAATAAATTTGGCCATTTTTTAGCATAAACGTTTTAATGTACAAGTGCTATTTGTTTTGTTTACAGTGAGTTATGAAAATCAATTTAACCAAATAATAGAAATTTCAAGAGAAGGTTTTCGTTAGATTATTTTTCACAACTTTCCACGTGGATTATCTCAACAAGAATGTATAGATGAACTCAATTCTTTGTTCTTTGTACGGTGATAAAGCACCATCAAAAACCACCGTATATCACTGGTATAGTGAATTCAATCGTGGTCATAGTTTAGAACGATGCAGTGCATGAACTGATAATGCAAGATCGTCATGTGACATATTGTGAGATAGAGGCATTCTTGCACATTAGTTCCACTTCAATATATTCGATTTTGCATGAACAAAGGTATCAAAGGGAATCTTTTGCGCTGGTTTTCATCGTATATATCCAATCGCGTCCAGAAAGTCGTATTAAACGGATACCAATCAGGATATATGTATACAAGTAACTTCCGGTGTACCCCAAGGATCGGTGATTGGACCCCTATTATTTATTAATGATTTTCATAAATGTTTTCTTCATTCCAAATTCTTAATGTACGCAGATGATCTTAAAGCTTATACTAATATAAAGCTTATACTAATATAACCTTACTCTCAACTGTTACACAAATATAACATCCTAACTCTACAGTCTAGGCGTAATCAATTGGCGGCAACGTTGCTGTTCAAAATATGTCGTAGCCTTGTTGATTGCTCTGAAATAACTAATAGATTATTGTTACACTGACCCGAGAACAGTTCATCGACGAGAGTTGCGGGCACATACTCTGTTTGCGATTAGGAAATGTGGGACTAACGCAGGTGTACGCTCTCCCTTACGTCAAATGTTGCATGAGTATAATACTGCTTTTGATGGTATAGATATTTTAGCAACATCTGCACATCAATTTCAATCAAAGGTTATCGAGGTTCTCAGTGGTGGGCCACTTGCTGCACATTAGCAGCATATTGCTTACTTTTGAACAAGTTGCGAAGCGGAGTTTCCTTTTGGATGGGGCTAATGTCTTTAGCCGTGCTCGCCCATGGCACGGCAGCCCTAGTCCACTTGTCACAGGAGTCGGGCGAGGTTTTCGCGAGTCGTTTTGCGGCGACGCCCTATCCGTGACCAATCCTTTTCGTGTTCTTACCATACCATGTGTTTGTTTGGCTCGTTTTGGTTTTTACGGGAGCGACTGCCGTCCGACCTCCCAACCTCTAAAGGGAAACCTAGAGGTGCCCTTCCCTCGCCGCATGCAAGCTGGCAGAAGAAGTAATCCATCAATCGCCTTTTACGACTCCCTTGGGATGATTTGGGGTGACCCTATTCTTTTCACTGGCCGGGGCCACACGGCAATCTTAGACCTAGTTTTATATCCCAGAAAATTAATACGTGGAAATGTTGTTGTTCATACATGTAAACAACGGTACCTACTTATATATATGCAAAATTATTTAGTATATATTGTATGGATGTATAATTCCCAAATAAATAAAAAAATATCAAAAGTAAACTGTGTGGTAAACTATTTAAGAGCGCCGAAGAAGCAGTTGAAGCGTTTAAAAACCATGTTTTGGAGATATTTCAAGAGGAATGGAAAAACTGCTATGACAAATGGTATGAACGTGCATACGTTTTGCAAAAAAGAGTATCATCAAAAAAATTTTGTATACGTATTAAGACGATCTGAGTTGCTTTTATTTCTAGACCGTGTTTCCTTCTGCAGTTGTATGTGATTAGATTAGATTCCCACATACCTATCAACCAATAACATAATAAGTTTTACAATAGTATACCCTAAAACAATTTTAGACTAAACTATATTACAAGTCATTAACATTCTCATTATATCCAATCCCTTCTATTACTGAGAATAAGGTCAAACCGTGAATAATACCGTCTCACTTAAAATCAATGTCCGTAGAAATCCGCTTAAAACTAAACATTAATTAATCTACATTGCAGTGTTTGCAATAAACCATACAGATTTGTTAATTATAAACTTTATTGTCTAAGATACAAAGCACAAATTACGTGCGTTAATTTTTTTTACAATATTGTATCACATTCACAAATGCTGGGCGGAGTGTATTGCCAGGACCTTGGAATTTGAAAGTGCAACCGGCAACCGGAACATAACGTACTTATTATATGAATATGTTCCTGGAAAGATCTAGAACGCCAAGCGAAGGTACAATCAATTTAAAGATACCTAATTTCTTATGTTTTATGTAAAAAATCCTTGCCACTATTTTACCTTACTTAGAGTAAGTACTATACGAGGTGAAAAGATTTTTAGTAGATCCCGCCACCTGACAAACGCGCAGCGGGGTTAGTAATATTCCCTCTCCAATATGCCCGTATGCTCTTTCTTGACTAAGGGAAGCAAGTCGCTGGTATACCCAATAAAACCACCACGTGTTCCCCTCGTACCCAGCCCAATAACATTTTCTCTTTATTTCATCAAGAAAAGTTAGTAAATAGGTATGTACTAAAAATTATTTACACACGTATCACCTTTTGTAAATAGTAACAAAAGGAACAGGTCTGATTGTATTGGTCAGGCTGATGATGAGCCCCCACTCCCGGCCGCTATCCCACTACTGCCCGATACGGGGACTTTTGACTGCTGGGTTTCCCCCCTGGCCCGGTACGCCCCTCCTTAGTGAACCTGCACCCCCCAGACTCCTCCGGGGGGTCCATATTAATACCGGGCTTAGTGCGGACGTCCAGTCAACATGGGGAACGCACCATCAGTGGGTCCCGACCTCAAACCATCCTCCGTGCCCGACCTCCGAGTAGCCGGATTACAGGAGATGCCACGCTCCCAGTCAAGATATATGTTGAAAATTTTGTTTAAATACATTCACAAAATCATGACTTCAAATTCACATATTTATAATTAATTTTAATCAATCATCTTAAGTTCACATAAATAATAATAATAATATTTTTTTTCTAATTTGCTTTTTTTTATCTATTTATTAGTGCCAAAAAATTATATTTCGTCAAGGCGACATCTTGTAGACTAATGACAAATAAAAGACTTTGAAAGCAACGTTTATTTCGTATAGGTTTCAAAATAAAACGTTAGATGGCACTGTTAAATTCATGTCTCACAATTTGTAATAAAATTAAATGGAATAATCCGAATTAGTTTTAAATAAAGAATGATTAAGGAAAAGAAGTTGAACGATCTTAAAACCGTTGGTAATTTTATAAGCGCTGATAAGTTTACATACATAATGCAACCGAGATTTAACGCTAGGGTGATGAAGATAAGTTTATACAGTACTGTTAAGAAACTAACTAATTATGATAGCATTTAGTTATAATATTTAACTTTTTGTTAATTTTTTGTACTATAAAAAACAGTACCCGCGGGACTGTATAGGTCTGTCGTCTGTCAAAAATGTCAAATTTTATCAATCGACAAATGTTTGAATTTTTTATCAACGGTAAAATTTGATTTGTTGTGTTTGGTAAAGTATAACAAAACTGGAATATTAATTTACTACTTTAAAACACCTAATAGTGATGGATACTGCTAAATTACTGAATCACAACAGGTAAAACTTCATTTAACAACTTTTGTATACAAGCGAACTTGATTCGAACTTACGCGCTCTAATGTATTGATTTTTCTATCCCAGAATAAATTTGTGCGATGTAAATAAATCATAAAGTGAACCTTTAACATTAACACATCGCTTGTTTAGTGCCGGTGCTTAATTTGTGTGTTTCGAAGGATATTAATGGGGTCGGTCCGTCGTATGTTTTCAGAGACAGTGTGGCAAATACACCCGACGTAACTCCAGTGAAGCAAAAACTTGGGAAATTTGTCGATGTTTACTCTCCGGAACATCTAAATTTAACGCCAAAAGCTGTAAGTTGAACTTTAATTATATAAAAATAGATTGATTCTGACCTTTTAAAAATAATGAAAACTTAATTTTAGAGGCCGGATTTTTTTATTACCAAGTTAGCCGCGGTCAATGCCAATTTAGTTACACCTGAGAGCTGTATTGAGCCTAATTTAAAATGCAGGTGAGTGTGTTTTGTTTATTTTCCGTGCAAGAGCGGAGAAAGAATACTAACCTCTGTGGCCGGGGTCGGCCTGTCGTAAAAGGCGACAAAACAACCCACCCTAGCTACGTGATAGGGCCTCAAGCCCATTCTCAAGGGTTAGTATTTTTACTCCTCCCCTACACAGAGGAAAATTTGATTTGAAGGGCTAATTCAGTTATGATTAAGCCTTTTGTACCTCCCAGCTATATGCATTTTTTAACGTGGGACAGCAGACGACCCACTAAACAATATTTAGCAGTTACCGTCGCCTATGGATGTACAATGCCACCCCTGGCATGGAATCATGTTAGCTTGTTAACTGACATCTGTGTGGTACTGGTCATGGTCACTTATGCCTGAACACAATAGAAGGTCATTAAGGCGGCATATTTAGAACCAGGAGTGGTTGCCATCCAGACAGGCTTCGAGCCCTAGAATAACCACTAACAGTATTTGTAGATTTTTTATAGCTAGAGTTTAGCAGACAGCCAAACGGCCCAGCCTAACAGGTGGTCACCGTCGCCTATGGGCATTAGCAACACCAGAGGCATTACACACACGCTGCCGGCCTCAAATAAATTTTATAATGCCTTTTTTGAAGATCCCCATATCATACCGTGCTGAGAAAACCTCAGCCAGAAGCTCATTCCAGATCCTGAAAGTACGCAACATGAACATTCTTGAGAACCGTTTCGTACAATAAAGAAGAGGCTCCAAGAAATGGGGATGAACACCCAGCCGATGGCGGTCAGTGCGGTGGTAAAACGACGACGAAGGCAGCATTCTAAATAGCTCCTCAGAACACTCCCCGTTGTACAGACGGTAGAATATGCAAAGTCTCTCCGAAGTCCAAGCGTGTCTAGACCGTCTGTGAGTATGGGATCGTCGACAACACGAACTGCTCGCGATTGGATGGAGTCTAGGGGATTGAGCTAATCTGCAGGTGCTCCAGTCCATAAATGTGAGCAGTACTCCATATGCAGAGATAGTCTAAAATCGGAGTAAATGTCAGCAATAATTTTTGGTGCAGGACAGTGAAGCCAAAAGCCAGATTAAGCTATGCGTTCAGCAACTGTTCATTTGAAGGCAACCAAAGCTTTCCTCGTCTAACAAAGAAGATTAGACGACCAATCACAATGGAATTGGAGACACCAACAAAAATTAAATCTACTATAGATCTTGTGCGAGGTAATGTTTTGTATATTATCAAGATTCACTTCTCCTTTCAAGGTTGGAGTAATAATAGGAACCCTTGGGGCTGGTAGCTTATCATTAAAGGTCACAATCCCCAAACTAGGTTGTAGGGCTCATTATTCCCATCTGGATGGCAACCACCCCTATAGTTTTCAGCCATAATAACCTTGTGATTAAATCAATTGACAAAACAAGATAATTTATTTAATTTAAATACTAAGACTTATTAAGTCAACAATGCCAGAAGTAATATCACTCATCACGAAATCTATAACTTATACATGATTGACTTGAAAATAACAATGTTACTCATTTTGCGATATAAACACTCACTGAGAATGAATTCTACAGAAATCCAATTCTGAATGTAATTTTTTTTTTATCTATATAATAGAACAATATTTTTCAGGTCAGCTAGTTTATTTTATAATTATAAGCTATTAGCTCTGTAAAAGACCTGTCCTATACAAATAGTTGGAAAGAATCCCATTGGTTTATTACATTTTTCAGTTGATGGTCCAAATGGTTTGCGTTTCAACACATCCCTTACATCTGTGGATGTCACTGGATCACCAGCACAGTCCCAAACAGACCGTTTACAACAAGTTATAAATCCAAGCAAAGCTGTCTTTACTATTGAACCAAATTCTTCAAAGGTAACAATTTTTTTTAAAGGGCGTTTTTGGTATATATTTAATTATTTTTAATATTTTCAGTAATATTCTTATAAAGGAATGGTCATACTACGGTCTACTAAGGTCATACTACGTGACCTGTTTATGGGGGTAAGATCTTCAAACTTGGTCACAGGGAAGAGGGGGAGGGAGTGGAATTTAGGTTTTCGTTATGTAGTTAATATCCTCTAAACTCTAAAGGAAGACTTACGCTTTTTCTGTTTTCAAATACGGTGCGTAGCGTGGATGGATTCCTTTCATAAACATAAGATTGCTAACTTTTGTATTTATTCTAGAAGATTGATTAATTTAATATTAAAATTAAATTGTTCACATAATTTTCTACAGATTTTAATAGTGAATAATAAGGCCTGTTCCCTCCTTGGGTATTCGTCTGGGGAGTTGTGTGGTCTCCGTTTCTTGGACTTACTTCACAATAGGAATTGCAAGTCCTTCAGTCTTCACGGACCAGAAGATGGAGATACGTCTGAAGATGGCACTGTTATATTGCTCAGTGGCAAGGTATGTTTAATAGAAACTATTAGCACGTTGTTCTTCTATTACAAAATTCAAGGAAAATTTTTCATCATAAAAACATAGGATATTCTATATCGAAGTGGTCAACTGGCGTAACGGCTAACGCTCTTCAGTACACTTACGGAGGTCACGGGTCCAATTCCCGTCTCATGTCTGACTTTTTATGTATAATCATCATTTCAGCCGGAAGACGCCCACTGCTGGACAAAGGCCTTCCCCCAAAGATCTCCACGACAATCTGTTCTGAGCTGCCCTCATCCAACCTATTCCGGCGATCTTGACCAGATCATCGGTCCATCTTGTGGGGGGCCTACCAACATTGCGTCTTCCAGTACGCGGACGCCATTCGAGGACTTTTCTGCCCCAACGGTGATCTGTTCTTCGCGCTATGTGCACAGCCCACTGCCACTTCAGTTTTGTAATCGTCCGGGCTATGTCGGTGACTTTGGTTCTCCTGCGAATCTCATTTCTGATTCGATCTCACAGGGAAACTCCGCGCATAGCCCTCTCCATTGCCCTCTGAGCGACCATGAGCTTTCTCATAAGGCCCATAGTTAGCAACCACGTCTGCGTTCCGTAAGTCATCACTGGCAACACACATTGGTTAAAAACCTTCGTCTTGAGACTGCGGTATTTGGGACAAAAAGATTTTATGGAGCTTCCCGAACGCTGCCCATCCGAGTTGGATTCGACGAGTGACCTCCTTCGTGAAATTGGACCTGCCTAACTGGATCGTTTGACCCAAGTAGACGTATTCGTCAACAATTTCGAGAGTACAGTTCCCAACTGTTACGGGAGTAAGTACGACATGGACATTAGACATGATCTTCGTCTTGTCCATGTTCATTTTGAGACCTACTCCTTGGGAAGCTGTATTGAGGCCATCGAGCATATGGCTTAAGTCTTCCATGGTCTCAGCCATTATTACGATATCATTTGCGAATCGAAGGTGAGTGATGTACTCGCCGTTGATGTTGATACCCACTGTGTCGTTTATTACTTACTAGTCTCTGTTGAAGTCATTGTCAGACTTAGGCATTAGAAGCAACAACGGGGGGGTTTTATTAAGTATACCAAAGACATCCATTCTCTTGACAATGGGGGGGATATCCCATATGGGCACATTTCACAGTACTCTTATCACGTGTGTAACAGAAAAGTATTGGTTTCATGTCTGGATGGGGGATACCATATTTACCACCGGATACCATATTTTCACTTCGCCAACTGTGCGAGAAACACAGAAGTGCACATAAGAACCTGCACATGGTATTCATTGACCTCGAAAAGGCATATGATCGGATTCCTCGAAAGGTGTTATGATGGGCCATGAAAGCGAAAGGGGTGCCTATGAAGTACTTGCATCTTATTTGTGTGATGTATGATAAGGCAAGTACACATGTCCGGTCTCTAACTGGCGTCGCAGAAAATTTCAGTGTCGCGGTGGGTTTACACCAAGGATCGACCCTTAGTCCGTATCTGTTTCTCCTGGTAGTAGAGTTTTTATCCGTGCAGGGGCGGAGAAAGAATACTAACCTCTGCGGCCGGGGTCGGCTTGTCGTAAAAGCCTACAAAACAACCCACCCCAGCTTACGTGGTAGAGCATCAAGCCCGTCTGGATGGCGACCACCTTTGGTCTTAAGTATGCCGCCATAATAACCCTGTGTTGTCTTCCGGCATTAGTGACCCAAGTTCCTGTACCCTTATGGGACAGCAGCGTGTTCGCGATGCCACTGCATTGCAAACATCCAGGCGACGCGACGGTAACTGCTAAATTCTAAGCGGGCCGTCAGCCTGCCTGCTGTCCTACAGCAATAAAAAAAGATGCAGTAACATCAGGAATACAGAAGGAGGCACATTGGTGTATGCTCTTTGCCGACGATGTTATTTTGATCGGAGATAATAGGTAAAAAATACTCGAGGTGCAGAGCAGATTAGCTAAATGACAAGAGAGATTGAAGGGTATTGGGTTGAAGCTAGGTAGAACCAAAACTGAACATCTATTTTGTGACTTTGGTGGAATTTCCAACTTCACTCCGATTACCTTAGGAGGCAGGTCTCTATCAACTTGCTTTAATTTTCGGTACCTCAGATCATTAATCCAGAATGACGGTGAGATAGGCCGAGACATGAAAAATAGAGTGAATGCAGGATGGCTAAAATGGCGACAGGTCTCAGGAACAATTCGCGACCCCCGAGTGCCGTTTAGCCTTAAAGGTAAAATATATGAGGCCATAATAAGACCTTTCATATTGTATGGATCGGAATGCTGGACCACAAAGGGGAAGGATGATAGGTGAGAAAAGAGGGATGGGTGGAGTTACAAAAATGTATCAAATTAGAAATGAATATATCAAGTATATCAAGTTGCTAAGCTGAAAAGTAATAGGCTAGCCTGGTATGGCCATATAATGTGAAGAGAAGATTGTCATGTAACAAGAAAATGCTAGAAATGAGAATGGATGGATGCAAAAGCAGAGTTAGATATGGTAAAAAAAGGTGTGAATGTTCAGATGACGACTAATAGAGGAGAGTGGAAGAAGAGGAAATGTTGTGCCGATCCCACATAACTGGGATAAGGGCAAGAAGAAGAAGTTCTGAATCACTGACAACAATTTGTAGTTTAAGAGGTTCAGTAGAAGCTGTTGAGTATTGTCTCAAAGCAAAATGAATTATGTGCCTCTTGAGCGCTACTGCCCTTCCATAATAAAGTTAAAAACAGATGGAACACTTAAATAGATGATTTTAGTTTTTAGTAGAGCAGCTCCTCTTCGAACTGTTATTCCTTACAGCATTAGGTTTGGAAAAAAATGATAGGAGGTATTTATAATTATATGACCACATGATCAAAAATAAAACGGCAATGAAATGAACATTATATTTTCAGGTTGTCGAGCTTTTAACGAAAGATGGCGTAGCTGTGCAAGTGTCGCTTTGGATTAGACAATTGGACAATGACGGTCCATGCTTAGTGGTTGCCGAACCTGTTAATTGTAAAAATGTTGTGGTAAGTTACGGAATCTAAAAATAATCACAATTTATGGTTTAATAATAAAATATTGTAATAATAAAACCTTTATTTTGCATAAGAAACAAATTTGATAATATATAACACTTATTCAGTTTAAAGAATGTCTCTCAATTCAGAGTGCCTGAGGGCATAGGCCTCCTCAAACTCATTCCACTGTCGTCTATCTAGTGCTACCCTAGTCCATCGAGGTCTTAGAGTAAACCTAATGTCATCTTCCCAACGTCTTGCTTGGCGACCTCTTTTCCTTCTTTCATTAAACGTTATTCGTAAGTAATAATATTTTGCCTTCATTGACGTGAGCATGATTCTGTTCTTTATACTGGATTATGGATGGTTGAGGAAATGAGAACTATCTCTGTTTGATGGTGTTTCTCGAATTGCGATAAAGTGGCGCTACAATTGCATCAAATTCCGCGTTGTTTTAAAGTGATGGTGCATCAAGGAACCCTATTACCTTATATATATATATATATATATATATATATATATATATATATATATATATATATATATATATATATATATATATACCTATATATAATTTTAAAGTAACAGTTTAATTATCTAACACAATAACTTTTCCACAGCTAACAATTGACTCGGAAAATGGCATAATACTATCGTGTGAGGGTAGAAACGCGGACGCGCTTTTCGGTGCAGAAAGTACGGATAAATTAATCGGTCTACCGATCACATCACTCATACCATCTATAAGGTTGCCTACGCATGATACGTCACTAACTAAGAACGTGTCTAAACAGAAAGCAACAGGTATTACATATTTGATTTGTCTACAGAACACATTGGTTAAGGTACTTTTTTATTGCTGTAGGACAGGAGACAAACTGACAGTCCACTAAGTGAACAGTTACCGCCCGCATAGGGCTACTGGAATCTGGTCACTTATGCCGGAGTACAAAGTTAGTATGGCGGTATATTTTGAGATCATCAAATGCTCAAATGGTTGCCACCCTTGGAGCCCACCCACTTGAGCTTGGAGTCGTAGCACCTACCTGGGCTTGTTTAGTCGCCTTTTCGGATAGGCCGCCCCTGGTAACAGGAGTCATATTTATATTTTTACCCAGCCCGTGCACGGAAAATACTCCCAGTTTACTTAATCATTAAACTTTTAAACCCTTACACCTAAAATTCTAAGATTTGTTCTATTTCTGCGTCCAGGGGCGCAGTACGAATACTGACCCCTGCTGCCGGGTGCAGCTTGTAGTTAAAGATGACTAAATAACCCTACCTAAAGCTTCAAGCCCATCTGAATGCCAATCACGCCTGATATCTATCTAAACATGCCGCCGTCGTAACGTTGTGTGATATTCCGACATAAGTGTTCCTTTTCCCCGCAGACAGCAGCATGTTAGCTGTGCCCTTGGCGTGGCAAACATCCAAAGGCGACAGTGACTGCTAATTATTAAGTGGTCCGTTCCCCTGTTCCCGAGCAATCATTATTTATTTATTTATGCCGAAAATAACCCATTTTTTTACAAATCATAAAATTAATACTTTAGCCTTGATGTGTTCCACGATAATATTTAAAACAAAATAAAAAATGCACCTTAATTTTAATCATTAATCATTTATTGTTTTATAACTGACTTGTTGTTACTTGATTATATATTATTTTATTGACTTTTATATATATATTATTATATAAATTGACATTGCCTCTTTTTTTTTTGATATGACATGACATTTATTAGACATTCATATTAATATTTCATCAATTATTACTGTATTATTTGTTAAATTTGATTTTCAAAGTATTCATTAGGTATTCTTTTTTTATTTCTTTTTCTAAATTAATTATTGTATTACATCTTCGAGCCGATGAATTGCCAATGTTATGTACGCCATTATTGTCACATGCATCAGGCCATAAATTAAATAGTTTGTTATTTTCAATGTTATATGTCTGTGATGTGGCAGTACTTTTTAAATAAATAAATAAAAATAGCCTATAACCAAATCGTGATGAGAAATATGAGCTTTATAGGTACTCCATATTATTATTACAACCAGGGAATTCAGTTTTTCCATTTATTTTTCCTTGATTCTAACATAAATAAATGTTTTAATTTTGCGTCAGTCCGGAACATGGCTGAACAGCTAAATAGCTTGACACTTGGGCAACATTTTTGTTTACTATATAGCTAGCGCTATTGGCAGATACCGTATAGGTTAACTAAAAATAAATAGACAATATATTTAAGACCAAAATGAAATGTATATAGGCTTGTAATGATCGCCAATGATTGATTTATTTCTATAAAATCTTCATGGCTAAAGTGTTATGCTACATTTCAGGTAGGACATTAGATGGTGGTTGCTTTCCTCTCTGTCTATGGATATCTAAACCAGATAATGTGGAAAATTCGTTGTTTTCAACCTTAAAACCTATCAAAGACAAATCTGTACTGGAAGTCAATGTTCGGGTAAGTAATGAATTGTTACATTAATGACTGATGTTGTGGTCTTGAACCGTCTTTTCAGGTATGATACCCAGCAGATGGTGTTGACGTCTTTATGGGCTAAATTTTCCACTCGCAGTTTGTTGTGAAGAGGTGTGTGTGTGTTTATCCCCTGCACCTCTGTCAGTTCAGATAGACGGGAGGATCATCCCTTAACGCCGGCACCCATTCCATCATCATTCATCACATCCTTTTCCTCATTATTGATGAGGCTATCCCAAAAATACCTACATGCCTCAATCTAGGCCCCGAGGTTGATGAATGTTTTCTCATTGTAGACTGCGCATACATATATGTACTAATATTGACGTACTATTATATAAATTTGTAAGATCCTCCACAATTATCCACTGAAATGTGCTTATATTTAAAACGTTTGATATTTAACAAAGTAATTAAAAATATAGAAGTATGATAAAAGTGTTGCACTTTTAAATTTGTGTGCTCCACCGATACTAGGCAATTTCTTTATAACGTATTTGTAAAAGATGACTTGTATTTATTTATAACACCTACATCAGCACATGTGGTTTATGATGTAAAGAAGAAATCTTTGGATAACCATAGATTTCCGTACATACTACTAAAGACTATAAGTCTATGTCAGTATGGTATAGTAGTTATGTATCTGTGTTTAAAAAGTAGTTTTTATCCGTGTAGGAGCGGAGAAATAATACTAACATCTGCGGCCGGGGTCGGCCTGTCGTAAAAGACGACAAAACAACCCACCCTAGCACGTGGTAGGGCCTCAAGCCCGTCTGGATGGCGACCACCTTTGGTCTTAAGTATAATATTATTCTGCTATAAAACAAACAGTCACATGACGATCCGCCAAGACAATATTTCAACTTTTTTTAATCATTTGTTCAGTCACTACCGATGTAGGGCGTCCCGTGCGGGGGTCGTCGTTAATGGAAGTTCTCCCTCGCTTGAACTCAGCACACCAACGCGCAACCGTAGAATATGAAGGAGCATGAACGTTGCCCTCAAGTCTTGATTTACCAGCTCCGTAGTAAAAAAATTCAAGCAGAGATATTAATGCGCGTGCATCCTGTCAATAAAGTGTATCAGCTTTATCAGGAGTATGGTATGTTTACTCGCCATCCAGGATCTGGTAGACATCGAATCACATCTGAGCAAGGTATCAGTTTATCTAAGAAATCGCAACTTTAACTCTATTTAACTGCAGCAACGGTTTCTTGAGGTTTGAGGATTGACCGTAAGCAATTCTATCATACGAAGAAGATCGGCGGAACGTGGCATAAAACCTCATAAACCACCGAAGAACGCTCCTCAACTTTGCACTTGAGCACTTAAATTGGTCATACCTTGAATGGAGCAAAGTTCTCTTTTCTGTCGAGAGTAAGATCATGCTGTATGATAATGACGGAAGAAAGAAGGTGTATCGAAGAGGGAGAGCATTTTGCACTGTGCTGCATTGAAGAAAGAGTCAGTTACGGTGGCGGTTCATGGACGGTTTGGGGAGGCATAAGCGCCGATAGAAAAACCGAACTTGCGTTTGTATCTGGACCTCGGTTACCGTCATTAAATGGGTCACGTTACATCGAAGAGTGTCTGGTGTCTCATGTGGTACCCTATGCACATTTTATTGGCGATGACTTCATTTTTATGCAGAACAATGCCAGGGTTCAGAACGCAGGCATTGTAAATAAGCTGAGCAAAGTCGCTTAATTGCGGATATGGGCTGGCTAACAAGAAGCCCGGATATGAATCCCATAGAACACCTATGGGATGAGTTAAAGAGACGAGTCAGAGTGAGAGATCCTGCTCCAGAGACGCTTGGCCAGCTTAAAACAGCTATACAAGAAGATTGGAATAACACCCCATAACACAAGACTGTGACGCTTATCTGTTCCATGAGGAACCGCATGAAAGCAGTGATAAGAGCCCGGGGAGGAAATACGATATACTGAATAACCTTTTATTTTACATTTTACTGTTTTACACACCTTTGTTTCTAACATTTAACAATTTCTTAATAAAGGGTAAAAACATACCTGTTGAACAAAACATAATAGCTAAAGAAATTTAATTTTAATTTGAAACATTAATGTTCATTAAATGATACCTTAATATCCACAATAAACTGGCATTATTTATATTTTTGGTTAATGTAAAAAAAAATTATGAATAGTAAATAAATCAGATGTGTAAATAGATGCCATAAGGAGATAAATAAATTATTGCCTGAGCGAGGTCGAAGATATGATGTCGCGCGTCGCTCGCCGTGAGTATATAATGAAACTATTGGCTGTGTCTTTTATTTTTATCACTAGGACGCTAAAGCGAATGCTCTCGCGGACGCAATCCCCCCCAGTCCAGCATGGACCAGCCCAACGGTAGTAGATTAGAATAGGATCGGCTTCACCGGTGAAGCCGATAGTCCCCAATTTAATAATATTTTTGCCATTCGTGGTAGTTCTCAATAATCCCCATTCAGCGGTTGAGCTGGAAACGCACCTTACAGGAGGTGCATCTCCAGGCACGCTGCCACGGCTGATCGACCCCGCTCCCACGGGATTGGAATGCCTTCACGTCCATAGTCGCTTTCAGTCAGTTCAGTCTGAGACAACAGCTTTAGCTTTAAGGAAAAAAGAAAACTTTTATTTGTCTCGCGCCTCTGAAGGAGTATACCATATGAGAAGCATATGACAGCGTGCTGCTGTTACACAATCGTTGTCAATGAGTCTTTGAATCTCTTTCCTTTTGCTGATAATCATGTAAACAAATCTTACAGGTAACTTACAATGTCAGTGGACTCCTAGTGGTCGATGATAGTGGAATAATAACAGCGTGCAACCATCACTTCGCCATGCTCACGTTTGGGAAGGCGCACTCCGAAGTGATAGGCCACCATATTGATGACGTCATACAGAACTTCTGCAGGGAGGCAGATATCGTGAAAGTATCAAACAGGAATAGAGATATGACCCTGTCGCCAGTCAATAATCAGAATGACGGATCTGGTGAGATGGCATTTATTTACCTTATTTTTTACTAAATGATTTATCTTTAATTATCAGAATATAAAATAATAAATAAACACACATCTCAGTTTGCGTGTGTGTGTGTGTGTGTGCGTGCGTGCGTGCGTGTGTGCGTGTGCGTGCGTGTTTTATTTTGTGTACACAACCCTGCCTTTTTTTAGAAGAATAATGCACCAAAAATTACAAGGGTGAAACTTAATTAGAATCGCCAGAATTTAAAAAAAAAACAATGAATACGCGGGCTTAAATTATATTAATAAAGCAAATTTTAATTAGAACAAACAGTTAAAATAAAGAACACGTTTTAGTGACAAATTGAACCAAAAAATAAAAAATATAGTAAAAAAAAAACTAAAAAAAAACACGTTTTAATGATAAATCGAAAAAATAAATAATAATTCATAATATACGAATAAAATAATGAAAGTAAAATATTAGTATTAATGTCAAAAAAGCGTGGCCCCTTTGTGCCATATCTTTCTTACCATTTTTGGGCTGATCGTAACAATCGAATATTTTTAAAACTGATTTATCGAGTGCCCCACGCTTTTTTTACCTTTTGGTACGTATGGAATTTAATTGGTTGCACTTTTTATATGGCGTAGCTTTTTAAACTATAATCTATATATATTTCATTTTCCATGCAGGGGCGGGGTAAGAACACTAAACCTTGCGGCCGGGGTTGACCATTCGTAATAGGTAACAGAACACGTCTAGCTAGGTGGTAGGGCCCCAAGTCTGTCTGGATTGCAACCACCCGTAGTCTTTCAATACGTTGCCATAATGACCTTGTGTTGTGTTCTGGCACTGGCCACCTAGGTTCGAGTACCCCTATACAGATTGGCGTCGCAAACATCCATAGGCGACTGTAACTTGCACTAGTAAGTGGTCCATCAGCCTGCCTGACGAACAGCTCAGCAATAAAAAAGGGATAAGTAAATTCAAGCACGTGACGTGTACATTTTTGATACCTAACTAACTAATCAAGTTATGCTATTGTTCTGTTATTAGGGGACATCCATTAATTACGTGAGCTCATGATGGGGGGAGGGGTCCAATGAAATCTCAATTAAACCGAGGGGGGGATAATCGAAAACTCACCTCACCTTCAAAAAATATAAAATATAACAGATACTAAAAAATATGTTTTTATCTGTTTTTTTACTTTGAATTTTATTTAATTTAAATAAATTAACTATAGTATATCTGAACGGTTTATTATTTTCCCGAATAGTAAAAATAAATTTAGTTTAAAATATTTTTAGCGCCAATCTCACGAAAGGGCGGGGGGGGGGGGCAAATCTCACCTAAGGGTAGTAGTAGTAGTCTAAACTGTGCGAAAAATAGCTCACGTAATTAATGGATGTCTCCTTACAAGTTCTTTTATCCTTTGATCTCCTTCAAAGCCATGGGCAAATTAGAAAATATATATTTGTCCAATTAAATTTGTTTTCTATAAGGATGATTGCCAACCAAAAAGGTGCAGTAATACTCGGATTCATGTGATTAATGGGACAGACCTTGGTTAGTTAAATTCTCGTAAAACAGGGCTGCGTTAGGCAGGGTATTATTGTAAACTGGAGTGCAAAATATCTGAGAATAAGGAAAATAATTTACTCTGTTAACTCTGTAGGAAACTCGACTCGGATCGTCGAGCTTTTGTGCCTCGTACCACGTTATGCTTCAAATTCGATCTGTTGTAAGAATGATATTTCGTTTGAAACGTTTCCATTATTTAATTTTGTGGAAAATATCTATTTCGATATAGTTTTCTTGAATACATTCACGTAAATTTTTACTGAATATATACAAGAAAAATTAGGAAAATGATCGTATGGTCGGAATTGTTCCTATTTCTAGCTGAGACCGCATGGTCAAAATAAACTTAATAATACATACAGAAAAATGAGCAAATAATAAAAAAAAACAATTATTTCCAGTATCAGATACTGACGATGACTCGTGTGGCGCGTTCAATGGTAGTCAAAAATCTGCCTGCATGTCCTTCAACGTCCAACCGTCAATACTTTCTACCACACGAGAAAAGTCCTCGAGCGCCCTGTGTCTGGACAAGTCGTGCAGTATGATCACCCACACCCCAACACCAACCCAGGATATGGTCTCCAGCATCAGCACCACAGAACAACGCAACGACACGTCAGCATTGCCTGATGTCACATCAGGGATGTCAGGAATATCCATCGAAGATGAAAATTATTGCCAGAGCAGCATATCTAAATCTCGATCAGAGAATATTCTACGATCGGAGCAAAGTAATTCGAAACATATTGGCAACAAAATTCCTGAGAAATCCGACTCTATTTACTACACTTCCCAGCATTCACAGGAAGTGACGCCAACTGGCAACACTCCTCGCGTGCGATTGAACGATCCATCGCTGCGATTGTCATTCGATTCGAGTAAATATCGATCATTGAAAGTGAACTTATCAGGTCAAGGGAATAATGATAAGTCTAGCTTGTCATTGGACTTTTGCGACTCAAATGAGACGAGCGCGGACTTTCTGACGCCGATTAACGAGATGCCTCCTCCCGGGTGCGAGATTGAAGATTTGCCGAAGCACAATGGGATCGAAAGTATCGATAGCCTGAGCAATGATGTCGACCTGGAGACACAGACTGAATCTGCGCCCAAAACGAGATATGATGGTAAGATTAATATAATAATAAGCTTCTCTAATAAATAATTATCTAATAAATTCTTTTATGCTTCTATTTTTTTGTACAAGGTAGAATTGTTTATCTGTAAACAACATGTGTACATTAAAATACCCATCATTCAACTATTATGTAATTGAAGAAGATGCCCCCGAAACGCCATGCGTGCCGAAACGGTTGCTGCGCACGCATCTCACCACGTCCACGCCGCAGCACATCCGAGTTTCCGCCGGCGACCACTTGGACGGCGACAACACGCCAAGAGATGGCACTTATCGGGGTATCGTCGTACATAAGGACGGAACTGAATTGAGTGAGTGTTACCTATTAATTTATTGTAACAATATTCTAAGAATTTTATTCTTTAACTAGCAGCCCGTCCCAGCTTCGCACGGGTATTTAACAAAAAATTAAAAATTAAACCCTTCTATTTTTTTCGGTCTCGGGGAAAAACCTCTCTTGACGGAGGGACCGAGGGATATAAGGGACTCCGGAAAAGATGTTCGACCATCCGACTACCCACTAAAAAACCCCGCTGTTCTCCTATCGCCTACGCCCGGGCCCACGGATATATGGCCTGCCGATCTCGTGGCCCAGGCCGGCGCCGGCCCACGCTTTGTCTTAAAGCGGGCCCCTTCTAAAGTGCTGGCGCCAGGGGGTCAGGGTTTCGTCCCCCCAGCGCTCTCTTGTAACAACTCTAGGAGTTGAGGGGGGCTGCGGAACAGCACGCGGCCTTCTCCCTCGCGGCCATAGTGCGGGCGGTGGATCCTCCCCCGAGGGGCCACCCGCGGCCGCTTTCTACGGCGGCCGGAGATCGTTGCCCACCCTCCGGCGCCGACGACGCGGCCTACGTTGGCGGGAGGGGAGTGCGGTGGCGGACTCCCGCTCCCGTTCCGCCGCCTCCCTTGCAGACACTACTGCCTCGCAAAAGGAGGCAACGGCCGTCCATCCAGGATCGCCCCCGACCATGGACAGAACCAGGGCCGGGACCGACAGGTCCGCGGCCAATTCTGGACGGGACTCGCATCCCCGTCGCGTGCTAGTCAGGCGTGAGTACGACTACCAGACGACACTCCAGAAAAAGCAGAGTCGCCTGACGTCGTAGTCGGCCCAGCAAGACCAACCGACAGCGAGGATGGAATTCCCGCCCCGGGAACACTCTCTGAGCAGGCGCAGTCGAAATAGGCATGGTTTCGACTACCAAATCAGGTCCCAGGGTAGAACCCGGGACCCCAATCAGTATTCGCAACCATCCCACCGGGGACCACGCCATGAACAGAGAACTAAGTTGGAAAGGATGTAAGAGGTAGACGGAAAGAAAGGTAGGACTCTGTCGCCTCGAACGGAGAGGGGAGTGAAGCGACGGATGCTCGGGCACCTCGGGTACGCACACCCGTGCACTCCTCGGACAGAGGAGCGCCCCTGAGGGCAAACCCTTCTATTTGCGTCAGGTTACTAAAAAAATAAAATTATAAAGTTTGAATATTATTATTTCTATGAGTTTTTATTTTAATGATTTTTTTGTTATTACTTTTTATTTATTTTCGTTATTTTTTAATAAGTATTCTAATTTTTGTAAAAACCCCAGTGACGCACGCCTACATTGCATAAAGTGATGCCTAGCTAGCCGAACAGGGTGAGCGGCTACCACGCAACATTTTTCTAATACTTACATTTTTAAACTCGTGATATCTTTCGAATGGAATATCCGAATTGAATAATTCAAAAAGTTATATAAAGGTATTGAAACAGTTTTGAATATGAAGTAATTTGTTTTGATAAGGATTAATACCAAGATCCAATTAAAGAGCCTTTTCTAGGGGCGGCATTTTAATTAAATTTTTAAAATAAAAGAATACTTATTGTGGCATAACTATAATAGTTAGACATATGCTGTCGCGACATTTTTTGTAAATAATGATGTGTTCTGCAAAGTTGTAGTACATTATTTTATTCTATCATCAATAGTTTTCGCAACGCACGCGATTGAAATAATATTTTAGGTAATTTTTTTACACTTTGAGTTACATTATTGGAGTTTTAGTAAGGATCCCTAATTTTTTTGAAAATATAATATAGCCTATGTCACCCGGAGATAGTGTAGCTTCCCAACAATGAAAGAATTTTTTAAATCGGGTCAGTAGTTTCGGAGCCTATTCAAAGCAAACAAACAAACAATCAAATCTTTCCTCTTTATAATAGTAGTATAGACAAGTTTATCGTCATGACAGGCACCATGAGTGCGACATCATATTTTCCCCTAAGGCCACACCAATATATCACCCAATCATCGTTGGAATGGTTTTTTTGCAAATATTTTCAGGAAATAACTAAAAAATGATGGGCGACTTACGGAAATAGCGATCTACTCATTATTTTCCGCGATGTCAAATGGCTAATGATAGACATTTTTTAAAACAACTTGTTGAAAAGGTCGTAATTTTTAAGTCCTTAGCTAGGCTTTACTGAAGGGATGTGTGGATGTTGAGCTTTAGTAAAAAGAGTCGCAACTGTGTTCCTCGGTCACCTAGACTTTTCTGTAGTGATGGAGGGCATGCAGACACATGGTGTCCGCCGCTGCACCCTAGACCTGATGTGTTCACGGTCACAGTCTCCGCCGCGGTCCACCGGGGTAAACATTGTTTCTAGTCTGGCATTCAACGTATGTTAATATATTTCTATTAAATAACCTAAAAATATATTTGGGGTGTTTACACAATGTCAATAAAGCGTAAAATCGAATTAGTAAGAGTATCTTAACAATACAGATTCAAATAACAAATTGTAAATAAATACTATGTTAATTTAAAATTAGTAATCTTCTAAATCCGAGAAATCCCCCTGAACATCAATGTTCGCGGAGACGATTGCTACAGTGTTGCCATAACTTTTTATCTAAAATATACCCAAAAATACCGACATCCGCCAATATACCTACAAAAATACTTATATTTTAAAGTCAATAAAATGTACCGAAGAAGTATTAAAATACAGAATCTGGTCACGCTGCGTCAGAAACAAATAAAAAAAAATATTGACGTTACAATCACAGGAAAAATATTCGATGGAATAACTGTGGAATAACTACAATCGCTTGTTCTAATAATAATACGCAACATCTTATGAACAAATTCCTCACCACAAGTTAGACTGATAGTTTTCTATGACACAAATTCTTTACCACAAGTCAGACTTGTAGTAGGCCAAAGGGTTAAAAAAACATCTCGCCTTAAGCTAATATCGTGATATAATAGTACAATGGTTAATGGCTTTGCAGACGTCCTTTACACGGTGTCAAGTATGCAACTAACCAACGGCAGTCGGGTTCGGTGCATCTGGTTAGGGGTGCAGCTTGAAGACGCCCCCAGGCACACGACCCTCGCATCCAGCGTCACTTCTACGGCTGACAATTCTTTAATACTTGTAAGTACTGCTATTGAGATTATCTATGAAGCTCTTTGAAAGGGTATCGACAGGAGTGTGCTGTCTCGGAATGTCAATATGGGCTTCACCCTGGTTATGGAACAATGAATCCTGTTTACGCCCTAAGGACTGTCGCGGAGAAATACAGGACGAAGAATACGCCTCTGCATTGCCTGTTTCTTGACTTGCAGAAGGCCTTCGACTGTATCTGGTATCACTGTAATCTGGTGGGCATTGCGATCCAAAAGTTTTCAAAGGCCTATATTAACATCACCCGAGACATTACCGCGATTCCGATTCCGTGATTCGGACCGCTGTTGGCGACACAAAATCCTTCCCCATCACTATCGGAGTATACCAGGGATCCGTCCTTAGTCCGTTTCTGTTCAGTGTGTTATTAGAAGTACTGTCAGACAGCATCGGAAACTCATATGAGCAGCCCCCATGGTTGCTCATGTATGCTGATGATATCGCGCTGGCAAATTCGGACAAGGGTAGGTTGGTGGAACGTATCGTGGAAGGAATCGCTTGAGAACGGCGGTCTGAAGCTCAATGTGGCGAAGACCAAGTACTTGGCCTGCAACTCCACAGATCCTACCTACATCCGTGGGCATAGGCGGCGATACGGTCAAGTGCACGGAACAGGTGAAATACCTGGAATCTGTATTTCATGAGTCTGGGGACACTGATTGCGACGTTAAGGCATGCATTGCTGCCGCGTGGGCCAAATGGCGTGAGGTGCCTGGTGTCATTTGTGACCCCAAAATACCGGTTAAATTGAAGGGACAAGTCTATAAGACTATCATTAAGGCTGTCCTTTTATACGGATGTGAAGCGTGGCCGGTGCTGGAGCGACACAAGCAGGCACTGCGAATCACGGAGATGAATATGCTGCGGTGGATGTGTGCAGAACGGGGGTTTCTAATGCAGCCCGCATTAAAAACTCTCGCATTCGGCAGCCTTCATGTCCGTGACATTGCGGATAAATTGCAGGAGTGTCGCCTTCGCCATGTTTTACGGCAACCGGCTATTTACGTGGGGAACAAATGTCTGGCCATGCCGCCTCCACCGGGCCCCGGCAGGAGGAGTTGACCCAAAAAAGGCTAGCTTGAGGTCGTAAGGGTTAATATGCGTGTCAATAGACTGACCACCAGATATGCCGAAGATCGTGCGTAGTGAAGAAGTAAAAGTCGGAAAGCGGACTCCGGGCGCCGAAGCGAGAGTTTGGATTGCAACCAGGATTCAACGCTAAGACGATGATGATGACTGCTATTGAGATTATCTCTATACTATGAGAATCTTTTTGGATTTACTACAGAAGACCAATCAAAACCTTATAAGATGCTAAAAATGCAAGTTGGAAAGCGAACTGAAATTTATGTAATATTCTCCGTGTAGGGATAGAGTAAGTGACCCCTGCGCCCGCAGTCGGCTTGTCGTAAAAGTGATCAAACTATCTTATCTGGCTAGTAGAGTCCAAACCCGTATTTTTTTATTGTGTATTGTATTTTAGGGAAACAAATCAGCCGGTAGTAGACCCCACTCCATGTCCCTGATGAGCCAGGGTGGGGATGAACAGATCGCTGGTGAATACAACAAGCACTATGTCACTTTGAAACAAATCGGTAGGTACAAAGCAACCATTAAATAGTTAAGAATTGGCATTATTTTCCTGTACATCCCTTCGGTTTAAAATATATGGAGTTTATGCATCCAAGGTATGGTTGCACACATGTGTGAAAACTTCTCTAGTTTGTCTTTAAGGTGTCTGAGGTCTTCCTTTACCAGTACAAGCATCGCACGAACCTAAAACTACTTTCTCTTATCGCTTTAGGACAGCAGACAGGCTGACGGCCCACCCAAAATTCAGCAGCTACCGTCGCCTATGGGTGCTTGCAACGCCAATTGCATCGCAAACACGCTGCTGTCCTATGAGTACAGGAACTTGGGTCACTAATGCCGGAACACAACACAAGGTTATTATGGCGGCATACTTAAGACTAAAGGTGGTCGCCATTCAATCAGGGTTGAGGCCCTACGACGTAGAAAAAGACTTAAACACATTCAGCTTTTATAATTTAGTCTAGAATTGAATCAAAAAATTACGTTTCCGTACTCCATAGACTCGAAAACTTATACTTCTGATTATTCGTTAAGTTATTAAATTGGGGACAAAACATTATCATTTTTTAAATGTTATTTAAATAAATGTACAGGTAAAGGGGCTTATGGGTGTGTGAAAATGGCGTACAGAAGATCGGATAAATTGTTGACAGTGGCAAAGTTTATTTTGAAAGAGAAAGTAGGAGTTCATTTTTGGGTGGACGGCCCCCACGGGAGGCGGGTGCCGCTTGAACTCAGTTTATTGATGACCCTCAAACATCCTAACATTGTAAGTATTTATATATTTCTATATACAATTATATTTTAGTTGTATACTTCCGAAAATATGTAAATTGTATATCAGTACCCATGACACTAGCGCTCTGCTGCTTATTTTAGAACTAGATGTCGCTGCATTTTTCATATAATTATTTATTTATTAATATTGTTTATTGAATTTATGTAGAGGGAGTTATGAGGGAAGGGAAAAAATAGATCATTTTAATTAAAAATGACTTATAAATTCTTCATAGTGGTGACATCATATTATGTACATAGTCTCTTTAGAGTCTGAAAGGCGCCGCTGATTGGTCTCACATGGCTAAAGGTTCACGCACCTGTTCGCATCGGTGGACTTCTGCGGTAAACAAGAAAATAGATACAACTAAATTTAATTTTTATAGGATTACTTTTGTTTGTTGAAATAATCCATTACAAAAGCCCGCTAAATCCAACGCCAGACAAGGTGGCAGCCTCGAAACGTTTCAGACGAGTGAAGGAACACTGGGGTGATTTACCCCGTGTAATACAAATGGGCGTGTGCATTGCACGGGAAGTCCCGCGCTACCCCTCCGCCCGTTCCCACGCGGCGGGGTGTGCCTAGTGCATTTCGCCCTTAAAAAAAAATAAAGGAAAAATCAAAATTAGTGATGTGACAACAATATTATGTATGTGCTATGATCTAACAAATTAATTATTTCGTGTTATGTGACGGTTTTGTGTACTCAGTATTCTGGAATATTCATAATTTTTTTTTAGGTGAGCATCATAGATGTTTTTGAGAACGATAAATACTTTCAAATGGTGATGGAGAAACATGGCGCCGGAATGGACTTGTTCGAATTCATCGAACGGAGGCCGCGACTGGATGAGCCGCTGCTGAGTTATATATTTAGACAAGTATGTCACTAACGTATAGTTTAGCTTCGATTTGACTTGATGGTGGCAATGTATACGAATTAGCCGTTTTCTATCAATGTTCCAAAGTGACAGGCATTTTGGATATAAGTATGTCATTTGCATAATGATTTACTGGGAAGGGAAAAATTATATTATTATATTGACATATCTATGTTATATGGTAATTAATACAAATCAACATAAAAATACATAAAATCGTTATAGTTATGATGTGAGAGTAATAGAACTTGTATTTACACATATAATTTGTATTTACACGTGCAAGCCAATCCCGTCTAGATGGCGAACACCTTTGGTCTTAAGTATGTCGCCATAATAACATTGTATTGTGTTCCGGCATTAATAACCCAAGTTCTTGTATCCGTAAGGGTATAGGAAACTGAGTCCCATAAGGGACAGCAGCGTGTTCGCAATGCCACTGACGTTGCAAACACCTACCGACAATCTGCCTGCTGAACTACAGAAATTAAAAACAGTACATGGCCGCGCGTGCTTTCTTGTCGTTAATATGTCGTCAAACTTGAAAGTGACTTTGTTTTTAAATTCACTCCGGCCAAGCGTCGCGTCTATGGTAACGACGCGACCTACTGGTTTTCTCATTTTATTGAGCGGGCTCCGCGAACGTGTTGGGTCTGGGACGAACTGCTTTTTAATTGTGTTTTAATTATCAGTAATACGTTGTGGTCTGAAAGAAGATGTAGTGACAAAAATTGAGAAAGGTATGCTGAGATGGTTTGGCCATGTCGAGAGAATGAATGAAGAACGATTGACGAAAAAAGTGTATAAGGCGAGTGTGAATGGAAGGATGTGTTGGACGGGGTAGACCTAGGCGGACGTTTCGAGATCAGATCAGGGACGTCTTAAAAAAAGGCTAGGTCAAGAGTACTTTAAACCGAAGGGCATGTATGAAGGGAATAATGAAAGTGGACGAAGCGAAACAAGTATGTAAGGATCGTAACAAGTGGAAAGAAGTGGTCTCTGCCTACCCCTACGGGAAAGAGGCGTGATTATATGTATGTATGTAATAATACATTATGATTAGTGGTAATTCACATACAGATGCGAGACGGAAATTAAACCCGTGACATTCGGTACCTTTGTATCGAAGGACGTTAGCCGTCACGCCACAAAAGTCAACAACTATCAACTGAACAGTAAATAATTATTTTACAGATAGGTCAAGCAGTGGAATACCTCCACTCTCTGAACATCCTGCACAGGGATATAAAAGATGAGAACGTGATAATAGACAACAAGTTCCACGTCAAACTGATCGACTTCGGATCCGCGACTTTCATGAGCAAGGACACTCTGTTCTCCACCTTCTATGGCACCACTGAGTATTGCAGTCCCGAAGTTTTAGCGGGTAACAAGTAAGTCTTCTTCTATGTAGAGACCAGGGGTGCTTGTCTTTGAATATGCCCCCATAATAACCTTGTATTGTGTTCCGACATAAGAGACCAAGTTCCAGTTGCCCTACGTAGATGGCAGCGTGTTAGCGATAACTACCGAAACCCCTGGTTTCGCAAACATCTATAGGTGACGGTAATTTCTTACAAAAATAAAACTATTTACATATGTAGTAGTACATCAGTTGTAAGATAAGCGCTCGACTACTTATTTTGGAACTAGATGGCGCTATGTTGTCACAGTATATTACTATTTATTTATATAAACGAACCCCAAGTGAATAAATGCAGTAAATATGCCTAATTTTGATATATACATGAGCAACTGCCGTCTAATAGTTTTAACAAAAAATTGGTGGGCTCTGGCCTCCCCTGGAGCGAACGGTCAGTATACCTACCCTGACCGGGAGTACTCGTATAGCCCATATGCCGCTGCGACAGTTGCTGGCCATCACATCATCATTAGCTTGACCGTATCCCAATCTTATGAGGTCGGCACAATATGTCTTTTTCTTCCATTTTATCATGCGTCACACTTTTTAGGTCTGCTCTCTTCTTCTTCTGAAAGTGCCACTCCATTACTGAAGGTTGGCCGTTAGCTCTGAAAACTTCTCCCTGTCGTGAGCCATCCGGAATAGTTGTTCTGCGCTGCTGATTCCGGTCCACTCCCTAATGCTCCGCAGCCATGATTTCTTGCGCCTCCCAGAGTGCCGTTTTCCCTGTACTTTGCCCATCACTATTAATTGAAGCAGCTGATATCTGCCATGGCGCAACACGGGCCCCAGATATTCGATTTTGCGCTTTTTGACGGTGTGTAATAATTTTCGGGTCATACCAGCTCTGTTAGGTTTGCTCTAATAACCATCAGTAATTGGTCATCACCCTTCTCATTATGCATATATACTAGTTTCTCGCCTTATCCATTCTTGTCACTCGACACATCCGTCTCAGCTGAACGGAGACGCCTCTGGTCTTCCACTTTATTGGTCCAACATTCAACGACGTATAACATGATTGGTTTTATAACATCACATCTGGACAACAAAGACGGCCACCGTAGGGTTGGAATCTCACCGGTCGACATAACATAGTCTGCTTCCCCTCGGAGTCCGGCGTGGTACTGACTCCGAGAGGAATTCTTAATGTAACGCAGCCATGTCATAAAATGTTCACCCCACAGATACGCGGGCCCTGAGCTGGAGATGTGGTCGATGGGAATAACGCTTTACGTCCTCACTTTCTTCGTGAATCCATTCTCTGATATTGAAGACACCATACAAGGACCCCTGGCGTTACCACAAATCGTTTCAGAAGGTATTCTCTTCTTAATATTATAAGGGCTAAAGACATTTTCTATGAAAAAATTGTACTCAAATACACGTTACTCTATTTTTTGCAACTACTCGCATCAAATGAATTAAAATAGGCCCGTGCTGATTTAATGGATTGATTTGTAACACAAATAGGATGAATATATTAGAATGTATAAAATATAGATGTATTTGTGCCATAAAAAATTGATGGCTATGTAGATAGTTTAGAGTGTTTTCTAACGATTTATTGTTATTTTGTCAAAAAAACGTTTTAGCGTGTTTTGCAACACGCCTCATTTGGTCGTTTCACGTTTAATATTCAAGAAGCAAATATGGCTAAGTCAATACTTTCAGCATTGACATTTGACACCCCTTTATTTCAATGAAGAAATTAATAATGACATAAAACATCTCCCGAATACCAAAGTAAGAAATGTATTTACGAATTGGCTAAAAACGCTTTCGTACCAAGAAACTGAAAATCTACTGGTATAATTTATGTAGCTTATTATAATTTAAAATATATATTTCTCACATATATATTTTTAAAACTTACTTTTATATATTTACAGGAATAATTTATTTTATTTGTGAACTTATATTATAATTTTATCTTTTAAATAGAAATTAACTTTATGAACCAAAATTAAACTTATACAATATACAACATTACATCTTGAGGTTTCTCCAAACAAATTTTAACTACTAATACTAATTATTTTAACTTAGAAAATAACCGAGCCTGCTACTTCTGTTGATCGTATTGGATCCCCACAACACAGACTCTGATCTAGCGTGGGGGCCACGGTTAATCTGTTTTGAATTGCTTAGTTCTTCATGTATGTTTGTACACATTTTGTCTGCACTTGCAATATCTGTTATTTCGCACAATTGTACATGTTGTAAATAAATATTTTTTCATTTTCATTCATTTTTCATTTCAATGTTTTAAAGTTTACTATTATTGTGATGTCTTTATTTATAAATTTAATAATATTAAAACAGACTTGGAACAACTTCTCCGTTGGATGTTGTGCAAGGAACCAGCTAATAGGTGCACCGTGGCGCAGTTGATGGCGCACCCCTGGATACGGCAGCCGGTCGCCATCTCCAACTATGTTTTCCATGAGATTGTCGATTGTGGTGAGTGTTTTCATTAAATATGTTGTGACAACTAGCGTCATCTAGTTCCAAAGTAATCAGCAGAAAGCTTGTGTTATGAGTACTAAATAACTGATATGCATAAGTGTTCCGCCATTTTGTTGTCAGACGTTAAAATTATTCTTTAATTTTATCGATTATTTCTTTTTCGTATTTTTTGTTTTGTTTTCTTCTTCATGAAATGCTACGGTAATATTATTTTATGTACCTTCATAGAGCTTTGTTTAGCTATATTTTTGACATGCAACAATATAATTATTATTTCTTATTTAAAACTTCATAAGAATTTTACAAATTTACACTCTGAGACCAATCGAGAAATCTCCTGGGTTTGAATTCCTTAATAACTTGCACTGCTCAAGCAATTTTTCTGGTCTAATATGTAAAACAGGGAGCCTATGTATATAATAAAATCAACGAAATACTTGATATATATCCTATGAATAAAAATCACTGTAAAATTAGAGTATTAAATTGGTTAAAAAATAAAACATACGATGAAATAGAAGTCTTTATAAGACAAACTTAGAATCGGTAACTGGTGCAAGTACAGGAATACTTTAATTGTGTAAAACAAATAAATTCGATATTTGCACAACTATAAAATACACACACACCCACATACACGCATACACACACACGTAAACATATCAATCCTTTATTATTTATTTTGTAAATCATATCTTTGTTATTTGTAAAGTCTAGTGAAGAGCGGAACCTTTTGACACAGGTATTATATACTTACTAAAAGGTTCCCACCACCCATGTATTCTTATTGTAAACAAAGTTTAATAAAGATTTATTATTATTATTAATATGGATATTATATATAGCATAATGGCCATGTACCATAACAACCTGCACATTAAGCACAGAACTTGTATTTATGTACGTTTTATTAAATATTAATTAAAACATTATTGTCGTCATAAAATCATAAATAAATTAGTAGTCTAGGAGCTTTATAAGAAGGAATTAATTTTTTTTTATTTAATTTACTTTATTTTTTACTATTATATTTCAGATGGACATGAAGCCAACCCAGAAATGTACTACAGTGGCAGTCTCGGGTCCCCGAGAAGTGGTTCTCCCGTATCTCTTGCCGATCCTCTAGTCAAAGGTAACAAATTATACAAAACTTATATAATAATTTATTTAATTGTATTAAATGATATATTTTTATGATACAAGGAAAAATATTTTCCTCATAAACTTGTTAAAATTATGGATTACAAAAAAATACAACTTTACACTTCAGTGCGTTTTCAACATGAGTAAAATAATTATTAATAAATTCATGCTAAATAGAATCTAATTTACCATTATTGTATTAGGCTTTATCTATGATAGGGAATAGGAGCGGGGGAAAGGCTAAAAAACAATTATTATATATAATACACTTATTTTTTTATTATGTTATGTCCATTTTGGCGGGAGCTGAAAAAGACGATACATGTATGTACTAAAAATCAAATATTTCGAGACTGTGTGAAGTGGAAAAAAGTAGGCAAACTATAGTCCCCCTATAGTGGAACTATAGTGGTTAGCCACACCAAGTTGTGTATATAATACTTAATAATATTGTGTAAAAAATACCTGAAAATATTGTGACACTGTGTTGCAGTGTTTTACCTAGTGCGAGGAAATGTAATTTTTTTGTTTTTATTATTATTTATAGAACGTTCGAACCCTTCAGAAGTGGCGATTCGTTCGGCAGACGGTAAGAATGTGTCGAAGGAGGAGCCGAAGCGCAGCTCGCTGGCATTGCACGCCCTCTCCATCGCCGACAGGGATGCGCACTCTGACAATTACAGCCTCAGGTCGTCGGCTGATGTGAGTCATTCATTCATATTATCTGTTCAATTTTTTTTATTTTTTATTGCTGTAGGACAGCAGACAGGTTGAAGGCCCGCTTAGAATTTAGCAGTTACCGTCGCCTATGGGTGTTTGCAACGCCAGTGGCATCGCGAACACGCTGCTGTCCCATAAGGGTACAGGAACTTGGGTCACTAATGCCGGAACACAACACAAGGTTATTATGGCGGCATACTTAAGACCGAAGGTGGTCGCCATCCAGATGGGCTTGAGGCCCTACCACGTAGCTAGGGTGGGTTGTTTTGTCGCCTTTTACGGCTAGCCGACCCCGGCCGCAGAGGTTAGTATTCTTAGGCCGCCGCTGCACAAAGAAAAATCTAATATATGAAATTCTCGTGTCACAGTTTTCGTTGCCATACTCCTCCGAAACGGCTTGACCGATTTTGATGAAATTTTTTGTGCTTATCCGGTATCTATGAGAATCGGCCAACATCTATTTTTCATCCCCCTAAATGTTAGGGGTAGTCCACCCCTAAATTTTTTTTAATTTTTTGACATTTTATTATTTATATGGCAGAACAACGTTTGCCGGGTCAGCTAGTAAACAATAAATAAGTAAAGTGTAATTATTATTTAATATTATTATGATGCACTGTGAAAATTCTCTCAGCGGCGTCTAGTCCTAAAGTAAGCAACAAAGCCCTTATGCTATGGGTACTAGACAACCGATATACTTTTAGTAAATAAATATCATAAAAAATAATCGATTCCGTGACACCTTGTGTTGTATTCCAGCATTAGTGACCCAAGTTCCTCTACCCTTATGGGACAGCAGCGTGTTCGCGATGCCACTGGCGTTGCTAACATCCATAGGCGACGGTAACTGCTAAATTCTAAGCAGGCCGTCAGCCTGTCTGTTGTCCTAGAGCATAAAAAGGCTATTTTTTCTGAAATGTATATAGCAGAACATCGTTTATTAGGTCAACTAGTCAACAATAAGTGTGAATTTTCAAATATGATTATATTATTTATGTGATTTTTTAATAGATTTTAGATATATCATCGAAACCGGTGTCGGACGCGGCCCTCACTGACATAAGCTCGGACGCGACCGGCCACGCCGCGTGCGACATCGATTACGACTGCGATCATTACGAGTGCGACAGCTGGGACGAGTGCGAGCAGGACAGCTTCTCTTAGGGAAGAGTGCGACAAGGATGGGAATAGATGTATTAAATGGAATTGATACATATGGAATACTTGCATTATTGCATTATGATTGGATTAGAAGTTTGATACTAGAAGACTACTAATCAAATTAACTCGTTGACTGCCAACTGTCTAAGAGGGTGTGTCAAGTGGGAGCCATTTTTTCAAATTTTACTTTTATATTACCTGTACATAGTCAATAATAGTATTTTACTCCAGAATGTGTATATGAATATGGGAAATAACCGTAATATAATATTGATATTTTTATTAATAATAATAAATAATAGTGAAGAATCGGGATAATGCCGACCCCGCTCCATTTCGCGGCTGACTTCTCGCCACCATCCCATCACCCCTCCCCAGCGAAGAGTTGATTTATGTTTTAAAAAACATTGATCAATGATGTAATAATATGATTTTCGTTAGATGATAACGAAGTGATAATAACAAATTAGAAGTACAAAATAGAATCTGTGCCAACGCGCAATATTTGTTCCTTGATCGAAACAGTAAGAAGGATCAGCGCATGATCGTTAGCTTTGCTATAGTCCGGACGCCGAGCAGGAAGAATTTCGTACAATAACCTCTTTACCTGCTGACAGTGGTCACAAACATTTTTGTATTAAGTGCAGTTTACATAAAATGTTTGAAGGAGAAAAAAATTTACTAAATTATTTAATAAATTATTGTTATTATAATAAATTATTTATTTAGATTTTATATTATAACAGTTATAAAACCCGAGTTACAATTACTACGAGGCATGCCTTTTAAGTTTTGTCGTTTGAAGAAAAAAACACAACTAAAACCTTATAGTACTTACTTTTTATTGTTTTTCAAAGTATTCACCACGTAGCTTAATACACTTCCATTCGCTCAAACCAGTTATTATAACATTTATTATCTCTAAAGTGGCGATGTTCAAAATTGCTTTACAATTGTTTACAATCCCGGAGGACGACGGTCATTGCTCTGTGCGAGCGAGTACTCATTATATTTACGCGGGAGTGACAGAAACAGGTAATAACAGGTCATTGTACGAAATTCTTCCTGCTCCGCGTCCGGACTATAACTGCAAGTAGCAGTATTATAATAGATCAATTAATTAAAAAAAGATTGTAAACTATGTAAAAGAAGAAACTCTAGAATTAAGGATGAATTGATGCTAAGTAATGTGTTCAGATATTGAGAATACTTTCTCTTTCGTGAACTAATGTGTCAGTATTTTATGTCATAATAATTAGAAGCTTTTTTAAGCTTTGAGGAACGTTTACTTAAACTAATTACTAATTCTTGCCAATATATCCGAATAATAGGCATATCATTTACAATAATTTGTTTTGAATTTATTTCAGTAATAGATCAAAAAATTATGTTCCGCCTATTTTTTGCAGCTACAAAAGTATTAATCATCATCGTCTTTGGGTATAAAGAGAGACCAAATGTTAGGATTAGATGTTAATAATATCCAATTTATTTCCATTTATTGATTAGAAATATAAAATAAGTAGTGGTCTTATTTGTGAAAACTAAAATTTTCACGCAAAATCCAAAATTATAACTGACCCAACCACGCGTTGCTGTGGCATAACATGGAAAATTAAAAAGATGTATTTATTATCTGTAAATTAAAATACAACGCCATCTATCCGCATGTCTACGCGAACTAAATGTCTAGCCATATTAGAGTGTTGTATCGATGTAGTTACTTACACCGCCATCTATTAGGAATTCCTAGAACCAACTTTAATTAACAATAACACTGGTAGTTACGAAATTTGTCCTGAATAAACATCGTGACATAAAAGATAGAGCACATGTGTACGCAACGTGCGTGCACTTCTTCGTAGTTGTAATACTTACTAATTTATGATGTTCATGTAACATATCCACAACAAATAGAGGCTTGATAGTATTTAAAATTACATTAAATTAGTCAATATATATAAAAGCGCAGGAATTGAAACAGTGTGAGTATCACTAATCATTATTAAAAAAAAACATGTCCTATGTATTGTTCCTAAACAGTGATATTAAGAATGCGCAATGAAAACACTTAATTCGCTATTTTACAACAGATCATCATCAGCTTATCAAAGTCCACTGATGGGCATAGGCCTCTCCCAAAGCTTGCCACCATCTTGGACTACAAACAGATCGGTTCTTCTTCTGTATTAATATGATGATAGAGGTCTGCAGATGTGCGTGCATCACAGTAAAACTACTGGATAGATTTCAATTAAATTTTCTAAGTTTTATTTATTAGACACAACACAAACCCTTATCTATTATAGAAATATTACGATATCTTCATTTAATATAAAGTTATTAAAGTTTTAAGAAACAGTGTGTTTTCTTACCGCGGAAAAGTGGGGCAAACGGTGTAGCGCGCATTTTTTCGATTCACTTTTTTCTGTTATTCGACAATCGAAGCGGCAGGAACGGCTGGTTTATAATAAGTTACTATTTTTTTTAATAATAAAATTTGATAAATGGCATTGTAAGTTTATTAATTTAACATCCCTGAGTATGGACGGTATAATATAAGATCTATGGTGTTGTCTATGGGTTTAAGCCACGCCAACCCAACCGTTAACAGGGTCTAGAAAAAGTTTATTTTGTTCTGTTTCCGACTAAAAGTTAATGATGATATAAACTATGATAAATTTTAGCACTTTGAGTACACTGCCATAGTAACTTTGTGTTGTGTTCCGGCATTAGTGACCTATGTTCCTGTATCCTCATGAGACGGCAGCGTGTTCGCGATGCCACTGCAGTTTCAAACATCAGAATGTCTGCTGTCTGTCCTACAGCAATTAAAAAAAAATACCTATTCTGCGAGTGTCACCTCGTGTGCGAAGGGTTATTAACTTGAATTATATGCGTTATTCATATTTGAAGCTTAGTCTAACTACCTCTGAGGCGTAACAGCTTTTGCAAGTAGTTACGCCTGCGGGGATCACGGGTTTCGTTCCCGTCTCGAGTTGTGTTTATGTGTAATAAGTGTTGATTAAAGAATAGTATATCGGTTGTCTAGTACCCATAATACAACTGTTTTGTTATTAGTTTGGGACTAGATGTCGCTGTGTAAATTGTTACGGTATATTTAAACTATGGCAGAATATAATTTGTCAATTGGTCAATAAGTACGCAATGAGAAATAAAACACGAAATTATCACCAAAACTACTAGCGCCATCTATGAAACTATATTTAGAACATTACAAAATCGATGCTTTTTCCATTACGTTAACTTTTGAACATGTTTATAAACAAAAAAAAAATTACGATCTTAAAAATGATACAGATCAAAATATTGAATAATATTATAAATTTAATGTATTATAATTTTGTAAAATTAAGCAGTAATCGTTAATTTTGTAACGTTTTATTAGGCAAAATATTAAAATTAAATTACATTACAAAAAATGATTTTTTGCCCAATCGAATGTGTGACCTCTGAAAATATAGTTATAATTGTAATAATGAAACGAGTTAATTCACGGATAACATATTATGTACGTATGACAAACTATTTAATGCATTCACTTAATAGATATTATTTCACTTTGGTTATAGGCTAGAATTCTACATTTTAAGATTACTACATTTTAAGATTAAGCGTAATTTTCACATCATATACTTGTATATTACAGGTTGTAAATTATTTACTTGGCTAATAAAATGCATTTCAGTACACAACACCATTTTCATAAAACCAAATTATCACTTTAGGTGCCAAATTACACTAATACATATAAAATAGCTCTTAAATATTAAAATTTATTTACAAAAGAACCAGTGGTCCAGTACAAACCACCGACCACCGTCGGTCATTGCTCTGTGCGAGCAAAGCGGCATTATATATACGCGGGAATGGCAGAGACAGAATAACAGGTCAATGGACGAAATTCTTCCTGCTCGGCGTCCGGAGTATAGTTCAAACTAATCCGTGCAGGGGCGGAGAAAGAATATGTACTAACCTCTGCGGCCGGGGTCGGCCTGTCGTAAAAGCCGACAAAATAACCCACCCTAGCTACGTGGTAGGGCCTCAAGCCCGTCTGGATGGCGACCACCTTTGGTCTTATGTATGCCGCCATAATAACCGTGTGTTGTGTTCCTCCATTAGTGACCCAAGTTCCTGTACCCTTATGGGACAGCAGCCTATTCGCGATGCCACTGGCGTTGCAAACACCCATAGGCGACGGTAACTGTTAAATTCTAAGCGGGCCGTCAGTCTGTCTGTTATCCTACAGCAATAAAAAAATCTATTTGTGTATTTTTTGTTTTTATTAAGGTTTAATATACGATTATCAGGATGCTTTAAATAGTAAATTGCTTTACAATATTAAACATTTTTGCCTCTCGATGTTAGTTATATGAGATTCTATTTTTCTAGTGTATCACATATTTAATAAATTGTTTAACCTACTTACTCGCACTGTAACACTGGTATCTGTATTATGTGTATAAAACCTACACCATACGTGAAGAATTACTTTTTAATTTAAAAAAGTCGTGTTTTTCTTGCAGTGCGTGTATATATGAATATTCGTCATTGCAATATTTTATTGCTGAATAATTTTCTGGTACCGAGTCCGTGTCTCGATTAGTGCCTTACGACGGACGACGGGTTTCGTTGCTCGTGTAGAACGCTGACACTTTTCGTAATAAAGTAACATTGATTCTAGAATACAGTATTGTTTAATTTTTTTTGTATTATACTAACCCTTATTTATGCCTTAGAATGAAGAAATTGAATGTTTACGGCGCTACTTAAACATTATGAATGGTACGATTTCTCTGTGATAAGTTATGAATTTAATTAAAATGTTCGCCCTACTTAAAAATAAAATTGCATTCTGTTATCAATATATGTGTTCTAGTGATGCGTTTCCAGTCAAAAAAATAAAACAATTTGACCCCTTTGATAAAATGTGTACGATATAATTATTATCTGAAATAACAAACATTCAATAATCAAGGAGATCAACGTATAAACATTCCACTTGAAATCGAGTTTTATCGCATAAAGCACTTAGTTTAGATTAAAATTTATTTTAATCAAAACTAAGCTTTATTTCAATCAAATCAAAACTAAATTTAACTCTTAAAGCACTTAGTTTTAACTAGCTGTGCCCGCGACTCCGACCGCGTGGAATAGTGACTGGGCAGCATTTTTTGGATAAATCTTTGGTTTATTTTGGATCACAAACCCTATAAACCCTAAAATATAAATAATTGAAATATGCAAACAGTCAGTTTTTTATCGAATGCAACTGTTACGCTATGCGCCTTCGGAATACGTGCGTTCAAACCTACAAGTCCAGCCTAAGCTAAACCCTATTTCATATGATTGTTGATATAAATCTGAGGTCAACTTAAATTGGAATATAAAATTTTCGAAACTTATCACTTTTAACAAAAACTATATTTTTTTTTTTCTAAAACAAAAATAGCAAAGTTACTCCTTATACATCAGCTATCTGCCAGTGAAAGTCCCGTCAAAATCGGTGCAGCCATTTCAGAGATTAGCCGGAACAGACAGATAGACAGACAAAAATTGTAAAAATGTTGTTTTGGTATATGTATCGTGTATACGTCCGAATGCACTTAGTAAAAAGCAGTTATTTTAATATTTTATACAGACACTCCAATTTTATTTATTTGTATAGATTAAACATATGTGAAAGAATCTCCCACTGTACGGTGGATAACGTCTCCACTTACGGTGGAGTCTTTAAAGTTAATCCGATGATTGAATATACAAAATAATTCTAAAAAAACATGGACATAAGGACCCGAACACAAACCAAAAGTTTAAAAAAGTACGATGTCATTTTGTTTGGCGTTGCGTTGCTTTTTTGCTAATCATCGCGGTATTTCAAGAAATAAAACAATATTTCATATTAAAGAATACACATTATCAAACAGTGTGAATAAGGTCACACGGTTGGTGGTACACAGAAAATTACGGGTAAGCTATTTAATGCCAAGTTATATGTAGTTTAAAACATGGAGGTTATGTACAATATCTTTTGATAAACTCGATATTTTACAACTTTCGTTATATTTTATTGGTTTTATGTGTATCTTATAAGTGTTATCAAGTTTTTTGTAGCAAAGCAAAAGTATCCAGAACATAAAACCCATAAAATATTTGTAATAAAAGTTACCGACTTAGTAAATAGTTTAAACTATTTACAATTAAATAATTTAATAACGAACTAATTGGAGGAGCATTTAAGTGTTAACTGATGTACGTTTATCTGGAATATCTTTAAATAAATGTCTGTGTGTAAAAGTTATTTTCTAACAGTGGATGCTGCTGTACTCAATAGAAAGTGTTTGTTACTTAAAATCAATAAACCTTTTTAAATTATTTTACTTTTAAATCTTATAACTTTTAAACATTAAACTTTACTCTTATTTTTACTAAAAAATTATTTAAAAGTATAGTATGAGTGAAAAGCTTGAAGTAGTGAAAGTGACAAAACAATAATTCAAACAGATTAGCTGGACTACAGCTCGAACTCTCCAAGTGTCTACATCCAAATTTTGTTATTTTGGCTAATACAAAAATGTATGTCACAGTTCTAATTTCTTCTGATTTATGTAACAATATAGTGATAGGTAGTAAAATTCATGTACAAGAATTTGCTATGTTGGTTAGCTTTTATTAAACAAAAAAAATAATTTCAGTGCAATTTTAGTCTGTGGTAGTTTTTCTAGTAGTATGTAACATTAGAGTTGTGTAGTTCCGGATCGTAATAGTTCCAGGAACTATATTCATTCATTAGAAACATGTCTGTCCGATCCGCTGCGTTAAATGAAATTGTTCCACATATCCATGTCCTCTGCGATGAGAATGAATTTCCGAACATGTACTGAATCGACCAACAACAACTGAGTCCTCCCATTTAATAGTTCTGCATGTTCATATCCTGTGCAATAAGAACGAATTTCCGAACATGTACCGAACTGACCGCAGAGCCGACTGAGTCCTCCCGAACCAAGCAAATATGAGTATGGGTACCTGGAACATTCCAGTCTCTTTTATCTAATCACGGGTGAGAATGAGTACAGACACAAATAGCTCAGTTTTTTAAATTTTTGCACAGTTTTAATTATGTTATCGGTTGAGACCCGTGGTTGGTAAATGAAAAAACATTTTTGATTGCTTGGGCTGTACTATGTTGATTATGAGTTCATATGAGGTTTTTGGTTCTTAGGAGGCTATATCTATCCATTCTCCGGGTGTTCCTTCCTCATCAAGACTTGTCTGGAAGGGAGTCCGTCCAGTCTCCCACAGGAGTCCATCTAAATTTGTATTCTGTACCTATAGGTAATAAATACTATAGTAAATACTATAGTATTTAATACAAGAGACTTGGAGTATTCAGTAAACAACTTCTGTAACATACTACAATATGCAGATGATATTGTCTTATATTCCTCATCTCCTATTGATATTTGCTCCCACTTAAATCAGGCTTTGTAGTACCTTCATACTTGGCTCTCAGACTACGGTCTTTCTATTTCAGCACCTAAAAGCTCTGCTGTCATTTTTACAAGAAAAAAGTTCCTCCCCTCATTGATACAGTTAATGGTCATCAAATTCATTTTCAGGATCATGTCAAATTCTTAGGCCTGACTTGATACAAAATTGTCTGGAACTCGTCACCTAGATTACATTTACAGTAAAAAAAAAAAACATAAACATTCTTCGAACTTTATCAGGGGTTGGTTGGGGTTCCCATCCATTTAATCAAAGGCTTTTATACCAAGCTATTATCAGAAGCCATTTTTGACTATGATTCCTTTCTTTTAGAACTATGTAACAAATTAGCATCGGCTAAATTAGACTGTATCCAAGTCAAGTGTTTAAGAATTATTACAGGTTCCATGAAATATTCACCAACAAATGCTTTACAATTGGAATGTTTTGAATCCCCCTTTTCTTAACAATTACTTGCAAACCGATTTTGTCTCAAAGTTGTATATCTTTTTCTGAGCATTCTCTCTATTTGAAATTATTGAGCAACTGTCATCTTTAATAGCCACCTCCCCTTATTGGTCCCATAAAACACAAATTCAAATTATTTCAATTACATTTATAAATATAGTTTACACCCTTTATATAAGATTCATAGTATTCTATTTAATCCTAATATTATTCTGAATCTTGCGTCTTCCGTCCGAATCCTTAGTCCGTTTCTGTTTAGCGTGGTATTAGACATATTGTCAGACAGCATCAGAAACTCACATGAGCAGCCCCCGTGGTTGCTCATGTATGCTGATGATATCGTGCTGGCAGATTCGGACAGGGGTAGGCTGGTGCAACGCGTGAAAGCGTGGAAGGAGTCGCTTGAGAACAGTTGTCTGAAGATCAATGTGGCGAAGACCAAGTACTTGGCCTGTAACTCCACAAATCCCACACCCGTACGCATAGCTGGCAACACGGTCGAGCGCACGGACCAAGTCAAATACCTGGGATCTGTTTTTCATGCGTCTGGTGACATTGATTGCAACGTCAAGGCACGCATTACTCCTGCGTGGGCCAAATGGCGTGAGGTAAATGGTGACCCCAAGATGCCGGTAAAGTTGAAGGGACAGGTCTATAAGACTATCATTAGCCCTGTCCTTTTATACGGCTGTGAAGCGTGACCGGTGTTAGAGCGACACTCTTTTTATACGCCTGTGAAGCGTGGCCGGTGTTAGAGCGACACACGAGCTGCGTGTCACGGAGATGAATATGTTGCGGTGGATGTGTTGAGTGACGCGGAAGGACATCCCTGGCACGCATATCACCCTTTACGACGTCATTGGCACGCATAGCACCCTTTACGACGTCAAGCCAGCACTTTTTGGGTATAACCCTTATGCTGCCTCCTTGACCTTTAAAAATTGCGCTTTCACTGCAAATAATTGTCTCCTATTTCACTAAAGATTAAATATATCCTATATAAATGCCACTCTTCTAACCTGTACATTGTCCTTAGTTGGATTCCAAGCCATTGTGGAATCATCTGAAATGCAACCGCTGATAGATGTGCTAAGCAAGCCAATTACAATTGGACCAACCACTCATAATAAATACTTTCCCAGAGATTTAAAAACTCTTACAAAGTCAGGTTTGATTAAAAGTTGGGATAGGATATGGAAAAAACGAGAACAACTGTCGGTCAGCATTATGGTTCTCTACAATGGAATATAAACCTTACCAAACCCTGGTTGCACACTTTCAGTCCCTCCCAAAAAAAGGTTATGTCCACAATTATACATCTTCGCCTTGGTCAGGTGGGCTCCCCTGTCTTTTTAGCTAAAATTAGAATTCGTAATAAAATTAGAATTAGACATTGGCAAAATCAATGCCAAACGCATTGGAGCCATAAGTACAATATACTTTATTGAACCTTTAAATGTTAGGTTTTCCTTAAGGAAAACCTAAGCTGCAATTAATAAGTAAAATAAAATATAAAGTATAAGAAGCCCTACATTACCTTTGGGATGATTTACCTGGTAGTAAACTGCATCTATCAAATGGTATACTTAGCTTAATACTAGAACCAGGCTTTTGTATTCAGGGTTGTTAAGAATGCAGTGTCCTCTGTAAAAACTAAGCTGTGGCATCTATTTTCTTACGCCAACTGTGTCAGTATGAGAAAAATAATTAGTCTCACAGAAGAAGTCCCATATTGCTATACTAGTTTCATCTGATGAACTTTAAAGGCCTTTGGATGTAACTAGAGTTTATGGCTCAGATGCTATGATAATTAAATTAAAAAGTATTATTATCATTTAAAAAAGATAAGTATACAAGTGGTATATCCATTGTTACCCATTACCCATAACACAAGCGCTCTGAATTGTCACTTATTGCAATTATCAGACAGACATACAATGTATCAAGGCAGTTATCTCAGAAGAAACAATAATTAAAACATATAGTTACAGGCCTTGACTGTATTGTGGTAGAAATGAGCTCATTTCATTGTATGAAGTGGCACATAGAAGTGGTTTAAGAACTAATTTAAGATCTGTTGTTGTAATAATGTAAGTTTTTAACATATTAATTAAATATCTATAATAAATATTTACATAACTATTATAAAATAGGTGGAGGTGAATTTTCTAATTATGAATAGGTAATATGTGCCTTCTTTTTGTTTATTTATTTTGTTTTATTTGGATTTTGTAATTTAGGAAGTACTAAGCATTTTTTAATTGACACTCATCTAGATAGTAAAAAGTGTATAGTGCAATAAATGACATGGCAAAAAAGGTGTGAATGTTGAGATGACGAGACTAATAGAGAAGAGTGGAAGAAGAGAACATGTTTTGGGGATCCCACATAGTTTGGAATAAGGGCAGGATGAAGACACTGTTATCTAGGCCTTGTGTTATGGGTATTAGACAACTGATATAAAACTTCTTTTTTGTAAATAAATAAATATTATATATTATGGGGCACACCTAGTGTGACCGCCTAAAAAGAAGGTGATTTTTGGGAATTTTTTTTAAAGAAAACTACTACTTGAAATGTTTTTTAAGCTTTTGAGGATATATTATTTATACATAATTAATGAATATACTCAAAAAATAAAAATTGCGAGTTATTCGCTATTTCCCAAGTTACTAAAAAAAGTCCTCCACTGCTGTAGTGATTGCGACCTTTACCTTGGCTGAAAACCAAAAAATAAAACACGATTGTTAAAAAAAATTGAAAATTATGAAAATGGCAGACTGAAAGAAAAGTGTCGAATTTGGCTTAAAAATGACATGATTTTTGGCCCGCCAAAATTACATTTTTCATACACTCGATGATCCATAGTACAGAGAAATGTATACAATATAAGCAGAAAAAATCAAACCGATCAGATGTCTTTGAGCTACAACTGTTTTGAGAAAAACGCTATTAAAGATAAAATGATTGATTTTATTTTTTTCAACAGATCAAAATCATACTTACAGCTAATCTGCTCTTCCAGGCATGGGCCTGGATTATATGGATAATTCACCTTAATCTTCATATTGCGCCTATTGGGCTGTTGAAGTTCTTTGTAAAAATATTATAATGGGTTGCGATGGCCACAGGGCCCTAAAGGTATAGACTATCGAAATATGCAAAAATTCTATTTTTTTTTTAATTTCACTATGTGTGCTCCTTAACACAGATGCAGGATGGTAATCAAACTCGTGATCTACGCAAGCATTCTGACATATGCATTAGACGTTACGACACGGATGTTGTCATTCTAATAAAAACTAAGGTCCTAAGTCCCCAGGTTCTAAATAATTTATGTTATCATCATCCTCCTAGGGTTTAATCCCGATTACGACTTTCGGTTCTGTGCCCGGGATCTGTTTTCCGCTACTTTCTTCTCCATTTGGCATCATTTTTAAGGTCTACTCCTCCTGCTGGGTCCCAGCTGAGGTGGAATGCCTAGACAAAAATGATAGATAGATAGATAAAATGATTTTATATAGCATATAATCAGTGCCGGATTAACCACATAGCAAGAGTAGCAATTGCTACGGGCCCCGCACAAAAGGGGGCCCCGCATATTTAAACCCGCTCATCTTGGCCTGAGCGTAATTTTTTAAATGAAACTTATTAACACGTCGTAACATAATATATTGAATTTATTTGATGTCACAAAAAGGTGAAACGTTACATCTTTTTTCTACTAACACAATCTACGTCATACAATCGATAACCCCCATTATTTCCTTGGCGAAAATAAAACAGAATTTCATACGATAAAAGCGCACATGTTACAAAAAGTCGCTCGTATAAATGTGAAGAATTTGAGTCGGTCCGATAATGAGCTAGAGCTCATTATCGAGCCGCGGACCGACTCAAATTCTCCTGTAGACTGGAGACACCACATCAGCAAAGTAGCCAACTGCAAGATCATATCCGGCGAGACTGTCACTGCACAACACCATCTTCATGTTATGGACCTCTGCGTGAAGCCCAAAGACAAACGTGTTGAGCGCTTCTATCGCCGAATCAGGTGGTGGCTACTTGATGAAGTCACGTCCCAGGAGCTCGCTTGAGCCATCGGCGACAAGTGCATTGGTGATGTAGTTTTTACGTTGGTGCTAAGTTTGAGGTATGGAAGCACACTTGCACCTAGGTGCGGGGTCCTTTGAAAAGATTTGCTACGGGCCCCGCGCTTGCTTAATCCGGCACTGCATATAATGTAAGTATTTATTGTTAGCTAAGCATTAAAATACACTGGAGTATGATAAGTACTGATAAACAAAATAATGAGTACCACTGCGATATCTATGTACAGGGCGATGACTTATATAAGTATTCGTATGAATATATGTATAAGGTACCTACCTACATATACATATATGCCAGGTTTTAAGTTTAGAAGAAATTGTAATTATATACCGGTTGTAATCACCTTCTTCAATTCCTTTATGGCCTATAGTTACCCTAATTTGTCTGATACTCCTTTTTTGGCGGCGAAGTCGGTGGGCTTCTCTTGGCTAAGGGATGCACGTCGCTGGTATACCCATACCAACGACGTGCTAAAACCTCCCTGGTGTTTCTTCGCATGCCTTGAGTGAACTAGTCAAGCTGCGGCTTCGACTGGCGCCAACCCACTTTTGCGGGTGGGGTGGGAATGTTGTTCCTCGGCATCTTCTTTCTCACGCAGGGGTGAGCTGGGTGTGCGAAAGACCCGCACGCTCCCCTATTTCGGCCATATGTGTGGGTGCCGCGCCTGTGACCGTTCTCCATCATCCAGCAACGAGTGGCTATGCGTGAGCAGAAGGAAGCACTGGGGCGCTCCCGCTCCCTCTCCGCCGCTTCCTTCGTGGACATGACAGAGGAGACGTCGGCATCCAGCTTGGCTCCCGACCATCGCTAGGATGATGGCCAGATGCTAGAGGTCGAGTCTGATGGTAGCAACGAGGTCTTGGAGCTCCGATGCCCATCTAGGGCACAGCTGGAGGGTGTGGAACGCCGTGTCCTCGTCGCCGGCGTCATAGTGGTGGCACTCTGTCGTTTGCTCCTACTGAGCGATGCGACACAGGCACGGCCCGAAGCAGCCGTGCCCCGAAGGCACCTGTGCCACGTGAAACGATAGAGTACCGTTAACGCCTGTCAAGCCATTAGTGCAGGATGGGCTGCAACGGTGTTTTGGCCCCCACCGAGTTGAGCGAGGAGCCGGGCTTCGAGATCTCACAGCATGGATCTAGCGAGGAGGGAGACCGCCTCGAAAGACACCGTACGATGTCCTCTGATGTGCTATGGTTTTCGCAACAACGCAGGGCTCTTTGCCGTGAGGTGCTCGTTCGCCACCGTGAATCAAGGGGCCAGCCGCTCAAAGTGTGCCGTTAAAAACCCTATCGGCGGTCAAAGATAAGGCTCAGATACTTGAGTGTTGCCACGACGTTGTTGCGGATTTCTCTCATCGTGAGTTTCTAATATTAAATAAGTTTTATCTTAATGGCGTAATTGATAACAAACGTCGGAACGCTTGCGGAGGTTACGGGTTATATTCCTATCTGGGTGTTTATGTATAATATGTATTTATTTACAAAAGAAAAGTATATAAGTGGTAGTATTAGTAGTTGTCTAGTAGTCATAACACAAGTGCTATGTTACTTTGAAACTAGATGGTGTTTCGTGAATTGTCTCTATTTATTATATTATTCTTATAATTAAAATCTCTTATTACTTTGTCGGTTATGCCCAGTCAACGATGGAAACGATCGTTTGACTCGGCATATGTCGTTGTAATTGTCAGCAGTGCCGGTTATGCCCAGTCATATCTTTGTATACTTATTTTTCTAAATTATTACAACACAATGATTGTTGTCATTAATAAGGCAGTTAAAGATTCGCCATATTTACTTTTTCCAGTTATACATCGTAAATAAAATTCACATGTAGTATTATTTTACGTGTTTATCTTTTATAATAAATAATCAGGTATTCTTACTCCACCGTAGCAACAATCTTAGCTAGGTGTTAGGTCTAAAGGCCCAACTGGATAGCGACCTCCATAATGACCTTTTGTTGTGTTCCAGCGTAAGGGGCCCAGGTTCTAGATCCTCTATACGGGCGATAACATGTTAGCGATGCTTCTGGCATCGCAAACATCTATAGGCGATAGTAACTGCTTACTACTAAATGGACCGTCAGCCTGTATGCTGTTCAAGAGCAGAATCTTTGCGACTCGAACCCGTGCTCAAGGAAACTAGCAAAAGAAATTTCCTATGTATATGAAAATCCGTTAGACTACCCCCTAAAACCCCGCTGTTTTGCACATAACATTGTAACAGGTCCGACCACATAGTGACCCAGGTCGGTACCCCCCGGCACTCCTGTGTCAATCCGGGATAGAAAAGGGCATACGTGCGCTTACCCACGTGGCGTAGGTATCGCGGAATCCCCTCCGAAGCTCCGTGTCTAAGGCGGTCGGAAGTCCTTGGATGTCCTCCGGTGCCGTGGTTTAGTGTTGCGTTGGCAGGAGGGAAGATGGCTTCTTAGCTCCCGCTCCTACCCCGCTGCTTCCTTTGCGGACATAACTCCCTTTCCCAGAAGGTGATGGAAACCCATCCAGACTCGCTCCCGACCTTGCCCAGAAACAAGGACGTAAGCGAAAAGTCAATTCCGACGAGGGTGCACCTTACTTCTCGCCAGGATGGGTACACGGAGACCGTGTGTGCCACGCTGTCTTCTTCACCCACCCCACAAAGTTGGCATCCTGACGTCTTCTCCCATTCCATGCGACATAGATATCTCCCGAAGCATACGTGCCTTGAGAAGACCTGCGTAAGACGAACGATCAACATGCCGTGGCGCATGTCCAGCTAAATTCGTGATTCATTTGTTAGGCTTAAAAGTTTTTGGTTTCAGCATCATTAAATTTTATTATTATTAAATTCATAAATCTCTCAAAATAAATACCTTATGCGTATATTTGAAACATCTTAGTGCACTATATTTATCAACGGAGGAAGTTATGGCGTAAACTCTTTCGGCTTTGATGAATAGATAAAATCTCGTGAACATTCGTTTTTGCGAGCAGCGCACGCCATAATATGTCGGCCACACGTGATTGCAAACGGGATTCGCCGCTTATAATAATAATAAAATATACTTTATTCTATTTACAATAGTAAAAAATATATACTAGAAATAGTATGATCGGCGGTCTTATCGCTGTGAGCGATTTCTTTCAGACAACCACGTGGACAAAAGATTTTTTTAAATGAATCGGCCGGTATTGAGTGCACATAACGGTAAAGTTTTGTTAAGGTATGTTATAAATACATCCTATATATTAGTGTATACCTATTTGCAAATAATAAATTGCTATAAAAGTTAACATAACATACATATATCACAAATTATATCTATTAATTTTGCATTGATAGTGTTCTTTCATCAGCCTGTTAGAGGGCATAAGAGACTGAGCATTTCATAAATCTAGTGGCAGCGCATTCCATAGTCTTACCGCTTGGATAGTAAATGATTTATTATATGATTGCGTTGTATGCAGAGGTATGCTTATATCTAGCTACCGATTAGAAAATCACATTAAGCAAGACATTTTGCGTTATCACATTCAAACTGATAATGTAGTAAATATTTTTCAGATATAATCATTCGAGTGGAAATGATTAGTCTTAAGTAATATAAATTGTTTCCGCTCTCTATTACTCCATTTATATCATCATTTCAGCCGGAAGACGCCCACTGCTGGACAAAGGCCTCCCCCAAAGATCTCCACGATGATCGGTCCTGCGCTGCCCTCATCCAACCTATCCCGGCGATCTTGACCAGATCATCGGTCCATCTTGTGGGGGGCCTACCAACACTGCGTCTTCCGGTACGCGGTCGCCATTCGAGGACTTTTCTGCCCCAACGGCCATCAGTCCTTCGAGCTATGTGCCCAGCCCACTGCCACTTCAGTTTTGCAATCATCCGGGCTATGTCGGTTACTTTGGTTCTCCTGCGAATCTCCTCATTTCTGATTCGATCTCGCAGGGAAACTCCGAGCATAGCCCTCTCCATTGCTCTCTGAGCGACCATGAGCTTTCTCATAAGGCCCATAGTTAGCGACCACGTCTGCGTTCCGTATGTCATCACTGGCAACACACATTGGTTAAAAACCTTCGTCTTGAGACACTGCGGTATTTGGGACGAAAAGATTTTACGGAGCTTCCCGAACGCTGCCCATCCGAGTTGGATTCGACGAGTGACCTCTTTCGCGAAATTGGACCTGCCTAACTGGATCGTTTGACCCAAGTAGACGTATTCGTCAACAATTTCGAAAGTACACTTCCCAACTGTTACGGGGGTAGGTGCGACATGGACATTAGACATGATTTTCGTCTTGTCCATGTTCATTTTGAGACCTACTCCTTGGGAAGCTGTATTGAGGCCATCAAGCATATGGCTTAAGTCTTCCATGGTTTCAGCCATGATTACGATATCATCTGCGAATCTAAGGTGAGTGATGTACTCACCGTTAATGTTGATGCCCAGTCCGTTCCAGTCCAGAAGCTTGAAGACATCTTCCAACGCAGCAGTGAACAGCATCGGCGATATGACATCGCCTTGTCTGACTCCCCGCTGCAGTCGGATAGGCTTCGAGTTCTGATCCTGGAGACGGACTGACATGGTGGCGTTTTCATACAAACACTTCAACGCTTTGATGTATCGATAATCAATGTGGCACCTCTGGAGAGACTGAAGCACCGCCCAGGTCTCGATCGAATCAAAGGCTTTCTCATAGTCCACGAACGCCAAGCATAGTGGCTGGTTATACTCCTCCGTCTTCTGTATAACCTGCCGCAGCGTATGTATGTGGTCTAAGGTGCTAAAACCTTTTCGGAATCCGGCTTGTTCGGGAGGCTGGAAGTCGTCAAATCTGCGCGCGAGACGATTCGTGATGACCCTTGAAAACAGCTTGTAAACATGGCTCAGAAGTGATATCGGTCTAAAGTTCTTCAAAAGGGTTTTGTCGCCCTTTTTGAAGAACAGCACCACTATACTTCCGTGCCAGGCCTGCGGCGTTTTGCCATCGAGGATGACGGAATTAAATAGCTTCTGGAGGATTTTAAGCACAGGAGTACCACCAGCTCTCAGAAGCTCGGCTGTAATTCCATCATCACCCGGCGCCTTGTTGTTTTTAAGCTGTTTAAGGGCCACACTAATCTCGTACAGACTGACGTCTGGGAAATCTACGGTGTAGTGTCGGGTTAATTTGGCTCTTGGGTCTTTAGCCTTGTTGTTAACAGGTGCCCGTGTGGTCGTGTATAGCTGTCCGTAGAACTTCTCGACTTCCCTCAAAAGTTCGGGTTTAGACGAAACGACCCTGCCGTCGTCGGTCTTCAGCTTCGTCAGTTGGCTCTGCCCAATAGACAAGTCTCGTGCGAATACTTTAGAGCCCTTGTTACGCTCTATAGCCGCCTTTACACAGTCTGTGTTATGGCGGCGGATATCGCGAGTCAAGGACTTGGAGATCTGTCTATTTAGCTGCCTATACTGGGAAGCATCGTCCGGGGACTGAAGGGTCATTTGACGTCTCACATCCATCAATTTGAGAGTAGAATCTGAGATTTTTCCGGTTCTTTTTGAACGGCTGGCCTTGAAGAATTTAGACCCGGCCGTTTGAACAGCTTCCACGAACCTGTTATTATACTCGTCCACGTCAACGCAGTCACCGAGGCATTCGAAGCGGTTTTGCAATTCGAGTTGAAAGTTTACCGGGTTTTGGATCTGTATGGGTGCAGGTCGGAGCGTAGACTTCACCAGTCGAGACCTCTCCAATTTTGGATTGATATTCAATGTGCCTCTTACTAAGCGGTGATCACTCCCAGTTTTCACCGAATTGATCACAGAGACATCATTGAATATCTGTCTTTTGGTCGACATAATGAAGTCAATCTCATTTTTGGTGGCACCATCGGGACTAATCCAAGTCCATTTGCGTTGTTCTGGCTTCATGAAGAAGGAGTTCATCATATACAGGTCCTCCTTCTCCATGAAGTCGGCCAGCATCTGGCCTCGGGTGTTCCGATTTCCGAACCCAAATTGCCCCACTCTCAACTCATCGCCGCTACGTTTCCCCAATTTTGCGTTGAAGTCTCCCATGACAACGTTAAAGTGGGTTTTAGAAGTGTGGATGGCTGTTGAGATGTCCTCATACATGGCTTCCACCTCTTCGTCAGGATGTGTCGAAGTCGGAGCGTAAACCTGAATGACCTTCAACGAATACCGTTTGGTAATTTTGAGTATTAGGTACGCTACCCTAGTCGAAACACTCCCCACCTCAGTAACGTTGTTCACAAGAGACTTGTGAACGAGAAACCCGACACCACCTTGGGACAGTTGGTCGCCCTCCCGGAAGTAGAGCAGATTTCCGGAATTTAGGATTATTGAGTCCTCTCCCTGTCTTCGGACTTCAGATAACCCCACAACATCCCATCGCAGTCTGCTCAAAACTTCCTCCAGTTCCTCCAACTTCTCGTTGGTCCGCAGTGTCTTGACATTGTATGTTGCCAGGGCCAAAGGTCGTCGTTCTTGGTAGCGAATCCGAACCCGGGGATTCTTCGCACCCCCTGCCCCGTCGCTTATGTGGCTGCTACCGTGACCACCACGAACGGGGCCGCCGGGGACTAGGGGCCGGGGCCTGTGTGTATCTGTCATTTTAGGGGGGGGGTTTTGCCATAATCGCCACGCTTGGCAGGCGGGTTGGCGATCGCAGTATTCGCAGTTGGTGATGCTCTCACGGAAAGATGCTGCTGCCCATCCTCCGTTCTTTCTATCCCTTAGTCGTCTCTTACGACACCCAAGGGAGGAGATGGGGTGGTGCTATTCTGGTGCGACACCACACACTACAACAGTGACAATAAAAGGTAGTAATTAATGGGCAACTACAACATAGTTTACAAAGTATTCCAATTTCACACAACTATTTTTAAACTCTACACATATATATGAGCGACACCAATAAAAATTCCAATAAACTAAAATAAACGATAATGATCCATTATAATACATGATAATGACAGTTGATTTGTATTATCTTTATAAACACTATTATTAATGGAGTATGTTTTATAATAACTTATCTAAATTGTAGTATAGTCTTGAAATGGGTTATATTTTCAGATTTCAAACGTTCAATCACACACATAATTATTAAAATAAGTAGTAAACGATGCGCTATTTTTATATATAGCATAAAGATAAGATCTGCTGATCTCCATTTATGAAAATCTTCTTCCTCCTGCCCTTATCCTACATTATATAGGGTCAGCACAACATGTTGCATGTTGCAATAGTTATGGCTTAGTTTTTACAACCGCCCGCTTGCCTGACGTTAAGCCCTTTTTGGGGGAAATAAAATCAGTCATCCTTTTTATTTAAATTATTTTCTGGTTTCACATTGAAAGTAGGAAACGAAATTTCGTTGTTAGTCATCTAACATATCCTCAAGCTACACTTTTATTGGTTTCTTCTTGAACAAACAACATCCGAGTGTCGGTTTGGATGTGCAGGGTGACACTTTTGCTGGGTCGCCGACTATTATGGAGTCCGTGCACAATCACATTCAACAACTATGTCATGAGAGCTTCTAAATAGGAAATTCGCAGTGTCAAGCGTCTTCGATTGCTCTTAGTCCTGCATTTCATTGCGCTTGAATGCAGAAACAGGCAGCTTGCGCAGGTGCTTGCGCACAATCTTCTTATAATTTAGTGGTGGATCACAGCAATCTTCCTCTTAGAAAGTTAGAGGCCTTGAAACACGCAGCTTTTTCACAATAATACATAACCTTCGGCAAAGGACATCGTGGCAAGCAGGGATAGCATATAGGTGGATCTTCATAGCACGTTTTTGTACAAGGGGCCACTAACATTATACATACTGCAAATTGTTCGCAGTCTTTAGGATAAAAGCACGTCATTTTTATTTAGATTTACTTCTTATTCATCTGTAAATTTTATATAATAATAAAATCCGTTCTTTGCGTCCTTGGGAGTGATTCATTGGTTTCAAATTCATGTGGTCATTTATATATTTCATATTAATCTGTAATAGCTTTTTATGTCCAATTATAATCTAACTTTAAAAATTTAAAGTACCGTTAGATTATCTCCGTGCACGGGCGGAGTAAGGATACTAACCTCTGCAGCCAGGGTCGGCCTGTCGTAAAAAGTGACAAAATAACCCTAACTACGTGGTAGGGCCACAAGCCCGTCTGGGTGGTCTATAAGTATGCCGCCATAATAACCTTGTGTTGTGTTCCGACATAAGTGACTCTGATTTCCAGTTCTACGCGGACGGTAGCGTGTTAGCATTGTTTCTGATGGTGCAAACATTCATAGGCAGCGGTAACTGCTTATGCTGATTAAGTGGGTATTAAAAAACCTCCATAGCGTATAAAAAGAACCAATTGACGTACTTACGTAGCCTTCGAAAACGATGATGTTTAGTGACTTATTGTTTTCGAAGGTTTCGTTTGTTAAATACTGTCATTAAATATCCTATATCTTTAAACGAGCATATATATATATATATATATATATATATATATATATATATATATATATATATATATATATATATATATATATATATATATATATATATATATATGGAATCTCGGAATCGGCTCCAACAATTTTCATGAAATTTAGTATACGGGGGGTTTCGGGGGCGATAAATCGATCTTAGCTAGGAATCATTTCTAGAAAATGTCATTTTATTCGCTTTTTTTTTATTGGAAGAAAAATAACAAAAAGGTGGCGTTTGAGTAGTCCCAATTTAAACTGAAAAATGACTCTTCCTGACATCTATCGGCGAATAATAATACAATTTTTTTTTTAAATTGTTTTAACGACACAACAACACTAAAGCTATTCCAGCAGATGGCGTTGTTAAGTAACACGAAGACAATGAGTGTTTGCTTTGAGATTAGACTAAGAAAATCAATTGTTAATTTCCAAAAAACACAATTTATAAAAAAAAATACCGTGCAAAGCTCGGTCATCCGGATATTGAAGATATTAATTACAAATAGAACGTATTGTGTTTGTTTAGAAATCGGATAGTTGGACCACGTAACCGCTCCAGTGCGCTTAAATTACGGAACAGTTGCGCATTCAGTGCATTACGTTGTGGTAGACGTGGTGTTCTCTTGGGTTTGTTAAATATTTTCAACAATAATTGTTTTTTTTATTGCTAAACAGATAAGTTAAACAGCAGATAAGTTGGCGGCCCGCTTAATAGTAAGCAGTCACCGTCGCCTATGGATGTTCGCGACGCTAAGGGCGCCGCGAACACGCTGCCGTCCCATAGAGGTACAGGAACCTGGGTTATTAATGCCGGAACACATCACAAGGTTATTATGGTGGCGTACTTATAGACCAAGGGTTGTTGCCATCCAGACGGGCTTGAGGCCCTACCACATAGCTAGGGTGGCTTTGTCGCCTTTTCTAACAGACCGACCCTGGCCGCAGAGGTTAGTATTCTTACTCCGCCCCTGCATGGAGAGAATTTCATATTTTAGTTTTTATTTCGCTTTGTTAATTACAATTTATTATATTATTTTTTTTTGCTAATAATAATTTTAGGTATAACACCAACAAAGTATGTGATTCTAAATCGTAGTATAATTGTATTATGAATTGCAATTATATTGTGTTATGCATAATATGAGAATATTCTCCGTTGCGACTTTTCTAAAATAAAACACTTGGCACTATGCCATTGTTTTTAACACATTGCCTGCTATTTAAGAAAATCTGTTTAAGTTTTTATGTAATTTTTGATTAGGTATACATGAATGACTGGTGAAATACGTTAATGGTTATTATTATAAAATGACCTTGTTCTGGTCCATTCAAATCCATTTTTTTTATTGCTGTAGGTCAGCAGACAGGATGACGGCCCGCTTAGAATTTAGCAGTTATCGTCGCCTATGGGTGTTAGCAACGCTAGTGACATCGCGAACACGCTGCTGTCCCATAAGGGTAGAGGAACTTGGGTCACTAATACCGGAACACAGCACAAAGTTATTATGGCGGCATACTTAAGAACAAAGGTGGTCGCGATTCAGACGGGCTTTGGGCCCTACCACGTAGCTAGAGTAGGTTGTTTTGTCGCCTTTTACCACAGGCTGACCCTGGCCGCAGAGGTCAGTATTCTTTCTCCGCCCCTGCACGGATTTGTTAGAAATTAAGTAAATCTTATAGTATCTGGGTTGATATACTTCAATACAAACAAGGTACCTGGTAGCTCAGTGGTATTAAATTCGGATACCGATCTAAAGGTTCCGGGTTCGAATCCCACAGTGACAGGCACCTCTTAGGCAGTTTTCCCGATTAATATGCATATTATAGCATAATTGTCATTTACCGCGACGGTTAACGAAACCATCGCGAGAAAACCTGTATACCGAGATCACGGGTATGTGTAACCCGCCTTAGAAAAGCACGGCCGGTATATACTGTTCATTACCTCTAGGGGAGGCCCGAGCCAAGCTGTGTGACATTATAGGCTGTTATTATAAACTTCAATCTTGATTGTCAATGTTTGTTCCACCTCCGAAATGCCAGATGCTTATTTTGTTTATTTATTATGATTACGCTACAGCAAAATTTACAACTTATCGATATAATTATTAACTGTTAAAAATAATCACAAGTTATATTAATCGATGTAGAATAATACTGGCCATTAAAACTATAAAACTAAACACCATTCCTAATAGAAAAAGAAAACAGGATTCGTTGATGTCATTGACTGCATCATGTTCGGAAGACTTTGTGCGGCAACGTGGCTCGTAACCACCGCGCACTGGTTATTTAAATATAAATCATTCCTTTTGCCAAGTGAAGCCAGTTACCCTGTAGTGTTGTTCGTGGGAGGTTCGACCATGCGCACGTTCAACCGGTTAATCGTATGTGCGTTGTTGCAGTTCGCCTGCGCCTCAACATCGCCGAAGAACATGGTCTTCGACTACCCAGTGGCGCGCCGCGATGAGACCGTCGTCGATGATTATCATGGAACTAAGGTACGTGAACTGTTTTGTTCAATTTATATTTTTAAAATTCAATGTCTTGTTCATATTTTAAAGGAATTTTCTTTAAAGAAAAGTGCGTATTCGTCACGTAATTTTTTATCGTATTTAAATTACTTAATTGCATGAATTATCACGTAGAACAATAATCTATACTATTACAATCTTTTTGAGATTATTTAAATGAATAAAAAAGGAAGGAAAGAAAATAATCACGTGTGTTGATAATTTAATTTCATATGTGATACTTTTGGCATATCTCAAATTATTATTGAAAGTCTCACCTTGTTTCATTATTAATATATCGACTCTACAGTGTATGTGGTATCATACTCGCGTATCACTAGTGGATATGGGTTCAATTGTAAGTAAGTTGTTGTGGTCTCAGACGACTTAACAGCAACTTCGGACGAAAGGCATTCCGATCCCGTGGGAGCGGGGTCGATCAGTCGTGCTCAGTCTTTTTTAGTTTAATATACACATTATTGCCACGTACCGACAGTGAAAAAAAACCTCGTGGGGAAATCTGCTTTGGTGTAATCAGCCTTACACCGGCGTGGTTGGGTATACTGTTTGGAAACCTGGGCTCAGTGGTGGGACGTCATAGGTTGTTATTATATAAATTTATCCGTGCAGGGGCGGAGAAAGAATACTAACCTCTGCGGCCGGAGTCGGCTTGTCGTAATAGGCGACAAAAAAATCCACCCTAGCTACGTGGTAGGGCCTCAAGCCCGCCTGGATGGCGGCCACCTTTGGTCTTAAATATGTCGCCATAATAACCTTGTGTTGTGTTCCGGCATTAGTGACCCAAGTTCCTGTACCCTTATGGGACAGCAGCGTGTTCGCGATGCCACTGGCGTTGCAAACACCCATAGGCGACGGTAACTGCTAAATTCGAAGCGGGCCGTCAGCCTGTCTGCTGTCCTACAGCAATAAAAAGAAACTTAAGTAGTTTTGAGCAAGTACCGTGTATTATTTTAATATGTGTATTAAAAAAAATTACACGGTGCAGAACGTTTACGTTCCGCCGGTTGGATGTAAACAAATGTTTTACAGTTTTGAACAATTATTCGCGAGGCAATAATTGTATAATTTTATAAACGGTTCAGCTTTTATTTAAAAAAAAAGATCAAAGTCATAAAGTCGAATAATTATTATTTTGCTTAAAAGATAGACTTGCTAATTTTTCATCGGTATCAAGTTTTGAATAACGGTAGGTACTTATGTCAAATTTAAATATCTTATATTATTATCAAAACGTAGTAATAAGATATTGCATTCATTCCAAAACTGGATTTTTGTTATTATACCATAATTTCCTGTATCTGATAATAACATTTTCATTGTTGCTATTCGTCCAAAGACGATACTATTATTTTTATTTCTTACTAGCTGTGCCCGCGACTCCGTCCGCGTGGAATAGTGACTTTAGGCAGCATTTTTTGGATATATGAGGTCAAATTAAATTGGAAATTCAACCTACAAAGTCCAGCGAAGCTGAACCCTATTTCATATGATTGATGATATAAATCTGAAGTCAACTTAAATTGGATTATAAAATTTCCGAAACTTATCATTTTTAACAAAAACTATTTTTTTTACTAAAATAAAAAGAGCCTAAGTTACTCCTTGGTACATCAGCTATCTGCCAGTGAAACTCCCGTCAAAATCGGTGCAGCCATTTCAGAGATTAGCCGGAACAAACAGACAGACAGACAAAAATTGTAAAAAATGTTGTTTTGGTATATGTACCGTGTATGCGTCCGAATTCACTTAGTAAAAAGCGGTTATTTTAATATTACAAACAGACCCTCCAATTTTATTTATTTGTATAGATAATTTGGCTCTGTACACCCACCACACTTGTCCATGTCCATCTCGATATGGCTTCTTCACGATGCATTCATCAGGCTAAAAAAAACTGCCTTAGAGGTAGGTATATGCGATCGTGGTATTCAAATCTGTGACATCTAAGTTGGGATTCGAGTGTCCTATCACTTGGCTATCACGTACCTTAAATAGAATGTAAAAAAAGCATCACATAAAGTCCAACTGATGTGCTCAGACCTCCCCTTAGAAGGAACAATCATTATACCCACCACGCTTCTCCAAGGCGGATTGGCGGGCTATACATACCATATCGGCGATATCGGTATGCATGGAAATTATGCTACTATAGAACAAGTAAAGGAAAGACTGGATATCGTGCCGTATCAAGAAGTCAAGGAAAAGGTTCTTTGTAGAGAGGACTGAAAGATGCTCCACCGACGAGAGCGGTAGCTCTTAAATAAATGATGATGATTTTTTTTATTGGTGTAGGACAGCAATGGATGTTTGTAACGCCAGTGACATCGCGAACACGCTACTGTCCCATAAAGGTACAGGAACTTGGGTCACTAATGCCGGAACACAACACAAGGTTATTATGGCGACATACTTAAGACCAAAGGTGGTCGCCATCCAGACGGGCTTGAGGCCCTACCACGTAGCTTGGGTGGGTTGTTTTGTCGCCTTTTACGACAGGCCGACCCCGGCCACAGAGGTTAGTATTCTTTCTCCGCCCCTGCACGGATAGAAAAAAAGATGCACATTAGACGAGAAAAACCATCGTGGGTTTAAACCCGGTTTGAGTATTATTTACCCGATTATAAATGTTGACTATTAGCCGATTAGTTTCCAAGTGTAATAATACTAATGAGTGGTACCTCAGTACAGGTACCTCAGTGTAATAAATAGAATGAAATAGTTACAAAATGACATAAATCGATACTGACAATGTAATAGTTACAAGTTAAATATTGATCTAGATTATGTACAATAATTTGTACATAATCAGAAGTCAGATGACATAATTGTCATCTGACTTCCTTCACGAGGAGAATAATTATTATATAATATAGAATAACTATTTAATAAATATACTTTGACGTGTACCAGTACTTAAAAACTATATTCAGTAGTATTATGAAAGAAAGTGAAACATTATGAAGAAATTCTTACGAGTTATATTCGAAAGGCGATGTACGAAACTTCTGAGCTTCAGTTTGTGTTGATGCTTAAATTTTAGTCTTATCCCTATTACAGTATAGATCAGAGTAGTTGACGCTAAATGCTGAGGACGCAACGGGCATGAAATGCTGATGAGAATATTCAAGTAATCGACTCCAGTTGTTAACTAGTTTATTACGCGATAGCTGTAAAAACCAATATATACCAATTGGTATTCGTTCTTTTTAGTGTTTGCCAGCCAGTCCTTTATTTATCCAGACTACAGGTTTCCACCTGCTAGCCATGGCACAAGCATTAACTTTTTATGTTCCCTTATTATGTAACACCATTGTTTGTTCGTAGATCAAGGTCGCAAACGTTATAAAATGTAATAACAAGAATACATTAGAAATCGAGGCGCGCAATTTGCCGGCTGAGGTCACGATTTTCATCGAAACTTAAATTTTTTGCACTCATATATTTGAATCGTTGATGCCTTCCAATGGCTCTTTTTGTTGACGTAGAAGGCTAAAGAAAAAAGATGGAATATTTGTAACTAAATTCAACTTTTATAGGAGCACCTGCCGTTTAAATGTTTCTGTCTTTAAACTTGCATAAGTAGTAGTCGCTTTTCACGTGAAATCTTCCTATTTGAGTGATAGGGTCCTGTCCTATTCTATATTATATTTGTTGTCTCAGATGATAGTTTTTTTCGAAATGCACTAGGCACATCCCACCGAATAGAGAACGTGCAGCAGGGTATTGTTGGATTCCCCGTACAATGTGCGCCTTCATCTCTTGGTTGGGAGATGCATGTCATTAACTCAGATATCGGCCGTAGCACCCATGTCCAATAATAATCTGTGAGGCGGAACATCAGGATGGCGTGATTCGATAAACCGCTTCGATGGCGGCTTTGTGTTTTTGCAAGCGGTCACGCCAATGCCAACTGGATTTAGCTGCTCCCGGCATCGGTTGCTCCTTCTGAGCGATGCGATTACAGGTACCGGAGGTACAGGAGAGATCAAGAAAGATATCGTACGGTGTCCTCTGATGGGCCTAATGGCCAATCGAGTGCCCTGTCCAAACAGAAACCGTATACAGGGTCATAGATCATACGGTCCTTTCGAAGAGCTTTTGGTACACAGAGTTTGGTCTCCCGAATTTTGGGAGCAGACAGTCTCTGCAAGGCGAGCCGCTTCAAATTACTGAAAACTCCCATTAGCGGCCGGGGACAAGACCCAGATATTAACGCTAATTAATTGACGTTGCCTCGACACCGACTCAAAGTTTGAACCTTACATTTGACGATATAACTTCGATAATCTATATGATGCAATAGTTTAAGATTTCAGTTTTGATTAAACGTTTGTATCGTCCTTTATTAAACGTCTCTACCGAAGAAAACACATGTAAAATAATATTAAACACGAATTAAATGTTGCTCTCGAGCCCAACTTAAAATACATTTTTTATCGTCTGCATATGTGCCGTGATCAAGTGAAGGTTAAATCCTTTTTCCTCGTCTTTAAAATGCATAACACGGATTCCCGACCTTAACTAAAAGGATACTCGAACTCAAGAATCGTATACAATACATATAAGGACAAAAATAGTGCTACATAGATTTATTTTGAATTTGTATGGCAACACATTATATTATTCGTTATAAAAACGATTAATTAAATAATAGATTTCCCCATCTTTATAGATTAGTTACGATCAATCTTTTCAATTATTATCTTTAATGTTCTTGTGTGGAAGTAATTATGTATAGATAGATAAATAATAATTCGTCAGCTAAAAATAGCCGAAACGGCAACAATGCTCAAATTTATCACACGTTTAAGATTTTGAAACAATTAGAAAAGAAAAGCAAAATGGTGCCCTCCACCTTGTCTGCGAGATAACAAAATTTTTTCACCTTTACAGGATACTTAGAAAAGATACGACGCACAATTCATTGACAATATTACATGACCTTATTTCTGTAGTAGGAAAAAGCACGTTAAAAGAGAACAAAGTAATAAATTATTATAATTAGTACAACAATATTTTAAAAGTTTATTACATAAAATAATATGGATACAGTAGATGTTTCGATAATTTTAGATACCGTTGCTACTATTCCTAATAAATTTAAATAAGATAACGGTGTCTTGATATTTATTGTTATAATAGCCTTATATTAGCAGGTTTACAATCGTCTGAATCCAAGCTTTCGGAGTAAGATATATTAGAATTTTTGATAATTGACTCGTAAATTAATATATTTTATTAATCCTGAACGGTTGATTTACACGTTTTGATGTTATTTCTCTGCGTCGCATTATGCTTAGTTTTGGCTAATTCTTCGATTAACGAGACTTTCGAAATTGATGTCGCACATTTAATGATACTGTAAAACAAGGATGAGCAACTCGCGGCCCGCGGGCCGTTTGCGGCCCTTTAAACATGTTTATGCGGCCCGCCAAGCATTTCTAAAATTGAATTTATTTTATCGACTTTCTCCCATCAATATATTGTTATAAAATTAATTATAATAAAATGGTAATACATACAAAACCGAAATATTTTTATGACGAATTACTTGTCGACGACGTTTTTAAACATACAATACGAACGCACCGCATCTGCGCGATTTTTCTGGGACGAGATAGACACACACTTATCGGTGACTTGTTCAAACATGCAATACGGACTGCATTACGATTCCAAATGTTCAAAGCTGAGAAGACAGCGGTTTCCATGAAAATGTTTTCCTCGCCATTTAATATCGACGTGTATACCTACAGTTCCCGAAGACTTTCAAATGGAAGTGATTGACATGCAGAATAATACCGATTTAAAAAATGTATTTTTCTCAGTAAACATCGAAAATTTTTATAAATCTTATGTGAGCCCTGAACAATTTCTGCTTTTGACGAAAAATGCAAAGCAAATGATGTCTCTGTTCGGAAGTACGAATGTTTGCGAACAATTATTTTCAACCATGAAATTAATCAAAAATGACCACCGATCAAGACTGAGTGATGGACGATTAGAAGCTGCGTACGTGTAGCTACCTTACCCATTCCGGCTGATATTGATCAGCTTGTGTCGAAAAAACAGTGTCAAATTTCTCATTAAAAATTTCAAGTAAATTCGTTTTTCTGTTCTTGCATTAAAATTTGTATATGAAATCTTTACTTTTTTTTAGTTTTATATTTTTTTATTCTAATATTTATTACAAATAAAGTTTCGTAAATTATTAATAAGAGTTAATCAATGTGCGGCCCGCCAAAAAAAATTAAATTTAAATTGGCCCATTGTTTAAAAAGGTTGCTCACCCCTGCTGTAAAATATAGTACGTCATATTCCTTGTTCTGCATAATTGTCTATGCTTGTGGGTAACATGGTTTTCTCGCTAATTTATATTTTGCCTTGTATCCAAAATATTATTGACCCAGGTGACTTGATTGGAAATTTTGTTAAAATAAATACTATATCGAAAACAATTAAATTATTTTGCTATTCAACATTTAAATACACGCAAGTGAATAAGTTCTTCAGTAATAAAGTGTTTATGAGCTACTTTTTGGAGACTTAAATAATTTTATTTTTATTTTTAATCATCATCTTAGCGTCAAATTCCGCTGCCACCCAAACTTGCTTCGGCTACTGGGGTAAATAAAAAAAATATTCCAAACATCGAAACATACTTGTTAAAAACCTGTGACTTCTCCCTGCAAGGGTCGTCGCCCCAGCCACTCCGGAAAGGGAACGAAGAAGTCAGGATACCCGCTACGCATGTAAAATTGGCTTAGTAAAAATTTGTTTATAATTAGTATTTGATATAGGAAATGAGGTGATCAATTCCTACGATGGCAGGACTACTAGCGGTGCATCAGTTAGTCACTATTTCTCTTCTAATGTGCATCTTGGTACATGATTGTCATTATATACGGAGACTGGTATGTATTCAAAGACTACTCTGGTCGAGGCACGCGAAGTAGCCGAGCTCGGTGAGGGGCTGCGTGGGCGAGGTGAGCAGCGGGCGGGTGCTTTCTATTAAAAATTCCAGGTTTTAAAAATACTTGAAACTCAACGCGCCGAGCCGTACTGCTTGAGACGCCGCGGTGTTCAAATTTGAAAATACTTGCATAGGAATTCAACCCGTATTCCATGACGAATAAGGAGCAAAATCGTATAAATAAAAAAATACTTTGAAGTTCAAAGTAAAATACTTGCATAGGAAATCAACCCGTATTCTATGACGAATAAGGAGCAAAATCGTATAAATAAAAAAATACTTTGAAATTCAAAGTAAAATACTTGCATAAGAATTCAACCCGTATTCCGTGACGAATAAAGAGCAAAATCGTATAAATAAAAAAATACTTTGAAGTTCAAAGTAAAATACTTGCATAAGAATTCAACCCGTATTACGTGACGAATAAGGAGCAAAATTGTATAAATAAAAAAATATTTTGAAGTTCAAGTATGTTTTGCTCGTACCAGGGCGCCGTACTTCGAAGTGAAAACCTGGTTTTAAAATCTGGTACCGTAAATACGCCTCATCTTTACTCTCTATGGTGCGGATGGCGGCCGCGTACTCCTGGCCCGGCGCCGCCTCCGTACACACGTCCACCTACATGATCGTCATTGTGTACGGAGACTGGTATGTGTATTCCGCCTTAGACTTGGACAAACGTGGCGGGTATATTGACTTCCCTCTAGGGGGAGGCTCTGACCCAGCAGTGAGGCGTTACGACTTGTTACAAGAGTAAATAAAAGTAATAAATATATCAGTGCTGAGATTATCAGATGTTTTTAAGTATATTGGTTTCATTGTTCTCAGTAGAAAATGCTTCTATTCGAATTATTCGAGCTATTTCATATATTTTTTCATATCTATGGTATAAAAAGTTACATATATCACATAACGGATTTCGAATTGAAATCTTAGGATAATCTTTAGGACGAACCAATTTCTTTTTCTAAAATATCAATAAAAACCCGTTTTAAAGTATATATATTTCAGATCAAGGACCCATACCGCTGGCTGGAAGACCCAGACTCCAACGAAACCAAAGAGTTCACAGAAGCAGAAAACAGAATAACCCGTCCATATTTAGACGCGTGTCCCGTCAAGAGGGACATAAATGAACGGCTGACGGAGCTATGGAACTACCCCAAATACTCGTGCCCCTTTAGAAGAGGGGATAGGTACTTTTTCTTCAAAAACACAGGGCTGCAGAATCAGAAGTAAGTTAGCATCCACCCTTGAGGTATTTAAGAATTATCTGTTAATTTAATACCTTTTAAACGCGTTGATGAACGTCATGACGGACATGTTGTGTCCGACATCGTACCGTCCCCCAGGACCATACCGCTATATCAAGAATATATAGTAATAATAGTCCACAATGTCCCGCTGCTGGGTATCCAGGCTACCCTTAAAGGATAAAGACAGTATATCCGTTAGGCTTGTCTAAGGCGGTTTGGTTGGTTACACAAACCGGTGATGTCGGTATGCAGGTGTCCTCACAGTCGATGGCAAATTATGTGATAATAATAATAATAATCATTTATTTCAGACATTTTTTTTTATCCATAAGTTATTAGTGGGTTAGTTATATAATAAAATTCTTAACAGTAAGTTAGAATTGTTAGTAGGCGATTCTAAATTAATCAACACTATATTTTCCCCGTTACAATAGCTATCCAATGCTTCTGAATAGCACAATCGTAGCGGGCTGAAATCATTTTAAGAATGCTGTTGGCGCTGCCACGCAATCGCAGTAGCATTGAGGCCGCTTTTTTCCTGATTAATGCCTTAAAACCATCAACCCGGGCATTTACAAACATGGCCGATGCACTGCAATGGCGTGGCAACCCCATAAGCACTCTAAATGCATTGTTGTACTGAACACGCAGGACATTGTAAGCACGACTCACCTAATATGCATATTTAATAATATGCACATTAGGTGAGAAAATTACCCTTATGCGACAGCAGCGTGTTCGCGATGCCACTGGCTTTGCAAATACCCATAATGGACGGTAACTGCTAAATTCTAAGCGGGCCGTCAGCCTGTCTGCTGGCCTACAGCAATAAAAAAAATTGCTCAAGCGGTGTATTCTTCGTGAGATTCGAACCCGGAACATCTACATCGGTGACCTCACCGAGTGTAATACTGAGCTATAAATTCCAGTGTCCTATACGTACAAGACAGCCTGGACGGAGAGCCGCGAGTGTTCCTGGACCCGAACACGCTGTCTGAGGACGGCACCGTCGCACTGTCTGAAAGCGAATTCACAGAAGACGGCTCCACGTTCGCGTACGGCCTGTCCGCGAGTGGTTCCGATTGGATCACAATTCACCTGAAGGACGTTGCCACTGGTGAGTGGGTACCCGTATATATAGTTGTGTTACTGATACTTTAAATCCTCCATTTTGCAGAAGTTTCGAGAACGAAGGGCAGCAGAAAAGCGGACAGCCCACTTAATAGTGAGCAGTTACCGTCGCCTATGGATTTTTGCGACGCTAGGGGCACTGCGAACACTGGTGTCCCATAGGGGTACAGGAACCTGGCTCACTAATGCCAGAACACAATACAAGGTTATTATGGTGGTATACTTATAGACCAGGGGTGGTTGCCATCCAGGCGGGCTTGTTTTGTCGCCTCTTACCAAAGGTTGACCCCGGCCACAGAAGTTAGTATTCATACGCCGCCACGGGGAAGAGATTTAAGATTTTACCCCGTTTGGCATTCTAGTACGTGGCAAATAGTTTTTGATAGTTACCAGATAGCTTAAAAAGAGCACTATACAAGTTTGCTTTCGAAATTAGAGGACCTTAGCGGGTGACTGTAAAAATATCCACTTTTTGGGTCTTGCTTAGGAGGCCGTGTCCCGAGAGGGCAACGATTTAAAAGACGGGATGAAGTTTAGCTCTGTGAGAACGCTTAGCAGCGCAAACTCGAGCTTTAACCTCGAATGCAATCTATGACACGCTTGTAATGAGAATATTTATTTTTTAAATAAGTCCATCATTGGGAAAATAATGCATGTTTCCTGCAATTGTAAGTTGGGAAATTGTTAAATTTATTTTTATAAGCGCTTGTATTATGGATAAATATACCTAGTCAGGTCATAAATTCTGTCACATGTTTAATGTAAAATAATTGTAACAAGTTTATTAATTATGTAACCATTCATATACCAAAATGAACTTAACAAAACATAGATTCTTATGACATTAAAGTTTATTCAAAATGACCTCCGTGATTTTGAATACAAGCCTTCAATCTGCGCGGCCAGTTGTCTATCGCAGCACGAACGAGGTCCATGTCAATATCGGCGGCTGCCTTAATCAAGGATGTCTTGAGTGACTCCAAATTGGGATGAGGCTTTGAGCAGGCCTTTTCCTCCAAGTGTTGCCATATCTTGTAATCTAACGGATTCAAATCTGGACTGGAGGAGGGCCAGTCTTCGTGCCGGATGAAGTCGATTTCACGCGCCGCCAGCCAGTCTTATGTGCTCTTCGCTCTATGAGCTGGCGCCGAATCTTGTTGGAATACCCAGTGCCTGTTATTGAACATGGTATGAGAAACAGGTTCCACAAGGTTCGTCAGGACTGTATTTTGATACACAACAGCATTCGTTTTTACACCTTTCTCACAAAAATGTACCTCTGTTAAGCCCCAATAAGAAACTCCCAACCATACCATGAGCGAGGATGGAAAATAACCTCGTTGGACACGCGGAATACGGTTGCTCGCTTCTTCACTACTGTGTGCGTACACCTTATCATTTTGTTTGTTGTAGCTCTCTTCTACGGTAAACATTTTTTCATCCGAAAAAAGAATTTCCCGATATTTTTTTCCCGCGTACCGCTTCAACAAAGCGCGGCATCTCTTCAGTCTCAGGTCCATTAGACGAGCATTCAAACGATGTCCTGTTTTTCTTCGATATGCCCGAAGCCCTAAGTCTTCATTTAACACCCTTTTCACCGTGGTTCTGCTTAACCCCATCTGAAGGGCCAACAGTTTCTGCTTACGTTTGGGATTTCTTTGAATTCGTGCCTTCACAGCTTTTATCACTGCTGGAGTCCTAACAGACCGAGGGCGACCACTTCTTGACCTGTCATCTACACTAGAGTCTTCATTGTATCGTTTGATGGTACGATAAACGAATCTTTTGGTAATATTCAAATTTTTCAGTATGTTAAAAATTTGAATTGGCGCGTAACCGCAACGATGCAACGCAATAACTGCAACACGGTCTTCTTTAAGCGTCCACTCCATATTTAAAAATGAGTAAAATTCTAAAAGTTATACATTTTTATTTTCATGAACAATTCGAAATTCTAATTCAATAAACTTTTTTGTGGCCAGCATTCTAAAAGAAAAGTTTTTACTGTGTGACAATACTTATGACCTGACTAGGTATATTAATGTAAACATCCTGACTCCCCGCGGGCGTTCTGACTGCGGAGGTCTTATTGATTTCAATGTAATGTGTATTTTGTCACTACTGAATATAGTTAGATATAGTCATATTCGTTAATTATCGCTTATTTAGACCAACAGTCTATTCAAAGCAGTGTTAAAAGCTAACTGCGAATAACTGTACCTATCTCGTTCCTTGGTCCTCGTTGGTTTTGCCTATCACCTTTGAAGGTACGCGTTATCGTATAGGTCAATCGGTTTGCGACGACATTTGTCTTATCGCATGCGTGTGCTCTTTACATACGACAACGCCCCTTTCATTAATTTATGGATACATCTATTCTGATCGTCCTAATGAACTTTGATAAAATAGTATAATATAATAGTTATAGACCCGATCCCGTAGGTAGAGCCACTGAATCCGTTTATTTTTTAATTATACGCACCATATTCCGACACAACTTATACTAGTCAGGGTGTTGTTTTACTTTTATATATTTTTTCTATATTTATATCTTAAACTAGACTTGTACTTTCAGTTATTACTAATCAAGGATTCTATCATTCTACATTTTGTATATCATATACACGGTTTTATGGTTAACATTGTATTTCATTATATACTTACATATTCATTTTCTTGTACATACATATTTATTATTTTTTTCTTTTGTATCGTTTTATTAAATGCTGAGTCATTAAGAATCTGCAAATTAAGCGATGATTGTTGAGAAAAAAATTAACAAAGATATCAAACTTATCATTAAAATTAAACTGGAAAGGCAATAAATTCAGTTGTTTTTACTCATTTATGTTTCTGTATGTTTTGAGACACTAGGTGTTATAAGATAATCAAAAATAAACCAATTATCCGTTTTTAAACTATTGATCGTATAGTAGAAGATAGCATTTTCTTCACTCTAAAATGTGATTCATTTCCGCAGGTGAAGATTACCCGGAAGTATTAGAAAAGGTCAAATTCGCATCGTTGTCGTGGTCCAAAGACAACAAGGGCCTGTTTTATTCGGTAAGTATAGAATGGTTTATAATCATAGGCCGATATTTGTTTTGACAATGTCTTCTACTAAACCTGCATATTGGTAGTCACACTAAACGTGTGGCGCCAATGTCTAATCCTCATTAAGACTCCCGACACTAGAGTTGTTATAGTGGATATACCGGCAACGTGTCCACTGTATGGCACGGACACAGTACGAGATCCCCACTACCCCACAGCGGGCCCCCAAAGCGGCCAGACAAGACCTAGAATTGAATTGAAAAAGGGGCTCTGCACAGTAATTTACGTGATAGTACTTACAAGTGGAACTCTAGTTCCACAGTTAAATCTTAAGGTGTAATCAGGATTAACCGATTTCATATAGATTGTTTTGCATCTTCTATCGTTATATGAATAGAAAATCTCTGAGCTACACTCAAACACAGAAAAAGAATCTCTAAACTTTAATGTATCAAACAAAAAATATATATTCGACTAATTATAGTCACGCTGTTCAGGGATTGAGCCCCCGGAGATTTTCTATTGTACATTACTGTTAATACATGCATAATTTGCTTAGTATCAGTATATAGAATGTTTTAATTATTATAAAAAATATGTAATATATATTATATACGGAAGTAAATTGTATATATTACGTATATTTGTTACGAATAATTGCGAATATACGTAGAATTTCTAATTTATTCTTCAATATATTCATTCATTATGTAAAGTGATTTTAATAAATGTTACACATGGTATATTTTAATAGTAAATAATAACTTTGCAACACGATTACATCTATTGAAGTGATACTTATTAGCAATTTATATGCTTTTGTTATTTCTGTCATTAATGATCTCACCCGTATGCAGATTTTCTTGACCTACATTAGAATCGTGATAAACCTTTGAATGCTTTATAAGTACAAATTAACTGAGAATAATTTAACACGCTTTTATTAATTTCTCTTGTATGTTGATTTGAATGTTTGTAACCGTCTTCTTTAAACTCTATTTTGACCCACTTTAAACTGTCCGATTTCATTTAAACGCTGTAAACTTATCAAGACAATACAATTTTCTACGTGGTAGGGCCTCAAAACCCGTCTGGATGAATGGCGACCACTTTTGGTCTTAAGTATGCCGCCATAATAACCTTGTGTTGTGTTCAGACATTAGTGACCCGAGTTCTTGTACCCTTATGGGACAACAGCATGTTCGCGATGCCACTGACGTTGCAAACACCCATAGGCGACGGTAACTGCTAAATTCTAAGCGGGTCATCAGCCTGTCTGCTGTCCTACAGCAATAAAAAAATACAATAATTAGATAAAATTATCTCATTGTCTTGATTAAGATCGCCAGGATTTCAAAAATTGTGACGTATTATGCCTGATTAAATTTTAAAGCAATTTTTTTTAATAATATACATTGAAACTTTATTTAATTTGAATGTACGGTAGGTATATTGCAGGTACTTTAATAAAGCTAGGATCATCGTAATCATCCTAGCATTAAAATCCTGTTGCAATCGAGACTCGGATTCCGGGGTCCGCTTTCCGACTTTTCTCTCTCTCTCGGTCTTCGGCATCCCTGGTAGTGAGTGCGACCAAACAATTTAATTATTGTACAGTATTGTTTGACAGAGATATCCGGAGCAAACGGGCAAGACGGACGGCAGTGAGACGGAGGTGAACCGCGATCAAAAGCTGTGCTACCATAGGCTTGGTACGCCCCAGTCCGAAGATGTAATTGTAGTCGAATTCCCCGAGGAGCCCTTGTGGAGGATGTAAGTGTTTTTATTTTCTTATAGTACATTCTCTCGAATTTTACACGCGTATATATTTTTATCAATATTGTTTTGTGAAGTACGAAACAGCATTTTTTAAATTATTGAATCCCTATGTCATCCATAGTTTTCATTTAAGACACTGTTCAGTGCGGTCAACAAGTTAAAAGCTATATCACTGGACTTTACACAAACTTACAATTTACATACAGTTAGATCAAGAAAAGCTATTTGCAGATCATACAAATATGTTTTGGCATTCAAACCCAAATATATATCTCTACCGATCTCTTGCTGAACTTTTCTTTTTTTTTAACAGTGGTGCAGAGGTTACGGACTGCGGTCGGTATCTAATAGTTTCCCCAGTGAGAGACTGCAGGGACAACCTGCTGTTCTTCGCAGACTTGTCGAAAACTCCCGAAATAACCGGAAAATTAAATATTTCTCAAATTGTCCACAAGTTTGAGGCTGATTACGAGGTGAGTGTTATTTTATTTATTACCTGTTTTGTTTACATTTCTTCTGAGTAGCGCAGCTTTCACTTGTTATCACTTCGCCAAGAATATCTAAATTCAAATATACTTGAGTGTCACAGCGTGGAGAACTTTCATTTTTTTTGTGTTACCGCCCCTCTTCTTTACCAAGAAGGTACAAAAAATAGATGTAGTTGAAATTGGTTTTTATAAGAAACAAATGCTCTTCTTTTGCTACCTGTGAGTCAGCAGAAGGAGCGATCCAGAGATCTTAGATACTATAGTCCGGGCGCGAAGCAGGAAGAATTTCGTACGTTAACCTGTTATTACCTGTCTCTGTCACTCCCGCGTAAATATAATGAGTCCTCGCTCGCACAGAGCAATGACCGCCGTCCTCAGGGATTATAAACAATTGTAAAGCAATTTTGAACACCGCCACTTTAGAGTGGAATAAATGTTATAATAACTGGTTTGAGCGAATGGAAAAGTGTATTAAGCTACGTGGTGAATACTTTGAAAAACAATAAAAAGTACTATAAGGTTTTAGTTGTGTTTTTTTTCTTCAAACGACAAAATTTAAAAGGCATGCCTCGTAGTAATTGTAACTCGGTTTTTATAACTGTTATAATATAAAATCTAAATAAATAATTTATTATAACAACAATAATTTAGTAAATTTTTTTCTCCTTTAAACATTTTATGTAAACCGCACTTAATACAAAAATGTTTGTGACCACTGTCAGTAGGTAAAGAGGTCATTGTACGAAAATCTTCCTGCTCCGCGACCGGACTCTAATAGTTACCTTATTGTATTTTGTGTGGAAACATGTTATTTCACAATAAAATCCCTATCACAGGCAGACAATATTTTGGAGTTGCCATTGTAAAAAAAAACTGTAAATTACAAAACAATGTTAATAATTTTTATTATTACCGTATTTGTATTGTAAGTGGATTAGATAAAGCTAATGTTGTGATTTAAACTAAAATGCGTTTAGTAATAGTAAATACTTCAGTGATGACACAAGATGATGTAGAATTTCTTTAATTGCAGTATATAACAAATGAGGGATCGTCGTGCATATTCCGGACAAACAAAAATGCACCTAACTACAGGCTGATAAAGATAGATTTGGAAAACCCCGCGGAGGAAAACTGGGAAACCCTGATACCTGTGAGTATGCTTATGTGCTACATCGTATGATGTAATATTATGTCCATGTTTTAACACGACATTAATTGAGATTTGATTTTTAAACTATTCTGTAATATAATTAGCGTTATAGACTATTATTACTTGAAAAAAAGATCACTCCAACAAAAACATTTATGAAAACGATTACAAAATATCAAATATTCTAAGTACTAAAATAAATTAATCTTTAATTGAACTATGCTAGTAAACCGATACCTGTCAGTATCCCCGCTCGCCAGCTTGCGCCCCCCTCTCCGTCTCGTACGCCTATCACGCCACTCTAATGTCACAGCTAAAGACACGCCCCCTGGGGCCTATTCTTCAGCTAACTATATCATAATACTCGGGTGCATCTACAATTCAAAGTTGAATACTGTCGAAGGGTACAAATTGTGGGCGTAAAATACTAGCGTATGAAATAAATAAGGCTGAATTTTACAAGAGTGACTACGATTTGATCTCTGAATCCGGAAATAAATGATTTGGCTCTGAAATCTTTGTTTCTAATTTTACTTGTACTTCGTTGGCCGTAATTTAGTAGCTTGTTGATATTTTTGATAATGTACTCGAGATAAATGCAAATAATTTTTTTTTGTTTAAAATAAGAATTTGAAGGTTATATAAGCCGCCTGTCCTTTATTAATTTGTAACAATCGTATTTGTGAGACATACATTATTCTTCTTGGTCGAATCCTTCATTGCTGAAGGTTGTGTCCTTGAAAATCAACCGTGGCTTGTCTCGTAAACTGTTTCCATTTCGTCGGGTCCTCAGCTTCTCAAATAGCGGTTGCTATTGGGAGTCCAGTGAGGGCGGTTACTTGGTCACAACAGCGCCTAAGGTGATCGACCACGGAGTCGCTTTCCTTCCACGTCGCCCGTCACGTTCAGCTTATCCAAGTCCGGCTGTCGTCTGGCAATGAGACCATAGTACCCAAGAATCTTCCGATAACAGATTGTTGAGACTATAATGCGAAGCTAAGCGAGACATGCAATACATGTGTACAATTTTTTAATAATTTCAGGAGCATTCTAGTGATGTGTTGGATTGGGCGAGTGCAGTGGACCACGATAAACTGGTTTTACACTACGTTCGAGATGTAAAGGTGAGATTTTTAAAAAGCAGCGGTTTTGGCCTACCTTGAGAAGACTTCGCTACGTTCTCCCAAGGTGTATTTTCGGGCTACGTCGATCAGATCTTGACCAGAGCGACGGATCATGGTGTGCCGGCCACCACGTCGGATTCCCTCCTTCTTGTATTGTTGGAGCGGTTTGGGACCTGGTTATCGCATTCTTTACCCCAACTATACTCAGATGGTAAAGACCCTCTGGTGACTAACCGCGGAAGGGCATACTACTACTACCCAAACAACAGTATTACAGTAGTAATCGAAATTTGGTTACTGTATTTTTGGACAAAAATATAACTACATGTTAATACTAAAGTAGTTACCATAATTTCTCTGTGCAGAAGCGGAGCAAGAATACTGACCTCTGTGGCCGGGGGCGGCCTGTCGTTCTCCTTTTGGAGACAAAACAACCCACCCTAGCTACTTGGTAGGGCCCAAGCCCGTCTGGATGGCGACCACTCAGCTTTGTGTTGTGTTCCGGCATTAGTTACTCAGGTTTCTCTACTCCTAAGGAACAGTAGAGTGTACTGGGCGCCCTTAGCGTCGCAAACATCCATAGGCGACGGTAACTGTCTTATATTAAGTGGGCTGTCAGCTTGACTGCTGTTACCCAGCAATAAAAAAATCTGGTTCCGGCTCCGCTGTGAGACTTACATTTTAGTCTTTGATGGTTTTGACTTTCATGAAGTCACTCAGATCAGAATAATACAATTTTTTGTAAAAATAAAAACATAATACAAATTTTTATATCGATAATTCGATGTATTATTTATTGCAATATTTAACAATTTTCTAAATTTTCCAGAGTGTTCTACAACTGCACAGCATGAAGTCGGGCGATCTCCTCCAGAACTTCGAGCTGGACGTTGGTTCGGTGGTGGGCTTCAGCGGGAAGAAGAAGCAGAGCGAGATATTCTACCACTTCATGTCGTTCCTCACCCCCGGGGTGATATACCATGTGGACTTCAAGAAGCAGCCTTATTTGCCCACTGTGAGTTCGCCACTGACATAATTTAGGAATTTCACACTTTGAAACTAAGGTCATGGATTCGAATCCCTCGATGACATGCACCGCTAAAGCAGTTTTTCTGCCTAATGTGCATCATGAGGAAACCTACATACGGAGATCATCGGTATGTGTAAACCACCAATCCTTTCAACCTTATCACCTTCTATTTATTTTACTTCTCTCTCTCTCTCTGTGCCAGCTGTAATACATATACTGTGACAATTGCCAAAGTGCTATCTAGTTTTTTTTTTATTGCTGTAGGATAGCATACAGTCTGACGGCCCATTTAGAATTGAGCAGTTACCGTCGCCAATGGGTGTTTGCAACGCCAGTGGCATCGCGAACACCAGCTGTCCCATAAGGGTACAGGAACTTGGCTCACTAATGGCGGAACACAATACTAAAGTTATTATGGCGATATACTTAAGACCAAAGGTGGTCGCCATCCAGACAGGCTTGAGGCCCTACTACGTAGCTAGGGTTGTTTTGTCGCCTTTTACCATTTCACGGATAAAAGTTGCTGATGATGATGATTTGGTTATTTCAGGTGTTCAGAGAAGTGAACGTGAAAGGCTTCGACCCGTCGCAGTACGAGGCCAAACAGATCTTCTACTCGAGCAAAGACGGCACCAAAGTTCCAATGTTCATAGTTTCTAAAAAGGTAAATATGGGGGGGGGGTTATCATTAGATGACGAAGAATCATTATTAATTTCTTTTTCCTACCCTTATCCCACATGATATCGGGTCGGTACAACATGTTCTCTCCTCCCACTCTTCCCTGTTAGCCGGAATCTCAACATTCACTATCTTTTGCACCATATCAGCTTTAACACAATCCATCTTGTCTATGGTCTATCTCCTCCTGTATCCATCCGCTGTCATTTTTTACCACGCTTTTTCTAACTTGACCTGTATGTATTTATTTAACGGAATTTACAGAATCGATTTCTTACCCACTTTGAACGATCAAAATATTCAAAATTTTGCACACTTGTCAAGACTTGGTAGAATTCCAAGTCTTGATAATTAGTTTGATTAACTATAAAATGTAATTTATTTGTTGTCAATTCCCAATTGGTAAATATTTTTATTAATTTAACGCCAGATGGCGTAAATTAATAAATTAGTCACGATATTTCATAAGATCACGATATTAAGATGAGAAAATTAAAGTCACTGTTCTAAAAACGTGAGGTGCTTGCTTTGTACAATATTTTTAAACTAACTGCATTTCCGAATTAAATTAGTAAAAAAAAATTATAACGATTTACATTATATCGAACACTCACACTTTTTAGAACAGTGACGTTAATTTTCTCGTTATACCTTATCCATTTTACTAAAAACTAAAATGTAAACAAATCGTAAAAAGGGTTTTTTGGATGTCGTTTTTACAATAATCAACGTGATATAAAAATTATCATAGCAACTTTTAATTATTTATCAGAAATATCTCCTATATTCTTATTTTTTTATATTATTATTCCTTACTTTTAGAAAGAAAATATAAAATAATTTTATTTTTATAATTATGAATGATAAATATAATGCCTATACAATTTACATACTTACAACATTAATTGTAATAACTAACTTACATTATAAAGAAACTAAAAAGACAATGTTTCCAAATCTCTTACTTGTTTTTTAAGCTGGTAATTATAAGTGTACTGTTCAACGTACTATTGTCGATTGGAAGGAGTGTTCTATTATTACGGTCGGATTATACCCGCTATGTTGTTATTAACTAATATTTTCAAGTAATAACCTCATAAAACATCTTTGAATGTGCAGTCGGTTGACAAAAAAGTTTGAGAAACATTGGTTTGTTTACGTTTTATTTTTTGGTAAAGTGGATAGAGTATAGTAATTTTCTATAATTTTTATATTTTTCCTTTCGCATTACAATCGTAGAAGTGAATAATTATGAAATTAAAATTATTTACAGTTACTAAGTAAATAATGCATGGGGCAAGATTGTAAAATTAAAAGCCTTGCTTCTTTATTTAAAAGGCGACAAAACAACCCACCTTAGCTACGTGGTAGGGCCTCAAGCCCGTCTGGATGGCGACCACCTTTGGTCTTAAGTATGCCGCCACAATAACCTCGTGTTGTGTTCCGGCATTAGTGACCCAAGTTCCTGTACCCTTATGGGCCAGCAGCATGTTTGCAGCAATAAAAAAAAGCTGATATTATCAAGGTTTTCGATTACATGTGTTATGTCGTTCATTGTTTATAGGGTTTGCCCCGTGACGGATCGAACCCTGCGCTGGTGTATGGCTACGGAGGTTTCAACATCAACATCCAACCGAGCTTCAGCGTGACGCGACTCGTGTACATGCAGCATTTGAACGGCATTGTCGCCATACCCAACATTAGGGGCGGAGGGTGAGATATTATTCAAACACACGCACAATATTAATAAATAGAACGAAAATATTTATTTAGGACGATATTTTACAAAACGTTAGAATATTATAATTTTATAAAAATAATCTAGATACCATAGTGTCTTAAATTGGACATAAATAAAGACTGGTAATACACCCACCCGCCATCAGGGACCCCGTGCGATGGATAGTATCGCGAACGAGCATTACGGAGTCTTGCTCCCCTTTTTGGTTTAGGCTAAGGCAACGGGGGATAGCAGTTGTCTCTGCGCGCGGTTCGTAGTGGACAGGCTGCGGGAGAACGATCGCATCCAGCGGCATGGTATCCGTCCCTTTCATAGCGGGTGTATTGGTAAGGGATGGATAATATGGTAACCGTGGTGTCGGGGCAGAGTGCGGGTGTGATGAATGATGCTAAACGAAGAAGACGTCAACGACATGTGTTTGTTATTGTAATCTGCTAAACAACGCACGAGATGACTTGGGATATTCATCGAGTTCTCTTTAAAGCAGAAAATTTCAGATTTTTTCTTAAAAATTTACGTCATCTTTCTTGGTGTGACGGCCTGCTACTACTACTACCAGAGGTCATGAGTTTGATTCAAGTCTAACAGCTATATATATTTGCGAAAGAAAACTAATTTTGTCTAGTATCCATTAAACAAGTGCTTTGAATTGGAACTCTGTGCAATCATAATGAAAAATAACTGTCTAGTGACCGACAAGATGATGTATAGATCTATTTATTTATGGACTTTATTAATTTTGACAATGTTTATTGACAAACATTATTCTACATACGTTTTGGTACAATGTGTTAGGAAATAAAGTGAATGTAGTTTTTATATTTGTAATTGTAAATTATGAGTGTTTTGCCCGAAAAATAAGAATTTTCAATATATGGTTAATTAGTTTCGGTTCTGAAAACGTGAAGCTCCCGCAGGTTATAATAGCATGGCAACCACGAGGTATCGCATCGAAGTTTGTATGTACATACTGCTTTACAGAGAATACGGTGAACGGTGGCATAACGCCGGTCGGCTGCTGAACAAGCAGAACGTGTTCGACGACTTCCAAGCGGCGGCGGAGTACCTTATCGAGGAGAAGTACACTTCGCCCAAGCTGATAACCATCCAGGGGGGCTCCAACGGGGGGCTGCTGGTGGCCGCCTGTATCAACCAACGACCGGAACTGTACGGGGCCGCCATTGTACAAGTGGGGTGAGATATCTCATTATTATTATTATTGCTGTAGGACAGCAGACAGGCTGACGGTCCGCTTAGAATTTAGCAGTTATCGTCGCCTATAGGTGTTTGCAACGCCAGTAGTATCGCGAACACGCTGCTGTCCCATAAGGGTACAGGAACTTGGGTCACTAATGCCGAAACACAACACAAGGTTATTATGGCGGCATACTTAAGACCAAAGGTGGTCGCCATCCAGACGGGCTTGAGGCCCTACCACGTAGCTAGGGTGGGTTGTTTTGTCGCCTTTTACGACAGGCCGACCCCGGCCATAGAGGTTAGTATTCTTTCTCCGCCCCTGCACGGATATTAACACGTATATAAAACTAAATAGAATGAGAAATAAGGAATGGTCGCTTGGAGGAGGTTTTCGTTCACTTTCGTTATGTGATGATTTCTGCCAGTATACTATTGTAAGCCACATAAAAGTTATGTTTCAATAGAAAAGAAAGTTCTTTACTGTGTATATGCCGCAAGCCCTAACAAAGAGGAGACGAAGATTATAGGAAACACTGTATACGTGTATGCTGTCTCATTCTCTCACAGGCGAAATCCTATTTATGAATGTGTTTGTCTCTTTTTCGTGCTAAAGAAGTTTTACTTCAAAAATGCAGGAACTCGTTGGTGTTAGAGAAGTAAATAGTTGTGATGATACTATGCTTTAGCAATTTATTTAAACTATTATTTATTTGATACTAGCTGACCCGGCAAACGTTGTTCTGCCATATAAATAATAAAATGTCAAAAAATTAAAAAAAATTTTTTGGGGGTGGGTCACCCCTAACATTTAGGGGGATGAAAAATAGATGTTGGCCGATTCTCATAGATACCGGATAAGCACAAAAAATCACTAACTCAATTTAGTTATCTGCCTACTGCCTACCCCCTAAGAACGATGGCGTGATTATTTATAGCCTATGACCATTTCTAGGTTATCATCTATCACCATACCAAATTTCATCAAAATCCGTTCAGCCGTTTAGGCATGAAAGAGGAACAGACAGACAGACAGAGTTACTTTCGCATTTATAATATTAGTATGGATAAGTTATTTAGAATTTTTTTTAGACAATTCAAAACATGTTACAAAGTTTTGAAGTATTTGTTCAGCAATTTTGAGTGCGGTGCTGTAAATAAATAAACTAAGCCAATACAAAATGTATTTCTTATACATTAATTTATATCACGGTGTCGGTACAATGTTTGTGATCGAGATGAGACGAGGGCGACTGCCCGCTACTGCTACTGGCTGTGCTCAAGCGAAATTGCTGCACCCGCCCAATGCAGGCGTGTCGCGCAGCCCTTGCACCCAACAACCGCTTTATATTCGACCACCTCCTAGCCCCATTAGCTTTTTCACACATCGAAATGCCCTGTGGAGGTCACGGGTTATTTATTACAAAGGAAAAGTACGACTAATGGCGCTGTATCAAAAGTGTACTTATTGGTATTTGGTGAATTTAATTGCAGAGTACTGGACATGCTGCGGTTCCAGAAGTTCACGATCGGCCACGCGTGGGTGTCGGACTACGGCAGCTCCGACAACCAGACCCAGTTCGAGTATCTGCTCAATTATTCGCCACTCCACAACATACAGCCGCCCGATGACAGTAAGGATTCGTTTCGTTCATTCGCACTATTTGTAAATTATCCTCAGTTTCATGTATTTGACGGGCGAGAATAGTTACTTCACCCACTCCAGGTAGCACGATACTCCTTAGCTTCTCGTTGCTAAAGGCTTACAGAATAGGCACTCGAGCTTTTTCCCATTGTAAGCGTCTAAAAGAAAAAGAACCTTCGAGTACAACATTGACAGAACTAATGTTGTCGTTATCGTTGTATATTCTTCAAGATTTTTAGCAAAATCTAGATTTGAGATATTCTTATCTTCTTCATTTACATATTCAAATGGCGTATGATGTTATAGAATGGTGTACTCGTGCTATAGCCTAAGTCGCGTGCAAATGTTTGTACATTTTATTAAATTATTCCGAAACTACAACGATATCAATAAATTCATTAGTCAAAATAGAATAAAATAATACGCAGATTATTAACATTCATCAAACTTTAAATTATGACATATTAGTGTCTTTCTAACAGTGATGCCGAAGCTCTTAAGCAGTGATGGTCAAGCTAATATGAGTGGTTAGACACTTATATTAGCTACACAGCACACAAAGCTGTTGTGGCGCGCATTGGTTCACATCGCTCGCCATCATATTTGATCGGGAAAATACCGTTAGGCGCGGACGCCACCCTCTGCTGTCTGAGGGAGTCATTTGAAATTGCTCGCGACATCAGCTGTTAACTGAACGCTAAGACGAAAGGCTGCGCGCCCGCCATATAACCGACAACCGCAAACGCCATTAGCTTATATTGTAGATCATATTGTACTGTGTTACTTTAGAGCGCTGTCACGAGATGGTCCGACTCTCTCGATCTCCGGTACATGCATTTGTTCCTCCATTGAACAGATTTAGCCATGTAGACTACCTCATCGGATCACTGCCAACGTCACATGATAATAAGTACTGTCTTTCGTGCCAGCGCTCTAATGTAACACTAAGATTTCTAAGGACCCATATATAATTAATATAAAGTAGCATAGCAAATATAAGCACAGCTTGAGCGTCGTGAACACGTGCTACTTACAGAGCGATCCGAATACCCGGCCACGCTGGTGCTGACGGCAGACCACGACGACCGCGTGGTGCCGCTGCACTCGCTGAAGTTCATCGCGGCGCTGCAGCACGCCACTCGGGGCACTCGCCAGGAGGCGCCCCTTCTCGCTAGGGTGGACACCAAGGCGGGCCACGGGGGAGGAAAACCCACCGCCAAAATCGTTAGTACACGCTTTCTCTGTTTAAACAATACCTAGTTTGTCGCATTCAAGCTATATAATATTAGGTTCTTAATTGCTATTTATTATTTATTTTATAGCAACACTACGCTTTTTTACTTGCTTTTCGCCATTCGCAAGCTGTACGAACGCCTCCTCTTGAGCAGACTCAGTGACTTCGCTGATGAAAATAAGCTGATCCCCGACGAGCAGTTCCTTTTGTAGCTACATTTTGTATTTACGGCGTGCGACACGATACGCACATGTCTTCCATCTCACTCGCACGTTTGTATTGCATCGTAGTAACATAGCATCTATTCATATACCATTTTCACAAATATATACAACGCATTTTGTTCAATCAATCATGGAACCGAATTTTATCGGAACACTACTCCCAAGAAGACCTCCAGAAAGGTCAGGAGCCCCTGCACCTCCAAACTATCTTAACCCAGTCGAGACCACGTGCGCACTGTGTGCAACCGGTCTTGATTAAGTCACCAAAGAAAATGTTAAGAAAATTCTTAAATAGCTGTAACTCGTAATTTTGATAGCATTTTATTTATCTATGTCACAGTATACAATATGTTTAAACAATAACAACATAAAAACGCTTAGGTGTGTACAATGCTAAGTCAACGCGGTTTTAGATAACTGAGTAAATTTATATTACATTCGAGTTGAAAAGTATTTTCTAAGTGAGTCTTAAAAGGTAACCCCATAAAGGATACACCTTTTTGACGACCTCCTGACGACGTAACGGCTAGCGCAATATGTATTTATTTACAAAAGAAAAGTATATATGTAATATATCAATTGTCTAGTACCCATAACATAACTGTCATGCAACTTAGTTTGAGACTAGATGACGTTGTGTGATATGTCCCTATTATTTATTTATACCTGGAGGATAAGAAAATGGGAGGCACATAATCGATATCAATTGTAGATATTTTGTGTCTAATAATCTAGTACCGAGAGCCATTGACTTAACAGTGTTGCCAATATTTGCCCTACCCGCAATATGCAAGCTTTGAATCCAATAAGAACTCTTCTTGTTTGCAGATCGAGGAATATACAGACATCCTGTGCTTCATGACGCAAGCGCTAGGTCTGAAGTTCGTGAAGTGAGGGCCGCTCCCCCCACCCCCACCGCCATACCGCAGAAGTACGAGAGACGCGAATAGGCGACCCGTGTGTCACGCATTACCTCTGGGCCTCCCTCGCCGGAGGCCGGTGATATGTTTGTTACGCATTGCTATTTTAATATAATAAAATTTTGTTATTTTTCAAATTTGTTTTATTTTAGCTTTCATTTCTTATTTGAATAGATTTCAGATAGGTGCATTATTTATTTCTAAGTAACACATCTATCTGACATCTATGTAGATATATATTGGGACATTTCACATGACATAGAGGCAAAGTAGCATAGCACTTCGGGTACTATTTACTCAACTTTCTTTTTTAAATAACATTTTCTTTGTTTTCCAATTACAGCATTAGAGCGCATTATGCGACATAATGCTCAACGTTGATGTTTCAACTACAGCAACGCTTCGCACAATCAAGCACTCTCAAAAGTTATGCGTGCATCGAATACCAACTCAGAGACAGAAAATTAACAAGTGTTTTTTCTTCAAGTTGGCACTGATCGAAATTTTATTTATATATTATCGTTAGTAATATTGGTTATTGTTGAAAAATTTTTAAAGCTCGTTTCGTCGTAGTTTTTTGGAAATAATCAGTTTCAAACTGTTACAAAAATAAATAATAAGTATGGAAGGTGCACTCTGGTGGTGCATTTGAAAACTAATTCACGTTCCAATTAACCATAAGCATAATTCGGCATTGTGCGCCACTGAGTCGCATTATGCTCTGTAATTAGAAAACAAGGATTATATGCATAAACAAACACCCAGGCGTTTTAATTAATCTGTGACCCAGGCGCGGATCGGGTATTAAACCTGTGTCCTGCGCGGGCATTCAGACGAGCGTTAGCACCGTTACGCCGCTGAGATTGTTAATCCTATAAACGCAATTTCCAATTCAGTTCTGTCGTGACGATCTGATATATCGTAAGCAGTTAGAATATGAATGTATGCGACGCGACGGTCGCCCGCCCTCCAGTCGTGGCGGGATTGTTTAGTAGCCAATTGGCAAGTTCGCCGCCAGTCACGCGTCGTCAGTATTTAAAAATTCTCCTCATGGAGTATAAAATATTTCCTTCTTTAATCATTATTTTTTACATCAAATTGCGTTTTCATAAATGAAAGAAAAACAGAAATAAAACAGCATTTTAAATATTTAACGTTTATTCCTTACCTAAGTTGCTAAAAGCACAATTTCGGTCGGGATTATTATAGCCTACAATAATAAAAATATTAGTTACTTAGAACAACATAAATAAACACTTCTCAATGCCCCCATTGGCTTCGTTTTCAATAATATTTCATTTCTTCATGCTAGTTGCTTTTGCAACTTATAACATTAAGAAATACATAAATGGCCTCGATTTAAAATCGTATCAAGAATATATAAGAAAATAATTTAAAAATAATAAAATTTAGTTCGTCATAATTTACTCCATAATTCAGTAAACTATGGCAATACGGCGTTCAAAGGTCCACAACAATGAAACGTACAATTGACGGACAGCCCACCGTTGTTACACAAGCTACATTTTTGGCATATTTTTACAGCAAACGCTGTTTACAAAACAATGCAAAAAATCCAACATAGTACGATTTATTTGCATTGCAAGTCATTTAAAAAAAATCTAATTGAAGCCAGACGCCAGTCAATACAAACAAATTTATTACAAGATTATGTATATCGCTAAGATAATGTAGTGTATGTGCAATATGACATCGATGCTTATAGTAGTTGTCAACAAATATATGCTAAGTACGACGAGAGCACATCAACTACTACTATCCAACCACAAAAGCACTAAACATCTAAACGCAGGGCTGCCACATTCAGATTTTTTGAATAGTTTTAACTTAGAATTACACATTTCAAAGTTTAGGGTCTACGACCTGCCGCTGCGTCACTTTAAAATCGAGGCCAAACTTTAATAATCGCCGCATTCCACGCGAATTCATCGAAACGTCAAGCGAGAACGGCAAAATCGTTAGCAGATGAGAAATGTCAAAATTAATTGCATATTATTAATATATATTTCATGATATATTAACGACGAGACAAACAACGAGAGCAAAGAGTATGGAGACAATGTCTGTTGACGATAATGCTCAAGCTTTTGCCTTCGATCCGCCTTACTTGATATATCATCGGAAGCCTTATCGCGTCGGGCACTGCACGCGAACAATCGACGCGGAATACAGCGATCAGCTACTCGTGCTAAGCTAAATCGGACACCATGGCCGCATGATGCAACATTTAGCTTTCGTCGGGAAGGCAGGACACCGTCGGATCGCATCCACTATTACAATTTTCTAGTATACTTATAATCCGTCTATTTTCCACATGTTGATTATTATTAATATTAAGAAATATGATTTATAGATAGTCTAAGCGAAAACCTGAAACGCTGCGCTTTACTAGCATACGAAATAAGCTGTATTTTTTTTTTTATATTTTGACACGCATAGCAAACGAACAAATTAAGGCAATCACGGGGTTCACTTTGCCTGCAACTCTGAAACAGGCCGAGGACAGAGTGGTGTGGATGCAGTTCGTTAACGTCTTTGTAAAGGCTTATCAAGACGGGCACGACCTTCAGGAATGAAGAACACGACGAAGAAGAAGCAAACGAACTCACAGACACTACTGTAAATGTTTAGTAGGCCTTTGTGCCAGCAGGGTCATTTCTTTTATATCTAGCATTTCGGAAACATTCGTTGTAACTAATCAAAATACAATTAGACTGTATGTGCAGTTAATCGGTTCTTCAACATCAACAATAATTAAATTAGAAACTATATACTCATACTATATAATCATATTTTAAAAGAGTGTAACAATTTAAAAATGATATTATGAAGATTCAATTATATAAATAATAGATGCTATCAACGGTAAATCTCTGCGACATCCCAAAGAAAATGGTTTTGGTTTGGCTTCACAGCCTCATTATCGTTCTAAATTATATTCGTAGTATTTTTAACTTTTAACGTTTAACATCCAATAGCTAATAATATACGATAAGATATATATTTCAAAGATGCCATTATTATATAATAAAAAAAAACTTATTTCGACATTTCATAAAATTAGTCACACTCGTCAAACTAAAGCCAAACTTCTCAAAAGTCGTTCGTCTATAACAAAAAATATATAAATTTGAATATATAGAATCTATATATATAAAAAGTTGGGTCAACTCCATGTTTTGCATAACTCGAGATCAACTTGGCGATACTTTTACGCACATCACAATCTGCCTAATGACCTATCAATAATTTTATTTATGATTTTAAATGAGGGTAGTTTGGTCTCTTCTGGTCAAAATTAAATATGTATTAACTTGTAGAAAGTAAATAATATATTTTATTTAAAACTGAACTAAGGTTAATTTAAACCGCCTGTTCTGTGTCTGACATTATATTATATCGATATTAAACGTGTAATTTTAAACAAAAATGTATACCAAATACATCACAGAAAATGGCGAATAAAATCTAAGGAAATGTGTGCTGACGTTGTCTCATTTCGTTGATATGCTTTAAATTTTTTTATAAAAATGATCGCATTAATCTGACCAAAAACTGCTGCACTGCAAGTTGTCAGTGAGATAAATGCTTGTCATATACAATTTTATTTTTATTCGATTCTCTCGTCCTATAAAGTCTATACCAATTATTTTGCACAAGAAAAAAATTCGCCAAAGAATGTCACAGATAAAAAAAAAGAAATTTTATAACAACAATCCTACGTTTTCGATTTATTTTTCTAAAACGATCCAAACCACCTTTGTATAAAAGAAAAGTTATGCCTGGAATGAACCCCCCCTCCCCCCCCCCGCATTCCAGTTCACCATTACGAATAATTGGCACAGAAATAATTTATTTTTAAACTTCATTTAAACTATTGCTATTTTCATTTTTGAGTTAATAATTTATTTAAAACAATGATTGGTCACAGTGTGCCTGATGTGCGTAAAGCCCTAATAGTGAATACGTCATAGCTAGAAACGGATCGCAACTTTGGGCATTTCATATGATTCGTGCTTTGATTTATTCACACTTGTCACATTGCAATAGACAAGGGTCAAATATGAACAAAATATATTAGATATATATATATATTATATATATATATATATATATATATATATATATATATATATATATATATATATATATATATATATATATATATATATATATATATATATATATATTATTATAAACTAATTATAGTGACTAAACTAAATGTTACGGTCGCTTTCGGTCGTTACTCACTCGGCGATGCCGTTGCTCAAAAGGCCCGCCTTCGAACCCGCACCACCCAACCTGCAAACGTTCACATCTATTTGAAGGCAGCTTACAAATAAATACACACAGCGCCATCTAGTCCCAAAGTAGCATAGCACTTGTGTTATGGGTACAAGACAACTAATAAACCACTTATATACTTTTCTTTTGTAAATAAATACATATAAATATATGTAAATACAATGTTGTAAATACAACACCCCGACTAGAGACAGGATGGAATCCATGATCTTATAGCAAGCACTGCACCAAAGAAGGCATCAAAGTCGAAGGTTATTCTGGGTACCTTTTGTTGGTTTATTTAAATTTTTTACACTATTGCAATTTTCTGAAGGCACTGTGGCAGAACGGCAGTTGGGGAAGGCTGCACCACCAATGATTACGTCACATTTTTGTTTTTGCTTTCCCACAAATACTTCGGGAAGCTAGTCAGAAAAATGTGAGGTAATCATTGACAACAATTGTCAATCAAAATAGAAGGGGATTTCCCTTCCATTTCACGCTGTTCTCCTATCACTTACGCCCGGACCGACGCCGGCCCACCCTTTGTGTCGGGGCGGGCCTCTTCCATACTTTTGGCGCCAGGGGGTCAGGATTTCGTCCTCTGGCGCTCTCCTTATCAACCCTAATGTAGTTGACATCGAGAATCAAACACTTTTTTAAGGAATTACTGAAAATAAATTTAAATCTAACCGAATTTCGATTTACTTCAGGATTAATGGGTTTTATGAAAACACAGTAAACATGAAAACAGGTCCTCTGTACAGGTGTCACAAAATTTTAAACATAAATTTATTATACTGTGATAAAAAACATAGGCTCTACGACACCACCGTTTTTTAGGTAGCACGCGAGCATTGCGGGGACTTGCTTAAGTATCAGCGTGCCGCTAACTTCTTCATTCATTCAGTTGCGGATGGTGTGCATGTAAAATATCTAAGAGATATACATACTGCGTGTTGGAATTGGGGTGGGTGTTGGCGTCGAGGCCCATGAGCTTGAGCGCGCGGAGGGCGGCGCGCGCGCACTGCTCGTGCGAGTGCGCTGTTGACGGGCCCCCGCCGTGCACCATCACCGGCGGCACCGTCGACAGCGACACCAGAGACAGGTACTCCCCATGGTTGCGCTGCAGCACCAAAACAATACTCTATCGATATAGCTTAGCTAAACACAAACTATCAGGTATATAACATTTAAAAATAAATATTTGTGACAATTTTCTATGAAAATTTCCACATAATAAATATAGCAAAGCTGTCAAAGATCTAAATATTTTCTTAATTCCGACTATTATGCACTTGTCCCTGTGTCCTAAACATATTTTCCCTTGCATCACATTCGACCTAAAGAGATCAACGTGAAATTTGTTCTTAACCCTAAACGAAGGTATATAGTTGTATACCTACATTCAAGTAACTTTTTAAGAAATAGGACAGTCTAAACGTATTTTACAGAAATTTAATCCAATATGTAATTCAATTTATATGACAAAACAACGTTTACCGGCGTCACCTAATTTATTTGTTGTTCCCAGGTTATCTGAATTTATAGCGAGAACTTAGACAATTTTTTTTATATGAATCTTCGTTTGCAATCTTTCGTCACTTTCTCATACATCGCGACATTGGCAAAATCAATACTAAATGCTTTTAGGCCAAATTATTAAAAGAAGACTAAAAACTTAAGTCCGACTGCATCTTTGAACTACTCCAGACAAGGGTAGCGTCAGTAGTACAATCCATTGATACTAAGTCTTAAAATTCTTAAATGTTCAGTTCTAAAAAAGCCTAGAATAAGCGAAACCATACTAAAAAATTAATCAAACCAGTGCAAAATGCGCCTACCTTTGGGAAATCTGAAAACTGAACTGAGAAGCCCAGCAGCTGTGACAAGTACATGAGCTGGTCTTTGGCGCCGGGAGTGCTGCCGCCAGAGCCGCCTGTCGCACTTGTCTCACTCACTCCTACATAAATGTATATATACATAGAATTAATAAAAAAAATCAAATTAAAAAAATCACAACAAATAATATCTCGTGTTTTATGCCTATAACAGATATTAAAGAAAAACACAAGCAGCGATAGTATACCCGATACTCTCTATTATCTATTTCTCTAGAGTATACGCTCTCAACCGAACGAACATGTTACACGGCTGAGTGTCAGCTTGCCCTCATCCAATATGCAAACTTGCAAAGTGCTCGGAAGCCGAAAAAGGTTCACTTCAAAGAGATTGACACTGATTATTGATACATTATCGACTAAACTTCTAGTTTAAAGAATTAAAGATGCTAAAGGGGCGACGACATTCAACCCCTGTAAAAACATTTTTTCCACATCTATACTCCCAAAATTTATCATCGAAGAGAAGTGATCTAGGCAAGTGAATATCCATACCATTAGGTTGTTGAGGTTGGCCAGTCCGTTGGTGGTAGTCCATCATGAGTACTCCGGGCACTGGCTGGCGGACTTCGCTGCTCGCGCCGCCAGAGAGCATTCCATTCGATATCTCGTTTTCCTTGATAGGCAGATATTCTATTTATTATTTCTATTTCAACTCTAGAATCATTATATTTTTATATTCACCGATACAAAATACGATAATCCCCTATTTCCAATTTTTGATATCATCAGAAGCTGATTTGTAATATTTCTACACAATTATATACGTTGTCCATGTTCCTATTACTATATTTCCAGTTTCTAGGATATTTATTGAGAAAATAGAATAGAAATTATCTTTGTGGGCGGTGCAAAAAATTCTGACCTCTACGGCCGGAGGCAGCTTGTCGTAAAAAGCAAAAAAATACAATAATAATAATAATAAAATGTATGCTCCGGTATCGGTAATCCAGGTTTCAGATCACCGACGTTGACGGCAGTGTTAGCGGTGGCCCTGTCGTGGCGGACTTCCAAAACGGCTGCTGTCGCATATAAAAAAAAATCCAGAAAGACATAAAACCATGAGTGACCTTTAAAGAACAGTCGAAGAAAATTCAAATTATTTCTTTTCCACTCATATTCTTGAAATACTAAGTTCAAACTATTGTTCGCACGTTATTTTAACAGTATAATTATAAAATTAAAAAAAATAGTCCCTACTTTATAATAACCACACAGTCTTCAGAATATTATAATCAGCTTTCATCTAAGTAAAATTTCTTGTCTTTCAACCTGCCTAACAGAGATAGCGCAGATCCTATTTCCACAACAAATGACATAATTAAAACCCTTTGTATCAGATACTCCAGATCTCAGATTCATGGAGATCAAAACGGTAGTAACAAGTTGCCAGTGTAAAGACACAATTGTAGGAAGCCTCGCACCTTGCGTTTAGGGTCGCCACTATTGCTCTTGCCGCTGTCGACACTCGTGTTGGCGATGTTCTCCGTGTTACTTCCGGCGGGTGAGGTCGGGTTGTCTGTAGGGTTTGCGTTCATTTCCATCGCTAAAAGAACATCTGCAATTATAATGAGATCGTTCAATGCGGGGGTGGGTACCTCTGGAGTTCTGTCGAAGTTCATAAACTTGTGCATCACACTAAGTGCATATGTAGCAAATAAATATATCAAGAGAATTCACATATCGCCCATCTGTACAAAGTAAATAGCTTAGCACGTGTTATGAAACCTTATTTCAAGTCTGTTTACCGATTGTTTTCAAAAATTTCGGAGCCCGATATTGCTTAGTGTTATCGCAGGGTTAAACTTCTAGCACTCCACGCACTGGCGTATATGGATACTGATCCATGTAAGTGCTGAGGTTGCCATTTATTTCGGGCCAAATGAATTTCGTATTACTTGGACCACATGGAACAATTAATTAGTAACAACATTTACGACTTGACTGAAATAAATTTAATTTAAGCTCTAAGTTAACATAAAATAAGTACTGTGTACGTACTGTGCGCTGCCCTCCTTTTGGCGGTCTTCTTGTTGGGGCCGAGTCCGGTGGCGGAGTGGGGGGGCGCGTCGCACTGCACGAGAAACTCGCGCCGGCGCGCCGCTCCCCGTTCCTCCAATACCCGGTACTGCGGAGAACGCGCGCGGATCGCGTGCCGTGCCACTGCTAATCGCGAGATCGGGTTGTCCGCGCCACACCCACCTCCGCCGCCGCCCCCACTCTCGCCTGTGCACACCCCACCCTCCTAACAAAAATATTATTACCGTGTGAAAAGACTATTATAGTTTGACCGCTACCGCTGTACGCGCCTTTGGTACGCGAAAGGCGAGGCGGGGGAGCGAAGCAGTTGGTCCATTTTATCATTCTGTCGTCATTACTCACGGCGGCAAGTAGTCTTATTTGTTACGGACTGTTGAGGTCAGATGCACATGATATAAAATAAATGGGATTCTACCACGTAGCTAGGGCGCCTGCACGAAGATAAGGTTTTTATAACTATCGATCACGGAACTCGCGCGCTCAGTCGTTATAACACGCGTTCCTTTTTGTAATATTTTTTATTGCTGTAGGACAACAGACAGGCTAACAGCCCGCTTAGAATTTAGCAGTTACCGTCGCCTATGGGTGTTTGCAACGCCAGTGGCATCGCGAACACGCTGCTGTCCCATAAGGGTACAGGAACTTGGGTTACTAATGCCGGAACACAAGGTTATTATGGCGGCATACTTGAGACCAAAGGTCGCCATCCAGACAGGCTTGGGGCTCTACCACGTAGCTAGGATTGTTTAGTCGCCTTTTACGACAGGCTGATCCTGGCCGCAGAGGTTAGTATTCTTTCTCCGCCCCTGCACGGATACAAATATAAGATAATAACTGACAAAGACAGACAGCAGACATACGAACACATTTCATTCCTATAATTATAGACTTCAAACAGTGGTTACATTTATATACTATTTATTCCCCATAATATTAAATTAAACTCTAACTGCACAAACATAATGTTAATACTCAAAAACACAGTACTATGTTATGTATCTCATATGGTGATTAGAGGCAGGCACCTTGATGAGATTCCGGGGCTTCTTCTTGGTGGGCGGGTGCTTGCGCTTGTCGTGCGGGGGCCGCGGGCGCATCAGCGAAGGTGGCCAGCGACGGCGCATCTCGTCCAGCATCCGCTCGGCGGCGCGCCGCTTGGACACCTTCTTGCCATTGCCCTCGCCATCCGTCTCCATGTCGCCCACGGTGCACGTCGTCACGAATACCTGACATTTTATTTATTACTTCTAGTCCAGTCATTACGTCGGAAAAAACGGCTCAGAAATGCAAATTAACCGAGAAAACTGAATTTTGGATATAAAGGGAAGGGGGGGGGGGGACTAGAAAAGCTTAAGTTCAAATTGTCGACCAAGATTTCCTTTGTGCATTTTCCACCATCTTGAAAAAAGGGTTGAATAGTTTTTTTTTTTACAATAACTGAAAATTTTGTCTCAATAGTTTTTTGTTGCTCTTTGTACGTTCTACCATTAAGTACTATACTTTTTTTACCTCTCGTTATTAAGATATCAATCGATAACATCAAAGGCATTGCCAACGCGCTGCCGGCCTCAAAGAAGAACTGAACCCAATTTACTAAAGTTAGAACACAAAACAAGGTCGCTATAGCAGCATGTATTAAAAACCAGCGATTGTTGCCATTCAATTGGGCTTGGAGCCCTACGAGTACTGACACAGCGCGAGTAAGAGGGCGTTGTTAGTTCGTATATTTCCCATCTTTATTTATTTATGTACTCAATCTGAATATAGCGGTAGGGGTAGAAATTGCGCACATACCCTCATGTGCGGCGGCCCTCTCTCCGATTTGACCGTAAACTGTACGGAGAGATTCCGCTTGAGCGCCAGTTCGTGCACCAACGACACCGGCGACTTCACTTCCGAGCTCAGCAGATCTGCGGCAGATTCACCTGCAAACATTTTTATATATTATGTAATTAAACCACAGGAATATTCGAAAATTATGAAGAGATTACCGATTGCCACTATATTACCGTTATCGGTTTCGGGAGGCGATGGTTCCGAGTTCTCTTCCGACGGGATGCGCAGGTCTTGTAGCGCACGCGCAGCCGCGTCGTGGCGTGCAGCCTGCGGTGTACTCCCTGCACGAATATTAATAAATTTACTTACATGAAAGCTGAGAGAACAAAAAAACTTGAAATTCTATTCATTTAAAACAAATTTAATGTTGTGTTGCCCTCAAATAAGTGGCCTAGGTTCCAATGGGCATTGTTTATTTTTTTTTAAATGTTGTAATTGTAATACACTTTTAGAGGAATAAGGTTACTGATCATTATGGACTAATTAATTATGAAAAATATTCACATTTTATTGATATTTTTGATAAAATATGATTGACCTTCTCTGCCCTTCAAATTTCACTCTATAGTTTGTATCGTTGCCTCAGAAAATAAAAAGTAAGTGGCAAGTATTGATAATCTGTCATGTGTCAAATTTATAAATGTCAAGAATAATATTTTTTCCTGCGACTTCTCTTTTTTTCGTATGAACTTTGACAGATATGAGATGGATGACATCGTATTGACAACTTTCAATTTTTTAATTATTTCTAGTGAGGCAACGGCACAGTCCATTGTGCCGTGTGATGACGTCACTTACCTTTAAAATTGAAAATATTTAAACATTTTTTTTAAAATAACTGTTGAGCCAATCTTCAAATTATTCAAATTAGTTTCTCAAAATGCTCTAAATTTTCAAAAAATAAATTAAAATCGAATGGTTAAAAATTTTAGACAATCCCCATTCTCCTATGAGAATACGTGACAGCGACGGTAACTGCTTACTACTACGTGGGTCGTCAAATAGTCTTGCTATTCCACAGTAATAAACATGGTAATGTTTATTACTGTGTTAATTAATGAAAAAACATGGTATACCTTCTCCGAGCCATGCTCGACCTCCGACTGATACCCGAACCCTGTAGACAAGCGGGGGAGCAAGCAGGCGGGGGAAGGCGGCGAAGGGCGGGGCGCGGAAGGAGCCACGCATGCGGGGCATCCGCGGCGCTCCCGCCACTGGTGGCACCGACGTGTACACCGCCGGCTGGCACAGCTTCATGGCCAACGCGTTCAGCTCCACGGTGGGCATCACTGCGCCTGGCGCACAAACGGACACGTTAACACGTGAAGGTACACCCATCACAAACAGGCAACTAAATTTATACAGGGTTATTGGTAATTCGACATATTCCCGTTACACACTTCCTCTAAAATACGATGAGCTTCAGCAGCACTTTTTTTCAAAACAAAATTATGAAGTAAAATTCCCCGCAAAAACACTGTTCGGCACAAATGTTCACATATTTAATAAATTATAAAGTATTATTGATTACGATTCAAAGAGAGGGTATGTACAGCAAACAATGTTCAATGATAGCTGTTTCAAGATGAATATAAATATACTGTCAGTGACAACGAAATACTGTCCTACCTACGCCATCTCGTAAAACACGTCGAATTATTTCCAACATCTAATACATTTTTGATATTACAAATTTTGCAAGGTTTGCATTGCCAATCAACCATTATAATAGTGACTGCTTGAAACTCAACCTGGAGGTTACCGTTTCGAATCCCACCATCAGAGCAGCAATCGTGGGTCATTTTATCCACAATCTGGCTGCACTGCTCACTATAGCATGTGCGTCTTGGGCAGTTACCTTGCCTAATGTGCATTTTACAACATAACTGCCTTCTGAGTGAGTCTCGAATGTAACATTTGTAAGTAGGATGACTAATAAGTGAATATGGTCCCTAATCCAGGCGGGAATTAAAGCCGAAGTTCGCAATGACTCCAAGCAGACAATGAATGAGGTCGTCTAAAGACATTTGTGGAGATGTCACTACTAAAATTGTAAAGGGTTGTATGTATATACATATATATGTATATACATACCAATATACCCATATATATGGGTGAGATGTCACTCAAAAGGTATGCTAGGAACATGTATGGGCATAAATACAGTGTTGTTGGTGTGGGTCCCCACCCGTGTGGCGGTGGTGCACGTGATGATGGTGGGCGGCGGCACGGGGAGGGGGACCGGGGTACCCCGTCGCCTCCAGCGCTGCACTCGCCGCCGCGTGCTGCGCGCGCTTTATCGACGAACCCTACAAACACATTTACATTACTATATGACACAAGTACAAGATATGCAACTAAATATAGGCGCGTTGACTCACCTCGGCCGTGTATTCCTCAGTATCACCCAGACGGAGTGTTACTGTGAATACCTTCTTGTGGGCGGGGCCCGTCTCCGATGTGAGGCGGTATTGGTGAGTTATCTATAAATAATAATCAAAAATAATATATAATATTGCGTGCATAATTTTTTATCAAGGCGCAGGACTTCCCATCCCCATCCATTTACGGAAAAACAAAGTTTACATATTCAATTATAATCAAATTTTTATTGCGGTATGAAGTTATATTAATACAATATAAACCACTCATACATAAATACAAATTTTAATATTATAACAATTTATCATCAACACGTGAATGGCTCATTTTTAAAATTAAATAACTATTGAAATAATCTAACAGTTGAGTTAAAAGAGCGAAATAAACAAACCTTATTGTACCTGGCCAACTCGTTGACCAGGCACATAGGCGTCTTCTCTTTACTGTTGGCCGGAGCGGCGGGACGCGCCGCCTCGCCTTCGCCCGCCGCTGCTTCGCCATTGGCGCTGGCGCTCGCGTTCGTGCTCGTATTGGCGCTCACGCCGCCACTCGCGCTCGCGTTCACGCCAACACCCTCCTTCGCGCTCGCCGACACCTCGGACGTATTGTTTGTGTTCGATACTGTTGGACTTGCTGTCGTTGGCGTCGACAGAGTTGGTACCCCTGTAAATTATAAGTTTAATAAAATACAAACGGATAAATTATGACAAATATATATTAAGAAACAAAGCCAAAACCTGTGATGCTACACATAGTACACATGCTTAGTCCTTGTTCTAGTATTTATCGCTAAAACCAGCAAATTATATACTAAAATCGAGCAAACATCTAAAATTAAATCAATATTTACAAAACATTAACACTTAGAAAATAAAAACAAATTAACAATATAAACACTACAATCACATTGTGCTAACAGGAATATAGTAAGTAAGAGCATTAATATAACTGACCAAACTCCGAGGTAATTTTATTCTGTGATAGAATCGGGGAAGGAGGCCGGCACAGACCTACTGTAAAAAATTACATTTTATATGCACCTGTCTCTATCATTGCAGACCCAGATTTTGAGAGTAGTTTAATTATTTTCCCACAATGCAAAGTCAACACTTTTCATTCGTTTAGTACCAAATACCAAGTAGATCATCAATCTTGACAATTTCTCTTATATCTTGTGCTTTTTATAATTCAAAATCATGCAATTGGCTGAAGGTAAAACTTTTTGTTCAACACATTTCAAAAATATAATGAAAGCGGTATCTTTAAAAACTAATAAATTATTTAATTGTTGTTATTATAGTTACCAGAATGGTGTGTTTGTGAATGGTGAGCTGTATGAGTGGTCGTGTGGGGAGCGGCCGGCGGGGGCTGGTGGTGTTGGGGGGCGTAGGCGGGTACCACTCCCCCGCCGGGGCCGTAGCCCCCGGTCATGTAGGGTCGCCGGAGCTGCTTCATCGACTATAACAACACAAAAATCAGACTAAATATTATTTTTTCTATTAAATCATTAATATTATAATTGCAGAATTCAACATTCAAGTCTTTCTTTTATCATGAATTAAAATATGAGAGAAATTCTACAAATTTAGATTAACTGATTCAAGAAAGCATCATAACCAAATTATTGTAATTGCAATAATCGAAACATTCCCAAACAACTAAGTGGTATTCAGTAACCACTTCAATTAAATTTAAAAGTTAAACTGTTTTTATTAAAGTTGGGAGGGTGACACTCAACACTTGAAAGAAAAATTTACAGCTGAGATGAATTTTCTATAAAATTTTATTACTAGAATTCTTTATATTTACTATCTTACATCTGTGTTGCGGCATCAACAGCATGAATGTAATAATATATAATAAAATGCACATACCGGTGCCATATTGTGATTCTGGTGTAGAGCAGACGAGGGCGCGGGCGCTGGCGCAGAAGGATGGTGGGGCATGGGGCGTATTTGGTGGGGAGGGCGTTGGGCGGAATGAGGCACGCCGAGGCCCACGCCCAGCGAGCCGGCGGGTGCGTGCCCGTGCCCGCTCATACCGCCTCCCACTCCCGCCACAGACGCCGTCGGACCCAGGGGCACCCTACACACCATCATACAACACATAGGAATATCATAATTCAATATTTATAGTTGACAAGAAAGGAAATCAATGAAAGTCCAACATAAATTATCTACAGTGTGATAAAAATTTGAAGGTCAAAAAATATATGTACAATGTATACATATAAGCTTCCGCTCCAATGACTTCACTAGAAGTATATGTTGATATTATCAGACATAAAACATAATATATAGTAAGTTTGGTCGAAGTTCCTGCATGTTGTTTTGCGGCGACGCCATATCCGTGTTTGTTTGATGTTTTTCTCTAGTCTTGACCATGAATTTAGCCAATTTTGGTTTTTACGGGAGCAACTGCCGTCCAATCTCCCAACCTCTAAGGGTAAAGGTATCCTTCCCCTGCCGTGTGTGAAATGCTGCCTGCCCATAAAAGAAAGGGCTTATTGTATCTTATAGTTAGTGGTAATGGTAAATAGAGCCACTGTAATAATCTAAAGGGACAAATCATGGCAATCATCGGACCATGCCTCAACATTGGCAGCCAATCTGAATATTCATGGATGTAACTCCACAGCATGAGTTATATCCATGTATATTCAGATTTGGTGGGATCAGCTTGGTTATGTGTATTATGAGTTGCTCAAATTGAAGGAAACCATTTCTGGAGCTCTGCGTGGAATTGAGCCAAGCTCTGAAGGAAAAACACGCCCACTACTGTTCCAGACATGACAACATTTTTCTCTTATATGTCCACATCTCCGCTCATCCGCATTTTACAACGCCGGTAAAAACCTACTTGTAAACAATGGAAGTCCTTCCCTACCCGCTTTATAAATCACACATTGCCTCTTTCAATTACCACTTGTTCTGGTCGATAGCACTTGGTTCTGTTTGAGCAATGCTTTGCATCAAAAACAGGGTTGATTCCGGGATAGCCTCAAAAGATGAGATCTTCCTTTGTGGTATCCAAAGATGTTGCCACAAAGATAAAGTACTGACTAATGATGGATAAATACTTAGAACAAAATAAACTATTCTTTTACAATAAATTATTTATTTTGGTAAAAAATTTATGGAAACTTACTTATTTTTATACATTCTAGTTTCATATAAATCTGATATCTATCAATATTCACTAACTCTAATTTCACAGTAACAAGACCCAGTCTTATATTGAGTGTGATAAATCAAAATACCCACAATAAAAAAATAGAAATAACTGATCATTGGCTTGCCCTTGTCCCAATCATTTGGCGTCGGCCAAATATGTAGTTTTCTTCCATTTTATTCTATCCTGCCACTCTTCATGTCACTTCACAAACCCTCATAAATATAATGCATCACACATTCTTTCCATCGCTTTTTAGGTCTACCTCTGCCCTTGTACCAATCTATTTTCAGGTTCAACATTCTTCTAGTAATGTGGTCAGCCTCCCTTCTTATTACATGCTCCTACCATGCCAGTCTATTTCTTCACAATTTATCATTTATTGCTGCAATTTTCAGAGATCCTTTTATATACTCGTTTCTCACCTTATCAATTTTTATCACTCCACACATCCATCTCAACATTCTCATCCCAGCTGAATGGAGATGCCTCTAATCTTCCACTTAGTGTCCCAACATTCAGCACCATATAACATGACTGGCCTTATATGACAGATTTATAAATCTGCCCTTTTAATATTAGTGGCGTAAATTTATCGCACAAGTTAAATATCACAAATAACTAGAAAATACAAAATGGACAGATCACAGCGAGCTCCATAAGGTAAAAGGAATGAGACAATGAATTGATAAGAGATAAGAAAAAACAGTTGAAAGAAGAAATTAAGCAAAATATAAACAGAAGAGGTCTTTACCTAAGAGGAGTCCATATTTAAGTAAATGAATTAGATAAAGCTGCTTCTAAAACATATACTATGATTTTTTTTATTATAAATAGTAGTATATACAGCAAGAGTATATGTAAATTATTTATTTTATGTCAATATACTGATATTAATATATACTATACAATAGTATTATATTTAAAATAATTTGGGTTAACTTATAAAAACATTTGTTACCTACTTAATATAATTTGAAGCATAAAAAAATACTCCTATATAATTACATAAGGAAGGTAAATTGTTTTGACAAATTTATTTACCATGCCATTTAGTTTTAAAAATAAATATAATAAACAAAGTACACTGTTTTTATTATTATTAAATATTTACTACAGCTATTGCAAAAATGATATTACCCTAATCCCAGATACTATCTAATTTTTTCATAACACTTCACTTTTTGTAGCATTAACTGCTCAGAAATATCTTATAACTTTCAAAAACGAAAACTATGAAAACAGTTTAAGGAATTTTATAAAACTAAAAACAGAATGTAAGACTGAATTACACTAAAATATCATATGAGGCACAAAACTTGTCTGTCAGCCAGTGTACAGAACACTGAGACCTCTATGAGCAAGTGAGACACACCTATCTCTTAAACACAGTTATTTCAACTGTTAAGAATAATAGTGTTTTATATCAGTCTCCGTGAAAATATTAAACTTGAATGGCTCAATAGAGACATCGTCATACATTCTTTTGTGGGTTTCAACCAGTTTGCTGACAAAGAGGTGGTGAAAAAAAAACCCTTCACATATTAAACAAATTACACAATATTTGCATATCAATGCACCAGACACTCTATGGATCCTATAAGAGTGTTATTTTATTAAATAGTGTCAAATATAACCAATGAATAAAAGTTGTATTGCATCTTATTTCTCTAGAACTTTTATTTATTGCTGTAGAATTATGCAGTTTTAGATGTTTGCGATGCCAGGGCCAGCACACACTGCTGTCCACATAAGGGACTGGAACCTGAGTCACATATGTCAGAGCATAACACAAGTTATTATGGTGGTATATTTAGAGACTGGTTGCCATCCAGATGGACTTAGGCCCATGCTAAGGCTCTAAGAAGCCCTACCAGCTAGTTAGGGTTGTTTTAGTCACAATTTATGACAGTTGTTGGGACAGTATTTTTACTCTGCCCCTGCACACAGAAAAAACATGTAAAACAATTTTGGTATAAATGCAGAATAGTCAAATTTTAATATTAAATAAGAGGATCACTATTATTACTACTATTTTACAGTAATGCACCTTGTACCCGGACATAAAAATAGAATCTAAAGGGTCTCATATAATGATAAAAATGTCAACCCAGGACCTTTAAAAACCCAACTTATTATATATTTTGATGTTGTATCCTAGTGGTATTGTATAAACTTAAGTAACAATTAATACACAATAACATTATATAAGACTTGGGTAGCTTGTGAGTGATAGAACCTAGCGTTTTTGTATGTATTGGTGCTTTTCACTCGCTTGCTGCACAGCACAGCACATACATAGCCACTAGCTCAGTAACCAAAGTTCCAACAGAATTGGAATTTAAGTAATTAGCTTATTACTATACAATTTATATTATTTATATGTTAAAAAACTGCAAAATGCGAAAAAAAACCCATCCAAGCCTACTTCATGGGTTAAACTGACTTTGATTGAATAACCCATTGATATATAGGACAGCTAGCTACAAAGTGTTATATTATAATGATAAATTTAACTAAACTATTATAAAACAATAGAGGTTTAGGGCATTAAAAGGAACACAACATTTTCTCGAGTTAGGGAGGTGTTTAGCTTATAGAGGTTCAACTTAAAGAGAACTGTGTAGTAAATTACTTAATTATTAAGCTCATTTCCATGTTATAATAGTAAATGATTGGTGTCAAAAACTTAATAAACGTAATCCAACTAATTCTTGCAATTCTTTTTTCTCCCAAATATAAAACGAATATTTTAGTAAAGAATAAGTTTCAACCCTAATTATTTCTTGTGTATACGGTTTGGAAAAAAGGATTTTATAATATTTAGAGCCCTTGGAGTATAGTCACTCTACAAGGATAGATGTCACATACAAGCAGAAATCTATTTGCAAAATCAAATAAATGATACTGGTACAGAATCACTTTCCAGGACAAATTATATATATAGTTGTACCATATAATTTCCATAACATCAAAAAGTATTTATGTTGTTCTTCCACCATCCTCGTGACAAGATCATCATTAGTTTGGCCTTACCCCAATCATTTGGGGTCAGCACAATATGCCTTTTTCTTCAATTTTAATTTTTTTTATATACAAGATAGTTACTTGCTCTCATGTAGACGCTCACTAAGAATAGATTCTATAAAAATCCTATCTACAATGTATTTTTATTTATTTAGCAGAACGATGTTTGTAGGTCAGCTAGTAAACATAAATTTTGAGAATAGACAAATATAATTTTTATTTTTAACAGTTGGTAAAAATGGCCATCGTAAAATAGTGGAAACATAAATAACCAACAAAAAATATACATTTATTCATACATAGTTATCATATATAACTTTCAAAAGCAACAGCTTAGCTTTAGTTAAGTAGTACATTAGTATGCTAGAAGTCATGAAGTATTTATTATATTACTTGCAAAGACTGACATTTTACCATACCATATCATTAATAATTTACCATGTCTAATACAAATAAATATTTAAACATTTTGTATTTGTAATTAATCAACCTAAAACCAACATATTGTACAAATCAGGAATCCTATGTATGATCGCAACTGGTATGTTTATAGTAAACAAACTAAAAATTGAAGAAAATAGTTTAGTGACTGTTAATAACATTAGAAATAGACTATTAATGACTCTGTTTAGTTAATGAGCGTTGTGCTAAAAGTTGATAGTGGTAACGAAACGACCAACTGTGTTATTATTAAGAGTTAAATTAGGTAATTAAAATAATGAAAAGCTCAACTATACACTACCTAGTAAGAGTTACGTGCCTGTTCTCTCTATGCATCTGATGAGGAGGCATCTGGTGGTGCGCCATACCCTGGTGGCCACCCATGTGCTGCGGTGGGTGCCCCGACATCGGCTGATGATGCAGATTCGGGTGATGCATCATATTTGCGAAGTACTGCCGCCGACACAAACAATAAATATCGTCATCAAACACCGACGCCAAATACGCAATCCACTACACAGACCCTTACCAATAGCGTGTCTCAACTAATTATCAGTCCTTTTTCTGCTAAATCTACATAAACCAGCTCTTAAATTGCCCCACTATCATTATAAATTGGCAAACAGTAAAGAAAATCGTTTTGTTCAACATGCGGCCATGTTAAAAATGTTGCCATGCATTGTACAGTACTGCCATCAGTGGCAGTGGTCTCGAAAAAGAAAATATGAATTCGGTACCGAATAAAATCAGTTTAAAACCATAAATCAGTAGTATCACAAAGTAGATAGGTAGTATGTAAAGATTTTCAGGTTTAACGATATAAATTTAATTATTGTGAAGTTCTTTTATGTAATTTGGAGGTTTATTGCAACCTAAAAACATTATTATCTTTGAAATTGTCCATATTTTTTCTCTTTACACTCGAACTTGTACTTTTTGCAGTACTCGGTTCTTCCTTTTTATTGTGAGACGAAATATTATTTGGCTATTTTTAAATATTCTGTCTTATGCCGAATAAGTAATGTGATTAATTATTATTAACTGTCGTAAAATATGAGCCTAGCACTATACAAAACCCGATAGAACACGCGTGGGATGCTGTCAAGCGAGCTGTTTGGAACCATCAGCCACCTCCCCAGACAGTGCCAGAAATCAGGGAAACCGTTATTCAAGAATGGGACAGGTTACCGCAAGAAATGCTGGATAACTTAATTCTCAGCATGCCAAGAAGGATTGCCGCATGTGTTCGAGCCAGGGGAGGAGTTATCATAAACTAAATAAAAACATAATAATAAATGTTGATAATATTTAGTTAAATCCTCTTTTTCCTTCAATTATTTATTAGTCAAAATTGCATTAGGACTTATAAATTCAATTTTAATTAATAAAAAATAATTTAATTTATTTATTTCAACAAGTGTATCTTTTTTATAAAAAGATGTTACTTAAGCAACATTATTTTAAAAATACCATCTTTTGCTAGTGATCTCAAACTTTATTTGATGTGTGTATGTACATAATATTTAAAATAGGCGAATATTTTGAATTGGGAACAGATAGCCATTTTAAATTTGGATTATATAAAAAATTAACTAGAACAAAACATGGCGCATCAATATATTTTACTTTCAGCAATTAACTTGCTGTGATAAAAACAATTTATCCGAATGATAGTTATGGTTGCATCCGTAACATTTGGACTTCGGCTAAGGCTGTTTCGGTTTCCTGGCTCTGGGGCAACGTCGCCTGTTCTTGCGAAGCGCTGTAGCGACGCCGACGCCCCTTCCCGCTTGGGCCAACGGCAGTGGAGGGTAGTTAACCACTTCCAGCCGTCTTAGATTCCGGCCAAGCGGTCTGTCGGCATGAGGAGCCGCAGATTGACACGCCCCTGTTACCTCTATGGAGTTCAGAAGCAACCGGTGTAAGCCGCATATAACCTGACATACAGGAGAAGCCGGCCTAAATAACCATCCGCGGAGTCGCACACGATAGCATTTCCTTCCACCCGGGCGTCGGACAGTAGTGACGTGAATCCCCTTGTGAACCGTTTTGCCACGAGCCCCCAATCGATGCGTGTGCATCTCATTTCCACCTCAGTAGGACTCAACTGTACCCCAATCTCTAGTACAATGCGATGTTTGCGCAACTTCGGCGCCTTCTATCTTGCCGGTGTAGTACAATGAGTCGCAATAAATTTGATACGCAGGCATCGTTTGGTTTGGGATTATCAGACGGTACTCCTGTAAAAACCTAATCTTACCATATCATATGGTGTTTTGCTTTAGATTATAGTTGTCGCGTTACGCTAAAAGACCCGTAAACGTTTTGCCCTATGGCACCCATGCGTCGAAGTTTTGGCTTCAGATATATATTACATAAAACCCAAAATAAAAACACAATGATAGTCAGATTTTGGAATTTACTTGCTTCAGGCTAGTAACAATTAATTGTTTAGATCACGTACAAAATATTTTCAATGGACTTATTACAATTCAGTTTGGCAAATATAAAGAAATACAACTGACATGAAATGGAAGTAATCCTCATCATTGTTTATCTGCACGTCGGTGAGATTCGAATACACTGACTCGATCTCTTGAAGGGAACTGTCGGGGCTCTCGTCACTATCCCTGGTAGTTTCCGCCCAAGAGACGCGTTTAGAACTTCTGGAAGTTTCCTTCTTCTTATCAGTGGTCGGGGTAGAATGTGAGACTGGGGTTGGTAGGTCTTTAGTCGGGGTTTGAGCGCATTTATCCAAGTAATGTTTTCTGAGGATGTATTCACGCATAGAGTCATGGGAGGCGCGTTTCGGAGGCGGGGGCGGGGGTAATGACTTTTCATTTTCATCACATTGATTGTCTTTCCTCACTTCCTCCAACCTCTTGGTTTCTTCCTCGTTTGGTGGGAGGGGCCATGCTCCTAGTTTGTTGCGAACGAGGTGTGGCCGCGCATGCGCTGCGCACAGGATGCGTTTGCGCACGAAGTCGTGGAACACGGTCAATTCGGAGCTCAATTCACGACGGACCAGTTGCTTGTGGCGGGCTGGCACGCTCGGGTCGCGGACGGCAAGCAAAGCCTGCAACATATACGTATAATTAATTTAAAAAATTTGTTCTTACATGCGTTTTATATCTGATATATATATACAGTTATTTTCGCATCCTAAAGCACTCTGCGTAATACCGTCACAGAGAAACTTCGCTCGTCTCGCCTTTTGCGTGGGCGGCCTACAGTAACGTTTCCGCTTCTTATGTTGATATAATAAAACATTGACGGAATAGATAACAAATTTTCAAATTCATTTTACAGAGATAACTACCGTGACACCTTTAGAGTTTACACTCTAAAGGTGTCTTCAGTAGCTTGAAGAAGGGCACTGACTATAATCACATGAACATTTTTAGATAAGACAAACCTGAGATGCTAGCAATGTGGTTGTCGCTTCTAGTGCGCCAGCGAGCAGCCTCTCATTGATCCAAGGCAGGGCGCTGGTTGCGGACGATATGCTGGTGAGGGACTCGCTCCGGTTGGCGCGTTTGGCCTCACCCGGACTGCCGCACGAGCACGCGCGACGCCGGCCGCGTGGAGAGCGGGAACCGCTACCCTCTTCCGCGTGGTACGACTGTAAATATAAATATAATAACAGCCCATCCGTCCCACTGATGGGCTAGGGCCTCCCTTTAGAGGGAAGCAACAGTATACCCGCTACCCTTTTCCAAGGCTGATTGGCCGGTTGCACATGGTATGCAGGTTTCCTAACAATGTTTTCTTTCACCGTCGATACATGAAAATTTTGCTTTAACATATGCACATTAGGTGAGAAAAACTGCATTAGCGGTGCACCACTCGAATCCCGTGGTGGCATGTGTTCGATATCGGGAATGGAACACAAATGCACAAAACACAACAGCATTTACTTATGTATTCGAGCTGCTGGGGCTCTTCGATTATGATTGTAGGATGCACTGTCATGAACTAATTTCGATTGAGCTAGTTAGTTTTTTGAAATATAGGAATAAAAATAACGGAAATTCAGTAAATCGACGAGACGCGTGCGCAGCGTATATTTTGAATGAACGAGTCGAGAGATGGCAGCTTCGTCGTAGAATAGGGGCGTGGCAATGCATTTTCTTAGATACGATTAACTCGATACTAGGTAATATTTGCGGTAAATTGATTGTGTAAATACGTAACAGCATGCATGCCACTATGAGATTCTAACCCGGGATTAGATTGATGTCTGAGTGTAATACCACTGAGCTGACAGTAACCGAAAAATTATGCAGCTATACCCCCAATGCTACTACTATGGTCTAGCTACTACTAACTTACTACAAATGGATATTGGCCAGCGAAGTCAAATAACAATTAAGTTTGCAGTCTTTTCTGAATGTTTATTATCGTTGTCTACTCAGAATACCAATTTTCTACCATCTTATTATGATTGCATCTATAATTATAACTAAAAAATTACTAGATGATATTCAGTTCAAATTAATAGATTAAAATTAATGATGACTTCTGAATTTCATTTAAAATGTATGTGTACGTAACTTAAAGTCACAGTCATCGCCAGTTCACTTTGAATCCTGCATTTCCAAAATCTTCATTGAACTTAAATATGGCAATATGTGTTACTAATTCCAAGTTAGTCCCAAAGACTACACTCAAAAGTTGCATCTAATTCTCCCAATATTTTTTGTTGTGAATTCAGATTTTATGTAGTGTTTATTATATGGTGGACAATAGTGTTTTCTATATAAATAAAATTATTTTGTTTCATGAAAGTCAAATACTAATAATATCTAAATATAGTTCTTAACAATACTTACATGATTTAAAGATCTAGATAAGAGACAGATCGCGGCCACAAGGGTTCCGAAGGTCAGCTGTGGGAATGGTTCGTACGATATCTTCGGTGCACCAAAATGCAATTCTACCAATGGCTGCCACCGCTCCAAGTCCAGCCCTGGATCCGCCAACAGAGAGAGCAGGTCCGGACTGAAGGACAGTAGGCACAGCGTAGACATGTGCAGGACTTCTAGTGTTCTAAAATGATAAAGAGTACTTGCATAATTTGTTAAACTGATTCCGCTACAAACTACACCAAAACTGATCCAGACTGGAAAAATCATTAGGTTATTGGAGCTTCTGTTTGTCTAATGTGGGGACCAATTGTCTTTTCTTGTGAGGAAAAAAGAACATTGATGGAATAAATGTTTTCTTTTACAGAGAATTGGCAAGGAATTGATACAGACCAATATTAATATTGGCGCATTTACTCGTCAAAAGGGCGCCCGTACTTGAACTTTATCCGTAGCCCTATAATGATAAACAGAGCTTAATCACAACACAACAATCACACGCATCGCGTGAATAATAGTTGCTTTCATTTGTATAATGCTAATCTTATTGTGCTCTTGGGATGTTTTTGATCCAAAAAATATTATTTATATTTCCTAATTACCTTTGTAAGACGGAAGGTGCCGGACTTGTGGTATCATCTGCGGACTGGAGGGCTGGATCGGAGGAGCGGCGCGTGCGCATCAGTAAAGTCACGCACTGATATAGACACGCACTAATACTACGCTGGAAAGTATGAAATAGTGTAAATATAAATAAAATCAAAATGATTTATTCAATTTGGCCTATAATTTAATAGGCTCTTATTGTAGGTCCTTAATAAAATTATTTATATTAGGGGGCGTTCAAGTATTACGTAAAGCAATTTGGCGAGGAGGAGGGTCTTGTAAAACATTACGATGCGTTACAAGGGCGGGAGGGAGGTTCGAACAACACGTAACAATAAATTTTAATTAAATAAATAAATTAGGGAATGAAATCTAATCTAAGTTTTACAGGAAGTAACCCTATTGTATTTTAAATCATTTTTATTTTGTTATTTTAGCAACTTTCCGGTAATTTGCACAACATAAATGTGATTTTTAGGTAAAATTAGTTACTTGGGTGCTATGTAACTTTTGGGAGGGGAAGATACAGAAAAACGTTCGGCGTATGACATGGGGGAGGGTCAAAAATTATGTTATATAATACTTAAACGCTCCTCTACATATTTAGAGAGAGACAATATAATATATATATATATATATATATATATATATATATATATATATATATATATATATATATATATATATATATATATATATATATATATATATATATATATATATATATATATATATATATATATATATATATATATATATATATATATATATATATATATAGTATATACATGATTTCATTATTGGCAAAATAAATAATTTTATCATTAATATAATCGTCTTATACGCTTTACTGTTAAGACATTTTTAAAGACTTCTTTAAAATTATTTAAAGGTAAATTTTGAAGATTATAGTATTTTGTTACGCACAAATACGCACACACTCATCCTCACAAAGGAGTAACTGGACTAGCATATAGTTTGTGTTAACTTCTAATCAAAGTCTTCATACAAAAGTAACAAAAAACGGTAGCCAGCAAATTTTTAGCTTAATTCAGATGTTGCCTAGCATAGATGAACAAATGTTCTCCAGCTAGCTGGCCCGTAGCCGTAAAATGTGGCGTTAATACACAAAACAATATTTATGACATTAAAATGATACAATTTTTTTTTACCATAATTCCAATAAGAGAGTTGATATTCTGCATCCTCCACCTCGCTTCGAACTTGACAAGCTGCACCACCAGGTTCAGGGCGGAGGCGCAGAGGTTCACCGCATCCAAGTTGAACACCTGCCGCGGCATTAGCACCGCCTCTATCAAATGCTCCAAATGTACTCCAACGAAAGTGATCGCGTCGCTGGCAAAGAACTGGCCATGTTTCATGACCATCATTGATATGAAATCCAAGCTATATGCATACACCCGCCACCATTCTTGCGTTTTCCACGCTATAAGGCTGTCATTATCGAACTTCGGTGGCAGGAGTTGCAGCCACAAGAACTGATCGACGTCGCTCATTAGCAGTTCCTTTGAAAACGGTCCCCTCGAATAGGCCGTCAAGCACCTCAGAGCCGCCAAAGATGTGTGGTAATGCTGCCGGTTGTGCAAACACGACTGCAGGCAGCATAGCAATTTGTTTATGAACCTACTCGATTGAAACCATTGTGATAAGCCCGAAAATAGATCGTCGTATAAATCCAAACATTGCTCCAACATCGCCAAAGACAACACCACTGGCGGTATCGCTTCGCTATTGTCTACTTTAGCTTCTATCTTTGGTTCATCTTTGATATTATCTAACAACTTTTCCAGTTCTATGCTATTTATATTAGTTACCGAGCGTATAATACTTTGTGCGATTATAGTATTAGCTTTTATTTCGTAATCCAAACTGCTTATGGCGACAGTACAAATGGATAATATAGCTTTTATAGCTCTGGGATGGAGACATTCGTATACTATAGCAGTGTTTGTGAGCAAATTGTCAATCTGCTTCGCGCTGTTCTTTCTGTTATCAAAACAATCGTCCTTCCAGTTAGCGAGCATAATTACATACAATTCTGACAATATAACTACTAGTCGGCCATCTTTTAATTCATCTAGTTCATTCAATAAGGCATTCATGCACGGAGCAACCATTTTAGCTTTGTGGGCTATATTCAAACTTATGGGTAGACATTTGCAGAATATGGTGGTGAAATCTTTCCAAGAGCTCAGTAGGCCCAGCCAGACGGGCACTTTGTCTGCAGTCTCTTCATTGTTTCTCCCTTTGAAACTGAATATATGTTCAATCCATTTATCTAAATGCTTTTTATTTGTATCGAAGAACTTTTCAAGCATTTCTTTAAAGCTATCATCAAGTTTTTCTCGGGATACAAATAATTCTATGCCTATTACATTGAATATCTGTGAGTATGTTCTTAGATCTGGTTGTATTTCATTAAATAATGGACTAGTCATGTATTCCCAGAATTTTGGATTGTCACGAAGTTTCTTCACTAGTATTTGCATGTTGTTTTTCCATAAAGCGTGGAAGAGTTCCATCATGCTCGCCAAAAGTGGACTATAAAGGAGTTTTGCATCCTAAAATAGAAAGACAAAAAATAACGAAAATTAAAAAAAATGTTTAAAAGTAAAGTTTACGGGTGCATAATAGCTAACGCACTTCGGTATGGTTGCGGCAGTCGTGGATTCAATCACGGTGGCAAGAATCCAGCGACTAGGCCTGGAGGTGGCCTTGAACAAGAGGCGTGATATTCTACAGAGGCCGTGATATTCTACGGGCCCCGCCAGAGGCCGCCACCGGGCCTGAGCATAACGGTAGGAAGCGTCCGCATCACCGTCGGGCCGGGCGCAGTGTGCCGCAGGCTCTGAGGGAACCGTGCGGTCGATGGCCCTTTACGGGGCCCCGATCTGGGTAGATCGCCTGACGGCCAAAACGACGGCGCTGCTTCGCAGGCCGCAGCGCGTCCTAGCCATCAGGGCGATAAGGGGATACCGCACGGTGTCCTTCGAAGCGGCCTCCCTGCTGGCAGGATCCCCACCATGGGACCTCGAGGCCCGAGTCCTGGCGCTATTGTAGCAGTGGCGCCGGGATGCGGCCGAGCGTGGCTCTCGCCCCACGCCTCGCGAAGTGGAGGTAAAGCGGGCAGAGCTGCGTGACGAGGTGCTCATGGTGGAGTGGAAGGAGCGCCTCGCGCACCCCAGCGCGGGCCTCGCCACCATCGAAGCGACGAGGCCTGTCCTGGCCGAATGGGCGGAAAGGCGCTACGGCGCCCTGACCTTCCACCTAACGCAGGTCCTCTCGGGGCACGGTGGCTTCGGGAAGTACCTGTGTCGCATAGGGCGGGAGATGACGTCGGGGTGCCACCATTGTGGCGCGGGCGACGAGGACACGGTGGACCACACTGTCGCCGTGTGCCCTCGTCGCCCAAATTGGCACGGACCTGTCGCTCCCGGCCCTGGTTCTGTCTATGGTTGGGGGCGATCCTGGATGGACGGCCGTCGCCTCCTTCTGCGAGGTAGTCATAACCGCAAAGGAGGCAGCGGAGCGGGAGCGGGAGTTCACCACCACACTCCCCTCCCGCCAAAGCAGGCCACGTCGGCGGCACCGGAGGGCAACTAACGACATCCGGCCGCCGTAAAAAGCGGACGCGGGCGGCCCCTCGGGGAAGGACCCGCCGCCCGCACTATTGCCTCAAGGGTGAGGGCTGCGTGCTGTTCCGCGGCCTCCCTCAACTCCTAGAGTTATTACAGGAGAGTGCCAGGGGGATGAAAGCCTGACCCCCTGGCGCCAACACTTTAAAAGGGGCCCGCCTTAAGACAAAGGGCGGGCCGGCGCCGGCCCGGACCACGAGATCGGCAGGCCATATATCCGTAGGCCCGGGCGTAGGCGATAGAACAGCGGGGTTTTTTGTGGGTAGTCGGATAAAAAAAGGTTCCCTGGAGTCCCACATGTCCCTCGGTCCCCCCGGGGTGGGGGAACCCGTCAAGAGAGGTGTTTCCCCGAGACAATAAAAAAGGCGCTGATTCAATTGCCGTCTTCATAGAATGTGTCTAGATGTTTATGTATAATATGTATTTATTTACCCATAATATTATATCACTTTGAAGATTAGTAATAATAATTATTATTAAACATAATTTTTAAAATTAAGTTATAATGTATTCATTGTAAAAGAGGTTTAGAACTTTACAATTTTGTAGATGGCGTTTTCATCATAAGTGTATTGAACTATGTCCACAGCTGGACATAGCCTCTCCTAAGGCTTGCCGCAGAACCCTTATTTACGACAATTCATGGGGGAGGTTTTGCTGATAATGCGCACCTTGTCGATCGCAGTTGCAGCTTTTCGTGCTGACAGGGCTTCTCAGCCCACTGTCAGCCTGTGCATTTATAGAACTGCAGATAACCTGGTTCGGATCTACCGCCAACACCACGGTCGTCAGAATCTCGTTTGCTTCTTGGCAGAGGGTGCACCGTGTACAGGAGACGGTGACAATGGGGGCAAAAGTTGTTGGGTGCCCCCTTATACTGCTTGATGGCGTTTGAACTTGCCAAAATATCAATATTTGTTTAAAATATGAATTATTTGAACTACACAAAGGCTCACTAGCGCTACTCCGTTGGAAGGTATGTATATAAGTTAATAATATTACTAATATTTAATATATATTACTTTATTAATTACTTTTAAATGACTTTATTTTTGACTTCTAATCAAATAGTACAGTGGTGGTCATACAATTAGAAACACTTCTTATGAATAAAGAAAGTAAAACTACAAACTTTCTTAAAAAATATACACATTCAATAATTAATAATCATGCAATAATATAGCCACTCAAATAAAAAACTCATTAAATGCATAAAATATAAAACATATCTTACTTTTAATTACAAAATGAGTCTTACATATGTAGGAGTTTATATTCTGTTACTGGCCGTTTGGACGCCTAATTAGAAACATTTTAGAAAAACATCTATAGCTCGTTATTTTTTTGAAATTGGAGAATATCATTTGTTTCTTGGCTTTTTCTAATATTTTGACGGCAATTCAAAATTTAATCTGAATTTTATTTTGTTCAAAATGGGCAAAAATAAAAGTTGTGACGCGTCAACTAGGCAAATAATTGTTAATTTACCTAAAGATCATAAGTGGGCATACAGAAGAATAGCAGAGCATTTAAATTGTTCTGTTAAGAAAGTTTTTAATGCAGTTGATCATTATAAAATACATGACACTGTTGAAAATGTTTAGGCTCGGCAGGGCTCGGCCAAAAAAAACCTCTCCCAGAGAAGATACGCGATACGCTAATCGTTCGTGTTGCTAAAAAAAGACTCAAGTAAAGGCTCCAACCAGGTTAAAAATGAAGTTTTTTCGCCTGATGACCCGAGAAACATCTCGTCAAGACTGATACGACGAAGATTAGTGGAAGCTAAATTGTTTAGAAGAATCTCTCGAAAGGTACCGCTTCTTACCAAGCAACACCGAGAGAAGCGATTATTATTCGCTAAAAATATGTTAATTAGACGGTACAAGAATGGAAAAAAAGTGTTATTTTCCGATGAAACAAAAATAAATATAGTGAATTCCGATGGAAAGCGCCATGTGACGGTGAGCACGGTAACGGTAACATTAAAGTTTGGGGGTGTTTTTCCGGATGTGGTGTTGGACCCTTTCGGAATGGATCAATGGCAACACAAAAATATCTTAGAGCACACAATGATTCCCTACTCGGACGATGATTTGCCAGTAACCTGGATCTTTCAGCATGACAATGACCTACACGGCCAATAGCGTCAAATGTTTCCTTAGCGAACAGCGTATATCCTTTTTAGACTGGCCAGCAAATAGTCTGGATTTAAACCCGATAGAAAATCTCCGGTATATTGTTAAAAAGAAAGTGTCAAACAAACGTAACACCAGTCAAAACGAACTATATGAAGCATTTGTTGAAGCATGGAATTCAATCCCCCCAGAAAAATGTATGAGCTTGATTGAATCAATGCCACGTCGTTGCAGTGCTGTTATTGAAAATAAGGGATACGCCACTAAATATTAATTATAACTATTGGTGGGCTGTGGATAGTAGCTATTTCGTAAATAACAATACTAATTACTAATACTTAGAAAAATATTGCTTTTTATACTTTTTGTTGTTGTTTCTAATTAATTGACCATTATTGTTCATACCTTAAAACTGATTTAAATGTTTGTCCGTAATGCAATATTGAAACTGCACTTGTGTAATAATATTTATATTGTTTTTCTAATAAATGATAAATCGTTGAACATATTGTTGTCCTATTTATTGTTTAATTTCAAAATAAAAACGTTTGCGGTGAAGTATTTGACATAATGTCAAGGACCGTTGGTAGTGTTTCTAATTATACGACCACCACTGTTGTTCGATCCTTGCATAAGGGTATTTGAAATCCCGCCTCCTGATTTTGTTACCTACCCTCACTCTCGGTGAGGTAATAATGGTGAAAGCGAGGGTGAGACGGAGAAATAAGAGCACTAACAAAAAAACTACTAAACTGGCAGGAAGGTCGACGTTCGACCTCCCTGGTTACTCAAAACTCTAATTGGCCGTGCCATTAAATCTGTGTGTTCAGTGTTGTGACTTTAGCTGGTGACGTGCAACAGTTCCTCAGCGACCAGAACCGAACCGGGAAGGGGTGGAATCGAGGTCAGTGCGAATTTCTTTGCCCATAGCAAGGTATCACGTCTCTCTAGCCACCGCTCCTATCCCATCCTCTCTCATACAGTCCACTGCTCTCGAGCTGTCCTTCTCATTACTGTACGGTGCAATCTCGGTCCGTGACCGGCATCGTACAACTGTATATATTAAAATTTTATAACATTATATACAATAATAATGTTTAAAAAAATTATATATATTTTTATAACACAATTTTGCGAAAAGAAACTTATCTGTTATGCATTATTGTAATTTGTGGTAAATAAATAAATTTAAATTTTACTCACACTCCTAACAGTGTTCAAGTACTCTGCCATATACCCTAAAATCCCTTGTGCACTAATATCCTCTTGTTTTTCCTTTTTTTCCTCTTTTTCCTCGGAGTTGGTTTTAACATGGTTCATCATGAAGAAGGCTTCTGTCAACCCGGGCTGCGTCCCGACACACGTAGCAATAAAGTCTAATATGGAAACTTTGAGTTGCGTTGTCTCGTACTTGTCGCGAAGGCGGTCGAGGAACAACACTCGCACTTGGTAAGCGGTCATGTCCAGCGACGCGAACAGTGACATTTGGAAGCTCTGTAAATTTAAATAAATATACCGTCATAATTGACAAAGCGCCACCTAGTCCCAAGGTAGCCAGATCATTTGTATTATGACTACTAGACAACTGATATAATTAATTATGTACTACTTATATGGCTGAATTTTTTTTGTATCGACTCGAAGGTAGTTAGATAAATAAGTGATTCTTTGGACGATAAAATATTGATATGCAGAATTTAATAAATAAATTAATGAAATAAATATGCTGCGATGGATGTGTGGAGTGACGTGAATGGACCGAGTTAGGAACTCCCGCATCCGCGGCAGCCGTTCATGTCCGTGACATTGCGGAGAAATTGCAGGAGGGTAGCCTTCGTTGTTATGACCATGTTTTATAACAACTGACTACTGCTTTGGGGAAAATCTCTAACTATGCCGCCTTCGCCAGGCCCCGGCAGGAGTAGACCCAAAACGTCGCAAGGGCTCATATGCGTGCCAAATGATTCAGACCAGGAAGTCGGAGACCGGAGCTTGGACACCGAACCTCAGGTTTGGGGGTTTCAAAGCTAAAATAACGATGAAAATAAATGTACATTACACTTACATCTGCGAATCTCTTAAGCAGCCGACAGCACAACACTGGTAGGTTTTTATTAAAGGCGTGGTTTATATAACTGGTGACTTTGGGCACCACCTTCAACGAGTCTTTGGCTTTATTCTGAGTGAATATTAGATGCTCGAGAGGCGTGAACTCGTGCGCATCCGTCACTAGCGACTTGAAGCGCAACGCGAACATCACTATTGCCACGCAGTGCTGTATGGTGGATATGTGCTGAGTGCCGTTCCCCGATATCCAGTTTGTCTCGTTTTCGATCATTCGCTCTAATTGTTCGTTACCTGCAAACAATATGTTAGCTAATTTCAACGATATGTCCTTGTTATTAATGGATAAGTGTGTCTATCAAGGTGGATATCTATCAAAGTTTGTCGCAGTGTTTGTTGTTTGCCAAATCTTTGAATAGTCGCATCCAGTTCTTGCCTACCATTTTACACAAAATATTACCCCACCACGTCGCTCAGCGTCTTACACTCCGTTTGCTGACGCGGGCTCCACCCAATAACTCGTTTATTCCATCGGTTATCGATTCTATGGCAGATATAGCCCAGCATATTTCATTTTGTCGATTCACAAAGCCTTGTCGATGGTCAATTCATAAATAATGCGATTCTTAAAAGTAACGCCGAGTATCGCCCTCACCGCGACCTGCTAAGGCAATTTAAGTTCGCGGCCTAAGGTGGTTAACGATGACTAATTATATCTTTACTCCTATCACTAATTGCAGGACTTTCCAACACCGCGCTGTGATAAAGTACCTCGTAAAAAGTAACTACGCCGAAAACCATTTTTGGAGGAATGTCATCGATTCTTCAAGATTCTGCGCCTTCATATATTATGTTAGTTAGAACGGTGAAAAAATGGGCCCGCTTATTTCTACAAGAACGAGAGAGCTGATCGAAAAAATGTATAAAAAGTAGAAAAATTAATACTGGCCGACAGAAGAATTAAATTGTGGCAGATAGTTGAAGAACTTCAGATTAGCAAAGAACGAGTTGGAGAAATTTGTAAAAAAATTGTACGCGCGCTGTGGAACCGAGAATGCTCATACCGTTCGACAAGTAACGATGACCCTAGAGCTGCAAGGATTTTGTGACGCTAGCTGACAATAAAATTTACGAAATTTGTGATCGGATCATTACCGTGAATGAAACGTTAGATTCGCCAGTATGATCCGGAGTTCAAACAAGAGTCGATGCAATGTATTGAAAAGAAAGAAATGCCGCCGAAAATTTTCAAGATGGAAAAGTCGGTGTTTAAGCTAAAGGTATATTCTGGGTAAGCGAGGGAATTTTATTAATAGATTACCTACCGACTGGGATTATAATGAACGGTCAATATTATATGCCAATTTGGTAAATCAGGCTCGTGAGAATGTTGTGCAGAAACGACGTGGAAAGCTGCTAGCGCGCGGAGTGTTGTTTTTGCATGACTTCGAAGATTTTCGGATGACAATGAAATGAAAACTGTCGTAGATCGTAATTTTGAAGATAAAGAATATTTTTTGAGTGGTTTAAAGGCATTGTATACCAGATGTGAAAATTTTATTTCACTTGATGGAGACTACATTTAAAAAAAAATTAAATCTCACTTTTTTTTCATTAAGTACCTCAGGCCGCGAACTTATCAGTCGCCCCTCATATAATAGATATATGTTATTCGTGTTTTACCCGTGCAGGGGTGGACAAAGAATACTGACATCTGCGGCCGTGGTCGGCCTGTCGTAATAGGCGACAAAACAACCCACCCTAGCTACGTGGTAGGGCCCCAAGCCCGTCTGGATGGCGACCATCTTTGGTCTTAAGTATGCCGCCATAATAAGTTTGTGTTGTGTTCCGGCATTAGTTTCAGCAGCGTGTTCGCGATGCGACTGGCGTTGCAAACATCTATAGGTTACGGTAACTGCTAAATTCTAAGTGGACCGAAAGCCTGTCTACTGTCCTGTCCAGCAATAAAAAAAATGTATGTACAATACATTCAAAAATCTTACCAATAGATATAATCTTCAACAGCTCTAAAGCATTCTCCGTATACAATAAACTATACACACAGGTGCGTTTGACTAATGAGAGGTTGGGGGAAGCTTCTTGTGAGTCTTGTAGTACTAAAATTAGGAATTTGGCACACAGTTGCAGCATTTGGCGTCGTTGGTTCGCGTTGGTATAACGCCAGCCCCACACATTGGGGAACACCTCGCGAAGGATCAGAACTAAGCCTGGCAAAATTATTTCTTTCATGATACGATCATCTTTTTGAGCCTGGAATATAAATTAACATATTTATAATCAAGTTCCTAGATTTATATAGCAAAAATCAGTATACTTTTATTTTCAATAAGTGATATCCTTCAAACACTCCTTTTCTCGGAGCAGCAACGGAATAATAATACTGCCTGAGACGGCCAGTCATAAAAGGCGACTAAACAACCCTAGCTAGGTGGTAGGGCTGCTAGCCGGTCTTGATTGAAAGCACCCTGAATATGTCGTAATGAACATATTAACATTATGTTGTGTTCTGGAATAAGTGTTGCAGTTCCAGGCAACACAAACATACATAGGCGACAGGTACTAAGTGCAACTATTAAGTGTTTAAATAGGATAAAATGTGTTGTTTAAGATAAGTGAAACATTTATATGTAGACAAGGTTCGAATAGCGAGAACTGTAAATCGATTTGTAGAGGTGCGCTCAATATACAGGATGACTTTGAAAAAACCGTCCGAATTTTTTTTACGCACTAAACATCATTTAAGGAACCTATTTTTGAAAAAAATATTGTATGTCAAATTTTCACCATAAAATATTTCATATATGATCATTAATTCAATCGTACAGAATAGTCCTATGGTGCAACCTTCGTACGTTAACCTGTCTCTCCCGCGTAAATGAGTAGTGCGTATTCGCTCGCCCGGTGCAATGCCACCGTCCTCGGCCTTTTACTAGGTCAGATGGAGAGGTCATTGACACTCTCGCGCCGTATTATGAAAAATTGCGAGTTCTTTGAATGACTTTGTGATGCTGATTACTCAACATTTTTGTACTGTGATACAAAACTAAAATACATGTTTCTCATAGCTTTTACTAAAGATTCTTCTGTGTGAATTTGGACGGGTTTGTCAAAGTCACCCTGTAGAGGTTTATAATATATTTTAAGTTTAATAATAACAAGCCTATTTATTCTTTACAAAAATATTTTCAATTTTTTCTTAATTACTAGAACTTAACTATATATTGGTCCTTTTACTTTGTAAGGACCCTTTTTGGATAAAGGGCACCTCCAACTTTTCCCACTTTTTTCTATTTTTGGCTACTTATGTCCAATTTGAGACTACAGTCTACATTATTTCGTCGAAATATTGCTGTTTTAAATTTATTGAGATTTAATTAAATAGAAAATAGGATAATAACTCCATGTTTGTTAATTTGGAAAGCCAATTCGTTTTAGTTGGCCATGGGCCAACTTTGATACTTATAATAAAAGAAATTAATAATAAACAAACCTCGTAAAAGGCGCATAACATATCTATGTATGCTCCTAGAAAATTATAAGTTCCAGTTGGTTGTTCATGTGTAACTAAATAGGAGCCAACGGCAGCTGAATCGAAGGAGTCGCCCTTGGCGTATTCGACGTGACTTAAGTTGAGGTTGATATTTCGAGGCAGAAGCCCTGTATTGAGGAGCCTGACACCAGAAAATAAAATTATAATTGCAGCTATGGATGACAGTAATCGATTTTAACAAGTGGGCGTGTCCTGTATAGATTCTAACTGAAAATAATATACATTTGACTAAACAATCAGCTAGTTTTCAGACCACACAGCATTAACACTATGACGCAAACCAATAGTCAATAAAAAAAAAGGATGAACTAGACAGAGCAAGTCATATAGCTATTCTGGGACAGAAATAATACTTCGTGGTGTCGCCGAAAACGTCATTCCTCGCGATATCTTGAGAAATATTACTTACAGCCTTAAGTTACTATACACAAATAAAAAATAAGGCACATAAGTGTATGTTAGATTATATTTAGTTATAGGCAGTAGTATATTATGGCTTGTTATTGAAAAGCTTTAAAAAACTTTTAAATTATGCATTGAACTATATCAAATATTACACTTTTTTTCACATTTCTAATGTAACTTAATTATTTGAGAGCCCGAAGTAAGCAGCTAAATGGCACTTCTTCTTATTTTATTAATCAGGTACTTATAGTCTCTTATGATCCTCTAAAAACTTATTTCTAACCTAGATCAGATTGTCATTCAAATGAGTGTCATCAATTCAAAAATATTAGACAAAGAACTTACCTCAAATGTATTTCCTTAGGAAACATGGGTATAAGCGCAGTACAGACTTGCAAGCATTCCACCAAGAGCGGTAAAGGTGGTGTATCCGCTCTCATGAAACGCACCAACACATCAAAAACTCCCTCACTGGGTCCCACTAAGACTTTCGGTATATCTTTCTCCTCTGCCATCGTACTCAAAACGCCTTTGAGAACTTTCGCACCTTCGTACACTCTATTTAAATTTGTTGACACATTGTATTGATTATGTTGCTTTCTATTTAATGATTTTTCAATTTCACTAATAAATACAGTCCAGTATGAGTATGGGGTTCTGTAGTGTATCATCATACCCTCTTTACGTTCTGTTATGGTGGCTTTCGATCCAACCTCAATGCGGTAAGAGGGGTCATCCAATGGATAGTATTCTCGACCGATTGTTGCGTCTTCACTTTGTAATGATATCACTGGCACCATATTTGGATTGTATATCTCAGTATATACTGGGAGATTTTTTAATTCAGCTAATAGCTGTAATAAATAAAATATTAAATAGAAGTTCATAACATCCCACTGCAGAGCACAGACTTCTAGCGAAAATGGACAGTGTACACGCCACTCTTTCCAAAGCGAATTGGCAGATTATCTATGTATGCAGATAATTTAAATAATGATGTTATAGAATTAATGCTAGGCGAGAAAGATCCTTTGATGTCTATAACACTTGGCTATCGCCTATCGCTAAACTAATGAGTAACATATTATGTATATTGTTAGTTCAGAATGATAATTAAATAAACTTTGCAAGTACTTACATTTCTAACACTGCATTTACTTTTGGCCAAACCAGCTGCTAGCGTAGAAAGTGCACTAAAATTATAGGGAAAGAATTCCAATGCAGTATTCCACAAGGAGACGACACCGAACCCTTCCTCTTTCTGATAAAGTTTCCAGAACTGAGAGGATATTTCCTCAAATTCAAGTAAATGCGAACAGAGTTCCATAACACCTGGCTGATGACTTAAAGTGCCATCTCCATCAAATTTGTCACATAATTCATTGAGCAGTTGGAACACTCGTTGATGGGCTATATTTGAACATAGTGACTTATCCTAGAAGAAAAACCGGCTCTTTGAATTAAATTAATAGAGATTAAGGTTCTTGCTGTGTCCCACCTGCTCCTACTCCCTCTCTATCACCTCCTTCTTTATGCAGGTATATCATAATTTATGATGTAGGTAGCTTGAACAATAAGACTGCCCTATACCCCTGAAGACACAACTGGTTTAACGGATTTCTTGTACAGTCATATTTGTGGGTTCTGTCCCCACTGTGGACAAAAATATTTTTGTGATCTTTTTGTATTACCAGGACATAGTATTTCAAAAAGTATTCTGGTTATACATATCTAATGTTTGTAAAATGGCCTGCAATACAGGCTTTCATAGGAAATATCTTTCATATTAATAATCATTTTATCCACAAAACAGATAGGTGAAGTTGGAAATTATATTGACCTTTACTAAGCGACATTGAGTGAACTTCCTTGCGAGTGATTTGAAGTTTTAATATTTACAAAAAAAAATTGTAACTCACCTAATTGTTGGATTGAAATGATCCAACAGAAAATAAATAATAATATTAATATATCTGTCTGCTGGTATATATTATATTCAAAAGATGAAAAACATTGTGAAATTCCAATAAATTTGAATATAATAGAAAACATATAATTATTTATAGGACCTGTATTATTGGAATATTAAATTTAAAAAATATATCAGTGATACTCACAGTAAATACGGAGCTTTTCAACAGTTCCAATAGAAATTCAAAAACATGCATTCTGAGAGCTGTCACGCCATACACCTGGTAATGAGCTTCAAATAATTTGAAGTGCTTGTCACTCTAAAACACATATGCCATAATTAATTAATGTACCTACAAAATAAAACCAGCATTTTCTGGACGACCATTTCTGGACGGCGCTCGTGTACACGGCACCGCCGCCGCGCCTCGGCGCTGTGTATAGGAGACTGCCACCACGCTGACGCCGCGGCCCCCGCCACCCCGCTGCAATATTTTTATTCCATTACAGGCCGCGCACAAACGTACATGTGCTTACAAAATTAAACTTTTTAGTAAACTATCATATAAATATTTTATAACGAAACGTTTATAAGTTTAGTGAAGGACAGAGAAGTGCTATGGGATAAAAGTTTGGAAGTTTATAAAAACAAGCGGAAAAGTTTAAAAGCTTGGTTTGAGATTTGCCCTATAATGAATGAAAACTGCGGATTTACCAGATATGGAGAAAAACAAATACTGTGTGTATTTTTTTAATAAATTTATTAATTCCTGTTCTATATTAATAATAATTATTTTACCATGGTACACTGCCATATTCAGAATTAAAATACTCCTTATATTTGTCATGAATATTATTAGCTGTTGTAAGAACTATTTCTATTTTGGCCTGATGGCAGAAGTTCCTGTAATTCACCACACTCATTTAGATCAAAAAATGATTGTTTATAGAAAAAGAAGAGAACATGTGATGTCTTTTTTTAAAGATGAATATATTGTTGAATTTCAGTATCAAGTCATAAATATCATAAGAAATATTCAATATAAATATAGTAGCGCACCACATCAATCACCTCCGGCATACTATGGTTTCTTCGGGACCAAGTTCAAGGAATTAATCTCAGGCATCTTCCTATAGTATTGAAAATGATCCTTTCCAGAGTATCATTAGTCCGTCAAATTCAAGCCTAAATGATTTTGATTTCACATTAAATTAAACAAATTAAAAATAATGATTTCATGATAACTTACCTCAATGTGACAAACAATCTCTCTGTTGGACTTATACTTGCTCACATATTATCTGTATCTATGCGTTGCAGTTTACTTTTTAATAAATCTAATAATTTGTCCAACGTCTTGTAATTCATCGGAAGATAATCACGAAACTTGATCTCGTCTTTTCTTAAAATGTATGAAATTCAGCATATTGCTCCTGTCGCATCAGAATAGGATGCACCCACGACCTTCTAATGGCCTTTATTTTGCCATTTTCTATATATATATATATATATATATAGTAAGTAGTAAACTGAACATGTCAATACGACACAAGTAATCTTCCTGCCTAGCAATGTATTACTAACAATTGTATAGTAGTATAGTGAAATCAAGCGGCGGCAGCGCGGTGGCTGTCACTTATACACAGCGCGGAGGCGTGGCGGCGGAGCGGTGGCAGCACGGCGGTGGTGTCGTGTACCCGAGCGCTTACCATTTTTTTTAAATCGCATACATCTATACTACCATAGACTATATAACTATAGATTTTAACAATAGTAATAGATAGATATAATAGGTCATTTCACACAACACCATCTAGTCTCGAAGTATGTAGCATAGCACTTGTGTTATGGATACTAGACAACTAATATACTACATATATACCTTTTTTATGAATAAACACATATTACACATAAATACCCAAACATGGGAAAGGAATCGAAACCATGACCTCTACAAGTGTACGTGTGTACACTTGCAGGCGCTAGCCGTTACGCCACAGAGGTCATCAAAATAGTACTAACAAAGTACGTACAATATGTAAGGAAGGATGGAAAAGAGATAGGAAATTTTGCATTTAGCTTACCCCAGCCCACTTTAACCTAATATGCCATTTGCAAATACCTGTAATATTAACATCATCCATGAAACGAGCATAGCACTGTGCTCTGGATTCAAGTGCAGCTTAGTTAATTCACTTTCTACAGAATCTTGAGTTTTGTCTATCCATGCTGGAAGTTGTTTTCTAAAAATAATAATTAGTTTAAAAATTCATAACTGAAATTTTCAGAGTTATTGTACTGAATGTTTAACTCATGCAGGGGTGGAGTAAGAATACTGATCTCTGCAGCCGTGTGGCAGCCTGTCAAAAAAAAAAACAACCCTAGCTAAGTTGGCTAGGCTTCTAAGCACGTTTGGTTCACCACCACCACATGCTGCCATAACCCTGTATTGGGTTCCCGCATTATGTGTATACAGATAACAGCATGTTAGGAGTGCCCCTGGCATTGTAAACATCTATAGGCGAAAGTAACTGCTTACAATTAAGAAGACCATCAGCCTATCTGCTGTTTAGATCAATAAAAGTGTACTAATTCAATCAAAATTAATAAAATATGTATTATAGTACCTAGCTTTGAAAAATTATTTTTAACCAGTTTATTAGCCATAATATGAATCCACCCAGTGTACTTTTATCTCGAAAATTGTAGAAATATACATTTCCTACACAGAAATTATTTGGACAATACTAATTTATCACTTATAGAGCATTTTATGTACTTACATTTTATTATGATTAGCAATCAACATAAACAAACAAACTTCCATATACATGATCCTCATACAGGGCTCTCTGTGCCTTTCCTCTAAAAACTCATTAAAACCTTGATTCTTCCCAAAGTCATGCCGTTTGAACAATGTAAACAACTTAATAAACTCATCACCTTGAAATGCATTTTCATCAGCTATTAATATTAGTATTTGTAATATAGCTGACTGTTCTCTCAAATTGCTTTCAGCCCATTCCTGTCGCACAGCATCATTTGAGAAATCATTTTGTATTTTTCTAGGCGGTGGTGCAGTACTTAATACCTTTTCAAACTGAGACATGAGTGATGTTTTTAGACCTTGCATACCAATATCTGTTACAATCTTACTAAATTCTTGATGATATCTATGAGTAGGCACATTTTTGAACTGCACTATGTATTGTAGAAGTTTTAATAAAAACAATCGTTCTGCATAATAAAACTGCCAGACCCTTGGGAGCAGAAATGTGGGACGAGTGTCAACAAAAGTGATATTCTTCAATGCACTGTCTGGTGTACCATAGGATATGTCACACAAATAGTGTTTTATTATGTCCCATATTTGGTAACAGTCAACGTCCTGGAATATAATTCAAATTGATTTAGTAACAATTTAACTGTAAAAAGAAATATCTGGGATTGTTTAAGTCTTATCCAATGGAAAAGAATTACATCTACCCTACAATTACAGGTGACACAAAACAAATTATTTAGAACAACTCTATGAGCTATGTAGCTAGTGATAAAAATAAAGTTTTCATTGCTATGTGTTCTTTGTATTTTAGCAATTGAAAAGAAAATGGCATCAAAAATACAATAACATCTTTAGAACAAAAGACAAAAATAATGTATTCAAATATCAGGTGTACATGTTTTAGTAAATATATATGTATGTATGTGAGTTTGTGCTTGTAACCTTACTTGATAATATAATGTTGATAAAGTCCATTTTCGAATTTGATTGTGATTCAGAAAATATTCAAATCCCTTACATTAACTTAAATTAACAGATTTATGTATCATGTATTATTTATAGAAAGTGCTTTTTATATTGTTTTATTCATTGTGAAATACAATTTAAGTCACTAAAAATGATGTAGTGATTGTTATTGGTTTAGACTAGTAACAAAATTAGTAGGTAATTGATTTCATAATCGACGACTGAAGCTTTATATTTTCCAATGAACTTTTCAAGTATTATGATAATTCTTAATATTCTAGTAATATCAATATAATCCAGCTTATTAAACTATCAAAATTTTATACATATAGTAAAGGTGAAACGTACAATATAATTCTGCAATGTTTGAACAACACTCAACAACTTTATCTGATCACTGTTTTCTGCTTGGAGTTGAGAAAATGTTTCAGTTTTGCCAGGCTTGTAACTGGCTAGCCCCAGCTTCAGACTTTCAACGACGTCTTTGTTACAAAGTAAAGTTGATAATTCTTCATTAATAAGACTCTCGGATGTCGTCAATCGCCAAAGCCTTTTCCAATAACTGTTGAATAAACATTCTTATATTGTTATCATCACAAAATACATTTTAACTAAGAGACTAGAAATACTTACTTTGTTTTATTGGTACTCATGATTTATAAATATAATTAATTTTAAGTTTGTATGCTTAAATATTTATATTATTTATCAACAAATAAATTGTAACCGCCATTGGTTTGACATAAGAAATTTTCAGGTTAGAATTAAAAAAGTATACACTTTTAAATTTATTAATAATCTTAGATTCAAAGTCTTTTAGTCCCTAACTTTTTTTTATTGCTTTATGTCAGCAGACAGGCTGACGGCCCGCTTAGAATTTACCAGTTACTGTCCCCAGTGGCACCGCGAACACGCTGCTGTCTCATAAGGGTATGTGGCGGCACTAGTTGCACGTCACATCACTAACCACGATAAAAAATAAGGCGGTCAGATTTTGACAACTACTAAGCGTTGGTTTCCCTTCCCGGCAAAAATGTAAATACAATTATCTAGTTTATAATCATAAGCCTTGTACATTAAACTTCTGCCTTTGGAATAAACGACTGTAAGCATCCACGCTCCCCGGATTTCATTTATCTCCGACAATACGACCCGGAGGTGTCTGCGACCTCCACATTGGTGACCCCGACGCAAGAAAACACAGACTTTCCGATAACTTTACGGACATATGGAAATACAAAAGCCAGCCGCAGTATGTACTGGTAGCGTATCTCCACTGAGCAGTTGAGCACTTCGAAGATAAATCGCATAAGTCTACTTCCTTCACATACCTATTTAGGACGACGAAGCACCTGTCGACGCCTACAATAACCATAGATCGTGTTATTACAATGAAGCAACGATTCTAACATAGATGGCAATAGGATTCTCTGGAGTCAGCTTGCTGTTCACACATCTCATGGAAAGTATGGTGTTTTATTATAGTAAAAGTGACAAACAGGTATACCGGTTTAAAAAATAATTAACAAATTGAAACTATTTTAGTGTTTTACAAGCAGTTAATATTTGGCATGCCTGCTTTTACATAATAGTGATACTATTAGTGCCACATTCCATGTTTGTAACTGTGACATTTTCCAAGTAGAGGTTCTACCAGCTATATCAATGAACATTGACTATGCAATATCAGTAGACCAGAACTAATTTGTAACAAACAAAAAACACTTAATCATACTTTTCATAATAATTTTTTGTCATTTATGGTTACTCTGTATGTTGAGATTATTTAATAGTACATAAATACTCCTGAGTTAAATTTACTTAAGCCACTATTATGGTCATTGCTGTCTAGTAAACCAACATACTTGTATACAGCTACGTTTTAAAACTATTTAGCATACATGCTTGGCAGCATTAATTAAAAACTATTATTTATGTAGTTCTAAATTTGACAGCTAAAAAAGTAATCATTTATTTGTTTAACTAAGTCTGGGGAATTGAAGCGTATAATTCAATACTACTTTATGTATAAATTTTTCCATATCTTAATAATTTCATTATATGGTTTTCTGCAGAGAGTGTGGTATTCATAACTTCATTTATTTGTTTACAGTTTCAAAGTACTAAATTCAGTTTTTTTTTCTCTTCTCTCATAATGGAAAATAAGGAAGTGCATGAACAATTGCAACAACTCTTAGCTGCAAATGCAGCACTACAAAAACAAATTGAACAAAGTGAGAGAGAATCAAAAGTGTGTAGAGTGACTGTTAAATTGCCCGCATTTTGGGCTGACAAACCAGCACTTTGGTTTGCTCAAATAGAATCGCAGTTCCAAATCGCCAACATTGTGACAGACTCTACCAAATACAATTATGTAATAGGTCAACTCGACCAAAGGCTAGCCAGTGAAGTGGAGGATATTATAACAAACCCACCACCTGAAGGGAAGTATGAAAAATTGAAAAACACTCTTATACAACGCCTTTCTATCTCACAGGAAAAGAGGGTTCGCCAACTGTTGAGCGATGAGGAGCTTGGTGATAGGAAACCATCACAGTTTCTCCGGCACCTACGTTCTCTCGCAGGTAACACACTCACAGATTGCAATATTATACGCCAGCTTTGGTTGCGCCGCCTGCCACAGCAAGCACAAGCTATACTGGCCGCACAGGCTGACCTGGACCTAGACAAAGTATCAGAATTGGCTGACAAAATAGTTGAGTTGGCCCCAACTCCTGTTATGGTATGTTCGACTGCCACACCCGCCAACAGTCTGAATCTTACTATACTAGCCCAGCAGCTAGAAGAGGTCAGCAACCAAGTTGCTGCTCTATCCAGACGACAGAACCGACCCTCACGAGACCGATCCTCGTCATCATCTCGCGGTCCTAAAAGATGTTGGTACCATCGGAGGTGGGGTAGTAAAGCCACTAAGTGTGTAAAACCGTGCACCTGGGAATCGGAAAACCTAAGCCGCAGTCAGTAATGGCGGCAACTGACTGCCATAATATTGGCCGCCGCTTGTTTGTCACGGACCAAGTGACCAAGCGCCGTTTCTTAATTGATACTGGATCTGACTTATGTTGTTATCCACATAGTTGGCTACCGTCACGCCGAAAAGCTACCAACTATGACTTAAGCGCTGCCAACGGTAGCTGCATTAAAACATTTGGCACAATTAATCTTAAACTCAATTTTGGTCTACGCCGTGACTTTATCTGGCAGTTCGTCATAGCTGATGTCAATTCGGCCATTATTGGCTCTGATTTTTTAGCATTTTATCACCTGTTGCCAGACTGTCGCAACGAAAGGATAGTCGATGGAACCACGGGACTATCATCCATGGCTCCCACCACTGATATTGATCAACCAAGCGTTCGAGCAGTCGCATCTGGAAAGCCCGTTTTCATCGAACTTTTGGCGGAGTTTCCAGACATTGCACGTCCACCTGGCTTGCCTCGAGTTGTTAAGCACAATACGGTCCATTACATCAAAACGACGGATGGGCCTCCAATCTCGTGCCGCCCTCGACGTTTGGCGCCCCAAAAGTTAGTCTCGGCTAAAAAAGAATTTGAGGACATGGTGCGATCTGGTACAGCTCGACCATCTAAAAGTGCCTGGTCATCACCGTTACACATGACCCTTAAGAAAGACGATACTTGGCGGCCATGTGGCGACTACCGCGCATTAAACGCCAGAACAGTACCGGACAGATACCCCGTGCGCCATATACATGATTTCGCCCATAATCTCTCTGGTTCGAAAATATTTAGCACTATCGATTTGGTAAAAGCATACCACCAAATACCAATCGCTGAAGAGGACGTGCCGAAAACTGCAATCGTTACCCCGTTTGGCCTCTTCGAATTTCCTTTCATGACTTTCGGGTTGCGAAATGCGGGGCAGACATTTCAGCGATTTATTGATGAGGTCACTCGGGGTCTCGATTTCTGTTTCCCTTACGTGGATGACATCCTCGTCCATTCCCCTGATGAGACTCTTCATCTGGAACACCTTCGAACTCTCTTCAAACGCCTACAAGATTACGGAGTCGTGATTAACCCCTCCAAATGTATTCTAGGAGTAGCTGAAGTAAATTTCTTGGGCTATCACATAAATAGCGAAGGTACGCGCCCTCCTCAGGATCGCATTCAAGTTTTATTGGATTTTCCACCTCCTGAGACTGTACAAGGCATGCGCCGCTTTCTCGGCATGCTAAACTACTACCGGCGTTTTGTTCCTCATGCTGCCCAATATCAAGCCCCACTAATTGAAGCCCTGGTTGCAACCAACAGCAAAGGAGCTAAGCCATTTCCTTGGTCTTCGGAATTAATTCAGCAATTTGAAGCCTGTAAGAAAAGCTTATCCTCGGCAACACTATTGCAACATCCAGTAAACAGTGCAAGTTTGGGTCTGTTCACTGATGCATCCAGCGTCCATATTGGATCTTGCCTCCAGCAAAAGATAAATGGTCAATGGTTTCCACTTTCTTTTTTTAGCAAGAAACTTACACCAAAGCAACAACAGTGGCCGGCTTATTATAGAGAATTACTAGCGGTGTACGAAAGTGTCCAACATTTTCGATATATCCTAGAAGTCCAGCATGCCACAATATTTACTGACCACAAGCCACTCCTATACGCTTTCTTACAGCGACGAGAGAAGCTACCACCTCCTCAGCTAAACCAGTTATCCTTTATTAGTCAATTTACAACGGATATACAGTACATAAAGGGTGAGGAAAATATCGTCGCCGACACGATGTCGCGTATCGATATCAATGCCATCTCTTTAGATCAAGATCATGATTTGCTTGCAAAGTCACAGGCCTCGGATTCAGAACTGGAAAACTTGTTACAAAATGGTTCTAGCCTAAACCTCACTAAAATTAGTCCACCAGGAAGTAATATACCAATTTATTGTGATGTTTCTACGGGAAAGCCGCGACCGTATTTGACACCTTCCTTCCGAAGAGCAACATTCAACAAACTACATAATCTGAGTCATCCCGGTATTCGCACCACTACACGCCTTATGACAGAACGTTTTGTTTGGCCATCAATGAAAAAGGATTGCCGTACCTGGTCCCGAGCTTGTGAGGCGTGCCAGCGTAGCAAAGTCTCGAGACATAACTCAACTCCTTTGGGTACGTTCAACATACCATCTGGGCGATTCATGCACATTCACATTGACATTATCGGGCCATTACCAGTCTGCAATGAGTACCGGTATTGTTTAACTGCAATTGATAGAGTGTCTAGGTGGCCCGAAGTTTGGCCTATGCGATCTATCACAGCAGAGGAAGTGGCAGAAACTTTTACCAGGGAATGGATTTCCCGCTTTGGAATACCATCAGTTATCACAACGGATCAAGGCTCCCAATTTGAATCTGACCTGTTTAACCGACTATTATTGCAATTTGCCACAAAACGCATTAGGACTACTTCATATCATCCCTGCGCAAATGGGATGATTGAGCGTGTCCACAGACAGCTTAAGGCAGCGTTAATGTGCCATAAAGACTCTTGGATGAGATCTCTCCCTATGGTCTTGCTCGGAATGCGGTCGGCTTTCAAAGAAGGTCTCCAAGCCACAGTTGCAGAGACTGTTTACGGGGAGACTTTAAGACTTCCCGGAGAAATGTTGATACCTTCCTCAATTTCAGACAAAATTGAAGACGCCACGGATTTTGTAGTACAATTACGCCAGAAGATGTCAACTATCCGCCCAGTGCCCGCCTCTCGACACTCTAAAGACTCAACCTTTATATTTAAAGAGTTGGCAACTGCCTCACATGTTTTTTTGAGAGATGACACCGTTCGCCGGGCACTGCAACCGCCATATACAGGTCCATTTAAAATATTAGAACGCTCGCCCGATGGAAAAACATTCACTCTAGCCGTTAAAAACAACAAAGTTGTAGTAAGTGTAGACAGACTTAAACCAGCTTTTATAGATCATACTGATAATGAACGCATTCAAGCTGAACATCTGCCTACCCCACCTAACCAAGATAAGTTACCTGTCAACCAGAAAGAGTTGCCAACGGTAGTACCAATTCCCATAAAAGTTCCAGATGAGAAAGTTAAACAGCCATATACCACACGCTCTGGCAGACGTGTTAGATTTAAGAATTTTGACTGATCATACTTTATTAGTATTATTATTTGTAATTATTTTACTAATAATTGTTAATTTCATTTGTAATATTAATACTGTAATATTTTTTTTAATTTTAGGCATAAGTGATTATAGTAATTTATAATGTTATTAGTAGCTCGATACTGTTGTTTTCAACTTTAAATTTTTGTTGTATCTTTCTCCGTGGGGGGGTGGTGTGGCGGCACTAGTTGCACGTCACATCACTAACCACGATAAAAAATAAGGCGGTCAGATTTTGACAACTACTAAGCGTTGGTTTCCCTTCCCGGCAAAAATGTAAATACAATTATCTAGTTTATAATCATAAGCCTTGTACATTAAACTTCTGCCTTTGGAATAAACGACTGTAAGCATCCACGCTCCCCGGATTTCATTTATCTCCGACAATACGACCCGGAGGTGTCTGCGACCTCCACAGGTACAGAAACTCGGGTCACTAATGCCGGAATACAACACAAGGTTATTATGGTGACATCTTCTTCTTTGGCGTTACGTAAAAAAAAACCGATTTTATACGTTTAAAACCAAATGAGGCGGTTTAAAACCCCCAATAAATCGTTTTAGACGATTTAAAACTCGCCTACTAAAATAAAAGAACTACACTTCATTATCGACAATATTTGGTCACCTGACGTTACGTTTCGTTTTAGTTAATTAGTTTATACTTATATCTACATTACAATACACAGATAACCCCCAATAGATACCGCATCATTAGATTTTTGTACTGTTCAGAGTTCACCAAATAAGGAGGAAAGCACGGGTTGCGGGGAATACAGTAGCTGCGCCGTGATTGGCGGTTTCAAGGTCGCACTAGAAATGTACTGACCCAGTAGTGATGGGAATTCAGGGCCGATCAAAAATAAATATTTACTTTGACATAGTTAAAAAAAATACTTTTACATAAGTATTCATTTGCAAAGTATCTTAAACCAGGGTGATTCGAATCTCTATTTTCGATAAGAGTCCCATCACTACTCTACACAGTAGAGCAGGCGAGCTGGCAACGTTGCATCTTGACCTTGACTTGACATCTCACGGCGCGAGGAGTGCGAGTGTGTGAGTTTGGTTTTAAACCGTAATAAATAGAATCAAACTGATTGTATCTTTTGAAAACAACCAACACAGTTTTAACTATAGTTTTTTATAACTTAGCTAGGCAATGCCTACGCTTGGTCGGTCGACTTGCACCAACTAGAACCTAACCAAGTCAGTGTACCGATCTAGGTATCACACATTTCATTTTACAGTTTATAGGTATATATACCTACTCCGTTCTATTCCTTCTTCGGAATATTAAGAAAATGTGATTCTAATTTAAGAAAAACATTATAGTTGTCAACACCAACCGTTTTAAATCGATAAAAAATGCCTTATTTCGGTTTAAAACCGTTTTTTTTCGTTTTAAACCGATTGATTTAATTGGTTATAAACCGGCCTTACATCTATAGTCTTGCCAGAGTGGTCGTGGCCGTCATGTCAACGGTCATAAGGTAACTTCTAAAAGACCAAAGGTGATCGCCATCCAGACGGACTTGGGGCCTTACCACGTAGCTAAGATTGTTTTGTCGCCTTTTACGACAGGCCGACCCCGCCCGTAGAGGTCGATATTCTTTCTCCGCCTCTGCACGGTAAAAATAAATTAATTATTAACTTACTAAAACAAATGTTATCTAGAGCGGCCGGTAGATACCCGAAACGCGCCATGCGTGGCAGGCCGCCTTTGCGATACTCGCCACCCGGGACTTTCCTCCAGCTGCAATAACACAGAACAATTTATTTTACTCCTAACGGAGCGCAATAGTCGCCTTTTGACCGCGCGTGATCGTGACCATAAATAATTTTATAAAATGTCCTACTCTTGTAGACGTTTCCTCGATATTTTAAATAAACTATTTTAAAATGCACCCGTCGTTTAACATATGCAAACCCGGAACCATACACCAGATAAGCTATTTAAACATTTCACATGTATGAATCCAATTTACTTATTTTCTAATAATTTTAACACTGTAAATGCCCAGAGCACTAAAGCCATTTATATTGAATTAAATAATAAAACTGTTTAATACGAAAAAGAAGCTGATATACTACCATTAATTTGGCATACGTTTTTTTATTGGATTTATTCAACAGATTCCATTCTATTCTTGAAAAACTTGGCTCCAACGCTATGAGCATCGATTTGCCAATGTCAAAGGGGAGAGGATAAATGGTAGGATGTAAAAATAAATAAATATGTTCGGATTTTCGGATAAAAAATTTTAAAACCTTTATTGTTAACTCATACAAAAATCAAAATATGTACTATAAACAAATATTATTAACTAATAAATTCAATAAATAATTACTAAGACTGGCGGTTATAGATCTGACACTAACATTCGAGGACGACAAAGTAATTCAAATTCAAAGTATTTATTTTATTCACATTTCACAGTTCACACTACTTACGTCCTACGTCGTCGTCATCACATGTGTTATATGTGTGTCTAACGTGTGAATGTTGTTTGTGAATTTTTAAATCTATTCAATATCAGTGTCATATTTACTAATCGGTAATTATATTCCTAAATGCCCCAGAATAGTAAGCACGTGATCTTTCATTTTTTAATTAGTTGACAAGACATACACAATTATACGGGTTTAAATTATTATTTTTTTAGTTTTGCTTATATCCCACATTTGATTCTGTTTTGAACTTGGAAAATGGCTCCAGCAGCAGCATCGGTTAAGCCAAAGCCCGAAGAAGATCCTATTGGTATCAGGGCCGTGCTCTTGGGCCCACCAGGGTCAGGGAAAGGTACACAGGTAGTTACTAGCCTTTGGTCTTTGACCTTTGATATTTATAATTATGAATATTTTATCAGCTTCTGTTTGATTTTACTAATGTAACTTATACTCCACGACAGGCACCTCGCCTCAAAGAAAAGTATTGTGTATGCCACCTATCAACTGGTGATATGCTCCGAGCAGAAGTTTCCTCAGGGTCTGAACTTGGCCGTCGCTTTAAAAAGCTTATGGATGAAGGGAAGCTAGTATCTGATGAAATGGTTGTAGATATGATTGACAAGAATTTGGACCAGCCAGAATGTAAGAATGGGTTTCTCTTAGATGGTTTTCCAAGAACTGTTGTCCAAGCTGAGAAGGTTTGTTTCTTTTAATAACTAATTTATAAATATGTATTTGTGTTAAATATTGCATAATTTTATAAGTTTAACATTTTTGATATACTAATCTTAAACTATTACAAGCTTATTGTATAATTTGTTTATACTGTGTATTTTCTTACATAGAATTTATAATCACCAATTATAAGTATCTAAATTTTAAATCATATGTTTTAAGTAGCCTTGCTTTTACTTGCAGGCAAAACAAATTGAGTTATATAAGGAGTATTTTAAAAACATGATAACTTATCTATATTACTTGTCAAGGCCAATTATAATTAATTGCAAAGTCCATCAACAAGGTTTTTTTGTATTGAATGGAAATTAAGTTATAATGTAAGATGTACCTGGTAGCTCAATGGAGACCAATCTAAAGGTGTCAGGTTCAAATCCCATATTGAAACATTTCTCCATTGTTGAAGGAAAACATAGTGAGGAAATCTGCATAGCGAGATCACCAATATGTGTTACCTGCTTTTTTTATTGCTATAGGACAGCAGACAGGCTGACGGCTCGCTTAGAATTTAGCAGTTACCGTCGCCTATGGGGGTTTGCAATGCCAGTGGCATCGTGAACACGCTGCTGTCCTATAAGGGTACAGGAACTTGGGGCACTAATGCCGGAACACAACACAAGGTTATTATGGTGGCATACTTAAGTCCAAAGGTGGTCACCATCCAGACGGGCTTGAGGCCCTACCACGTAGCTAGGGTGGGTTGTTTTGTCGCCTTTTATGACAGGCCCACCCCGGCCGCAGAGGTTTATATTCTTTCTCCTCCCCTGTACAGATAAATTTGCTAATCCGCCTTGGACAAGTATAGCAGGTATACTGTTTGTTCCCTCTAAGGGGAGACCTTAGCCCAGCAGTGGGATGTTAGGGGCTGGTATTTTGTGATTGTAAGTTGTAAAATTATTTCAGTTGGACGGTTTGCTTGAGAAACGTAAGACAGCACTGGATGCTGTTATTGAGTTTGGAATACAAGACAGCCTGCTAGTGCGTAGAATCACTGGCAGATTGATTCATCCATCCAGTGGCCGCAGTTATCATGAGGAGTTCCACCCGCCCAAGAAGCCGATGACTGATGACGTAACTGGCGAACCTTTAGTGAAACGATCCGACGACAATGTAGACGCCTTAAAGAAGCGCCTTGCAACATATCATGCACAAACTGTACCACTTGTTGATTATTATATGAGAAAAGGTTTGCATTGGAGAGTTGATGCTGCGAAATCTGCAGATGAAGTCTTCAGTAAAATTGATAACATTTTTAAAGGCCAGATTTTCAACAGAGAGAGAGCATCCCAGTAACAGGTTAGGGGTTAAGTGAAAGTGGTTTTGCACAAATCTCATATTCATTTGCATTTGAATATACTTGAAGGTGTAAACAAGTTTTGTTTTATGTGTTTTTCCTAAGTAAGACTGGTCAAGACTGTCTTTTTGTATGAATCACATGATAATTAAATTGAAATGTATTTTGTTTTTTTATACACTTTATATGTTTTTAAATGTATTTATAATAATGTGACATTTTTATTACTATAAATGAATTACTTGGAACAACTTGTGATTTTAAAGTATGTTCAAATACATATGGACCCTAATTGAAATGTGATTTGTTAATTACTATTTTTTATTTGTGAATGTATAGTTATCTCTATAGAGACTATATTTTTCTTGTATAAATACAGTGAATCAGAATAATTGAATATTTGTTTGGATTTTTAAAACAAAATTGGTTATGATTATTGTGAAATCCATTCTTAGTGGGTCTTGGTATGTTTTACAGGATGTTGCTTTTACATGGTTTATAAAAAAATCTCTAGAAACAGAAATTAAAATATTGGATCGTTTACACAATAGAAAAAGTGTAACTAATGGATGTTGCAAATTTTTCCCATGTTTTTTTATTTTATAACTTCGATCAGTCTGACTACGAGTAGATGATTTATGTAATAGCACATAGGCAGAGCAAGGTCTCCAATGAGCTCTCCTCATAATGTCAATATCCGGATAACCGAGCTTTGCTCGGTATTTTTTTTTATAAATTGTGTTTTTTGGAAATTAGCAATTGATTTTCTTAGTCTAACCTCAAAGCAAACACTCATTGACTTCTTGTTACTTAACAACGCCATCTGCTGGAATAGCTTTAGTGTTGTGTCGTTAAAATGATTAAAAAAAATAGTATTCGCCGATAGATGTCAGGAAGTCATTTTTCAGTTTAAATTATTCGCCGATAGATGTCAGGAAGAGTCACATTTTTGTTATTTTTCTTCCAATAAAAAAAAGCGAATAAAATGACATTTTCTAGAAATGATTCCTAGCTAGATCGATTTATCGCCCCCGAAACTCCCCATATACTAAATTTCATGAAAATTGTTGGAGCCGATTCCGAGATTCCAATTATATAAGTATATATATACAAGAATTGCTCATTTAAAGATATAGGATTGGTGACAATCTATGTCCAGTATCTGTCGTCGCTTCAGTCTGTTGATTGATTGTGGAAACGTAAGCTTTTCCCATGAATAAATCCACATTAACAGCAATAAGAAAATTATACTTTAATTTTATAATAGTTTATACGGATAAATTTCCGCCCCTGCACGGGCAGGGGCGGAGAAAGAATACTGATTTCTGCGGCCGTGGTCGGCCTGTCGTAATAGGCGACAAAACAACCCACCCTAGCTACGTGGTAGGGCCCCAATCCCGTCTAGATGGCGACCACCTTTGGTTTTAAGTATGCCGGCATAATAACTTTGTGTTGTGTTCCGGCATTAGTGACCCAAGTTCCTGTACTCTTATGGGATAGCGGCGTATTCGCGATGCTACTGGTGTTGCAACCCTAGGCGACGGTAACTGCTAAATTCTAAGCGGCCCGTCAGTCTCTCTGCTGTCTTCAGCAATAATAAAAAATTGGTCAAACTAAAAACTTAAAAATAATTCTTGACATATAAATAAAAACAAAAATAAAATTACTGATGAGAAAATGAATCTCACTGTTCTAAAAAGCGTGGGTGCTCGATATCAGTCATTAATAACTTATTTTTAATAGTTTCATTCCGAAATGCAGTTTAAAAATTTCGTATAAAGCACCTCACGGTTAAAGAACTGGCATTAATTTTTTCGACAGTGATTTTATCGGTAAGATAACTTTTTAGTTTGATTAGTTATAAAAAACTATTTGTTGTCAATTTCCAATCGGCAGTCTTTTTTTAATTTAACGCCATCTGGTAGTGTTATGAATTAAACGCCAGATGGCATTACGGCAGAAGGGAAAAAGCGTTAATCCTGATGACTTTGTTAAGGACTATGGAACAAAGTTATTTTGTGTATTGTCATAAGTCTTGACATGCAAAATTTTGAATTTTTTTGATCGTTCAGTGGGTAAAAGTAGAGTCCGAAAACTCCGATACATAATACATGGATACAGGTCAAGTTAATCTATGGTGTGTAAAATTAAGATTCCATTAGATAAATGCTGTTTAAAAATATCGTACAAAGCACCCCACGCTTTTTAGAGCAGTGACATTAATTTTCTCGTGAGTAATTTTATTCATAAGTTAGAATAATTTTTTCTTTTTAGTTTGATTAATTATAAAAAGTGAAGCATCTGTAATTTGCATATTTATTTTCTTCACGAATTCTTTGTTTTATATTTGTTTCTAATCTATAGTGGATACTATAGGTGAATTCTTAAGATGTTTAATTGAATTAATTGGGCATATATTTCGTTTTACACGGTTTTACAAAATAAGATATTTCTTTTTATACAGTTTTGTTTCTGTAATTCGAGAGATAGGTAGGTATATATTGATAGTCGTCACCCAAGTGATATCTTTGGTAGGTAATCAAAGTTAAAACAAGGCCATACACGCCAGTAATTGGAGCAGCTGATAATAATTATACCTACTACTGTGAATTTTAAAAGTACAATTTTACATAATTAGAAATTAGACTGATTTCTAACTACCGAAAATTTGAATCACGAATTGAATCATATTTAGCCAAATTGCTTCAATAAGCTTAATATTCATCCCGTAAGACGAGACACAAAAAGTGCTGGATTCACTACCAGAGATGCTGAAGGCCGCCGTACGAAGTGGAGAAAAGTTGGAAAGCGGATCTCAAGTACCGAAGCGGGATTTTCGGTTACACGGTTGTTGTACACGTTGTTACAGAATTTCACGCTGTGATGTTGATAAAGCATAACATTAATTCTCTCAAGATTAAGGCTCGAGCCCAATAGTAAGGTATGGACTGTTATCGTGGCATTAAAAACAGTAGTTTTGGAACTTGTAAATTCTGAACTCAAGTAAATTTATTTTTTGAGACGATGATGTTCTTATTCCCATGTTCCATGTCTGTTAAGCTGTCTGTCAAATTAATAATTCCTTTATAGTTTTATCATGAGTGTAACTAAATTAGTTTTTTTGACGGGAGAATTTTCGATTGAAAATTTGGGTGCTTTTTCGATAATATGTCAAAATAAGGTGATAAAAATAAACATTTTAAATAAAAAAAATTACATACAGTATGTTTGGGACATAAAAAGGTAAGTTTTCATCAAATTTCGTGGAAAAACATTTTTGTTGTAAAAGATGAAAATAAAAATCCAAAAACTTGGTTATTTGAATTTTTCACGTAAATTTTGAGGTTATGTGAAAAAAATGTTAGTACAAAAGTTGTAGATCTTTTTATTACCTACAACTTTACTATTGAACTTTTTTCCATAGGACTTGTAGTTTTTCCGAAAATCGCGATAAACCGTTTTTATCCTTAAAAACTCACCTTCCACTTCCTAAACTGAGATCGCCCGTAAATTATTTTTCCTGTCATTTTTGTTATATTCTCCTCCTTTTCCAATGGGGTTCAACATCCTTTTTTTTTCACTTTTTACCATTTTCAAAGAATTCAGTCCTAGACTACTAATTTAATATAAAGTTTTAAGAAACAACGATTTGATGTGTGTTTTACTGCCGCGAAGAAGTGGGGCAATCGATGTTGCGCACTTGCGTACGAAGTGCGGGTACAGCTAGTTTCAAATAAAAACAACCGGCTATGTGTAGTTTCACTTTATTTCAATTAAACAATATTGGTTCGATTCACGACATATAATTGGTTACAATTTATAAGCTCGCAGGAAGGCAATGTTAACAATTTCCACACTGTAAAGTTATTTTTCTTAAAATCCATTAGAAACTGTTCTAGGATAGATTTGTAGGTTAATAATTACAATTTATTTTATTTCATTTTGTATTCAATATCATTTTTTTGCAGTGGGTTTAAGTTTATTTGTAATCTTATTTAATGTTACTGAGTTTTAGGACTAAGTCATTATTGACCAGCATTATTCTTAGACCGAGGAGAACTACATAACTACTAGAAAGTTCGAGTAAAATCTTTAAATATAGTGTAGCTAAAAATCACTTGTTTTAACCCACGTGCACTAATTTTCAACAATACAATAATCATTTGTACAATCATGTTACATTTTTATCATTTTATATGAATTGCTAAATATACAGAAATTAAGGGAAAAAAATTTCAACACGCTGTGTTTGGTTGGTTTGTCACAACCTTTACGATAATTTGAACTTATTACAATCAGTTCGTTTTTAATTGGAATAACCGAAATAATCATAGTTCAAATGAATTATAAAATTGATACATTATGATACAATAGTTAGTACGAGTATATGTTTGAACTAAAGGTAACAATATTGTTCTCACCTTACTTTGATGAGAAGTAATGTCAATCAAATCATGAAATGAGAAAGTTTGGTCTAATACAGAAATAAATAAATAAAACAAAAAAGGTCAATGTTCATGTATTAGTGATACAGATCACTATAGAGTGATTTAAAAGCATTACATAACTGCATGACATTAAGCCGCGATATGCCAAAAGAAGACAAAAAACCTGCATGACAATTTTAAAATTATTATTAATTATTTAAAAACAAAACTAGTTCCAAACACATAGTTAAAAACAATTTATATATTCTAATTTGTACGTGATATGCGTCTTTATGGTCGATGAAGGATAAAATTCGAAATTCAAATCATTCTTTATACACATAGAATAATTATCTCGTTAAGTTTTATATCATGCAAATGATTAATCGATCACATTATAATGATATGAAAATGTACGAATGTATAAACAAAATGAGCATGAAACTAATTAAAATATACACAGCTCCCATTGATCTATAACGGGATATAATTCAAAATAAATGTCATGGAAAATTGAGACATATAAACACTTAACACTGAAAGCTCACCTAGCAAAATAAATAACTATCAATACATTAATAATGTAGAATATATACAAAAAAACCGCCGACGACTACTTAACAACTCCTACGCTATACATAGCTTTGGATATTCGTAACTACATAACAACTATTGCTAAGACTAATGTACATATAAAGCTTTTTAGAACAACATTTACATACATTAACAATTTAAATACAACTCGGGGTGAGATGATGGTGCCACTAGTCGATTAGAAATGACGATTAATGCACATTTCCACTAAACTACTTGCAGACGAATTATCAGGCACTTTTCACTTAATACACGTTTTATAAATTGTGACTACTTACTGTAAATTTTTAAAATCGTGATTTGGAGGTAGTTAAATTCCTTGTGAATTTGAGGTTAAATTTAGTGGGAAGAACATCTAATGACTAACATTACTAATTACTGTCTACGATATCTATGGACTACTATATCAGCACGCTATGATGGCCGTTTTGACGTTTGTCTACTCCATAAAGTTTCGTATTAATTAGTAATTACATTTGAAGGAGCAAATTGCTGTTCTCATTGTCAATAGCGACGTGTAGTTATTATCAATAAAGAACAGCAATTTGCTCCTTCAAATGTAATTACTAATTAATACGAAACTTCATGGAGTAGACAAACGTCAAAACGGCCATCATAGCGTGCCGGTAGCATAGTGGTCAATTCACTCCCCAGAGTTGCAACATTGTGGACACACATTTTTAGCAGGTATAACGGTAATAGCTATATAAACTTACAAGTTTCCTTGTTGTATCAGATTATAGTATCAGTATATTGAACACAATGTTTATGATCTATGGTCATTAAAAAATTTAAAAAAATTATCTTGTCTATAAAAAACTTTGTAAATTTTGATTTAATATTAATTTTGTGACAAGTAGCAAAGCGAAAAAACTACCGAAGTTCATAGATATCAAAGACAGTTACGATACTACGAAAGACCAAACATTATGTTCTGTCTGGCACATTTGTAGCTTTACAAAAGGCCTGCTAACATTGGCCTGAGTTTGTGACAATTGCCGAAATTTAATGAAAATGTATTCAGTGGTCGTGGAGGCGGTCGTGCGACCGACTAGAGGAGCGCGAGGTCTTGCGTTGGTCCAAGTAGGCCGCTGGCGCCCACCCCTCGCCATTACCACCTAAATAGAAAAAAAATTCTTCTTATAAATAGAAACAGTAATTTAATGAATCATGCATGAGTTTAAACATATTCCAATATACTAGCACTAGTAAAATATTTTCTTAATATCAAAGACATATTTTACACTTATAGAATTTAATAAATGTCAAACCATCTTTACTATTGAAACAAACAGAATGAAAATAAGACAAATTTTTCATCTTAAAGAAAACAGGGGGTTAAATATTTGAAACTAAAGCGAATATGAAGCCATTTCTTTAAATAGGCGCGCTCCATTATATAAATATAGGTGCTCAGCATTTAGCGTAGTATTAATAAAGACATATGAGCCAGATAAATTTTCTTTAACTTGCTGTTTGCAAAAAATGATTGATAACCATATTGATGAATTACTAATACGTGAACTACAGAGGAATAGGGCGGGATCATCTCATATACTACAGATGGTCGCCAGGGGGGGGGGGGGTGTTTGTAAAAAGGGTAAAAAAATAAGTCACATGGTATGGCTACGTTCTCTAATGAGATGTTTGGTGGAAGCGACTCACCCGCAAGACGGACGTACCACCAGCCGGCGCAGCCCACCTTGAGAAGTTCGGCGTGCTGGCCTTCGCGCAGCGACACCTCGCTGGCGCCCACCGCCGTATAGTCCGACAGCGCCACCAGCGCACATCCCACCGCCTGATTACCACGCACAAATCACTACTTGAATACCAACGTTCGACGATCATAAACAAACATAACATAGAATTGACGTTGTTGATATTGCAACAGGCTATATGTACGTAACACAGTATTGAGAATAGTCGTTAACTTTATACATTTTAAAAACTTAGAGTTCGCGACTCGGCAAAGGTAGCGGTAGGCCAAAAACCGATACATCAACGGCCTACGTAGGTTATCGATTAGGCGTGATTGTGTATCTATATAACTAAGGCATGATTCCAGATTGTGCGGTTTAGATGTAAGTTACCTCTAGCAGTGGTCAAATAATATTGGCAGAAGAGCCTAACGAACTAATGAAATGACAAAGTTTTAAATTAATTATATTCTGTTATTGTCTTTAAATAAATATTCGGAAGCAAATTAACAACAATAATCCGTTGTTACCAACCTTATCGAGTTGGAACGCCACATAGCCATAAAACATGTGCACTATCAGCAACAATAGCTTTATATATTCTGTAGAGTGTATATATCATTCACAATAGAAGAGAAATCAATTTTTTCTCAATGACATACCGCACAGTGTAATATTATTTATATAAGAACAGATTTTATCTGTGCATGCTACCTATAACTTATTTGTTTAAAAACGATAATCGTTGCTTCTTATTAACTGCAATTATCGGTAGGTATGTAATAAATGTAGATAATTGCTTGTAGGTTTTCATTTTCATTCATGCTATATCGACGCTAAATGTGTTGTTACTCAAAAAATAAAAATTTTACAGGAAAACAGATTTATTCTTAAGACTTTAGACGAGTGAAAAACTCGTTAATAACTGAATGTTTTTGTATTAAAATGATTATACAGTGTTGTCAATTAATATGTATATTGTTCCAATGAGACAAAAGTAATTTTTATAAAAATATGTATTCCGACTTTATGGTTGGGAGGTATCGATATTTTCGATAAGTGTTTTCATTCTGAACTCGAAAGTATGTTAACAGTTATTAAGGGCACGTATATTCGTGACACGCCGATTTCATTGTCCAATAGCCGTGACGTCATCCACAATATAAAATATCAACTTAATTATGAAATAAGTGTATCTATTAGTGACACATACATGCTATAACTGTTAAAATTAGAATTTTTTTTATTTTTTCTTCACATTAGAGCATGCATATTAGATAAGCGTTTTAGTTACACCAATATATAGCTAATATAGCTTTTATAAGTAATATTTATTAAATACACATATACGAAGTTCTTTATATATCAATCAATCATGTTTCATATACAGTATATAATACTTATACATTCTCATAGGCTACCTACATGTATTATTTATAATTAGAAGATAGCTCGAAACATATAAGTTTAAATTTATTTCAGATACGTTCATTAGAGTGCAACATCGAAAACGGTGTCTGTGTAAACTGTGTCCATATACTTACATCCAAGTAAAACATAAGGGCAAAATATAGCTAACGAAACGCACGTTCAAGCAGTGATCAATGAGTGATGCAAGCCTAGATGATGTGCTGAGCGTGTTTTTTGAGTCATTTGTCCTTTTTTTCTTAATAAAATATTATAGTCGTCCGTAATAATAATAAGAATTATATATCCATTCATATGAAATAAATAGAGAGAATATGAAGACAAGTCATAACATATACTTTATGGTCAGATTTAAATAATGAAATAAATGTAAAATAAATCATAGACGTAATGAAATAAATGACTAAAATGATAATATCATTTTTTTAATGTGGTATGAGATAAAAGAGCTAAATAATAAATAATCATAAATGATGGATAACATTTATTCAAAGCAAGCATAATTTAACATAAAAAAACAATAAGCACACTGACAATGAGCGACAAAACGAACAAAACATGACTTACACGATAGTAAATGCTCAGCATGAATAACTGAATTATCCACTTTCTCTTTGGTAACTTTAAGCTTTGGATTATAAACTCAGTCTCTTTTCATATTTACAAACACCCCTACTGGCTGAACGCTTGTATATGTTACAATTGCATTCAGTATTGTGACACGTAAAACGTGGATGTGGCTTGGGTGGAGCCGGACACAGAAAAGAACTGTACCATTCTGTGTATGGTACCGTTGAGACTGACGGCCTCCGTCACCTGTTGAACAACACAACTTAGAGCATGGTGGCCAATTTGAGATACCCGCACGCACCACTATTTGTTCGCGGTGCGGGTTAGTTTGTATTACACACCTCATTAAATAATATAGCTAATGTGAGGTGCTTTGTGACTGGTGCACAACTAAATTGATAAACTTCCAGTGCTTGTGTCGCTAAAATATTCCAGACAAACTAAAAAAGCAATGACGCTAAATCAACGAATTATGCTATGACAGCGTGAACCCTAAATTAACGGACGCAAAGGGTTTTTTTAACAAAAGGTAAAAGGAGAAGAGTTTCGGTACGCACGTACTAATTTCGACACATTTTAGACGAATGACAAAGAAACCATATCCTTAATTTACACAGATTTTAGTACTCGGGAAGCATCATGTGCTAAGGGGTTGCCAGCCTTGTCATGCGCTATCCGTGTTTCAGCCCACATTCCTATAGAATATACTTTCGACTTACATAAAGGAGAGTGGATTACACTTCACTCAACACTGCAAAACCCAAAATTAGTTGGTATTAATTTGTAGTACCCATATATTAATGAAGCTGCTTCCATCCACTATAACCATGTTTATGCGCTGGAGTCCCATATGTTAGTAGACATTAAGAAACATGGGCAAATGTACAAAATTATTCCCAATACGTCACTCCCAAGAAGTAATAATGATTGTTGTCTGATTAACTGAATTAAAATGATATGTAAAAATTTATAAAAAAAAACCATTAATTTTCAGTTAACTAAACATATTTTTCCACCATACATAAATCGTATTAAAAAATGTTGAATGGACAATTCAATTTCTTTATTTTATTAATATTAAACTAAAGACATTTTGCTGTAAATTTTAGAGTTTATGTATTCTATTATAATTATAACTCACAGTCAACTAATTTAATTTCTAGATATGTTTTTTATTAATAAATTGATTCAATGACTAAACAGACAAAAGTAAATTTCGATCCAGTTTCATTCCTACCATTCCTACATGCATTACAACTAGACGAATTTATTTTCTGTGGTCGTGTGGTTGACAGTATAGGGCCATCCTGGAAACAAGATATGTTTCCAAGGAATTCTAAGATGCTAAAAGCGCTTTTACGCTTGGTACGCTAGTATCATATGGTTTTTAGGTTCGAAGTATCAAACAGCAGGCATAATTGCAAAAATCGACTAAATTATATATATTTTTTGTGCTTTTTAAAACTGAAAAGGACTGTATCAGTTTCTCGAATTATAAAGTGTGATATTCAATTCTACTGGACTGTAGAAGTAAGAAGAAGCGTGAACGCCTAACGACTATTGTCTATGGACTATATAAAAGATTTTTACAATATCTATAACATCGATATCCCATTAATATTTGTCTAATATTAAAAAATGTCTAGTATTAATAGTTAAAAAAGCTAGAAACCATTTATATTCGTTCATCTGCATTAAAACAATTACACAAATAACTGCAGGTTGTTTAATATGGCACTGACGATAATATAAATAAGAACTAGGAAACATACAGAATTAGATATACAAACACTAACATAAAAAGGACAGTATATTATTAATGTTACCCATATTTGACAATGTTTAGACTTAGTGGTAAGGCGTTAACGCTATAGAAAATATATGGGCCCCCTCACAAATTGCTTCTACGCTGATCTAATGGATTGAAAAATGTTTTTGCTGATTTTTTTACTTCATTTCATTCGATTAGGTCAGTTTAAGAGACAATGTCTATTTGAATTTAACATAGAATATGAAGTTGTTTGACACCGATTTATACAACCGTATACATTTAATATTACAATGAAATCATTTGTTATTTTTCTATCTACATTATATTTTTGACATATGCCATTTTTTTTAGCGAATCGATACTGTTGTACATACCGGCGCGTGTTCGCCATCATCGTCATCGTCGTCCGAGGGGTCCGTGGACCAGCAGGGCTCGTCATGTGTCTCGCAGGAGGCGGCGCGAGAAGGCGTCCCCGCGGGACCTAGAGTACGCGGCGGCGCCCCTACGCCCCCGGGGCCAACGTCCCACGAGTTTGCTTGGATCAGGGTCCTGTAGAAACTTATCTTACAATATTCTCCTACCACGCATTTATATTTTTTCACTATTATGAGTAGGTATGTCAAGTCAAAGCATGTTTAGTAAGATATATATATATATATATATTAGGTAAATCTTGAGAACCAAAGAAAAGGGGCCTCGCTGATTCGAGTTCGCCCATGTCTATTATACATGTATGTCCGCGCTACACCACTGGTCATATCTTACATATAGTCAAAAATTATAGAAGTAAATTGAATGATTAATCAAAAGTTTGGGGGAATGAAGAGTTACCTGTGGTTTTGTGCACCATACTGTCTGACTCTCTCTCCTTTCAACTCTTTCAATTGATCTAATAACACCTTTTTGATCCTCTCTACCCACACGCGTTTCACTTCAGCATTCGAAGCTGTAATGGTATGGACTTCGGACCTCCCTTGGCGCCACACCTCGAATTTTCGCTGATCCCCTTTCACAGATTCTGTTAGGCCCACCTGGGACATCTGGAATCGCAAAGTATGTATAAGGGATTTTCCTAGACTTGATATGTTAAAATTACAAAATTAAAATAAAACTAAGAAAAAAATTAATCAGCTATTTATTAATTCTAAGTAAAATATAAAATTTTTGACTATGATTAATTATATTATTATATACATTTTGGCGCAATAGAACGTGCATATTTAAAAATTGTTTAAGAAATAAATACAAAAGGTATAGTTAAAATAAAACTGAGGCATTGTAAAGCAATAAGTGAAGTTTATTTTTTAAAAATAAGATCATCTAAATGACGACCCTCTCTACGACGGCACTCCTCTAACCGCAAACGGAAATTATTGAAAACTTTCTTCAGTAATGCTGTTGTAATTGCTGCCATTTCACCACGGATATTCTCCTTGAGCTAATCGAGGGTTCTCGGATTATTGCTGTAGCCTTTGTGTTTGAGGTATCCTCACAAAAAAAATTCAGAAGGCGTCAAGTCTGGACTACGTGGGGGCCATGGGATATCACCTCTTTTCGAAATCAGTCTGCCAGGGAGCATCAGTTTCACAACCGCCATGGAGTTATTTGATGTGTGACTGGTAGCTCCGTCTTGTTGAAACCAAGTCCTTGAATTCACTATTTTTGAATTTTCAAGTTCTGGAGCCAAAAAACTTCCAACATCGCAACATAGCGTTCGGTGACACAGTGACGTTTGGCCCCCGCGCATTTTCAAAGAAAAAAAGGACCTCGGGTTCCTCTACCAGAGATTAACTTTAGAACTATGCAGTTATTTCTGGTGTTTGAGTTTGGGATTCTCACTGTTCCAGTAACGATAATTTTGACGGTTTACGAACCCATTGATACGGAAATGGGCCTCATCAGAGAAAAGGATATTGTCAAAATTAGAAAATCAATTAAGAATTTCATTAGCAAATGCGAGCCTTGCTCCGAAGTCAGCCTTTCAATTCTTGTGTTAATTGCAGCTTGTATGGATGCAGTGTAAGATCCAAGTTTAAAATTCGTTGCAAACTTCGTCGCGAAAGTGTAAGACAGAACGATCTCTTACGAGTAGACATTTGTGGATCTCCTCGTACCTACCGACTGCATAACTCTCTCAATATTGTCTTCGATCCTAGATGTTCTTGGACGACCTTTTGCTTGTGGTTTAAACGTTGAACCGGTCTCTTCAAAACGCTTTACCCATCTTTTAATTAAATTAGCACTAGGAGTTTCACTAATTCGCCGTAGTCCATATTCAGAACAATATAGTCGCTCGTAATAATGTATGAACGAGAGTTTTCGTAAAATGCATGCACGCAAAATGCGCGACGTTTCCCGTCGAAGTTACTCATAGGGATTAAAACTCCATGAGCCCGCCTACCCAACGATGTAGGCTCCCCCCGCCCGCGCGCTTTCTACCCCGCAAAAAAAGATGATGAAAAAAAAGATGCACGTTCTATTGCGCCACCCTGTACTTTCATTAATACCAGCAAACATGTAACTTCGCATTTTAAAGTAAATAGAAAAATATATAAAAAAGTTATATACCTGTAGATCGTGTTTGAAATGATACGTGGCTTTATTGTGACTGTTCTTGGTGGCAGGTTTGCAGAAGAGTATAGCCTTCTCGTAGAGGAAGATGTGCCGCCTGCGCGGGCGCAGTCGTAGCCGCAGATCGCGCTTGTTCTCCGTCACTACTAAAAACGAGCCCTGAAGGAGAAGCTCCCCTTGCTGATTTAGATCCACCTGGATATGAGATAATTATATAAAGTAAATCTTTATTATTGTAACAAATTATTAAAATAATATAATATACGGCATTGATATTCCAAATAAGCTTATGTGCTTTTAAGTTTATATAAATGAATTCTAAATCCAAGGCAAACTATTTACAAAATAAAACCATTTATGAAATATAAGACAAATATATTTAAGAAAAAAACATATGTTTTCGTTTATCTTCATTTGATATTTGAATTCCTCGTCTGACTTCGAAAATCTAAGCAGACGTGATATGTATTTAGTTAATTGAGAATTCAACTCACGGGTACGCCGGTGATGGCTATTTGGTGCATGGAGTCGTTGACGCACTTGAGCACAACGAGCATGCAGTCCAGCGCCTGCTGCAGCTTTGTGCTCATCGATCCGCATTCGCTATACCGGAGCAGGTCCTAGAAACGAAAAAAAAAACTTATAATTCCGCACAAACGTACCACATAGCCTAGTAAATACTCTCCAAGCAGAGCAAATTGACTATCAAGTTGAATATTTACTGGATTCGGTGTGCATTATTCAGTCTTTAAATCCTAATATTTATTTTGAAAGTAAACGTCGATTGTATGTCTGTTTTAAATGCAATCCACTTGTTCCAATTATAATTAATATTTTTAATTAAGAATATAGATGTAAATTATAAGCAATAAAAATAATTTCGATAAAAATATAAAATCTGACTTCATTAGTAACTGAAAAGCTGAAAACGAGTATTGTTTTCTAAAAAATAGAACTTTATTGCATGCTGGGAATGGATAGAAGACCAGTACTTTTTAATTATAATGACTAATAGTGCGTCATCTAATTTTATACAGATAGATCTTGTTTCATTTTATAATGCAATATAATAATATTTGTTTATAACCGACATATATAGGTACTGTGTCCTTAGTTCGCTAAATACTACATGCAATGTGGCCGTCGCCACAATGCGACGATTCATAACACACGAATAGCGTTCCTCTTTTTTCGTGCTATCTTGGAACTTTATTCTACTTAAAAACTTATAAGCAATGAAAGTTAAGCACTAAAGCGTGCTTATGATACTTCATAAGTACATAATAACATAACTTCCTTTCGCTGTTAGGTGAAAACGTATCTGTTACGATATAATAGGTGCGTTATACATACTTCAACTGCAAAGGAAAATATTGCCGACAAATAATTATTTTATAAACACATATTTATGATGATTGATGATTATTATATTGACAGAAATTAATACTATTTCGTTTATATTTATGTTAAAATTGCTAATCCTTTATTGATATAAAAATATTAGACCAAATTTTTGTTGTAAGCGAAAATAGTTTTTATAATAATTTACACTCAAGGCATAATTGAGGATCGAAGGTTTCCACCCGACCAACCCAAATCCTTATTAAAGTGAGTTTGCTTACTTTCAATAGAAGTTGGTATTTGGTGATTCTCTGCACAGGTTTGAGTAGATATGCAGCCAACGGTAACTTGTGACCAAGTCGCAGTTGACAGGCTTGAAGGAAAAGATGCGTATCTACCAAGGTTTCTCTTAATCGCTCCGAACGAGGAATGTTTTGACAGTAATAGCTGTAGAGTCTGAAGAAGGTTTCTCTCTGAAATAGAAAATGCAATGTTCATAAATACAATTCTAGGACTAAAACTATTCGAATAGAGGTAGGCCAATAACCAAGCAGTCAATCCTGCGATGTCTCCACGTAAGGTTTTGAGTGGAGATCGGGAACCGCTGGCCATAACATCTCGACCAGTGTCGTAAAGGTGGCCGCCGTAGGGTTTGAACGGTGAGGCTGACATAACCACGTCGACTGCCCCCCAAATTCCTACGTAGTAGTAGACATTCAGTTTCCCCGCTATATAAAAAAATGCCTAGAACCATTAAAGAATGGAAATTCACATGAAAATAAAAATTATATGTAGAAATATATTCTTTCTTAATTATATAAGCAAATAACTTATAAGCTTTACCCACATAAAAGAAGCACACGAATAATACTCGTAACAGCTGGCCTTACCCTAAAGGGAACGGACAGCAAACCCGTCACGCATGTTTGGTATGCAGGGTTCCTCGCGATGTTCTTCACCGTCGATATGTGGCAATTATGATATAATATACACATAGGACGATTATAGATAAAATTTCTTACGTTCTACAAGAAATTTCGTAAATAGCTTCGTTGATGTAGGAAGACTTCAGTAACATATATATGCCAAAAAGAAGAATTGTATTTAAAAAAACGTTATTACCTTTTCGACAAAGCATAATGCAACGAGCTCTGTGGCCGATATCGACTTTTCCAAATCTTTCAAAAATATTTCCTGGTGGAATGTGAATAATTCGTGTAAATTGCCAAACAATACGTCCGCTTGTCCAACTAGCGTCGGCGGCAGGAGGTTTTGGTTCTCTGGCTTTTCAATTTCTTTTTTATATCCCTAAAATAAAAAAGAAGATAAACAATATTTTTAATATAGGATAGTTCTATTTAATCACAGAATTATGGGTTAATAACCACCGAATCAAGTAATGATGAACATTGGCTAATTGTATCACACCAGTCTTGTAATCGTCTATCGTACTCTTCATATATCGCTTGTAAACATTCGCTCTCTGAACGAGTCACATTGTGAAACTTCCAGAACTTTTGTAAATTCCGCATCATTGACGTCCAGTCACTTAAAGTTTGATATCTATGCAAACTTTGTGTCTTTCTCGCACCGCGATTACGTGAATAGTACTGATTCTTAGTTCTAGAAGGAACAGAAGTACCATTCAAAGTATTTTGTTTACGACAAGATGAAGTTGAATCAAAACTTATAACTTTACTATCTCTTTTACTTATATTGCAAGCAGTATCCCTTTTACTGTCGTAAGATACCAATTCACAGTGATTCTTTACAGTAATATTCCACTCTTTCATTATCCTCTTGTAGTCTTTTAAAATTGTTGACAATAAATCTTTACACTCCTCACTCGGCTCAGTCTCTCTCAGCTCTGTGCAACTAGTCGATCGTAACTGAGAGTCTTTAAAGGTCCCAGATTCAGTAAAGTACTCCGCAGTTAGTACTCTAACATCAGGTTCTAAGCATCCATATAAAGGATTTTTTACCAATTCCGGAATATCTACAACCGTCGCCGCAGATGTTAAAGATTCTAGAGTACTTTCTTCAAATGCGGTAATAGTTTCAGAATCCGGTAAGTATGTTATTCTCTCTTCTGTTTTTTCCGTTTCCTCAAAACCCGGCAGTGGCTTACCATAATAGAAGTTTCCAGTGAATGGTTCCAGTTTTACCGGTTGAATGCTTCGAACTTCATATTTAACACGTCCTTTTTTACCCACATCACTCACTGATTTCGTGCACTTTTGAATTTTTTCTTTTTCAAACATTGCTATTTGGTTGGTGTAATCACTGAAGAGTGTGGAATCAGAAGCAGCCCGTGTCAGTTTCTTACGCGTACTGGAGTCATCATTTTTTCTATAATACCATGAATAGGAAGTTCCGATACTGATATTTGTGGATGATTTATGGAGGTCGTATTTTCCATATTTCATGTCGAGTTGATAAAACGCAGCAAAGTACCGAGAGACTACATCGACTTGTAGTTGCCGACTGAACGAGGTGCATTGCGTTCCGCCACCAGCATAGCATAATTGGTTCCGTGCAGTACATCCGATGTTACGAACTAAATTAACTGTTTAGTTTTGTCCATAAACACCCATCGCGATCCGCCACACTATGTAGAACATGTATCACAGTAGTTACTAGTGACACATTTGTGTTTTAGAGCGCGTCGATGGTATGGAACGTAAATAAATATGGGGGCTCCACCTAACTAAAGATTCCTAAAGCTTGCACGATCTCATTATTTGTGTTCAGTAGATTTCTTCGTTTTTTTTCTCTAATACAAACGCTTTTGAGTACAAATATCAAAAATAATTATTTACTGTTGCATATAGTCAGTATGTAATTAGGTGGAATTATAATAGAAACAATAGTTTAAAATGTATCCAAACAGAAAGATTGATTTTAATAAATATATTTCCTACATTTGAATTTACTTATATTGTATTTTTAATTAGCACTGACGACCTCGGTGGCGTAACGGATAACGCACTTCGGTACGCTTGCGGAGGTCACGGGTTCGATTCCCGTCTCGCGTCTGGGTGTTTATGTATAATATGTATTTATTTAAAAAAAAAGTATATAAGTAGTATATCAGTTGTCTAGTACCCATAACACAAGTGCTATGCTACTTAATTTGGGACTAGATGGCGCTGTGTGAATTATCACAAAATATTATAAATATATTATTATAGTTAATTTACTTAAAGCAAACAAGCTAATAAATATAATTTGAATTCAATGTGTAAAGTAGTTTTTGTTACATAAATCCCAAATGCATTTAAACAATGATTTACGTGCTTGAATTTTAAAAATTGCATACAGACAAAACTTCAAGTCAAAGTGTCTTTATTATGTTACTTATGAAGATTCTTATCAATAATCTATTGAATTCGAGTATATATTTTGAGAATTTTTTTGAAAACACGTGCTTTATCCAATACCGAGTGACATGGTCTAGCGACCGATTTGACGCTCTTTAAGAAAATACCTATATAACTATATATAACGCGACATAGTGGCTAGAAATGGGGAACTTTGTGGTGCTCAACCTGTGTCAGACATTCCAGATAACAAAGCTCTTATATGTTATACAACACATTTTGTTATATGTATGCCAGAAAAATATCAAAGAGTAATCAAACACTTTCTCTTTTAAACAAACTTTATTATATGAATACACTAAAAAATAAAAAAGATATAAAGTTTGGGAGCCTATGCCTCAAAGGTATGAATGAAAACATGCTTCTATTGTCAAAGTTGCTGTTTTGTAACAACTGATAACGAGCGGAAACTGTTTATTTGTTATTATATTCACAATATGATCAACATGACCATTGACTTTCAAATTCGGTGGAAGCGAAAGTGACACCGCGTCCAAAGACGTAAAATCATGTGTTATTTAGCATAATAACAAACCAAATTCGGTTAGAAATCTATTCCTTTTTCGATTCGGTCGTATATTTTATGGATCTGTGGCAAAGTACTCGTATATAATTTTGAATATTAGATCTAGTTACGGTACGACTGATTTCGTAAGAATTATTAATTCAATTGATTTGCACTTAATTTTAAAACTATTTATCACTAGGTCTACATAATGATTGCAATTACCATAGAAAAATTAAATCAATATATTAACATTGCAAATATATTTGGAAAGTTGATAAATGTAGATTGACTGCTAGGCGAAATATTAAATCATCTTAAGAGTCGTCAGCTAATCATTGTCGTACACGGCTGGACATATGCCTCCTCAAGTTTGCACCACAAATTGCAGTCCCGCGCTTTTCCCATCCAGCGCGGACTGGTAACCTCGTGCAGGTCACCGAATCTGGACCGGTAATTCACTATCGGAGTGGAGGGAGTTAACACTACGTTTTCCGAGACGCGGTCTACAACACTCCAGGACATGTTTGCTTTAATGCCCATCAGTGTTTCTGCGACAGAATTGACCAGCCCACTGTCACTTCAGCTTGCATATTTTGCGAGCTATGTCAGTCATTTTGGTTCTACTACGGATTTCCTCATTTCGGATTTCGACCATACGAGAAACACTTAACTTAGCTCGCTCTATAGCCCACTGGGTGACTTAAAATTAGTGAACCAGTCCCGCCGTCAGAGGTCACGTCTCATCTCAGTAGGTTATTATTCGTAGGACTCAAAGTCTTCAAGCACTGCGGACAATATTATCAGGCTATTAGAAAGCTACACTATCTATACTTACAGTGAGTATGGAGCCGAGTTCTTGCACGTAGACCCTCTCTGTTTGAAGCAACTCCGCCAGAACGTGTCCACGACGTAACAACCGTGCCTCTGCGTCTTCGCCGCCAGAGCTCTCTGAACCACCCGACGTTTCCATCTGAGAAAAAATGAGTTTTTCATTGTTAATTAAATTTAATTTGCAATTTTGGCTTTGATATTTAGAGTGATTTATTTTTTAGAACATTTCAATTCAGACACAACTAATTTTAAAACAGTTACATTTATTAATGACGTTTGATAAATAAAATAGCTAGGATTTTTCTTTAAAATCACTGAATCATAAATTTACCAGGTTAAGCATAATATGACCTAATACACGCAAATTTACCTGTACGTGTATAATATAATAACCTATACCTGTATAAATAATTCCATTTAATGTAAACTGGTATTCCATCGCTTATATTTTGCGTCTATTTACATTGTGTATTTATATGTAATATGCAAGATAATGATAATGTATTTGAGGTTATTAATCATATTTGAAAGCAAAGAAAATAAAAAATAAAATGTAATTTTGCAACATTGTAACATAAATCTCAGTCACATTTTCTAGATAACATCTTAATCGCATGCTTGAATTTTTGTATTCGGACAAACGAATTGAATTTGTAATATTTTAATTATACATGTACATTCTTATCACTTAAACATCGAGTCAAAACATTTTTAGTTTTTTTTTATTGCTGTAGGACAGCAGACAGGCTGACAGCCCGCTTAGAATTTAGCAGTTACCGTCGCCTATAGGTGTTTGCAACGCCAGTGGCATCGCGAACACACTGCTGTCCCATAAGGGTACAGAAACTTGGGTCACTAATGCCGGAACACAACACAAGGTTATTATGGCGGCATACTTAAGACCAAGGGTGGTCGCCATGCAGACGGGCTTGAGGCCCTACCACGTAGCTAGGGTGGGTTGTTTTGTCGCCTTTTACGACAGGCCGACCCCGACCACAGAGGTTAGTATTCTTTCTCCGCCCCTGCATGGATAAAAGTTTCTGTTTTCTAATATACTGATCTGTTATATCATAGTCTTTTTTAATGTCGAGTAACGAGATTGAGCGAACGAAAACTCCCTTAAAAAGCGATCTATCAATGATCAATAATTTATAAAAGTAAAATTATTGAATTAAAAACAGAACTTTACACTATTGTCGATAAAGGATGATTTGATTAATACATGTTTATTTATAGTCGTTTATTTTGTAGTGTTGTAGCGTAATTATTTTAGGATTTAAGGGTATCTAGAACCTTTGATTGTCTCTGCGATGGAGCAGGTGGCTAGACATTTCTTACAATGAGAAAATCCAACCCAATGCTACGAACAAAATGTAGGAACTTACCAACTGATACACTATGCAAAATACCTAATAAATAATATCATGGCTACTACCCATACGTTTGTGATAATAGACATATAATCAATAGCGAGTTTATCTTGACTAGATTCACAGGACACTATCTCCCTCGCCCATTGGTATTTTTATATACATATATACTACATATTATGGTGTATGTGTGAACATATTATGTGTTTCGATATAAAATTAAGTAAATAATGAGCCAATGCGGTACGAGGTACGGTACAGTACTTATGAGGGTAGTGTAGGAAGTATTTTACAACGCATTTGCAAAGAGTTCTTACAAATACCCTATCAAAAAGTGCTAGGTGTAGTATGTTCATAAATATGTAGGTATTATCTACATAATCAAATATGTAGATAGGTACGATTTTAAATCTAAAAATATAATAAAAATAAACTAGTCATGATCGAACTGAGCTTGTTTTATTACACTAGGGTCCTTAATTAACAAATAATATAGGACTTTTGTTAGTGATTAAAAGTATTTAAATGCATAATTCACCAGAAATCGATACGCATGATAAACTTGTCTATACAAGCGGATTTCTACCTAGGTTTTTGACCCCATTTGCTGCTTTTATATAAACTTAGGCTATAAAAATATATATTTGTAATTTTATTTATACTATTTTATAGAGATTTTTTTTCCCTATGTATTAGAAAACTCTTCTAGAGAGCGATTTTTTATTCAAGCAAAATTCTGTTGGGTTTTCAGTATTAAATATTTTTATTATATTAGGTATTTTTTCGAAAAGACAGCTACGTAGAAAATATCTTTACTGAACACAGTGGATGGAGCATTTATCCCTTTTTTACTTATTTGAATTTATTACTTACATGTTTATGTTGCTCAGATAAATCCTTAACAATTTTGTATCCAGTTTTAAGCACTATATTTAATGTATCCATCACTAAAACAATTCACAATTAAAACTATCGTAAACTAATTTCATTACAAAGGTATCATATCAAGTTACTGAGTGTACATTTTTCACGCTTACAACACTTCTGAGAATGTTACCGTTGATTGTAATAAGTTGATTGAAGCACATGGTGCGTCTGTCGCGCAGTAGGAACAAGGAACTTATCGGCCCAACGATGCTATAGGGCAGGGAATAGTTTGGGCTCGTAAAAAGTCGTCTCCTTTACACTGCGAACGACAAGATACGTGCTCTACTTTATAAATAACGATTTTAAAATAGTTTTGTACAAAATGCATGTCAACTGTGCTTAAGTATTCCCATTTTAGACTTGTTATTTGGTTATAAAGGTAAGAAACAAGTCGTCAATTTGTTATCTTAAAACAAAATTGTAATATGTTGGATTAATGTAAACATAAACATATAGCAAATTATTGTATTTATGTATTCGGTTGAATATTTTTTTAGACATCAAGTTTTAGAAATACTTTTTTATTTTTCATCATTAAGCTTCATGTTTGGTCGAAGCCATGGTTTTAAAATTGCAAATGCGAATGGTTTACATTGGTTGACTATTTGGTTTATTTTCTTAATGACAGCTTTTATATACCTTTTCTTTTTATTTTTTTTATTTTGATTGCTGTAGGACAGCAAACAGGCTGACGGCCCGTTTAGATTTAGCAGTTACCGTCGCCTATGGGTGTTTACGACGACAGTGGCATCGCAATCACGCTGCTGTCCCATAAGGGTACAGGAACTTGGGTCACTAATGCCGGAACACAACACAAGGTTATTATGGCGGCATGCTTATGATCAAAGGTGGTCACCATCCAGACTGGCTTGAGGCCCTACCATGTAGCTAGAGTGGATTGTTTTGTCGCCTTTTACGACAGGCCGACCTTGGCCGCACAGGTTAGTATTCTTTCTCCTCCCCTGCACGGATAAATCACTCTTTCACCTTTCCTTGTCTTTAATGATTTTATTTTGTAAAGTTTTTGAATTGATGGTCCCTAATAAGCAGAGGAATTCTTGTGATTTAATGTTAAAACAAATACTTTTCGTTTGTTATTACATAGTAATTAATGGCAGTAGGTATATAATATATTGGTTTCGTGATGTAAATGGGGTATTTTGCCAGCCAATTCCAGTGCATATAGTTTAAAAGGTCTTCATATATTTTTTCGAAAGTAGTTGCATCTTTTGGCTAAAAGCTGTTTTTTAAAGTAGAGCAATGTGTCCAGGGATAATACAGTGACGGTTACTTGCTTGGCGGCAATGTGTGTCAAGCATCACTACACCGAGCACGTTGTTGTTCGCATGTGTGTGTCAACGACCACAGGTAGCCAGACGTGTCTGTCTGTATTTGTAGAGCAACACACCTGCCCAGCCTCAGGCCGAAGGGTCCTAAGTTCATTTTATTCACGTCTGTTGATCTTGTAGCAAGAGATTTATTATTCTCAATGTTCTACAAAAATCTGTATGTGAATTTAGGCACGTGATCATGTAATTAAATGGATGTAAAATTAAAAAGAGTGGTTTGCCAATCTAGCCGGCGTATTACAGACGTTTGTGACGATTAGTATATATAAATTGTGACGAAAATGCCAGGTCTATTTTGGCTAGCCGATTGTCTGGTATTGTTTTGCTTGTGGTTCGATCCCATAGAGTATAAGATATTTGATACAAAGGGCTTATTCAAACTTAAAACCGATAGCACTAAGAACTGGTAATGTTTTCTAGGTACAATAACATCCGTAGAGTAAGTAAGCCCGGATCTTTGATGTTAAACAATATAAATGATATGTTGTTCTAAACGATGTCACCATAAATGGTTTTGACTTTGCTTTTTTTATTCCGATTTAGGTATATATTTCCGTCACTTGTATAATTACTGAAGAAAGCTCTTCATTAAAAACCCTATTCTGCTAAATCTTCAGACACTAAAACTAACATAATAATATATCCATTACATGAACGTAATTTACCATAATGAAACAAATTATTAACCTGGCGCAGTTCTGCACTAAGCAAAATTATGAATGTTAAAATATTGGTTCTTTTCTTACGCAATTGTTTGGAAAAGTAAAGTAGACGAGACAGGTTATGGTAAATTATTAATAACAATTGGCTTCTTTATCCCAACTTGACGTTGACTAATGAGTGTTTAGCATATTATACAAATTATACCCTTTACAAACGATCTATAAACCGTCTTCGGAGAGGAAATAATGTGTTTATTAGATTTAGAAGTTTTGTGACTTATTAGCTGCTGATATTGTCGTGGGATGAAATTTCACGTTTTTTGCTTTGATACCCTTGTTTGTATTTCTCTGTTTTTAATCAGAGACATATAAATAAGTACATCTTATTTAATATGTTTTAACAGTAGAGCCGACGTTACATCTTCCACGGTCATGAAAGTCTTTTAAAAACCACTACGCACGGCCTTCTACATCCATGTGAGTGAGTCCACATGAGATGTGAGTTCATTGGTCAAGTTAGCACTGCCATTGTGACCAGCGGTGGGCATGGCTAGACATTTGTATTTGTTCTCAACATAAGTAGCCGGTTGTATCAAAACTATAACAATGTTCACATATAAATTTAAGATCATCTCTGATAATAAATGGTATTGTTAAAATTTTAAAATATACTTCGTTGAATTGTAAATACTAATTCTGATAGAGAACATGCTGTATTTGCACAATTTTTTTCCAAAACCTTCCTGTTAACGCCTGCACTTGGTTTAATTGACTACATTCTATTATCCGGATGATCGAGCTTTACTCGGTATTTTTTGATAGATGTCAGGAAGAGTCACCTTTTTGTTATTTTTCTTCCAATAAAAAAAGCGAATAAAATGACATTTTCTAGAAATAATTCCTAGCTAGATCGATTTATCGGTGTTTTTTGGAAATTAACAATTGATTTTCTTAGTCTAACCTCAAAGCAAACACTCATTGACTTCTTGTTACTTAACAACGCCATCTGCTGGAATAGCTTTAGTATTGTGTCGTTAAAGCAATTTAAAAAAATAGTATTATTATTCGCCGATAGATGTCAGGAAGAGTCACATTTTTGTTATTTTTATTCCAATAAAAAAAGCGAATAAAATGACATTTTCTAGAAATAATTCCTAGCTAGATCAATTTATCGCCCCCGAAACCCCCCGTATACTAAATTTCATGAAAATTGTTGGAGCCGATTCCAAGATTCCAATTATATAAGTAAATACATATATACAAGAATTGCTCGTTTAAAGATATAGGATTTACAATTACTGTACAATATGAATTAGAGACATTTGGAACGGAAATCTGATTAATTAGGTTGTATACAATGCGAAATAGTAATTATCTTAATATGCATGTTACAACGTATGTGATACAGAGACCAATAAGTTCACATTGAGGAGCAGAAGATTATGAGATGAACGGGGATTGTTAATCAAGCATTATGAAAGTTGATAACCTCCGTGGCGCAACTGGTTTACACGTCGAAACGCTTGCACATATTCGATTCCCAGTTGTCTAGTAACCATAATATAAACGATCAGCTACTTTGGAACTAAATGCTATAGTCATTTAATGAAAACGCACTACAACAATATGACTTATTCACTGACTTTAAAATGCAATAATTTGTTTCATAAATTTTATAATCAATAAAGCAATATACATTTTTTTTCACATATAAATTACTTTGCAAAAAAGGGCGGTTTTAGTTTTTCTACATTATTAGTAATAATTTAGTTACAAAGAGGTTTTAATAGCCAAACTATGTTACTGGCACTTAACAAAGAGTTTGGGCACAAAGTAGATAATATAGTTTGGGTATGAAACAAAAGATAATTCCAAATTCGAAACTTTTGTTTTTAAACATAACAAACCCTTTTTCAGTTTGTGCAATTTTACTTACTTTTAGTAGGTTTGCGGTTGAAAGGTTATCAGGCAACTAGAACTTACTGCTCGTTATTTTTAGTACAATAATTTATGTTTGTCGCATGATCCTGCTTTAATGTGACTTATAACAGATATACAACAATTATTTTAGGTTATGTATTTCCGATCTTCAAAGAACATACATATATTTTTTAGCACTTTAATTATTAAAGTCTACATAAATCTTTCATAAGGCGGCATTCATTAATCATTAGCAGAAGGGTAATTATGGACTGCACTGTTTTCGCTTTTAAAACGATGTTGTTACTGCGAAACGATTTATTTAAAGTTTGCTAAATAAAACGAGTGAAATTGAATGCCCGCCTTAAAATGAGATCGTGTTCTAATCGATAAACTAAAGCTACTAGCTATAATTGAAAATACAACATTATTATAAAAACATAGTTTTTTTAGGATCCATTCGGTTTAAAGAGAGACCCAATCCCATATATGACTTTATAAAATTTACTTAAATTTTTAAAATGTACGTAAATAAAGTAATATTGTTGTTTATAATTTTCATTTCTATAAAATCACTCGACTTTATGATTGCCGGTTCAATTTCTAACAGAAAAAATTATGGAAATCTGTCTGTTTCGAAAATTTCCCGTATAGAACTTATATGTAATATAAAAATCATTTGCGTAGTTTGGGTCCAAGTATACATGCCGCGTGCTCCCTGTCTGAAAGAAAGGGCTACCATCACATCAGTCGTAAAAGGCTATATATCAATGTTTTTAACAAACGACACGTTATATACTAATATCTAAAAATAGATGTTAATTCACAAGTGTAATTTAGATAACAAAGCATTCGCTCTTTACGTTTTATGACGTGCAATTAGTAAATGACAAAATAAATTTAAGAACGCCATTACACTTTGGATTTGACAATCGGTTCCTAATTCAAAATGGCTGCCAAGATGGTAGCGCCTTATAATATATTTGCATCAATAATTTATCGTTAATGTGAGTAAAATATACTGTGTATAATTTTCTAGACCCGCTTATTGTTTATCTTATATTACAATGATTTCTAATCGTTCAAGAAACCTCGTTTCTTCAATCCATTTTGAAGATTATTATAAAATAATTAAAATGTACTGTCATTTCTAATAACTTCTTTGATGGACATTGTTTCCGTGTGTTATGAAGTATTGCCGCGCCGGTGTGAATGCAATACACGCTAATGGTCGAGTGAAGCTATAAAATAAATGATAATTGCTATTTTCATGTAATCGTTAAATAGGTTGACTGTCATCACAAAGAAACAATTTAAATGACGTAACCGATACAATGAATTTTAACCTAATGATTGATCATACCCATTATGTATATTCAATTAAAAGTTTTCCTTTTGTACAAGCATTTTGTATATTGTTACATTTGTGTATCACAGCGTATAATAGTTACCTATATTTTAAGAATAATGTAACTAACGTACAATGAGTGACCTAATTCATAGACATCACCCCGATTACTTTCAGATAACATTTTCATATATTTTGTGAAATATAAGACGAGTAATGAAATCAACATTATAATACACATTTTACGTAATATGACTGTGTTGTAAGAAAGTTGTCGCATGTTAGAAGTGTTATAAATTGGCGTTGGCTGTCCAAATTTACGACCAGATGGCTTACTATTATTGCGCACGAATTTATAAATATATTTTGACATTATATAAAGTAACATTGAAGAAACCGATATTGTCTAAACGTTTGCCACGAAGTATGTTTATGTAATTTAGTTAAATATTATTGTTATTTGAAGTAAATGAATATATTAAACGATTAAGTTGAAGTATATTATTATGTTATATTTATGATATATCTTTGAGGGATGATCCTCATCCAACATCAGTTAGGTACAAACCTAACTGATGTGAGGGTAAATCATTTAGATTACAGGTTATTTTTTACAAACATACCATTGACGGATACGTATATTAAAACCAGACTAAAACAAACTATGAAACTACATATTTGCAGATCATCCCCATATTTTGTCCTCCTTAGGAATTCAAACCACGGACAAAACTTTAGTATCCTATCCACTAAAACAGCCGGGTTTTCGGTGATTATACTAGGTAATGTTTACTATACGTATATTGATTATTTGTAACGAACTGTATGACTGTAGCCGATTTTCAAATAATGATGGGAAGGTTTTCAACAATATTCAGTTCGAATCATCAAATTTAAGATTTTAACAATTTTATAAATATCTAATCCACTAATATATTCTGTTGCAAAAGAAAAATTAATAATAACCATATTCTGAAATGATACGAGATCGATCAAAGTGTTTAACATAATAAATACGCTGTCATTTATTTTATACTACAATTAAAATTTTTAATAATCGTTTCATTCTACGGATTAAATATATAAATTACTCTAAATCAGATGAGAATAAACACGAAGTTACGATAAAATTAGTGCATAATCAAAAGGCCATCAATGAATGGATTATTAAACATTGAAGATCACACAACGTGTACGCATGTATGTATCAATATTAAGGAACAACAGTTACGCAACCGAGTCGTATAACTGGAAAGACTCCGTTAGGGAGACAGTTACATCTTGACTATATGGAACACATTTCGATATTTAACCGGTGGACTGAAAAGTTCGTAGGCCGACATATAGATGGCCTTGAACCTTTCAAAGATACGTGTATACATTTCACAGCTGCCGAACTTTTGTTGTTTTTATAAAATGGATATTATGTTTCTATATGTATTCCTACTATACCGGCACGCTATGATGGCCGTTTTTACAGTTGTCCACTCATAAAGTTTCAAATTAATTAGTAATTACATTTGAAGGAACAATTGCTGTTCTTTATTGTCAATAGCGACGTGCAGTTATTGACAATAAAGAACAGCAATTTGCTCCTTCAAATGTAATTACTAATTAATACGAAACTTCATGAGTGGACAAACGTCAAAACGGCCATCATAGCGTGCCGGTAGCATAGTTCTACGCCTTCGATCAATAGTACTATTTGTGATCGAAGTTCTACGCTATTTTCAGATAGTTTGACAACGCAAGTAACAAACATACAAGAGAGAGCTGGACTAATATCGACTGAATCGCTGAAGTAAATCGAATGGTTTTTTGACATTAAATTCATAAATTTATTTAACGATAACGTATTGTTACAAGTCATAAAATATGTACATAGTAGTTTGTCATAAGATTAGTAATTAAAATATACACATATATCATTAACATTTATAAAAATCTTCTAGGCTATAAAAGATCTGGATAAGCCAGCCAAAATTTAAAATAATATAAAGTACGAACTATCCTTATTTCTGGCGAAAATTTATTGAATATTTTAGGACCATGCGTTATATCTATTACGAGTTGCATATATGTACGTGAATGAACGTCACAGTGCTTTATAAATGAGTCTACTGCTCTCCCGTTCGTATAGGGCAACCAACTTATATACCAATGTAAGTATACCAGGACAGGGTGAGGTTTGATAATGTACATTCAAAATGGCCATGTCCATGGTATGGTCATTTTCATTCAAAACGACCTCGTGATAGCAATTATTTTATGGTTTTCAAAACATTCATTAACAATTTAAATGAGGAGGAAGGTAAACTTTATAGAATACACATTTCATTTTTTTCTAATCATAAAACATGTTACGTTTCCCTAAATTATGTGTGGAATGAAGTTCATATTAATAATTCTTTGCATACATACATCTGTGGATGCAATATTGGCCTTATGGTATTTGCCAATAAGTGCAGTTAGAATGGACTTCAAAACTAGTTTTTTTTAAGATTAATTTAGTTATAAATAATTATAGAAATGAAGACGGTCATGGAAAAAAATCATGGAAGATAATTCTAAACAATGTATAACATTAACGTCCCATCATTTCTCGACCATGTAAGTTAAATTCGTCGAAGTTTGTTAACAGAGAAGAGTTTATTAAAATCTAAGGAGTTTTAA